>CM051837.1:55446537-56696537 GCA_028451465.1 Erethizon dorsatum
CAACAGCATTCTTCACAGAACTAGAAAGAACAATCCTAAAACTTATATGGAACCAGAAGAGACCCATAATAGCAAAAGCAATTCTGGGCAATAAGAACAAAGCGGGAGGGGGCCAGTGAGATGGCTCAGTGGCGTAAGCGCCTGCCCGGCAAGTGCGAGGGCCCAAGTTCAACTCCCGGAACCCACATACGAAAAAGGGGCCGGTGATATCGCTCAGCGGCACAGGCGCCTCCTGGCGCGCGAGGTCCTGAGGTCGACCTCCCGGTACCCACAAAAGAAAAAAAAAAAAGAACAAAGCGGGAAGCACTACAATCCCTGCTTGCAAGTTACATTACAAAGCTACAGTGACTAAAAACAACATGGTACTGGCACAAAAACAGACACGCAGATCAGTGTAACAGAGCAGAGGATACAGAAACAACCCTAGGTATGTTCAGTTATCTGGTCTTTGACAAAGGGGCCAAAAACACACTGGAGGAAAGATAGCTTCTTTTACAAATGGTGCGGGGAAAACTGGTTATCCACATGCAGAAAAATGAAGATGGATCCATATCTCTCAACCTGTACTACAATAAAATAAGAATGGATCAAAGACCTATACATTAAAACAGATGCACCAAGTGTCTTGGCTACTTCCTCATTGCTGAGACAAAACACCCAACACCCACAAGTTAAAGGAGAAAAGGTTTATTTTAGCTCACAGTTTGTAGAGCTTTCAGTCCATAGTCAGCTGTCTCCAAGGCAGGGCGGCATGGCAGAGAAGAAAATGTCCATGGCAGGGTAGGCAGGAAACAGCAAGACTTTCGGACTTCTATCCCATCCAGGCTACAGGCCTACTGCATGGTGCCACTCACATCCGGGCTGAGTCTTCCCATCTAGCACTAGATGGGAACAATCTGTGGAACACCCAGAACTATACTAAACCAATCAGTGGAATAATTTAGTTATCATACACCCTTAATCCATATTCTCACACCCTAGATCCAGCCACCTCCAAAAAGCCCCACCTATGAGCACATGAGGCTTTGGGGGGACATCTAGATACAAGCCATAACACCAACTCTGCTATAAGATAAATGTGGTAAAACTCTTGAAGACACAAACATAGGCAAGGACTTTCTTTTTTTTTTTTTTTTTTTTTGTGGGTACCGGGGGGTCGACCTCAGGACCTCGCGCGCCAGCAGGCACCCGTGCCTCTGAGCGATATCACCAGCCCCTTTTTCGTATGTGGGATCCGGGAGTCGAACTCGGGCCCTTGCGCTTGCCGGGCAGGCGCTTAAGCCGCTGAGCCATCTTACCGGCCCAGGCAAGGACTTTCTGAACAGAACCCCAGTTGTGCAAGAAATAACCTCAAGAAACAACAAATGGAATTATATCAAATTAAAAATCTTCTTTACAGCAAAGAAAACAACCAACAGAGTGAAGAGACAACCTATGAATGGGAAAAAATTTTTTTCAGCTACTCCTTGGACGGAGAACTAATATCTAGTACATATAAATAACTAAAAAGAGAGAGATCAAAAAATAAGATATCTAATCTAAAAATGGGCAATTGAAATGAATAGATACTTCTCAAAAGAGGCACAAATGGCCAACTGTTACATGAAAAAATGTTCAGCATCTTTGATCATTAAAAAAATGCAAATCAAAACAACTCTGAGATTCCACCTTCCTCCAGAAAGAATGACTATCATCACCAACTCTAAAAAAACAACAAATGCTGGCAAGGTTTTGGGGAAAAGGGACCCTCTACATTGTTGGTTGGAATGTAAACTGTTCTAACAATTATGTAAATCATAGGAGATTCCTCAAAACACTCCAAATAGGAATTCACTTAATCCAGCTATACCTGTTCTGTGTATTTTCCCAAAAGATTTAAAAGCATCATATTATAATGACATATGCATACCCATATTTATAGCAGCACAACTCACAATAGCTAAATCTTGGAACAGTCTATATGTCAATCAACAGATGAATAGATAGAGAAAATGTTATATATACACAATGGAGTAGTAGTCAGCCATGAAGAAGGATAAATTTGAGCCATTTGAAGGAAAATGGATACACCTGTATCAGTTAGGTTTCAATAGAGGAATAAATTTAATATAATACAATATAGTATATTTGATATAATAAAGGATTTACAAGGTAGGCTTACAATGGCCACCTGCAAAAGGGCTGCCTACATGCTGGAGAGTGGAGGATCCAGTCAAAAGTCAAAGGCCTGGAGCTCACTGCAGAGCCTCATGAGAGTCAGCATTGAGAAGCTGAAGCATCTGTGCTGGAAGGCTGGAGAGTCTGTCCTGGAAGCCTAGAGATGAAAGTCCAAAGGCAATGGAGAAGACTGGAGCTCCTCTGAAGAAGCAAAAGTGAGACGCCTTCTTCTATCCCTTTTTATTCTATCCAGGCTACAATACTGTCTGTTGGTGTCACCCACTCCCACAGTAGGTCTCCCTCTTCAGTAAGTCCATCACCCAGACACGTCCAGCACTGTGCTGAGCCGCTCAGCATTTCTCATTCACATTGACACCACAATTAACTGTCACACCTGGAGAACTTTAATGCTAAGTGAAATAAATCAGACACAGAAGGTTAAATATTGCATGGTTTCTTTTATATGAGAAGCACAAAGTATAAATAATTCATGGAGCAAAATAAGTCAACAGAAAACAGAGAGGTAGAACTTTTGCAGATATGAAGGGGATCTAGGGATGGAGGGAGAGGGGAAGAAAGGGAGGGGAAAGGGAAATATAAAGGACTAAGATGTGATATACCTACAATGAATGCACTCATTATGTATCACAAACATGTATTAATAAAAAGAATCTTTAAAAAACCCACAACCGTTGAAGTTTATATCTAGATGTCCTCCCAAAGCCAAGAGCACTCAAAGGTGGCACTTTTGAAAGGTGATTGGATTATGGGGTTTGGGAGTTGGATGACAGCTGACTTGCTGTTGAGAGGTGGGGCCAGATGGAAGAGGGAGCTCATTGGGGTGTGGCCTAGAAGAGCTTATCTCCCTTCCTGGCTTCTTCTGTGACTCTCTCCTTCCTCACCACCATGAAATGAGAAGTTTCTCCTCTGCCACGCCCCTCTGCCATGCTACCCCTCCTTGGAGCCAGCTGACTATGGACTGAAACCTCTACAAACTGTGAGCCAAAATAAACGTCTCCTTCAATTTGTAGGTGTCAGGTATTACGGTCCACCACTGGGAAACATGACTAAGACAACAACAGGTGCTGACAAATTACTATCCCGAAGACCATACCCTCAAACTCTTACCAACAAGTCAGAACCCATTCACTCATACTATTTAAACAGAATAGTATCAGCTTTTAGATGAGTAAAGTATAGCATATTTTTGTCACTGATTTTATTTATTTATTAGGGAATTTGAGCATATTTTCATGCATCCAAAGGCCATTTGTGTTTCTTTTGACTATTAGTATCCTTTACACACATCTACTTGACTCTTCGTCCTTTTCCTATTGATATTCAGGAGTTTTCCATATGCAATGTGCCAGTGTGCAGAGGAGGCATGGCAAGCTGCAGTCTTTTGAGTCTCAAACAGTCTTTGAACTGATGTTTGTTTGTTTCTGTTGACCCCAGCCTTGGTGTGTCCTTGGGGCTCCACTTGGGAGAAACGGCTTCATTTTGTAACCTGCCTCTCACTTTCCTGTACATTCTCTGGCTTGATTTTTTTATTAGCCTGATTCCATTTGCTCACAATATTCCAGAATTACTCTCCATGCACACACCAAATTCTGATTCAGTGAATGCACCCTCTCTTCTTTTCCAGTCTCTCATGGGTTTATTCTTTTAAGAGCTGTATTGTGTATCACTGTATTTGGGGAGCTAAAGAGGAGAGGTTAAGACAAACACTGTCTGTGTCATCCTCAGAGAAAGCTTCCTCTGCATTTTCCACTGGTCTTATCACTGGACAGGGTCCAGGAAGATCCTCCCATAGAGGAGTAAGGGCCTTCAACTCAACCTTGTGGACAGGTTATTGACTCACTGACATAGAAAAAGAATTTCAGGCTAAGTCAGTGAGACGCATATTAGGCAGAGTTAGAAAGTAAACAAAAATAAGGAAGGTGCTTTAGCTTGAGGAGCTGAGGACAGTGCAGCTTTGGTGAAGATCAGATTGGTCTGTTCACAAAAAAAGACCAGCTTTTCTGGATTTGTTGGGGTGGGTTAAGGTTGCATTGATCATTATCTCAGTTCTGGCTTTTTTTTTTTTTTTTTTAAGAAAAATACATGAATTGGAGATGGGGGTCAAAGGATGTAAATTTACTTGTCCCTTTCTATTTGTCTTTTAGTTTTATAATTTTTATTTTTTCATAGTAAACTCAGTTTTAAAAAATGTACAGCTTGATAAATTTTGACATATTTCTGTGTCTGAGAAACAAACCTTCCAAACAATCAAGATAAATATTGCTCCCAAAAGTATCCAAGGGAGATCTCCCTGCTACCTTTCTCTGAAATCCCTCCCATCCCTAGGAAACAACTGACCTAATTTTAGTTTTCATTTTCTAGAGTTTTTCTATCTGTATCATTTGTTTATGCTTTCCTCTTTTCTATTTTTCTACATTTTTTTTATTTTAAACAGAAAAAATCAAGAAATAACAACAAAACAAAGTTTCAAAACAGGCTAGTAGGAGAGTAACATTAATCAACACATTGCATATTGTCATATTCACAGTAGTTGTTCAGAGTACAACATGTAGGCATGAAACATTATCCAGAAAATTACTAGCACAAAACTTTCCTCTCAATGAACAAAGAGAAACCAGCTGTACAACTATATTAACCATCTTATATTTATATATGTTTTTCCTTTTCCCTTCCTGCCTTTCCCCTTTCACCCATCACAGTTTTTCTTTTCTTTCGAACAGTTTCTTCCCTGTTCACAATATCTATTGTACATTTCAGATCTTGTTTACTCTTTCAGATTCTCACACTAGGGAGACAATACGATGTTTACACATGTGGGTCTGGTTTATTTCACTTACGAGTATGGTCTCGAGTTGCATCCAATTACCTAAAAAAGTCTCCAGTTTATCTTTTTTAATGGCTGAGTCATATTCCATTACATAAAAAACCACATCTTTTTTATCCATTCCTCGGTTGATGGGCATTTGGGTTGTTTCCAAAATTTAGCTATTACAAATTGTGCTGCTATAAATATGGGTGCACATATATCGCTGTGATACGATGTTTTTAATTCTTCTGGGAAGATGCCCAGAAGGGGAATAGCTGGGTTGAATGGGATCTTTAATCCCAGTTTTTTAAGGAATCTCCACACTGATTTCCACAGTGGTTGTACCAGTCTACACTCCCACCAACAGTGGAGAAGTGTTCTTTATTCCCCACAGCCCCACAAGCATTTGTTATTGGTTGTTTTCTTAATGATAGCCATTTTATCTAGAGTGAGATGGAATCTCAGTTGTGTTTTAATTTGCATCTCTTGAATGACTAATGATGTTGAAGATTTTTTCATATATTTGTTTGCCATTTGTATTTTTTTCATCTGAGGAGTGTGTGTTCATCTCAGATGTCCATTTTTGGATTGGGTCTTTGAATTTGGGGGATCTGAATTTTCAAAATTCTTTATGTGTTCTAGATATAAGTCCTTTGAGGGACAACTGGCTATAACTTTTTCCCACACTGTGGGTTGTCTTTTTCACTCTATTGGTGATTTCCTTTGTTGTGCAAAAGCTTTTTAATAAGATAATATCCCATTTATTGATTCTTTGTTGAATTTTCCATGTGGTCTGCTTTTGTTAATGAAGTCCCTGCCTACACCTATGTCTTCAAGGTTTCTACCTATTTTCTCTTCCAGTATATTAGTGTTTCTGTTTTAATATTTAGACCTTTAATCCATTTTGACTTTAGTTTAGCACTTGATGATAGACATGGGTCTAGTTTTAGTCTTCGGCATGTGGAAAGCCAGTTTTTCCAGCACCATTTATTAAAGAGGCTATCTTTCTTCCAGTGCACATGTTTGGCTCCTTTGTCAAAGATAAGGTGGCTGAGTGTGTTTGTAGTTGCATCTGCATCTTCTAATCTGTTTCACTGATCCTCAGGTCTGTTTTATTTTGCCAATACTATGCTGATTTTATCACAGTAGCTTTGTAGTATTATTTTAGGTCTGGGATTGTGATGCCTCCTGACTTGCCTGTGTTGCTCAGAATTGCTTTTGCTATTCTAGGTCTCTTCTGGTTCCAAATGAATTTTAGGAATGTTTTCTCTAGTTCTGTGAGGTATGCTAATTGTATTTTGATTGGGATTGCATTAAATCTGTATGGCAGTTTTAGGAGTAGGGCCATTTTCACTATGTTGGTTCTTCCTTTCCATGTGCAAGTGATATCTTTCCATTTTCTGATATCTTCTTTGATCTCCTTTTTCAGAGTACTGTAGTTTTCAGTGTATACGTCTTTTACTTCTTTTGTTAGATTGATTCCTAAGTATTTCATCTTTTGGGTGTTATCATGAAGGGTGTGCTTTCCCTAATTTCTCTGTGAGTTTGTTGCTTGTGTACAGGAATGCTCTTGACATTTGAGTGTTGACTTTGTATCCCGCTACACTACTGAATTTAGTTATTAAATCTATAAGTCTTTTGATGGAGCTTTTGGGGTCTTCTATGTAGAGTATCATGTCCTCTGCAAATAATAATTTAAATTCTTCTTTGCTATCCTTATTCCTTTTATTTCTTTCCCTTGTCTAATTGCTCTGGCTAATGGTTCCAGAACTATATCACATAGGAGAGGTGATAGTGGACATACTTGTCTTGTTCTGGATTTTAGAATGAAAGCTTTCAGTTTTTGACCATTTAGTGTGATGTTAGCTGTTGGTTTGTCATAGATGGCTTTTATAAGATTGAGGTAAAGAGCATCTCTTCCAATTTTCTATAGGGTTTTTATCATGAATGGGTGTTGGACTTTGTCAAATGATTTTTCTGCACCTATTGAGATGATCATGTGATTTTTGTCATTGGTTCTGTTAATATGGTGTATTACATTTATTGACTTGCGTATGTTGAACCATCCCTGCATCCTTGGTATGAATCCCACTTGGTCATGGTGTATAATCTTCTTGATGATTTGCTGCATTCTGTTTGTTAATATCTTATTGAGGATTTTTATATCTATATTCGTTAGGGAGATTGGCCTGTAATTTTCTTTGTTGGTTGGGTTCTTCTCTGGTTTTGGAATCAAGGTAATACTTGCCTCCAGAAATGATTTTAGAAGTATGGCTTCCCTTTCAATTTCCTTAAAGAGTTTCAGCATTAGTGGCATTAGTTCTTCTCTAAATTTCTTATAGAATTCAACTGTGAATCTGTCAGGGACTGGACTTTCTTTGTTGGTAAATTTTTAGTTACATTTTCAATTTCATTGATATTGGGTTATTTAGAATTTTTATATCTTCTTGATTTAGTTTTGGCAATTCAATTGTGTCTAGGAATCCGTCCATTTCTTCTGTGTTTTCCATCTTATTAGAATATAGGTTCTTGTAGTAGGTATTGGTGACCTCCTGGGTTTCTGTGGAATCTGTTGTGATTTCCCCCTTTTCATTCCTAATTGCTTGAATTTGTGTTTTTTCTTTCCTCTTTTTGATGAGGTTGGCTAATGTTTTATCAATTTTATTAATTCTTTCAAGAACCAACTTTTCGATTTGTTGATTCTTTGTGTTTTTTTTTTTTTTAGTCTCAATTGCATTAATTTCTGCTCTTATCTTTATAATTTCCCCTGTCATATGAGTTTTGGGTTTGATTTGCTCTTCTTTTTCTAGAAATTTGAAGTTCAACATTACATTGTTTATTTGAGCTTGTTCTGTTTTCCTGATGTGTGAGTTCATCGCTATAAATTTCCCTTGTAGGACTGCTTTCCTTTCATTCCATCCCAAAAGTTTCGGTATGTTGTATTGGCATTATCGTTTAATTGTATATACTGTTTAATTTTGTCTTTAATTTCCTCTGTGACCCATTGGTTGTTCAGAAGTATGTTGTTTAATTTCCATGTGCTTGTGTAGTTTTTATGATTTCTTTTGTCATTGATTTCCAGTTTCATGTTGCTATGGTCAGATAGTTTGCAAGGAATGATTTTAATTATTCTACATTTACTTAAACATGTTTTGTGGGCTAGTATGTGTTCTATTTTGGAGAATGTCCTGTGTGCAGCTGAGAAGAATGTGTATTCTGATGTTTTGGGTTGGAACACTCTGTAGAGATCTACCAAGTCCATTTGTTCACAGGCTTGGTTTAATTCTGATATTTCTTTGTTGATTTTTTGTCTAGTTAATCTATGTGTGAAAGTGGGGTATTAAGGTCCCCCACTATAATTGTGTTAGTGCTTATTTGGTTATTCATATCTGTTAATATTTGTTTTACGTAGTTGGGCGCACTGGTGTTTGGTGCATATGTATTTATGATTGTTATCTCTTCTTCTTGGAGTTTTCCCTTAACAAGTATGTAGTGACCTTCCTTGTCTCTTTTGATCAGTTTTGGCTTAAAGTTTACACTGTCTGTGAGTAGAGTAGCTACCCTTGCTTTTTTCTGGGTTCCTGTGGCATGGAGAATTGTTTTCCATCCTTTGAGCTTTAGTCTATGAATTTATTTTTGGGTTAAATGTGTTTCTTGAATGCAGCATATTGATGGATCTTGTTTCTTGATCTGTTCTGCCAGTCTGTTTCTTTTGATTGGTGAGTTGAGACTATTTACATTGATGGTTATAACTGGTATGTACTGGCTTATCTTTTTCAAGTTATTTTCCTGTTGTTGGTTCCCTGTCTTTCTCCTCTGTTTAATTGCTTGCCCTGCTTGGTTATTTCTTTCCATTGGTGTTCATATGTTTGTGGTCTTCATTATCTCTTTCTAGTATGTTCTTCAGAGCACTCTGTAATGCCCATTTGTTGATTATGAATTTCTTCAGTTGTTCTTGGTCATGGAAATATCTTATTTCCCCATCAATTTTAAAAGATTGCTTTGCAGGGTACATCAATCTGGGATGAAGATTGTTTGCTTTTAGGGCTTGAAATACCTCACTCCAAACTCTCCTTGATTTGAGGGTTTGTGATGAGAAGTCTACTGTGATTCTGATGGGCTTTCCTTATAGGTGCTTTGTTTCTTTTCCCTAGCTGCTTTTAATATTTTGTTCTTGTGTCAAATTTCTGGAATCTTGATTAGTATGTGCCCTGGTGTAGATTTATTTTGGTCATGGCTATTTGGAGTTCTATATGCTTCATTTATTTGTATGTCAAATTCTTTATCCATGTTTGGGAAGTTTTCTGCCATTATTTCTGTGAAGAGGTTTTAATGGCATTTGTGCTGTCTCCAACTTTCTCACTGATTCCAATCAGTCTTATGCTGTTCTTCATTCTTCATCTTGTAACTGTTGTATTGATTTTTCGTGCTCCCTTGCTTTTTTTAAGATATCTTTCTTTTCCTGGTCGCTAGTCACATTCCTTTTCACATGTCTTTTAGGTCTGATACTCTATCCTTGCCTTCATTCAATCTGTTGCATATACTTTCAGTGGAGTTTTTAATCTCCTGGATTTCTGTTTGGATGTGTTTCATTGATTCTATTTCTTGTTTGTGTTAGGCATTCACAGTTTCCATCATTTTCCTAATAGCCTCTATTTTTTTAAAATCTGAGTCTGCTTTAATTTCTTTCATTTTGATTGTCCTTTCTTTTTGCCCTTTAGAGATTATTTTTTCTATGGCTTCTTCCATTTGTTTATTCACTTCTGCTGCTATCATTTCAGAGAATTCCAATGGTTGGCTTCTGATTTCCTCTATCTCTTTGTGCTCTCGACTTGTCCTGGGTGGACTGGGTGTTTGGGGTTGCATTTTGCTTCTTCCTTTTGTCATTTTCTATTTTCTATTTTTTATTTTATTTTGTTTTCTGTTTTGGTGTTTGTAGATTTCTTATGTTAGATAGCTTTATCCCTGGTGTCAAGGCTTTCCTAGGTGATGTCTGTTCCTCAAGGATGTCTTCTAGATATAGATATTTCTTGGTCTATCTGTCTATCCCAAGAACCTACCTTCCCAGTATATTAAGAATGCAGAGTTGCTATCTTTTTGACTCAAGGCCTGTTCCTTTGGTACTGGACTATGGTGATGGTTATGGCCCCTTGCAATCTAAGTGTTGTCATATAGGAGAGAAAAAACTAATTATAACAGGTATGGCATCCTGCTGAAAATAGCACAGTTAGCAATAACAATAGACTCCAGCACAGCCTATCTACTGACAAACTGTGGTGACTATTAGCCTGGTATCTTTAACCATAGAAGCAAGTTCTGTAGTTATAGAGTATAATAAAACTTATACCAGGAACCTGTATGCCACATTTTTCACTTAGTAGAGTGATATTACCCTGCTGTTGGGGGATTTAAGGGGGTAAGATGGAGAGGTGAATGGGGTTAAATATAGTCAGAGCAAATTTGGTGGTGAAAGGATGATCATCCAAGTTTTGGGTAATTGTAGGATACGAGAGGGAGGTATTGGAAGAGAAAGCCTAGGAGTATTGAAGTGAACCAGAAAGGGAAGAGACAATGTTTAGCCACATGAAAGTCTCTTAAAATCAAGTGAGATAGTTGATGAAAGAGAGGAAGAGAATGAGTGGAATAATACAAAGGGAAAGTTTAGATATCTAAATCATGAATGAGAGGGAAAGGAAGATAGAAAAAGAAAAGGAAAAGAAAAAAGGAGAAAAAAAGAAAAAAGAAAAAAAACAGGAAACAAAAATAATCACACACATAAAAAAACAACAAACATACAGAAAGAAAAACAAAATAGGGCAAAACAGAATGGAGTGAAAAAGAGAAAAGAAAAGGGAAAAAACGCAAACAAAAATAACAACAACAAAAAAAATAAAATAAAAATAAACAGCAAAACAAAACACACTAACCCAGTGGACTGCCAAGAGGAAAACCCATCAGACAGAGAAAAATAAAAGTAGTGAGATTCCTCTCGTGTCTGCAGTTCTGTGGCAGGTCCAAGTCTGATCCCAGAATGTGTACTGCAGCTGAGATTGCAGCTGGATTTGTGCTGGGTTTGGGTCTGATTTTTGTCTCTAGATTTGGGGGATGGGATTAGTTTTCTGTGGCTGGAGTTCTCCCCAGCCATTTAAAAAAGAAAAGAGAGAAGAAGAAAAAAAATAGGGAAAAGAAAAGAAAAAAGGAGGTGGCACTACCTGTCCACTTCTATTCGACATGTCTTTGTCCCCAAGCACAAAGCTGGTTCACCTAACTTACCACCTGCTGGCTCGTATTGTTACTGTTGCTTTGGGCTTTTCCGTGCCACTAGTCCCGCCTCTCCATCTTGCATGCTTTAGCTGGGGTCCTACTGTGTCACTGGCTTTCCCGTTGGTCTCCAGTCCCTGAGTCCCGTCAGTGGAGGGAATGGGAGCCTGTCTCGGGCCCCCTTCCTGCCAGTCACCACAGCTCCCTCAGTTCTGGTTTTAATATGTGGCTCCAGGAGAAGTCCTCATTCCTTGAGGAGACAATTCATTCTCCACGAGATGATTGTCTCTGCTTGGGACAGTCTCAGTCTTGTAGAGAATCTGCTAGAATCCATGGGTATAGGACAATGACTAGAGACTTCTGGGCACTCATTGGTAGTTGACTATCTTGGCAAATCTCTTATGTTGGTGTCCTCATTCTCGAAGGGGATGGGATAGATTATGTGAACTTAAAGCTACTCAACCTAGTGTTGCTAGCTTTTAGGCAGACACTTCCTAAATGATGAACGTGCCTATACGCTGAGCAGAGCAAAGTTTTAAGGTAATAAAGGAGATAGAAACAAAATGAAAGACAAGGGCAGGCGTGGTGGCGCATGCCTGTAGTCCCAGCACTTGGGAGACTGAGGAGGAGGATTGCCTGGGCTACATAGTGAGTTCAAGGCCAGCCAGAACTACATAGTGAGACCCTGTCTCAAACAAACAAACAAACAAACAAAAAAACAAAATCCAGCTTCATTCTGCTTTTAATTATCTATTGAATACCTATAAACCCTAATGGAGAGTCCCTTTTTTTTTTCTTTAGCAAGACAGTTTTCAAATCCCTGAACACCTCAGAAAAAACACAGATCATGCTTTTAAGTAACAGGCTAAGGGCCTGGGAGTCCTCTGTGTCTCTGTTTGTCCTCTGTGGTCTCTGACTGTGTCCATCTCTCAGATCATTTTTGAGGGCAAGTTTTCAAGGAATGGATTGTCAAAAGGAAAGCAGCCTAAATACCAAGAGGACCTAATGGAAATTTGTGGATTTTACAGAAAGAGGAAAGGTAAAAATCCATTTATTCCTAAAGGCTAGAATTACTATATGTGTGGTTATAAGACTAATCAATTATTAAGGAACTGTCTTCTCCATTTGTTTTTAATTAAGTGTGAGCCTCCCTGGGATGCTCATAGAGGATCTAATGTTTAAGTTACCAAATGATGGTGAATTTACCATCAAAATTAAAACTAAGTCATAAAACTAGGAAATAACTTGATGATTGGGGGAATCTACACTGTAGTTTTATCTGTCTGATAAAGATTATCAATTTGAATATATAAACATATTAATTTTCTTTTTAGAAAAGAGGTCTTGATGACCTCTGAAGCTAGTGAGAAACAATAGTTTCCCTTGGGAATGGAGATAGAGTCTGAAGGAGCCATGATGCTGAGACCCTGAGACACTGTGCAAGTCAGGGCTTCTTGATGGTCTTCAGCACAAGGTCAGCCAAGGAGCAGAGCCCATTAGAGCAGGGGCCAGAGAGAAAGGGGACGATGATAGCACACATGTGTGTCCAGTAGGACCATCTACACTGGAAATGGAGATGACACAGCTGACTTTGTGCATCTGGTGTGTAAGGCAGCAAAACACAGCAACCAAGTGAGAAGGTGTCACGTGGCGGCCGGAGAGTGTGTGCAAGTACAGGCCATAAGAAACAGAAGCCACCTAATGATTCTCACAGTCCGCATTCTCCAGAGAAATGGAGGTGCATCTAACTATATTTAGAGAGAGATTTACTTCATGACTTACACAATTGTGAAGACCAGAATTTTTGATATTCTAATTGTGACTGCACAAATCTACAGAGTGGACACTCAGGGAAGGACTGATGCTGCTGTTTGAATCAGAAGACAGTCTGCTGGCAGAGTTCCTTTTTCTTGTCAGGCCCTTAGCCTGTTTTCTTCTAAGGCCTTCTTCACCTGATTGGATGAGGCCCACCCACATTATGGAAGATAATCAGCTTTACTCAAAATCTGATTTTAATCTCATCTAAAAAATACCTTTACAGCACCTGGTAATCTGGTATTTGACCAAATGTATAGATACCAGGGCCTAGCTCACTGGACACATCATGCTTACCCTTACTTCCTGGATTCTTCAATTATTCAGGAAGTCCGAGATAACCTAAATGGCTGGATTTCTTGCAATTCCACAGGCAGGGAAGAAAGGCCATTTGCTTTCTGTTGTGGCTGCTGGGAGCTAATCATGTTGTGGGAACATTAACAGTACCCCTCACACCCTGCAACATGAGTATGCCCAGTAAGTCTACATACAGGTGTCATCCTAAATCTTGACAAATCCCTACTGTCGCCCTAGTGCCAAAGAAGAAAGGAACGGAAGGAAGGAGTTACACACTGGTGATTCCTCTGAAAGTAATGAGGAACAATAGTTTCCCTTGGGAATGGAGATAGTCTGAAGGAGCCATGATGCTGAGACCCTGAGACACAGTGCAAGTCAGCGCTCCCAGTCCCAAAGAAGACAGGAGCTGTACATTGGATTTTCTTTATTTGTATCCAAAAGAAGAAACTATCAAAACTCCCTCAATGAGAGAGAGCAAAGGAAAGGGCCAAGCCCTGTGAGCTCAAACCTCAGAGCTTCACTTTTGTTCTTAATATGTGCTTCCAGAGAGAAAAAAATGTGTTTGTGAGATCAAAAGCTGGAATCAGAGTCTCACAGAAGGAGAGTTAGTCTTTGTTGTGGAGAGGTTGGCTGAGAAGGTGGTGTTTGCCAGAGAATAATCCACCTTTGCACTGTGTGTTCTCTCTGTGTGTGGATTTAACCAACCAAGGGTCAATTATTTATTAGGCCTGTGATAGTTGCATCAGGAGTGAACATGTACAAACTATTTTTTCTTGTCATTACTCCTAAACGATTCAGTTCAACAACTATTTGCCCTGTATTTACACTATATTAGATATTGTAGTGAGCTGGAAATTATTTAAAGTATACAAAAGGATGTATGTAGGTTAGATGTAAATACTATGCCATTTTATATAAGAGCTTGAGGATTTGAGGGGTGTCCCATGAGCAGTCCCCTCGTAGATACCAAGAGACACCTCTGCTTGCCTTGCTGGGATCAAGAATCAGGTGGGCCTGAATTCCAAGGCTGGTTCTGCCACTAACTGATCATGTGATGTCAGGTAAATTATTTACATGCACTGCTCCTCAGTTTCCCAAATCTTTAAAATGGAAATAATAGTACATACCTACTTTCCAGAGTTATCGTGTTTGTCAATTTTGAGAACAGGTATAGATGTGTAAGGTATTATGTACATGTGAATAACTCATCTCTTTAGACAGACACAGTTATTTTATGGAGAAAATAATTTTGAGATGGGGAGAAATAGGTTTAGGTCCTTTATAATTTTTTTATTTTGTAAGTAAGCATTAGGAACCCCATAACTAAACCTTGCTAAATTCCTAAGAAAACAGAGTATTTGGGGGATGATTTACTATAAATTTTATGAACTATATAAATGTTGATTGAAATTTTTATTTTTCCTTCATATCTTCAGATATGAGTGAGATGTAGTGATGTTGAGGAACTGGACTTGCATAGCAGATATGGGATCCATCCAACATTCCTTCTCTTAGGGAATTCTTTTCTCTGTCCTATGTGCCTCTGCTGAGGCTGGCAATCATGTCAACCTCTTTCCCCGATGCAAATGAGTACATGGCTCAGGCTGACCAATTAGAATGCCCATTTCCACTAAAACAATGATTGGTCCAGAGGAGGTCATATGGCATAAGCTGACTCCTGAGCTCTTTATGGAATTGATATAAATGCTGAGGAAGAAGAAGTCCCTCTTCTTCTTTGGGATTTTGAGTGTACTGTGTTGTGTTTGGCTCCTTAGTTAAACAAATGCGTAGTGCGGCGAATAATGTCCCTCCAGAATTTCATTTTCACCCAGAACCTCAGAGTATGACTTTATTGAGAAGCAGAGTCTTTGCATATATAATTAGTTAAGGATCTTGAAATGAAACCAGTACCCTAAAAAAGAAGAATAGAGGACACAGAGATATAGAAAAGAAGGAAATATAAAGGTAGAGGCAGAGATTAGAATAACACATTTACAAGCCAAGGAATGCCAAGGATTGCTGGAAACCAGAAGCTCAGAGAGATGCTTAGGGTGGTTTCTCTCTCAGAGTCTCCAGGAGGAACCCGCCCCACCTGCAGTCTTGATTTCAGACTTTCGGCCTCTTGAACCATGAGAGAATTAACACCTATTGTTTTAAGCCACCCCTTTGCTGGTAGTTTATTACAGCAGCTCTAAGAAATTAATACAGAATGTTTTACAGAATTCAAGGAAAATTGATTTAAAAAGCCCCACCTCTAAACACATAAGACTTTGGGGGGACATTTTAGATTGACATTCTAACTTGAGGGCAGAACCTCATGAATGGAGAAACCCCCAAGAGTTCCTTTGTCCTTTTTCTGCTGTGCAAAAATGCAGTGAGAAGTCAGCAGTCTACAATCTGAAAAACAGCCCTCACCCAAATCTAGTGATGCTGGCAACTTTATCTCAGTTTTGCGCCTCCATAATGGTGAGAAATAAATTTCTGTTGTTTATAAGCTACCTAGCGGATGATACTTTACTATAACAATCTGAACTGAAACATTCCTGCCCACTAGTCATACAGATTAATTATCATAATCATCTATGAGTTTTTTGGAGAAAGAAATTCCCAGGCCAGACTTTTAGAGATTCCCATTAGATAAAGCTTGGGTAGGGCCCAGCAATCAATAATTGTACAAGTTTTCTTGGTGCTTGTGGTTATTAGATAGAATTAGAAGCCACTGGTCTATCTTAATCATTTAAGACCTAGAAGTGCAGTGGATGAGCATTAGAAATAAATAGCTTCCCTAACCTGGCTGTTCCGAGAACTCTTTCCCTATCCACAAGGGTAGGTCTTGACAAGTGTCTTTTTAGTACCACTTTCTCTTAGGTCATTGTGATTTGACAAAGAAAAGGCATCAGGCATAAACCAGGTCTCATTTTGGGAGAGGGCTCTTTTTCAGATTGTAGACTGCTGACTTCTCACTGCATCTTCACATGGCAGAAAAAGGACAAAGGGACTCTTGGGGGTTTCTCCATTCATGAGGTTCTGCCCTCAAGTTAGAGCTTCGATCTAAAATGTCCCCCCAAAGTCTTATGTGTTTAGAGGTGGGGCTCTTGGAAGGTGACTGAATCATGGGGGTGCTCTACTCAGTAGATTAATTCATAGCTGAATGTGTTAGGAGATAGAGCCTGGTTACAAGAGGTGAGTCACTGGAAGCATTGCCTACAAGGGTGTATTCTTGTTCCAAGCTCCTTCCTGCTCTCTCTGTTTCCTGGATGCCACAGGTTGAGCAGTTTTCCTCCACTAGGCCCTTCTGCCATGCCATTACTTCCTTGGAGTCAGCTGACCATATACTGAATCCTTTGAAACCACAAGTCAAATACAAACTTCTCCTTTTTTTTTTTTTTTTTGGTACCGGGAATCAAACTCGTGACCTCGCACTTGCCTGGCAGGCGCTGTGCCGCTGAGCTATATCCCCAGCTTCTCCTTCTTTAAGTTGTGGGTGTCAGGTATTTGTCCCAGTGGTGGTAAAGCTGGCTAACATATCTCACGAACTACTTCCCAAAGCCCCCAACTCCTAATATCATCACAAAGAGGGTTAGTATTTCAACATATGAATTTGGAGGTCACATAGCTAAATAAAGCTACTGGAGAAGATTCATGAGAGGTATGACTTGAACTGGGCCTGGGAGGAAGCATAGGACTTTGCTGGCACCAAAAGAGCAAATTCTTGCAAATCCTTAGAAAGGTTCTATGAATCATTGTAAATTAAACCGCAGTATGCATCCAAAAATAGTATAAAGGAAAGACAAGTCAGTGTGTGAGAATGATAAATTTTTGCATCCTGATTTTCCTGTATGGGTTTGTTTGTCTTTGAACTTATTGCTTACCATTGCATCATGATCAGATTAATGAATCAGCTGATTTCATCCCATTTCAGAGAGAACCGTGGAATAACTGGGGGAGAATCAGGACACAAGCACTCTTGAATTCAAATACTTTAATGGATCACAGCGAACTCTGCCCTATACCATCTGGATTTGAATCAACATTTTATAATGGAAATACTGTTATTCTGCCAGCAACCAAGAACATTATTTCAATATCTTAATAAAAAATCACTCTTTGGTGATTTGGAAAAACTTTTTTTCACTCTTATTGAAAGCAATGGTTTGAAACTACTATGGTTTGAACGTGTGCCACAAATGTCATATGTTAGAAACTTGATCCCCAGTGGTGTTTAGGTCACAAGGGCAGAGGCCTCATGAATGGATTAATATGTTGAGTGCTGGAGTGGGTTCCTTATCATGGGAGTGGGCTTCTTATAAAATTGAGTTTGGCCCCCTCTTGCCCTCTCTTGCTATCCTTCACCCTCCCTCACCCATGTGATGCCTCCTGCCACGTTATGACACAGCAGAAAGGCCCTCACCAGATGTTAGTCCTCCAGGTTGAGCTTCCTGACCTGTAAAGCCAGGAGCCAAATCAATTTTTGTTCTTTATAAATTACCCAGTCTGTAGCGTTCCAGTATAGCAGCATACATGGACTTAGACAGGAACTTATCTTACATATTAACTATGCTGATTGTCATACTGAAAGCCTAGAAGCATTCTTTCTAAATATTTATATTCCAAAGGGTGGAGTTCTCTAAACCTCATCCATGCACATTTAAAAACACATTGTCTTAGTTACTTTTCTCATTGCTGAGACAAAATACCTGATACCCAAAGTTAAAGGAGGAAAGGTTTATTTGGCTCACAGTTTGTAGGGGCTTCAGTGCATAGCTGACTGGCTCCAAGGCAGGGTGGCATGGCAGAAGGGCTTTGTAGAGGAGAAACAGTTCATAGCAGGCAGAAAGCAGAATGCAGCAAGGTAGCAAGCAGCAAGCTACAAATGACAAGCAGCGACCTTCTTTCTGTCCCTTTTATCGTATCCAGGCTACCTACCCTTAGGGCAGGTAGCACTCACACCTAGGGTGGGGCAGCCTTAATCATAGCATCACACCATGAATCAATCCCAGCATCACATCCTTGATCCCAGCATCACACACCTTAGATCCATCCACCTCCAAAAAGCCCCACCTATGATGCACGAGGCTCTGGGGGATATCTAGATGCAAGCTATAACACACACCATACACATACACCACTCCCTAAGGTGTCCACTTAGATTAAAAGATGCCTCTGACCAATCTCTTCTCTATTTAACACTTATTAAACAACTTGCTGTGAATAACAGAATTGAATCCTTTGCACAGCAGAGAGCACTTTGGAATTCAACTTGTAGGTGGTAGGGAAGTTAGAATTTTATCTTATTGTGGGATCAGCTTGGGAATGAAGAGTGATCAAACACTCAGATTGCTTACCTTGTGCCAGGTACTGTTGTAGGTGTTTTTATGAGCTCATTTAATCCCCACAACAAACCTATTAAGCAGGTTCTATTATTATCACCATTTAACCAATGAGAAAACTGGAACACATGGAGATTCCCCAAGATGCACAGCTCCTAAGTCATGGCAGCTGGGGTCAAACCCAGGCATTCTGGCTCTATAGCTATGGTTTAATCAGAAATATACAGTATTTGGTCTTTATCTCCAATTTTAGGCACAGAGCTCCTAAAAGTCTGGAAGTCTGGAAGCTCCTAAAAGTCTACATATATCCTCTTGAATGATGAGAGTGTATTTTGTAATTCTTAATGGCCTTGGCACAGCTAAATTCACGCTAATAAGGTGACTTAGGAAGGGGCCCCTAAATTGCTTCAGGGTGGAGCTGGTACCAGAAAGATCAAGTAATTAGAAGGTTGGAACTTCCGGCTTCACATACTGTCCTCCTGGAAGGAGGAACCTTGGAGATTGATTGCCATAAAAACTCTTAAACAAGAGTTAATGAGGTTGGTTCTAGGTTGGTGAGCCATGAAGCTCTGGTAGTAGGGGGCACCGAGAGAGGGCATGGATCCTCCTACATCCTTCACTCTGTACCAGTGATGGTGAACCTTTTATTAGAGTTTTCAATGATAACAAACAGCTGACTGTAGCACATGTGCCATAGGTTCACCACCACTGCCCTATACCTTGTCTATGCTTCTCTTCTGTTGGCCGTTTCTGAGTTGTATCCTTTACAATCAGCCTAGAGATATAGCAGACTCTTTCTCTAGGTTCTGAGCTATTATGTCAAATTATAGAACCTGATTAGTGTGTTGTAGGAACCCCCGAGTTATAGCTAGTTAATCAGAAGTACAGGTGGCAGGAACTTTTGTCTAATATCAGAAGTAGAAGTTTTCTATGACTGAACCCTTAAATCTGTGGAATTCGACACTCAATTTGTCAGTGTCAGAATTTAATTGTAGGACACTCAGTTGGTGTCTGGAGAACTGGATAATCAGTTGCTGGTGTGGGGAGACACCCCTGAGGAGCCTATGCTCTTGACTTCTACAATACCCAACTTCTCCCAGTGGTGATGGCTGACCTTGTGAAAATGTGCAATGTCTTCCATGGAGTTAAATATAGAACTAATAGTATATGTGCTGCTAAAACAAGCACTAGAAGTAATAGTAGAAGATATTGAATACAAACTTTTGGAGAAACCTTGTTCATGGGACAGGAGAAAGACAAACAAAATAGAAAAAAGTTCAAAGAGATAGGAAAACTCTGCCACCACTATGTCAGAGAAACTCCAAGAACAATACATATCAGTGATCAAATACTTTTAAGACTTCAAGAAGGAGAAGGTCCACAGATGTGTCTTGTTGGACTTTGGGGACATTTAGTGACTTTCATAGTACAGGTGCTGAAGGGGACTACAGTCATGGTGCACAGTGCAGAGGATATAAGTGTGAACAAGTTGTGAAGAGACAGTGATGCAATTATGGAAAGATAATCTTTCAGAAATTTTGCTGCTAAAAGGAATGGGAAAGGGATAGGGAAACAATTAGCTAGCCATAAAATCTTTGTATGTTTGCTTATAAGGCCAAGAAATACAGAGTAGGTGCTCAATAAATTCACAAATGAATGAAAATAACAACTAACATTTATTTTGTGCTGTTTATGTGTCAAGTACTAGTCTAAGCATTTTACATGTATTGACTCATTTATTTCCAACAATCCCCAGTGTATATGTACAAAGAAACTGAGGCACAGGAAGTTTAAGTCATTTACCTAACTGCTTTTTAACTTCTACTGCTGATTTGAAGATGAGAGACCAGGAATTTAAAGAGTCTTATGTTTTTTAAATAAATGTGTAGAAAATTGTGTTAATCTTCACTAGTGATTTCATTTATCATCCAGGGAATGGGAATGACCATGAAGTAAATTAGGAAGAAAACCATGCAAATATGTAAGATGAAAGAACATTACTGAAACAACTCCCTTCCTCACCTCTGCATCTTCAGCGCATATCACAATGCACTATGTGCGCAATTGGCATTCCAAAAATGTTGAAGAATAAATGAGTAACTCTAAGCCATAAATGGTTAAGATCAGACTGATACTACTTCATGATGCTATCATAATGATAATGAAAAGGAAATTGTAGTGAAAGAAAAAGTAGCTGTTTTAGAAAGGTATATTTCATATCTTTTCTTTTTCATATGAAAAGTGCTTCTTTTAAAAAACGGAATCTAAATTATTCAGTTCCAAGTCAGTTGGCACTTACCAGTCCCAAGTCAGTTTTTTAGTGAGGTTTTTTTTTTTTTTTTTTTTGGTCTTTTTCCCTTCTTTCTTTCGTTAGTTTTTTTTAATGATTTATGTTGCTGAAACAGCAGAGGGAGCTAAAATTAATGAACTGAGTTTGTTGCTGTTGTCATCAATGCTTCCAAAGCACAAATATTTGAAAACCAGACACAAATATTAGAAAATCAGCTTTCCGCTCCACCAGAAGCAAAATGTGAACAGAGAGGAGGAGTGCCCTGGGAAGGTAAAGAGTCAGAACAGTTACAAGATGATAGAGCTTACACGCTGCAGCGTAAGCGCCTGCCTGGCAAGCGCGAGGGCCTGAGTTCGACTCCCAGAACCGACATACAAAAAAAGGGCCGGTGATATCGCTCAGCAGCACTGGTGCCTGCTGGTGCGCGAGGTCCTGAGGTCGACCCCCGGTACTCACAAAAAAATAAAAATAAAAAAATAAAGTGACCCCAAAAGTCTCATTTATTCAGAGTGGAGCTTTTGGAAGGTGATTAGATATTGGGCCCTACATATATATATATATATATATATATATATATATATATATATATATATATACTCACCAGTGGATTAATCCATTGTTGGGTTCATAGCTAAATGTGCCGTTAGGAAGTGGTGATTATTTGGAAGAGGCAAATTAGTGGGGCATGATGTGAAAGGGTGTATTTTTGTCCCTAACTCCTCCTCCTCCTTCCTCTCTCTCTCTTTCTCTTTCTCTTCCCTCCTCTCCTCTGACTGCTTTGGAATGAGCAGCTTTCCTCCTCCATGACCTTCTGCCATACCATTTCTACCTCGGAGCTAATCAGCCATGGACTGAGTCCTCTAAAGTCATGAACCAAATAAACCTTGCCTTCTTTAAGTTGCCAGTGTTGGGTATTTTGTCTCAGCAACAGGAAAGCTGACTAATACAGTGGCCTCATCCAGTCAGTTTTAGGCCTGAATAGAACAAAAAGACCAACTGTACCATAAGTGCAGACTGCACCATCAGCCATCCTGAGTCTCCAGCCTTCCAGCCTTCAGACATGCACCACACCATTGGTGCTCCTGGGTCTTGAGTTGGCTAGCAGGATTCCTAGTCTCCATAACTGCATGAACTCATGCCTTCTTTTTTTTGTTTTTTGTTTTTTTTTTTTAGACAAGGTCTCATTGTGTAGTCCAGGCTGGCCTTGAACTCACTGTGTAGCCTAGGCTGGCCTCAAATTCACTGCAATCCTCCTGCCTCAGCCTCCTGAGTGCTGGGATTACAGGCGTGCGTCACTGCACCTGGCAAAATCATTCCTTCTAAGCGCTCTCTTTGTGTAATACATGCACCTTCCATTGGCTCTGTTTCTCTGAATAACACTGACACGTTCCCCTCCTTTCATTGTTTATTATTTTCCCCCTCTCTACAAATACTGTCTCTGTTATTTTAGTGATTATCTGAGAAATTACAAAATATATATTTAAATTAACAAAAGCTAAAGTCTACGAACTCTTAGTCTGTCCCAGATAATACATTTTGATGATTTTATTTTTATTTTTTCCTTGCTTGTCTACTTATATCATTATTGTTGTGAGTTTTTAAAAATTCTATGCTGTTATTATTGTTTCAACTTCTTGAGTTTTTATCACTATTCCAGGTAGTCAACATTCATTTGGGTCCTGATGTTCTTCTTTCCCAACACATGGTAAAATTACCCTTTCTCAGCCTTTTGAAGTTAGATGTGACTGTGTGACTTTGCTTTGGCCGATGAAATGGGAGTGTTAGAAACTGGCCTCCTTTCTGAGCTGAAGCCATTCTGCATTTTGCCATGTTTCCTTCTCTCTCTGTCAAGGCAACCATCACCATTTTAAAAGCTGGAGGCAACCTGGGGATGGCGAGGCACACCTGTAATCCAGGCGCTCTGGAAAGCTAAGGCAAGAGGGTTACGAATTCAAGCCCAGCCTGGGCAACTTCAACTAGAGATGACCCTGTGTCGAAAATAAAATATAAAAAAGGCTGGGGATGTAGCTCAGTGAGAAGGCCCTAGGTTCAATCCCCAGTACCACACACACACACACACACACACACACACACAACTGGGGGTGCTCTTCCACAGGAAGGAGGTGCTAGCATCCTGTGTCCCTGAAAGGGCAATGTGAAACAGAGCCTCCCCCAGCAAGCACGTCAGACATGTGGCATGAGTGAAAAGGGAAACTTTATTCTCTCAAGTCGCTGTGTATCTGGTGTTCTTTGTTATGCTACATTGCTCTTATAGCCCATCCTGATTAATAAATCCACACTTTTACCTTTTTAGGGTTTTGTTTTCTGAGACAACATCTCTCTCTGTAGCCTGGGCTGGGCTGGGCTGGAATTCACAGTCCTCCTGCCTCAGCCTCCTGCATGCTGGGATTACAGGCATGTTCCTCTGCATTCCAGTACATTTTTTTAAAGCATCACTTAAAACTATTAGAATTTCCAAAAATTAGCATATGTTGGCAATGCATAATAGTTACATTGTTTGGGGGAGTTGGTACATATATATAATTTTTGATCATTTTTGTTCTCTTTATCTCTTTCCTTATTCATTCTTCTTCTCCTTTCCTCCTTTCCCTTCTCCAAAACGTCTGTCTCCCTGTTTCCTTCCATCTCTCTTATTTTACTCTTTAAGTAATCTATATTTTGGCTTTTTCATATAAGAGAAACCATGCAATATTTAACCTTCCCTGTCTGACTTACTTCTGACTTAACATCATGGTCTCAAGATCCACCCACTTTCACGAAAACGCCATGACTTCATTCTCCTTCATGGCTACATTTTCCTTTTTCTTTGCTTGCCATTCCATTTGACATCTCAGCCCATCCACCTGCCTTAATTTTGCTTCTACTTAAAATATACTCTTTCAAATTTCCTTTCGTGTGGACCTGCCAATGGTGAACCCTCCATTTGTGTCTGAAGAATAGCTATTTGCTCTCATTATTCAAAAATGTCTTCACCAGGTATAGAATTCTATGTTGGTGGTTATTTTCTTCAAGCAACCAGAAGATATCATTGCACCTCTTTCCGGCTTTGTTCTTGTTGAGAAGTCAGCAGTAATTAAACAGCTCCTTCTAGAGAAATCTGTTTTTATTTTCTCCGAACTCTTCCCATATGTCTTTAGTTTTCTTCATTTTCAGTATAATCTGCCTGGGATGGACTTCTTGTTATCTTACTACAGATATATGAGGCTTCATAAGACCATGAGTTGTAGTCTTTAATCAGTTCTCAACATTTCAAGCACTGGCTGTCAAACTCAGGTGGCCCCCAGGAAAAGACTGTACTCTTTGGCCCTCTGTGCTATCACACAGTGAAATCACCTACTCAGCCTTCCTCCCAATAGGCCTAAGGTAGAAACATGAGGTTGAGAGCTGATGCAGTGGTACATGCCTGTAATCCTAGCCACTCAGGATGCTGAGGCAGGAGGATGGCAAAGTTTAAGCCTAGCCTAGGCAACTTAGCAATTTAACAAGACTTTATGTCAAAATAAAAAAGGGCTGGGGATGTAGTGCAGCACAAAGGTCCTGGGTTCAACCCTGGTACTGCAAAAAAAAAAAAAAAATTAGGCTAAGATTATGTTCTATGTTATCCACACATACGACGAAGTTAACTGTGTGATAAATTTCAGAGCGATTTCCCTCAAAATTGGAAAAGTATTTCAGAACTTAAAATAAGCTGCAGTTCTCAGAAAATTCTGTGCATATGTCATTTCCTGATTATGATGCTGAATAAGTAAGATGTTACTATCCGCTTATTAGTCTTACTCGTCTATTTATTTATTTATTTTATTATTATTATTTTTTTTATGTGGGTACCGGGAGTCGACCTCAGGACCTCACACTTGCCAGCAAGTGCTTGTGCTGCTGAGCTATATCAGCGGCCCTTTTTTTCCTTTATGTGGGTTCCAGGAGTCGAACTGAGGACCTCACGCTTGCCAGGCAGGCGTTCGTGCCGCTGAGGTGTTTCACCAGCCCATCATCTATTTATTAATCCAGTCCCCTTTTTCATCCCAACAGGGACACAGCCAAAGCCACACAGACAGTTTCTGAAGAGTGAGTCTGAGAAACTCAGGTTTGAGATTCCCGTGTATAGATGCAGACACTAAACCAACTGAAGAGAGCACATGGCAAGTTCTCATCAACATTCTTTGTCAATGCCATAGCGGTTAACACAGAAAGTGGCAGTGCATTCGTTCTTATTAATATGCTGAAAATATTTGCTTCCTGACATCTGCCATTTTGCAAAACTATGAACAAAAGCATCGGCTCTATCTGGGATGTCAGGCCAAAGGGGAGTGTGCTTGAAATTCCCTTCCTATTTAATTTCACAGTTTTTAAAAGCCTTGTTTCTCTTCCATGATAATCACAGGGAAAAATAATCAACAATTATCTTCTGAGTGATAAAATTACTACAAATTAACAGTTCTGAATATCGTCTACAAATAACTGTGATAGGAGCATGAGAACCTCAGAATTAATGAAACAAAACTAATGAAAGTGACTGAGAGATAATTTTGTTTGACATTTATTTGTTTTAGACCTTTTAGGGCAGACCGTCTCAAGATGCTTTACAATACCTAGAATTATAATTTGGAAGAATATCTTAAAAGTGTGCTCACAAATGTGTTCAGTTGGGTTGCACTGCCTGTGGCACATGGCTATAAGATTCATCAGGACCTTCAGGAAACAAACTATTCTACTACCAAATGTTAAAAGTATTGGCCCAAACAGGAAGTATGGGGGCGAACAGGATGGTAAGTGTAGGCCACTATTTTCTTTCTGTGAGTTGATGTCAGCAAAAATAGCCAGCACCTCTGAAATTTTTTTTTCCCTAAAATCAATGAGAAAATGGCAGAAAATTGTCAGACTCAACTGTTTTTCAGAACTCAGGAAATTAAATAAAAGTTTACAGCAATCCAGCGAGTGCCTATTCAAGAAGCATGGCTGAATCTTGAAAGGAAAAACTAGCTTTTAACTTGTCCTATTCCCAGGCCCTCTCTTCAACTCTGTGTTAGCCTTGAAAACCAACTGCCTTCCAATCATGGTGAAAACCAGCAGGTTGGTGTCCACCAGAGGGGGCAAAATGGGGTGGAGTTCTTCAAAGCGCCATTCCTAGAGAAATGTCATTATTTCACTTTGTAGGTGGTTCCCTGGGAGATCCCGCTTTATTTGGTCTGACTCTGAGCTCACTTGGCCTTTCCCTGGACACATTTGTCAGAAGTGTTCAAAAGCAGTTGTTCAACTTCACAGCCACCAAGACCAGTAGATAACTGCTGGGGCAAATAATAGGATAACCAGGGCTGGTGAGATGGCTCAGTGGCGTAAGCGCCTGCCTTGCAAGGGCGAGGGCCCGAGTTCGACTCCCGGATCCCACATACGAAAAAGGGGCCGGTGATATCGCTCAGCAGCACGGGTGCCTGTTGGCGCGCGAGGTCCTGAGGTCGACTCCCCGGTACCCACAAAAAAAAAAAAAAAAGGATAATCAAATAATTTCAAAGGAAAAGCTGGAAACTGGTACGTGCATAGGCTTTGAAAAGCTGCTCTCTTGAGAACCTAGAAGTTCACACACACAGAAGGCTGTGTGTACACTCATGGTTGTGTACATATTCCAGAAAGACGTGAGAAGGTCCTCAGTTCCTGCCTCTGGCTGACCTCGAAGCTCTGCCCAAGAAGGAAATGTAGGCCAAGGCAGAGTTCACGACAGCCTGGCCGACTATTGAAGGTACGCTCAATATACGCAGATGGCCCACCGGCAAGGGCTGCAGGGTTTTGGCTCCAGGCATTTAGGGAAATCTTTCTCTCTAGTCATTAGCAGACCACTAAGCTAATGGAGCCGGAATTTCAGTGGCCAGAGATGAGAATACAGACGTGACAGAATTAGTTCAGAAAAGCTACTAAGCAAACAACAATAAGAATAAACACAATAGTAATGATAACAACTTCAGGGATTGGAGAGAATCTTCATTTCCAGAATTGCAATATTGTATGGTTATAAATGAATAGTTTTCAACAAAAAAATTTATGACACGTGGCAAGAAACAAGAAAGTATGACCCATATGCAGGAAACAAGAATCAATAGAAACTGTCCCTTAGGAACCGCACATGTAAACTTACTAAGGAAAAAAATAAAAGACTAAGTCAGCTATTTAAAATAGGTCCAAAAAATTAGAGGAAAACTTATCTAAAGAACTAAAAAGAATGTATGAAAGTTCTCACCAAATAAAGGATATCAATAAAGACCCAGAAATTATTTTTTAAAAAAACAAAATGGTAATTCTAAAGTTGAAAATTACAATAACTAAATTTTAAAAAGTCACTAGACATACTCTATTTACATTTAGCTTAATTACTGATAAAGTAACAACCCTGGAGGGTCTTGAAATTAACATATTTTATTCACATTTTGGAGGCTATACAAACATACGGAAATCCATGTTTCTCCTAAAATATTATCTTTTTTAGAGTACAGTGATTAAAATTTACCGACTTTGAAACACTTGAGAGTTTTACTATGCTCTTAGAGGAATAAAATTCCAAACCCTTAAGAAGAATTCAAAAAAGGAGTTTAAAGTATCAGGTCTTAAAACAAAACAAAACAAAAACAAAAACCCAAACAGACAAATTTTTTCTTAGAACAATTTCTTCCATGATGCTTTGTACTCCTCACATCTTCCTGCTGTAAAATATGCAATGTTTGCTGTTATGATTGCTATTTTCTTTTTTAAGACTTGTTTGCTCTTAGCCAGAAGCAGTGGTGCATGCCTGCAATCTCAGTTACTCAGGAGGCTGAGGCAGGAAGATCACAAGTTCAAGGCCAGCTTAGGCAAGTTAGCAAAACCCTGTCACAGAAATTAAAAAGCCTGGGAATGTAGCTCAGTGATAGATTACCTCTGGGTTTGATTCCTAGAACCACAAAAACAAAAACACAACACCATTTGTGCTTGTTATGTTTTTAGAATTACAGATTTTTTAAAAATAAGATTTATTGAGCTTTATTTTAGATCTTTGTGAAAACATGAGTTTTGATAAATATTACACAGCTATGTAACACCACTATAATCAGGATACAGAGCATTTTCAGCATCACCCCCCTAATTCCCTTGTACCCCTTTATATTCAACCCTCTACCCCAACCCCCAGTCTCTGGCAACCACTATTCTGATAATTGTCCCTACAGTTTTGCCTTTTCCAGAACGTGTATAGAAATGAACTCATATAATGTGTAACGCTTTGTGTTTGCCTTCTTTCACCAGGTGCACTGTTTCTGCGATTTCGTGCTTGTTGTTGTGTATATAGGTAATTTGTTTCTTGTGGCTGAGTCATGTACCTTTGTACACATATACACTGTGTTTATCCATAGCTGTTACATGTTTTTCCAGTTTGAAGGCATTATACATAAAGCTGTTATAAACATTTTCGTATAAGTCTTTGTATGAATACGTGTATTAATTTCTCTTGGGTAAAATGTTAGATTTATCCTTAAGCATTTCAGGGATTTTAACGCTATTATGTATCATACTTTTTTTGTATTTGAAGTTCCGATTGTTCATTGCTAATGTACTGAAATACGACTGATTCTCTATATTTACCTTATATTAATAGCTTTGCTAAATTCACATATTAATTCTAATATATTTTCTGTAGGTTTTAAGGCATTTTACATGTAGTCAATTATGCGCTCTAAAATGAAGACAGTCTTATTTTTTCCTGCCCAGTCAGTATGCTTTTTATTTCTTCTTCTTTTTTTTTTATTTTTTTTTTTATTTTTTTGGTATATATATATATATATATATATATATATTTTTTAATCTATTTATTTATTTATTTTTTTAAAGACAACAAGTAAACATTCTCATGTATTAACAAACTCAAGCATTAGAGAATGTACAAATACCTTTTGGAGAAAAATATTACTCAGTATAAGATTAAGCCATGTAAAAGCTAGGTAAAAATAGAAGACTAAGGAATGGAATAGTCACAGTGAAAGTGCATTTTCATACTAGGGAGACAATACGATGTTTACAGATGTGCATCCGGTTTATTTCACTTGTGAGTATTTTCTCGAGTTGCATCCATTTACCTATAAAAGTTTCCAGTTTATCTTTCTTTATGGCTGAGTAGTACTCCATTGTATAGAAATACCACATCTTTTTTATCCATTCCTCGGTTAATGGGCATTTGGGTTGTTTCCATGATCTAGCTATTACAAATTGTGTTGCTATAAACATGGGTGCACATATATCACTGTGGTATGATGTTTTTAATTCTTCTGGGAAGATACCCAGAAGGGGAATAGCTGGGTCAAATGAGACCTCCAGTCCCAGATTTTCGAGGAGTCTCCACATGGATTTCCACAGTGGTTGCACCAGTCTACACTCCCACCAACAGTGGAGAAGGGTTCCCTTTTCCCCCACAGCCCCTCCAGCATTTGTTATTAGTTGACTTCTTGATAACAGCCATTCTTTCTGGGGTGAGAGGGAATCTCAGTGTTGTTTTAATTTGCATCTCTCGGATGACTAGTGATGTTGAACATTTTTTCATATATTTATTTGCCATTTGTATTTCTTCATCTGAGAAGTGTTTATTCATCTCAGATGCCCATTTTTGGATTGGGTCTTTAAATATGGGAGGTCTGATTTTTTTGAGTTCTTTGTATGTTCTCGATAGTAATCCTTTGTCTGAGGAACAGCTGGCAAACAGTTTTTCCCATGTTGTGGGTTGTCTCTTCACTCTGTTGGTGGTTTCTCTTGCTGTGCAAAAGTTTTTTAATAAGATGAGATCCCAGTTGTTGATTCTTTGTGATACTTCTTGTGCGATGCGGGTTTTATTCATAAAGTCTTTGCCTACACCAATGTCTTCAAGAGTTTTACCTATTCTATTTTCCAGGAGATTTAATGTTTCTGTTTTAATATTTAGTTCTTTTATCCATTTTGAATTTAGTTTAGTGCACGGTGAAAGATATGGGTCTAATTTTAATCTTTGGCATGTGTAGAGCCAATTTTTCCAGCAACATTTATTAAAGAGGCTATCTTTCTTCCAGTGAATGTGTTTGGCACCTTTGTCAAAGATAAGGTGGCTTAGTATGTCTGGGGTTGTTTCTCATCTTCTAATCTGTTCCACTGACCTTCAGGTCTTTTTTTTTTTTGCCAGTACCATGCATGCTGATTTTATCACAGTAGCTTTGTAGAATAGTTTCAGGTCAGGGATTGTGATGCCCCCTGCCTTGCTTTTGTTGCCCAGAATTGCCTTTGCTATTCTAGGTCTTTTCTGGTTCCAGATGAATTTTAGGATTGCTTTCTCTAATTCTGTGAGATATGTTGTTGGAATTTTGATCGGAATTGCATTAAATGTGTATAACAGTTTTGGAAGTATGGCCATTTTCACTATATTGGTTCTTCCGACCCAAGAGCAAGGGATATCTTTCCATTTTCTGATATCCTCTTCAATCTCCTTTTTCAGAGTACTGTAGTTTTCAGTGTAGAGGTCTTTTACTTCCTTTGTGAGATTGATTCCTAGGTATTTCATTTTTTTAGATGTGATTGTGAAAGGTGTTGTTTCCCTAATTTCTCTCTCAGTGAGTTTGTTATTGGTGTACAGGAAGGCTATTGATTTTTGAGTATTGACTTTGTATCCAGCTACACTACTGAATTTGCTTATTAAATCTAGCAGTTTTTTAGTGGAGTTTTTGGGGTCTTCTGTGTAGAGTATCATGTCATCTTCAAATAATGATAATTTAACTTCTTCCTTTCCAATCATAATTCCTTTTATTTCTTTCTCTTGTCTAATTGCTCTGGCTAAAGTTTCCAGGACTATGTTGAATAAGAGTGGGGACAGTGGACATCCTTGTCTTGGTCCTGATTTTAGAGAGAAAGCTTTCAGTTTTTGTCCATTTAGTATGATATTGGCTGTTGGTTTGTCATAGATAGCTTTTATCAGACTGAGATAAAGACCATCTATTCCAATTTTCTGTAGGGTTTTTATCATGAAAAGGTGCTGGACTTTGTCAAAAGCTTTTTCTGCATCTATTGAGATGATCATATGATTTTTGTCCTTGGTTCTGTTAATATGGTGTATTACATTTATTGATTTACGTATGTTGAACCATCCCTGCATCCCTGGGATGAATCCAACTTGGTCATGGTGTATAATCTTCTTGATGATTTGCTGCATTCTGTTTGCCAGTATCTTATTGAGGATTTTTGCATCTATGTTCATTAGGGAGATTGGTCTATAGTTCTCTTTCTTAGTTGGGTCCTTCTCTGGTTTTGGTATCAGGGTAATGCTTGCTTCCAGGAATGAATTTGGGAGTATTGTTTCCCTTTCAATTTCATTAAAGAGTTTGAGAAGTACTGGTGTTAGGTCTTCTCTAAATTTCTTGTAGAATTTGGCAGTGAATCCATCGGGGCCTGGGCTTTTCTTTGTTGGGAAGTTTTTAATTACATCTTCGATTTCATTGATTGTTATTGGTTTATTTAGGATTTTTATATCTTCTTGGTTGAGCTTTAGTAATTCATATGTATCTAGGAATCTGTCCATTTCTTCTGCATTTTCCATCTTATTAGAATACAGGTTTTCAAAGTAGGTATAGACGATCTTCTGGATTTCTGCAGGGTCCGCTGTGATATCACCCTTTTCATTCTTAATTGCGTGGATTTGAGTACTTTCTTTCCTTTTTTTAATAAGGTTGGATAAGGGTTTCTCTATTTTATTTAATCTTTCAAAGAACCAACTCTTTGATTTGTTGATTCTTTGTATTGTTTTTTTAGTCTCCAATACGTTAATTTCTGCTCTGATCTTTATAATTTCCTCTCTTGTATGAGCTTTTGGCTTAGCCTGCTCTTCTTTTTCTAGAAGTTTGAGGTTCACCATTAGGTTGTTTATTTGTGCTTGCTGTTTTCCTGATATAGGAATTTAATGCTATGAATTTCCCTCTTAGGACTGCTTTCATTGTATCCCATAAGTTCCGGTATGTTGTACTGTCGTTATCATTCAGTTGCAGAAACTGTCTAATTGCTTCTTTAATTTCATCTGTGACCCATTGGTTGTTCAGTAGGGTGCTATTTAATTTCCATGTGTTTAGCAAATTCTTGTGTTTTCTTTTGCCATTGATTTCCAATTTCATTGCACTATGGTCTGATAATATACATGGGATAATTTCAATTCCTTTGCATTTACTTAAGCAGGTTCTATGAGCTAGTATGTGGTCTATTTTGGAGAATGTCCCATGTGCAGCTGAGAAGAATGTGTATTCTGATGTTGTGGGGTGCAACACTCTGTAGACATCTACTAAGTCCATTTGTTCCAAAGTTTGGTTCAGTTGTAATATTTCATTGTTGATTTTTTGTCTAGTTGATCTGTCTTTTTGTGACAGTGGAGTATTGAGATTCCCCCAATACAATTGTATTAGTGTTTATTTAATTTTTCATGTCCATTAATATTTGTTTTATATAGTTGGGTGCACTGGTATTTGTTGCATATATATTTATGATTATTATCTCTTCCTCTTGGATTGTTCCCTTTACAAGGATGTAGTGACCTTCTTTATCTCTATGAATCATTCTTGGCTTGAAATTCACTTTGTCTGCGAAAAGAATAGCTACCCCTGCTTTTTTCTGGGTTCCTGTCGCATGGAGTATTGTTTTCCATCCTTTGACTTTCAGTCTATGAATTTCTTTTTGAATTAAATGTGTTTCTTGTATACAGCATATTGTTGGATCTTGCTTCTTGATCCAATTCGCCAGTCTGTGCCTTTTGATTGGTGAATTGAGACCATTAACATTAATGGTTAAAACAGAAATGTATTGACTTATCCTTGTCATGTTATTTTCTTGTTGTTGGCTCTCCCTCTTTTAATTTTTGTTTTCCCTCCCTCTCTTTAATCATTTGCTCTGCCTGGTGGATTCCTTCTGTTGGGGTTTCTGAAGTTGTAGTCCTTGTTATCCCTTTCTAGAATGTCCTTCAAAACATTTTGGAGTGCTGGTTTGGTGGTTATAAATTTTCTCAGATGTTCTTTGTCATGGAAGTATTTTACTTCTCCATCAGTTTTGAAGGATAGTTTTGCGGGGTACATCAATCTAGGTTGAAGATTATTTTCCTTTAGAACTTGAAATACATCATTCCAAGCTCTTCTTGACTTGAGGGTTTGTGCTGAAAAGTCCACTGTGATTCTGATGGGCTTTCCTTTATAGGTGATTTGTCTCTTTTCTCTAACAGCTTTTAAGATTCTACTCTTATGTTGAATTTCTGGAATCTTGACTATGATATGCCTGGCTGAAGATTTTTTTTGATCATGGCTAATTGGAGTTCTTAAGCCTCACTTATCTGAACGTCAAATTCTTTTTCTCTACCAGGGAAGTTTTCTGTGATAATGTCTGTGAACAGTGTTTTGATGTCGTTTATGCTATCTCCTGCTTTTTCATTGACTCCAATCAATCTTAAGTTATTCTTCTTTGCATCATCTAGCAGCTGCGGGATTGATTTTTCATTGTCCCTTGCTGTTTTTAAGAATTCTTTCTTTTCGTGATCACTAATTGCAAGCCTGTCTTCTATATCTGAGATCCTGTCCTCACATTGGCTTAATCTGCTACAAATACTTTCAATGGAATTTTTGTTCTCCTGGATATCTGCTTGAATATGCTTTATGGAGTCCATTTCTTTCCTATGCTGAGCATTCATGGCTTCCATCATTTTCTTAAGCTCGTCTATTTTTTTGTCTGTGTCTGCTCTAGTGTCCTTAAGCATGGTCTTCATTGTGGACATTATCTCTGCAGTTATCTGAGAAATTATTTCTGATTTAAATTTTTCCAGAGCCTCATTCAACTGCTTTGTTGTTACCACTTCAGAGATGTCAGGTGGGTGGCTTTCTGTTTGTCCCACCTCACTGCCCCCTGGGTTTGCCTTTGGTGAACTGGATGTGTGGGGTTGCATCTTGTTTAAGTATTGTCTCATTTTCTTTTCTTTCTTTAGTTTAATTCCTGCGATGCTGTTTGTAAATTGCCCATGATAGGTTGCTTTATTGCTAGTATTTCAAACTCTTAGGAGATTCTTGGAATACCAGGAAGAAAAGCTCCAGTCAGTGTGTCCCTCTCGGCTGGTGCTTCTCTGTACCGCGGTGTCTAGTGTTACTCTGCGGAGGTTCCCACTGGAGCCGTGGATGGAGTGGCGGCCGCTCTGAGTTCTGAGCTCAGCTGCTGCCCCCCCCACAATGGCGTCTGGCTAGTGGCTCTCGCGCCTGAAGGCTGGGTGTCAGCACTCACCGCCAGTCAGTGTGTCCTTCACGGCCGCCGCTTCTCTGTACCGCAGCATCTCCCGTTCCTCTGCGGAGGTCCCCGCTGGAGCCGTGGGTGGAGTGGCGGGCGCCCTGAGTTTCAAGTTCAGCTGCTGCCCCCCCCACAATGGCGCCCGGCTAGTCGCTCTCTCGTGCGGGACGGCCAGGCATCAGCACTCACCGCCAGTCAGTGTGTTCTTCACGGCCGCTGCTTCTCTGCACCGCCGCTTCTCGCGTTCCTCCACGGAGGCCCCCGGGGGCGCCGGCAGTCACCGCGTGTCCACAGATTTGAACCGCTTCAGTCGCGTCAGGATTCCTGACACAGGAAATGGCGCCGGAGGCCACCTCCTCCTTCTTTGTTGGAGTTTCTCTCTTCACTTTCTCCGTGGGCCCCAAACTGCGCTTCAGATCTTTCCTGGGTCCATGGGAGCCACTTCCCTCTTTCTTGTCCTCCTCCAGTCACTATATTCCAGTGTCCGGATGGCGACTTTTAGAGAGGTTCACTGTCTGCTTCTTACAGATCCGCCATCTTTTTCCGGAAGTCCTCTATTTCTTCTTCTTGCCTTTTTGCACTGGGTAAGATTTCTAGAACAATGTTGAGTAAGAGTAATGTCGAGTAAAAGCATAGTCCCAATGTTAGGACTATATCTCCGCCCAGCTAAGAATATCTATAGGCTGCAACAAGATTGGAATGAATTTCTGATAAATTGTTTTGAAATTAAATTTTAGCACATCTAGAAATGGTGATTCTCACAGAATAACATTTCTAAAAAGAGATTTATCCCACTCAGACAAATCAGTTTCCTGTAAATTTCCATATTGGCATTTCAAGTTTTTCCGTGACATTTCCTTTAACTTGTAGAGGTCATGTGAACTTGGCTTCATGATTTTTATATAATTTAAAATACTTATTATGCAGTCAATAATTGTATCTTCAATTACAAGGAAGATTTAATTTTAGGAGTTGTCTTTTTCATTAATAGTTTGACACTTTTTATGAAAATAGTATTCTATTCCACTGAGTGTAATGACCTTTAAATTTAATGTCTAAGCCTGTGGATATTTGTTTTACAATGTACCAGTAGTTTAGAAAAACAAAAACCAGAGATTCCATATTCCTAGAACATTCTAATAACTTCCTGATATGCTTCATTGCAATGCCTACATGTATGCTTTCCTTTTATGACTATTTACTCATCTGCAGCTCCTGTCTCTGCACTCCAGCCAGAGAGTTAACATTTGTGTAGACTGGAGATGGGCTCTGGAGACAAAAGGGTAAACTGTCTCCACCTCATCCTGGTGCTGTCCCCATACACAGCTTCTTCTTTTTATTATGACTGCAGCTGCTGCCACTGCCACTGTTGTCACCACCAATCAGGGCCCAGGTCCTGACCAGGCCACCTTGGGACTCCATAATATACCCAGCTGTCTTGGCCATTGCTTAGGAGTAGAGCCTGGGCATGTGTCTGTTGCTCACCTGCATGTATCATTGTTCGCCTACAAAACACAAATTCAAAGATAAAATTATTAAGAATTTCAAGATGGGGCTGGGGAAGTAGTTCAGTGGTAGAGTGCTTACCTAGCTAGCATGCACAAGGTCCTGGGTTCAATCCCCTGCACCACAAAAAAAAGAAGCAAAACAAAACAAAAAGAATTTCAAGATGAAGACAGTAAAGCATTAAAGTAAACATTATGCTAAGCGAAAGAAGGCAATCACAAAATTCCACATATAATATGATTATGTTTATATTTGACCAAGTCACATACCCAGGAAAACAGCCTTAGCTTTCACTTGCCCATTGCCCAAATGTGGTGTCACCTCCCATCAATAGCACCTGAGGCACACTGAAGAAGATAGCAGGCATCGTTTGCATTGTGCATCCACCACTGCTGTCACCCAGGGCAACCACCTACCTCCTCCATAGGCTCCTCCATGTGTCAGAAATTCCTCCAAAGGTGGTTATGAGCATCTTCTCCATGGGTTTTTAAGACCATTGCTCCACAGTGCCAATGGGCCCTTCCAATCCAGCAGACCCTTCAGTTAATATCTTCTCTTACTTCCCATCAATATGCTGCCTTTCTGCTAGTGAAAGGACTGACACTCTTATACAAAGGGAATCACTTTCCTCTCTCTACCCATGATGCTCACCTACATCCTTTCTGCTAGTGGCAATGTCTAGAAACTGGATGAGCAGGCAGTGTCAGTGAAATCAGATTCTAGCAACTCAGGGACTATAGTTTAGAGAGTGCAAGAGAAGACACATTTGGCTGATGCATTGTTTTGCTGAAGCTGTAACAGTCCAAACAGAAAAATTAAAGCTAACCAGAAAAATCATTGTTCACATTTTCCTGCATATTCTGGATAACATTTGTATCGTGGCTATGGTTTGCATGTGGTTTGCCCTCCAAAGGTTCATGTACTGGAGGCTTGGACCAGCATGGCAGTGTTGGGAGGTGGAAGAAGCTTTGAGGGATGGGGCTTAGTGGGAGCTGATTAGGACACTGGGGACATCGCCCTAGAGACAGATTAATGCTGGTTGAATGGAGTTAGCAAGTCCTTGTGAGAATAGGTTGCTGTACAAAAAAGTGAGCTTGACCCCAGAATTGGTCAGGCTTCTGGTCTCATCCAGTGATCTCTCCTGCACATGTTTCTGCCACTGTGATGCCATCTGCTATGAGGACTTCACAAGAGCTGAGCAGATGCTGGCACCGTGCTCTTGGACCACCAGAACTGTGGGTGAAATAGACCTCTTTTCTTTATACATTACCCAGCCTCAGATATTTTGTAATAGCAACAGATATCAAACTAAGAGTCATCATCAATGAAGCACAGTAACAATTTTGGAGAGCATTACTCGACGCAAATGTTCGTAGGCAGCCCAGATAAGGAATGATGTTATTGGCATTAAATAGTGGTAGCAGAGACTTGCAGAGACAAAAAATCTATAATCTCCCCATCCATTCACATTCTGAAGAGCCATGGTGTTTGTTAACAGTGCTTTTCCTTTCTCTCATGATGAGAGATATGAAGATAGATAAATAATTTAATCTCTTCTCTTTAGCCATTGTTCTAAATCTCCATTCATAAATCGCTACACCTCACTTAGGTCCATGAATTTTGTAATACATTTTTTTAAATCTAGTTTTTCTCCTGAACTCACACATTACACATGGCAGGGGTGACTCTGGGCCTCTTGAGGACAGAACTGTATCTCATTTGTAGATTGTGTCCCTAGTACCATATTGAATTGAACTGAACTGGTTGTATATCAGCTTCTAGAGAAATCCATGTGTTGTTCTAAATGTGTTGTATAGAAACTATTCAAAATCTGCTGCCATAATTAGGACTTGAAAATTGTTTTGTGAAATAGAGATTTCTATATTGGCATTGGACCTAAGCCAGATTGGAATCATTTAGCTCTTCTCTTACAAGGTTAATAGCTGACAGAATACCTGCCACGTTCTAGGCACTTTCACATACATTATTTCCACTCGCCATTCTGACAACCGTTACACTATCTGCATCTGTAGTGGAGTAAACAGATGTGGTTGTTTTTTGATCTAGTAGCTGAGCAACCATGAAAACACTGCGCTTGCAATTCTAGGCCATTCACAGGTGAGTCTGTGAGCACTGTGTTAACCCTGCTCCACCCACTCTTTAACCCTGTTTCCCCGTACATCCGGTGCTACAATGTTTTAGTCATAAATCTTTTACGTTGGTCCAACTGGTCTATAACTGCTTTAAGGGTGTCATTTCTTTCATACAATAACTGATGCTGTTTGTCTATATATCATAATGGTGGCTAGTCTGTCGCTCAGGGGTTGCTACAGCCACGGTTATAAGTATTAATCTTCAGGCAATAGTAGCATCATTTATGAAAATAGTTACTGGCAAATAAGTTATGCATCTCTGCAAAAATTGGTTGAGGTTATGTTTACAAAAGAAGCCCAGAGTGTTCATTATAGACAATGAATCATCACTCTGGGTGAACTCCACTTAGACCATCCACCTCTCTGCAAAGATCTCACCTTAGTTGGACCTATTTGAAAGGCTTGAACCTAGAGAGTGGGTTTAGTGTGGGTTGATGTGGAAGTTCCTGGCTATTTTAGACATCTGGGCATCACAAATAGGTCTTTAGCAAATGCTTATCCCACTATGTAGGACCCAAAGATTGCCAAAGACTTGCGATGTACACAAATGTTGGAGGAAAGTCTCTGCTAATCCAGAGGCCTAAATAAAACCCTACACACTCTATAATTCATGTTCTATATCATAATTCATCGCCACACTTCAACTGGGATTTAGAAGTTATTGTAGAACATATGGAACTGACAGCCATGAGCTATTTTTTTCTTATAGAAAAAGTTTAATTGGGTGTCTTTCAGCTGATGAATAAATAAATTGTAGTATATGCATACATTGGAATATTATTTGTCAATAAAAATAAATGTATTGATGCATGCTGTGACATAGGTGAACCTTGAAAATATTACGGTAAGTAAATAAGCTGGACATAACAGACCACATGTCATACGATGCTTTTCTATGAAATGTCCACAATAGATAAATCTAGGCAGAAAGTGGTTGTTGATTGCACAACCTGGTGCACATATGAGAAAACATTGAATTATACACTTTAAGTGGGTGGATTATGTGACATGTGAGTTATATCTTGATAAGGCTATGAAAATTTTGTGTTGTGGGTTTTAAAGTGTTAATGGCTTCTGCCAAATTACAACGTAACTCTAAAAATTAGGAGAATCTCTGTTCGGAACTGGGTCATTTGGGTCAATAACTTTAGATTGATGCTATGTATACTATAATTAAAAAGGGCAAAGTTATAAATAGTCTGGATTTCATACTCCTCCTGCTTTGTAACATGACTACGTTCTCCCCTGACATCTTGTCATATTCCGAAGTGAGACTCTAAAGAAAGCTGTTACAACACTGGGAGAGGTGACATGCTCCTAGAAACTGAAGCTTGCAAATCAAGCTAAAGTGTGGTGAATCTGCAAGATTTATGGCTCATGTGAAAATATGCTAACACAGCTGTAAATTGATACACCATCAAATTGAGCTCCAACTTCTTACACAGCCCTGTTTATACTGTCAGACACAGTCTTCGGGGAGAATTAATTGAAACGTGTGAAATTTAGATGGAGTCTCCTGTGACTTGTCAGAGCCCTGTCTGAGACAGTGCAAAATGGTCTGTGCCCAGCTTGCATAAGAGACGGAAGGGATCCTCTAACTTGTCATCTAGCAGAGCAGTGGAAGAGATTCAAAATTTAATTATTAAATAATTATTAAAATTAACTATTAAATATTAATTATTATGGAGTCCATAATAAAGCTGTGGGAATTTTTGCCCTGACATTTAACTTTACTTAATCCTTTAGAACAAGTGCAAAAAAACTATATGAAATTACTTAAGATAGAACAACCTCATTTTAAAATCTTTTGCAAAGAATCTTAAAAGATCAAAAAATTGAGAATATCCCTCATGAATGGATCACATCTTTGCTTCTTGTGTGTCTCTATTAGAAATTGTGGTTGAAATTGCCTCTTGAAATACCTGGGGGTCCTTCTATGTTTCTGGAATCTCCACTTTCTGGATAAACTTACCCTCTACTCACAGGTCAATAGAGTGGGCTTGAATTTGCGATCTTTCTGCTTCAGCCTTCCATAATGCTGGGATTACAGGCATCTACCACCATGCCTGGCTTCACAGATTAATAGGGCATGAGCTTTCTATGAGATGAGCTATTCAAGACTGGTGAAGAGCCAAAATCTTCTGTTCTGTTTTCCCTTTCTGGCTTACCTTTGTGGGGATGGGTCTTTATAGAGTGCCTTTGTATCTTACCATGCTGCTCAGCCTCCCTGAATGTTGTCTTAGCATGTTTTCTGTTGCTGTATCAAAATACTTGAGATTGGATACTTTATAAAGAAAAGACACTTATTTAGCTCACAGTTGTGGAAGTCCAAGGGCATAGCACTGGTGTCTGGTGAGGAGCCCTTTGCTATATCACAACGTGGTGGATGGCATCACAAGGAAAGAGCACATGCAAGAAACAGAGAGAGAGAGAAGTCACCTGGTGAGAGAGGAGGCAAGAAATCCAGCCAAGGAAGCCAAATTGACATTATAATAACTTGCTCTTTTAGTAAACAATCCAGTCCTATGAAGACAAGAATTCACTCCAAGAAAAAAGCATTATCCCTCCTAATCACCTAATCATCACTTAAAAGCACCATCTTCCAACACTATCTCACTGGGGACCAGGCTTCTAGCACCTGAACCTTCAGGGTGCGCACCATATCCAGGCCATAGCAACGGTCAAGAGCCACATGCACACCAGCTCTACCTGAATCAGAAAGGCTGCCATGGAAGCTTTTGCCGATTCACTTTTTCCTCTGAACCTTCAGATATTTTTAACAATGACCTAGGGTCTACTTTTGCTAATACAGTCCACCTGCCTTTTGAATTCATGACATAGTATTTGATATTCTGCATTTCAAATTCTACTGTTCTTTTGTCTTTTTCAGACAGGGTCTCACTATGCGGTTCAGGCTGGCTTTGAACTAACTATGTAGCCCAGGCTGGCCTTGAACTCATAGTGATCCTCCTGCCTCAGCCTCCCGAGTGCTCAGATTACAGGCATGTACCATCACACCTGGCCTCAAATTCTGCTTTCCCATGGTTTAAAATGTTTATAATATTGTGCCATGAATCACTAGGTTGTTAATTAGTATGACAGTCAGTTTTCTTATATCCTCTCTCTCACTAGAAATTGAAGAAAGCTATTTTTCACAGGTTCATGTTCCCTCCACTCTGATTGATTATATGTTAAGGGATGTTTTCAGGTCCAACTTATACTGAAACTTCCAAGATTCAAGCAATCCTACTTATCCCTGTCACCTTGTTTCCATGTCCACAGCTCTCTTTCTCATCTTCTGCTTCTTTTAAAAAACTGCTCACAGCCAGGCATGGGGCATGTTCCTGTAATACAGCACTTGGGAGGCTGAGGCAGGAGGATCGCTGCGAGTTGGAGGCCAGCCTGAACTATGTAGTGAGACCCTGTCTCAAAAAAAAAAAAAAGGTCACAGAATTAGAATTAAACATATTACTCACTATTCCATGTATGTCCTAAGAGATTTTATGTTCCCTACTCTTATTTTAGGAAGTGGATTGATCTAATACCATTTGTTCTAAACCTTTATTCATTAAACAACCATCTAATCTAATTTGATCTTTTTAGTGGATTCATCTGTATCAATTACATTGGTTGATTTATCTTGGTATGGATAGCTGTCCTAATTTAAAATTTTTAAATGAAGAAAGAAATGATAAAAATCAGACAAAAAGATCAGATGACTAAAATATCAATTCCACCTCTGAAATTCATTAGTCCTTGTGGTTCTACATAGCAGATGAATGGAATATTTCATGTCTTTATTTTGTTTGTTTTTACATTTTTGCAGTGCTGGGGGTTGAGCTCAGGACCTTGCACATGCTAGGCAACCACTCCATGTTGAGCTCCAGCATTTTGTGTCTTTAAAGCAATGTGTATTCAAAAGGCTGGTTGTTATTTATTTCTGGTAACAGCTTTATTATGTTGTATTTCAGAGTTGGGGCTGTAGCTCGGTGGTAGAACACTTACCTAGCATGTTGAAGGCCCCAACTGGCAATGAGAGAGATGGTAGAAAAAATGGACAAGAACATTTAGATAAAAAAATATAACTATATTCCATATATTCAAGAAGATAAAGCAAGAAGGTAAAAGAGGCATTTGAAATACAAAAAAGACCCAGTTTGATAGGCATGCCACCACATGCCTCTACTCCTAGTTACTTGGGAGGCAAGAGAATTACTTATATCCAGGAGTTAAAGACCAGCCTGTGTAACATATAGTAAGACTCTGTCTAAAAAGAAAAAAGAGCCAACTGAAACTTCTAGAGATGAAAAATTAATATCCAAACTGAAAATAAACTATATATGAAAATAACAACAGATTAGAAAGTACAAAAGAAAAAAATAGTACAAGAGAAAGATTAGTAAATGTGAAGACATAGCAATAAAAATTTATAAATTGAAGTACAATCTTTAACAACAATACCACAAAGGTCAAGCCAGGATAACGGAAGTTTACTGTTGTGAAGTAGTATAACATTAATTGAGGATTGATTTTGACAAGTTAAAATGCTTATCAGAGCTGAGTGTGGTGGCACACGCCTATAATCCTAGTACTTAGGAGGCTGAGGCAGGAGGATCCCAATGAGTTCAAGGCCAGCCTGGGCTACACAGTGAGAACTTATCTCAATTTAAATAAATAAATAAATAAATAAATAATAAATAAACAAGTGTTGGCAAACTTTCCCAATAAAGAGTAAGGTAGTATTTTAGACTTTGCAGGCCATATGGTCTTGGTCACAACTAGTTAACCTTGCTGTTTTAAAATCAGCCAGATATAATAATTATGTGAGTTAGTATGGCTGTATTCCAAAAAAACTTTGTTTATAAAAACAAGTGGCAAGCCATATTTGGCTCATGGGCTATACAGTTTACCAACCCCTGATATGTGCTTTAAACCCTAAGCAAATCAGTTAAATGAAAGAGTTATATAGCTAAACCAACAAAGGAAATAAAGTGGAATCATAAATATATACTCTATGAATTCAAAAGAAGGCACAATAGAGGCTCCATCTAACACTTAGTTCACATCTGAAGCTGACAGAGCCAGCTGCCAGACACTGGGGGCCAAAGGATGGAGACTAAGTGGAGGGATTTCTTCACTGCCAAGTCCAATTCAGGTCCCAACAGAGGGTTTTCCAGGAAGGGAAAGAGCCCATGTGGTTTGAGGTAAGGACAGAAACAGGAAGTCCTGGCAGGGCCCATGGGAGGAAAGCTGGCATGGCCATTTGGCCAACAGACTCAAGGTCGAAGGAACCTCAAATTTTGGCTGCTGTTCAATGACAACTGTGTGCAAAGGAACAGGATGAGATCTTTTTACAAATGCAGAGTTTGACCTTGAACTATATCATTTTCTAAGAGGTGCACTGCTAACAATTACAGAGGCTATTGTCATGGTTACTTGTGGGTGGCCATTGATTGTGATAGTGAAGAGCTTTTGGCTGTCCAGGCTGTACTGCTGAAAGAAAGAGTTTTTTGTTAAAACTCCTCCTACCCATTGGTTACCTCTCTCCAAGAGGACACTCTGAGATATGCAAAGAGTAAGTTTGTGTGTGCTACTTGTGTATTTATATACAAGAAACCTCTGCACACATATTTCCTCATTTGAATTTGATTTGTATTAGGTTTTCATTTGAAATGTTTTCATTTAGTGTTACTTTTCTCTTAGTTTTAAATTGGGTTTATGAAAAATAGGATTTTGCATTCAATTTTTGTGTATTGGCTCATACCTTTTTTAACAATCTGCTAGGTGTACAAGCTTCAGATTACTATAATCTTTTACCGGGCATCCTTGCCATTAAATAATTGTTGTCAGTTGCATGCTGAATTTTTAAAATTTTTCAATTTTATTCAGAATACAATTTAAGTAAAAAGTAACCAATAAACAACATAAGAATTTATATATATTGCAGTTTTATACATTTTCATTTTGCTCATAATACAGTCACTAAGCAATCACCTTATTGGTATCCCATAGTTCATTATTAGCTCTTAGGGAAATGATAACCACTGGTACTAGAGCTATTTGAAGCCAGAAGAGAAGGAGTCCAAGAAGTCTGAGTGCTACCTGGCTTCACTGAAGAGTCTTAGGAGCTCTTCAGACTACCACGTGAGAGTGGAGGAAAATTCAAGATACATTTAGGAGGTTAAATCAGAATTGTGCTGTGCTGAATTTGGAAGGTGAAGACAAGCAATGGCTGGGGACAACACTTGGGCTTCTGCTTGTGCACCTGCATTGTGATTCCATTCACTGGGGTAGGGAACAGTGGAAGAAGACCGGCTTTAAACAGGAAGACAACAAATTCAGCTTGGATATACTGAGCTTGGGAAACCTTTGCAATGTCCAAGTGGAGATCTAAAGTTGACAAGATCTGTAGTGAGAACAGAAGCTTGGGCTAGCAACATCAACTTGAGAGTCATTATCACATAAATAGTGATTGAAGAGATTGTCAGAGCTGAGATTTGTAGAGACCTATCAGTCTTAAGGAGAATATAGAATAAGAGCAGAGATTAGGACTAAGCATTAAGGAATCCTGATATTTAGTGGCCAAAGTATGAAAGCTTTAAGTTGCTGTTATGTTACATGCTATTTAGAGATCAGGTAAAATGAGCACAGAATGATGCTGAGAACACGGTGATCCTGACATAAATGACATAGGTGTGATGGGAGTGAATTGAAAAATGAGAAGTGAAGAAGTAGAAATCGTAAGTTCAAACACATCTTCCAAGAAATTTGGTTATAAAGAAGAGAGGAGAAATATGGTGCGTTTTAGAGAGAGTGCAAATCAGGGCATAGTTTTTTTGTTGGGTTTTTTGAGGGGGGTTGGTTTGGTGGTTTTTTTTTTTTTGCTTTGTTTTGAGACAGACATGAGCATGCCATAGGAAAGATCTTGTTCAAAGGGCAAGATTGATGCCACCAAAGAGGGAAGAGATCATTGCAAAAGTGGTAGGAGTGAAGATGGGGAGGTTAGGAAAAATAAGCTCCTCTAAGTGAAACAGAAAGCACAGAGTTTAGATGCAGGTGCCATGTGGTGAGCTTATAAAACGTGGAGAGAGTTCTTTGCCGATAGCTCCAGTTTACTCTAAGAAACTGAGGGCGCGAAGAAATGAGAAAGGATTAAAGTCTGGAGAAAAGCAGAGCAGTCATTCAGGATAGAGAGAAAGTAAGGAAGCCAGAGAAACAGGTTGGGACTTCCAGGCAGTGCTAAGAGTCCTTTGGCGATTGGTGACTTTTTACTTCTAAATGCCTCTTTTCACAGCCCTAATGGAAATACTGTCAAAAACTTACTGCATAATTTTGTATCTTTCTTAATAATTCTTTTCAAGATGGAAATCATAGTAGTCATTTTTACATATATATTATCTATATTTTTTTCTTTCATTGATCTTAAATATAAACCTATGAGAAAAAGTTAAGGCAACTGAATCTAATTTTTTTTTCATTACAATTTAAAGAAATCTACCAGAGTTGCTGAACAGCTAAATAAATCTTAAAACATCCAAAAATACCAGAATCAGTATTAGTATTTGGAATGTTGAAGAGAGTTCAGAGATAAAACCACAGCATGGGGCCGGTGAGATGGCTCAGCGGCATAAGCGCCTGCCTTGCAAGCGCGAGGGCCCGAGTTCGACTCCCGGATCCCACATACGAAAAAGGGGCCGGTGATATCGCTCAGCGGCACGGGTGCCTGTTGGCACGCGAGGTCCTGAGGTCGACCCCCGGCACCCACAAAAAAAAAAAAAAACCACAGCATGAAAACAGTGGCCTTTGCAAGGTGAACTGGTAGAGGATTCAGTAATTCCTGAGGAATAAAGGAGCCAGTAAGATGCACTTAAGGAGTCAGTATTCAAAACCAAACTCAGAAAATTAAATAAATCCAAGAACTTGAACATCCAAAAGCAAAGTAGCTATGTTACATTTAAAAAGACTGTGTAGACCAACTGAAGTCTGTGTGATAGTTAATTTTATGTGTCAAATAACTGGGCGAAGGGATCCCAGATAGCCAGTAAAAATTTTTTTCTGGTGTATCTCTAAGAGTATGCTACGGCTTAGACATGGGTGAAGCGTGTTCCTCCAAAGGTTCGCATATTGGAAGTGTGGTCCCCAGCATGGAAAGAAAAGAAGTGGCATTACCTTTAAGAGGTGGAGACTAGTAGGAGATCATTGGAGGCACGGTCTTCAGAAGAAGGTAAATAGTTCTATGGGAACAACTAGTTACTTATCATGAGATGGTTGTTATAAAAGAGCAAGGCTGACCCCCTAACTGCTCTTTCTGACTTCTAGTCTTACAATGTGATCTTTTCATCTTGCACACACTTTTGCCACAATGTCACCCACCATGCTGTGGTGTGGCCAGAGGGGTCCTCACAGGAGTCAGCATTGTGCTCTCTGGATTTCCAGCACCCAAAAACTATGAGCTAAATAAGCTTCTTTATAAAGTACTCAACCTCAGGTATTTTGTTATAGCATCAGAAAATGGACTAGCTTCCAGAAGAGATTTGCATTTGAATAAGTAGACTGAGTAAAAAGATCTGCCCTCACCAGTGTGAATGGGCACCAGCCAATCTATTGCATGCCTAAACAGAACAAAAAGGCAGAGGAAAGGGACATTCAGTTACTTTTTGAGCTGGGATATCCATCTTCTCCTGCCCCTGGAAACTGGAACTCCTGTATTTGGGTCCTTCAGGGGTCAGCTCTTATACCAGCAGCCCCTTTGTTCTCAGGCCTTTCGACTGCACTGACTTATACCTCTGCCGTTCCTGCATCTCCAGCTTTCAGACAGCAAATTGTAGGACTTCTTGGCTCCCATAATTGTGGGAGTCAATTGCAAAATAAGTATCTTCATATATATCCCTACATACCCCATTGGTTCTGTTTCTCTGGAGAACTCTGGCTAATACAGACTGATACGGTAGTAAAGCCTATGAAATAAAAGAAGAGGGAAGATGACGAGTGTTGAAGACAAGTATTCTACAAGGGATATGAATACAAAAAGGAATAAAGATGGAGACTGAAGGAAAATATTTTAAATGTACCAACATTTATTACATCATTTGGTCTCCACTACTAGGAGGTTTCTGTCTCCTAGAGTCTTGGGGAGAGAAGCAACAAGGGATCCTTTCTCAGTTGCTTCTATTCCAAATAGTATAGCAGTTAGTTCTTCACTATTAAAGAGTGACAAGCCCTAAGATGTGCTGCCCTTTCCCATCTTCAGCCTTGCACTTTCCTTTCTGTCCTCTGGTGGGAGGTGGCCTCTTTATATATGCGTACCCTGCTCTCTCTCTGTGTATGTCCAAGGAAAGTCTAGGCAGGTATGGTGGCACACGCCTTGTAATCCCAGCATTATGGGAACCTGAGGCAGGAGGTACCCAAATTTGAGTTCCACCTGGGCAAATTAGTGAGGCCTTGTCTCAAAATAAAAAAGGGCTGGAGATATAGCTCAGTATGAAGGCCCTGGTTTCAATCCCCAGTACTGAAAAAATAAAATGAATAAAAAGAAAAGAACACTCTACATAAGAGACCAGCATCCAGGTCAGGAGGTTCTTTCACCACCTCCTTGGTTGCCCAAGCCAGCAGCCTGAAGTCATACTCGAGTCTACACCTCCCTCAGCACCAGCTCATATTCATCTACTCACTGAGCCCTTTCAGTTCTCCCTCTGAAATGCCTTTCAAGTCCGCACTTCTCTGTCTCAGCACCTGTTTCTCCTTGTGCCGTCATCCTTTCTCATACAAATTACAATGGCCTTTTTAGATTGGCCTCTCTGTCCCAATAATGTCCACTCCCACCTCTCTTCTTTAATTCAATTGCTGCACAGCCAGAAATTATTCAAAATGCAAATCTGACTATGCTAGTTCGCCCCCTAAACTGCGTAGTAGCTCCCTGTTGCTTTCAGTATAAATCCTGAAGTGCTTAAACTTTAATCATCAGGCCCTTTGTCTGCCCTGTCTTGCCTTCCCCAGAGCATTTAAAAAATTAGGCTAGGGCCGGTGAGATGGCTCAGCGGTGTAAGCGCCTGCCTTGCAAGCGCGAGGGCCCGAGTTCGACTCCCGGAACCCACATACGAAAAAGGGGCCGGTGATATCGCTCAGCGGCACGGGCGCCTGCTGGCGCGTGAGGTCCTGAGGTCGACCCCCCGGTACCCACAAAAAAAAATAAAATAAAAAAAATAAATAAATAAAATAAAAAGTTAGGCTAACTGAACTCCCTTCAGTTGTGGTCCTCCCACCTTGCTTCTTCTCCCTCCTCCTCTCCTTTAAAAAAGTATATTGATGCCTTGTCACATTTTATCACACCTATTTGCTTGAAAGCTCTCCGGTGGACACGATCAATCTATTTTTGCTCAATACTGCATTCCTAAGCACAGGTATTGGGCTGTAAGAAGCTTCCGAAGATAGTCAACCGAATGGAGAAACTACCAAATGAATTCCCAGTGCAGCCTACAGCTTTTTTGGAACTTAGTAGATGTAGTCAATGTTCCAGATTTGATCAAATTTGGGAAAATGCACTGGGACAGTGCACTGACCAACATTCCAATTCATTTATTTCAATAAAGAATGTACCTGACATGTGGGCCCAAAGTTCACATAGGCCCTATTTTCTCCATGAATTTGGGCAGCTTATAGATGGGTAGAGATTCAGAGAAAAGGATATTATACTTAAAATGTTTAATAGCACATGGTTTTAATTGTCTGATTCCTTCATTTTCGTACTTAGTGGGTACACCAGCTAGGGGATGCCCCCATGTCCCGTCCAAAGAAGCTACCTCGAGCAGCATACTTTCAGACTGCTGGCTTTTAGCCCTTTCTACAAACAAACCCCCACATTACACTGATACACTGTGAGTAGAAGAGGTAAGCAAACCTCTTCTATTGCATTATTAGGGTCTTTATCCAGCCTGGGCGTCATTAAGGAGAATGGCATAATTCTATTCTGCTCCCACAGAAGTTTTGGTTTAACGGTAGAACTTTGAATAATCATATTTCCGCGTTTCCTTTGGGGTCTTTGGGGTCACCTGACTCGAGTAACATCGTCCACTTCAATATTCTGCAGCAAAACCAGACATGGGTGGAGCTACAGACTGCCTTAGGTTTTGGGCCATTGACTTGTGTAAAACTGAGGGCTTCTTGGCAATGATAATAAACTATTGAATCTAGAATAGCAGTCAAACCTCAGGACAGCTTTTGAGGGTTGAACTGCAAGGTAGCTGAGACTGCTTAGTGTAAAGTGCAACTCCATGAAGCTGGAGCATAGTTATTTTAAAATGAAAAACCCATGATGCACACCTGTAATCCCAGGTGCTCAGGAGGCTGAGGCAGGAGGATCACAAGTTCAAGGCCAGCCTGGGCAATTTCACAAAGACCTGCCTCAAAGTAAAATAATAGAAAGGGCTGGGGCTATAGCTCAGTGCTCCCTAGGTTCAATCCCCAACACCCCACTACCACCAAAAGAAAGAAACCTTGTGCTTCATAAAACATCATGTTTAAATACCTTGTTATTTTTGATGCTCTACATTTATTTTCTTCTTACTCTCCCTTAATGTATGCAAACTCTTCCTTTAAACTCTTCTTTTAATTGTATTACCAAGAACAGTAGCTATCCTTTCACTGTATGTGATTCTTGTGTCTCCTTCGACTAAATGAGAGCTCCTTGAAGCAAAGAATCTTGTATGAGTCTTTCACACCTGCTTTCAGGTCCTAAAGGAGGTTCAAGCGCTGCAGAGACGCTGGATTAACTCTCTTTAAACGAGTGTACGCAATGGATGCTCAGGGCAATCAAAGGAAGGCTGTTTGGGCCGCGCTTGGGTTAGAGTTCAGAAGTGGAACAGCATGTTCCTTTGGCCCAAGGAACCAAACGGAGGTGACAGAGACAATGTAACTGAGAGGGTCTGACTGGGAAAGAGGAATGTGAAGACAAGTTACAGAAATGACTTGATCCAGGGCCGCACATCCTCCCCTGCTCCCCTAGCCGAAGCCCAGAGAGCCTGTGTTCCGTAGTAATGTGACCCGGGTTCCCCGGCAGGGGCCACAGCAGCCAGGCTGCAGCGTAGGGAGAGACAGCTAACCCGCTCCTGGCAGCGAACACCATGGGAACCTTCGGTATTTGAAAAATATTAACTTATTTATGGTGACAAAATGTTACCATAAATAATTTAGTTTTCAAGCCACAGCTAAACCAAAATAGGACAAAGGAAAAGATTAGAAAAAATAATGAATATTGGCTTTGCTAATGGTTCCCTGAAACTGAGTTTGGGAACCACCCATTCATCCTGTTTTCAACTTTAAAAAATAAAAGTAGTTCACTTAAGTCCTGTTTGTAACCTCCTCTTAATATTGCTGTATCACAAGGTTATATAAATTAAATCGCATAAGTTCCCCGTAAAAATAGTTTACAGAATTACTTTGGAACACTATGCCATGATAAGAAAAGCCATATGTTTTTGAGATTTCCACTGAAATCTTAGCTGTTTAGTGTCCCAGGATCAGGGTCTCTAACAGTTTGATACTGGAAAGGTCATCTCCCAAAGACCTGAAGATCTTCTAAATGTCAAATAACAACACGTACATAAGTCATCCTCCTTCTTTGGCTGCCATGTAGCCAGAGCTAAACGTTGAGCTCAACTATGGACCCTGGCACAGGAATCCCTGAGTTAAGATGTGTTTAGGCCACACATACTTGTATGTCTGTCCCTTCCACGATGTAAAATCATAGAAGTGTATGAACAGTGAAGATCTTATTTGTGCTGTTTGGTTTTGTCCCACAGTGAGCTCCAGGAAGATTCTAGTCACAATGGCTTTGATTTCCTCATTTCTCATAGAAGCTCATTAGCAACTGTCTCATCCACTTATCTAAGTCAGCACACAGAAGGAAGTATGCTATGTGATACTGTACTTTAGAATTCTATTAAAAATAAACCACATAATGTATTTGTACTTAGAATATACTTGCTTGTTTTAAGACGTGAAGATACAATGGTAGTAGTTACTGAAAACATCCTGGTTGCATGTCATTCTCTCATCTTGTGCCAGATGTATATTCATATGCACAGTTATGGAAAGCTCCAAAAAAGAGACACATTTATACTCAAGAACATAAGCTGTCAACTAATCCGGAGCCTGAACTGTACAATTACCTCCTTCCTTCACTGCATCATTCTTATTAAACTATCCGCATTTTTGTTTCTTGTTTAATGTTTTAGACGGGGTCTCGGTCTGTAGTCTAGGCTGGCCTGGAGCTCTCTATGTAGCTGGGACTGGGCTAGAACTTAGTCTTCCCGCCTCGACCTCACAAGTGTTGGGATTACAGGTGTGTGCTACCACGCTCGACCACATTTTAATTTTAACCATTTTTTTATGTACTTTCAATTGGAAATTCCTGTACTCTCCTTGAGTAGGCTGGCTTTTCTAAAAATGTAGCCATTTTAAATCAAGATTAACCCTACATGTAGTATATAACAAATAAGCAAGGTTTTTCTGGGTTTCTGTTTTTTTTTTTGTTTTTTTTTTCTACAGACTAAGTAGAAATCTTTTGGCAACCCAGAAGTTTCTGTAGCAGCCAGCTTCATGCCTACTCATCTTATAACAATAATTTATTTCAGCACTTATTAAGTACCCTGTTTCTGCTAGGCAGAGTTAGACTTAGAGATAGAAACATTGAAGTAATAGAATACAATTTTCTTGCCCTCAAAGAATTGTAATCAGATACTGAGGAGATGTGACCTGTTTAACTGGAAATAATATTTTTAAAGCAAAATAAATATTGATTATATAGTTTTGAGGTTTGGTTAGTCTTGGAAGGTTTTATGAACTTCAAATTTGACCTTAAAAGAAGTGTAGGATTTAGACGAAGGGAAATAAGAAAAGAATTCTTGTTTCAGGAGAGGCAAAGCATAAAAAAGTTTACATACAGGGAATCAGCAGTGAGTTGTGGGTGTGGGTGTGGAAACATTCGTGGCCAGAGGTGGGCTGAGTGAAGACCTTAGCTGGACAGTTAAGAAGAACTGAACTCTCCTAGGGAAAAATCATTTGGAGAGCTGACCATGGACTGGAGAGTTGGGAGTTAATCTTTCCATCTGATATACACTGGAGAGCCATTATAAACCCTTAATCATAGCAGTAGGATAATGGAAAGGGTGCTTCAGGAAGAATCCAGTGCTGCAGATAAGAGGCTTAGTAATTACAAGATGGGGGTAAGACGTGAAGGTTTCCATCAGTGCCCCAAGCTATCTGAGCTACAGAAAATCTCTAGCTTCAATACAAAACGAAGGTTTATACAGAACAGCAGAGAAAAGGAAAGGAGCATAAAATGATGTGGAGTTCAACAGATAATAGTGATAACAGACAAGTTTTTAGCACCATACTAGTGTCATTGTAGGGCTTACTAAGTATTATAGTGGCTGCTATTGTTATTGTAAGATCATTTGCTATTAAGTTTAGTAGAAAAAGAAAGAAAGGGAAATCCTACACTTTTGTGTGTGCCAGTGAAGTTAGAAATATATTTCTTTTTCTCATTATAATAGTCCTGGGAGGGAATACGAGTATGACTATTTTTGGTAGCTCAAAATGTAAGGCTCAGGGCCGATGAGATGGCTCAGATGGCGGCATAAGCACCTGCCTGGCAAGCGCGAGGTCCTGAGTTCGACTCCCGGAACCCACATAAAGGAAAAAAAGGGCCAGTGATATTGTTCAGTGGCACAAGCGCTTGCAGGCAAGTGTGAGGTCCTGAGGTCGACCCCCGGTACCCACACACACACACACAAAAAAAGTGTAAGGCTCAGAATTGCTAAGAAACACACAGCTCGTAAATGGCGAAGGCTGGATTTGGACCCAGATCTGCCTGACTACAAATCCATCCTTTTCTTGCTCTGTCTCTAAATTGAGATCAAGAGATCTGCCAGGTACTAGAAGAGCAAATGTATGATTGAAAACTGATTAATGCTATAAACACGCCTAACAGAAAGAATCAGTGAGGAGGAAGGCTGTTCAACAATAGAGTAAGGCCAGGAAAATAGTGTATCTGAGAGGCAGAACTGAGAGTGGATTTAGCTAGTTTCTTTGCAGCAAAAAGATTGGTAGCTGAGACTAACACACATAATCAAGTGTTTCTGATAAGCAGACTTAGTGTCCCAGCTTTACAATACTAGGATGCTATTTCCTTATCTTTCCACGTTTACCCAGAGATTTTATCATTAGCTTCCTGGACACCTGAGCGCAAGGAATGCATCCTACAGGAGAGGAACTGGAAAGGGAACTTTCAGTACTGGAAAGCAGATTTTATCTAATAAATTAAAACACTGATCATCTTATTTATACCTTGGCCTCTTGTGAATTATGTTAGCTTGAGCCATTTCCCCCATGTAGCCAATCAGTCACACTGAGATGAAATTTCTGGATGTGCAAAGCCAAGACAAGAACATCATAAAGGAAGTGCTTCTATGAGGCCACTGGCTGGCCAGCCAGAAGACCTCTCCCTGGTGGCACCGCCCCTGAAAAAGTTCAGCAAAGTGGAGTCCTCCCTCATCTCCAGGGTCTCAGGCTCAGCCAGCAGTTCTGCGTGGGACCCCGCCAACTTTGTGTGGGCACAGACCTGGTAGCTGAATCACCCTTTAACCTCTCTCTTGTGGCCTGAGACTGTGCTCCTGATACAGAAGCGCACAAGCTAAAATAGGAACCTAGTACATAGCGGGCACTCAGTAAGTGGACCTGTCATCGTTATTTCATCTGTGGACTATAACCTTGACCTTCATCGCTTGCTTTAGGATTTCAGAACCCATCTAACTCTGAAAAATCCAAGACGCCTAGTTTTCATCTCTTTTTCCCTATCCACTCTTTCTTTGTCCTTCCATCTCTTTGATACTGTGTTGCCTTCTATTTTAGGGAAAGTCTGTATATTTTGTACTTTTTAATTGAGTCTTTTCTTATTTGCAGAACTCTTAAACCATATGGGTCAAACAGAGACTCAGTAAGAGGCAAGAGAACACACTCGGGTTAGGGTAAGTCAATGAGTTAAATGAAGGGAACATTTCTGAAAGTAGGACTAGGATATAAGGAAACTACAGAGACACTGTCCCCACAACTTCGGAGCTTACTGAGGAAAGAAAAAAACATTTGGTAGAACAGAAATGTTCTGCCATTTGGGGGCAAAGAAAGCCACCTTGAAGGGCATTTGACCTGAGTTAACAGATGAAGTGACAAGGGTGAGTATGGTGCGCAGAGATGGGACGTCTTCTCCAATCCATCCATCACCAAGACACTGACACTGTACTGTATTCCTCAGATATGTAGGAAGTGTCTTCCTTCATAATTTTCAGAAATTATCAACACATAGCCTCACCTTAGTTGCTTTTCTCTCATTGCTGAGATGAAATACCCGACACCCAAAGTTAAAGAGAGCAAGGTTTACTTAGCTCACAGTATGTAGAGGTTTCAGTCCATAATCGGCTGGTTCCAAGGCAGGGTGGCATGGCAGAGGGGTAATGCAGAGGAGAACCAGTTCATTGCAAACAGAAGACAGCAAAAGCGAGCAAGGAAGGGAGAAGACAAGCCTCTTTCTGTCCCTTATATTGAATCTAGGCTACTGGGATTAGGGCGGTGCCAAACCAATCAGTGGACTGATTTAGTAATCATACATCCTTAATCCCAGCATCACACACTCTAGATTCAGCCACCTCTGAAAAAGCCCCACCTATGACTGCATGAGGCTTTGGGGGAATATCTAGACCCAAACCATAACAAGCTTTATTTATGAAAAGGAATATGGGAGGAAAAAAAATTGATCTGTATGGTATACCCAATCAGAGCATAATGGGTTTAGTAAAATTTGTCCACCAGAAAATAGACATTTTAGCTCTCAATCCTCTAATCAAGAAGGCAATATTTTCTTCACTTTCTTTACTTATAAGTTTGGATGAGAAGCTCCAGTTCTGAGTCTTTATTTTATGAAACAAATATGATATACTAACAATAAGCAAATTAAATAACTCACACTCGATTTAAGTCTATTCTCAAACTTTCTGAAAATGACCCATTACCATGATAAATTCATAAAGACATAAAAATGACATTCAAATTAAAGAAAGTAGTTTATGGTTTTGAGTAAAATTTCTGTATCTGTCTTATTGGATGTTTACACATAAAATATTGCTTATATGTGGAACTGATATAACTTAGTATAATCACAGCTCCATTAAGATAATAATTTGAGAAAATACCTCATCATTGAAATGATAGTTCAGAGGAAATTTATTTTTTAATTTAAAATAACCCAAGAGACAAAATTATCACTCTTTAGCATAAGTAAACTGGAGAGAGAGAATCCTCAAAGGCTATACTCAGGGAGTGTACAAACCACACATCTGATAAGGGGTTAATACAGAAAATATACAAAGAATCAAACAACTCAGTAGCAAGAAAACCAATGACCCAATTAAAATATAGGCAAAGGATCTGAATAGACATTTCTCTGAAGAACGCATACAAATGGCCAACAGGAATATTCACTAATCATCAAGAAATTGCACATCAAAACTACGGTGAGAGATCACCTCACACCTATCAGAATGGTTATTATCAAAAAGTGAAAGTGTTGGCAAAGATGAGGAGAAAAGAGAACCTTCATACATGGTTGGTAGGAATACAAATTAATATAGAAGTTCCTCAAAAAACTAAGAATAAAACTACCCAAGATCTCATGACTGGATTACAGTTATGTGTTACATAATGACTTTTTTTTTTTTTTTCTGAGACAGGGTCTTGCCATGTAGTTCAGGCTGGCCTTGAACTCACTATGTAGCCCAGGCTGGACTTGAACTCACAGCAATCCTCCTGCCTCAGCCTCCCAAGTGCTGGGATTACAAGCATGTGCCACCAAACCTGGGTACATAATGGCATTTTGGTCAACAGTGGATCACATACATGACAGTAGTCCTAGAATACTGTATCACCTAATGGAGTCATAGCTCTTATTTAGCATGAGTATACCCTATCATGGTCACAGAACAAAAGAAATCACCTAATGATGCAATTTTCAGAACATTTTTCTGTTGTTGAGTGACACATGACTGTATGCCCAAAGGAAATGAAATCACCATGTAAAAGAGATATCTGTAACCCATGTTCATTGCAGCACTATTTGCAATGGCCAACATACGGAGTAAACCTGTGTTCATCAATGGATGAACTGATAAAGAAAATATGGTATTGAATGGAATACTATTCAAGCTTTAAAAAGAAGGAAATCTTGCATGTGTGACAACATGGATGAACCTGAAGGATATTATGCTAAGTGAAATAGACCTGGCACAGAAAGACAAATACTACATGATCACACTACCATGTGGAATCTAAAAAAGTTGTACTGATAGAGTAGAGAGTAGAATGATGCTTACTTATGATGATGGGAGAAGATGGAGAGATGTTGATCAAAAGGTCCAGTTTCAGTTAAGGTGAGTAAGTCCTGGAGATCTACAAGTGCAACATGGTGACTATTGTTGATAACATGTTATGTACTTGAATATTGTTAAAAGAATAGATCTTAAAGCTTCTTACCACAAAAATTTAGAAGTATGAGAGGTGATATATATGTATGTTAACTAGCTTGATTTAATCATTTCACAATGTATATACATATAAAAATATCACATTGTATATTGTACCTTTATAATTTTTATTTCTCAACTAAAAATTAAAGAAAACAAAAAGGCCAATGCTCATTTTACAGATAAGGAAAGTTAGGCACAATCTAACTGAAACCTGTTTAAAAGCCTTCCTCCACTTATCAGTAAGATCAGCAACAAAGAAGACTAGAACTCAATACAGAACTCTGCTTGAGTTGAGATTTAGTTCACTTATATTCAGCAAAATATTTATTGAAGCTTAATGTATAACAAACCCTTCTCTGAGTTTTGTGGATATAGCTATGAACAACACAAAATTCTTGACCTTGAAAAATTTACAGTTTAATTGACAAAGGTAGTGAAAATTAATATGTTACATAGAGACAAATGCTTTATAAAAAAAAAAGTAAGTAGGGCCGGTGAGACGGCTCAGCGGCTTAAGCGCCTGCCTTGCAAGCGCGAAGGCCCGAGTTCGACTCCTGGAACCCACATACGAAAAAGGGGCCGGTGATATCGCTCAGAGGCACGGGTGCCTGCTGGCGCGCGAGGTCCTGAGGTCGTCCCCCCGGTACCCACAAAAAAAAAAAAAAAAAAAAAAAAGTAAGTATAGCAATAAGATAGACATATACACCCATGTTCACGGCAGCATTATTTATAACAGCCAAAAGGTGCGGTAGAAACAACCCAATATTCAAATGAACAGATAAACAGAATGTGATAAATACATGCAATAGAATATGTCTCTGCCTTAAAAAGGAAGAGAATTCTGAAGTGTGCTATAACATAGATGAACCTTCAGGACATTATGCTAAGTGGAGTAAACTGGTCACAAAAGGACAAATGTTATATGATTCCACTCATACGAAGTACACAGATTACTCAAATTCGTAGAGACAGAAAGTACATTAGTGGCTTTCGTGGCCTGGGAGGAGGGAGGAATGGGAGTCACTGTTTAATGGATACAGAGACTTTTGCAAGATCGAAAGACCTTTGGAGAGTGACGGTGGTGATGGTTGCAATGCAGTATAAATGTGCCTAATACCACTGACTCGTACACTTAAAAATAATTAAAATGGCGAAAAGAAAGATGTGTATCTCACTGCAGTTAACATATTAAAAACAAGGGTGGGCAGTATGCGTGGAAGTAGAATTGTTAAATAACATATATATGTACATTATTTGTCTTATAAAATAACATCCTTCTCAGAGTCTGATTGGCTGGAATCTACCAGCAACCTGGTCTGCAGCCCTCTGGTATTTCTTGACATTTAGACTTGAGAGTTAGGCGGTTCCTTTTGCTTAAATCCACATTTTTTTTTGCACTTTCTTAAATTATTTTTTCTGTATTGAGTATAGAAACAATTACTACAATTAAACACTAATATCTATTACCTCAAATACTTATAGCAGTTTGTTATTTCCCTGCTTAGAGGTATTTTATAATAGCACAAACCAAAAAATGCTATCAAGCAAAAGGAAAAAAGTGCTCAGCATCTTACTCCCAGAGACAGATTAAAACCATTAAGTGAATATCTTGTTAGATAATTTCTTGATAGCTTTATACATGAGTGCGTTTTTGAAAATAAAAATTGGTAATGCTATATATACTGTTTTGTAACTTGCCATTTCACTTAATGGGATGTAGCAGATATGTTTTCACCTCAGTTCATCTCAACATTATGATCTCTTAATAATATAATTAATAACATTTTCCATCCCCATTACCCTTTCTTATACCTCTCCCCCTTTATTCTCTTCCTCTTGTCTAATACATAATAGTTTCCCTTCAACTTTTATGTCATCTTTTTTAGACTCCACATGTTGGGGAAAACAAATACTTGTCATTCTGAGTCTGGCTTTTTTTCACTCAACAGGAATATATCCAGTTACATCAATTTTTCTGCAAATGTTAAGTCCACATTTTGAATTACAGCTTCCTGGAGGAGAAATGTCTTCTTCCTTCCAAGATGGCTGCCCCTGGTACTAAAGTCCAGACCTCCTGGAGGAAACCTCTCTTCCCTCCCCAGGAAGGGGAGATTCCTCTGCCTGAAAAGGCAAAACAAATCCCAAGTCAACACACACAGACAGAGAAAAGGTTGTTTCATTACAGCCCAAAATGTAGACCTGTTTCCTTATCACACAAATCCTGCTGCTTTTTCTGGGTCCTTCCCTTGCTTAATAAGAGAGAAACAAAAACTCATTCTGAACTCCTGTTTCCTCACTCTCCACCTCCCCACATCCAGTCAGTTACTTAGTTCTCTTGTGACTCTACTTTCTGAATAGCTCTCAGATTAGTCCATTTCTCTCTTTCCCAATTCTTGCCCTTATAATCTCTAATCCAAAGTGCCACCATCACTTTTGAGGAGGTCTTTCTGCCTCCAGTTCCTCCCATTTCAGTCTACCCACCATACTATCCACAGTGATTTCTCCAAATCCAAATCTACTCATAGCAATTGTCTGCTCAAAAATGCTTTCTGGAACGTATCACCCATAAAATCAATCCCAAGACCCACACACCAACCCCCTTTTTTACTTTATTCTTTAACCTCCAGAACAATTGTAAGTTTCCCAGAAAACGCAGACTCTCACAACTCTCAGAACTTGTTCCAATTATTTCTCTGCCCAGAATGTGTGCATATTTTCCACCTGGCAGATTCTTAGTCTTTCTTCAAAATCCATCAAATGTTCTTGCGTGTGTTTTTAAATGTGAAGTCACCTTGACTCCCCTGGACAGTTAGCAGCATCCTTCTTTGATCTCAAAGCATTTGAAAGGGAATTCTAATATCTTCTTTGGGGCCAGGGTTGTAGGTTAGTGATAGAGCACTGGTCTAGCATGTGTAAGGCCTTGGATTTGGTCCCCAGCACTGCAAAGCAAAAACACTAATACATTTTTTCATATTTTACAGTAATTATTTGTTCTTAATTCTGCCACTCCTCTTCCCTAGACTGTAAGCTTCTGAGGAGAAAAGACTGTATTTGTCTTTTGTGGCTGTCTTCATCACTTAGCGCAAGACATAAGCATAACTAAAGTACAAAAAATTCATTTGTTAAGCCATGACTGATAAAGAGTCATTTAGTGTCTGCTGCTTGCAAGTCAGGAGCTAGGTGCTGGAGTGTAGCAGTGACAAAGATTGACAGGATCCCTGTTCTCTGGCGACTTGAATTTACTAAATGTTCTTCAGTATTCTTTTTAAACTTGTTTTAGCCTTGCCCAGCCTTTCCCCAAAGAATTCAAATTCATTGATACTTGGGCCATCTCATTCTTAAAACACCCCCCCATCACCACCAATGACAGTGTTAATTAGGACAAGTAGTATAGCTGCATCAGGAGTTCAAAGAACTTTAAGTCCCCATCTCTGCCTTGCAGAGGCATGTAGTCTGGTTGAAGAGTAAAATCCAACACATGGGACAATTAGGAAACAATATGGAAACATAATTAAGTGCTAATTGTTTGGGACGGACTGCATATTTTCAGAAGGGGGATAATAAGGTCAGCCATATAATTAGTGCATAATTTAGAATGCATGCTGTATGCACCATCAGTGGATTTAGTGCAGCAGCATATAGAAAATAAGACTTCGCTCCGTATCCTAGCACAGGAATTAGATCTGTGGATTAATTGGTTAGTGCATATGCTTGGAAGTGAAAAGGACAAAGAGAAACAGAAAAGAGCCACTTCAAAATCCAGAATGTTGATTCCCCTCTGCAGAATGTGGAGTCCCCAGGGATGGGAAGAATTGGAAATTTATTTATAAGAAGGTGGAGAATAGTTAGGGGAAGGAGGCCATTCAGGGTACCAAAGTTCTCCCTGCCCCCAAGAAAGTCTTGCCAAGGGCAGTAAGAAAATCAGCAACCATAGTCTAGGTATTTGTGTTCTCATACATTTTTTTCCTTTGAATATTTCTTTTTTTCTCAAACACTCTTACTATCTGCCCCAATCCCTCATAAATCAGCAAGCCCTGCCTGAGGCTTTGACAGGACCAAACCCAGCTCTGAGGTCCTTTTTCCATGCCCACCCTCCTTGAGGGAAAATCCTGGTTTTTCTGGTAGCCCTGGTGGGAGGAGGCAGTTCAGGAAGACTAACTTCCAACTCTTTGCAGCTAATCCAGCCACTTGAAAATCCTCTCAGTTGGGATATCCGAAGATTTACCTTAATTAGTCACATCTATGCTAGAGTCGGTCCTCTCTACCTTTTTTCCATCCAGAAAGCCTCATCCTAGACAAACTCTCTGTGTAGCAAAAGAGAACCTGGTTAGCCAGTTCTTGGCTAAATAGATTACCTGTGTTTGTTAGACTTTAGGCAACAAGAAGCAGAAAAACTAGGAATCATTTTATGGGCATAAGGATTCTGTAGTAAGAGCCTTTAAAGGCCTCTGGAAAAACTCTCCTCTAGCAAGAATTCACTCTTCACATTCCCAACCCCTACCCTCGTTCCTCATCACCCCGCCCTTCACGCATTATCAGGATTAACACAGTAAAGAGCTAATGAGAGAGGACCTCAGGGTGGGCTGTCTTTACCACGAGAGCTGCCCTTTTCTTGGTCTCAGAGACTTTGTGTTTACATTTTCAACTCGATACAGTCTTAGGAGGGTTGGCCCAAGTTCAACACTCGACATCAATAGGCCAGAAGCTTGTGGAAGGTTCAGAAGGGAAAAGCCCAAGACAGTGTTCCAGTCAAGCAAGCTTTGCAGAGATGAAACAAAATGTAGATACCACTGACACCAAAGCTCTTGGGTTTGTTTCAGGAAAGAGCATGTTCCATTGGTTAGACCCACTGACTTATAGCTGCCAAAGGAACAATCCTGCCTTCATTTTTACTCTTCCCTTAAATAAATATATTTTTTTCCTTCTGCTAATACAATGTTTCTATGGAGCACTTGAAAATACTTTTTTGCCTTGTAGCACAGTCCCTAGAATCTTCTTTCAAAAATGTTTCCAAAAAATTCCATTTGAAGGAAGTATTAATATTTTCCACGTATGTTGGCTCCTGAGAGTGAAATTAATATTCAGATTCATATTCAAGCCATGTGGATTTGCAAGTGCTGGCCTGTAGTTCACAGGCAAGATGAAGAAGTGTGAGGCTTGACTGCTCAGCAAATCCATCAACCTTCAGGGCATGAGAAGCTGCCTGGGCTTAATGGGCTGATCTCTGAAATACTGCTCTCAGCCTGTCTTTGGGATGCAATTTCATAGGCAATGCAGATTGAAATGGCTTCTCGGATAGAGAGATTAAAAGATAGTTTTTCACTTTGTGAAATTAAGGTGTATAAACATTCATAGAACGTTTGATTTGAAAGTGGCTGCAAAGACCACCCCGTGTGGTCCCACATTTGACAGAGGAGAATATGGAACTCACATTAGCACCAAGACCTTCCCAGGTCTGGACAGCTACAGGTGCATGAGAAGTAATGATGTCCCATTTCAGAATATGCCAAATTGGTGTATATTGTTTATGTCAAGCTGAAATCACTTGAGGAACTGTAACTTTAGAAAGGACCATTTGGCTTGTATTTTCCTACATGCAACAATCCATAAAACAATTTTTTGGAGGCATGGCCTTTGCATGCCAAGGCTAGAAAATAGTCTTCACCACTAGAGATTGGTAAATGGGGCTGCTCCCCTGAGCAACTCTAAAGTAACCCTTATTTCCCCTGAGCTTCTATTGCTCCCTACCATATATCTCTTGGTAACATCCCAAGAATTTGCTACTCTAGTACAGTGATCCATTTATTCTCTCATTCTTTCACAAATTCACTGTTCCTTGTCTAAAAAGTATAAAAGCATCATGTTTTGATTATTTCTTTGGACTTCACTCTCATGAGATGATATGCAAAATTATATGCAAATACCAGTACTAAGCCACATTATACAAGGGACCTGAACATACAAGGATTTTTGTGGGAGACCTGGAACCAATGCCTGTAGAGACTGAGATATGATTACACAGTACTTTCTTCCAGGAATGTTTTACCTGGCAGCCCTACCAAAAACAACTCCAGCACATGCACCAAAGAAGATGTTACAAAAAAAAAGTGAGGTGTTGGGGAAGGAGGGAGGCAACCAGAAAGCTATGTAAGTGGTGCTTAGAATGACCAACTGTTTTTTAACTTGAATCAGGCTGGTTGAGCTAAAATAGCAACAACATGAGGAAAGAGACATGATTCAACCAAAGTAGTGGACAAAAAGAAATTGGAAGCATATTCCCAGTCTTCCCTGCTTAAGTCCAGCTGCTTTTGAGTTCTCCATCTCTCCACTCTGTTATATTCTGTAACAATAGTATATTAATTGCCTCTTAGGGAAACATTTTGGGAGGACAGCACAGCATAAGAGACAATTACACTGTAAGCAGAAAACACTAATTAGCTCTCTTCTACTACTAATAACCTGCTTTTCCCGGAGTTAGTCTGTCTCCGGTGGTTGCAGCCTATTTGGAGCAGAGCCAAACAAAGAAAACACAAGTCTGTGTAATTCTCCTTCTCATCCTTCCCCTCCTCCAAGGTGGGGCGAGTCACTGATACCAGCAGCGGAAACTCATCTGCCTTCAGAGAAAAGTAGCTCCTACTAGTATTAGGACATCTGGTTTTTTCCAGCTAAGAAATAAGTAGGTTTCCTCATTACACGGAGTTCCTTTACTGAGTACCACACCAAAGCATTCCTGGTTTCTGGATAGGTGTAGGGTCAGCAGCCAGGCAATCCAAACAGAGTCAAACTGAATAATCACTCTAGGCCCAGCCAAGGAGAATGCAGATGTCCAAAAACAGAGTCCTCACGTTAAAACAAAAAGGTAAGCCTGAGCTGGGTGTGCTGGCATATGCCTATAATCCCAGCACTCAGGAGGCTAAAACTAAGGATCCCCATGAGTCCAAAGCCAACCTGAACTACATAGCAAGACCCTGTCTCAAAAAAAAAAAAAATTGCCAATGCCAATTCCAAGTATTTTTCACTTGCCTTCACAAACCAAGAGGTTTCTGAGCCAGAAGGCTGAAACATGTGAATGGTAGGTGGAAAAGCAGAATGGAGGTCATTTTAGAGCGTTTTTTAGAACAATACTGTACTGTATAGGTTTGTGTCTTAGTTACTTTTCTCGTTGCTGAGACAAAATACCTGACACCCAAAGTTAAAGGAGGAAAGGTTTATTTTGGCTCACAGTTTGTAGAGGTTTCAGTCCATAGTCAGCTGGCTCCAAGGCAGAAACAGTCCACGGCGAAGGAGGGCCGGCAGAAGGCAGCCAGTAGTGACGTAGCAAGCAGCGAGCAGCAAGCAACAAGCAGCAACAAGAGCCGCCCTCTTTCTGTCCCTTATATTCTGTCCAGGGTACCCGCCCTGGTAGCACTCACACCCAGGATGGGGCACCCTTACTCTTAGCATCACGCCATGAATCAATCCCAGCATCACATCCTTAATTCCAGCATCACACACTCTAGATCAAGCCACCCCCGTAAAGCTCCACCTGTGACCACGTGAGGCTTTGAGGGAACATCTAGATATAAGCCATAACAGATTTTTTGTTTTTGTTTTTACCAGGAATCAAACTCAGGACCTTGTGCTTGCCAGGCAGGCGCTGTGCCACTGACCTATATCCCTGGCCCAAGCCACAACATTTTGAAACCACATCTTTTTTTTTTTTTTTTTTGTGGGTACCGGGGGTCGACCTCAGGACCTCATGCGCCAGCAGGCGCCCGTGTCGCTGAGCGATATCACCGGCCCTTTTTTCGTAGGTGAGTTCCGGGAGTCGAACTTGGGCCCTCGCGCTTGCCAGGCAGGCCCTTACGCCGCTGAGCCATCTCACCGGCCCCGAAACCACATCTTTCAACATTGCCAAAAATTATGAACTTAGCACATTTTTATAATATAACAAAGATGTCACACAAATCATGACCATGTACTACTTATTATTCCTACCTTGATTGAGAGAGCTCCTTTGGCTCCATAGAATGAATGTAGTTATACAACAAGGCTCTCAGAATCCTATCACTGGTGTCTGCAGAATTGGGCCCACTGTGGGCCCATAGTGTCTAAGGGATAAAATCTCATGCAAAAACAGACAGGCTGCAGCAAGATGTGACTATGCTGGGAAAAGAGTGCAGTCTTTCTGAAAAGTTATCCCAGCCACCCAGAAGGTACTTTTTTGGCTTTGTTTTATAAACTTTTCTCTGCCAACTTTTTATTACAAAATTGTTTATACCCGTGAAAAATGTAAAATGATAGTATAATGAATACCTTCAAATATTACCTCTGCCTAGGACTAATAATGACCACATTTGTTTGTATGTGTGTATTAGACTTATGCCTAAGTAATTCAGCATGTATCTACCAAGTGGAGGGCCAGTATCTTTTGTAGTTATTTTTGTCCAAACCAAAATCCAATTTAACACATTGCATTACCCTTTGTCCCTCTTTTTTCCCAAAATATTGAATTTTGCATGTTCATGCCAGTTATCTCACATTCTGGATTCCTCCGGTTGTTTCCTTAAGTTGTAATTTAACTGGTTCTATCTCTTCTAGATGTTCAATGTATAGATGTTTGATTTGATTTAGGTATAACATGTTCAGCAAAAGTTTTCCTAGGCAATGTTTTATAGTTTAGATTGCATCCCAGCATGATGTACATAACAGTAAGCTCTCTCACTACCAGTGATGATTGTTGGGTTGGTGCTGACAGCCAAATCACTCCACTGACCTGGCACATTTCTCTTTGAAGTGAGTCAATGTCTGAAATGATTCTTTGTCACTATGTACATAAGTAAAATTCCCAGTGCTCTTTGGAATCTGTCTTAGTTACTTTCCTCTTGTTGCTGAGACAAAATACTTGACACCCACAGTTAAAGGAGGAGAGGTTTATTTAGCTCAGTTTGTAGAGGTTTCAGTCCATAATCAGCTGGGTCCAAGGCAGGGTGGCATGGCAGAGGGGCAACCGTTCATGACGGTGGAAGACAGCAAAAGCAACAAGAGCAAAAGGGGGGAAACAAGCCTCTTTCTGCCCCTTTTATCTTAAACAGACTGCTAAGATTAGGGCAGTGCCAATCCAATCAGTGGACTGACCCAGCAATCACCCACCCTTAGTCCCAGCACCCTTAATCCCAACATTGCACTATTAATCAATCACAAACTCTAGATTTAGCCACCTCCGAAAAAGCCTGCCCCCTATGACCCCATGAGGCTTTGGGGGGAAATCTAAACATAAACCATAACAGAATCCTTTTCATCAGGTGGGTAAACATTCCAAACCCTTTCAAGCAGATATGTTTAATGACCCCTGAGCAATGTGCCTCCCTGTCAGTGTTTACAAGGACCATGTGGTGACCTTGAAATTCTGTTTTGAGAATATTAAATCCTGTGGGAACTTAGCATCTAAGAACCTGAACTTTCATGTGTTACTGAATGGAGGCAGTGATTTGATCGCCCCACATTTAGGAAGGAAACAAAGTTTGGAATGACATAGGGGTTACAGCACTGCTCACAGGTTGAGGACCAGGATAGAATTACCATCCTCTGTCACTGAGCACAGACCCAGATCAAGTCAGTTCTTTATATTGAGGGTCCTCAAACATGTGCTCGACATAGCTGATAGCATTTTCGAGATAAAGGAGTTAGTATTAAGCTTACTATGTCAACACCTGTGATTTGCTGTAGGCCTAGTTCTGGAAAATCCAGGCTTGTGTGGCTAGGCCACTTGGAATAGATGATACTCTCTAAATCACTCTCCACCACATCTCCTTAATCCCCTGTATGATTTCAGTTTTTTGGACTCCTTAACACAGGAAAATTGAAGAGCAAGATAACTGGGAAGTAAGTTAGAAAACACAAACATTTCAATAACGGCTTGGTAAAAACTGCCTTGATATTTATTGGTTTCTCCTTATAAGACATGGAAAGATTAGGAATGTTTTATCCAAAATGAAATCAAGCTTTGAGGTTTTTTGTGTTTTTTAAAATTATTTTAAATTGTCTTTAATTTTTAAGAGAAAAAAGATAAACAGAACAATGAAACCAAGTTTCAAAACAGGTTAGTAGGACAGTTACAATAGTTAATACATTGCGTATTGTTGTCTTCATTGTAGTTATTCAGAGTACAAGATATAGGCATGATATCTTGTCCAAACAATATTAGCACAAAACATTATTTCAAGGAACTAAGAGAAGCTAGCTGTATAACTATCTTAACTATCTTGTGTATACATATATTTTTTCTTTATCCCTTTCTTCCTTTCCCCCTTCCCTCATGACAGTTTGTCTTTTCTTTTGAACAATTACTTCCCAATTCACAATGTCTGTTGTACATTTTGGATCTTTCAGCTTCTCACACTAGGGAGACAATACTATGTTTACACATATGGATCTGATTTATTTCACTTATGAGTATGGTCTCGAGTTGCATCCATTTACTTATAAAAGTCTCAAGTTTATCCTTCTTTATGGCTGAGTAGTACTCCATTGTATTAAAAAAAAAACATCTTTTTTATCTATTCCTCGGTTGATGGGCATTTAGGTTGTTTCCAAGATCTGGCTATACAAATTGTGCTGCTATAAACAGGGGTCCACATATATCGCTGTGGTATGATGTTTTTAATTCTTCTGGGAAGAAAACCAGAGGGGAATAGCTGGGTCAAATGGGACCTCTAATCTTAGTTTTTTAAGGAATCTCCACACTGATTTCCACAGTGGTTGCACCAGTCTACACTCCCACCAACAGTGGAGAAGTGTTCATTTTTCCCCACAGCCCCACCAGCATTTGTTATTGATTGATTTTTTGATGATAACAATTCTTTCTGGGGTGAGATGGAATCTCAGTGTTGTTTTAATTTGCATCTCTCAAATGACCAGTGATGTTGAACATTTTTCATATATTTATTTGCCATTTGTATTTCTTCATCTGAGAAGTGCATATTCATCTCAGATGCCCATTTTTTTCATTGGGTCTTGAATTTGGGAGGTCTGATTTTTTTCAATTCTTTATATGTTCTAGATAGAAGTCCTTTGTCTGAGGGACAACTGGCTATAATTTTTGCCCACTCTGTGTGTTGTCTTTTCACTCTGTTCATGATTTCTTTTGTTGTGCAAAAGCTTTTTAATAAGATAAGATCCCATATTTTGATTCTTTGAAGTATTTCCCGTGCAGTTTTGGTTTTGTTCATGAATTCTCTGTCTACACCTATGTCCTCAAGATTTCTACCTATTTTCTCTTCCAGTAAATTCAGTGTTTCTATTTTAATATTTAGATCTTTGATCCATTTTGACTTTAGTTTAGTGCATGGTGATAGATATAGGTCTAGTTTTAGTCTTAGGCATGTGGAGAGCCAGTTTTTCCAGCACCATTTATTAAAGAGATTGTCTTTCTTCCAGTGAACATATTTGGCTCCTTTGTCAAAGGTATGTGGGGAGCGGCTGAAGCTGGAAATTTGATCACACATGCAGGGGCAAGGCAAGGCCGGCTGGAAAACAAAGAGCCAAAGAGCAGCAAAGGAGGGCTATGTAAACAAGCTGCTCCAGCCCAGAGAACACCTAGCCACAAGGCACTGCAAACAATCACATGACACCAACTTGCTAAATGTATAAAGAAACTCACTGCTTTCATTGAGCAGTTCCTTTCCTCCCATCAGGACAGAGGGCTCCACCTGACCTCAGCTTTTTGGCTCTTATCTTTACTTCTCCATCCTGTCACCTTCCTTCGCCCGGGAACTTTGAGAGCTGTGTGGGGTGCAGCAAAGATAAGGTGATTTAGTGTGTTTGTAGTTGCATCTGCATCTTCTATTCCATTCCACTGATCCTCAGGCCTGTGTGTGTGTGTGTGTGTACCATACTGATTTTATCACAGTAGCTTTGTAGTATAGTTTCAGGTCTGGGATGTGATGCCCCATGACTTGCCTTTGTTGCCCAGAATTGCTTTTGCTATTCTGGGTCTTTTCCGGTTCCAAATGAATTTTAGGAATGTTTTCTCTAGATCTGTGAGGTATGTTAATGGTATTTTGATTGGGATTGCATTAAATCTGTACAGCAGTTTTGGGAGTATGGCCATTTTCACTATGTTGGTTCTTCCTATCCATGAGCAAGGGATATCTTTCCATTTTCCGATATGCTCTTCAATCTTTTTTAGGATACTGTAATTTTCACTGTACAGATCTTTTACATCCTTTGCTAAATTGATTCTTAAGTATTTCATTTTCTTGGATGTTATCACGAGGGGTGTGCTTTCCCTAATTTCTCTCTGTGTGAGTTTGTCGCTTGTATACAAAAATGCTAATGACTTTTGAGTGTTGACTTTGTATCACGCTACACTACTGATAACCTGAATTTGGATATTAAATGTACAAGTTTTTTGGTGGAGTTTTTGGGGTCTTCTATGTAGAGTATCATGTCATCTGCAAATAATGATAATTTAATTTCTTCCTTTCCTATCTTTATTCCTTTTATTTTTTTCTCTTGTCTAATTGCTCTGGCTAATGTTTCCAGAACTATATTGAATAGGAGTGGTGATAGTGGACATCCTTGTTTCGTTCCCGTTTTTAGAGTGAAAACTTTCAGTTTTTGACCATTTAGTATGACGTTAGCTGTTGGTTTGTCATAGATGGCTTTCATAAAATTGGGTTAAAGACCATCTATTCCAATTTTCTATAGGATTTTTGTTATGAATGGGTGTTGGACTTTGTCAAGTGGTTTTTCTGCATCTGTTGAGATGATCATGTGATTTTTGTCATTGGTTCTGTTAATATGGTGTATTACATTTATTGATTTGTGTATATTGAACCATGCCTGCATCCTTGGTATGAATCCCACTTTGTCATGATGTATAATCTTCTTGATGATTTGCTGCATTCTGTTTGTTAATATCTTATTGAGGATTCTTGCATCCATGTTCATTAGGGAGATTGGCCTGTTGTTTTCTTTTTCAGTTGGGTTCTTCTCTGGTTTTGGAATCAGTGTAATACTTGCCTCCAGAAATTATTTTGGAAATATGGCTTCCCTTTCAATTTCCTTAAAGAGTTTCAGCATTAATAGCATTAGTTCTTCTCTAAATTTCTTGTATAATTTAACCATGAATCTGTTGGGGCCTGGGCTTCTATTTGTTGGTAAATTTTTAATTATATTTTCAATTTCCTTGGCTGTTTTCAGGTTATTTAGAATTTTTATATTGTCTTGATTTAGTTTTGGCAATTTGATTGTGTCTAGGAATCTGTTCATTTCTTCTATGTTTTCCATCTTATTAGAATATAGTTCCTTGTAGTAGGTATTGATGATCTCCTGGATTTCTATGGGATGTTGTGATTTCCCCCTTTTCATTCCTAATTACTTGAAATTGTGCTTTTTCTTTCCTCTTTTTTTATTTTAAAGAGAAAAAAATAGAACAAAATTTCAAAACAAATTAATAGGAGGGTAATACTGATTAATATATTGTGTATTGTTATCTTTAAATTAGTTACTCAGAGTACAAGATATCAACATTCAATTTTCCAAACAATGTTAGCATAAACCTTTCTTTTCAATGAACTAAGAGAAATTAGTAGTATATCTATCTTAACTATCTTTTATATATATATATATATATATATATATACATTATATATATATACACACATATATTTTTTTTCTTTTTTTTTTTTGCTTTTCCCTTCCTTCTTTTCTCCATTCCCCCATCCCAATATTTCTTTCCTTTGAACAGTTTGTTCCCGTTCTATAATATCTATTGTAGATTTTGGATCTTATTTACACTTTCAGCTTCTCACACTAGGGAGACAATATGATGTTTACACATGTGCGTCTGGTATATTTCATTTATGAGTATGGTCTCAAGTTGTATCCATTTACCTATAAAGTCTCAAGTTTATCCTTCTTTATGGCTGAGTAGTACTCCATTGTATAAAAAAAAAACATCTTTTTTATCCATTCCTCGATTGATGGGCATTTGGGTTGTTTCCAAGATCTGGCTATTACAAATTGTTCTGCTATAAACATGGGTGCACATATATTGCTGTGGTATGATGTTTTTAATTCTTCTGGGAAGATACCCAGAAGGGGAGTAGCTGGGTCAAATGGGACCTCTTATCCTAGTTTTTTAAGGAATCTCCACACTGATTTCCACAGTGTTGAACCAGTCTACACTTCCACCAGCAGTGGAAAAGGGTTCCTTTTTCCCCACAGCCCCACTAGCATTTGTTATTGGTTGATTTCTTGATGATAGCCATCCTTTCTGGGGTGAGATGGAATCTCAGTGTTGTTTTAATTTGCATCTCTTGAATGACCGATGATGTTGAACATTTTTTCATATGTTTATTTGCCATTTGTTTTTCTTCATCTGAGAAGTGTGTATTCATCTCAGATGCCCATTTTTGGTTGAGTCTTTAAATTTGGGAGGTCTGATTTTTTGAGTTTTTTATATGTTATCGATAGTAATTCTTTGTCTGAGGAACAGCTGGCAAACTTTTTTCCCACATTGTGGGTTGTCTCTGCACTCTGTTTGTGGTTTCTCTTGCTGTGCAAAAGCTTTTTAATAAGATGCGATCCCAGTTGTTGATTCTTTGTGATAGTTCCTGTGTGATTGGGGTTTTATTCATAAAGTCTTTGCCTACAGCAATGTCTTCAAGAGTTTTACCTATTCTATCTCCCAGCAGATTTAATGTTTCTATTTTGATAGTTAGATCTTTAATCCATTTCAAATTTAGTTTAGTGCATGGTGAAAGATATGAGTCAAATTTTAATCTTTGTCATGTGCAGAGCCATTTTTTCCAGCACCAATTATTAAAGAGGCTATCTTTCTTTCAGTGAATGTGTTTGGCACCTTTGTCAAAGATAAGGTGGCTTAGTATGGCTAGAGTTGTTTCTCATCTTCTAATCTGTTCCACTGATCTTCAGGTCTTTTTTTTTTGCCAGTACCATGCATGCTGATTTTATCACAGTAGCTTTGTAGAATAGTTTCAGGTCAGGGATTGTGATGCCCCCTGACTTGCCTTCGTTGCCCAGAATTGCTTTGCTATTCTAGGTCTCTTCCAGTTCCAAATGAATTTTGGAATTGTCTTCTCTAATTCTGTGAGATATGCTATTGGAATTTTGATAGGAATTGCATTAAATCTGTATAACAATTTTGGTAGTATGTCTGTTTTCACTATATTGGTTCTTCCTACTCAAGAAGAAGAGATATTTCTCCATTTTCTGATATCCTCTTCAATCTTCTTTTTCAGAGTACTGTAGTTTTCAGTGTAGAGGTCTTTTACATCCTTTGTTAGATTGATTCCTAGGAATTTCATTTTTTTGGATGCTACTGTGAAAGCTGTTGCTACCCTAATTTCTCTCTCAGTGAGTTTGTTATTCATGTACAAGAAGGCTATTGATTTTTGAGTGTTGACTTCGTATCCAGCTATGCTACTGAATTTGCTTATTAAACTGAGCAGTTTTTTTCAGTGGAGTTTTTGGGATCTTCTATGTAGAGTATCATGTTATCTGCAAATAATGATAATTTCACTTCTTCCTTTCCTATTGTTATTTCTTTTATTTCTTTCTCTTGTCTAATTGCTCTGGCTAAAGTTTCCAGGACTATGTTGAATGAGTGGAGACAGTGGACATCCTTGTCTTGTTCTTGATTTTAGAGAGAAAGCTTTCAGTTTTTGACCATTTAGTATAATGTTGGCTGTTGGTTTGTCATAGATTGCTTTTATCAGATTGAGATAAAGACCATCTATTCCAATTTTTTGTAGGGTTTTTATCATGAATTGGTGCTGGACTTTGTCAAAAGCTTTTTCTGCATCTACTGAGATGATCATATGATCTTTGTCCTTGGCTCTGTTAATGTGGTGTATTACATTTATTGATTTACATATGTTGAACAATCTCTGCATCCCTGGGATGAATCCAACTTGGTCATGGTGTATAATCTTCTTGATGATTTGCCACATTCTGTTTGCCAGTATCTTATTGAGGTTTTCTGCATCTATGTTCATTAAGGAGATTGGCCTGCAATTCTCTTAGTTTGGTCCTTCTCTGGTTTTGGTATCATGGTAATTCTTGCTTCCCAGAATGAATTTGGGAGTATTGCTCCCCTTTCAATTTCATTAAAGAGTTTGAGCAGCAGTGGTGTTAGGTCTTCTCTAAATTTCTAGTAGAATTCAGCAGTGAGTCTGTCAGAGCCTGGGCTTTTCTTTGTTGGTAGGTTTTTAATTACATCTTTGATTTCATTGATTCATATTAGCTTATTTAGGATTTTTATATCTTCTTGATTCAGCTTTGATAATTCATATGTATCTAGGAATCTGTCCATTTCTTCTGCATTTTCTATCTTACTACAATACAAGTTTTCAAAGTAGGTTTAGATGATATTCTGGATTTCTGCAGAAATTGTGATTGTGATTTTACCCTTTTCATTCCTAATTGCATGGATTTGAGTCTTTTCTTTCCTTTTTTTGATAAGGTTGGATAAGGGTTTGTCGATTTTATTTAATCTTTCAAAGATCCAACTCTTTGATTCATTGCTTCTTTGTATTGTTTTTTTAGTTTCCAATGCATTAATTTCTGCTCTGATCTTTATAATTTCCTCCTTTGTATGAGCTTTTGGCTTAGCCTACTCTTCTTTTTCTAGAAGTTTGAGGTTCACCATTAAGTTGTTTATTTGTGCTTGTTCTGTTTGCCTGATATGGGTAGTTACTGCTATAAATTTCCCTCTTAGGACTGCTTTCATTGTGTCCCATAAGTTCCAGTATGTTGTATTGTCATTATCATTCAATTGTAGAAACTGCCTAATTTATTCTTTAATTTCATCTGTGACCCATTGGTTGTTCATGAGGGTGCTATTTAATTTCCATGTGTTTAGGAAGTTTTTGTGGTTTCTTTTGCTATTGATTTCCAATTTCATTGCACTGTGCTCTGATAATATGCATGGATAATTTCAATTCCTTTGCATTTACTTAAGCAGGTTCTATGAGCTAATATGTGGTCTATTTTGGAGAACGTCCCATGTGCAGCTGAGAAGAATGTGTATTCTGATGTTGTGGGGTGGAACACTCTGTAGACATCTACTAAGTCCATTTGTTCCAAAGTTTGGTTCAGTTCTAATATTTCATGGTTGATTTTTTGTCTAGTTGATCTTTTTGGGACAGTGGGTACTGAGATCCCCCAATACAATTGTATTAGTGCTTATTTGATTTTTCATGCACATTAATATTTGTTTTATATAGTTGGGTGCACTGGTATTTGTTGCATATATATTTATGATTATTATCTCTTCCTCTTGGATTGTTCCAAGGATATAGTGACCTTCTTTATCTCTCTTAATCATTCTTGGCTTGAAATTCACTTTGTCTGCAAATAGAATAGCTACCCCTGCTTTTTTCTGGGTTTCTGTCACATGAAGTATTGTTTTCCATCCTTTGACTTTCAGTCTATGAATTTCTTTTTGAATTAAATGTGTTTCTTGTATGCAGCATATTGTTGGATCTTGCTTCTTGATCCATTCTGCCAGTCTGTGCCTTTTGATTGGTGAATTGAGACCATTAACATTGATGGTTATAACTGATATGTATTGACTTATCTTTGTCATGCTATATTCCTGTTTTTCCTCCCCCTCTTTTTTTCCTCCCTCTGTTTAATTGTTTGCCTTCCCTGGTGGATTCCTTCTGTTGGGGTTCATGGAGTTATAGTCCTTGTTATCTCTTTCTAGAATGTCCTTCAAAACATTTTGGAGTGCTGATTTGGTGGTCACAAATTTCCTCAGATGTTCTTTGTCATGGAAGCATTTTATTTCTCTATCAGTTTTGAAAGATATTTTTGTGGGGTACATCAATCTGGGTTGAAGGTTATTTTCCTTTAGAACTTGAAATACTTCACTCCAAGCTCTTCTTGACTTGAGGGTTTGTGCTGAGAAGTCAGCTGTGATTCTGATGGGCTTTCCTTTATAGGTGATTTGTTTCTTTTCCCTAACAGCGTTTATGATTCTATTCTTGTGTTAAATTTCTAGAATCTTGACTATGATATGCTTGGCTGTCAATTTTTTTTTTTTTTTTTTTTTGTGGCTAATTGGAGTTCTATATGCCTCACTTATCTGTATGTCAAATTCTTTTTCTCTACCAGGGAATTTTTCTGCCATGATCTCTGTGAACAGTTTTTCTTTTCTTTTCTTTTTCTTTCTTTTTTTTTTTTGTATCATTTGTGCTATCTCCTGCTTTTTCATTGATGCCAGTCAATCTTCAATTATTCTTCTTTGCCTCATCTAGCAGCTGCTGGATTGATTTCTCATGGTCCCTTGCTATTTTTAAGAAATCTTTCTTTTCATGATCATTAACTGCAAGCCTGTCTTCTATACCTGAGATCCTGTCCTCACATTGGCTTAACCTGCTATAAATAATTTCAATGGAATTTTTATTCTCCTGCATATCTGCTTGAATCTGCCTTATGGATTCCATTTCTTTCCTATGCTGAGCATTCATGGCTTCCATAATTTTCTTAAGCTCATCTATTTTTTTGTCGGTATCTGCTCTAGAATTCCCAAGCATGGTCTTCATTGTGGACATCACCTCTGCACTTATCTGAGAAATTATTTCTGATTTGATTTTTTCCAAAGCCTCATTCAATTGCTTTGTTGTTACCACTTCAGAGATGCCAGGTGGGTGACTTTCAGATTGTCCCACCTCATTGCTCCATGGGTTTGCCTTTGGTGAACTGGATGTCTGTCATTACATCTTATTTAAGTGTCTTTTCATTTTCTTTTCATTCTTTATTTATAGTTTATTTCCTGGGGTGATCCTTGTAAATTGCCTATGGTAGGTTGCTTTATTGCTAGTATTTAAAACCCTTAGGAGATGACTACGTCTTTGAGGTATCTTTCAGGTGTAGCTTGTTTTTGGATTTTGAGTCTGTTGTAAGACCCTACCTCTTCAATTTGTTGGAGATGAGAAGCTGCTGCCTGTTTGGCCCAGTCCCTGGATCATGGCACTGTGCCACAGCATTTTCTGTGACCCTTAGTCAATCTCAGTCATGGAATACCAGGAAGAACAGCTGTTTAGAACAATTATGTCACTTTTGGGTATAGTGGTACCAAAAGCATCAAACACAGCCTAGAAAATAACAGACTGAGTTAACCAGCAATTTGCCACTTTTAACCATATAAACTAGATTTGTGGTTATATAAGAAAATCTAAAACAAACCAGAAAATTATATGCAGCATACAAATCCTTAATATGTCAATTTTGCCCTCGGGGATTAAATTTTAAAATGGGTTAAGGAGAAAATAGAGAAGTGGAAGAAGAGGAAGAAATTAGAAGTAAGGCTGGAGGACAAAGAGGGATCACACTAACTTTGGGAATCTGGTGCAGAAGACTGGCAGGAAAGAGAGAAGGAAGGGATAAAAAGAACAGAACAGAACCACAATCACGAAGAGGCTAGAAGCCCCATTTACACTCATATAAAGACAAGTTCAAACAATGAAGGAGAAAAAGAAACAAAAAACAAAACAAAAAACCCACCACCACCCAACAAAAAACAAACAAGAGAGAGAGAAAAAAAGAAAAAGAAAAAGAAAAAGGTCCACTTCCAGGTTTGTCTCTGCCGTCTCTGGTAGAAAACGTGTGGAGACAGAGTCCCAATCCATGCTGATCCATCCCAGCAAGCCAGCAGTAGCTTTCTGGCGGGGTAGTGGATAATCTCAGCGAGCCTGCACCTTCTGGTGGAGACCAGACTCATTCGGCCTGCAGCCACCAGCGCGCCTTCCGCGGCCCTGAGCCCAGCTGGGAGTCACTGGTGGGACCCGCAGTCGCTCTGAGTTCTGAGCTCAGCCGGCCCCTCTCCAAGATGTCTCCCGGCCAATCGCTCTCTCATGCAGGGTGACTGTGCCCTCAGTACTCACTGCCAGCCAGTGCAGTCGTTCGTGTCTGCCGCTTTTCTCCAGCACCACGTCTCTCTGTGGAGGTCTCTGGGGTCGGCAGTCACCGTGTTTCCGCAGGTTTGAACCACTGCTCTCGCACAGTGAGTCCTGTCTCAGGGAGAAGGTGCCGCCAGCTACCTCCTTCTTCATAGAAGTTTCTCTCTTCACTCTCTCCATGGGCTTCAAAACACGCTTCAGGTTCTCCCTGGGTCCAGGGGACCCACTTCCCTCCTTCTTGTCTTCCAGCATCTGGATGGTGACTCTCAGAGACACTCTTTCTCTGCTGCTTATTGCTCCACGATTTGGAGTTCTATATGCTTCATTTATTTGTATGTCAAATTCTTTATCAATGTTTGGGAAAGTTTCTGCCATTATTTCTGTGAAGATGTTTTTAATGGCATTTGCGCTGTCTCCAGCTTTCTCACTGACTCCCATCAACCTTATGCTGTTTTTCTTTGATTCATCCTGTAGCTGTTGGATTGATTTTTATGGTCCCTTGGGATTTTTAAGATATCTTTCTTTTCCTGGTCGCTAGTTGCTTTCCTGTCTTCTAGATCTGATATTCTCCCCTTGCCTTCATTCAATCTGCTTCATATACTTTTTTTTTTTTGCGGGGGGTACCAGGGGTCGACCTCAGGACCTCGCACGCCAGCAGGCGCCCATGCAGCTGAGCGATATCACTGGCCCTTTTTTCATATGTGGGTTCTGGGAGTCGAACTCAGGCCCTTGCGCTTGCCAGGCAGGCGCTTACCCTACTGAGCCATCTTACTGGCCCATGCTTCATATACTTTCAGTGGAGTCTCTAATCTCCTGCATTTCTGTTTGGATGTGTTTCATTGATTCCATCTCTTGTCTATGTTTGGCATTCATGGTTTCCATCATTTTTCTGAGCTCCTCTATTTATCTGTGTCTGCTTTAATGTCTTTCATTTTGATAGTCATTTCTTTTTGCACCTTAGAGATTATTTTTTCTGTGGCCTCTTCCATTTGTTTTTTCACTTCTGCTGCTATCATTTCAGAGAGTTCCATTTGTCGACTTCTGATTTTCTCTGTCTCTTTGGGTTCTGGACTTGCTGTGGTTGGGCTGGGCATTTGGGATTACATTTTGCTTTTACGTCTTGTCATTTTCTATTTTTTATTTTGTTTTCTGTGTTGATGCTTTTAGATTTCTAATGTTGGATAGCCTTATCACTGATGTCAAGGCTTTCCTAGGAGGTGTGTGTTCCTCAGGATGTCTCCTCTAGCTGGCACCACCATCCCAGGGCAATGGAGGACAGAAGGAGCATGAACTTACACTCCTCTCGCTGCCACTGCCTTACTCCACTTAACAGTAAGCCTTCCCAGGGCAAGAGAGGAAGTGCAGAGTGTGGACTTACACTCCACTCACTGGCACCACCGTCCCAGGGACAATGGAAGAAGCACAGAGCACAGACTTTCACTCCTCTCACTGGCACCACCATCCCAGGAGCAATGGAGGAAGTGCAGAGCTCAGACTTACACTCCACTCACCAGCCTGAAATCAAGTTTTGAAAGGTACTTCATGAACTTGTGGGTTTCCTGGAGTAATTTTCTGCTGGGTGAGGTAAAATATGCTGTTTGGATTAGGACAAGATTGGCAGGTTCCTCAGGAACAATTCTACCCTAACTTTATCTCACCTATGTAGAGACCCTGACTTCCGGGACAAGCATGTGAGAGAAATCCGGTGAGAAAGTCACCTGGCTTCCTGTTCCCAGACGCCATTCCAGGATATGGTTTGCCCCTTGGCTTTTGAGACTGCAATGCAAATGGGTTCTATCCTGGACCAAGCCAAATGAGGTGCTATGAGGAGAATTGGAACAATGGAAAAGTTATTTAGTTGCTCAATAACTATTTCTTGAAAGCTAATTATTAACTAAGTGTGGAAGTTTGGGGGATGAATAAATAACACATTTTTCCCCACTCAAGCTTGAGCTAATAAGGAAACCAGAAGCAAGAAATAAGCAAATGCAGATCAAAACGCCAGCTTTCTTTTTAGTAAACTGAGGAAGAACATATATATCTGTAACCATGTAATTTTGCCACTTGGAATACAGTCATTATTGACCTGGTTCTGGGTAGTTCCAAAGGTCAGCCCTCATCCAGTGTCAGAAAGGACTGACAAGAAACTCTAGAAAGAGATGAATCACACATGCCTAGTTCCTTTCCCCAAATTCCTATCTGTTCTTCAACCACTTCTCACCTCCTCCTTTCATGCCATGTCATTCTATGGCTCTACTACTACTACATAGTTACCCATAAGGATGAATTTGCTACATTCCAGGCTGCTCAAAGTTCCTCCGGCTCCACTAAAACTCTTTTTCCCATATCCCTCTAGGTTAGACTATCAAGCCTTCCTAATCATGTGAGATTACTTCAAAATAAATCTCAAGTTCATAGAAATGTTATATCGTGTAACAAAGAGAAGATTCAAATAAAAAAGTAGAAGCAACACTTTAAAAATAATTAAACCAAGGTGAACAGCACAGATTTATGCTGCTCTATGTTGGAGCCTGTTGAAGAGACTGTCCTTCTGTTGTCCATAGTTTCTTGTCCACAGTTTCTCCCCTTCTGAAAGATTCCATTGGCAAGCTAGGTGTGGTGGCACATGCATGTAATCCCAGCACTTGGGAGCATCACTGTAAGTTTGAGGCCAGCCTGGGCTACAAAGTGAGTTCAAGGCCAGCCTGAACTAGTGAAATCCTGTCTCAAAAGAAAAAAAAATTCCTTTGGCTCTGTAGAACGTCAGGTTCACAAACGATGATCATGATGAGCTCCTATCGAATTGGCAGCAAAGCTGTGTATCACAGTAAGAAAGTGAGAGTGATATGGGGTGGTTTAACTGTGATGGGAATTAGAAGGGAACTGGACCTGTCAGAGAACAGATGCATGACATGAGCTGAGACTGAGCCATCCACATGGAACCAGCTAGCACAAGTTGGATTGAGAAGGTGTGGATGCCAGGGCTAAGAACTGGTGGTGTAGATTTGCAAGGTGACACTCAAAGCTTTAAGGATTGAGATCTTAGAAGAGTATGTGGAGACAACAGAAGGCCCAGGCTGGACACCAGGCAACACTCCCAGTTAAGGAACCAGTGAAAGAAGAACAACTAATGAAAATAAGAAAGGGATCAGAAAAGTGAAAAGATTGTGATTTCAATGGAAATAAAATCAAGGAGTTCAGAGAAATGACAATACTGTCAAGTACAAAAAAAGTTAAGGAGAATGGGAGGCCATTTAGAAAGAAGCAACACTTATGCCTTACCACCATCACCACTAGGCCTTTTAAGACCTTAAATGTCAACACTGCCCCTCAAAAAAAAAAAAAAAAAAAAAACAAGACCAGGAATTGAGCAGCCCAAGGAGCACTGAACAACATCTCCAGCCCTTCATTTTATCCTGAGACAGGGCCTCATTAAGTTGCCCAAGCTGGCTTTGAACTTGTGATCCTCCTGCCTCAGCCTCTCAGTTATCTGACATGCACTACTACATTCTGCTAAGAATATCAACTCTTAACGAGGGCAAAATAATGATTAGAGGTGTCATGCATATCTCTTCCATTCCAATCTGTTGGTTATGAGCCTTTGTTACATGCTTACTATGGTATCTAATCTAGGAGTGCTGGTCTCTATTTCCCCAGCTCAAGGTATCCTTAAAATTTCAAGGTACCAAGAAAGGAAAGAAAAAATATCCATATCTGGAATCAAATAAGCAGAAGGTAAACATAGATAAAAGGTAAAGCAACATTTTTGTTTTGTTTACAGTGCTGGTGATCAACCCCAGGGCTTTGTGCATATTAGACAAGCGCTTTACCTCTGAGCTACACCCCCAGCTTGCAGATAAGGCAATACTTCTATTGAAGATTTCATAATTAATACTAGTCTTATAGATGATGCCAGTTCAATATCTAATCAAATTAAATATATGCTAATTATGCTTTACATATAAAATCATGTTTTACAGAATTGAAATTGTGTAGATTCTGTCTAACCCAGTCTATGAGTGGACCAAAAATAACTGGCTTTGATCTTTTGAAAAAATATCTTCATAGATTACAAGCAGAAAGAACCCTTACCTATGAAGAATTTTTAAAGTTCCATTAGATCTGCAAAAGCCAATGGGTTAGATCCTCAGTGGTAATACCAATCAATTGATGATGGTCCTCAAAGCCGTGTATGGGGAACAACTTTCAAGGTCACTGAAGTTCAGCAATAAAGAGTGTTATAAAAAATAATCAGCTATATCAGGGATGGGTACCCCACTGGCTGCACTCTTGACAGATGTTTGCTGTTTCTCTGCCTCCTTTGCTTGAATTATAAAAGTCTGGCCAGAGCCGGGGAGATAGCTCAGCAGCATAAGCGCCTGCCTGGCAAGCGCAAGGTCCTGAGGGCGACTCCCAGTACCCACATTAAAAAAAAAAAAAAAAAAAAAAAAAAAAACCGGCCAATCACTATGTCCTTGGAATGTAGTGTCTTGAGTGTTTCTGTTAACCTACCTGTAACCTTGCACATTTGCTCTTTGCCTTCAGCTTCTTTGATCTTCAGGTTCAGCTGGAGATCACCACTCTGCAAAAGGAAGCATTTGTAAATTGACAGACAGAGCCCTGCAAGGTCCTCTGTATTTAAAGTAGTACAGTTTTAATGTCTGGATAACAAGGGGTAGTTGTCTATAATTTGGCACAGAAAATCAAGCTAACAAGATTACCCTTTCTCTTTCCCTTCAGATAAGGGGCAACCTCTAGGTGCATCACTTAACCATGACAGAATCTGACATGTTTGTTTCTGCAGTCATAGTAGAGATCAAGTAAAACTTCAGAGAGCCCTGTCTTCCTTTATTTAGGCCAAACTCCCAGTAGACAATTATTATTTTGTGATGGTTGACAGTCCATTAAATTTCTCTATGACAGGCTTATGCTATGTAAGATATTCCTTGAAGAATTAACCATCAAGATATATTTCTCATTTCCCCTACTTAACATCAAATTTTACTTTTTGCTTAGAAACTAAAAGTGATTTTGAGTTTTTCTCCATTTGAACCAAATGAATCAGATTTTAAGCTTACAGAAAGAGTACAATAGTTAATTGCTCCCATGATGCTCTACATAGGTCCCCAATCAGAATCATTCTGTATTACTTAGTAACATGTACAAGAACTAAAGTCACTTAACATCGTTAGCCTAAAAAAAACAGGCATAGTAAGCAGAGATGATATGCTCAAAGACCAAAGATGCTGGACTGAATTAACAAAAGTAACCATAACATTTATACAAAAAATATTTATTGAGAACATATTTCATGTCAGTGCTGTTCTAGGCACTTAAAATCCAGCTGTGAAAAAAATACACACATATTTCCTGCTCTCAAGGAGCTTACATTTTAGTGAATGGAGACATTCAAATAATTAGAAGTTATGAAAAAAAATAAAAGGTTAAGAAATAAATAACATGTTCTTGGAACACCTCTTTTCTTTGGAGATATTTCTTATCTATTTAAATCTTTGTGTACTACCTCAAATTATACAAATTCAATTTGGATCCAAATTTATTTGGATTAATATCACCTTTTCTGGATTAACAATGTTAAAATTCTCTGAGGAGGCTAAATTCAGACAACCATCCTTTAGTAAGAGTTCATAGATCACAGTCTTCTTTAGAAAAACTAGATGGAAATAGGTACGAGTGTTGATGGGTCAGAGGAACACAGGTCATTGTAGAGCATAACATAAGTACTTATAGAGTAGCTACATGAGGGAGCAAGTGAGATGGGTCTGAGACAAGAGCAATGCAGGCAGAGGGGAGAAGTGCCAAAGTCTGTGGCTGGAGAGTACTTGGTGTGCTCAGGAACAAGGTGCCCAAGGTGGCTGGGATAGAGTAAGCAAAGGACTGTGCAAGGAGAAGTCAGAGCTCAGAGACTCATTAACTGAGGCCTTTTATGGATTTTACTCTGGGATGGGAAGCCATTGGAGAACTTTAGACAGAGAAGGCACTGATTTAGCTGAATCTCCGCAGCTAATTTGTGGGCAATAAACATAAGAAGCAAAGGTAGAATCAGGACAACTGATGAGGGTGCTATGATGACAGTCCTGACAGAAGCGACAGTAGTCCAGATGAGGCAAGGAGCAACCAAGCAGTAGGCTGCTGAATATATTCAGAAAGCCAAACTATATTCACAGGCAAATTGGTTTAGAAGTATAAAAGTAAAAAGGAGTCAAAAATGACTTCAAGATTTTCAGCATGAGAAACTAAAAGATGAAATTTTCATTTACCATGAAAAAGAAGATAACAAAAGTATCAGTTTGTGGCTAAGAGGGACTATGAAAATCAGGAGTTAACATGTTAACTTTGAGATGTCTATTAGACATAAAAAGGGAAATGTTAAGGGCAGCTGAATATGTAAGTTTGGATATGACAGCTGGGTGCTAATAGGCCTTTGGGAGTCATCAGAGTTTGAAGGTGTCTAACACCACCAAGCAGGATGAAATTTCCTAGGGAATGACTATATGGAGTAAAGACTTCTGATGGCTTAGTCTAATATACTTCAGTATTTGAAAGGAAAGAAGGGAGAGTCAACAAAACACAATGAAAAAGAACAGTCAGTGAACTTGGAGGAGACTCTAGTGTAGTTTGTATTCTGGCGGCCAAATTAAAAGCTTTTTTAAAAGTTGATCTTTTGTTAAATGTTCACAGGAAAAGATAACGACAGAGAATTGACAACCCAATTTGATAATGTGAAGGCAGGTGGCATGCCAAAAACAAAGACCTTCCTTAAAGAATGGAAGCAAAGAACCTGGGTGTGGTGGCACACATCTGTAATCCCAGCACTAGGGAGGTTGAGGCAGGAGGACTGCTGCGAGTTAGTGGCCAACCTGAGTTACATAGTGAGTTCAAGGCCAGTCTGAACTACATAGCAAGACCCTGTCTTAGAGAGAGAGAGAGAATGGAAAGAAAAGAGTGACAAAGATGGGCAGCCCTTTTGAGAAGTTTCTTCATAGAGGGTGAACATCCTCCCTGCCAAAGGACACTAGCTAGCAGCAGATGTGGGGCTACTATCATCATTTTCTTTCTTAATTTTATGATTGGAAATATAACATTGCATACACAATATAAAAGTCCAATGGAAGAAGAAACGTAGATAATTCAGAGAGAGAATAACTGCAGAATAGAGTTTCTGTGTAGAAGTAAACTATCTGTCACAAAAGAATGGAAGGCACTGGGAGCCTGGCGCAGTAGTACATGCCTGTAATCCCAGAATGGAAGGCAGGTGGGCCAGTGGTTCTGGTAGAAACAACAGGTGGAGAACTCTGATGAACTTGGCTGTTGTTTTCAAGAAACTGAGTAAATTACTTTGGGAAGGAAGGAGAAGCACTGATAGTTTGAAGAAAGAAAAATTATAATAACGGCGTCAGATAGCCAAAGAATGAATTGACTAAGACAATGTAGGATGGTCAGGCAACTTTAAGGGCCTACCTGAGGTCTGTCATGAATTGAAAACTGCACCCAGCACATTTATATATTACTCTAGTGTCTCTAGCTGCCTCGCTGCAGTTGCTGAGTAGGCTGGGAGTTGGATTTAAACAAGGTTGAGAAAGGAAAGGACTAAGGGAGTTGAAAATGTATGCAAGCAAGTGATTGGCATGATGGGCTGTGGAATATGTGCCAGGCAAAGAGGCAAAAGCCAATCTGAGAAGGTGAACACGTGGGAAGTTTCAGTATAAATATTTTGGAGGTCTTGCTGGTGCTGGAGAACTTTCAGTCAGAGTGAGCTAGATCAATAAGAGGACTTGGGAAGAAGGTGGATGCTTAAAATTGAAAATTTGATTTTGGGTGTCAGGTAAAGATTTTGGTAGTTGCAAAGTCTAAGGTAACATATGGAAGTGGGTGGCCAAGGTGGGATAGATCATTATAGGTGAGAATTCCAGGGCCAGACCACTGAATAGATTATTTCTGTCAATGATTTCTAATGTTTTGTTCTCACATATGTCCCCTCTAATACATATATGTTGACATTTAAAATGTTTCACCAGAAGTTTAAATAAATGCAAAGAATATCATTTCTGCCACATTATCTATACTGTCATTTGAAAATAATACAAACTGATTAAAAATTCTATCACTGAAATATATCAATTAAATATAAATACTATACCATAGTTTTTAAAATACCTAACATTGTTTTCCCCTTAAAATTCAATTTCCCTTCCACTTTCCCTACAAAATAGTATGCTAGTAATGTATTTTTAATTCTTAGAGTCTTTTGACTATGCTATATTTTTTGCAACCAAATTATATATGTCTACGTTAAACATTTCTTCTGAATCAAATTAGTATTAACATCAAATAAGTATTAAAATCATTAGTTCACAGTTGATTAAAACATTATAAATATTGATAATTATTAAAAACAAAACATATTTTGTCAAAACCATGATAAAGGTGAATTTTATGGTGTCTTAAGAAGTGGTGATTTCCCGGTTATCAGTGCCTAGAAGTTTTTAAGATTTGAGGCTGGAGCTGGCAGATCACTTGCAAACATGTGCTTAGCAAGTGCCAGGCCAAGGGTTCAATACTCAGCACCAAAAACACCCCCAAAGCAAAAAAATCCCAAAACACAAACAAAAAAACCAGAGGCAAATAAATGGGCTGCTATCTTATTTAGCATGGTGTTCAAAACTATAATGAAGCAATGAGAGTAAAAAGCTGGTTTTCATTGCTTTAGAATTTATACTCTAGCAGTTTGCAAAACTTGAGGCAATGTATGACAGTATATGATGGCAACGTACAAGCTTTGTTTATAAAATGAGATGGTTATGAAAAGGAAAATTCTCTCTTTGCACATCATCCTCATTTGGACTTGATATTTTATTCTCTTCAGAATAAAAAATTAAACTATTCTTAAACTAACTTCAACAAACAAATGGTAAAGATGGACAGGAAGCCTGTTATCTCTCAGTTTATATATATACCAGTGTATCAACTATTGCTTTAACTTAAATTTTGAGTTCCAGGAATACTCAATTTAATTGTCCTTCCCAGTTATTAATCTTCCTAAAGACCCCAACTAGTTAAGAGGTAAAACAAATTAAAGGACAAATTTCCCAATGTCTCACAAACCTGTGCTAGAAATGGCAAATCCAGAACTCCATCAGTGATATTACCTGGAATTACAGCTCTTGGGCAACAAGCTACCCCGTTTCTCCAGAGGTCTTTTTGCCTCTTACACAATTAAGGTTTTAGTCCTATCTACACATGGTATTTCCCTACTCTTTCAAAGAAATTTTTGACCATGACATTGGTTTGGCTATTCTGACTTTCCAGTTAGTGCGTTTTATAGAAACAAATTAATTGCCGTGAAGTAATAATGTGAATCTCCGAGGAAAATAGCCTAGTTGATCTTTATACCTTCTAAAGCCAAAGGACATGGCATTGAATTCTAATGAACTTCAGTGCCTACTGGTACACCAAGGTTGTTGCCTTACAGGTCACTTCTCACAGCATTTGACCCATATGGTAATAATAAAACACGGCTCAAATTAAGATTTTCATTATCACTTGCCTTTTGTAGTTCATGTTTTCCCAGAAATAGCCACAAGATTACCAGTGGTCCCTTGAAGAGTTTCTCTGATCAAATAACAAGGATACTGCTGTCCATGTAGAACTATGAAATATAGGCTACATCTACCAAGAAGCTCAACAAATTAAATTAAGTTCAAGGTTGACCTAGTAGCATACATAATTCTTAAACAGTATTGTCATTTGTTGCATCAGATTGGTTTAGGGAAGCTTTCAATGCACACACGTCCTGTTAAACAAGTATGTCCAACTGAGTACAACTATTTAATAAACAGTAAGAAAGTACAGGTCCTTATTTCTGACTCATACCTTTAAACAATGGTTCAAAGAGCATCCAGAGTAGAGTACTAAGAATGTAGGAAAATGAGGTACTGTGGTGTAATTTCCTATACAGTATGATTACCCAGTATATTTGAATGTGATCCATCCTTTCATGGTGCAATTTAGTGCAACATTCTCAAACCGTTTGAAAGGACCCTACTTCCTCAGTAGCTATTAGAGGGCACATTATGGCACTATTTCTCAGAACCTCTGTCTTCTGAATCCCCGAGAGGAGGGATACAATATGCATAGTATCCCAGCTTTCTTGGGCAGATTAGCACTACAAAATGCGTGGCACACTTTGCAAAACTCTGGTAAACTCTGGTTTGGAGCATAATCTCCCCCCCAAACCAACACTCTTCTCATTCTGTGTGACATGCTTTTACAACTTATTTTTTCATATTCTACTTAATTATTTTTGAATTGTCATTTCAATGTCAGAAGTCAGAAGCAGCAGTTTATGTGGGAAAATATGTCAAGGAAACAAATGACACTCAGTTTACACTTAGGGATTATTTACAAATGATTGTGCATAGTACAAATAGTACAAATTCCCTTTCATGGTGTAATATTTCCCTTGCCTCCTTGGTAAGACATACCTTGGTGGAACATAACAAGTCAAGCAAAATGCAGCTGTCTGATAAAAACAAATTAAAACAGTATATCATGTACCTTAATTCTAGATATAAGCTAGTATAAATACCTACCTTTACCTTCTATTTGCTGTTCAATGGATTAGCCATTTGTTGAGATACTTAAGCCAGTACTGCAAACTTGCTCCCACATAAAGCCTGTACAAAAGTGCCTTATTGAAGTCCTAAACTCATTTTTAACTTAAAAGGATGAAGTATTGAGATTTTTAAATGACATTAAAGTGACATAAACTTTTTTTAATCCCTCAATTCAGATAAAGCATTTCATCTACTACTGGAAAGAGAAATCTAATTACAGATGATTTTTAATACTGTGAAGACAGAAAAAAAAATACTTGAATACCTCTCTTTTTCTCTCTTAACTACCATAGGAAAGTTTTCCTATTTTTCACTGTGCAAGTAGAAATGTGTTGAATGTCAGTTCCATTAAATGACACCTTTAGTCAAAATCATCCCAAAGTAACATTAAACTAATATAGATGTAGAAAATACTCCATGCAATACTCAAATATAGTAACATAAAGCCAAAAGTATGCTGAAGTTTTTGTTGTCAAAATTAGAGCACTCTTGAGCCGGTGAGATGGCTCAGCGGCATACGCACCTGCCTGGCAAGCGCGAGGGCCAGAGTTCGACTCCCAGATACCACATACGAAAAAAGGGGCCGGTGATATCGCTCAGCGGCATGGGTGCCTGCTGGTGCGCGAGGTCCTGAGGTCGACCCCCGGTACCCACAAAAAAAAAAAAAAAAAAAAAAAATTAGAGCACTCTTAAGTCACTACTTTGCTTCAGTGCTTCATAATTATTTTTCTTATTCTATGAGAATTTGTCACAACTTGATGAAAAATAAACCTTTGTAACTTCCCCCCAAAAAGCCCCATAAAATGTACTCATAAGATCATAGAAGTTTCTGATCTTTAGGGGTATTACTGTCTCAGGAAGGCACAAAAAAGTCTATCTGAAAGGCTCTTGGTAAAGCATGTTCTTCTCTTGGAACCAAAACTATTTCTTCCCATTGAGGGCATGATTCTGTGTTACTAACCCAAAACCTGAACACCTGGAAAGAAAACCAGCCAGCGGCTCTAACACCTGTGCTTCTACGTGGGCAGTTGCCAAGATTAGATAAATAAGTTAAGGCCTCTGGTCAAAGTAATTAGATTTTGCTATGTAAAGTAAGTATATAGCAAAATACTGCTATCTGAACACAGGGAAGGAAAGAAGAGAGGAAGGGAGTAAAAAAGAAAAAAATTCCACATTATTTTAAAAAATAATCCATATATTGAGGCTAAGCACTAGATCTTCTCTTCAGATCTATTTTTTTCTTAAACTAAATACAAATGTAACCAAATGCCTTTCCAACACACAATAAACTAAAAGAAGGATACAAGCTACTAGCCAGTTTTAGAAGAACAAAAAAACACTAAAAGCAGCTACGTTTATTTCAAAAACCAGCCTGAGGGAAATGTTCCTCCATGCTGGAGCAAGACTAAAGGGTATCACTATATGATAACATATGGTAGCTGAGTCACAAGGGTAAAGACAGCATTTGTTTATATCCTACTATACCCCCAAAAGGATTTAAAGACCTACCTAAGAAGGCAGGGTAGCTTTCACCAATACACTTAAGATCTTAAAATAGTGTTTATGGATACACAACTTCAAAATACCAAAATACATTGCTATACTAAAAATCTCATTCCTTCAGGGTTTATGGCAGATATGGACATGCCAATTCATTAAAAAGTTGGAAATTTTGCTGTGATAATGAAGACTGCTAAATTGAGAATCCACTAGCAAGTGGGTAACTGAGGAAGTTATGTGGATAACAGGATTTTCTGCGGGTTTGGAATACTGGACCCAAAAGAAGGGATATAAGGCTGGCCCGGGGAAATCTTAAATTGTGAAGAGAAGCATTGAGGGACTTTTTGTTGTTGTTGTTTTTAATTTTTCACATCAGAAAATGGACAAAACTAGAAATTCCTATGGGGTCAGATGTCAATTACTGTAATACTGATATGTCTAATGCTGGTTAATTCCTTATGGGGTTTACAAAAACACTGATTAAGAGGCAACATCCATTGCATGTAGCTAGGTATCTTTTAATTAAGAAATGTTAATATTTTTGTTTTATAATAATAGAAAACTGGAGTGGTTAACCTTCTCTTGCTTTGTTTCCCAGAGTAGGATAGTAAGGAAGTATTCAAGAAATTTCTTTGAATTTCTTTGAGGCTGAGGCAGAAGGATCACCAGAGTGAGACCTTGTCTCAAAACACCAAAATAAATAATAAATAAATAAAATAAAGGAAATTCTCTTTAAATCTATTTGATTACTTTGGTGTTTGCCTTTTACCCTTACATAATATTAGTTACTAAGCACACCTAATAACCAGGGAGTAGACTTTGGGCTCCATTTTCACAGGCACTACTACATAGCTAGAATATTTTAAGGTAATGTTCTATTCATAGAAAGTGATATCAATTTTCTACTTGCAAAATGATATGCTTCCTTTTCAAAATGAATTTACAAAAAAAAAAATGAGTCAATTTAGAAAGTATTATGTAATATTTTTAAATATTAGAATACATAGAAATAGCCAAATACATTGAGATCTTTCGTAGTCTGAGGTTTAGAAAATTCTGCTCTAGGGCCGGTGAGATGGCTTAGTGGCATAAGCACCTGCCTGGCAAGCACGGGGCCCGAGTTCGACTCCTGGAACCCACATACGAAAAAAGGGCCGGTGATACCGCTCAGCGGCACGGGCGCCTGCTGGTGTGCTGGTGGTGGTGTAGTAAGTTTGTGACCATGAGGCTCAGACTAATGTCCAGGGACATGAATTATAGCCATAGTTAATTTAACCACATATTAAATCACTTATTTCCCACATGAACAAACTGCAGGGCAAGGACATGACCCAACCAAGGACATAGATCTCTGGAATCCTGGTTTAGAGCACTTTCCTATGTTAAAGGTGTCTGTAGCTTCTTCAATGTATAAAGTTTAGGAAATCATAGTAAAGGCAATTCCCAAATAACACACTGTACTTAAAATATATCTTGAACCACATCAAACTATAAATGCGTGGTTCAACAAGAGCAGAAAAGCTGTCTAGTTTATTTATACCAATTGCTCCTTGAAGAATTGCTCCTATCCATTCCAGGTAGGGGTAGTAAGGACAGATCCCTCATAGGAAGCTACCTGCTAGGCACATAAAGAAGACCATAAGAGCTGGGCGTAGTGGTCCACACCTGTAATCCCAGCAAAAGGCTGAGGCAGGAGGATCACTGCAAGTTCGAGGCCAGCCTGGACTACATGGTGAGTTCAAGGCCAGCCTGGACTACACGGTGAGACCTTGTCTCAAAAAATAAACAAAGAGGGCCAGAAGATGTAATTTGTCTTACTGTTGAGAAATTTTGAACACTTAAGTTCTCTTGTGTGTTTCTTTCTTTTCCCCCTACCTGTATATAGACAATAGAATGAGTCATCAGCTCATTTGAAGTTATGACTAAAATCTTCAGCTTACATATAGTTCCAACTGGCATCTATTCACTATTCACTTTCCCACTTTTGTGATACTTCATATACCCCTCTAATTCCTAGATTTTCAACATCTCTTTTTCGCTTAGCTTGTCACTGAGAAAGTGGAACATATTAGAGAATGTTCTCATTTTCCCAGTACCAAATTTTGCAAGCTATGTGCATTTACTGCCATGAACTCCAACAATCTAAGCACCATTGGGTTACAAAAAAAAAAAAAAAAAAAAAAAAATTTTTTAGTGACCACTTTGTCTCCAGTACCTAAAATAATGCTTTGCAAATATGTAACTATTCGAATAAGTGAATAAAAATACTGCTGCAACCTTTTACATCAAAGCTTCAATGTCTATACAGTTGTTGCTTTCACTACTTTCCCTTCTGCTCATAACCCCCTTCAAGCAGACCTTCATTTCCAAAATTTGAGCTTATTAAACTTAACAATCTAATGGTTAATTCTCAGCACTCATCTTACTTGAACAGTGCTTGAATGAGGGCATGTCTCCCTTCTTGAAACACTTCCATCTCTTTGATTCTGGTGTGTCATTTTTCGGTTTATTTCATTGAGAGTTCTCAGAAGGCACATTTGCTGGTTCCTCCCTATTTTGGATGTTAACAGTACCCTAGGCCCACTCCTCCCTCTCCTGGATCTCCTTGTTTGCTACTCAAAATGTGGATCTCAGAACATCAGCATCACTGAGGAGCTTGTTGGAACTGCAGACTCTCAGGCTCCATACAAGGTCTGCTGATTTGGAATCTGCAGTTTAACAAACGGAGGCAACTCAGGCACATAAAAATTTGAGAAGCACTAATTCAGTCACCTCACTTCAAACTCTATTTATGGACTGACTTGCCAAATGTGTATCTCCTGTTCCTTCTCTCAATGTGTCATACACAGGACTTCATGCTGGGTTCCTAGGTATCAGAGAGGAACCTCAAATGTAAGTACGAAGCAGAAATCTTAATTTTTCTCCCTCAGGACCAAAACTTAAGAGTCACCCTTGTCATTACTTTGCTTTCCAATTCCTGGACCAAAGTCTTTATTGAAACCTAGACACCTACTACTGGACATCATTTCCATTATTGAGGACCCTACTCAAAGCCACCAGCATTTTTGATGCAAAGACTTCTGAGTCTCCTAAATTTCCTGATTTCCAGCTATTCTGCCCACAATAAATTTTGTACAGTATACAGAGTACTCTTTAAATGTAAATCAGACCATGGCCAAAATCTTTTAATGGCTGCCAAATTTTCCACTGTGGCTCTCAAGAAGCCCTCCATTTTCTAGCCCCTTTCACATTGTGTTCTAATGCTGTGCTTTAATGAAACTGACAAACTCACTCTACTCCTTCTCCCAAATTTGCCTGCCTCACTTCCTTATTTCTGTTATCAGTTCTGATTACATCTTAGAGTTTCTTTAATCACTATAATTAATACTCACCCCCCCTTTAGCTTTCCATTTACCCTGGTTTACTTTCATTTTAACAGTTACATAGTTACCTGAAATATATATATATATATATATATATATATATATATATATATATATATATATATATATCTGATCTTCCACTAGAATGTATGGTCCATGAGCAGTGGCTTTTCACAAAAGCATAATGCTTTCAACATACTTTGTGCCTGGTGCACAAAAACACTCAAGTATTGAGTACTCAAATATTACTGTGGGCAAAAGATAATCTCTCCTGTATGTATCAGCATTCATATATGCTTTAGAGCTGCACAAATCTGACGTTTTCCCTTTTTGGGGGTTATTCTGAGACAGGATCTTGCTATGCAGTCCAGGCTGGCCTTGAGCTCGTTATACAGCCCAGACTGATTCTCCTGCCTCAGCCTCCCAAGTGCTGCTATTACAGCCATGTGCCACCACACCCGGCAGAGCTTCACAAATCTGGATGCTGAAAATCCACCAGCAGTTTTCAATAGGCTGTAATTTTAAAAACTGGGCAATGGTTCCAAAACTTCTCTGTACATTAGAATGAGGATCTTTAAAAATTTCTAATGCTTAAGCCTCATTGCAAATGAATTAGATAGCAATTACTGGGGTTAGGACTCAGGTATCAAGTGTTTTTTGAAGCTCTCAAGCTAATGTCAATGTGAGATAAGTTTGGGAACCACTGGTATATAGTTTGAGTTGGTAACCATGATATGAAATAGAACATGAGATCTCAAATGTTAAACAAATAAATCCCAGTCATATTATATAAACCTAGGACTATTTCCCATGGGGTACAGAAAACAAAAAGAAATTTGTAAAAATAAGTGTTTCAAACATGAGGTCTTAAAAAGAGAGCATATTTTCAGGATTTTCTAGGTTTGTTTTCCTAAGTCTAATCCAAACTTAGGCACTCCTATTAGGAGGTTTACTTTTTTCCCCCTCAATATGCAGAGGCAAATTTATATACAAAAAAGTAATGACTTCTATATAAGTCATATCTGAAGGCTTTTGAGGCTCTGCTCAAATTGGTGTTTTTAATAGCGTCAGTTAAATGGTGTCAGCTCCATTCTGTTAACAATGCCATAATGACTTGAAACACGAAAAGGGTTTCTTTAAAACTCAACAAAGTTGTAGTAAACTAAATTATTACTCCGCTAATATTTCTTAAGAAGTAATATAACCTACTGACTCTAGTAATCAATTAAAATATCCTTAGGACAGAACCTAGTCAAATATTGTGCATATACCATCTCTAAGCTCATCTTTAAACTGTCTTTGTATCTCACAACGGAGAAAACATTAATGAAAGAGAAAAACAGCCATTTAATTATTAAAATCCTTCAATGCTGTGCAAAGACTATAGATTTCAAAAGAACTTTGGAGATATATAAGCCAATTCGTTTTATAGAACGACATGACACTCAGACAAGGTGAAATGTCATGCCCGAAAGTCACACAGGAGAGCTAGAAGAGAAAAAACAATTTTTTCCCCCAACAAGCAGACAGTATTTTTCAAATGTTAATCAAAAATAATTGAGATCATCAGATTAGGAAGAAATGAGAAATAAAGTCAGTTACACATAGATTTAAAGGACTAATTTGCTGGTCCTCCAAAACTAGAAATTGCTCCAAACTTATGAACACATATCCGTCAAGATGCTTACCCTCAAAATATTAGAATCTTGGAAAATTCAATTTACAAATACATTATTCATTGTTATAATGAAATTAATTCATTAAACATGAAAACATCGAAACAGCACCAATGCCAGAAAATTAAGAAGGTAAATACACTATTATTTAAAATAATGTATAATCACTGATCAGGACAGAAATGAATTATATCCCCTCGCAAAACTATTTAAAACAACTGTTTGACCTAAAGGCAATATTTTGAAGACTAGTATATGTCCTTTTTCCATTGAGAGGCCTGCAGCTAAGCATCCCAGCAGTGAGTCACATGGAAAATACTGATGCATTTTAAAAACTGATCAACCTTGAACCATGATACTATATAACCTAAATTTTGCCAATATAAGTCAGTGGCAGCATTTTTGGTATCCTAACTACTCTTACCTGTCCCAATTAAAACACAAAGCAACTCCCTTAATAAACACTTGATTAAATGTATCTATTTTGAAGCAGCAGCAAAGCATTTACCAATGTGCTACTGACCATGTATCAAAATGCTACTAAGGAAAATACAGCAGCAAATACTCTAGTAAGAGCATGTTATTCCACATGGAATCCCAAATAATTCTTATCTCTAGTTTCTCAAATTTCTGGAAGACTAGAGATTAACAAGTGTATACATAAAAGAGGCTAGGGAAAAAGAAGCTCTAAATAGAATAGTGGTCGTATTTTAAATTACCCAAGATAACCTGATATTTATAGAGAAATCCAAGTACATCTAAATTTTTTTATGCACATAGAACCAAAATGCTAGCAAAATTTTTGTATTTACCCAAAAAGTAGTATCGGAGTTTTAAGTAAAAATGAAATAGGCATGGTTTGTGAAGTTTTTATAATGTTCACACCACTCCCTGTTCCCTGCTCCTTTCATCAGGTGATCTGAAGACTAACTGGTTTAAAATATTTGGTAATTCAGTGCAGAAAATTAAGGTCACAGACAAAGAACAACAACTTTTAATACACCATTAATACTAATGATTAAAAATTATTGCATAGTCTTATGCACTTATCCTAAAACATTTTCTCAAAGTAAATGAATTATAAAAGACAACCCTTTAAAATATGGATGGTCTTTACTACCTCGATCTTCTCTCTTTTTTTGTCTTTTCAGTACTTTTGTCCATTGTTTTCTCATTATCTCCCCTGCATTTTGGGCAATACCATTTCCCCTTTGGTTTGTATGTAAGTGAAACACATGAAAAGTGAAACCATTCAATTGGACACTGTTCATTGTCACATCCTATCATTTCCCCATAAGACACTTGGTTACATAAACAGTACGTGGGTTCATTGGGATCTATTGTAAACTCAACAGGTGAAGCTTCTCTTTCTTGCTTGGCCTTAGACCGTTTCTTTTTCTTGGCTGACTTAGATTTCTTTTCTTTAGGTGGCTGATCATCACAGTCTTCAATCCCATTTGTCATGTGACATAAATCACGGCTTTCACTTGTTCGCTGTCGGCGGGGTCTTCTTGAAGATCTTTCTGGTTGGGCAGAATCCATCTTTGCCTTATCTGAGGCTCGTTCACTTTCAGCAGGATCTTGGAGACACTGTGAATGCAACTCCATTTGTCTTGCTCGATTTTCTACCAATTCGAGCATTTGTGTGACAATCTGAATTTTTTCATCTCCCAATTCTTGACTATTTATCAGTGCTCTCTGGAGATGCTGCTGTAGGCGTTTTTTCTGGTTTGAATCATCTTCTTTCTTATATTTTTCATAGACATCATCAATTTCCTTTAATGTTTCTAAAAAAGGAAAAGAAAAATGAGACAATTTTGTGCATTAGCACATACAAGATTTTCAAGTTAGAACTATCCCAAAGCTTGAAGTCACACTCCTTCAGTATGTACACATTAAAAACATTTTCCCCATACGAAGACCACATTATCCAATATAAAAGTATATCAGAAGTAAACTAATGAGAAAAGCATAAAACTTTAATACTACTAATCTATATTAAAAAGGATCAGATATGTGGCTAATAATCAAAAGTATTTCACATAAGGAAGAATACTGCATTCCACTTTAGAATCTACCTAGTGCCTCATCACCTATACTTCATTTGAACTTCAAAACAACCCTATATACAAAATTAACATGCTGGACTCCAGCCATAAAATTTGAAGATGTTCCAGGACAAGGCTATATATTACTGCCAACTGTGTTCATAGAATTTACTATTCAATCAATGACTTGCTACATGACTCTAGAGTCATGATACCTTTTCACATCATACCCTTCTACATCCTTTTTTTTTTTAAGAGATTCATTCTTAAAGTAACAGCAATTTCTAGCTTCCCATTTCTTAGTTTTAATGGTTCTTTTATTTTAGTATCATATCAGAAATTTTGAAAATCAAACTATTTCCAGAATAGGTCCATTGTTTCTGGCATCAACTGACCAGGCCACAACAAAATTACAGTGAAGTCAGCACTGGATCATTCTGCCTTTGTAGATAATTCAGCAGCTGGTTCCAAACTTTCACAATTGCTTATTTAGTTGTGTAGCAAGTAGGATACTTATTTGAATCAAATAAAAATGGCTGAGTCACTAGAAGGCATACAAAAATCTAAAAATACAGTTTCAGATGTTACCAAAAATTTATTCAAGACTATTTTTTATTAAAATCTGTTCTATTTTTTATAAGGTATGGTGGTATCTGTAAGAATTCCATCCTACTAGGGGTAGAAAAATAAACATCAACTCAAATTTATTATGCCACATGGCATACCATTGTTTTATATTATAATATGACTACTGCATGCCATACCACTGTTTTATATTTCAATATTATTATTATTATTATTATTATTTTGGTACCTGGAATCGAACTCATGACCTCGTGCTTGCCAGGCAGGCACTGTGCCGCTAAGCTATATCCCCAACCCTATTTCAATATTACTCTAAAGAACAGAAATGTTAAGTGAAATATATACATTGGAACTATCTGCAAGTAAAGTAACATAAAGCAAATATTCAACACAGATTAGCTCCTCCCTAAAATTGCAGGTATTTACCCTCCATGATACCCAACTGCCTAACCTAGGATACATGACAAAGTGCCACCACAGTGGAGGGTATTCATATTTGCAAATAATATTTTTAAACAAAGTTCATATCAATCCCATTTCCTCAGCTAGGCATATAAGTAGATTTCCTGAGAACCTAATTTTCCTACAGGAAAAGTAAGGAAATTAGACATTTTCCTGTCAGACACAAAAATATTTTTTAAGGATTAAAAGTAATTCAAATATTCTGTATCTAATAATCAAGAGTTAATTATACATCATACTTGCACACTGATACTATACATGAAATAAAAATTCACATTTTTTTATATGCGGGTACCAGGAGTCGAACTCAGGACCTCGCACTTGCCAGGCAGGTGCTTATGCCACTGAGCTATATCACCGGCCCAAAATTCACACTTTTAAGACATCTCAATTATATATAGAGAGAAGAAAGGAAATTAACATTTATTCAGCCTCCTCTATGTAGTAAAGTCTTTCTGTTAATCATAGCAAACCCACAAGCAGTGATCGCTTTTACATGTTAAGAAAATAAAATTCAAGAGGTAAAACCCTCAGACTTTAACACTGTTAGATCTGTACATCTGACCTCACCATTTAAGCACTTTATGAAAAGCACTTTAAGTATCAGATTTTAGTTCAAAGGTTTTTTTACCCATGAAATTATCAATAAGAACTCTGGAGCAAAAATAAGTTATCTAGTAACCACATCCCATAATAACTACATCAACTTTTAAATTGTTTTTTTTCTCTATTTCATAAGTTCTTCAGTAATTTCTGATAGTGTCTCATATGGGAAGAAATTTATTTCATTGCCTATACAATTTACACCACTAAATACTGCTGTAAGCATTAGATCCCAAACCATACTTAAGAGCTACTGAAAAAAAATCAAATCAGAACCAATAACATGAAATTATGTAAAGCTAATAAACACAACTGCGAAAGCTGAACTTAGTAACCAGGTGCATAAGTGAAAACTAGATCACTGTTGTGTATAAATCTTGAAAAATAATCACAATCTTAAAAGCTAAGGATTTTTAGGTACCTCCCAATCTTGTAAAACCTACTACTTATGTTAGCAAAGCAACTTAGAACAATTTTAGATGATGAGAAAGCATATTTCCATCAACAAATTAAAACCTAAAGCACAATAACTTTTGTGAAGGCGCACATACGCCTTTTAAGAAATATAAGCTTTGTAAGCTTTACAAACATTGGTGTTATCCGATAAACTAAAAATATTCAATATCTAATTCTTAAGCACATATGTCTCATTTTAGGTTACCATTCATGTATGTGCTCCATAGCTGCAGAAAATACTACTGGACAGATCATATTTTAAAAACCCAAAGGAAGGATGGAAGAGAGGGAGGGAAGGAAAGAAAAGTTTACATATTCTGAAAACAAGGATGTGTTCTTGAAATAGTTGGCTTTATAACAAAATATTCTCCAACCCATTAACAAGTTAAACACTACAAATTTTATCTAGTTTTTGCTTCACGTATTCTGGACCTAGCGCAGCGACTGGCATACAGTAAGCAATCGATATTCTCTTCTCCCGAACAAAGATTAGTCCTATCACTCATAAGGGTTCAGAAAACAAATTTAGAATCAAAAAGAGACACCCAAGAGCTCCAATATGCTACGGGCCAGAAAATATCACCCCAGAGGTAGATTCCTTAAGTAGCAAAAGTAGTGGCGTGTCTAGAAAAAGACAATGGGTCCAAGAAGCTCTCTTTAATGTTCGTATGGCTATCTCCACATTAGGTCTAAGGTCTGCTCCTTAATTTAGGGTTATTAAACGCAAAACGTCGCATTTAAACTTCTCCCCTCCTAGTAGTAAGTTGGATGATAAGCGACAATCTCTTGAGACAAAGATTCCCCATCCTGGCTTCTTTGCCCACAAAGGATGATCCCGGCCTCATTACTTAAACTTGGTGGAGGAGGAACCCAGGAGTAAAGGGACGCCAGGCGGTTGCCCAGTCAACCAACCCACTTCCTCCGGGGGCCCGGAAGTGACACATGGCCAGGCGTCTTACGCTGAGCCCGGGTCAGCAACTGCCCCCTGCCCCGTCTTGATTCACTGAGTGGGAAGGAGTCGAAACATCACAACAAATACAGTACATTGCAAACTCCGACACTAATTCTGCCAGGGCCCAACCACTGCCACGATCAGGCGCGCTCCCTCCCAGTCAGCTGGTGCGGTCCACCCAAGCCCCTCCAGCGAGCCACCAGCCATTTTCGAGGCCAGCGGGAGTCCGCGCCCCTCCACGTCTACGTCACGCCGAGGCCCCGCCCAGGGAGCCGGGGCCCTCCCCGCCACACACCCCCTCTCCACCTCTCGCCGCGGGGGACTCCTCCCTTTTCACCGCTTGGCTAAGGGAGCCGGGGAATGGCTGAGGCACCCGGGAGCCCGAACTTTCCCCGGGGCGGGAGAGGGGACCCGACTGTTTCACTCCGGAGCCCAGCTGCGCCGGGAGCCGCGCGGCGAGCAGAGGGACCTCTCCCGAGCCGCCCTCCCGCCCCCTCTCCCGCACGTTCCAAAGCATCTACCCTCGGGTGGCGCCGGGCAGCCGGGCCCCTCAGGCCCGCGGCACCCGCACACTCGCTTGCCGGGGCCGGCGGGAGCAAGGTGCGGGGCCGGCGACCGCCGGAACAAATGCTGGCTTAAAATGCCTGATTCCCTGCCACAGCAGCTGCAGCCGCTGGGTCTGCGGCGGGGCTGACGGGTGGCCCCCGCCCCCACCCGCGACCCCCAGAAGTCCTGTCGACCGTACCGGGCCGGAGAGGGCCGCGGCGCGGTCTCCGCTCCTCCTCGCTGTCCACACTGCGGTCGCCCCGGCGCGCTGGGGACTGTTACAGACACCGAAAGTAGCGCTCCCCGGGCAGGCTCCGAGGCCGGCGGATCCGCGAGGGGCACGCGCGCGGGCAGCCCGCCGCCCTACCTTGGTACTTGTTGTCCAGCTCTCGCAGCACGGACACGTTCCTCTGCATGTCGTGGGGCAGCGACTCCACACACTCGAGGTAGTCCTGCACGTAGCAGGTGAGGAGCCGGCTCCGCTCGCCCGTCAGGAGCGCGGCCGACGAGTACAGTTGCTGCTGCTGTTGCCCTAACATCCTGCCGCTGCCGCCGCCGCCGCCTCCGCATCCAGCAGCCACGCATGCAACAGCCGCGGCCGCCGCCGCGGGGACACCGGCCGCTGCTCGGGAAGGCGCCGCCGAGTCCCCGATCTCCACTCCCCCCAAAGCCGCCCTCACTCCCCGCCCCCGCGGTAACAAGCCCAGGGGCGGGGCGAGATCAGGGCTCTCTCCGAGCCCCCTCCCTCCTCAGGACTAGAGCAGCGGGGATCACCCGGCCGAGCTGGCGCTGGGGACCCGGGCGTTGACACTTCCTGCCCCCACGGGGTCCCCAGATGCTACCAATGCCGTCTGGTGGCGCGGATCCCCATGACAAGCCCCTCGCTGCCTCTTTTCCCAGTCGCCCTCCGTGTCAGTCGGAGAGGCTCTCACTGGACTGTCCCCGCCCCTTCGCTGCGGCTGCGTCTGCGCCTGCGCAAGTCTCACTCCTAATAAGACCTGGGCCCCGCCCCTATCGCGGGACAGAAGGGTTCGCATTCTCCCGCCTTCCCTCCGCCACCCGGGCGATTGGTCGGTCAGCGCTCGGCTTGGGGGAGGGTGCGTAGGGCAGCCAAACGGCAGGCTGCGCCCCGCCCCTCCTTAAAGGGGAAGCACGGCCGAGCAGCCTCTACGCCAAGTGTCTGAATGGGTCCTGAGAGGAAAGGTGGCGGGTTTCCTGTTTCTGCCCTTCCCACAGGGAGGGGGACCTTGGCCCAGCTTACTCTGCCTGGGGTTACCACTTTTTCTCCTTCGAGCGGATCAAGTGCGGCCCCTCGCGTGCCTTAAAAGGAGAAGCGGGCTGCCACTTTTGGCCACAAGCGAGGAGTGAGGCCCGAGGGAACTACGCGGCCCGGTGTGCTGCGGACGCGGCTCCCGGCATGCTCTGCGGCGTGTTCCCGCCGAGCCTCCGCCGCCTCAGCGCCGCTTCCCGCGGCTGCCCTCCGGCTCCCCCAGCGCCGGGGCTGACCGGGGAGGTAGGCGGCGCCCCCTCCACCGCGCTTTCTTTTTTAGCCGCCCAGCTTTTTAAGTCTCCCTCCCGGCCTTAGCGTGCTTCTGTCCTTTCCCGGTGTCAGGGTGGCTTGCAGGGTTTGTCCATCTTCCCCTCCTCTGGAATCTGTTTAGGGAGAAGGGATGCAAGGGTGCGTCCAACAGCCCTAAAAACATTCGTTGTTAGGGATCGGAACATTTAGGCGTCAGGCGTGAGGGCTTACAGGAGTGGCGGGTACACTACGATCTTGTCTTTTTTTTTACCCAGTTTTTCCCTAGCACTAACAATTGGAGGGAGTTAAAGGGGTAACGGAGATGTGAGTGAAAACCTAACCCGCAGGCAGGCCCACAGCCGTCCTTACCTGTGTGAGCGATGATCAGGGTTTAATTTCTGTGTTGTGCAAATGAAATGCCAAGCAGAGGAGTTGAGTTTAATTACGAGCTAGACTTTCAGTATATATAATGTTTGTTTTAGAAAGAAATGGGTATAAGTAGAACGAATGCACAGAGAATTTCAATAGAACGCCTATGTAAATAAGCCCTATTGTGAGTAGCACCTTTTGAGTGTAAGAGAAAGTGAGTGCTAAATTTGGATTTTCTTATATCCGGTTTGCAGCGGTGCAGCACCTGTAGCGCGACCTACTCAGAGCACGTTTGAAACAGCTGTTAATATTAAGTAGCTATTGACAGGCCAAGAGAAAGCTAGATATTGTTCTAGAAAAAATTTTACTATTTCAAACTAAAGGCACTCCAGGTAATTTGATGTCTTGAGAACAACAGCAGTATTGCAAAGGACTCGAAGGTTGGCTTGTGTTAATTAATATCTTGTGACACTGAGGTTTTGACCACTTGAATATTGAGTCAACCCAGGCAGCACGGTGTATTGTATTTGTGAGAACAGTTTTGGTGATTTTATTGTCATTCTTCAAATCTATCAAATTCAGCAGCCAAGTGTCGTCAAAAAACAGTCACTGTTAAGAACTGAGTTTTACTGATTTTTACGTTAACTCTACTAGTTTTGTTTCCTCACTAGTTTGACTCAGCTAGTCGGTATTTAAGGAACCAAAATAATGAAAAAAAATGCCTTGTTACTTATTGATTCAGGTTAGCCACCGAATACCCCTATAGATTCTATTCAGCCTGATAAGCGATCTGCAGGCAGATGACATTTAGAAACTGAGAAAAGGCAATAATGCAGAATGCCTGGAGTACTCCCTCCAGGAGGCTCAGTAAGATAAAAAGATGAATGAGTATGGGATAGACCTTTTAGAGCATTTTTACCTTTAATAATTCTTTTGAATAGGTTGAAAGAAGCAAAAAATCCAAATAATAGCATTTCAGGTGGTACAGGTATAAACCTATAAAGCATTTTAATATGATATTGCATATATATGAATTATTTTGGATATGTGCTTTTCTTGCTATATTTGTTTAAAGGTTAATCTAAGGCATAGTCCCGCTGTGCAGTCTGTGGGGAGAGTAGTGTACTTATAACCATACTGTACAACAACAACAATAAAAAACCAATCTAAACCCAACTGTCTGCCTTACTGAATTAAATTGGGAATGAATTGCCTCTCACTGGTTTAGAAAAAGACCTCATTAACCAAATGAAATATGTGGGACATGTTGGGTCCTGTTAAACAAACCATATGTAAAAAGATTAAATGAGATAGTAAAGAAATTTGAAAGTCTGAGTTATCTGGATACTAAATGACAGAAAATTATGAGGGTAGGATAAGGGTATTGTGGGTATGTTTTTAAAAGTTGTCAGTCTCTTATTCATATTAACAGTATTCACGGGTAAAATTATAATGATCCGGTAAGGAAAGAAGAGTAGAGGCTTATAGACTGAATAATAGCTGTATGTTGATAAATGTTGAGGCCAGGTGAATGGTATATAGGATACTTTTGTGTTTGAAAATTTCCATCATAAAAAGTTTTTAAAAATGTTAAACACCAAAAGAAAGGAGTTCAAATTTAATTCATCTGACTCAAGCAGAAACCAAATTTTCTCAGGAGGTATCCTTAGGAATTTTTCAGAAGTATTTTCTAGTTTGTTTTTAATCAGTTTGAAGTCGTTGCTCTCCTGTCTCACACTATCACTGAGGGATACAAGGGATAGGTTTGAAGGCATAAACATTTCCTTCCAGGGGCCTCTTCAAGTAACTGATTTAGAAATTAAAGGCAATTCTAAACACTAATTTGGGGGCATCATTACTTACCTTTTTCAGGGATGCTTTCAGAATGGAACATATATTAAAGAACAAATAAGATGCCTTTTTTGCTTTATTCACAGGATTAAATATCAATTAATTTCTATATTGTAGAGAATTGGGGCTTTTTATATTTTGCGTTTAGGAGAGTCAGAAAACCCAGTTTGAAGAGGCCCCAAATTATCAGTTAAATGACTGCTGAGAAGAAAAGAACATTGATACATTTTTAAAATATCCACAATACCATTATCCTATTACCATAGTTTTCTTACTATCATTTAAAATTGAGACTAATCTTTTTACATTTGGTTTAACAGGATTCAGACAAATGCCACACATTTCATCAGCTTAGTGAGGTCTTTTCTAAACCAGTAAGAGACAGTTATTCCTCATTTAATTCAATGAAGTAGATAGAAATGTTTTTCTACAGAAGATAGATTGTTGAAAAGCACTATTATAAATATGGACAAATTAAAAATGAACTCATATTAAAAGGTCACCAATTGAGAACCTACTGTAGAAATTTAATGATAAATGTAAATAAATCTTTAATATTCTAGAAGGTTGTATTAATTCAGAATGTAATTTGTTCCAGAAGGTCCAGTGAAGCATTTTAAATTATTCTGAAAAAACCCCCAAAATTTAATTCATTAGTACAAGAGGCAACTAAAAAAATACTGATAGTCTGTATCGGTGATGACAAACCTTTTAAAGATGAGTGCCCAACTGCAACCCAAAACCAATGTATTTATTGCAAAGTGCCAACACTGCAATTAAACCCAAATACTGAGGTTTTAGTTTAGAAAAAACAACTCATACGTTAACATGTTTTGTCTTAAAAGAAAAATACAATAACATGCGTGCCATAGGTTTTCCACCACTGGTCTGTATCTCTACTGAGGTCAGTTTTAAAGCATTTTAATTGCTTTATTATATAAGTATAGCTAATACACACTAGTTAACTAAAAATAAAGAAGCAGAAGATATATAAAAGTCACCACAGATTGTAGATAACTTTTCAATGTCTAAGCATATCCCCAAGATGTAATTCCATTCTAACAGTGTTTTGCTTTAAGAAAACACTTCGGCTAGAACTAAAGAATACATAGGAAAATATCAGATACTCTACATCAAATATTAGAAATCTAAGCAACAGCAATCTATATGGGTACTTTATGTGATAAATGGCATAGATATAGAATTGGTATATACAGTTTATCCTACTACTTTGGGTTATAGTACTGTTCAGCATTTAGAATAATGACTAACTGTAAAAAATGACCCTAAAACATTTTAATGAAGGGACTGTGAATGACTAGGACTATTGTCAGGAGGAAATTTGATATAATTAAATATAATATTCCCATATCCAAGAAAAAAAAAGCAAACATTATCCCCTCAGTTATTACAGAGAGAAAAAAATAACACATATGGTATACTTTGCATAATGCTGACCAGAAAAACATTCAATTTTCCCTAGATGGTTACCATAGTTACATGAGCCGTTTATAACATCAAGAGAGGGAACTAGGTCACAGTATTGAAGGAGTTTGAATTATGCAATTATGTTCCCTAAAAGCAGGGCAAAGGTTTAAAACTTAGGGAAAAGAGGTTCATGTAATATGTTCGAAATTGAAATTCAGGTCTAATTTTACCTGTGAAACTTAAAAATTTGTCCAAAATTAAATAGTTGATATAGTAGAAATAAGTTAGCCAGCCTACACAAATAGTGTAATAGTTAGATTCATAAATGTGATTTTAAAAACAGATTCTAACACATTCTGTCCTTATAGATATCCTTTGATCCTAGAGGGTTATCTTACCTTAAATATTTTTACAGATAATCAGTAAACTCAATAATTGCCTGGAATCTGTGAGTAAAGTGTAAACTGAAACTTTGACCTCTTACCTTCTTTGAAAGCTTGAGATAAAGCTTAATACATGCCTGTTAGATGCTACTCTTAATTTGTTGTAGAGTGATTTTTCTATTATTTTCATCAAATGGAAATAGAAAGTACTATATGGGGACATGGTAGCATAATTTTCTTCCTTTCTTTAAACTATGGTACATGTATTTTTTCTTTTCACTAAGAACCTCACAAAAATATGTTTTTATTCAGGAAAGGTGTCTCTTGTACTAGAGCTCTGCACAGTGCTCAATAAATAGAAATCGAGTAAAAGAAAAAAATCCATCTTAAGGTTATACAGTTTCTGATGGTTGTTCTTAATGTCATGACCATAGTTGAAGACTCATGATTATTTTAATGCTAAAGTAATCATAGATCAAAAATTCCCCAAAGGACAGGGAGAGAAGGCAACAGGCAGCCTAAGTAGGACATTTAATCCTCAAAGACTAGAATACTTCATATGTGTTTGGAGGAGGGTACTAGGGATTGAACCCAGGGAAGCTCTACCACTAAGCTACATCCCCAGCCGTTTTCATTTTGAGACAGGGTCTCACTATCACTAAATTGCCCAAGTAGGACTCTTAATTTGCCATCCTTCTGCCTCAGTGTGCACCACGGTGCCTGGCCAAGGGCTGCTATTACAGATCACCTTCAGATCAACTTTTTGCAGGTGATAATATTAGGACCCAGAGAAGTAAGTTGCCCAGCATCACATAGCAATATGTGACTTAAATATACACAAAAAAATTCAAGAGTAAAACAAAAATTAATATCTTATTCTCTGGCTGATAATCATTCTTGAAAAGAAGAAAAGTCCTCATAGAAAATTAAGAACTTGGAATATTATAGAATAATTTTTTTTCTGTGAAGTCTTGTAGCACATTTAACAAAATCACCTCTAAAAGAAAATTAAAATTTTCTTGAATAAGAATGTTGAAAATAATCACAAAATCAAAAGCACTATAAGTCATGTATTCTTTAGACTGTTAATTTCAAGGGCTAATGCTTTATACTTTCAACACTAGCTGAAAAGTAGATTTTTAAAAATGAAACTGATGCTATTGGCAAGGTGCTTTTTGCTAAATCTTCTGTTCCTTTTAAGTGATTCTCCTTGTAGGGTTGGAGGTGTAGCTTAGTGGTAAAGTACATGTTTAGCATGTATGAGGTCCTGGGTTTACTCTCTAACACCAAAAAATGAAAAATTTAAAAAATTATTCTAATTGATTTTTTAGTGAGTCTTTTTGGAGCTATTACTACACTAATTGCTTTTGGCATGGTTACTCCAAAATTTCAGTGACTATTGATTTATCTTTCATGATTTATTTTTGAAATATTGCTTATCTAAATTATCTCCATAAATTAACATTCTCTAACTCCCTTTTATACATGAGGCCAGTACAGTATATCTTGTTTACACATGTGTGTTTCTGGAAAATTATGTTTAATCTTTTTTTTTTTTTTTTTTTGTGGGTACCGGGGGGTCGACCTCAGGACCTCACGCGCCAGCAGGCGCCTGTGCCACTGAGTGATATCACGGGCCCCTTTTTCGTATGTGGGTTCCGGGAGTCGAACTCGGGCCCTCGCGCTTGCCGGGCAGGCGCTTAAGCCGCTGAGCCATCTCACTGGCCCATTATGTTTAATCTTATTTTGCTACATCAAGTAATTTTAAATGTACTTGTTCTATAAAATAAGGAGATTTTATAAGATCGCAGTTGCCAATCATGAGTCCGTCTTTAAATGGAATCTTTTTGTATAAAATCAACTTTTCCATGAAAATGTGGCATCATCTTCTATTCTCATATTTTACAGAAGTCATGAGAGAAAGAGAGAGAGATCCGAGAGAGAGAGAGAGCAATCACTATTATTACTATAATTTTAACCCATATTGTGGTCGGTATCTGTGATTTCTGTCATGAAGTGTACAAACTTGGCTTTCACTTGCATCCAATAGCTTGATAGTCTAGTGCAGTGTTGGTGAACCTTTTAGAGATGAGTGCCCAAACTACAACCCAAAGCCCACTTATTATTGCAAAGTGCCAACACTGCAGTTAAACCTGAATACTGAAGTTTTATTTAGAAAAAACAGCTCACAAATTAACATCTTTTGTCTTAAAAACAAATAACATGCTTGCCATAGCTTTGCTACCACTGGTCTAGTACATTACTTGCAAAATGACAAGTCATGTTTTAGCCACAAAACCAAGTATCATTGCAGCTGGGCTCTGGAGAGGTAATCTGGTATTGTAGGTACTTTTCATTGTTGCTTGCCATTCTGCCCAAACTTTGTTGCCTATTTTGCAAGTGGCCCTTGGAATGTTCTTCGTGTTGATGATGATTTTGTTACATACACCTGGAGCAGCAGACTATTCCATACTAGTCTGTGAGGTTGCTTTAGACAAACATCAAGATTGATAGTATGCACCTTGTTTTATTGTTAGATCCTGAGTTTTGGTTGCCATCTCTGATTGCATCTCTGATTGAATATGAGTACATGAGTGAGCCTCCCTACAAAATCAGTGGACCCTAAGACCCAGTTGGGCTTCTGTGAGCAGAGATATTTCATGTAAGTCTATAGTGTATTCCTAGAGAAAAAGAATTCTCATGTGGCTCTGGACAAAGGATATAGGAAGCCTATGTGGGCTTTCTCTGGACACTAGAGATAGATCTTTTTCCTGTTACTTTTGTTCTGTATCCTTCGCTGTAATAAATCTTAGCATGTATATAACTTGCTATTTAGTCTTTTGAGTCCTTCTGGGATTACCAAAGGAAATAACTATGTATTTAGTACTAAAGAAATTTAAAACCCAATTTATTCTTTGAAAAAAAGAATAATCAACATATGTGAGTACCTGCTACATGTTGGTTTAAACTAAATCAAAGATTTGGTCTGTGTCCAGGAGACATTTAGTCTCAGTAGGGATACAGGACACATATTGGGGAAATTCTTAAGGATTTTAGTGAAAGTGAAAGCATTGGCAGTAAATACAGAAGGAAGGCAGAGTTAGAGAATAAAATTAGGAGTCAAGCAAGGTTAATGAAAGTTAGTGGGTATTTAAAAGAGCTATAGGACCACATTTCAAATATTAACTGGTTTTTCCCCATGTGTGTTTTAGCAGTATATAAAAAATGTAAAATTAAAATTTTTTCCTGGATTTTATCTAATATATTCTGAGTCCAACCCAAGTTTGACAATTATTTGTATGCAATCAAAATTTGTACATCAAAGTATAAGTATTTTGTATGATAATTTTTTGTAAGCCCTCTAGCTATGAATTTCAGCTGAGGGTTAATATTAAGTATTACCATTCTAAAGACTCCACAGCAATTCTTATTATAATCAATCAATGGTACTGGTAATTTCTTCAATAATTTACCTAATCTGCTTATATCTAAAGCTGTTTTCCAAAATTATACATGTAGTTCTGACACATGTAAGGGGCAGACTCCAAGCAGCCCAGATTAAAAATGAACTTTGAATGTTCTGCTTCTGTTAATGGCCAAATAGCCCCTGTCAAATCAGTGTTCACCCAAATAGCTATAAATTCTGGATGATATATTAAAAGCTACCAAACAGTACTAGAGAGCAAGAAAAGAACACAAATTCTAGAAGGAAGACAATACCTGGAAGAAGGGAATGGCAGTTTGTGAGCTTTCTATAAAAATATCATCGAACCTGAGGGCGGGCCCCAGTCAGTACCATATAGGATGCCAGGGTGTGTAAAGTTCAGGTAATGTGTACTGCTTTGATATCTGGTAAAATCAGAAGGGCCTGGAATGGCCTAATTATAAGTTCCTGGCCCCAGTATGTTTCTCATCTCAAGAACCCCAGGCACATTTGCTGCTTATCCCTGAGTAGCAGTTCTTAGTTCTCTTTCAGCCTGTGGAATTATTCAGTCAAACTAATCACATTCTCCCTCAGGAACTAAGAACTACCTCATCCTTTTGATGCTGCAAAGCCTGCTTTCCTCAGCCTTTGGTTGTCTGCTGTCTCCAGTTGCAACCCTCAGATGGCCATGTGAGCTGTGGTGTCTTGCGCCCCCGATTGTATAGATGTGACTAGGAAACTGCTGTCAAGCTCATCTGCCCAGTGATGGGTGTCATGTGTTAATGTATTTACCATATCCCTACAGTAGGAATCCCTTTCACACCAAAGAGGCAAAGAGGAGATGGTGAAAACATGTACCACTGGAAAGTGGAGGAGAAATCCCAGACAGGAGAAATCCGCAGAGGAGACGTCTTAACGTGTGAGTAGAAATCACAGAAATCTAACTCTTAAAGTATGCACGTGCAGAGCAGGCTCTACACAGCCTAGATAAGTCTAAAAGAATTGACCTCAATTAGGAGTTTGAGTTCATCCAAGTGTCTAGGATAGAATCTAAAATTGCTGGATAAGGTGGAGATGTAGCTCAGCAGTACAGTGCCTGCCTGGCAAGCACGAGGTCATGAGTTCGATTCCAGGTACCAAAAAATATATATATAATAATAATAAAATTACTGGTCATATGGAGAAATGGGAAAATGTGACTCAAAAGCCAATTTTTTACTCCCAGATGAACCAGATACTGGAATTAGAGACAAAGATTTTAAAACAATTATTAGGTTGTGGCCATAGCTCAGTGGTAGAGCTTAGCATGTGTGAGGCCCTTGGCTTTAAAAAAAATGACGTAATTATGCTTATGGCTTAGAGGGAAATATTCATAATAAATAAAAAGATGGAAATTTAAGAAGAGAAAAAAGAAACCATAAAAAAGAACCAAAAGGTAATGCTAAAACTGAAAAGTATATTTGAAATAAAATTTTTACCAGATAGATTTAAGATCAGAGTGGAAATAAAAGGAACTGTCTGAATTTGATCATAGAGCAAATCATTCTATCTGAAAATCAGAGGGGAAATAAAATGAGCAATGCTTCAGTAACCTGTAGGACAATTTCAAAGATCTAACATACCTAGGGTTCCAGAAGAGGGAGAGAGGAAAAACACTGAAGAAAGGGCCTATACCCATGGCAGCTGCTCCTACTACCATAAACACTGCAGAATGCCCTTGTCCTAGACAGATTGCTCCCAAAAGGTGACAGGGAAGATTGAGGAGAAGCTAGATGAATACAACCACAAGGAGCTAGTTAAGAGTTTTTCTGAGAATCTATGGGGTCTGGCAGATATATTCCTAGAGAGGGTCTGGTCGGCTCCTGCAGCAATTTTTCTCACATGTGTGGCTCAAAAGATGTACAGGTTTTGCAGAACAGCCCTGTGGTTTGAGACCACTTCCTTTGGGAGACTGGTTCTTACTGTCTTTGAGGCTGAGAAATCGCAAATGAGCAGCAGCAGAACTGAAGCAATGGCAAATATAGGGCCTAACACATGGCTGTCAGAAGGAATTCCCAGGGTTCTACATTTACTTTCTGGAAAGATCTAGATTATTAATGCTATACTTGAACCACGTTGGTGGGAAAAGTTTGAAACTCAATAGTTCTTGAACTGCTGATTATTTGAAAATTTTAAAAAATTTAGCACATTGGTCTGTTTAAACTTGATGTGGAGAATTGTCTTATGGAGATACCCTCAAATTTACTGTGCTCTCCTAACCCTTTCATGACATTTTTTCTGTCCTCAATCATATACCATGGTAGCAATGTGAAGGGTTACTCCAGGTTGACCACCCTACCCCCTTTCAGTAATTGCTCCTAACCAGTTGGTCTCATTATCCCATTATGGGTTAGGAACTGATGTCAGTGGAAGTGTTGCACTCCTGACCATTAATAACTTTTTCTTTTTAGACAGGATGTCACTATGCACTTCAGGCTGGCCTTGACCTCTCTGTGTATCCCAGGCTGGCCTTGAACTCACAGCAATCCTCCTGCCTCAGCCTCCCAAGTGCTGGGATTACAGATGTGCGCCACCATATCTGGTCTTTTTTTTTTTTTTTTTTTAAGAATGGAAATGTCAAAGAATAATTGGTACGTGATCTAAAACAGAGAAAATGCATTACAGCTGTAGTGGAAAAATCACTATGAATTCCCCCCCATGAACACTGAAAAGGAAGACATCCAACAGCAGCTTTAATCACAGGATGGAAATTGTAGGACAAAACAGGAGCTCATTTCCATTTCCTTTGTGCATTTTGGCCATTAGGCTATGTATGTGTTGCACATTTCTTTTAAAAAGTCACTGCTACTTTTTTGTATTTAAGTATTAAAAGTAATTCCAACTGAAAAAAAAAAGGCTAAAGTTTCCCCAAATTTAATAAGACACAAATTACTATATTCAATAAGCTCAGTAAAGCTCAAGCAAGATATAAGGAAAATCACCCTTGAAAGGTATAGCAGTTGAAAGGAAAAACAGAGATAAAAACTTGAAGGTAGCCAGAGAAAATAGCATTACATGAGGGAAACATGAAATACCACTGACTTATCAGCAGAATCAAGTGAAATCTTATCTTTAAAGTGAGGGGGCGGGTAGAGCAGGGGAGGGGAGAGGATGGGAAGAGAGAAGAGGAGAGAAAAGAGGAGAGGTCAACCCAGATTCTCTATCTGGAAATAATCTTGAAATGAAATCAAACAAAATAACCTGCAAGAATGAACACGTACTATAATGCTAAATGAAGTTCTCTAGTCATGAGAGAAATAATACCAGATGGAAACCTGGGTGCTTAGGGAGGAATAAATAAATAGGTGAATGTAAAAACTCTTTTTCCTCATAATCTCTTTAAAGTATGTAATTGTTCAAAGCAAAAATCATAATATATAATGGGATTTATAATGTAATATATAAGACAACTATAGCTTAAAGTATACAAGGGATACATGGTTTTTGTATTTTATGTGAAGTGGCACAATATTAACTTTAAAAACACAATGAATAGTTAAGGATGTGTACTCTGAAGAAAAACTTCAGAGGTATTGCTGAAAGATAATAAATTAAAATGGAATTCTAAAAATTATTCAGTTAATCATGAAGTAAACACAGGAATAATTGACCAAAAAAAGATAAGCAAAATAAATGATTAAAGATCCGAATTCATCCAATAATTATATTAAATGTAAATGGACTAAACCTTTCAATTAAAAGGCAAAGATTGTATATTAAAAACTAAGACTCAGCCAGGTGTGGTGATATACACCTGTAATCCCAGTACCCAGGAGGCTGAGGCAGGAGAAGTGCTAGTATTTCAGGGCCAGCCTGATATGTAGTGAGCTCAAGGCCATCCTGAACTACATAGAAAGACACTGTCTCAAAAACTAAAGTAAAAACTCAGAGGTGGGTATGGTGGCACCTGCCTGTAATCTCAGCATTCTAGGAGGCTGAGGCAAGAGGAATCCAAGTTCAGGCCCAGCCTGAGTAACTTAGTGACCCTGACTCAAAATGAAAAGGGCTGGGGCTACAGTTCTGTGAGAACCTGGGTTCAATCACCCAGTAGGCAAAAAATAACAACAAACAAAACCCTAAGATTTAATTATATACTATCTACCAATGGACAGGCTGAAAATAAAAAAAATAAAAAATTATACAAAGTATAAGCATAAGTAGGCTGAAATGGCTATAAATAATATACAGTAGATTTCCAGATAAACATAATTATCAAAGGTAAAGGACATTTCATAGTGATAAAATTGCCAGTACATCAGAAAGAAAATTATAAGTGTGTTTTCATCTATTTGCAGTTTTCAAAGATTGACAGAATTGAACACATCTTTCTCGGGAATTGATAGAACATGTAAAAAATAATATCTAAAGACATAAAAAATCTGAACAATACCATCAACCACCTTGACCTAACTGACCTGTCTACAACAACTGCAGGAAAAGAAAATTTAAAACTTATATTGAATTTGACAGTTGAATCATTTTTATTTGCAAAATTAGATTTTCATTTCTCATTTTGGCTAATTAAAATATCTTAAATTTTTTCCACATTTGAGCTGCTTTGTAATATGATAATTAATAGTTATCCTGAAACTATGTGCTTATTTCTTTTCTGAAATTCTAAAAAAAAATGAGTTTATACTAAAAAGTAAACAAGTGCTATTGATAGCCAACTATCCTTCCTATATTTAAATTCTCTAGAATCATCTAATTTTTATATTCTACCTCCTGTCTTACTTGAAAGTAAATGACCCAGAAATATATTTTTCCTTCTATAGCATATAATATATAGCATCTTATAGCATATAAATAGCATATAAATTCAGTTTTTAAGTCCATTTTAAACATTATTAAATAAGTTATTTTACATCAAAGTAATTGTTTTAGCCCTTAGATTTTTGCTTATAACTGTGTCATGAAATATTATCACATTTGTTCTACATACCAACACTGAGGTAGATAGTAGTTCACAGATGAAGGGATAGGCTTAAGGAGGGTAATTATGCAGGCTAGATTTTAGCTTGAGATCAACTACTGAGTTATGGAGCCAGTCTTTGGTTTCTAATAAGTCTTTCAATTATCTTGAATCAATGAAAAGACTCTTTTAATAATGCAAATAACATCAGTTAAGGGCAGAAATTTTTGAAATAGGCAGAACTAAAGAGAATATTGAAATTCCATACTCATAATTCAATACTCAAAAAGTTAAGTACTGTCTTCTATTTCCTTCCAATCTTTTTTCATCTGTGTATTTTATTTTACATAATTGAATTGATAATGTATATACTAATTTTTGTTATTTATAATGGCTAAAGTCCCATCATTGGAAAATGTTATAAATTACTTTCTCATTTTAGTCATTCAGGTAAGTTTTAGTTTTTTCATCTTACAAGGTTGAAATGACTATGTGCTCATTTATTTTTATCTATTTAGGATTACTCCTTAATAAAGTCCCCTTGAGGTAGAATTACTGGGTAGAATCTCTTGCTACATACTGATTAAACAGGCCGAGATGTTCTCTTTTTCTTACTCTCTCCATTATTCATTAACTGATTCCCTGCTGTATTTTTATTTTATCCTCATTGGGATCTTGGATTTTCCTCAAATTCCTCTTTCAGTGGCAGTGACTTTTGCACAAGACTGCCTGCTAACACATTGGGACTCCTGTGCATTTCTGTGGCAGACTATCTAAAGAGCAAAGCTCAAATTTATGTTTTATCCATCCTGCTTCCTAAACTCGTCTCTTTCCAGCAATCTTGGCCACATAGATAACATGAAAATTGAGAAATTAAATGTTACCAAGGCTCTACTTTGTACTAAGTGTTTTATATATTTCATCTCATTTAACCTTAATAATTGTTGTAAGTAGGCCTTATCTTTGAGATATAGAAATTAAGGCAGAAAGTTAAAATAATTTGCCCAAAGTCCTATATTAAACAGTAGGGTCAAGATTTCAATGTAGGTTTTTCTAACTTCAAAGTTTAATCTACTGGACTATCCCTTCTTAGTTAAGAGAAAAACATGAGCAGTTTTTAGTGGGTTAAATTCTTAAATAACTTTGTAGGGAAGGAAAAACATTATTCTCTTAGGTTATGTGACTGGAGCTCATAAATTAGATTGACAAAAGAAAACGAGAAAAGACACACATTTTGACATTAATATTTTAATTTTTTATGTACACAAAGGCCTTCATAGAAAGTGAAGAACCAAAGAATCAGTTAAACTCAAGGGGGCTTAAACACCATCTTAAAAGATGTGATAAGATGTGGAGAAGTGACAAGACAAAAGAGAAAGGATTTTGAATTCTAAGATGGTAAATTACTGAAAGATAAATAGAGGGGGAAAACTAATGGAAGATAAATTTTTTTAGTAAGGTTTATTTGTGCAGACTTGGCACCATCTCCATCTTTAGTGTTAAACATTGTTTTTCCCTTCCTGGCCTGAAAGGGGAGAACACTTTCAAAAAAGGGAGAATTGTACCTTGATTTTGGGTAGAAAGTGGGAGGACAGAGAGCTTTTCTTTTATCTGCTGTTTCTGAGTTGCCATCAGCTCAAAATAATACTTATAGCAAAATGACATATTTTAGAATGGCATATTCTAATCACCTATTAGCTGTTGTTATTTAAAGTGGTTAGATAAATAACTAAAATCCAGTTGTCCTTATCTTTTGCTTTAATTTTATATTCTCCTCATGTTCGGGACATTTATCTTGAAATTTTTCCTTTAACTTTGATACCATCACAGTGAAATGAAAGCATTATTTAGGTGGAATAAGATAATTTCCTAAGAAGATTACTTTAATTAATTTTTAAAATTGCTGATTCAGTTACTGTTTTTAAATTAAAATTCAGGCAAATTGCATTCATGTTCTATTTCACTAAAAATAATCTGAAGAAAAGTAATTTAGGACTATTGCCAAAACTGATAATATTTTCTTTTTTTTATTTTAAAGAGAAAAAATAAAAATAACAATAAAACAGTTTCAAAACAGGTTAGTAGGAGAGTTACAATAATTAATATATTGTGTAATGTTGTCTTCGTAGTAGTTATTCAGGTACAAGAGATAGGCATGATATCTTGTCCAAACAATGTTAGCACAAAGCATTCAATGAACTAAGAGAAACTAGTTCCATAACTATCTTAACTATCTTGCATATAAATATATTTTTTTCTTTTTCCCTTCCTTCCTTTCCTCTTTCCCCCATCACAGTTTGTCTTTTCTTTTGAACAGTTTCTTCCCAATTCACAATGTTTGTTGTACATTTTGGATCTTACTACCTCGTTCACTTTCTCACACTAGTGAGACAATACAACGTTTACACATAGGGTCTGATGTATTTCACTTATGGGTATGGTCTCAAGTTGCATCAATTTACCTATAAAATCTTGTTTATTCTTCTTTATGGCTGAGTAGTACTCCATTGTATAAAAAAACCACATCTTTTTTATCCATTCCTCGATTGATGGGCATTTGAGTTGTTTCTAAGATTTAGCTATTACAAATTGTTCTGCTATAAACATGGGTGCACATATACTGCTGTGGTATGATGTTTTTAATTTTTCTGGGAAGATACCCAGAAGGGGAGTAGCTGGGTCAAATGGGACCTCTTATCCTAGATTTCTAAGGAATCTCCACACTGATTTCCACAGTGTTGAACCAGTCTACACTCCCAGCAGCAGTGGAAAAGGGTTCCTTTTTCCCCACAGCCCCACCAGCATTTCTTATTGGTTGATTTCTTGATGATAGCCATCCTTTCTGGGGTGAGATGGAACCCCAGTGTTGTTTTAACTTGCATCTCTTGAATGACCAAAGATGTTGAACACTTTTTCATATATTTATTTGCCATTTGTTTTTCTTCATCTGAGAAGTGTGTATTCATCTCAAATGCCCATTTTTGGAATAGGTCTTTGAATTTGGAGGGTCTGATTTTTTTCAATTCTTTATATGTTCTAGATAGAAGTATTTTGTCTGTGGGACAACTGGCTATAATTTTTGCCCACTCTGTGTGTTGTCTTTTCACTCTGTTGGTGATTTCTTTTGTTGTGCAAAAGCTTTTTAATAAGGTGAGATCCCCTTTTTTGATTCTTTGAAGTATTTCCTGTGTAGTCTTGGTTTTGTTCATGAATTCTCTGCCTACATCTATGTCTTCAAGATTTCTACCTATTTTCTCTTCCAGTAAATTCAGTGTTTCTATTTTAATATTTAGATCTTTGATCCATTTTGACTTTAGTTTAGTGCATGGTGATAGACATGGGTCTAGTTTTCGTCTTAGGCATGTGGAGAGCCAGTTTTTCCAGCACCATTTATTAAAGACACTGTCTTTCTTCCAGTGAACATGTTTGGCTCCTTTGTCAAAGATAAGGTGGCTGAGTGTGTTTGGGATTGTGTCTGCATCTTTTGTTTTGAGCCTCAGGCCTGTTTTTTTGCCAATACCATGCTGATTTTATCACAGTAGCTTTGTAGTATAGTTTCAGGTCTGGGATTATGATGCTCCCTTGACTTGCCTTTGTTGCCCAGAATTGCTTTTGCTATTCTAGGTCTTTTCTGGTTCCAAATGAATTTTAGGTGTGTTTTCTGTAGATCAGTGTGATATGCTAATGGTATTTTGATTGGGATTGCGTTAAATGTGTACAGCAGTTTTGGGAGTATGGCCATTTTCACTATGTTGGTTCTTCCTATCCAAGAGCAAGGGATATCTTTCCATTTTCTGATATCCTCTTCAATCTCTTTTTTTAGGGTACTGTAATTTTCACTGTATAGATCTTTTACATCCTTTGTTAGATTGATTCCTAAGTATTTCATTTTTTTGGATGTTATCATGAAGGGTGTGCTTTCTCTAATTTCTCTCTCTGTGAGCGAGGAATTGTGTACAGGAATGCTATTGATTTTGAGTATTGACTTTGTATCCCACTACACTACTGAATTTGGATATTAAATGTACAAGTTTTTTGGTGGAGTTTTTGGGGTCTTCTATGTAGAGTATCATGTCATCTGCAAATAATGATAATTTAACTTCTTCCTTTCCTATCTTTATCCCTTTTATTTTTTTTCTCTTGTCTAATTGCTCTGGCTAATGTTTCCAGAACTATATTGAATAGGAGTGATGTGATAATATTTTCTTACCATTTTTTTCTCATTTTCAGAAGTATTGAATGCACACTATATTATAAATTGCTCAGGCCAGTTTGTTCCTGATTTACTCAGATTGTTGCTTCTGGAAACCAAAAAAATATTCAAAATTTAGAAAGACTATGAAAACTAATCATATTTGTAAGTGAGACAACAGAACAATATATGCTCATATAAATGTGTGGAAATGTATATGCCATTCAAAGTGAAGGACTAGAAGGGGAGTGCTGGATTATGGTAAATTTATTTGGCCAGTACATGAAAAATATCACTGAAGAATTTAGATTTTCACTAAAAGGTCAAATATTGAATGGTTACTTGGTATTTTCACTCTAGATAGTGGTATTTATGATGAGATCTATGGGATGAGAATGAATCTTTAAAGGCATTCCAGATAAAAGATATAGCAAGTATAAAAGCCCTGGGGACTTCGTGTGTTTGGGGAAGAGAAAAGAGGCCAGGGTAGTTGAGGAAGTAGACAGAAGCCAGGGTCATGCATGACCTGGAATCTTTTAGGTTTTGCAAGCAAGAGATGATGAGGAGTTAGATCAAGGGTCCACACACTTTTTATGTAAAGGACCAGATGATGAATAACAGGTTTTATAGGCCAAGAGAGAAAAGAAAGAAGGAAATTCTTACAATAACATTGGTAGGGGAGAAATCTGACATAATGTCTACAATGAAAGTATGGTCAGTAGTGACAATTGTTTTGTTCCACTTAGGAAATGATCATAGCCTCAGCTGAATAGTCAAGCATCCAAAAATGAGACTAATAACAAGAATAGGTCTGAGAAGGGAGAAGAGAAAAAAAAGTTTGTTGAAAAGCTGAAAAGCTAAACTGTTGGTAAAATTAGAAGCAGGCAGTTTTGCTTTTGATACCAGTTATCATCATCCCATCCTCCAGTGACTGTAAACTCCTTATGTGTTTAGCATATTAGATGTCCAGTACTATTTGTTGAATGTTATCTTCTTTTTCCTCCTTTATGAGATTTATTCCCTAAGAAATTAGTGTCCTTATGCTACCCCTTGGTGCCCAAAAGATCCCTTCTTTGGACACTTTTAATCCTAAATATTTTAGGCATTACTGTGTTGCTGTGAAACTGAGGTTCTGTTTTATTAACTGTATAATTCCCCTTCCCGACAAAGAATATTAAGGATGTTAAAAGACACCAGTAATGTAGATAAAAAATAAGTTTTTTCTTCTTTGGAATTTTATATATTTTATAACCTTGTCCGGTTGCCCTAAAAGTCTTATTACAAATTTCTGCTACTTAAAAGTGTAACAAGGTATGTTATATGGCATATAATGCACATATGTGTAAGAATAACCCCCCATTTAAAACAAAAAATGACCTTTCTTTGTGGTGCTGTGGTTGAATGAAGGGCCTTCTCCCTGCCAGGCAGGTGCTCTGTTACTGAGCTACACCACTAGCCCCAGGAAAATGTATTTGAAATTAAAAAATTTAAATTTGCATCTTTAAAATGATACTTGTGCTTATTTTTGGTTGTAGAAATAGTGAATCCTCAGGTTAATTTTAAATACCCACAGATTTTATTTTCAATTCAAAAGACAGTTGCTGTTCTTTTTTTTTTTTTTTTTTTTTGTGGGTACCGGGGGGACGACCTCAGGACCTCGCGCGCCAACAGGCACCCGTGCCGCTGAGCGATATCACCGGCCCCTTTTTCGTATGTGGGTTCCGGGAGTCGAACTCGGGCCTTCGCGCTTGCAAGGCAGGCGCTTACGCCGCTGAGCCATCTCACCAGCCCGACAGTTGCTGTTCTTGATGCTTGTTAAACTAGAAAAAGTTTGCTCAAAGAAGAAGTTGAACTTTGCAGTAAAATTTTCCTTCTTTGTATATGAGTTGGAGAATATTTTTCTTTCACAGAAATTCCAAACTTGGGGATGGGATTAATGAATCTCATCTTTAATGTAATGCAGTATCTGACTGTAGTTTACAAAGTCCTTTTTCTTCTCTCAAAGTCAAGTGCTCAAGCTGAGAAGATTCACTGAGAGGGACCCCCAGTCATGTAGTGCTATTAAAAAGGAGGGAACAGTCTGTTCCATTTTGTTCTATAGTTCATTCTGGTGGTTTTCAGTAACACTGGAGATTTAAGACATCTTTTCTTACTCTTAAGGCAAAATAGTAGTGAAAACATTTTAAGATTTTCTTTTCCAACTATACTTTTCCAAAAATTCAGTTTCCTTTTAAATCCAAGAATCTTGTTACATGAAGTTAAAACATTTTCTCCAGGGCCTCTGCATTAATCAGCTTTTCTGTAGCTAACACTCATAGCTTAAGGGAGGAGAGGTTGAATTTGGCTTATGTATTCAGGTTATTCAGTCCATGGTCAGCTGCCTCCAAGGCAGGAACATCATCACAAAAGGGTGTGTCATAACAAAGCTGCTTAGTTCATGGCTGCTGGGAAGTAGAGCAGAGAAACAGTGTCAGAGAGGAAGGGGCCAGGGACCAGATATAGTACGCAAGTTCACAACTCCATGACCTACCCAGACACACCCAGAAGTGTGCTTTATCAATCCCTTCAGTGACTCCCAAGCTAATCAAGTTGATAATTAAGCTTAACTGTCACATCCTATCCCTTGTCAACTTGACACCCAAACATATCTCCTTGAACCATACTTAATCTCCAAATAAACACAAAAACAGATTAATAATTCCACCTAACACAATGCTCTTGCATAGACTCAAAAATATAATAATCCTTTCCCCAAAGTCTAAACAATTCCAGTTTTTTGTAAAAGTCCAAATTAAAAGTCTCCTCTGAGTCTCAAGGCAAACTTTTAACTGTGAACCTCTCTAAAATTAAAAAAGCAAGTTATATAATTCTAAGGTACAATGGCACAGGGTAAATATTTCCATTCCAAAAGGGAGGAATAGAGGAATAGAAAAGAAATAGACCAAAGCAAGACTGAAAGCCAGTAGGTCAAACATTGGTCCTACCTCAGAATCTGGGGCAGGCGATAGTGAGATGTGAATTCCAGAGGGCTTGGGTGGCCCCATCCATATGGCCTTGCTAGTTGCAGCCTACATGACCTCTTTCTTTTGCTGGTTCTACTTGATGCCTGGAGCTTTCCTCTACCAACAATCCACATTCCTGGCATTTCTGACTTCTTGCAGGTATCCATTGCACCTTCAGCTTCATTCCCAAAGCTTCACATGCCCACTCTTAGGGGCATATTGCCTGGTCTCCCAGGCCTTCCTTTGAAATCTGAGTGAAACATCCATGACCCCATAACTGTTTTATTCTGTAGGCCTGGACAACCAGCATCACATCAACAATGCCATGGCCTACCGTCAGCACAAGTAGGAGCTGGCCTGCCTTGGACCATGACTACATTGGCCTCTGAATTCCTAGATGGCTGAGTGTGGTGAAATGAATTCCTGGGAATCAATTCCACGTGCAGTCCTCCAGTAGTGGACCCAGGGTCTCTGTCTTCTCAAATGAAAGATTTACACTTTTTAATCCTTGAGCCTGCAATGGGTGAGGTCTTGCTAATTTCTGAAATGCCCTCAAGGCATCTTCTTGTCCCTGTTCAAAGTACTTATATTCTTTTTAATGGCAATAATATCTTCAGCAACCACACACCTCCTTTGGCCTTAACTTTATGTGTGGTTCCTTTTGTGCCAGAATTTCAGTTTTTCAAAAGTTTCTGCTCTGCATTTTGCCCCTAATTTTTCACTATAAATCTGGCTAAAAGCATGCTATAGCCTGAATATTGGGCTGCCTCAAAATTTCCTCCACCAGATCAATGAGTCCACTGCTCTTAATCATAGTCTCCCACAGAGTCTCAGGACTTGGGCAAAATGTAGACAATTTTTTTTTTTTGCCAGACTGTAATATACATAGTCTCTAGTCCAATTGTCAATGGAATCCTTGCTCCCAACTGAAACTCCTGAGTCTGGCCATTACTGTCCATATTCCTACTAGCATTCTGATCTTCTGAGGTCTAATCACAATCACCCATCAAGCCCAACTTACAGCATTCCAAGGCTTCCCTAGCCAGTATTTCCAAACCTTTCCAAACTCCTGCAAACCACTTCCAAAGGCTTTTAAACCACATGAGCATGCACAGTCAAGTAATAGCCCCACTCTTGGTACTGATTTTCTCTTTTCCTATTGCTGGAAAAAATACCTGACACTCCCAACTTAAAGGAAGAGAGGTTTATTTGGCTCACAGTTTCAGAGGTTTCAGTCCATGGTAAGCTGGCTTCAAGGCAGGAACATCATGAAAAAAGGATGTTGTAGAGCAAAACTGCTTATCTCATGCTGGCTGAAAAACAGAGCAAGGGAACAGTGCTAGAAAGGAAGGGGCCAGGGCATAGATGGTATCCAAAGTCATGCCTTCATGACCCACCCAGACATACCCAGAAGTGTGCTTTACTAATCTGGTAGGTATATCTTAATTCAGTCAAGCTGATAATCATGATTAATGGTCACAGTTCATAAACACTTATTAAATTACCTTGTGAAATCATTGCTAAATAAGTTAGAGTGTGCTTATTTTCTTTATCTTCAAAGTACTCAGAAAAATCCAGTATTCCCACCACTCATCTTTCAGCTCAAACACACCATGAGAACTCTTACTAGGGTAAGCTGCCTGATTTATCTATATATCTATATATTATATACTTATTGATAAAATCTGCTGACATTAAGCTGAATAGAAAAGCTGTTGTTTATCAGTTTATTACACAAAACTCTTCAGCAATGTAGGAAGAAATGAAAACGTTTTCCTCTATCCCTTTACATTTATTGACTGAGAACCTGCAAATTAGACTGACAGGGCCGGTGAGATAGCTCAGTGGCATAAGCGCCTGCCTGGCAAGCATGACGTCCTGAGTTCGACTCCCGGAACCCACATACGAAAAAAGGGCTGGTGATATCGTTCAGCGGCACGGGCACCTGGTGGTGCGCGAGGTCCTGAGGTCGACCCCCGGTATCCACCAAAAAAAAAAAAATTAGACTGACAAAGGACAGAGAAAAGGCATGCCAATCTTATTTAGTCCTAAGTTTTACATAACATGAGAGCGTTTGTGGTGGATTGACAACTGGTGGTCAACTTGTCACACCCAGCTGAGCTGAATCAGCGTGGTGCCTGGTGTGGAGGGCCCACCTGAGGACTGTTGCCAACAACATAAAAAGGAGAGCTGGTGAGGAAGAGTTGCTGCTGTCGGTTCTCCTTGAGGAGCTTGTCACGCTGGCTTTCCTGATAGGAACTTGGCTGTTCTCATCGTCGGAGGAGCTCGGGACCTCACTGTTGCTGAGGATGGCTGTGGTGACTTTTGGGGGAGCTCCGGTTCTTACTCTGAGCGTCGCTTCCTGGCTCCGGGGTAGATCCCTCAGTCTGCTGGCACAGGTCCTTCATCCCGCTGGTGCAGACTTTCTAGCTTCCACCACTGACCTTTGGGCCTTCCCGGTGCAGATCCGTGAAATATACTTGCATGAGACGTTGTGGGCCCTAGGCCTTCAGCTGGACTCATGAGGGCATGGTCATGGGCTCTAGGTCTTCAGCTGGACTCATACAGGACACTGCTGTAGGATCCAGGCCCTCAGCTGGATTCTTTGGATCTTTAGTGTGTGGACAGATTTCCTGCACTTTTTGTATATGACTCTTTGGGTGACTATTACAAAATAACTCTATAAATTATGTGTCCTGTATTGTATTGTTTCCCTTGCAAACCCTGACTACAACAGCATTCCATGAAAAGAAGTGAAAAGCCAAAGAAACAAATAGACATAAAAGCTTATATACAAAGAGCAATAAATTGTGGATATCCAACAAGACTCTCCCCCCCCACCAAAAAAATATTTTAGACTTCTAGGGGGCTGCAATCTGTGGGGAGGTAAATACATCAGGTAGCTAATGGAAGGCAGGGGTTAACTTAAGAAGGGATGTTTGTGTAGGTCCATCTCAGCACCAACTTTGTCTTCTTTGTGGCCATAAATCTGTCCCAGGAGAGGGACTATATGGCAGTCTTCATAATCTCAGAATTTTCTACTTCTCAGATAAGAAAAACTCCAGGAAGACTTCTTTCTGTAACTGCCAAATCTCAAATTCTTCCAGCCCAAAACAAGTAGCATATTTTGGGGTAGCATGTTCTGATCCCCTTCAACATCATGTCATATGTCACCACTATTTCAACTTACTCTGTTAAAAGTGGAATCTTTTTAATTTATAATGCTGCACCATATCCTAGCATTTTCTCACTGTAGGTTTACAGCCTTATGAGATTTTCACCATGTGACTTTTCCAATTAGTTTGGCTAATAAACAAATTACTGTGAACCATTCCATTGAATGATTTAAAAAGAGCTTTTCTCTAGGAGTTTCCAACAGTCATTTAAAAGAATCAGCACCTTTGCTATCAAAAGACTGATTTGTTCTGTTCAAACTCTTCAGAACCACTACTATATTTTTTAGCTGTTTGACACCTAACACAGAATATGCCAGCTTTGATTATCAGTCCACTGACAGGTACTCTATTACATTGACAGGTAAGTTTCTTTATTGTGGTACTGGAGATTGAACCCAGGACCTTTGTAATGAGCTATATCCCCAGCCCATTTATTGATTGATTGAGACAGGGTTTCATTCACTGAGTCACCAGGTTGCCCAGGCTGGGTTCAAATTTGGGATCCTCCTGCTTCAGCCTCCTACAGTGCTGGGATTACATGTGTGTGCTACCATACCTGGCTTATTTTTTAATGCATCTGTAGATTGTATTAATGCACTGAATGACACAGAAGGTTCTAATTAGCATTAATCAGGGTTGCCCATAGGTGTAAGCCAGAATGCTGCTCTTCCATCTCATATCTTTTCCTTTAAATTTGCCGTATTGTAATCCCAGCACTTGGAAAACTGAGGCAGAAAGATTGAGGATTCAAAACCAGCCCAGGCTAGAATCCCTGTCTTAAACAACAAAGAAACAAAAACAGAAAAAACCCACCATGTTAGACTATCAAACTTAAAAAAAAAACTAATATAAAACTGAAAGGATAGTAAATACTAGACAAGAAAATTTCAAGTTAAAAAAAAATCACAATGCAATTCACTTCTCTGCACTATCCTCTTTTTGCAGTCCTTACAATAGCAAAGGGCGGGATGGGTAGCTAAGTCACAGTGCATTAAAATTCCCTCTTTAGAATGAAAAATTCCAGTTTTCTAATTGGTAGAGCTGATTGGGGGCTATCACTCAGTAGCATGTAGAAGGAGATAGGGGGAGCTGAGGTAATTCAGAATGGAAAGGATCTTTGCTTCTCCTTACTACCTTCCTTCAATAGTCAATTATCAAACTGTCATCAGATTTCCTTATACAATACAAAAAACTAAACATGGACTTAACTAAATGAACCCTGTCTAACTGCACCCTACTATACAGGGCTGAAAACCTCTAATGAACTTGTTTTACGTGCTAGGTTCAAAATGTTGTTTTCAATTATAGTCTCTTGTGGCCATTAGGAACCCCTGGTGACATCTTGCAGAATCCCAGGGTTCTTGGAAACCCCACTTGGAAAATTATTTAGAGATAGTGTGGTTGGGTAGAAAGTATTTTATTTATGTGGTCAAGAAAGGCCTCTGTGGGGAAGTGACTTCTGAATTGAGACCTACAGGAAACGAACCATCAGGAGACCCATTTCCTCACTCCAGTTTCTTTTGAAGTTTGTTTCTGTTCATTCTCTTTATTGTTTTGTGGTAACAAAATATTTCTGTGGTTTGAAATGAATTCAAAACTGTTGTGGATACATATTAGTCTGTATTACTCAAATATTAATGTTCTAACCAAAGACAGAGGAAAGCTCCAATATTTAAGCAAGGACCCAAACAGTTGCTGCATTTGTTTTGTTCAACTGCTTTTTATTGTTGTTGTTTTTTGTTTGTTTTTAATCCCAAGTTGGGATAACAGGTATGGGCCACCATACCTGGTGGATCAGGTGCTTTTTTAACTTGTGAGTGGCTGCTACTACTGGATCACAACTCACATTGTGATGGTGAAGACATATGGAACCTAGGTATAGATGTGGATTTACTCTAGAATTCTTAATAGGCTAGAAACTCTGTCTTCAGTATAAGGGGGAAAAAAATGAGCGCAGAATTTGTATTTCATTATCCTTGGTAAGAACTAGCAGGGTTGCTACTTATAAAAGTCATTTTTAGGATTAAAAAATTATCAAAATCATAAATATAGCTACCTATAATTCTATACAGCGTAGTTAGTATACATGCATAGGTACATGATGGGTATAGTGATGAGATATAAGGATCTGTTCTGCCTTTCTGATTTTTTGTTGGCAGAGCAACAAAAACTTGTAGAAAACCAACAAGCAGGATGGTTTTCTCCAGAAACACCTGCCACCTACTCAATCCCTTAGAGAGAAGTTGGACACCAAGAGAATGATCAGAGGCCACTTAATTAAATGGCTGTCAATCTGTGTCCAGGCAAGCCTTTAGCTTATTTTCACTTATGGAAAATAAGACTTCAATAAGCTAGGTAAGAATAAGCTCAATTCCTCTCATAAGACAAAAGAAAATTTAAAAATCTGTAGGACATTATTGCAGTTAGGATTTCTTCCATTCATGGATGTGAGTCCTAAAGAAAAAGATATTAGGTTCTTTGGTGTGTTGGGGTGTATGTGTGTGTGTGAAAAAAACAGGAATGTCTGCTATTACAGAGTAGTATGAATGAAATAACTTTTAAATTACTCCCTCCTCTCAATCTTCCCAAACAAAACCAAGAACTTGATCTAAAAACCAAAGATGACCAAATTATAAAGAAATAAAATATTTTAAATTGCTAGCTTATTCTCTATGCAAAACCAAAATCATATTAAACATGCTTTTAAGCTTTCAAGCTATTATAATCAATAATCACTTCCATGTGATTTAATCAGGAACAGTCTCCGCATCACAAGGACCAACCTGGACCTGTGGCCCAGTACCAAAGGGAATGCGAATGAATTTCTTCCTCAGAAGAACTGGCCACACACAGAAGTCCTTATTCTACCAATAGTGGTGTGTGTGGAAGGACTTTTGAGCACTCTTTTCTACTATCATAACAATATGAGTCACCATCATAGGGCACTTTACAAATAGAAATGCTTATCTACCTGCTAAAAAAACAAGTTTAACCTCGGATTTTTTACATGCTTATTGTGTATTTAAGTGTTGTAGCTATAGAATGTACAGTTAATATTTTAGTAATTATTTGTATTCTTGTCTATTTGTCCAGCTATTCTTAAGACATATTTTGTTCAGTAATGAGAAACTGATATTTAACATTTATGAAGTTAGAGTCAGGTAATAAGTAAATTAGGTTAATCATAGAGCATTTATTAATATACTGCACCTCCTAGCCCCATTATGGTAAAGTTTGTGATTCTACTGTCTAATGTGCTCCAAAAGAAGTCTTGAAGTATCTCAGTGTGTTGGTCATTATAGTTGGAAGTTTACTTCTATTACCTGATCTTTAGTAACAAGTCCTTCCTAGTTAAGGATAGCTGCAGTAGAAATAGGCTCCCTTATTAGACTTCCAGGAGGAAACAGCAGAGAAACTACTTATGATCAAACATTTAAAATACTTACATGCCCATAAAATGGGCATCTGAGATGAATACACACTTCTCAGATGAAGAAAAACAAATGGCAAATAAATATATGAAAAAATGTTCAACATCATTGGTTATTCAAGAGATGCAAATTAAAACAACACTGAGATTCCATCTCACCCCAGAAAGGATGGCTATCATCAAGAAATCAACCAATAAGAAATGCTGGTGGGGCTGTGGGGAAAAAGGAACCCTTTTCCACTGCTGGTGGGACTGTAGACTGGTTCAACACTGTGGAAATCAGTGTGGAGATTCCTTAAAAAACTAGGATAAGAGGTCCCATTTGACCCAGCTACTCCCCTTCTGGGTATCTTCCCAGAAGAATTAAAAACATCATACCACAGCAATATATGTGCACCCATGTTTATAGCAGAACAATTTGTAATAGCTAAATCTTGGAAACAACCCAAATGCCCATCAATCAAGGAATGGATAAAAAAGATGTGGTTTTTTTAATACAATGGAGTACTACTCAGCCATGAAGAATAAATGAGATTTTATAGGTAAATTGATGCAACTTGAGACCATACTCATAAGTGAAATGAATCAGACTCACATGTGTAAATATTGTCTCACTAGTGTGAGAAACTGAGAAAGTAAATAAGTTCTAAAATGTACAACAGATATTGTGAAATGAGAAGAAATTATTCAAAAGGAAAAAGGAACTAGGATGGGTGAAGGGAAAGGACAGTAGGGAAAAGGGAAAAAATTAAAGTTATACTATTAGTGTATCTTAGTTCATTAAAAGGGAAGGTTTGTGCTAATATTTATTGGAGAAATTTTTATACCCTTATACCCTGAGCAACTACTTTAACGATAACATGTAATGTATTAACTATTGTTATTCTATTATTTTGTTATGAAATTTTGTTTTACCTTTTTTTCCATAAAATAAAACTTAAAAAAATACTTGTATGTGTCTTGAAACAATTTAATGAGAATTAATTTTTCATGCAGTTTTTTGTTTGTTTTGGTGCCGGGAATCAAACTTAGGACCTCGCGCTTGCCAGGCAGGCACTGTGCCACTGAGCTATATCCCCGACCCTGTAGAATTCTTTTTTTTTTTTTTGGTACCAGGAATCGAACTCAGGACCTAGCACTTGCAAGGTAGGTGCTGTGCCACGAGCTATATCCTCAGTCCCAGAATTCATTTTTAAACTGTAATATTTTGCATTCCTTATCTTGCTCAGCAGAAAGGCAGTTAACACTTAACACTTATGAAGTTAGAAAACCAATACTCTTCAGATAAATGGTAATGGTGATGGTGGTAAATTCAAACCTTTACACTGTAGGCAGCATAATGGATCCCCCCAAAAATGGCCCTGTCTTAATACCCAGGATCTATCAATAAGTTGCATTATATGGCAACAGAGAACTAGGTTTGCAGTTTAATTAAAATCACTAGAGGTGATCTTCAAATAGATTATATGGGTGAAACCAGTGTAATCAAAACGTCCTTATAACTAGGAAAAGAAGGGGGAAAAGTGGAAGAGGGAAGCAGAGAGAGCAGGGTCAGAAGATATGTGACAGCAGAAACAAGGCCAGAGTGATGTGCTATTTTGACTTAACCCACCCCCACTGGCTTGGCTGGAGGAAGAGGACCTTGAGCTAGGGAAAGGCAGCCTCTAGAAGCTAGAAAAGGCAAGGAAGCAAATTCTCCTTTAAAGCCTCCAGAAGGGAACACAGAGCTGCCAACACTTTTGACTGAAGCTCATTTAGACCCACGTTTGACTTCTCATCTATAGATTTGTATTCTGTAAACCACCAAATTTGTGGTAATTTATCAGCAGTACAAAACCGATGTACTGTCAGTGGCATTTCAGTTTGTCTGCTGTAGGTCAGGAATCCATGAGGAAACTGCTTTGTTATTTGGTGGCACAGATTTCCTCACCATAAGAAGGGATTCCATTTTAAATTCTAAAAAATCCTAAGTTTACAAAAATTGATGGCTGTTTTATGAGAACTTAGTTGAGCTGTTCCTGTATTTTCTTTGTATCTCTCCTTCCCCCGTTGCCTTCCCCGTTGACAACAGATCAGAAGCAGTCATCAAGTTCTCTATTCTCCCAGAAACAACAGCACACTGAAATTCATAGGCTCTCTGATTTCAGAAGTGTTACCTTTAAAGGTTTCTGAAGGTATAACCCTTAAAACCTTATGTTAGCTTACATTAGGTAGCATAAATGACAACAACAAAAAAACCCAATATGGCAAAGAATGAATGAAAAGGAAACTGAGCAAGAGTTGGGAGGTTTACACTGATGTTCAGAAGCAAACTTTGGGGCATTTTCTATCCATAGGAAAGAACACAAAACAGTTTTATTCCATGCCTAATTCCTAAATTTCCTCCAAGGTATGTAAATAGGAAAGAAAAAATTTCCTAACACAACTCAACCAACCTTATTTTCTCATTTGACTTGATTTTAGGCTATTGTCTTAAAATAATTCCTTCTGGAGAAAAAAGTGTTCGGCAAAATAATTCATGATTAAGTATGAATAGTGCCCTGAGCTTCAGCAAATAACTTTAGCATATGCTACCTCCAAGAACAGTTTGTTAGAATTTACCTGTTATCCATTCAGAGAGCCATTATTCCAATTTTTTTAAAAGATTTTTCTAAATCTACTTAAAATCTCGGGGATTTCACTTGTTCCACAACTCCAAGTGACATCATTCACTGTATTAAGTATCATGTTATATTGCATGTGAGTGGCTCCCCCTGCTGGTGTGCAATTGAGTGGCTCTGAATTTAAGGTCTTGATGCCTTCAATATTTTTTACTCAAGCCCTCTTTACTTTGCTCTCTTTTGTCTATGGTCAAGGGATAAAAGACAAGGGCTCTCGTTAAAGACTGCCAATACTCCCGCCTCAGCAGTAACACCGGTGAAATTCACAGTATACAGTACAGGTCAGGATCTCTATGACGCCAATGCTTCTCTATGCTTTTCCATTTCAGAATTTAGCAGGGCTGAAATGGATGGATGTTTATTTCCTTACTCTCCCAGATTTGGGCTTCCCTAAAGTCATGTTATCTTTCTTTTCTTCCCTGTAGAAGCCATTATAGCAGAATGACTGCTTAAGAATGTAAACTACAGGGGAAAGTATTTTCAAAATAGTATCATTTTGCCCATATTTCTCTTGATTGCGTTTAACATTACTTAGAAATAAAAACTGAGAATAAAAAAAGTATACATACTTTTACCTGTTGTTTTTCATACTTCAGGACATGTGTCATAAATCCATCATTAAATATGGTCCACTCTCAGTGCACACAGGTAAGAGATAAATTAGAAATACATAGAACTTTGTTTTTAATTTCATGAGTCATTTTTTTCCCTAGGTAGTATAATTTAACAATATGCAAACAGTAAAGACTAATGAGAGACAGGATTCATTAAAATAAAAAATGTTTCAATTGTTCATCACTAATTATATGATTGCTTCCATAAACTGTCCCTTTGAATTGTACACAGTTTCTAGAAAATGTTTTCCACTGCTTCTTTCAGATATTTCAGCAGTTTATTCTTTTTTGGTGCTAGGAAAAGAATGTGCACTCTACCACTATGCCTAAAGTTTACTTTTAAAAAAGTTTTCTAGTTGAAAAGTTAACCATAGTATTCTCCAATTTCCCTTAGTGTGATTACACTGTTTTCTGAAACAAATGAAATTAATGTCCTGGGACAGCATGTCTTATTGGTGTTCACATTCAGTAACTCAAATTAGAACCAAACCACTATTTAGTCTTCTGTAAGAATAATGAACTTGAGTTCTTGCAATGATGATATTTTTTTTAAGTTATTATATGGAGTCAGTAAATATTAGATTTAATATGTATGGACTTTTACAATTGTATTTCACAATAAAAGAATAGTTCACTTCTGTAATGGTTCCTTAAGCCTGAGTCTTCACTAATTATATTCTAATATGGCATATTACTTAAAAAGATCCAAGTTTCATTTTGAGGTAAATTGATAGCTTCTACTTAATACCTGTTGCAGAAGGAAGCTAGCTATTTATAGTGGACCTCACAGTTGCTACAATTTCTTTCTGGTCATACTTCAATAAGGTACCTTAGAAATTTAGAATGGAAGGTGGAAGGAATTCAGCTGAGGTGTGGCCACCCTCCTTTGACCAAAATAGTTGTGCTCATCTATTTTACATATAAAATGCCCCCACTTTTCTTTGAAGAAATGTGACTAAAATAGTTTATATACCACTGATTACATATCCAAAGTTCAGATTTTATCTTTGCAAAGTGTTCAAGCCCTGGTGCATTAAGAACAGTGTAAGGAGGGCCGGTGAGATGGTTCAGTGGCGTAAGTGCCTGCCTGGCAAGCACGAGGGCCTGAGTTCGACTCCCGGAACCCACATACGAAAAAAGGGCCGGTGACATCACTCAGTGGCACGGGCGCCTGCTGGTGTGCGAGGTCCTCAGGTTAACCCCCAGTACACACACACACACACACACACACACACAAAGAACAGTGTAAGGAAACAGTTCGTTATTACCCTCCCAATACACCTACGTGCACATTTGTCTTTACAAGTTACTTTATAGTCAGCGTACTGTATTTACTCTTTAGTTTGCTTCCTGATGACCTTCAAGGAGTCTGATTCTATTTGATCGTTTCAAAATCAGAGTATTTATGTTTGCTTAAGTACTGGCATATGAAATCTCTAGTTTTTACTAAACAGAATATCCTGCATCTAACCCTTTGTGTTTAGTATTTTTTTCCTTCCAAGTTAGTCAAGTTAGTTTCAGGCCTTGATCACTAGTCTTTCTTACTGGATAAACAGCAAAGGCAAAAATAAAAAATTTTAAAATATTTTCAGATAATCTTTTTTTTTAAGGAGGGAAACAAAATACATGGAAAGGGTTTTTGTTTTTGTTTTTTCCCTTTTTCTTCTTGGCAGTGCTAGAGATGAAAGCCAGAGTCCTGTACACCACTCTACCACTAAGCCACATCCCCAGCCAAAAAGTGGAAAAATCTTAAAACTGTAAATAAGGAAAATGGAGTGGTTCTAGCTGGATAGCAACTAAATTGTATTAGGGACATCAAGGACATGTGAACAATCTAGTAATTTTTCCTAGGGAGTAGTTTTGGAAAAATAAATGGTTTGATAATCCCTGTATCCATCTATTTATGTTCAAATGGTAGAAAATGAAAGTCTTTTATACATCGACCACAAAAAACATTTAAAATTATGTAGAAATTGAAATCCATAGTGTACCAATGTAAAGAAAGGGGCTCAATTTAGAATTTTAGCACAATATTTGAGGACAAAGCCCACACATTTCCCTTAAACTACTATAGTAACACAATATCTGCAGGCCTGACCTGGAGCTCCATGCCTGCTTTGGTTACCTTCTCATTGCCATTAATTCAGGAATCCAAATAGCCAGGAGAAATCTATACCAAGAAAAGCTGCCTTTAAGAGGGAAAACAGTGGCTCTTTCACAATTTAAATTGGAGCAAGCTTTTGGTATTAACTTGATTATATCAGACCTTGCAGTTACACATATTCTTGAAAATTATCCTAGCCAGTGGCAGTAGTGGCAAGCTCCAAGAATTAGGGTAAAAACTTCATGACAGTACTGTTCTTCAAAACCAACTAACTTTACCATTAGAAAAAAACTGATTTCGGCATCAAGAAAAATAAGCCTTGAGACATGTCTCACCTCATTAACTTAAAAAGAATCAGTGTTATCTTGAGAATCTTTTCACTAAACTGACTGCAAATTGTTCAGTTTTTTGTCCTTTTATAAACCTCAAATGCTTCTGTATTTGATGACTAAGAAATATTCAGGAAATGCAAATACTATGGAGAAGCATTAATAATAAATAGAAGTTCTAAAGTAACTTCTTATAAGGGGTTTTGGAGAGATGATATGCTAAGTGGTAGAAAATCACATTCTTGAGGTGGTTTTTCAGAAACTGCCTACAGAGAGATAAGAAAGATAATAAGCAATAGCATATAATTAAAAGCTTAGATTCTGAAATCAAGACATTGACTTGAATTCTTTGACATTATGTATCTGTATTTCAGTTTCTTTATATAAAAAACTGCCGGGTGTGGTGGTGTACACCAGTAATCACAGCATTCGGGAGGCTGAAGCAGGAGAATCGCTGCGAGTTCAAGGCCCGCCTGAACTATGTAGCAGGACCCTGTCTGAAAAAAAGCCAAAAAAAAACTCCACACACACACAAAAAAAAAGTCAAATGAGAATGGCTACTTATTAAGGTGGTAAGGAAATAAGAATATATATATGTACCTGATAAAACTATGATACACCTACAGTATGCTTATAATATATAATCTCTTAATCTCCTTAACTGAGGCAGTTAATAGTCCCATTTTATAGATGAAAATTAAAAGGTTAAATTCCAAGTTTCCATGTCTAGTAAGAGGCAGATCCAAGATTCTATCTCAGAATAATAGTTCTCAAAGCCTGTTTTCTTCTGCACTATGTAATATCCTGAGGAATTGTAAAATAGGCATTTCTGTTAAATCAGGGATCTTTACATTTTGATTAACAAGTAATTTTATGTTTTCAATGAGAATATACAAATGTTTATAAATGGAACATTTGTTCTTATACCAGGCAGCTTCCTCCGTATTAGAAGTATTACAATTTAAAATACTTCCATAACTTTTATATTAACTTAAAACAAGCTATTTTAGGAAATTACCAAATCACCTAATTAGAAGTATTTCAGAAATGCATTTATTCTAATATTGGGCTCACTTTTCTGGTAAATGCTGTCCCACAAAAATACACATCCCAAGTCTAAGGAAAGTGAGTAAAGTGCTTTCACAATACATTCATATTATTGCTTCCCACAATTTATGAAGGCATCTCCATTTACAGAACATGGAATTTATCTCTAGTATCCAATAAAATTATCAAAAATGAATCATTTTAAAATGTTATCTGGTAAAATAAAAATATCCCTGATTATTTCAATTTATGCACAGGAAACTGAAATATCCTTGTCCATTATTCCAGAGTATAAAATAGGAATAAGGTCTACATAAATAGTGCTATTCATGTTCAATTTTCCTATTCCAATACAACTGACCTATAAAAAGTCTTTTCTCTGTACACAATCATCATTACTGCTCCATGTGTAGCATCTACTAATACCATCTAGAAACCCAGATAACCAAATATCTCAGGTTAGAGTTTGAAGAAAAAAAGAATATACCACAATAGATTGAGAATCATCTAAGACACAGAAACAAGTCATTACTACAAACAGATGTAATTCAGCTGAACTAAACAAGTCTATTATTCTCAGTATTATTCTCTGAGATTTATAAACATAAAATCTACTTAGTTCTATATTTGAAAACTGCAACTTCCTTCTGCATAAAACGTGTATCACTATAAAAATTATCTGGCTGTAATTTACTATGACTAGTAGCAAAAAGTGTATCTGCAAGACTTGGTCCTGAATTAGGGAAAGAGAAAAAAACACAACTTCTTGAAAAGGTAAAATAGCTTAAAGCATTTAATTTCTAAACAAATCAATCCATTAGTAGTAGTCACAAAATATGCTTAATATAGAAACCCACATTTATGTATTTAATAAAAAGTGTAAATTTACCTCAAAACATAAATTAACCCGCTTAACAAATCAGCAGCGGTCAAAATTATGGTGAATTTTTAAACAACTTCAGAATAAAATAAGTACTTTATACTGCTTTTTATCTAAAAAAAAAAAAAAAATGCTTACAACTTCTCATAAAAATAGTCTGAAGCAACTATTTTTCTTTTATTCTTTAACAGACATTTTTAACATTATGGGCAACATTCTTAAAACCTTAAGTTTGACAGACTTTTAGGCAAATACTGTGGTCCCCTTTCCTTTGACGTGGTTTATTCAGCTAGGAAAAAAAGCATGGTAGACAACACATCTTCACCAAATTGAAAGAAGTAAAAAATTTTTAAGACTACAGAGCTACACATCGTACCTAATGTATCATTAAAAATAGAAGACAGTATTTTCTTCAGCAAATTAAACAGCATACTGGTACGCTGTTAATGCATACCTTTTAGTATGTACTGTCATTAAGTATTTACAACTTCTACTTTCGTGAAGAGAACTAGAATGTAAATTTTCTGCAAAACTGGAAAAAAGCAATACAAAATTTGTGAAAGCCTGTATTTTATACAAAAGTAAGCCAGTTTTTCTCTTCGAATACTAGATATCGTATGCAATGATTATTCTGGACATATTATAGTAATTCTTGAGGATGTTTTAATGCTGGAGGTAAGTTTACAGGTCTTGATTCTTCATCAAGGAGTACTAGATCTTCTATCTCACTGCCTCTGTATTTTCTTTTACATATTTTTACCACCACCTTCTTCTTGAGAAACAACTTCAATGCTTCTCTTGATGCAACTGCTTTTGCATTTTCTTTGCTTTTCCCACAGCCAGTGCCCAAATATACAGACTTGCACCTCAATTCACAAACAATACTTTCTTGAGAGCTTTTACTTTGAGGCAGATCTGCCAGTTCTTTTAGTGGGACAAAAAACACATCCAGGGTGGCTTTTAGAGCCTCAATGGCTGCATTTAGGAGCTCTCCGTGATTCACATTGGGACTAAAGCCACCAACAGCTACCAACTTCCATGCCACTGTTTTATACAGTCTATTGAAGAAAGGTTGCTTCTGTTTCACATCTTCATTGGTTAACTTGCAACAAGAGAATTTGACTGAACTCTCACTTGACTGTGAAGTACTTTTAGAAGGCAACTGCGATGTGCTACTCTGTGAGCTAATCTTAGATGCAAGCTGGGACACACTTGCCAAGGAAGTGCTTTTAGAAATCAGAGATCCACTGGCCTGGGAGCTGGTCTTGGAAGCTAACAGTGATGCAGCTACCTGAGAAGTGCTTTTGGAAGTTAGCAGTGATGTATTTGTTGAGCTGCTCTTGGAAGTTAGTAATGATGTGCCTGATGAGGAACTGTTTTTGGATACTGATGATGAAACACTGGCCTCTGAACTAGTTTTGGAAGTTAGCCCACTTGAAGCTGTCTCTGAACTAGGTTTAGAAGACAATAAGGGCAACTCTACCTCTGAGCTTCCAGAGATGCCCAACAAGGGCACCTCAATCTCTGAGCTGCTCTGACAAGCCGAGACTGATGAGCTTTCCAAAACGCTCTTTTTAGGTGATCCACTTTGTTGTCTGCAATCAGTGGGTTGAGTCATGTGACTATTCACACTAGATTTCAACAATGAAGAAACAAATGTTGCTGAACCATGTTTATCTGGAGCTTCAGATTCAGAAGCTTTTCCAGATCCTGCTGTTACCTGAGATGAAATGCTGCTGCCCCCACTGCTGCTGCTGCTTTGGCTGGAAACTGATCGATCTCCTTCACTTGTAGAGTTATTCTGAATGGAGCCACCAGAGCTCCGAGTGGAGTTACCACTACTTTCTGATTTGGTGGATGACCCTGAACCCGTTGAACTGTTTTCTTGCTGAACTGATGTTCGTTCTGTTTTGGCAGAAATTTCTGCAAGATCTCGCTCAACTGCAGAATTGCTTTTTCCTTCTACAATCCGTTTTTTGGATGTCTCTTCTACCCCTTCTAAAAAGAAGGAAAACAGATACTTGACTAGGAATACTTCACACATTATTAGCTGACAAGACAGATACTCATTAAAAGAAAGGCACAAGGTGAAACTATTTCAGAAGTAGTTTAAGTGTAGAATAACATCATTAACTTCTTAAAATAGTGTTAAGTGACATCATCAAACTCTAATATTAAAAAATCAACAGCATCAGACAACAGAAAACACTTCACATTCTAAAGTAATCAAAGGAAACTATCAAATTCAGAGCCTAAAACACATAGGCATGTAATTTAGACTTAACATTCCAACTTGATTAATAGCATTATGTAAATTTTGGTTTGTTAAATTAGCATTAGCAATAATTCCTAATTATATCAAACTTATTTTCTAACTCCTATGTATGTTCACATCTATGATCTGCTAACCATTGCTACTCGATATCCCTCTTTTCTTCACCTTGGCAACCAGTTCGTCTCTTGTTGTATGGATTGGAGCATCTGTCACTTTGATGCCTTCAGCCATACTAAGAATTTTATCCATAACTTTTTGAGAGTACCTGAAAAAGAAAAAACAGTCACTTTTAAAAAGTGTTTTTTTTTCCTCAACTAGTAGTTGTGGTGTGAAAAACAGGCCACAGGAACTGCATTTCCTGTTTGCAATTAAGAACGTATACCAACCGCCAAGAAGTGTTTCCTGGAATCCCATAAACAAATGCTCAGTCTAGGAACGGATCTCTGCATACCCTTTAAATCTAGTGTCCATCCGCAAAAGCGTTTCCGGCTTAATGCCAATAACTACACCAACAGCCTCCCGTACGAGAGAACCTACCGACTGTCTGTTAATTATGTCGGCTGCTCGCAGGGACGCCCTTCACGCCCTAGAGGGCAGCCGGTCCTGCGCATTCCCGCGCTTCGCAACTTCCCCTCCCCACCGAGGCCGGTCCAAAGGACGGCTCCGCGAGACAGTGTGGGGGCGGCAGACAAAAAGGAGAGGGCTGGGTAGGGTCGCTTCCTCACTCACCGGCACCCTAGGAAGACATGGTTTGCCCAAGCCATGGAAAAAGAGATGAGCTGCTGCAACTGCCGACTGCGGGCCCCGCTCTTGGCGTCCGCAGCTTCGTCTGTGTTAGCGGAGTCAGCGCCGCCAGTGGGCGCCAGGTCCCCAGCGTTGCGAAGCAGAAACTCTCGGCGGTGGCGCCAGTGTTTGTCAGTCTCGCCCTCGCAGCGCAGCGCCTCCACCCAGGCGGCCACCCGCGGGTTCTGGCTCAGGTACTCCGACACCTCCTGCGCCATGTTGGACCTGCAGGACGCTGAAGGCGCGAGCAAACGTGCACCGGGCAAGAGGCGGGGTGCGCAGGGGCGAGCGGCCCTGTCACTGCGGCCTGCACCGGCGGCCCTTCGGAAAAACGCCCCTCTAGAGGCCCAAACACCAAACAACAGCGACGGGAGCAGCTGAACCGCCCACTTCCGCCTGCCGGCGGCTCCTTCCCTTTTATAACCTCGCCGTCGCCGCGCGCTCGCGCGCCCTTCCGGTGCGCGCCAGCTCTCCCAGGACGCTTTGCGGCGTCCGGGACGCCGCTACGCACTGCCGAGCCGCGGGGTGGGAGAGGCAGACGCTGGCCGCGTCCCGCCCTTGGGGCGGGTCGCAACTGGGCTTCTCCTCGGGCGCGGTGAGCCGCGGCAGAAACCTGAGCGTCCCGCTCCGCATTGTGACGCAGCCTGCGCGGGGCGTCCCGGCCTCCTGCCCGCGGGCCTGGGCCGGGACTCCCGAGTCAGCTGGCTCCAGGCTGCTGGTCCGGTTGGGGGCAGCGTCCTCGACGGCTGAGTCCTTGCAGACCTTGAGCCGCGCGGCCTGTGGGTCTCCGCCCTACGACGCTTGCTTTTGAACGGGGCCAAAATAAACAAAAGCTCGCTTCCATTTTTTTTTTTTCATTATGCTGGAAAATAGTTTAACGCACTGTTTTGCAAGTAAACTAGTGAAGCATTCCGAGGGTATCTCGGTATCGGAGGTCGTTTAGGAATGTGGAGGTGCCTATTAGATAGTAAATTAAAAATAATGTTGGGTTTAATATAGTTCGGTGTCGCCAGTACGAGGTGCAGCCTCTGAAGGCGTTGGGTTTGGTTTCCGCAGTTTCTTAGATCTCTAGGTCAACCCAGAAAATTCCAGCTTTCTCTCCCTTGCATTTTTAATTAGTAATGTAACGGAACTGTTAGCCCCACAGGGACAAATAGCCAAGAGGCAGAAAGTGTACCTGTTTATCACTACCGCCCCAAACCTCTCCAAGAGCTATTTTTTCCCCCTTGGGTTATTTTCCACTTCACCTTGTTTGCAGTTACAACATGCACTGTTACTGCGGGTTTATTGTTAACGTTTCCAATTCTAGGTATATGTGTAAGATTAAAATTAATACATTTATGCATGATAAATTATGAAATTTTCTTTCAATAAATGTAGTTTGATGTCAAAATGCTTAAATAATAACCAAGTAAAAAAGTCACTTTAGGTAAGATTAACAAAAAAGCCATGTAATTATACATGCTGCAATAATCAAAATCCATCTGTTATATAAAATATTGCCCACTTTTTTGTTATGCCAAAAGAAACTATAAAACCAGAAGCACAAAGACATGTTGAAGCTTGTAATGTTGCTTTTAGTTTCATTATTTCTTCTTTTTAGTGAATTGCTGAAAAAATAGAGGGATGAAAGGATTGCTGAAATTGGCTATTCAAAACATGCATATGTTTTACCAAGTTTCTCCTTTCATGAAATCTTTGGCAAGGGGTTATAACAATTTAAAAATAATCTATGATTACTTGCCTATATGATTTAGTAAAAATTTTAAACCAAGAATTTTCTTTTTATCTTATTGCCCTGTAGCTTTCCTCTGGTGGGCTTCATTGCCTTGAAGGGAGAGCAAACAGAGCCTACATTAAAAAAAAATTTTTTTTGACATGGAGGTCTCCCTAAATTACCTATGCTAGCCTTGAATTGGTGATTCTTTTGTCTCAGTCTTCCCAGTAGCTAGGATTACAGGTGTGCACCACCACATCTGGCTAAAGTTTTTAGTTATAATAAAAGTAGTCTGAAAGCTAGAGTATTTCTTATTTGCAAAAGCTAGGTGCTTGACAGAAAAGCTGGCTATTTTTCTTTTTGATTCTTAAAAAGTTGACTATGCTGGGCATGGTGGTATAGTGTCTGTAATCCCAACACTGGGGAAGCTGAGGCAGGAGGATTACAAATTCGAGGCTAGTCTGGATCACATATCAGAGAGATCCTGTCTCAAAAAAAAAACAAAAAAGTTGACTTCGCATATAAAGATTCAGGATATTGGCCATGGACCACAAAGTTGAGAGGAATATATTATCATAGAGTATCATATATCATATGTTTTTGGAGACAGTCTCACTATATTGCCCAGGGTGGATTTAGCTTAGTGGTAGATACTCAACCCAGCATGCATGAGGGCATGCACTGGGTCTCCAGCATTGGAAAAGGGGAGGGGAGATTGGGGATTGGGAAGAGATCCAGAGAGGAGCTTCTAGTTGGTAACTAGGAGAATCAATGGTGATAGAGGGTAAGAAGAGGGAGGAGGGGAGTTGGCTGATGTGAATTGGTGGATAGATATTGAGATTCAAGAGCAGAATGATTTGGCTCTATCTGAACCTCTGGAAGAGTACAACCCATGTAGTTCCCTGAACCAGCATAGGTTGGCCTTTAGAAGAGGCAAAAGGCACAAAGAAAAGGCTTTTTCAGCTCTGATAAGCAATCATACTGGCTCCTCCTCACATCCACATGCACACACATCTCTCAGGTGCTACCAAAGATCCAAAATGTTGGATCTGTGTTGATGTGAGGGTGGGCGGGGACAGCACAAGTCGGCAAAGGAGGAGGTAGCTAGTTCTCCACAGGAGCGAAGTGCGGGTGGGCCAAGTCATCGGGAGGACACTCCAAGTCCCTGGCAGTGATCAGTGAGTGTGGCTACTTGTGCTAGGAGGTCGGATGGTTCCGTGTCGAGGAGCCTGCAGGGAAGAAGGCACAGAGGCAACGCTAGGAGGATACTTCCTAAGCCCCTCTCTCACCACTGCTCCTGCTAGAAAATTATCAGAAAAGGGAAAGAAAACTAACCAAGTGAGAACTATTCACTCCAACCCCCAAATTAAGATTCAAACCACAAGTGACAGTTTTGTTCATTTCAAAAGATTAAGATTTTTACTATAATTAGAAGCACATTCATGGAAACTGCTACTTTACTGACTCTCTGAAGAAATCCAATATAAATTCCAGTGGCAAGCTGACCTTTCTGAAGGTGGCTTTCTACAGAATGACCTCAGAGGGAGAGCCCTGTTCCTGGGAGTGGCTGCTGAAGTAACGAAGCTCGGTGTGGAGGTCTGCATGTGGAGTACAGCATACACTCCAGTCGATGTCATAGCTGAGGTTATGGCTTAGTTTGAGGAACACTTCACAATGAAAGGAAAACTTTTACAAAAATGATGTGTGAAGTCACAAGTCATCCCCATCACAGTGATAAGGCGTAGGGTCCTGAAAATCAAAGCACAGGGATGTTTTAAGAAGAAGATCCCCTGGATCTTCTTAAAGTAAGAGGAAGACTGGTATTAGCAGTCAGATTTAGAGATTGGAACCATTGATGAGCTAAGCAAAAGCTTTGTGTGTGTGTGTGTGTGTGTGTGTGTGTGTGTCTGTGTGTCTGTGTGTCTGTGTGTGTCTGTGTGTGACTGAGGTTTGAACTCAGGATCTTCACACTGAGCTACACTTTGAGCCCTTTCTATTTTTATTTTGAACAAGGTCTCAATAAGTCACTAGATTGCCAAGGCTGGGCTCTAATTTTTGATCCTCTTGCCTCAGCTTCCCAGAATGCAGGGATTACAGGCCACCATCCCACCTACAAAAGCACTTTTGATGGAGTAATGGGTGTAGGCTTTATACTGAATCAAGTTCAGTAGAAAGAAATAGAGACTTTGGGCAGAAGAGGGATGAGGAGGGAGGAATCATGGGGTGAAGGCAGCTTTTGAATTTGACATGGGTGTAGCTTGAACATGTGCAAATGCTGGTTGGTAGACTGAAGACAGAGGAAAAGTTTGAGGACCCAGAAGAAAAAGAGGGTAGCTAACAATTTCAAAGACGTACAAGGGACTGGGACACAACACACATGTGGAAAATTAATCTTAGGTAGAAAAACACTTCCTCCATTTTAAAAGATAAAACGGTTTGTAAGTTTTGAGGTAAGAAGCTGAGATAGAGTAAAGAATGCTTGAAATGGAGAGCAGAGGAAAAGCTGCCTAAATGAACAAGTTTAAGTTCTGGTTAATTTAAAAAAAAAATATATATATATATATAATGTATACATGCCCGAAAAAGTGAATGTTTAAATAGAATAAAAAGGCATAAAATGTGCTAGATGTGGTGGTGCATGCTGTAATACCAGCACTCAGGAGGCTGAGGCAGAATGATCACTGAGTTGGAGGTCAGCCTGAACTGCATAGTGAGACCCTGTTTCAAAAAATAAGTGTTAATAAATGTTTGCTCCTTTGGAGATTAAATGAGAATGTGAAGTTAATGCTTTTCAGGGGAGTTAATTTCTAAAATTAGCATGTTCATGAGTTAGATATGATGGTTCTATTTTACTTTTTCCTGTGGCATAGAAATTAACCCCAATTTCATGTATTTATTTCATTTATTTTTATTTTTAATTGTCACATACATACATAGTTATACATACTTATAAGGTTGACCTCAATTTTAGAAGGGCTACTTGGGCATCTACTGATGTGAAGAAGTTAGAAAACTGAACTTTGTTCACAGGTTCACAGATTCTAGTTTGATTACTTTCAAATGCATGTGACCAAAAAATACTGATTTAAAGATGGCTTCTGCTTAAACAAAAAGGAAATTTATTGGCTGTGTTGTTGACAGTTGAGAAGACAGACTGTGTGATCCAGGAATATAATCAGGAAGCCTATTTTTCTCATGCTATGGGACTTGCTTTCTCTGGATTAGCTTGAATCTCAGGTAAGCGCTCCTACATAGTGACAAAAATGTTTCTGTTAGCTCACAGCAGGCATCCTTTCTAGTTCAGCAATATCAGCAGAAAGAGAGCTGATCTTTCCTGTTAGTTTCTGGCAGCATCCTGAGGTTCTTTTGGGAATTCACTAGCTCTGTCAGGCCATATATCTATTCCTTAAATAAACACTGTAGCTCAGGAGTATGAAACTGTATGGGTCTGAATCATGCCTGCCCTGAGAAAAATAAAACGTGAGAAAGGTCAAGATCATGCAAGAAAAATAACAAGCTCAATAAATTAAAGAATTTACATTTGAGGAAAGGAAGCTAAAACCAATATGAACAGAAGATCACGAAATACTAGAAAAGATTTTTTTTTAAAAAAAGATGGTAGTAAGCAGTCTTGGATGAAACAAGGCATTTCTTTTATAGGTGAGCTCTGTTGTCAGAAAGATTTTCTTTCATGTTTTAGCCAAAATGATCAGCTTTTTAAAATATCAGTTCTTATATTTCTTTATATAGGTTTATTTAGAGCCTTGCTGAAGACAATTCAATCTTTTAATCTTCATGTTCCTCCAAACACTAACAAGATGACCTATTACATTTTATTTTCCCATTCCCCATTTCTTTGTGAAACTCTACACTAATGCCTTAACCTAGAATATGGGAGATTTAAATCTAGTAGAGAGATACATACAGGGATCAGAGAAGAGTTAGTATTTGGACAATTCAGTTTGAGTTCCCAGAGAATAATGAACTTAAATATGACTCTTCAGAGCCATGGTAAGTTAGCCCTCGCAGGGGACTTTGGAAATTGAGTTTGTTTTGTAGATGAGGAAACCAAGCCTTAGAGTGGTTAGGTGATTGCCCGAGGTCAAATAACTGGTTAATGGCAGAGTGTTGTGGTTTAGATCTAATATGTCTCCCAAAAGGCTCGTGTGTTCGGGGTGGAGCTTTGAAAGGTGACTGGATCGTGTGGGTGCTATACTTATCAGTGGATTCATGCTGGGATGGCGGTCTGCATCCATGTGGGGAGGTGTGAGACTATCTGAGTACAGGGATGCCTTAAAGTAATCCAAAGATTAGGGGAATACTCTCATTTGTTAATGAGCAGTATGACGTGACGGGTAGAAAGAGCTGTGTAAGATCGCAGCAGCCATAGCAAGGCTCCTCCTGATGGCAGCAGCAGAAGCTGAGCTTCAAGCCCAAGCCTGTGCCAAGGAAATGCAGAAGGAAGAGGACTGGGTTAAATCTGTTACGGTGCCAGTGCTGGGGGTGAACACTACCAGGAAGGTGAGATGGCAGAGGGTCCAGGTCACCAGGCTGAGCTCAAACTGGAGTCCAAACCCAAGCTGATATGGGAACAAGTCAGGCTCCAAAGTTGGATGTCAGGTGAGAGGAGTGGCTCTTGGGCTACGTGGCCTGCATAGGGTCCCGGTGGGTGGCAGGGCTGGGGTTGACTCCTGTCTCAGGATATCAAGCGAGGAGGAATGAGCCTTCCTGGCAGGCTGCAGAAAAGTCAGTGAGAGCCTGCTGAGGCACATCTTGACTGATTGGTAAATTTACTTCTGGATTCCACAATATAAGTCAATATTTTTGTCTGGCTGACTTGCCTAAAACATTTCTTGTGAACGACTTTTGTATAGTTCTTAAACTGCAATTACGAGGTTACCTTGCTCTTCTTTCTGCTTTCTGCCTATACGAAGATAATTTTGCTATTCAAGGTTACTTGAAAGTCTAATACTGAGCCAGTCCTAATTAGAATGCAAACATCTGTGAGTTAACCCTGAGACCAAAGGGAGAAAAAAACGTACCAGAAGCATTTTGAAATCGAAGTAGCCACAGGGCTTGTGACAGAAGGGAACCTGTAAGTAGGGCAGAGTAGGAGATGTTAAAAAAAGTTATGGGTGTGGAGATAGAACAGTACAGGTAAAGAAGACTATGCTTATATTAGGGGTGGGCAACTATCCTTCCTGGAATACACTGTTCGTACCCTTCTGCGCCGCCCCAAGATTGTATTAGAGGTGGGCGTATAATCAGAATACACCCTGCACACCACAGTCAGAGAATCCCACTTGAGAGTACGACTATAAAGGCAGTGAAGTACAGATGAGTGGAACGGGAGTGAGTAAAGCTGCCTAGCCTGCCCAGGGTAGTTAATACCAAGCAGGAGAGACTGCCTGGGGTGGGGGTGATATGAAGAAATCACAGCCACCAGCAAGGAACTAGAAAAGCTAGAAATTGCCCAGCCCACAGTCCTTTTACCAGTCGAGTATAGTCTGTACAGTAGTCGCATGGCTCACGGAGAGTGATGATGGGTAATAGTTAAATAAGGTGCCCCCAACCCCCAGGCCATGCTACTGTGCCCAACATTGCTTTCTTGACTAAGTGACTGGTGTTGGCTCTGGAATCTTGTCATGCTGTTTTTGGATCTGGCTAGTGGTTTTTTTAGTGTTCCCTTAGCCGCTGAGTCCCAAGATCAGTTTGTATTCACCTGGAATGGATGGTAATGGACCTTTCAAGGTCCCTCAGGACTTCCTGAACAGCCCCACCATTTGCCATGGGGTGGTGGCCCAAACCTTGACTTGTTCCTGCCCACTGAATGAGAAAATGTTTCATTATACGTATCGTGCTCACCTCTGAGTGTCTCACAGATTTAGGAAAACATCTGAGGGGTATACAAGGACACCTGATGGAGTGGGGGTGGGAGATATCCACAAGGTGCAAGGGCCTGGCACCAAAGTAAAGTTTCTTGGAGTCTTATGGCCGGGTAAGACACACATGATGCCTAAAACTGTTGAGACAATTTTGCAGCAGCCTGTGCCAATGAACATACAGATGATTAGGACTCTTGGGGAATTGGCACATTTTTATACCCCACCCCTTATACAACTCACCCTTTCTTTCTTTCTTCCTTTCTTTCTTTCTTTCTTTCTTTCTTTCTTTCTTTCTTTCTTTCTTTCTTTCTTTCTTTCTTTCCTTCTTTCCTTCTTCCCTTCTTTCTTCCCTTCTTTCTTTTTGAGACAGGATATTGTTATGTAGCCTAGTCTGGCCTCGAACTCACAGCAATCATCCTGCCTCAGCCTCTCAAATGCTGGGTTCACAGGAGTGTGGCATCACATCCAGCCTCCCTCTTATATAACTTGATAAAAAAGGAAACCATATGGGAGTGGGATGAAAGGGTTCAAGAAGCTTTCGTGCAAGCTAAGATACTTGTGGGACATGCCAAACCATTATGTGCTCTAGTATCCCAATGTCCATTTGCTTTATTTATTTATTTGTTTATTTTTCATTTGTTTGTTTGGTTTTGGTTTTTTACACAGGATCTCGCTATGTAGTTCAGGCTGGACTTGAGCTCACTACATAGCCCGGGCTGGCCTTGAACTCATGGCAGTCCTCCAGCCTCAGCCTCCCAAGTGCTGAGATTACAGGCGTGGCCACCACACCCGGTCCATTTGTCTTAGGAGTTACTAAGAGTCTCAGAGCTATAGTTGGGGGCTATGGAAGAAACAACCAGAACAGACAATTCCAGTGGAATTCTGCTCCCAATCATGGGAAATAGAAGTCCAGTATACAGCACTGGGGCAGGAATTGCTGACCATGGACAAAGACTTGCTGCAGGTAGAATCCATCACTGCATTTGCTTCAGTGATGGTAAAGAGAGGATATCCAATAAATGGCTGTGTTGAAGGCCTTTTACCAAGCCCCTTTCTGGGGTGGCACAAATCAGATTTTACAGAAGTAGCTTTCATAACTACAGCAGCATGGACTCCTATCTGCTAGCCCTGTGACAAATGTCATGCAGGCCATACTGGAGTCAGTGTCTTTCCAAGTTTCTGATCCACCCCCAGTGATTTAATCAATGGCTAAGAGAGATAAGGTACTGGAATGGATAGTGTCTGTTCCTGAAGATGCTTGTTGCACCAATGACAGTAGTCAGTGCACAAAGCAGGAAGAGATGACAATAGTAGTACAGATGAATACAGCTACCATATGGTTAGAGAATGGGAAAGGAAGAAACAGCCAGTGAGCTGAGCTAAGAGCAGCATGGGTAATAGTGACTCATGAAGAGTTGCCCCTCTGCATGGATAGTTGGGCTGTCTTTAGAGGACTGACCCTGTGGATGGCACAATGGGAAAAGGAGCAGGTAGTTAGAAAGCCACTAAGGGGACAATAGATGTGGAAGGAGATGTGCAAAATAATATAAAATAAGTCAGAGCCACCAACAGGCTTCCATGTGGCTGTCCACGGCTTGCTAAGTCTGCCAGGTAATCAAAAGGCTGATGCCCTAGGGAAAGTGCCAGCCATTTGTCACCAGACACCTAGAGAAGTCTAGGCACAAGGGGGCCAACACAGGCTGGGGGATAGCAAAGGCTGCAGGTATTCCCATAAAGTATTCTGGCCTTTTACATCCTGTATTGGTGTGCAAGACATGTTCCAGGCTACAGCCTTGAAGGATGGATGTACTAGCTGAACAGGAGCATAGGTCAGTGTGTCTGGTATGAGATTATCAGGTGGATTACACTGGGACCGTCCCTGGAGGGAGGGATGCAAGTGCATGCTTACCTGTTTGGCTATTGCTGTGGGCCTCTTGCAAGTGTTTCCCATAAATAAGCCACTGGGGAAGCCACTATTAGAAGTCTTACTCAGTGTAGTGTGATGGATAAGTACCTATGAAGAGTTGACAATGACAGGGGCATTCATTTCACCAACACTGACATGAAAATTGGGCTGAGGACAGTCAAGTACAATGGCACATTCACCTGCCTTACAACCTCACAGGAGTTGGTTGGCTTGATTAGAAAGAATGGGTAACAGTTAAAGGTTTCAGTGAAGGCACCTTGCATAAGTGGAAAAAAGTACTTCCAGGAGTCATAAGGTTGTTGAATGAAAATCCCAGTGCCAAGGGTGGGCTACTTCCGTAGGGATTGTTGGCCAGGGAGGCCCACAAGTCCCCTCCATACCATACAGGTTATTGCCAGTGCAGTTGGTTGCACAACAGAACTGGACGATAAATTCCTATTGTTGAAGACACCATACCCTTTGGCTGCAGGACACAGAGAAATCAAGCTGGGACTGAGCTGGAAGCTTCCTCCCTATTGGCTAGTACGTATAACATTAATGCGTTACACTACCAGCATGCCAGGCAGGATGTGTGTACTGGCACAATAGTGACATGATTGGTCTGGGTGCAACCATCAACGTCTAATTGGACCACAAGCCCACTCCAAGGGAGAGGTTTCACATGTGGTACTGTAAGCCAGGACAAAAACTGTGGCTGGTGAAGTCACAGGCTCCTGTGGGAAAGGCTCTGCTGTTGTTTTGTTAAATGGATACGCTGTGCCAGTGAAACTACCATCTAAATATTTGTGTCTGGGCTGGTGAGATGGCTCAGCGGCTTAAGCGCCTGCCCGGCAAGCGCGAGGGCCCGAGTTCGACTCCCGGAACCCACATACGAAAAAGGGGCCGGTGATATCGCTCAGCAGCACGGGCGCCTGCTGGCGCGCGAGGTCCTGAGGTCGACCCCCCGGTACCCACAAAAAAAAAAAAAAAAAAATATTTGTGTCTGTGGCTATAGATTACTGTGTGCCACCGACCACGGCAGAGGGGACCCTCTTCTAGCGGTGGGCAGTGACCACGGTGGAAACCCATAATACTTACAACTGTTGGATATGTGGTGAATTGCCCTGCTCCAGTCAAGGGGCCTGTACTTGTTCCTCCAAAATGGGAGTAACTTTATGGGCATCCTGGAACGGAGATAGGGTCTTCCTATAAGTAGCATAAGTGAGGTAACATGAGAATGAATCCTGTCCCCAGGCCCATCATTGATTAATGTTTGTATTCTTGATTAATGTTTATGTCATTCTAGGAGTGAGCATCTGCTGCTGCAGTCTGGATTGGCACAATGGGCCAGTGCTCACCTCTCAGTCGGAGGAGATACATCCCTTCCGAGGCGCAGAGAGCATCACAGAAGAGGGGTCAGGAAGATTGTAAGAGCTGGAAGAAGGGGTGAAGTGTAGTGGGAATTCCTCTGAACCTTAGCCAAAGAAACTCCATCTTGTACCCCGCCCCATCTATCTGTCCAGTTCCTCTCATCCCCAACAGGTGCTGAAGCTGGACAGTGCTTACTGACACTGGCAGAGTGCCTGATAAGGACAGGGTGGAAGTGAAGTACACACAGTTTTCCCAAGGATCCTCCTAGCTTTTGCTTCTGCAAAAGCTCTACAAGACCAATAGCTTAACAAAGGGGGCACGGGTGACTTCAGGAGTGCTGCAGCCTGCAAGTCATCCACTACTCTGTTAAACTCATTTCCTTGCCACACTGGCCTTGTCCAAGTCAGTATTTGGATGATCAGCCTTGTTTCAGTTTGGAGGCAGAAGTTTCTTTTATGTCTCTTCAGGAAATTCACGTGGCACCATTAATTTTTTGTACATGTAGGCCACTTCTGCATCCACCTCATCTCTATAGAAGGGCCTCGTCAGGCCAGGGGACTCCTCCTCCAGGCACAGGTAAACATTCTGTGGCTCACTGTACCTGGTCCACTTGTAGGCTACTCTAGGATATTCCTCCAGGCCAGCTGGGAGGAGGGAATGCTTGGGATGTGTTGCAGGATTCCTGGATTCTACTAGCAATCGGGCATGGAACACCTTGCCTTATGATCCTCCAAACCTATCAGGGTTTTTGTCATCCTTCTCCATCTCTCTATGATCCTTCCCCCCTCCCACTATAATTCAGCCTTGGAGATAAAGGTAGCAGGACACAGGGCCCTTTCTCGGGAAACATTCCAGTAGTCTATTCTCCTGGTTCCTTCCCAGATCCTTCAAAGCCTCTTTTCCTTTGCAGAATTTTCTCTTATGAGGTAGCCTGGATCTTCATCTATTCTGCTAAGCCTATTGTTATGCTCTATCTGGACCTCGACCTATAAAAATCAAAACTTTGCCTCTTTTGTCTTCTTCATTCCACTGCATCTTGCTAAAAAGGCAGTGACCACAGAATGCTGCACATCTCAAAAAGTAGGTATGAAAGTTAGAGCTTCTTCTGGAATCCCCTGAGGAAAATGGGAACATCATTAGCTGTACCTATGAACGCCCCTTCGAATGTTAATACTAGCGACTAATTTTAATTTTTAATAAGCAATTTCTTTAACCTCATAGAACAAGAGAAGAGACACAAGAAAAAGATACAATCTAATAAAGAATATTAGAGTCGGTGGAGTTCATTCTTTCATTCTGGCAAAATATCTATTAACTCCCTGCCAAGGGCCACACAGATGAGGCCAAAGTTACAAAATGTAATGGAGTAGGGGGAACGAAATAAAAGGGCAGAAGAGTGTTTGGCACGTGGTCTAAACAGGAAAAATGTGTTGATGGGCTACCAAAGACACTTTAAAATCCCATCTTCTCTTCTCGCCTTTTATGCAACTGTTGGTTGAATAAGGATGAGTTTTTAAAAACCTCAATTAATTTTAAGGAAGGAAACAAAGTAAGTGTATTTCTTCTCACCAGGGAAGGCAATTTTGATGTTAAACACCTCATTGATAGTGGTAATACTATGCAGTTAATTTTAAAGATGGGAACAAAAGAAGTGTTTTCATTCTCACCAGGGAAGGCAGTTTTAAACACCTCATTGAGGGTAGTACTGCCAGGCTCATTTGGGACTTGATAATAGCTCCTCTTGACAAGACAATACAAAAAACACAGGGAGAAACCCACCAACACTTACAGGAGTTGTCACCCCCACCTACTAGCAAAGGTACATTTTCTCTGTTTCCTGAAAGGAATGTTAGAGTGCAGTGCAATCCAATTATTTTTACAATGCCAAGTCCCAAGGAATTGAATTCAGGAGCCTACTCCACTGATTTCAGTGGAACTTGGTGTGGTGAAATTGATTCCACTGGGCTTTGATACAAGAAGAAGAGAGTGGGAAATTTCTGTTCACATTTATTTATTTTGCCAAGCTAGAGCATAAAAGGATGAGAATGTTCCTTTTATCACTGCTATCTAAAACTACAATTAGTAAATAGGAAGAGAAAAGAATAGTAGTAAAAAAAATAGTTGTGTTACCTCTATGGTCATGAATTTGTTCATTATTGTGGAGGAAAAACAATCTGATGGCACTTTTCAGCAAGTGAGTGGAATCAAATATTTTAGTTGAAGGCTTCAGTTTGTCATCATGAGAGGAGCTTTCGGTGCTTGGACTGCCCCACTGCTCAAAACTGATGCTGTCATGGCCTCACTGGCTTTGTGCCATAGGATTCTGGGCCTAGTATCATGTTTGGTTGTCTTGAAAGACAGAAATCATAAATGCAAAAGTTATTGGGTTCGGAGAGATGTAATATGCCCATGGCGGGGGAAACTATTAAAACGTAAAGGTAATTTAGTTCTAATATTTAATTCTAAACACTTTAATTCTCACAGTTTCATGGATTTTGAGACAATTTGGGAAAGATTAGGAGTCAGAAGCTCTAAGAGGCATTTAGCGGTAAGCTAGCTAACACTTGGTTTCCAAGCCAGCATTCTCTCATCTAGCTTTGGTTTCAAAAGTAGAAGAGGTTAGTGGCTGACTAGTTAGAGTCCCTAACTCAGATACAAAGAAACTATCACTTCTCATGTGTTAATCAGCTTCCTGTCACTATAAAAATATTTGAGATAGGGCCGGTGAGATGGCTCAGCGGCATAAGCGCCTGCCCGGCAAGCGCGAGGGCCTGAGTTCGACTCCCGGAACCCACATACGAAAAAAGGGCCGGTGATATCTCTCAGCGGCACGGGTGCCTGCTGGCGCGCGAGGTCCTGAGGTCGACCCCCGGTACCCACAAAAAAAAAAAAAAAAAAAAAAAATTGAGATAATCAATTGGCTCACAGTTTTAGAGGTTCTACTCCATGGCTCCATTGTTTTGGGCCTGTGCTGAGGCAGCTCATCATTGTAGGCACATGTGGCAGAGCAAAAACACTTACCTTTTGGCCTAGAAGTGAAAGGAAAAAAAGACTAAGATCACATAATTCCCCTGTGGGCATAACCCCAGTTACCTAAAGGCCTCTCTCTAGGCCCTAACTCCTAAAGGTTCCATCAACTCCCAACAGCACAACCATGGAGACCAAGCCTCCTATACAAGACCTCTGGGAGTCATTCAAGGTCCAAACCATGGTACCCAGGTTTATAGCAGGTTTATAGTTACACCTATTTTGGAAATTCACACTGCCTGAAAAGGCAAACAGATAACAGTGTGCAAAATTGCACACCACCATGCAAAGGGAATTGATAACCCCATAGCAGGACATTCTTTAGGAGTGACAATGGCCACCTGATGTGTAATTCCCTTCCCTGACCACTGTGCACAGAGAATACCACTGTCCAGAAGGGAGACCCACATGAACCCAGAAGGAGAATTAGGTGTAGCCCAGGGACTGTGTTATAGATTCTTTCCTTTGGGGCTTTTATATTTAGAGACTTACTTCCATTCTTACTCGGGCATTCTTGAGACTTTCAATACAGGGGAAGTGGGCTTTGAATAGATTAAGGGAAATTTTTGTACAGGAAACATGATAAAGCAATAAGATGACTGGCTAAGTGCTCTGGTATCGAAACCTTCAAAAAATAAAAGCTCTCTAGAAATATAAAGTATTTTATTTTATTTTGTTCCAGAATATTACGAATGATATTACATTAGCTTTTATAATATTAGGCCATTTTTTCTGTGTAGAGATATCTCTCCCAAAACTGCTGAGGATGAGCTTCAATAACTTCAAATGTTAATATAATTTTCTTATGAACTCTGTCACATTACTGTCTACAGAATCTGCTCTTGGATGTTTTAGTTTCCCTCAGGGGTAGCAAGAGACTTTCATTCCTTCTTTTGCTTTCTCAACTCCAGGGGATCAGAGGGAAGTTTCTGATTGCTCTAGGCTTCAGTTCTTTATGAGCTCTCAGTCTGCTTAACACTTCTCTGAAGTCACAAGAAACTGCGTGGCAGGAAGTTCCAAGCAGGACTCCATAGGAAGGTGTGCCAAGGAAATCATGTCCATAGTAGCCGTTCTAAAGCACAGATTTGGGGGTCGCCTCATCTCTTTGGGTCTTTCTCACAATTCCTGGTTCAGATGGGAGGAGAAATCAGTAGGTGCTAGGAGAGAACTGTGCATTCCAGTGGATTGCACTCAAGTCTACAGACCAGACCTGCAGCTCCCCCAGGGGCAGTAGTGTTCAATTTCATTCAGCTCTTGGCAGCTGAGAAAGTCGCTCTTTCCTGTGCAGACCCTACAGAGCTTCCCAGAGTCCCCTCTCCCCTCCCATCCACAGCCAACCTTTCCAGCCCAGTGCTGCCCCAGCAGAAAGGCTTCCAAGCCTCAGAGGAGTCAGACACTCTCCCTTCATCTTGCTTCAGGGCACAAGGGACAAGGAGCCTTTGGCCAAAATCTGGCTTCCTTGGGGATTCTTCTTAGGAAATAAACTCCTCAGTGTGATAGTGCAAGCACGCACTCCAGTTTTAGGCAATAGCATACACAGTATTCAGAAGCAGTAACTTCTAGGAAATGTCCTCAAAGGAAGGAGTCGTACTCCCAGGCTCTGCTTCTTTCTTCCCTCGGGAATGCAGACTGCTGACTGGAATTTGGTAAAAGCGATGTCCTTGGGAATGGCAGCTATGAATGTCAGAGCCAGCAAGATGGAAGAAGCCTACATCCCCACCTCCAGAGAAGGCCAGACTAGCCTGACCTGACCACCTTTTGACTTCCTGAATTTAAGATAGGTAAGTATCTGTCTTGAGTAAGCCACAATTATTTGGGATTTTCTTTTACTTTCTAAACTCAATCTTAACTAATTCAAATGCATAAAGATTTATTTAAAGGGACATTTATTGAAGCAATATTTGAAATAATGGTACTAATCTGAATGTCTGTTGATAAAGCAGTGGTTGAATACATTGTGGTCCATGTTTTTATTCAGTGAACAAATATCTTCGAGCATCTATATCTGGCACTCTTCTATATCCGAGGTACAGCAGTAGATCAAAGAGACAGAACTGTCCCTTCATGGAATTCACACTGAGCCAGGAACATCCAAATTATGGAATACTATGAAGCTATTAAAAAGTAAAAGCTATTGTGTATTACCATTGTCCTTAATATATTAGTTTATAATGTTAGGGAAATGCTATATTAACAATATTTTCTTATTTTCTCTCTCTCTGTGTGTGGGGGGGTGCCGGGATATTTTATGAATTCTTGATGCTCTGGGTGTGGGGCCCTGCTCATCCTGGGGAGACTAGTCCTCCCAGAGTTAGCTAATTCCTAGAATAGCAAATGACTTCCTGGGAGTTTACCATATGCAAACAAACTAATTCAGAGCTCAGACCCACCACTTACCTCCTTTATTGTACTCTCACAGGTTAAGCCACTATGTCCCTTCCCTAATCATCTCAGGGCCAGGTACCAAGCAATTAGGGCAGTCCCTACATCCCATATTCGAACTAGTCAATCCTCAACCTGCCTTGTCCATTCCTTCCAAGGAAAACCACAACACACTCTTTTCCAGTCTTTTCTCTGGCTTCCTCCGCCTCCTGATGGCCCCCGAAAGCTTCCCCATGTGGCCCACATGCCTCTTTCTTTTGGAAACTACAAGTAACAAACTCATTTCAAAGGCAGGTATCTCTTGGTCTGTTGGCTACAACATACCTGAGTAACAATAAAACCTACACTTAAAAACAGAGAGATCTCATTTTTTTTACAAAAATTTATAAATGCATATGCTTGTACATATTTTAAAACATAAATGAAAATTATGGAAAGAGATTAAAAACTGTTACTGTGTTGGTTACTTTTCTTTCATTGCTGGAACAAAATACCTGATGCCCAGAATTAAGGAAGGAAAGGTTTATTTAGTTCACAGTTTGTGGAGGTTTCAGTCCATAATCAGCTGGCTCCAAGGCAGAGTGGCACATGGCAGAGGGCAATGGTTTGTGGTGGCGAAAAACAGCAAAAGTAACAAAAGCAAAAAGGAGGGAGCACGAGAGAAGACTCTTTCTGTCTCTTATGTTGTACATAGGCTACCCACCCTAGGGTGGGTGTAGCACTCACAACCATAATCCCAGCACTAGACAATGAATCAATCACAAACTCTAGAAGCCCAACCCCCCATGACTGCATGAGGCTTTGGGGGGGGGACATCTAGACACAAACCATAACAGTTACCATGATTACATCGAGAAGTGCATACCAACAATGGGGAGAAGAGGCAAAGACTTCATTGTTCTTTAGGCATCTCAGCACTAATTAGATCTTTACAAGGTACATGTATTACTTTTGTGAGAAAATAAAACAAACTATATGCTTTTGTATCTCACTTTATTATTCCAGTCTTTTCACTTGGTCACACTGAGTTGGGCACAGCTCAGCTTCTTGGGGTTATGCCATGCAAGCCAGCTGTCCCCTTGGCCACCTCACCCCTTCTGGGTGGCAGCTTTTCCCACATTGCTCCATGCCCTTTCCACCTTCCATGAATATGTTGAAACTGCCAGTCTGCTGAGTGCTCCTGTCTACCTCATGGGCATAGTGGGATTAATGCTTTCTGTTACCAGCAATAATTTTGATAGGATCACCACAAGGAGAAGAATGTGGAACTTTGGAAGTCTAGAAAGCTCTTCAGAATGTGAGTCCCTGAATAAGTGCTGAGAATCAATTATTTTGTCACATCTCTGAATGTGATCAGATATAGAATGCTTAGTATGTTAATCACCTTTCCATCATTGTGACAGAATACCTGACATAATTGACTTAATAAAGGAAAAGGCTTATTTTGACTCACAGTTTCATACAAATCAGCCATGGTTGCCTGGCTCTGTTGTTTTGGGCCTGTGGTAACACAGTATATCATGGTGTGGAGCACTTGGTGGAGGAAATCTGTTCACATCATGGGAGCCGGGTAACAAAAAGAGAGACAGAAAGGGGCCAGGGTGCCAATATTCACTTTAAGGGCATGCCCCCCTAACTTCCTCCAAGTAGGCCCCACTTCTTAAAAGTTCCACCACCTCCCAACAGGGCAATGGGCTGGGGATCAAGCCTTTAACACATGAGACTTTGGAAAATACTTCATGTTCAAACTAGAGCAGTTAGCCACAGTTAAATGAGGGGTGGGGGAGAAGAATAGGCCTACCCCTTGACAAAGATCCTCACAGTGAGATGTCCCAGACCTTGGGAAAACAGTGAATCTTTACTTGTAGAGGGTACAAGAAAATTCAGTTCAGCAAACTGACTCTTTGCAACCAACCTGCCTGGAAAACAGCTGGCAAAGCAGGTACAGAGTTGGTGGGGAAGGTGAGGGGTTTCCAGTGTAAATAATACCATAGTGGACAGTGGGGCAGAGGAGGGGTCCTCCAGCCGGATGGTTTCAGGGAATCTAGACTGGGGTCAGCCTGCAGAAGAAAAGTTGCCCAAGTTCAGGGGCAGGCAACTGCTCTTAGGTGGAGGTATCATTTGTTTGTCAAATGTTTCTGGATCATGTTCCCTAGGCCTAGCAGGCAAGGCAGAAGCAAGCCAGTGCTCCTCCCAGTGGTGGCTGGGGGGAGCAGGGGTCAGTGCCCTGCATCTGAGGCTCAGAGAGCACACACGGGATTCTACCAACCAACAATTAAGTGACACCAGTGTCAGTCACCAGTCATGTGATCTTCACCCAGGTACTTAACTTCTGAGTCTCATCATTCTTGTTTTAAAAATAATACAGTAAAGTCCAGCTCCTCTGCGAGGTGAGAGAGAAGCAGTGACCTCCGTGGCTCCCAGGCCCTTCCCACTTCGGCAGGTTCAGCTCAGTACGAGAGAAAATGCCGAGGGCTGCCTTTTGCAGCTGAAGAGTTGATAAACAATAGTGCTGGGTTTATCTGGGCCCTCTGATCTCAGGATTTCAAAGAATGTTAGACAAATACCTCGCAGAGGATAAGACTTTTCTCTGTTTCCTCAATGGTGAGTCAGAAGAGCTGTCAATAGGCAGTAACAGATCCAAGGACACAGTGTAGGTCAAGGGCTTTGGAGGTGAAAAGGGATGTCACAGACGCGCTAATGCAACAGCTCTCAAGTGTGAGTGGATAAAATCGTGTGAGAAAACCTCAAATCCCACCTCAATACAGCCTGCTTCCACAATCCGGGTGGAGGCCCTGGATTCCAAGTTTTAACCGTGCTGTCAAGTGGTATGTTTATCACACTTTGAGAACCACTAGTGTAGTGGAATCAGAAAGCTGTGTCTTCTATTTGAGGCGTGGCCCCTTGAGTGATCAGAAGAATGACCCAAGGGGCAAAATCTACAAAATTCATGCTTCACAATTCTAGGGAGAAAGGCATGCTGGAATACAAACTCAAGGATCTCAGGCTAACTCCTTTTATTAAAGAAGCAAGCGTTCACAGCACTCTTGGAAGGCTGAGGCAGGAGGATAGCAAGTTCGAGCCAGCCTGGGGAAGTTAGCAACTTAGTGAGACCCTGTCTCAAAATAAAAAGGGCTGGGAATATAGCTCCATGTGAAGTCCCTGGGTTCATCCCCAGTATCAATCAATCAATCAATCAATCAATCAATAGCTAGCAAGAGTGACTCCTAAGGGTGAGGCTAGCCCCATTGGGGGAAGACAGTAAATGACCTTGGCAGCCACTCTTTTAGGCGTCCTCTAGCCCAGGTGGAATAGCAAGAACAGAAGTTTTACTTCCAGCTTCCCGTGGCATGAGGAGTTCCTTGGCTTTGCTTGCATAAGTCCAGTCTCTGCCTCTTCACATGGCTTTTCCTACTCTCTGTGTCTCAAATTTCTCTCTACCTTTCTTTTACAAGGACATTTATCCTTAGATTTAGGGCTCACCATGATAATCCAGGAAGACTTTATCTCCAGATCCTTAACTTAATTACATCTTCAAAGACCCCTTTTTCAAATAAAGTTCAGATAGACATGTCTCTTTGGAGGCACTATTCACACCATTACATCTTACCACCATGATCGTTAGTTATATGTGGCATGATTTAATGTCAGTTTCCTCCACAATATTGTAGCCTTGAAAGTGGGAACCAGGAATACAGTTTCTGTGGTGCCCAGTGCCCGGAATGTACTAGTAACTCCATCTTGTTTAATGAGCGAAGTAGTTTCATTTCTTTGAATTGCTTGATAATCCAACAATACTATTGTTTTACTGTTAGCGTAGTTTAGTAAAACACATTATTATGCTTAGTGATTGCTGGATTTATTTACTCTTAAAATTGTATAGCTATTTTTTTCAGTGCTGGAGGATTATCTAATGGTCTCAGGCCTCCTAGGCTAGTGCTGTATCACTGAACTACACCCAGGTCTTTTTATAATTTTATTTTAAGATAGGGTTTTGCTAATTTGTCCAGGCTGGCCTCAAACTTGCAATCCAAGTAGCTGGGATTACAGGTGTGTAATCTGTGTGAGACGGGACAGAGACAGGGACAGAGACACAGACAGACAGACAGAAACAAGTCTTTCCTCAGTCCACTTATTTTTCAAGATTTTGTTCCAGGTGAGGTGTAGAGTCTTGTACTTGAGCCTTGTTGTTTTCAAGCTCCATTGCCACCCCAGACATCTTCTACCACCCCTTCTCTTTGGAGATGTTGAGTCAAATTCATTATATGAAGATATTAGTTTGAGAAAAACAGCCATGTCACAATATTGAGCCTTTTCATCCACAAAATGGCATGTCTTTGGATTTGGATGAGATCTGCATTTTCAGTTCAGTCTTCTTCCCTTGTGCCACTCTTGGGTGGGTGTAGGGAGAGGACTGTGAAACCCGGAGGTACAGGTCTGCCCTGGGTCATGCTAGCACTGTCTTCCTTCTGTTGTGGGTAAAGGGTGGCATTTTCCCTCCACACTAGCTCTCTCTCCTCAAAGCACACTAAGCCTCTTCCTTCTGAAGGTGGATGATGGAAGGCTCTTCTGCCCCCCCACCCCAAGAACTTGAGCCAAAGAGGCTGTGTGGGGTGCACTGCAAAGGGAAGGGTGCATGTGAGATGGCTGCGGATGGCTATGGCTTAAATGTGTATATTTCCTCCAAAATTCACACTGAAACTCAACCCCCAATGTAACAAATATTAAGAGGTATGGTGTTAGGCTATGGGTGAAAGAAATGCAGAGAATTACCTGTTTCAAGCCCTCATGAGTTGGATTTGCACCTATAAGGGGAGGTTGGGGGGTAGGTTTGCCCCTCTTCACTTTCGTCTCTTCCTTCATATAAGGATGCCCTGGGAAAGGTCTATGAGAAGCAGGCCTGACTCTGCTGTGTTTTGGCCTTCTCAGCCTCCAGAACGGTGAGAAATAAATTTCTATTGTTTATAAATTTCCTCACCTACAATATTTTGCTGTAGCAGGAAGAATGAACTAAGACAGACCCACTTGTACAATTTTCACTGTTGCACAATATACTTTTCTAGAATTTATTTAAAATTTGCGCCTCTATGTAAATGATATAGGTCTTGTGTGGGTGTGCACACAGCAGGACATTTGCCAAATGTTGGTGCCAGAGTTGTACTGACTTCAAGAAGCAAACTGGAAAGCTTTCTTTCTATTTCTGTGTGCTGAAGCAGTTGGAAAGCATGGCCTGTTAGCAGCAATAACTTGAGCTGGTCTCAATGAGGATGTGCAATAACAGCCCATTAAAGGAGGAATGAGAGGTACAGCTTGGAGGTGGTGTTTAAGACTGGCACAGACCATTCTGCCTCCAGATGTTTGCTGTGGGAAACAGATTGTGTCTCTACCTTCCCATCTGGCTTAGAGGTAAACTCCACAGACCTCACAGATAGCTTGTCAGAATTCTGCTGCGTCTTCCGGTGTGTGTCCGTGCCGTCTCCTTCAACGATGCACCATGGGAGGTGGAGAAGAAAGCAGGGGCAAATGGAGACCAGGCCTTACTTGCCTTTGCCAAGACTGGGGGTGGGAGGTGGGCGAGCAAGACTTTGATTCAGAGGCAGCGGCATCTGTGCGTGGAGGGTTTCGCTGTATTGTGCCAAGTACAGCGTTCATTGTTGGCTTTAAAAATAATGTTCGCAGCTGGCCTTTGAAAAGAAAAGAAGGTTATAAGAGGCAAGGAGATTAGACTCTGAATTTACTTTTCTTTATCTTTTCAGAAAAGGAGGTTTCATTCCAAAGGTTTTATCCCCAGCGGGTTGACAGGCTACTGCAGTCACTAGCTTCATTTAGGAGGGGCCTGGAAAGCAATAAAAACCTCTTCCTATTTTCTAGTTCCACCGTGCCTGTCAGATGAGTTAGATATCCCGAGCTGCGGAGGTGAGGAGAATAAGTGGAGGAAAGAATAAGAACCCCAAATGACTTGTTATAGCCATTCTTTTTAGCTAGAGCTTGACAATTATATATATCTACATGATAATACTTAATATGAAAAATGTCTATCTGAGAAAGACAGGGAAGTGTCATTTCATTTAATAAACTCTGTTCATTTCAATATATGGACATTTTCACTAAATTACATATTTTTTTCTTCTAAATTTTATCTCAGGGTTTATGAATGAAATGTCATTCTGAAATGGTTTTAAGTGACCAGATGAAGATTTATCATCGGCATGTAATGTGGCTGGAATAATACCGACATAGAAATAATTGCTTTTCCATAGGTGGTCCTGCAGTTTCATGATTAGACCTACAAGTGCAGTGTCAGCAAGCTGTCCCTAGATCCCTTCTCTGGGTCTCAGTGAAGAATGACCCGCTTCTCTGAGATTCCACCTGCTCAAAACTCAGAGGCCAGCAGGGGCACCGGGGCTTCTGCTGAGGGTCCTGCCACTGCCGTTCAACGTTACCGCGTCCGTTTGGTACAAGACCATCGTTTCACGCAAATGAGGCTACAGAGTAAAGTGAACGTGCTTAAGGTTTTCATATTGTATCCACGAAGAAACAGGGCAACAAAGTCTTGTGAATTAAAACAAATCCCTCTCTCAGTACATGCACATGCACAAGTAAGCAAGCAAAACATCCTCGAGGCAAGCAGGGTCCTGGAAAGGTTAGATTCTGCTTAAAGGACCTCTTGCAAACAGCCACAGGATAAGAAGTACACAGGGGCAAGCACCTGGCCTACGAAGACTGGTTAATGTAAATATGCTGTGTGGGGAGGCGGTGGGGATTTATATGGACATGTCAGTTCGAGAAATTTTAATTGGAATCCTGTTCTGGGTGCTGGGGATACAGGAGAGAACAAAATAGACAAAAATGTCTACTCCCAAGGAACTTTGGTTCTAATAAGGGATATGAATAACAAATAAGACAAGTAAAATATATAGAGCACAGCTAGCGATCTGTGCTAAGGAAGGATGTAAAGTGGAAAGAGAGAAGTGACTTGAGTGTGTAGTAATTTTAGATCAGTGTCCAGGAAAGACCTCACGAGACAGTGACATTTGAATGAAGACCTGTAGAGAATGGTGCAGGCAGCCATGTGTGATCCTGAGGGACAGAGACCATTCAGGTCAGCCCTTGTCTGGGCCATTGGAAGATGTGCAGCGAGTGAACCAGGAGAAATGGGGTCAGAGATGTAATGGGGGTTCGTGTGGTGTGGGTCTACTCTACTGGAGGGTTTGGAGCAGAAGAATGTGATCTAACTACGTTTGAACAGAGTCACTTGGAGTGTTGCTCTGAGACTAGAATAAAGGCAGAAAAGGTGGAAGACCTGTGAGGAGGCTGATGCAATAATCCAGGGAGCAAGAGATGAGGGTGGGTGGAGAAGAGTGGTGGCAGGGGAGAGAGTGGGCAATGGTTGGATTCTAGCCATATTTTGAAGATCAAACTGAAAGAATTTGCTGAACATTGGATCTAAGAATGACAGAAAAAGAGAAGTTGAGGGTGACTATGCAAAATATATCCATTAATATATTTTATATACATATATATGTACATGAACATGCATTAAATGTTAGATTTTTCTGCCAGGAAAACCCTTTTTCTGAAGGATTAAGTTATTGTTTGCTATGATGGGGAAGACTGCCAAAGGAGCAGGAGGTTTTTTTGTTTTTTTTTAATGGAGGGAGGAATGGGAGAGTTGATAAAATGAATATCTGGAGTTAGGCATGTATTGTTTTCCATTGCTATAACAACATAAATGAGATTGGGTACTTTATAAAGGGAATAAGTTTATTTAGCTCATAGTTCTGGAAGTTCAAGAGGATGGTGCTGACATTGGTTGGCTTTGATGAAGGCCTTATGATAGATGGCATCATGGTGACAGCATATGGCAGAGGAAGAGATGGCATGGTGAGACAGGAAGCCAGAAGGAGTAGGGAGGGACTGGTGTTGCTTTTATAACAAGTCACTCTTGTGGGAACTAACTGGGGTCCCAGAGAAACCACTTAATCCCTTGCGAGGGCATGCCCCAGTGACATAATGACCTCGCACCAGGCACCACCTCTTCAAGATGCCACCACCTCTTCACATTGCCACCTGGGGACCAATCTTCCAACCCACAAGTCCTCGGTGAACAAACTGTATCCAAACCTCAGCAGGGCATCTTAAGTTTCAGCTGAACACTGGACAGCCGAGTGGAGACATTATGTGGCCAGTGGTTACTTTCATCTGGAGTTCAAGGGAGGACTGGGCTGGAGGTGTAAAATTCAGCGTCATCAGCCTACGGGGCCATTTGAAGGAATCAGACTGAGGACGTCGCTGAGAGGATAGATATATCGAACACTTTCAGATAAGGAAGGGAAGAGCTGAAAAAAGAGCTTGCAGAGGGTAGGAACAAAAGCAGGCAAGGCCGGTGAGATGGTTCAGCAGCACAAGCGTCTGCCTGGCAAGCACGAGGTCCTGAGTTGGACTCCCAGAACCCACATAAAGGAAAAAAAGGGCCGGTGATATCGCTCAGTGGCCCTGACACCTGCTGGCACACGAGGTCCTCAGTTCGACCCCCGGTACCCACAGAAAAAAAAAAAAAAAAAGCAGGCAGATGGGTACCTCGGAAGCTAAGGGAAGAATGTCTTTCAAAGAGGAGAGAAACAGCGGGGTCTCCTGCTGATAGGAAATCAAGGAGAATGAGGCCTGAGAATGACCATTAGGCTTAACAACATGGAAGCCAGATGAATGTACAAATAAAACCAAAGACACAGATGCAGAGGAAGGGCACAGGCCACCTGCTAGGCCGCTGTCCTAGATGTGTCAGCGCAGTGCCTCTCGTGCCCACTGTCCCGCGCTGGACCAGAGCTTTCCCAGGAGACCTGGACGACTCCTTGAGCACGGTGGTCTCATTCACACCACATGATAGTTCATGACTGGCCTACGATTGGCCCAACAGAAGGCTCTGCCAGTGCCACTGGGTCACCTCTCTGGAACATGGAGGGACCAGCTGCCATCCGTGGAATCTGAAGCGGAGAAACTGCACGCGGGAGGCTGTGAGGTAGGAGGGCCGTACGCAGATCACAGAGTACAGCGGCTGCCTGCAGCAGAAGTGATGCCCCAGAAGAAGACGCGGAGAGGGAGAAAGTGGTGGAGTCACACAAGTGGCGGAGAACAGAGGCGAGATCCACAACGCTCTGTGCTCTTTCCGGAAGCACCGGTGGCCCCAGACACTCATGATAACCCCAGCCCTCAGACCCTCGAGAGTGTTTCCGTCATGGTATCTGCAAACGAGGCCCCACTACTTAAGCTAACTTGAGTGCCACAAGCAAATCCCAACAGCACAGCTGCCACTTTCACTGGCACAAAACATGATCTGGGAACAAGTTTGTCAGAAGGTCTTGAGTTAAAGCAAAAGAACGTAAACATCATGGTCGACGCCACAGGAAAAGCTGGGGTCATGGAGCAGGTGGCTGGGTTTATTCACACTGTGGTAACAAAACACAGTTCTTTCCAATGTTCAAGCAGGAAAGGGGCCTGTTTCTCAATGAGGTTTTCCTTTCTTGCCTTGACTGATCCTGAGCATGGGGATTGCCAGCTTCTCACAGTGATGATATCAAACAGTTCTTGCTGTTATAGAGAAACCAAGGTAGCTGTTGTCTCAAACTGCAAGTCCCTTGGATTTCTAAGATTTAGCAGCCAGGTAATATGCATTTTGTTAAAGACATCCCAATATTACCAGGCCTTTGACTGAGGATCTTTTTTCTGTTGAGGTCAGTGGTAAAAAAAATGTTGTTGTTGTTTTTAACACTGAATGTACAAAATCCAGAGTTTGTTACAGTTCTGAGCAGCAGGCCGACTCTCAATGGGATCACCCAGGGATCAGGAAACCTTCCAAACTAAACCATCTTAGAAAGGCTTTCTAGAAGCTCTGCTTTAGGGCAGCAAGGAAACAGTTTCTAGACCTGTCTCTAAACCGTCGACATTAAGGAGGTATTTTAATACATTTTAAAATTGTAAAATAGCTAATCTCAATCAGACTGACTGTGGCCTCTGGATTTCTCATTTTGTGCTATGTAGACACTTTTAGTCCTCTTATACTGTTATTTGATTGAACACCTACTTTGTGCCAGTTTGCATATCTGTACTGGGAATGCTGCACTGATCAATAACAGTGCTATTCCGGGCAGGATGTGGATCACAGCGACTTAGCCCTTCACAGAACAGTTAGAGCTGCTGCCATGCTCTGCAGTAAAACCACCCAGGAATTATTCTGGCTTACAGCCTATTAACTTTTACCACTTCCTTAATGCAAAGAGAATTTTATTACCAATTTACCCAGCAAGTTAAATTAATATTTATAAGAGTCATAGGGGCTGAGAAGCATGATGAAAATTCTAGTTGTGCTTTGTCGATGCTGGATTTTTCCCTCTGTCATCTCATGGTCTCTCAGTAGTGACCCAAAATAGTACGCTCTTTTTTTTTTTTTTTGTGGGTACCAGGGGTTGACCTCAGGACCTCACACGCCAGCAGGCGCCCGTGCTGCTGAGCGATATCACCGGCCCTTTTTTCGTATGTGGGTTCCGGGAGTCGAACTCGGGCCCTCACACTTGCCAGGCAGGCGCTTATGCCGCTGAGCCATCTCACCGGCCCTTTTTTTTTTTTTAGCTAGAATGGATACAAACCATGATTCTCATAAAGGGTTTTCCCTTGAAAAAAGGAAATTCAGAAAATCCTTAAAAAGCTCCAGGAAGAAGCTTAGTGTTGATGATATCCTTTTTGTTGAGCCTAATCATGAGATGCCACTTAATCATTAGAGCCAAATTGGCCACTCGGGGAAAGCTCTTCCGCGCTGCCCTGGGCTGGCCCTCTACAGGGAAGCGCATTTCCTTCCAGCCACAGGACAGGCCTGGTCCTCGGTTTTTTACTGAGACCAGTAGACCCGCCCTTACACCACCAGTACTTTCCTGGGGCCTCTGCTTCAAGCCCTTGCACGCAGCTGGTTTCCCTAGCCAGGCACCTTCCTCACAGGCTGAGGAACCTCTGCAAGGGTGACAGAGGTGGAGCCAGTGCCCACGTGGCCCTCACCTGGCTGTCAAGTCCCTGCAGGGCTGGTAGTGGGTGCCTGGAAACCGCCTGGGCTTTGGAGACACTCTGGCATCTCAGGGCTCAGGCTCCCAAGACCCAGAACAGGGCCGAGCTCTGTATCTTTTGGACACAAAGCGGCACACATTACTGAGCCTCAATTTCCTTATTGTGAAAATGCAAATGGCTTCCTCAGGGGTTTGTGCAAGGCCTGATGACACCCCTTCCTTAGGTGGCAGCTCTTTTCTTTGTGCTGGCTCTGTCCCCTCCCCGCTCCCCCTGCTGGTGGTGACCGGTGGGGAAGCACAGGGGCTGCTGCCTGTTGCAGGCCCATGAAGCTGTTGAGGGTGAGAGACAGGAAAAGGAGGAGGAAGAAGAGCAGGGGAGGAGGGCAGAGAAGGGAGGGACAGGAGACAAAAGGAGAGGGAGAAGGTGGGAAGGAGGAGTAGGAAAAGAGAGGAAGAGAAAGAGAAGGAGGAGGAGCAAAAAGAGGGAAAAGAGAAAGGGAAACACTGCACCTAGCAGTCAGCTGAGAGGTGCGGAGGATGCCCCCACAGGCCCCTCCACAGCAGGAGTCAGCGTCAGCATGATGAACCCAGCACGCACCGTGGAAGGGGGCAGGCTGTGGGCAGAAAGCTGAACCCACTACCGGGGCTGGTGGTGGATGAAACAAAAGAAATGCTCAAGTGGCCTGTCCGAAGCAGCAACACAGCGCTATTCACAATAGTTTATGTGCCTAAGGCCAGCCTCTGGCTGGATGACTGTGACCACTGCTCCTCGGGATAGTTTCACAGGATGGTTACAGTGATTAGTTTGCCTTTCCCCTGCCTTTGTTCTTCCTGTTGTTTACCTCCCTTTGCTGGCCCATGTTTTGGGCTCTCTTGACTCATGCAGGACACTGTGGAAGAGCTTTCTTGAGGGGTACAGGACAGCTCCTTTGGAGGGGAATAGGTGGACATCTCTAAGAGACTTAGAGGGGTCCTCCGAGGCTGGCAACAGGATGGGATGTGTGTGGATTCTGCCAAGTAGTAAAGCAGGCACTGGCCCATCATGGCCACCAAGAGGGACCCAAGAGCATGGCTATGAGGCATGCCCCAGTCGGCCAGGCCCTACATCCCAGGGAATGACAGTCTTTAGGGACCGAGCTGGCTGGGGCACAGTGCAGATCTTGGTGGTGTCCCTGATGGACTGAGGCTAAAGGCCCAACACCGGCTTTTAGATACCTTGGATAGCTCAGTGATTCTTGTGGGAACTAGAGACAAAGAGGAAACCCCACACAACTGATATTGAATTCACAGGCAAGTTGATTTAATATGATTTTGAAAAATTCAGAATGGGAATATTCCATGACTTAGAGCAAAATTCATCACCACTAAATATATATTACCTCATTAAAATCTCACAACAGTCCCATGAAGTAGGTGTAATTGCCATCCCTATTTTGCAGAGTGTGTTGAGCCTCGAAGGGAAATAACTTGGGTATTCAGAACTCTTAAGTAGCAGAGAGCTTTAAACTCAGCCCCCTGCTTGGAATCACCCTGCCTTAAAGGGTCACCTCCCCCCCAACGCCCTCTTTGCATCTTAACTGGTCATGGAGTTTTCCTTTTGGAATCTGGCTTTCTGCTGATTCCTTTATGAGGAATTGCAATTCCTTTATGAGGAACTGCGTTAATCGTACAACATCGTAGAGCTGCACTTGATCACCACACCTGGACCATGTGTTCTCTCATGGGGTGCGGAGTCTTGCAAGACCCCAGTGCCTTGGCTGCCTGCGGCTCCCTGCCCAACTCCCCTCCTCACCCCGGCCGTCTTGGATCCTGAGAGCTCCCTGGGATCTCCTTCCCAGGGCCCAGGGAAGCTGCTTCCCCTTTAGAGGGGCACAGAGGGACAGTGAAGGTGTCACTCGTCACATGCCCCCAGACCCACTTGCTCTTAGCCACACAGGGAAAGAAAATTCAGGTTCAGTGTTATTAAAAAAAAAAAAAAACTTTAAAAGCCTGAGGGGGTGGTGGCAGAAAGAAACACCCACAAGAGAGACCTTTGTAACAGTATGGTAACCTGAACAGAAAAACCTTTGATAAACTCCCTGGGAGCGAGCTGAAATATTTCTCTTCTCTTAGCCTCCAAGGTGGGATGGCAGCAGGTCAAGCCCGAAACAAGATGACCTATTCCACCAGCTTCAGTAAACCCTAATCCGGGAGGAAGGAAGTCGGGTCTGGTTTCCACGGTTGCTTTAAAAAAAATCAGGGCTTTGTTTCTCAGGATTGCTCTTCCAGTAGTTGTAACACACGGTGGTTTGCTTTGGCAGGAAAAGAACCTTCTGAAGACAAAGACTTGTTTTACAGGCATAGAGCCCTCTGAGCTAAGTGTTGTTCTGCCATGCGGCCACTGGGTGGCGCTGCAGGAGCCGAAATGGCACGAAGGCCGTCGCTTCCAGCTTCTGCCTGGCCAGTCGCAGAGTTAAAGTGAAGGAAGTTAACTCCCAGGGAAGGAGAATAGGGCCAGCCCCCTCCCAAAGTCTCTTTTAATGTGAACAGTCCGTTTTTTCTCTTATATAAAGAAGAAATAAAAGCATATTTTAGAAGACATGTTTTAATTTGGGAAATGCTATTTATATTAGGGTATAAAAGACCCTTTAAGAGTGGGTAAATGCAGTGTCACGAAAGTCACCTGGCTGTGCCCCTTGCAGCTTGCTGCCCCTCAGAACTCCTGTAAAGAAAAACTTAATAGTGTAATTTTCACTTCCTTCCTTCCTGGGCCCCCCTCTCCTGCAGCATCTCCACAGTTGCCCCCCAGCATTCTGAGGCCCAGTCCCACCCAGCCCTCCCCACGGACCTGGCCTTAGTGGTCAGCATCTCCCCACTGCTGCTCTCTTGAATAAACTTGCTTAGAAATCTCCATGTTCAAAACCAAACTAAGCGAGAAACAATACATCCTTACCTAGCCCTCCACCTCCTCCTTCAGCTACTCACCTGTCTTCTTCCTTCTTTTCCAACAAATTCTGAGATGGACTTGTCTGTGAGAATAGCCTCTCTTCTCTCCCTGATATTTCATTCACCCCAATTTAGTTTTTGTTCCTCTAGCTTCCCCAAAACTCACTGCCCAAATCTAAATTTAGAAAATGCTTTTGTCTCTTTTCTTACATGGCTTTTCACGCCCCCCCCCACTAGATACTGATGATCCCCATCTCCTTAACCCCTTCTATTCTTGGCTCCTGGGGTCTTCACATCCCTTGGGTTTCCTCCCTGCCCCACCCCCTCCTTGGTCCCATGATGGGATCCATTTCTCACACAGAACTGTACTGGGCATGGAAAGGATCCCCAAAGACCCCATCACAGCAGGACTTTGAGCTGAGAGACAAGATTACTAGAGATCTTCATCCCTACTTATTCATACTAAGTTAGAGCAACCATGGTCAATATCCCAAGTACTGAGTAGGTCCCCAAAATGAAAGAATTCAGGCAGGGTGAGTAGAGGTGGGGTCAGGAAAAGTGTGTGAAAGGTGGCTTGACCCCAGTCTCACAGACCTCTTCATGAATGGGAGAGGCTGACCAGTGGCCACTTCCAGGGGAGGGCTAGGAGTGGTCACCATCCATCCCTGAGCCCCTCAAGGCCTGCCTGGTGTCCCAGCTAACTATTGCTGCAGAAAAAGCCATCTGAAGCTTAACTGAAGAACAGATCATGAGGTCTGCAATTTGGATAGGGCTCAGGGCATGGGGAGGGCTCAGCTCGGCTCCACTCAGCTCCACACGGCATCTGCCGGGGCAGCTCCACTGTAGGTTGGCAGATCCACTCCCGAGATGCACACCACATGGCTGGAATAGTGGAGGTAGATGGGGCTGAGGGCCAGGGGCCTTGGTTCCTGTCTCTATGGACTTCTCTGTGTCTGCTTGGGCTTTCTCATGGTCTGATAGTTGAGTGTCCAGAGGGAGCCTCTCGAGATGGACTGTGGAAGCCTCCAGTCCCTTAAGGCGTGAGGTGGAAACTGGCACAGTCCTGCACCCTCTATGCTCTATCCCAGTTCAAGAGGAGAGCAGAGACCCCACCTCTTGCAAGGAGTGTCGAAGAACTTGGGGCTGTGTTTCAAACCACCCCTAACACATTGCCTTTACTCATTCTCTCCTTCTTCCTCATCCTCTATGTTTCTCTTTGACCTCCTCCTCCTCAGGTAGGGATTGTGTGGGGACAGTCACAAGAATGGAGCCCAGAAGGTTTTGTCCTTTCTTTCTCTACCCCAACCTTAGGACTACTTCCCTCCGGACATCGTCAATCTTGCAGAGAAAAGAAAGGCTGTCAGCAACTTAATTCATTGTCCCTTCCAAGAGGGTAGAAAGACCAAATAAATGCCCTAGTTTCAAGGACTTCCAAGCAGACCAACAGTTCCACCTGGGGGCAAGGGAATGCAGTGATCAGAAATGCTGGAGCTCGGGCGTGGAGTCAGTGCGTCTGAGAGCCGTGGGCTCACCATGGCCTACTTTATAAGCCCGAAGCAGAATTCCTGTCTCCTTTGTTACTCTTCTAGGTGGATTATTCTTCTTGGAATGATTTTAAGCTTATTTTTCTAGTTCTTTTAATTTGTCTCAAAGTAATAGAAATTCACAGTCCCGAGGCCCTGCCAGTACAGGTATTTCCCTCTGAGGTTGGTGACAAGGAAGTGAGACACTGTGCCAACAACGGTGGACATCTGTGCAGCCAGTGTTCAACTGACGCCACTAATTTACCTTCCGAACACTGCCAAGCAACTATCGGGGGTAATGACTCTGTCTCTTTCCAGACGCAGACCAATTTTGAGCCCATGACCTTGAGTGACACTGTACCTCCCACAGCTGTTCCAGAAAGGGGAGAATGATAGAGAGTCAGTGGAGTGACTCTTTCCAATTATGAAGGTGACAAAGGACATAAATATACCAAGAACTGAGACCTGCAGAGGGAGAGTGGCTCAGTGCCAACAACCGCAGTGGCCTTTTTATACCAATTAGGTACATTTTCCTGATCTAATCTTTCCTTTGCAAATACTGAATTAATTTCCTTTACACACGTACACGTACACCTTTTTGCCCTCATCAGACCCGGGCCTCAGCTTAGACTTCACCCAGGGAGGATTTATAAAGTTCAGCGGATAAGGTGAACATTATTTTAAAAGAGTTTCCGCTCAGAGGGACAGGAGAGTCCGCGATGTCACTAGGCATCAACTTGGGGTTCAGGAATGATTCCCTTGTGGATTCTGTCTCCTTCAGCAACTTGCCATGTGACCTCATGAGCAGCCGGTTAGGGCTGCGATCCAGCGTCCTCGGAGAGACCTCAGCTGGGAAGATTTGGGAAATTTAGTGGGATTTTTAGCTGGATCATAATGGATAGTTAAACAAAGAGGAAATTAAGGGGGGTCTGCAGGATAAAGTGCCAGAGATGGATAGGAGAGGACGTGGTGGGAGGGAGGCGGAGGTGATGGATAGCCATTACTTCGGGGTCTGACTGGCCCGGCCTCAGCTTTAGTCCCCATTTTAAAGATCTTTGGCAAGAGTCTCTTTAAAGTCTCTGTGTCAATATCAAAAAAAGCAGGACTAAAATAACTGTAGCACGTTGTTCACCAATTATTCAGATCAAGACCCAGCTGTCAGCCGGGGGTGGTGGTGCACACCTGTAACCCCAGCTTGCTGGGAGACTGAGGCAGGACGATCACAAGTTCGGGCCTATCCTGGGCAACTAGGAAACTTAGCGAGACCCTGTCTCAAAATTGAAAAAAAGAAAAAAAAAAATTAAAAAGGGGACCTGTATGCCCTGGGTTCAATCTCCAGCACTGGAAAAGAAGACCCAGCTGTCGGGGATTAAGGGTTTAGACACAGGAGCGTAGGTGGGAGACTCAGGTGGCTGGATGAGAGGGCTCTCGAAAGGCTCTCTCTCTTTGTCCTTGGCACCCTCATTGTGGGAAAAACCAAAAGAGAAAGAGTATGGAAAAAAAAAATAGATAATACTTGCATCCACAAAAGTCTGCTTAAAAGGCACTTTGATGTGTTTTTGTTTGTTTGTTTATGAGATAGGGCCTCCAGGCTGAACTCAATATGTAGCCCAGGCTGGTCTCAGTCTCACCATCCTCCTACCTCAGCCTGTTGAGTGCTGGGATTACAGGTGTGCACTACCTCATCTGGCTCTGACATGATTCTTAGGCCATACTAGATTGGTACAAATCTTTAAGAAAGCAGTTTATATTCAAGGACTGATGATCTTTGAACCAGTTGTTTCCCATGAGTGAATTTATCTTTAATGTCTAAATTAAAGTTGGGGACAAGCGGAACAGCCATCAGCAAGGAGGGTGTGGATAGTAGGGGTTGGGGAGGTAGGCGGGCACCGTGCGGGTGGGGGAGGAGGGAGTAGGGTGTCAGCTCCCACGCGGGGTGAAGGGGCATCTCTGCAGGGGGAGGGTGTCAGAGCCCAAGCGTGGTGGGGCAGAGGCAACAGGACACTGGATACACGGATGGGTACTGCTGACGAAGGAACTGATAAGGATGATGGCAGCCATTTCTCACTACTGAAGAGAAAGGTTATAAATATAAAAATCAAGAAAACTAGAGTGAAGCCTGAGGTGAAGAATTGAAAATGGGGCTACTGGTGTGGAACTCCTGGTTGCAAACTTTACAAATGAAAAGGTGCCCTCCCTTCAGTGTCTTAATTTACATTTTAAAAAAGATTAATGAGGTCGAGCGTCTTTCTCATTTGCCTGTCCTCCATATTAGTTCCTTCTTGGAAATGCCCATTTATATGTTTTGTCATTCAGAGTTTTGGAATTCTAGTAAACTTAGCTGTTCCTTTCTAGGAAGGATAATGACTATTTTCCCAGGTCTTTGGTTTTATGTTATTTTATACCCAGATTTTAAAATGTTTTATATGTTCAAGTCCATTGAGTTTTCCCGATGTTTTCTGGGTTTTGCATCATGCGTGGAAAGTTTTCTCTGTTACTCACACGATGCGCCCATTTTTGTATCACAACCCCCAGCTCTGTGGCTACAAGGGCACAGGGCATTCGCCGGAGCTAGGAGTAGAGGCTTGGGCTGCAGAACCGCACTGCACCTCCTCTGGGAGCTCTGTTGCCACTAGAACCTTGTGAATGTTGCTCCTTTGCAGCCTCATCTCGGATAAAATCACTTGGGGCCTTCTTGGCTCTTTCAGCCTGTTTTGTTGTTGCAACAGGCTCCATGTACATTTTCAATAAAGAAAATGAATACACACACGCATACACACACACACGCACACTCAGAGTGTTTAATTAGCAAATCGAGGATTAAGGGAACAGACTTTTTGGTTCTGCTTCACAAAGAGCAGGCTGATGAGTGGCCGCAGCAGGGGACTGAGGGGCAGGTCCAGCCAGAATTCGAGGCTGCCCGGTGCCGGGGCACAAGCCCTGGGTGGGGTGCTCTGGGCTTCATCCCTGGGTGAGGGGTGAGGACTTGAGCAGTGGCCCCCAGTGGCCAGCTAATGTCCCTCCTGTTTCTGTGTGCACAGTGTCTGCTGCCAGGGCCAGTGGGTGTCATTTAAGGGCTGGTAAACCACACATTCGCAGTTGGTCTTCTTTCCTGGCACTTATAGCTTCTGCTCATGCTGGGAAGTTTTGGTCCATGTTTTTGGCTTGTGCCCCACAGCCAGCACTCCATCTTCTTACCGTCACTGTCGGCCACTGCCACCTCTTGCCCACCTGGATTGGGTGCCAAAATGTGCCCTTCCAGAGCACCACGGGCTTGGAGGCTCTACCCTAGGTGGTCCCCTTAATTGCACCCACTTCTTACCCCTCCCAGCTCCCATTGCTGCCAAATTCCTGTGCAGACCCCAGGGCTCTGTCTCCTCCAGAGCCTGCACCTCTGTTCCCTTCTCTCCTTTGCCAACCTGCATGTCCCTCTGCTTGCAAGTGGTTGTCTTCACTAGACACAGTGGGCTGAGCTCTCAGCATCCTTGTCATTTCAGTACCCCCTCCCCTGCAAGCAGACACCCCAATGCGTGGGGCTAGAAATAATCCATGTCTTTGTTGGGGGTAAAGGGTCTTTTGCACTGTCTTTAGTAGGCTTTTGCATTGGTCAGTTTTCCCATTCATGACCATTACTTGTGATTTATCACCTTGACCAGCTTAAGAAATGCCTAGCAGATCGGCACAGTACAGTTCTGGGTGTGTCTGTGGGGGTTTCCAGAGCTGAGTGGCCTGTAGGCCAGCAAATGGAGGGGGCAGACCCAAACCAAACCAACAGTGGGTGCCGCCAAACAATGGGCTGTAGCCTGGATAGAATAAAAGGGAAAGGAGGAAGTTGGCACACATTGGAAGAGCTCCACTCAGCTTGAGCAGATGAATCTTCTGCTACTGCCATTGCCCGTGGACATTGGCGTCCTGTTTCCTCAGCCTTCCAGCGCAGACTCATACCAGCAACTGTCTCGGCAGCTTCCAGGCCTTTGGTCTGGGACAGGCGCTGTATCCTTCACCCCTCTTGTTCTGCAGCTGCCAACTTCTTGGACTGAGTAGCTTCTGGATCCTTTGGCTCTCTGGCGCACAGAGACAAGTCTGTGTACTCTCCACTACGATCCTGTAGGCGTACTTAATAAAATCTCCTTCCATAATTTGTATATATATATATATTCTAGAGATCACGAACCAGTATGCTATTGCTGGGACAAACTACCTGACAATCACAAGTTAGAGGAAGAGCGGCTTATACTTTGGCTGATGGTTTCAGAGGTGTAAGTCCACGGTTACTGGCTGCAAGGCAGAAACATCATGGTATGGGGAAGAAAGGGGAAGAAAGTTGCTCAACTCAAGGCATCTGGGAAGAGAGGGCAGGGGAAGAGAGAGTGAGGAAGGGCCCAGGGACCAAATAGGAGGAGTGATCAATAAACACAGGAACGTTTGAATAAAAAATTTATTACAGTTAAAGACACATTGCCCTTAATCCCCCTCAAAGTACTCCCTCTTGATTCTAACACACCTACCCCATTACTCTTGCCACTTTCTGAAACGGCTCTGGAAGTCCTCTTTTGTGAGTGCCTTTTTGTGGCTATCTCAATACAAAATGTTTATGCCAATTTCTGTCAAATAAAAACATTAGGGTGAGACTTCATCTACTTTATTCATTGGATCTGACACCACATGACTTCTGGCTCTTCCCCAAAGTCAAAACGACCACGAAAGGTAAGTGTTTTGAATAGATTCAGGACATTGAGGCAACCATAACAGTGCAACTAAAGGCTCACAAAACAGAACTTCCAAAACTGCTCTAGAAAGTGGCAAGAATGATGGGATAAGTGTGTTCAAAGTAAGGGGGAGCATCTTGAAGGGGATTAACGGCAATGTGTCTTTTACTTTAGTACATTAAAAAATGTAAATATTCACTGTAGTTTTTGATTGTACCTTGTATAGTCCCCGAGTTCATGTCCCCATGACTCACTTCCTCCAGCTAGGCCACACCCTCTAATAGCCCAGTGACCTATGAACTCCTCAGTGGGTTAACTCATGTTCTCACTGTCCAATCACCTTTCCAACAGTCTCTTAATCTAGTCAAGTTGGCAATCAAGATTGAACGCACAGTTATGTGTGTCCTCAGCGATGTCTGATGTGCCCTTCTCCATCTAGTCTTTCTGGTCAACTGTTCTTTCAAAACCCAGTTCTAGGGACTGCATCTGTAGCAGAGTGGCAGAGCACTTGCCTAGCACAGCTGAGTCCCTGGCTTCTACTCCTAGAACCACAAAACAAAGCAAAACAAAACAAAACCTCCTTCTTTAAAACCTGCCCTGTGCCCTCAGACATGTTTTGTCTGTACTGCTTCTCTGTATTCCTCTGAAGCTTGTATTTATTGTTACTACCACAGTATTATATTAAATTGATAATCGCTGAGTTACTTGTCTGTTCTGTTTCCTAGACTCTAAGACTCCACATCTTATTTAGTATCTTAATAACATATCTTACTATTTTGTTGATTTTTGTATCTCCAGGACCAAATACAGTAGCCGGTCTTGGGACCCCTTTTTTCTTTATCTCTAAAACCTTCCCATCAGTTCTTATACCTAATACCTCCCCTGCCTCACTCATTCTGCTCCTGAATGTCTGCTCCTGGGGAAATGCGATTACTTAGGGACTCACAGGAAATGCTGAGCCCAAGGGGATTCCCTAGCTGTTTGTTTGTTTGTCTGTTTCAAGGACACAGATCCTAATAATAGGTATACTAGGGATCTTGTCCAGCTCTTAAACATGAATATAAGATCAAATCAAGACAGAGTAGAGGGGAAGGAAGTTCAGAAGCCCATCCCATGCTTATCCCCCAGAAAAGGTGCAGTGCAGGGATGAGTCTCAGACCAGCTGCCAGCATTTCCAGGCAGGGGCTGTCACTATCTCCACACAGGCAGTACAAGAGCAGGGAAGTTTCTGTAATAGAAGGAAGGCATGGCTGGGTGGGAGAATGGGGAGGCATAGTTTACTTAGACCTATTTTAATATTAACCTGGGAGTAATGTAAATGAACAAGGTAAGAAAATGGCATGATAGGTTCCTGTGCTGGGAGCTTAATCACCAGAGTGGGAGATGTGGGAGCTAATAGAACCTTTGAGAGGTGGGGTTTGGGGGAGGTGTTTAGGTCAATGGGGGCGTGGCCCCAAAAGGGACTGTAGGAATGGAATGTCTCCATGTCTTCTTATTTGGTGATCTGATCTCTTCCTCACACACATACTCCTACCATGGCCATTGACCATGAGGGGATTCAACCAAGAAAGAACTTGCTAGAGCTTGCACCATACTCTTTAGATTTTCAGCCCCCAAAACCATGAGCTAAATAAATCTCTTTTCTTCATAAAGTTTGCCTACCTCAAGTATTTCATTATAGTAATGCAAAGTAGACTAACACAAGAACCAAACCTGAATTATTATCTTAGATAATTAAGACTTGCCTTCATCATAGTTAGGATGAAACTGACCCAGGAGGAGGACAGAACTGACTATGTAGAAGAAAGTTGGGACACAGAAAGTGGACATAGAAACAGGAAGGGAGAGGGAAGTGTCCACTACTTTAATCTGAAGCAATGTACCCAGACAAACTTAACCTGTTCTTTAGTATGCAATTGTAGGTGTTAAGGTGGACTTACAGCTAGGCATGGTGCCTCACACCTGTAATCCCAGCACTCAGGAGGCTGATGCAGGAGGATCACCATGAGTTTGAGGCCAGCCTGAGCTACACAATGAATTCAAGTCCAGCCTGAACTACGTAGCAAGACTATGTCTCAGAAAACCAAAAAATTTGTCAGTCATGGTGAATCCCAGAATGTGGGAGACTGGGACAGGAGGATCACTTTGAGGCCAGCCTGGGCTACATAGTGAGTTTAAGGCCAGCCTGAGATACATAGCAAGACCCTGTCTCAAAAAATAAAAGTCTTACGTACTTGTTTACAGACTTCTCCTTTGAAACCCTATCCTTTCATAGGCCTGTGATATGACATCATGGAAAATCCTTATGCAAGATACTGCTCTGCTGCCCATGCACCTAGCCAGATTCATAAAATGCCAGAACAGTCAATACTCTGTATGCTGCTATCGTTTTTCATCATGGTTCTCATCTGGATAATCTCTCCAGTTTAAGCTATTAATGTTATTGCCTTGCATATATTATATCTTCAAATTCAGTGCTTTATGAGAATTCTCCATTTGCTATGAAATTTAAGTAGTATTTATTTATTTTTTGGTCCTGGGAATTGAACTCACAACCTCGCGCTTGCCAGGCAGGCACTGTGCCACTGAGCTATATTCCTGGCCCACTTAAGTAGCATTTAAAATAACTCAAAACAAAACAAAGAATCATACAACTGACTTTAACTGCAAAGCATCCTCCTTGGTAACCTATGAAATATTTCCAGACTGGAGATGTGTTTTATTTATTCGTACGGTGTTTTGTTTTGATTTTTGAACAATTTTCAAAATTTAAAAATTTGGAGATTTCTTGTGAAAACCAGGATATCTGCCTTGCCTTTAAAAAATTGGAAGATCTCACATCCCTGAAGCTGCTAACCTGAACAGCAACAGTTTGCAGGCCGGGCTGAGGGTCCGCTGCCCCTGAGACAGGGTGCTTATCTGCAGTGTACAGCCTGCTCCGGTCCAGTCGTCTGCCATAGCCTGTTCAAGCATTCAAGTAACTGGCCTGTGGTTTATCACTGGGAGGTTTTATTTAACCAGTATTTCTCTACTTATTTTTTGTTAGGCAAAATGGCCTGATGTAAATGCTTCATTTAAATATGGATTATAAAAAGGAATATAGGTTAAGGAAAAATAAAGGTGAAACTAGGCTCTACTACAATTAAAATTAAATCTACAACAGGAAATCCTTTTTAAAACCACATGTCTGTGAATTTAAATACACATGGTATATCCATCTTATTGCTTCTGGGTTTTACAACTGTATTAACATACTTCAATATGAATTTTTCTGTTGCATTGTAATGCTCCTGCTTGAAAATCTGGACAGTTGGAGTTGAGAAGGGATTTACAAATTTGAAAGCAAGAATTTGGGCATATTCAGTGCTTTTGGAAATTCATATTTATGGCCAAGAACTATGTTTTTATTGTCATATTAAAATGTATTTTAGTTTTGTGAACCATTTTAGCATTAGAGTTTACTAGAGTTAAAATTTTCCGTGTAATTCTTCTTCCGGAGGTGCTTTGTAAAGGCACAGGTACAATAAAGATGTTTCCAGTCTTACTTATTCATGACCTTGCTCCCAAGACAAGAATCCAAGAGACCCTGAAATTTCACATCAGCCATTTGGAATATGAACCCTAAATCTCCCTGTCACCTGGAGAACAGTAGTTTTGCCATCTTGAGTCACTTCCAAGACAGGACTAAGCTACGCTGAAATACTACCCGGGGACTGCAGAATTTACTGGGAGGAGGGCTGAGGAGGACGAGAAGCAAGAATAAATGTGGATATGATAGAGGGTAGTTTTCAACAAGGTTATGGGAGGAATGTTAACAAGATTTCTTTCTTTTTCATTCATTATTTGGGAGTTCAAATGGGCCTTTTTTCAAGTCTTTTTCCGTTGCTTCCCATTGGTTAAAGAGACAGGCAGGGCCTGGATTTTTCTTCCTATCCCAGCACAGCTGCGTCCCAGGAAAGACCTCTTACCAGTGACCTCAAAGAGCTCAGGAAAAGCTGTTGTTAACTGAGTGCTTGCCCTGTGCTGGCCATTGTTCTAAGCACTTACATGGTTAGCTCATTCAGTACTCACCACACCTCCACTACTTTAACCTGCCATCTACAGATGAGGAAAATAGGCACGGACAGGTTAAAGAGCCTGGCCAGGCTCACAGGGATCGGAAGTGGAGGAGGCAGGACTCCTGACCAGGCCCCGCTCCGGGGCTCGGAGCCCTGAACAGGAGGCAGGAATGGCCAGGCTTCTCTGAAGGGCCAGCTGACAAGTGAGCCCGCTGTTCATGAAGGTCTGATGCCACCAATAAGAGGGAGGCTGGGCTCAGAGTGTGCTGGACGGTTGATACATGTCCTGCCTTCAGAATCTAGTGTAGACCTGGGGAGGAATACACAAGCATGGTTGATTAGGTGCCCAGTTTTTCTGTGGGGTGGCTTGTCTGCTCATAGCTTTGTCCATTTTTCTGGTGGGGATTTACTGCCTGTTTTAATTTTCTTATTGTCTATTCCCCTAAAAACGAGGGCAAGAGTTTTTATTTATATTGTCTACTGCTACACACCTAGCACAGAGAAAGCACCCAGCACATAATAGGTGCTCAATAAATACTTGCTGATAAGTGAAGGAATGTTAACTCTTTGTCATTGTCTTGTTTATTGTCTTAATTGGGTTGTTTGTTTGTTTGTTTGTTTTTTGAGACAGAGTCTCTCTTTATAGTGCAGGCTGGCTTTGAACTCACTATGTAGCCCAGGCTGGCCTTGAACTTGCAACAATCCTCCTGCCTGAGCCTCCCAAGTTCTGGGTTTACGAGCATGTGCCACCATGGCCGGCATACTGTCTTAATTTTTGTATGCTCAAGTTTTACATTTTTAGGAGGCCAAACAATTCTTTTCCTCATAGTTTTCCATGTAATAAGTGTTTCTGAAGTCAGCCACAGGTTATGTAAATATTTAACTTTTTTTGTTTTCTTACTGTGACTTAAAAATATATACTGTTTTAATTCACCTGGAATTTGTTTTCTTCTACAGTGGAAATAGTGGTTACTAAATAATTTTTCTGTGATAGTTAACTGCTTGTGTCAATTTGAGTAAGAAATGCCCGGCTAAATTGGATCAGCATACGCATCTTTTAGTATTTGTCTGCCCTCATTTTTCCTTTTCAAAACGTGATGGTTTGTTATATGTGTTCACTATGTTATGTGTGTTCATGATAGAGTTCAAACTAAAGCATTAATTTAGGAAGAAGTGATACTTTGTCATATTCACCTGGAAACATGCCTACTAAGAGCTAGATGTTTTTGGCCATTTTTTAAGGGGTTTTGCAAGTAGATTGAAAATAATCCAAATGTGTTGCTTAGTTCTAGAGCCCAGATCCACCAGCTCTCAAGCTAGTGCTCCTCACCACTACATAAACTGCACCCAGGGTTGCGGCCTAGACTGAGAAAGTCACTTGCGTGATCCTGAGGAAGTCACTTCGTATTTTAAAAAATGTCAGTATCATTAGTTTTGCTGAAATAGATGATTAAAAAGTGACTTAAATACTCAATGTGGCTCAAATCTATTTGACTCTGGGATTAGCCCAAGAACTCCACATCTTTTCAAAAGTGGAATCTATCAGTGCAATATGGCAGAAACAAATCTAAAAGGGTTGGTGATAGTACTCACTACTCCCCCACCCAGGTCACCAACTTCTTTTTCTGTCCTGAGCATTGAGCCAGGGCCTCATGCATGCTAGGTTAGCGCTCTACCACTGAGCTACACCACCAGTCATATTAAGTATAAATGAAATACAAAAAGTGCGCATGCACTACTAGAATGTAGGCGCTTTGACTCAAGTTGTGAACCATGAAGAGACTCTCTCTGCACCCATCACTACTGCCCCTTGTGATATTCCTGCTCATTGATGATCAGACTGACAATGGCAAATACTCATGAATGGTTCTCTCTTAGGTTGGGGAGGTGTAAAGCTGAACACTTCAGGGATCCATTTTAGTCAAGACTTTTACAATTTATCTACTAATGACAAGGAAGAAAACAATTTTTGACACTAATCTAGAAAAACAAGGGAAGGGGGTCGGGAGTCGAACTCAGGACCTCCCGCTTGCTGGGCAGGTCTTATGCTGCTGAGCCATCTCACCGGCCCCTCAAATCATAATCTTGAAAGAGCAAAATTCTGCATGTTGAAATTCTGAAAGCTGGAATCTCGCAAACCAAAATTCCCATTAAAAAAGGCTATACAGGAGGAGTAGAAAGTCAAATTTGGGGGAAGGGGTTGAACCTCACAATCCAGCAATAATGAAAACTTCAATTTAAAAATTTGTCATTCGCCTGCACTGGCATTCCTTCCAGTTGATGAAATTGTGGGAATTTTTAATGAGTTAAAGCTATGTTTTCCTTTAGAAGTCAGTGAAGGCACTGACTCAGAAATAGTTATGAGCATGAATGGATAAGAAGACACGCTGTTCCATCTTACCTGCTACTGTTCCAGCACCAGGATTGTTTCTACCAAATCTGTGGTCTCTGAATGAGCTTGTGCAGAATGGACTTCTGTGTATCTAAAACAGCCTAAAGCGTGGTATGGAAGATGGGGAAATAGGGACGTGCATGCTGGTGAAAAGTCAGAAGAATTTCAAAAAGAGCAGCACTGGTTGAAGGGAGGGGTCAGAAAGGGAACAAAGAAGAATCAAGATATATCATGTACAGGTACAAATTCCATATGATGAATGTGATCATATGTGTATCTAAAATGTACCAATAAAATTAATTTTTTAAAATGAGCAGCACCACTTAGAAAATAAATATGAATATATGCTCCAAGGAGAGCTATGCCCTAAGACAAAACAACAAAACAAAACAACTGTTTACCTTGATGGAAGTTTCCAAAATATAGTTAATGATTTTGAAAGTTGGCCAGCTCTGTGTAATGACCAATAATTGATTCTGGAATAGATTATGTTTAAAGACATCGTAAATAAATGTCTTTTAAGGAGTCTTCCTGTTGCATTTTTTCAGAACTATATTTTTGGGATTTTGATCTTCTCAGGGTCTTCAACATTTTGGGATTTTAATCTCCTGGGGATTACAATATTTGAGATTATAGTATTTAGAATAGTGTTTGGGGGAATTTGGGCCCAAACCTGTTATCTATATATTGGATTGGATAAATAATAGTTAGTTGTGAAGAAGCAACTAAATTATGAGGCTTTAAAAAATCAGATTTTTTTTAAAAAACAAGGCCTGCACAGAGTTCTCGTTTTCAACTTCTTGTCCTTGTGGATGAGGGGCTGCATCTTTCCAGAACAGGGAGAGTGTCTTTCACATGGAAATTTCATATTCTGCTCTCAAGAAAAAGCACAAAGGTCAAAGTGATCTTTTTGCACCTGCTGTTTTTCAAATGCCTTTAATTTAAATAGTCAAAATGCCAGAACAGCATATTTTAACCTCTTCAAGGTAAAGGTAGGAAGGAGGAAAAGAAGAGAGGAAGGAAAGGAAAGAAAAAAATGGATTAAATTGTAGTTTAATCTGGGAAACTTAGTGGGAAAGTGAAGTAAATGAGATGAGAGCTAATATAGGTAAATATAAGGTAACACACCTAGGGAGAAATAATAATCTACAAATATGTGGAAGGGAAGACTGCTATTTCAGGAACAGCAATGTAGAAATAAAACAGGGAGTAATAGTGAGTAATTACTGTAGATATGATCCCATGAAATCACTGCTGCAAAAACAAGACTGATGCCATCTTGGGCTGTATATAAAAAGGATCCCTTAGAAAATGAAAGTGGCAGTAAAGTTGCTTCATAAGGCCTTTGTCAGGCTGTAATTTTCACTATGAAATGCTACTGCAGACTTGCAAAAAGGAATGCTATAAAAAGGATGTAAAAACAGTGTAGAATGTTGACAACAGAATTGCTGGAATCCTGCCTGTGTAGTAGGTAGGAGTTTCAGTGTCTCAATAAGATCGTATTAATTTAAAGAAGCGAAATCAAATTTGGCTTACATTTCTCTAGGTATGGATTTAAACCCGGTCTCAGGTTTTGTGTTGTTTACTATGATCTACAGTAGTTCCCCTTCCATTCAAAGGGGGGTGCATTCCAAGACCCCCGGTGCAGTACCACATGCTATATATACTTAGGGTTTTTCCTATAAATACATACCTACGATAAAGTTTTATGTATAAACTAGTCACAGTAAATTAGTAACAATAAATAATAATAAAACAGAAGAATTATAATATACTCTAATAAATGTTAAGTGAATATCTTAGTCACTTCCCCTGTTGCTGGGAGAAAATACCCAACACCCATAACTGAAGGAAAGAGAGGTTTCTTTTGGCTCACATTTCAGTCCTTAGCCAGTTGGCTCAAGGCAGGACAGCATGGCAGAGAGATGCTCACAGCATGGCAGACAGGAAGCAGAGAGTAAAGCGAGGAGTCAGGGAGGGAGATAAACCCTTCCAGGCCACACCCCCAGGGATCCGGGTCTTCAGACCAGACCCACCTAGGAAGAGCAAGTCAGCTGCCAATTCCCATAGTTCAATCACCTTTCAAAAGTCCTGCCTATGTGCACAAGAGTCCCTTGGGGGACAGCTAGATATAAACTATAACAGTGAATATACTCTATTTCTCAAAATATCTTATTGTATTGTACCCACTCTTCTTGTGCTGATATGAGACGATACAATGCCTATATGATGAGATGAAGGGAGGTAAATGATGTATAGCATTAAGCTACTACATGAGGCCTTCTTGAACATAAGCTCTAGGATACAGCAATAGTCCATCTGAGGACTGACATGGCCATAGTGACTTATGGGTGGGTAATATATACAGTGTGGATACTCTGGACAAAAGAATGATTCATGTTCCAAACAGGATGCTGCATGATTCCAGTCAATAAAATAAGAGACTTTTAGCAAGAAAAGAATAAATTAAGTCAGTCTGAAATATAAGGGATTCTTTGTTTAAGTTTCCTTTGTTTTTTTACAGTCTACTAGACTGCTGGCATATTTCAACACTGTAAAAAAGAACAAAGCTGGAATAGTGGGGCTGTGGGAGTCTGAGCAGATTAAGACATGAATTCAGAGACACAGAGTCAATTTTACTATTAATTTATCAGGGATTTAAGCCTCAGTTTTCCATCTGGAAAGAGAGCAGTTCTGTATGGCCCTGTAATCAAGGACAACTCATCAAAATGATGACATGAAAGCTACTATAGAGTTCATTTACGTAAACATGCAAGGTAGCACCATCTGGGAGGCAGACTGAAGCTTATTGCACTAGGTCATCACAGGTCCTCATATGGCCCAGGATTTAGGCTTTAGTTGTTCTCAAACTTTTCTGTCTATTAGAATCATCTAAAAGTCTGTTTTTACATGCTGATTTTCAGGACCCCGCTCCAGAGTTTCTGATAAAGTAGATCTAGAATAAGACCTAGGAATAAAAAATTTTAGCAAGCATCCAAGGTGAATCAGATGGTAGGAGGTCATGATCTTACTTGAGAAAATCCATGTCAAGTTCCATGGCTCACCTGGCTGGTTTTTACTATATTTTAGCCACCAGAAAAATCTAGACTGCAGTGCTGCAGAACGTGAAGCACTGGGAATGGAACTCACTGTGTAATGCAGTCCTGCCTCAGCTTCTCAGAAATATGAAGGGGTAATTGTTGAAGTTTCACTTTCCCTGAGGTCTATTAGACTGCTGGGATTACGTGCAGGTGCCCTCACACTGACTTGGAGTGAATTTTTATTGTTTTTCTGCCCAGCATCTGTGCATCCTGCATTTCCTTTTGGGGAGCAGACCTATTCCTGCTCCTTGAATGTGCTTCAGGTGGCTTTCATCCTCCAGGCCGGGGGTGTGGCAGGTGACGCAGGCCAATCAGAGTGTTAGACCCCCTTAGCCACACCAGCTGTTTGGGATGGATGTGTGACCCAATTTAGAGTGAGCAGATTATGTCCTGAGTCATACAGGATTTGAACCTGAGCATCTGGAGATGCTGGAGCTGTGCTGCTGCCACGAGCAGAGTTGCTGTTTAAGAAAGAAAGGCAGCAAGCCCTGGTGACAGTATCTGAGCCATGGATGGGGCCAGCCAGACCCACCCTAGTAATTTTCAGTTTAAATGGAGAAATATTTTCCACTTTTTTTCTTAAACCAGTTTGGATGGGATTTTCAGTCACTTGTAACCATAAGCTTTAACTGACACTGTTATTGTGATAAAGCTTCTTACGGTAATGCTTCTGAAGAGCTATTCTGTATCACTGCTTTGGAAAAAATACTTTTTATGTCAATATACATACCCTTGGGAAGAACAATGTGGAATTAAATAGTAGTTTAGGTGGGGAGAAGCTGTTATGGGGTGTGCCACTTAATCCTAATTGTCAACTTGACTGGATTAATAGACTCCTGGAGAGTTGGTTGAGTCATGGGGATGCTACACTCATCAGTGGATTAATCCCTCCTCTCATGATGTTCCTGCCATGCAGCCAGCCAGCCATGGACTGAAACCTCTGAAACTGTGAGCCAAAATAAATTCACCTCCTTTGAACTTTGGGTGCTAGGTATTTGCCCCGGCAACAGGGAAGCTGACTGATATCTGGGATGTTCTTAGAAAAAGATCAGCTAATAACATTTATTTTCTGTTGGTTACATAAAAGGTAGTTATCATAGAGCTCTGAGTACACTATTCCTTATCTTCATAAGCAAGGAGTGAATAATATCTACATTCAAAGATGAAGAAGCTGAGGCTGATGATAACAAGTTACTGTATGGTAGAACTGGATTTAAGCATCCTCTGACAACATCATCAGCCTACTTGGGAGTCTACCAGACCATGTGAGTCTTTTCCAAGTCCTCCTACCTTTTTCCTGGCAGACCACAACAAACCTAGAATGCAGAATTTTATCTCTTTCCTTCCCATAAAATGAAAATGGAATTTCCCAATTTACTCTTCGCTGACTTTCACTTTTTCTTTTTCAAATTGTACCTTAAATCTTCCTTGTGAGTGAATGAAGACTTGACTTACCAGCACTGAAGTTCTCTTCAGCCTTCCTCAGAGCCAGATGTCACTCTAAGGCCACCGTTTGGTCCTGAAGAGCATTGCTCCGGGAGGGTTTGACCTTTGGTGTCTTTCCCTGCACACCCCACTCTGTCTTACAGTTCTGGCTGACTTGTCCACCTTCTGCTTCTGCTGGGTGTCATCCTCCTTCCTTTCATTTCTGCCCCTTGGTTGGTCATAGCTTGTTCCACTTCTTTTTGTGCTTTTCAGCTGCCCCTTACTGGTGTCTTGCTGCAGGCCAGGCGCAGCTGGGCCATAACACAGGTCATCTTGGGATGCCCAGGGTTCAGGCAGTGTGGGGCCATAGAGCCCCTTTTAAACTTCATGATGCTCTTTCTTTTTTGTTTTTTCTAATTGGTCACAGTTATCAAGAGAAATTGCCCTGAAGGACAATGGTGATATGAATGTTGAGTTTGAAATAAGGGACAAATAATATTTCAAACTCAGAATCCTGCTTCACTTCTTCCTAAAAACGGGTAACAACAACTGCGATGAAAGGCATGGTTTTTGTTGGACTTGTTAGAACGGACCACTGAGACTTACTCGCAAATTTCCTGGGGTTCTCAAATTTCTTAAAAACATGGGTTAATCGGACCCTTGCCCTCAGCACATGTCACCCTCTCTTCCAAAAAGGTTTTCCCACCAGGCGTGGTGGTGCACGCCTGTAATCCCAGCACCCTGGAGGCAGAAGCAGGAGGATTACTGTGAGTTCGAGGCCAGCCTGGCCTACATAGTGAGACCCTGTCTCAAAAAACCAAAAAACAACAAACAAACAAAAAGTTTTCCCCAAGTATGGGGGTTGGGGGAGAAATGCAGTGAAGGCTCTGAATATTTTCACAGATTTTTTCTATGACTCTCTTATTGGCATTTTGAGTGAGAAAGTCCTGGGTTGTGAAGGGCTGCCTGGCACATCGTTAGACATCAGCATCCTTGTACTCTGTACAACAAATGCTAGTTTGCAATAGCCAGACCAAAAAAATGTGTTCCCATACATTCCCAAACCCTTCCAGGAGCACTGCTACTGCTCCTGGTTAGAAACTTCTGGAAGTGTTGAGGAAATAAACAGTGAGTGCCTGGGGGCTGGGTCAGGGATGCAGGCTCTCTCTGTTCCTCTGACAAGCAGGGCTCAGGGCTCTGGAGACAGCCTCCAACTATTCCAGAGTCCCTCTCATGATTATTGAGTTGTGGTTAACAAGCTTCTAGCAAAATGCTGAGGCCAAATAGGCACTCCATAAATATTTGCTAATTAATTGTCATGTCTTACTTATTATTATACACTCATTGAGACTGGAAATTTTACATCTTCTGTGCTGTGAAAAGCCCTAGGCGGGTCTACTACAATGCCATGCTACTGATAAGCACTCAGGAAATATTAATTGCTATTGATGAAAGGTGACTACTTTAATTTAGATGCAAACAACAAAAAAGGCTAACCGCTCTTGGATTTTTGCCTATGTTGCATTTGGAGAGACTGATTAATACAGTCCTACAGCTAATTACTTGTTCTTCTGAAATCTTTGGCACCTAAAACCCTGGTACATTCAGATCACTGAGCACTTGTGTGGGTGGATGAGAGGCATTTATGGGCTTCCACCAGAGAACCAGGTCATTCTTAAGGAATGGAAAAGTTGGTAAATATGCCAGAGCAAGAGAAAGAAACCAGGCCAAGGCAGGCCAGAACAAAAAAAATGTGGCATCCAAAGAGGCTGGGAGACCACAGGGTGGGGCACCTGTAGCAGGCACCAGACCATGGAAGCTGGAAGTTACGTTGAGCTAGCAGAGGGGTTGAGGCAGGTCTGGGGCCAGCGTGGTCCCTGTCCAAGCATCCCACTACTTGAAGCTCCAGCTCCACCTGAAATGTGAGCGACCTCATGCTGAGTGCAGGCAAGATAAGATCGAAGCCGGGCAGCAGGATCCAAACTTCCATCATTTTTGGTGAATCAGAATCAGGGGTTCTGAGTACTTACCCATCAGTAAATCACAGTAGTTTTATTTCCCGGAAAATCACTGAAGGATGAGAAATAAAGTCCAAGACAGGATTACAGCTTCGTGGAGAATTAAACCCACTGCCAGTTTTAAAACGAAAAAATAAACTCTGTTCATCATGAACAGTCACAGATTTCCTAGTGCCAAGCTTCATTTCTGCTGAGTGTCTGAGGGCACCTGGTTCATTTGCAGACTTGTACCACATACTCACTTTTGATTCTGCTTCTTACACAAGAGGCAATAACGTGTGCAAATGGCATCCACTCACCTGCTCTGACTACCCTCAAAAGTCCACCAAGATGAAATCTGATTGTTCCAAAGAAAAAGTCAAGGGAGGGGAAGACTCTGTTTCAAGTACAAAGTTTACCTAAAAACCAGTCCTCCCCTCCAACTTATTTTCTGCCAAGTCAAATGCAATTCCTTTTTATTTAGCCATGGGTGTTAAATAACAAAAGCAAGCTATATTTTCTTCTTCCTTCCCAGGTGAGCAGGATTTGGATTAGTAGATTTTGGCTGTTCCTCTTTCCTGGAGCCAGTGTGACAAGGACCCCAGGCAGGATCTCCACGTTGATTCTAATGACTTTGCTAGAGGTCACTTGGGGGAATTTTCAAAGGCAGCCCACACAGCAGTGAAAGGCGACACTGATCTTCTAGGTGATGCCCCAGGCGCATTAATATGCGAATATGTGTAACAGGCGAGTTCTTGGGGAAGGATATGTCAAGGCACTGCTTGTCACTACACAGGGTGGAATGAGGGTGCTTACTGCAGAGGACTGTGCCTCTTCTCTGACCTCTTAAATCAGTGGCTCCTCTAGGTTTCCTCCTGAGAATGTCATCCAGGTGAGTGTGTAACCAAGAGAACTGCTAGAAAAAGGAAAATACATGATGCCTTTAATTCAGTTTGTATTTCTACCTGGATCACAGGCATCGCTCCCAGGCCATTTCTGAGTTATTTTTTCCCAATTATTTCTTTGGTTAAGTAGTCTTGGTTTGGAGCCTTGTGTTTGCAAACAACCAGTTATAAAATTATGGGGAATATCTATAAACTCTCAAATTCTCCATTTCCTTGTTTATAAAATGAGAATATCAATGCCTACTTCAGGGTTGGGTGAGCATAAAGAGGACCATGCATAAAGCACCTGGCATGGGGTCTTGGCACATGGTAGGGCTCACACTCGGCGGTGAGGATTGTCCTTCCTCCCCAAGCCAAGTGTGGTTGCCATCACTAAGGCAGCTTAGGGACACGTCCTTCCAGAAGCTTAGAGCAACATGCTGCAGCATGGTGGGGTCACTCTGGGAGACCAGGTTTTCTGTCATTTCACAGATCCCTGGAGTCTGCGTATAGCAATGGAATGGAAGCATGGCAGCCCAGTCAGGAACCACATCAAAGAGCAAAAGAAGGAAGCTTGAAAACGATGACCTTCATGGGACGGGGAGTACCACAATTTTATAACTTCTGCTTTTCCCTTCAACATATGCCCCAACCACTGAGTTAAATGCAGGGACTATGTTTACTCACAGCTGAATTCTTAGAACCTGGCATAGTGCCTAACTGTAGTTGCTTAATAATGGTTGGAGACAGACTCACTTATCAACCAAATGAATGACACACCTGTGCTCCTGAGGGCGCAGGTTTATATTTTCCTAGCCTGACCAAATTTGCAGTTTCCCATGCCCCAAAGTGGGCATGTAGTAGGGCATCAGGTGCCCAGTGCCTATTTTTCTGAAGCACTGTCTGGAGTCCTTTTTAATTCACTCAAGAGATAGACGCTTCTCAGTAGCATCTATATAATCTCAGTAGCAGCAGAATAGGAGTGGATCTACGAGGTTTAATGCAACAAAATGACTTTCTGTCTGACTTATATGGTGAAATTCAAGAGCAGTTTCCCTAAGGAATGTAGGCCCAATAAACTCCCAGAATCTTAGCCTCCTCTTGGAACTCTGCTGGGCAAGCGCTGAGTAGTTTTGAACCATGGCAAAGCCATGGTTCAGTTGCTTCCTCTCTTCCATCAGAAGGTCTTGATTCTCTTTTTTTTCTAAATTCATCAAAAATATGGATGGAACCATAGCATTATCTACAAAAGACTTCACAAGAATACAGAATAATTATAGTCAGTTATCTTTTAAAGATTGCTGAACTTATTTTAAGTCATTCTTCATGATCATATATTTATGCGTGAAAGAATCATTGGTCAGGCAGTTTCCAGTTTGTGAAAACCAGAAGCTTATTAATAAAGCTTTAAAAAGCTCATTTGTTAGATCATGTGGCAGAACTTCCACTCCCTCTTGAACTATAGGCTTCTATCCATGAGGGACAAGGAGAGCAAGCCCAGTGGAAACGTTGGGGCTGGGGAGTTTCCCGGGAAGGAACCCAGCTTAGATAACTGCTGGAGACCAGACGTGGTGACCTGACAGAACTTCGCAGCTCCCCAGACAGTGCCTCATCCAAAGGGAAAGAGAAGCTGGGCCTGAAGAGGTTCTAACGCACGGGGTGGGGTGTGGCTGTTACTCCAGCTTGTGGCTGGCCCCGTCTACTCTGCACGCACGAATGTCTAAAGAGACAGAGAAGACTAGGAGTAAAACCTAGAAGGCTCTCCTTTAACATACTTGATTAGATATTGGAGCCCCCTCCCTGTGGCATAATATACTACTCTATAAGTTTGGAACCACGAGACTCCAGGGCATCAGAGATATCACTCATGGGGAATATTTGTACCCCAGGAACAAGCAAGATGAGGCATGGTTCTTGGTGGCACAGCGGCAGCCCGAGCAAGAAGTCCTACAGAAGGCAGAACACTAGAAGTCACTTACCGAGTATGGCCAGAATTTCTTGCATGATTCTACAAAAGGGTTGTGCTCCTGTATTAGCAGGTAGAAGCAAGAGTCATTGAAAACTGAGTAACTCCTCCTAATATTACCTCCTCCAAACATTGCTGAGACCTAGGAGAACCTGAGTTCCATCCCATATTTGACAATCATCTTAAGCTCTAGAAATAATATCAATAGTGGTTAGGTTTCCAAGTGAGGAAAAAAATGGATAAAGCAAAAGAATAAAGAGAGGACAAAGGAAGGAGGGAAGGTCAGCAGGGAAGCTGGCCAATTTCTTCTCTAGTAAACTATATGCTGGTTAAACATCATACATTAGCCATTTTAAGAAAATAGAACTCGGGCCGGTGATATAGCTCAGCAGGCATAAGCGCCTGCCTGGCCAGCGTGAGGTCCTGAGTTCAACTCCCAGTACCCGCATATTAAAAAATAAAAAAGAAAATAGAACTCATTTTAATATATTTAATTATAGCAAAGTACTTTATAGTGAGATAACTGACATGTGGCACCTTCAAAATATTAGTCGAGTTGCTCGTCCTAATCCTCGTGGCTGAACTCAGAGCTTAGTGAGGGCTACGTCCATTACTTTATCCCTGAGATAAACCTGTGAAAATCTGGATAAAAGTGGGTAGGATGGGAATAAAGAGTTCCAAGCCAAGACGAGGGGAGGCACAAGGCCAAGTGAGGCAGGGAGGGGTTAACCAAGGCCGACTGGGCATCTTTTATGGGCACATTTATAAATGTGTCTCATTTATCAAGTGCAAATCACATGCCTATTGTATACAGGGCACTTTATAACCTATCTCATTTCATCCCCCAAATATTCTCATTAGAAAAAAACCCAGAAGACAGGCTCAGAGAAGTTAAGCAAACTGAAAAGTTACACAGGTGGTAATCAAATCTAGGACACCCAAGTCCAAAGTCTGTGCAACTATGCCTGGTTGTCACCTAGGGTTCAGGCCTGGAGGTGCAAGGTTTCAGCCAAGGGGAAGCAAGTGTGTCCCCACTGGTGAGACGTCACAGATGTGGCAGAGAGGATGTGGGCGAAGGCAGTGATTTCAGAGATAGGGCCAGGTGGGGGATAGCATCATGGCAATGAGGAGGGAGAGACACAGGTAAGGTGTTCTCACTGAGCCACAGCACTTGGGGATTGGACGAAAGGAAGAAAATATACTTGTGGAGACCTTCGGTGTCAGACACTAAAACAGGAGCAGGAGAGGGGTGCAGATAGAGAGGCAGAGACGCGGAGGCCAGAACAGTTTCCCCTGTGGGTTTTGCAGGGAGAAGAAAGCCAGGCAGGGTTGTGATCACGCCGGAAGGATGTAAATCCTGGGTCCCGGGCAAGCCTTGCCTCTACTAATAATCTTAGTCAGAGATTCTACTTTTATTACTTAAAAAAAATCATCCCTTGAATGTTTAAATGCCTAGAGCCTCCAGACCAATACCGATTGTTGTAATACTTTTGAAAGAACGAATTGCCAGAATGTTCCAGCTTTTATTTTATGGAAAGAAGATTCATTTTTCATTTTCCTTACAAATTATTCAGCACTGGAGACCAGCATCTTAAGGACTACTGATCCCACAAATTCCCTGCAGGATCCTGAGAACCTGGAGCTGGCGTTAAAAAGATCATTAAGCGCAGAGCATTTCTTCCCTCCCTGGAGCACCTGCTAATTTGTGTTTAAAGACCTAGACTTGAGCAGAGTTAATATTTACAGCAAGGTAATATATTATTTACACGGACTCCAGACACCAAAACATCTATAAATTCACACATAGTTAACCTCCTTCTGCTCCTTCTTTCCTTAACTTATTAAGTCAATTGCAGACCTCATCTATTATCAGATATAATGATCTTTCAATAATTTTACCCACAATCCAATTAAGAGGAAAGTAGAAAATGAAGGATTTGCCAAATTCTTATTTAACATCAGATTCCCTTATAGACTTCAGAGAAGTGGTTCTGGGTAAGTTGATAAAATGGGTCAATGATAAAAATGTGAAGAAAAAATAAATTATTGGCATTTTGTCCTTTGGGGTTATATACAAATTACAGAGGAGAACATGGATTCCAAGGGATGAAATCTTCTCCAGAATGCAAGGAGTTATTCTGGAAGATTTCCAGGAATAAGAGAGTGTGCATATGAACAAAGCTAATCCAAAAGGCAAATTATACTGTTTAACAATATGTGAGTTCATTAACACAAATTTACAAATTATTTATTGCACAACTCTTAAGCAAGAGTTTTCAATCAACTAATAAAATTCTGCACCTGCTCTGGCTTTTTCTGTACTTCTGGGCTGCCTGAGTGTCCAGGTGTCTGGGGCCCCTCAAGATTTCACCCAAGATCCTCAATCTAGTTCAGGTGGTGCAATCCATTTGACTTACAGGGATGGGAACCAAGGGAAACTCCTTTCTTAAGTACACAGCAATGAGGAACTGAGAGTGGGTGGCAGTTGGGAGGCCTCTCTGGGTCAAAGCAGCAAACCAGCTTAAAAGCCAGAGGAGCCAACATAAGAACTTGGACACAAATGTTCACAGCACCATTATTCATAAGCACCAAATACTGCTGACAACTCATTAATGATGAATGGATAAATAAGATGTGATATATTCACACAATGAAACTGTATCCAGCAATAAAAAGAAATGAAGTGCTGATATATGCTATGACATGGATGGATATAAATTACCATTATCAGGAATGAAAGAGGGGTTATTACTACAAACCTTCGAAATATTAACAACACACAAAGGGAGTAACATGGACATTTATGCGAACAAAGGCAACAATTTAGATGAAATTGGGTAAACTCATTGAATAATTTAGAAAAACTGGCACAGGATAAAACAGAAAATCTGAGTAGCTTGTATCAATTAAATTTATCAAACACCTCACAAAGAAATTCCAGGCCCATATTATTTCTCTGGTGAACTCTATCAAATATTTAAGGAAAAAAAAAAACTTCCTGAAAAATAGAGGAAACACTTCCAACTCCTTTTATGAGGGCAACATAGCCCTAATCCCTGAATTTGGCAAAACATTACAGAAAAAAAAAAAAAAAAAGAAGAAGAAGAAGAAGAAAGAAAGAAATCTAGAGGCCAATCTCCCTCACAAATATAGGCACAAAAATCCTTACCAAATTAGTAGCTAATCAAATCCTGAACATACAAAAATACCATGACCAAGTAGACTTTATCCTAGGAGTGCAAAGTTGATTTAATATCCAACGATTTCTGTAATTCATCACCTTTACAGAAGAAAAGAGAAACACCATATAATTATTTCAATAAATAAAAGCCATTGGAAAAAATTTGATACTCATTTGTGATTTTTAAAAAACACACTAGCAAACAAAAAATGAAACAGTAATACCCCTCAAATTCCCCCAAAAAAACCTGTCAGCCAAATAGGGAAGAAGGGAACTCCTTGAACATGACAAGGGGCATCCATGAAAAACCTAGAGCTAACATCAGACTTAACAGTGAAACAGTGAATGGTTTCCCCCCAAAGATCAGGAACAAGATAAGGATGGCCAGTCTCTCTGTTTCTATCCAACGTCTAGAAAAAGAAACGGCATAAAGATCGGAAAGAAAGAACCTAATTGGCTCTGTTTGCAGATGTAAATGGTGGGTATAATTTGGGATGCAGAGTTAAATGTAATCCGTATGCACTGAGTCGGCCTGCGGAACATTTTGCTGAAGGTTTTAAACTGCAGGCTAGTGTCTGGTTTTGAAGGCTTCAATAATAATTCTGTGCAGAGGCCCCCTTATCACAAAGGAGTTGCATTTATGTGGGTGTCACGCATTTTCTTTTTTCTTTCTTTTATTGTTAGCTTATTTTTGTTTCAGATAAGACTTTTTTAAAAGGAGAATTTCTGCTTGGTGCCTACGGTGGTTAATTTTATGTATAAATTTGACTGGGCCACAGTGCCCAATATTTGATCAACATTATTCTAATGTCTCTGTGGGGGTATTTGGGATGAGATTTGTATTCAAATCAGTGGGTTCGAGTAAAGCAGGTTTCCCTCTGTAATGTGGGTGGGTCTCCTCCTCCAGTGAGGGGAACTCTCCAGCAGGCAGCCGCTGTACTTCATCTGCAACACTGGGTCTTCCTGGTTCTTCGGCCAAGACCGACTTTGGACTTTGCAGCAACTTTGTTGTTGCTTCAGCTGTAATGTCAGAGTTTCCAGCCTCCTAGCCCAGCCTGCAGATTTTGAACTTGTCATCTTCCATGACTATATGAGCTGACTTTAAAGTAACTAACCGCCCCCCCCCCGGTCTTTACACACACACACACACACACACACACACACACACACACACACACTCATGTCTTCTATTGGTTCTGGTTCTCTGGAGAATTCTGACTAATACGGTTCCTACTTATCTTCTGAAATTTACTGTCTTTTAATTCTTCGTAAACCCTTACATATTTTCCTTAGTCTGAGCATGGTTATTATGGCTGCTTTAAAATGCTGTTGTGTTAATTTTAATATCGTGGCTCTTTCAAGGTGAGTCTTCTCTCAATAATGCGTAAAGTTTCCTTGACTTTGGTATGTTGAGTAATTCGGGTATGCTGATATTAGGTTGTATACTGGACGTTGTAAATGCCATGTTGTGGAGACTCTGAGTTCTGTTACATACCTCTGAAGAGTGCTGATTTTGTTGTTGCTTCTGTACTAGCAGGCAATGAACGTCTTTGGATTCAGACTTCAAACTGTGCCTCTCTGGCAGCAGCTGAAATCCCATCTCAGATTTGTTGTTCATTTTTGTTTTTTAATCCTTAGCTGGGCTGCTTTTGTTCTCAGCAGGGGTGGCTCAGAAGTCAGTCAGAGATTTGTCTAATACATAAAGACAGTGCTGCCTTTCACTGCCACTCTCAGGCACACCCCTCCAGCTTTCCAGCAGCTGCATTTGTCTCCAAGTCTGTTTACTGTTTCCTTCATGCTTTCTGTTAGGATTTTAGTCGTTTGCCCAGAATTGAAGGACTCCCAGGACATGAATCATTCAGTGTTAAAACTGGGACATCCCTGATAAAAACGTGTTGGTTCGTCACCCTCAGTTTTAGCCACACTGTAGGTTGCAGAGTCTGAACTACCATCAGGATAAAAGACATGAAAACAAAAACTCACCCGTGGCATTCTTTTCTTTCAGAATCTGCCTGCTTTTCATTACTTCCCATTGCTTTCAAGTTTTTGTTTTGTCCAAAGTTCTTAGCCATTGTCTGTGGGAGAATTGGTCGGCTTGGAGTTTCCTGGGTCATTACTAGGGCAAACGTCCCTTTGGTCACTCTTACATAACATCCTACAAACCCTATTCCATGGGCTCTATTTAGTCTATCAGACCCCTCATATCATTGCTATGGGCACTGCTAGGGTTTGGCTGTGGTTTGTACCTCAGGGGTCCCCATGTTGGAGGCTTAGTCCTTAGTTTGGTAGTAAGAGGTAGTATGGAATCTTTAAGACACGGGGCCCAGTGGGAGGTCCTTAGGTCATTGGAGGCACTGGGACTCCTGAGCTCTCATGAGAGCAAGTGATTATAAGAACAAGCCTGATCCCTGAATCACTCCTAGCTTCCTGTTTCCGGATGTGAACTCTTCCTCCCACTCATGCTTCTGTCTTCTTGGTGACATCCACCATGAAGTCTCACAAGACCCAACCCTATTCTGACGCCTTGACATTGAATCTCCAGAATCATAAGTGAAACAAACCTCTTCTCTTTATAAAGTTACCCAACTTTAGGTATTTTGTTATAATAATGAAAAATATATTAATACAGGGATTCCTTTCTCTTTTGTACCTGGTCTTAAGAATGTGCCTCTTGGGCCGGTGAGACGGCTCAGCGGCTTAAGCGCCTGCCTTGCAAGCGCGAAGGCCCAAGTTCGACTCCCGGAACCCACATACGAAAAAGGGGCCAGTGATATCGCTCAGCGGCACGGGTGCCTGTTGGCGCGTGAGGTCCTGAGGTCGTCCCCCCGGTACCCACAAAAAAAAAAAAAAAAAAAAAAAGAATGTGCCTCTTTCACGTGCTCCTGGAAATATCTACCTTACATGGCAGTTCCTGTGAGCCTCGCGAGGCCCACAGTGCTCAAACTCCGTTCCATTGGTGATCTCGTCTGACCCGCATCTGAACTCTGCAAGACAGGCATCGTCTTCTCAATGCTACAGATGAGAAACTCAAGTCAACAGAGTTATTATCCAAGCTCACAAAGCTGGCAAATAGAGGAAAGAAAATGAGCACCTTGTCTAATTCAGTGTTCCTCTTTTGGTCCTTTCCTGTCACCCACAGGAGCCCAGGGCAGTGCACAGATACTTCTGAATTCTTTGCATCTTGGGTTTTACCTCTGTTGATGCTAACTTTCTTCCCTGACTGCCACCACTATTTCCATTTAGTGCCCAGGTCCTTCTGGGTGCTGAGCGCTAATCACCCTAGACAGGAATGGACTATCTGGGCATAACCAAACATTGCAACCAAATTTCCCAACACCCCCCACCCCATGTGTGAAACTGTGTTCTAGGTGAAAGCTTTTTGTTTTTAAAGCAACCAGTTAAGTGGTGTTATATATAAGGGAGGGAGAGGTATTTCTGGGGAGAAGTTCACCAGTCAGAGTTATAAAAAGATGTTTTGCTGTAAAAGTCTCTCTTGTGAAATGTCATGCTGGTTAATTCCATTGCTTCTTTCTTCTTAGTGGCAGCTTGAATATATTCGGAGGGACCTGAGAATTTGCCCCAAGGAAAAGAAAAAAAGATCCACTGCTAAAACAAAGCTCCATAAGAGGGAATAAATGTTAACTCCAATTTCCAAATTACAGTTCAGATCATGCTTGTTTGGTCTGATCCCTCCCACTGCCCGATATTTTATTTAAACACACAGAACAGTAGAAGGATTTTTATAGGAAATACACAGATGCCCACCACCATGGCTCTATCATTAGCATTTTACTGTATTTGCTTTATCATATGTCCATCCATCTATAGCTGTATCTATTTATCAAGTCATCCTTTTTATGCAATTCAAAGTAAATTACAGATATCAGTACTCTGAGTTTTGAGCTCTACTTTCTCCTTGAGCCACACAGTCTGTAAATCTTTACTTTCATTTAATTTCTACCTCCTGTTCTCTAAGAGCTCATTTTGCTCATAAAAGGCTCTCTGTGAGCTCTTCCCCCTCCTCAGCTCTGGGTCCCGGTGGGGCTGTGGCAATGCCCAGCACTCCTTGGAGCACGGCCAGGGCAGGGAAGTGTGGCGGTGGAGAGGGCCTCGCACTTCCCCAGAGTCAGCTCTAATACAGGAGAGGGGTGAGGACTGGGCTGTGACTACTACACCAGCGAACACGCACACACACAAACACACACGCACACCATCCCCACCAATGCTGGCAAGTATTTAAGAGCCAGCAGCTTCCCATAATAGTGTAACTTTCAGGATTCCCCTAAATTGTTTTCTGAGATTGGTGGTGGCTTCCCTTTCATCATTAGTGATGGCAGAGAAACCATCAGAAATGTTTTCTTTTTTTTTTTTTTTTGTGGGTACCGGGGGGTCGACCTCAGGACCTTGAGCGCCAGCAGGCGCCCGTGCCGCTGAGCGATATCACCGGCCCCTTTTTCGTATGTGGGTTCCGGGAGTCGAACTCGGGTCCTCACGCTTGCCAGGCAGGCGCTTACGCCGCTGAGCCATCTCACCAGCCCTAGAAATGTTTTCTTAATAAAAACATTCTTCTGTTCCCTGGACTGAAAATATTCATTGAAAAGAAAATCAGAAAAAACTGCAATGTGCTATGAAATCTCTTTCTTTTGGGATCTGTCAGTTAATTTTTATTTTGAATGGATTGTTTCATTTCTCTCACCGTATCGGAGTGATTGCTAACCGAAGAGCCACTAAAAACTTGCATATTCCCACTGTATCCTTTCCCTCATTTTCGCTGGCTGTATTTTTCTTTCTAATTCTGCTCCATGGGCTCGTTAGCTCCATCTCTTCAGTGGCCTCAATTCCATCATCTAGCCCCCAATAGTCAGTTCTTTTATTGTGTCTATTCTATTTCTAAAATGTTCAGTGCTCATGTGAGTCACAATTCTTAAAATCCCCCAAAGCCTTTGTAACCAATAGTCCCTCCTCTCTGCCTGCGCGCACCTTCGTGGGGAGCCAGGAATATCTTTCTTGCAGGCGTTGCTTGGAGCTGAAGATAGAAGTGAGAGCTCCTGACACCTGATTAGTTTTCTTTCTACTGAGCCAATCCATTTACCTGGAAGATTGTGTATTTCAGTTCTCAAAAGCTAAGCATGTCTAGTACTTTCAAAATAGAAAAATTCTTTGTCAGAAATAGCTTTTTCCTTTTCTCCTAGAGCCTTTCACCAAGAGGAATTTTTAAAAGGAAATGTAAACAATAATCGAGTGAGACAGAAAGCCCCACTTCTATCATGGGTTTTACTCGTCTCTATCATTCATGTCCTGCCAGCTAGGAGGGCATGCTCAATCTCTCTTTGATTATGGGAAAACGCCAATTAACAAAAAGGGTAAATCATTCCTCATTCTTCAATAATAGTTAAAAAGCATGTAACTTTATTCTACTCCAGACACGTTTTCATGGTTTCATGGGTTAATGGATCTTTTTATTGAATTATTGAGCAAAGCCTTAAATAAAAACATCGAAGGAGTCTTTATCTTATTCTTCCTCAGCCACAAGACAGACCAGCCTTGCGGCACATACTGACACCCTCTGATTTCTTCCCCGTGCGTCTGTCCACACTCGCTCAGCCGTGGCAGCCTCTGGGCACTGCCTGCCCAGTGTGCCAACAAGGCCTCCCTGGGCTTGAATGCTATTGGTTTTTCTACAATTCACTGACTACAGTTCTTACATGGTATTTTAATGTTCCACTGAGAGAATCCAAAATTGAGCAAGTGCTTTGGTTTACAAACAACAGGGGCAACTATTTTCTAAATCTCCCATAACATCTCAAAAGCACATAATTGTATTCCTTTCCTGACATGTTTTGCTGGTTTCATGGGTTAATGGATCTTCTCATTGAACTACTTATTAAACCTTGCAGGAACAGGAGCGCCTTCTTTAGAGATGTTAGACACAGTGAAAGTTAGCAACTGTCCAGTGAAGTTCAGCTATACAGATCACCAACCTGGAAAATTCAGTTCTCAATTCCATTTTTCCTTAGTTTTTCAGCAGTCTGGTTAATGGAGACCAAAGCATTTCTGGGATTCAAGTGGCCTGGGTTACTATAAGATTTAACTTTTGAAGTACAGCCACACTGAACATCTAATATCTGTGTTTGTTCCTAAAAGGTTGTGTGTAAATCCAATTTTAGCCACTGGATAATTTTCTCATTTACTTACCCTATAAATTTTAAGATGCTTTACCTTGGCACCTATCTTCAAAAGAGTTATTTCCAACATTTCTTTTTCTATTTTTCTGCTTGTAGTCTTCTGGTAAGTAGGCTCTACAGGTACTTGCTAAATGAATGTTTACTGGGGCCTTGAAAGCTATTCTTGGAGTAAGACATTGCTGTTATAGGCCTTAATTTATTTCTTCAAAGTGATCTTTCTTATGTTGAAGTTTCTTTGAGCAGAGTAAATCCCTGCTGAGGAGCCTTGAGAAATCTGAATCCATAACAAGAGCTACCTCTGGGGTTAACTCTATTCCTGTTAACTACTGCTGTGTGACAGCCACTGCAAAATGCGGTGATTTCACTCAACGATGAAGTTTTATTTCTCATGGTTTGGTGACTTGTCTGTGTTCAGTGAGGCACTTTTTCCTTGGGATCTCTTCTGCAGTTGCAATCAGATGCTGGCTGGGGCTGGAGTCACCTGAAGGTGTGACTGAGCGGATGTCCCTGAAATCGCCGTTAGTAACATATCTGGTGCCTCTGCTGGGATGCTGAGCAGCTGGGGCTGGCTGGGCACGTCTCTCCCGGAAGCCTCTATCTGTAGCCAGCTTGCGCCTCCTCACAGCCCAGTGATCTTGGGGTAGCAGAATTTCTTTTTTTTTCCCAAGGGCAAGCCATCCAACAGAGTACGGCAGACATTTCAAGGCTTCTTCCAGCCTTGGAAATCTTTCCGTGCCATTCAAGTATATTGTTGGTTATAAGTCACTATGCCAAACCAGCTTCAAGGTGATGGACCTATACAAAGGCACGGACCTCAAGAGTAGCCTTCACTGGTGGTCTATCTACAGAGTTTAGCTGCTACATCCTGACTATGTTACTGCGTTTAATGTGTTTCTTATTGTAGAGTGGATTAATTAGAGCTGAAACTACTTTATTCCAGTTGTCTTCCTGGAAATATGTAGTAATAATAATAATAATAATAATAATAATAATAATGATAATGCCACATCTTCCATCCATGGATAAAGCAATCTTGTGGTCTCATGGAGCATTCCAGTGGGAAGGTAATAAGATTAAAAGTAAAATACACAAATTATCAGAATGGTGATAAATTCTGTGGACAAAAATTTTGCAGGGAAGAGGATTAGAGAATGTGTGTGGATGCAATTTTAAATAGGTGGCTTGAGAAGTCTACCCTGATAAAGTGACAGCTGAGCAGAGACCTGACGGAGATGAGGGGGTGAAGCGTGGCATCTGGGGAAAGAGCATCGCAGTTAGGAGGCCATGGGGCTGGGGGTCCTCACGGGTGGGACGGGTTAGGAGACAAGGTCAAAGCGTGGCGGGAGGACTCCGGCCCGTGAGGGCCTTTTACACAGGAGGTTTTCACTCTGAATGTAGAAAGGAAGCTGCTGGAGGGCTCCGAGCAGAGGAGGGAATGTTCTGAAAGAGAGCAAGGGTGGAAGCAGAGAAACCAAGTCAGGAAGCTATTGCCACGACGTGGGCAAGAGATGGAGGTGGCTTGGAGCCGATGAGGGCAGCGAAGGAGGGACCGGAGCCAGGGTCCGAGCACCCCCCGGCCTGTCCGGTGTGCCGGGAGTGGCTGTTCCCCTTTCCAGCTCGTCTGAGACGCGGGTGTGGGTAGAGAAGTGCGCTGCCCCGTGGGCGCTTGCCAGGGAAGCTCAGAGAGGAGGAGAAGGGCAGGGAGCCGGGGACGCCCGAGGGACAGCGCGACAGGTCTGTGGGGCTCAGCGCGGTAGGAGACGGAGCCGGGGCCCAGCGCCCCAGGGAGACGGGGTGTTGGACCCCAGGGCCGGTGACCCGGGCACGGAACTGCGGGCCACACGAGCTCTGCCTAACATCTCCCCGGTCTGCTCGGAACCAACTCAAAACAGTCAAGTGTGCATTAACAGACTTTTCCCAAACCAAAAGCAGCCAAAAGAGCCACCAGCCGTAGGGCTCCCTCGGTCTGGCGCCCCCCGCCGCGGAGCCCGGCGGTGTGGCGCCCCCTGCCGGCGGGGCCGGTGAGCTGCAGCCGCTCCACTCGCGGGGCCGCGGGGGCGCGGGGGTCTCGGGGTCCTCTCGGCCTGTCGCGCAGTGGTGACCCTGCCAGCTCCTCGTTCCCCAAGCCGGACTCAGCCTTCGGGTTTCGGCCTGGGAATCTGTCCCAGAAGGCTACCGGACCCCCAATCTGTGCCGAGGGTGCTAGCACCCTGCATTTTTCTCTTCCAGCTAGTTATTGTTGTCTTTTCATTTCTTAGCGTCATACACATGATCTTAAATATCAAGACAGGGCCTCTGTGGTTCACGATGCTATCCACAGTGCTTAACACAATTTCCAGATTTGATTAGAGTAGAGCGGACTCAACAAGAATGTGTTGGATAAATGACCTCACCTCTCAGACTTTGTAAATATTATCTCCTCCCTCGCTTCCTTCCTTCCTTTGCTTCTCTCTTCTTTCCTGTATCAGACGTATACTCAAGGTTCTGTAATGTCTATTTGCTTAGAGTTGCACCCCAATATGTTCCAGGCTTATTCCATGCACGCCCTTTCCCTTACATCATTGCCTTACTCTCTGATGCCCCTGGGAGGATGCCAGCTGGCCCCTCAAAAATCAACTAGCTGTGGGGCACGGTGGCACAGGCCTGTAATCCCAGTTACTCAAGAGGCTGAGGCAGGAGGATCACAAGTCGGAGGCCAGCCTGTGGCAAAATAAAAAGGTGTGGGCATACAGCACAGCGCTCCTTGGGTTCAATCCCCAGTACCATGTACATAAATGTTGAAAAAAAAAATCGTATAATTTTAAGGAGGACTTTGTTCTCATTTTTTTCTGTGCTTTAGGGCAAATTCAGCTCCAAGTTGCACAACAATCCTCCCACAGCTGATGTGTAATTCTGACTATTTGTGACAGAAAGCAACGAGTATGGATATTGACTCTGGATTTGATCTGAGAGAAAGTGACATTCCTGATTGGTTTTCAGTACTTTTAGGAGCTGGCTGGCCATTGTCAGCTTGCTGGTTGTATAACTTTATTGCTACTGTACATATGCCTGGAGGGGTTAACAATGGGAACATTTCTAAAGTCTAAAAATAAAAGTCACTAAACAAATGATGGGGATTGTTAAACTACAATAACTCATGATCCCATCTTTTCTGAATTGGGATACTTTGTTTCCAGTGCTGACAACAAACCTTGACACCCTCGCCCAGCCCACCTGTGTCCTCAGTGGTGGCCTGGTCGGCCGCCCATGTCAGCCGGCGAGCCATTTTGCACCACTTGCCAGGGTGAGGTTTATCTTTGTGTTGATTGGCTCCGGGCTGGGACGTTCTGTGTGGTTCTTGTGCACACGCCCAAAACTTTCCTGTCAGAGCAGAACACAAATAACCCAATCACCCATGAAACATTCATTAATCAAAACATACGGAAAATACAATAATACAGGAACTGTATCAAAATTAATTAAAAACCCAAGACACTGCCCTTCAAATATGACTCGGGGTTCCAGTACTCAGGCCTGCTCAGGACAGTCTCTGTATTTTCTCAGTGGGCCTTGTCGCTGAGGATGTCTCACATGGAAAGAACAAAGCTCCACTGTAATTAAATAAAAGGATGATATTATTCTCCCACTGAAGTGTAAAAATTCAAAAAGGAGTGCGGGGAAACCCCTTCGCGCTGTCCGAGGAGGCCGGTCTGGGGTCAGTGTCAAGCTTCCCGTCCTGCAGAGTTTCTTGGTGGGATCTCAGGAGGCTTGGCCTCTTCTTGGCTTGTTACTGAGCTGTGGGTTGGAAAGGGAGAAGGCAAGCTCAAAGGAAAATAAGAAAGAGGAAAGCAGGAAGAAGAGGAAGGGGAAGACAGGGAGAAAGGTTTGATGTTGTGAGCAAGATGAAATTCACCAGAGTCCCATGGTGTCGATTCTTCTAATCGTTTTGTCCCTAGGGACTGCTTGAGACTGCACAAAAGTTTCTTTCCTCTTAGCACCAAAGAAACAAGTTAGTGTTTTCAAAAGGCATTGGTAAAGAAAAGCAAAAAAGAAATAGTTACAGAAAAACTATACAAAAATATAGTTTTACAAAAGTATAGGTACTATACAAAAGTCAGATTTCCCAAAGATGGATTTCTGATCCTACCGTGATGATGCTGTCACCCTCTGCAGCTTCTCGGGCACGAGGGCTCTCCTCATGGGACAGGTGCCATTTTATTCAGGTCATCACACCTTGGACCTGAGGGGAGCGCCCTGCCCTTGATTCTCCTTCACTCAGCTCTGGTTTTCCACTTGAGGGAGTCACCATACATATCCTGATTACAATCAATTTAAAGAACTGTTTGCTTTTGTTGAAATTAGCAACGCCACTTACTGGAATATGGCTTTCCATGTCTGCAGAGCTGCTAATATAACAATAAACTGAAATAGTTAATAATTTATTATAATGCTTATATAATTATAAGCATGCATTGTATTCTCAGACTCTGGGTCTCACACAGATTAGGAACTCAGTAAGTACTAGTTCAACAAATGAATAAGTGAATGGTACTTTATTTCTCAGATTGATTTATTAGCAGCACAAAGGACATGCCCATAGCCCGGAGAATGGCTAAACTAACTTCTTCAGGTTCTCCCAGAGTGGATCACCAAGTAAGTCCTTTACTCTCTTCATTCCCTCTTTCCACCCACCCAAAGCCTTCCACAAGGATGCACTGTGTGTGGACAGAGTCATGAATAAGTGTGCATTAGTGAAATGGAGCCCTGGGCACCACAGGCCTACTCTGAACTCTCAGAAGTGGGATTGGGGGTATAATTTAGGAAGACTAGGGCTAGAAGCAACCTTCCCTGGGTAGAAAGAAGCACGAAGTCTGTATGCCACAGAGCAGAGTGAAAGGAGGGAGGTTTGGATAGATGATGGTACAAAGGACCAACTCCAACTTGGAAACAATTCGCTGGAGGTATGAAATTTAAGAATACCTTTGGGAATTTATGCAATGAATGTTTTAACATCAGACACACATGAAGGTAGGGTGGCTGAGTGTCTTCTTGCAAATGGCTGGGACAATATGAAGGTAACCAGAAATGTATATGGATAATTAATTGCTGTGAACACACAGTGAGAAGCAATTTTGGCTTTTCAGATTGGCTAGCAAGAAGAAACACATGGATTCATAGATTGGGTGTATGGGGCGGGTGAGATGGCTCAGCAGCATAAGCGCCTGCCTGGCCAGCACGAGGGCCTGAGTTCGACTCCCGGATCCCATATACGAAAAAAGGACCGGTGATACCACTCAGTGGCACGGGCGCCTGCTGGCACGTGAGGTCCTGAGGTCGACCCCCGGTACCCACACACACAAAAAAAAATAGATTGGGCATATGGCACAGGTGTATCCAAACCTGCTAAGTGCAGGGGGAGTGAAAGGGTATACAGTTACTCAGCATTTTGGGGGGAACAACTGGCTAAGTTGTAGACAGAGCTTCTTAAAAAATGCATTTCTTCCCAGGAGATGAGAGAGGGAGGGAGGGGAAGGTAAAGGGATGAAAAAAGAATCAAGAAGCACTATGTACAATTCCCCATGAGGAATGTAGTCATTATGTACTGCAAACATGTCCTAATAAAAAAAACTGAAAAAAATGCTCTGTATTTTCCCCATGAAAACACACATCACAATTTATTTAAGTATTTATTTATTTATTTATTTACTGGGGATTGAAGGATTGAACCCAAGGTCTTTGCATTGAGCTACATCCCCAGCCCTCTTAAAAACATTTTACATTTTGAGACAGGGTCTTGCTAAGTTATTAAATTGACCGAGCTGGATTCAAACTTGTAATCCTCCTGCCTCACCCTTCCAGCGTTGTGGGATTGCAGGTGTGCACCACCACACCTGCCTTTTTAATTGCTTTTCTAACACCTGAATTTTCCACCAGACTATAAACCTCAAAGGAGGATACATATTCCTGATCATTTCATCTCCAGTGTCAGAGCCTGTGTAGAAGCTAATACACGTAAAAAGGAAATATCAACTACATCCCACTTCTAAAATGTATCCCCAGGAAGCAATTGTCCCAAATGACTCAAACCTCTTGCTACACGTCCTGCGCTTCCTGAATCTTGGTGGCCTGCCCGCCTTCTTACTTTCAGAGGCTGTTCCCTCTGCCTGTGCTGCTTTCTTCGCACCCCAAGCAAACCTAGCCCTCTGTCTTCATTTCCCAGAGCACCAACTAGAGCAGGGATTTCATGAAAGTTTAGGGCTCAGCACTGAGCAGAAGAAGCCTGGGGACTTGCAACTAAATTCCAGAGAGCACAGCCTCAGCTCCCCACCCAGGGTCCTTCTCACCGGTATCTTTCTCAATGTGGCTGTGGTTCCTCTTCTTTTCTAGACTCTTCTCTCCCATGTCTCTTTTTCTTTCCATCTTCCAGTCCAGAAGTCTTTTTCCTCTGGAACAGTTAGAGGACTGTACCTAAATTCTGATTAATTTATTAAACTGAGAATATTTTCTTCCTAGATTGTATAAATTGTGCAGTAACTTCGTTTTTAAAATAGTAGTCTCCCCTTCTCAATAAATACATGCGAATATCAGATTTTGGAGGCACAAAACTATGTTTATATGTGTTCTATGTGTGTGTTTCTGTGAACACATGTTATGGTTTGTATCTAGATTTCCCTCCAAAGCCTCATGGGATCATAGGGTTTTTCAAAGGTGGCTGAATCTAGAGTGTGTGATTGACTGGTGGTGCAATGCTGGGATTAGGATGTGAGTGCAATCCCTGCCCTAGGGCAGGTAGCCTGCATACAGTATAAGGGACAGAAAGCCTTGTCTCTTGCTTGTTGCATCTGCTGTTTTCCACTGCCATGAACTGTTGCCCCTCTGCCATGTGCCACTTTGCCTTGGAGCCAGCCGATTATGGACTGAAACCACTATAAACTGTGGGCTAAATAAACCTTTCGTCCCTTGACTTGTGGTGGTAGGTATTTTGTCTCAGCAATGAGAAAAGTAACTAAGACAACACATGATTATGTCTATATATACACAATTAGTTTTTTAAATAAATAAAAATGGGTATGTTCTTTAAGAATCTGTCTCTGTTTCTGTTATACAAGTTTTAGAGGTAGGGAAGCAAAACAAGGACATATGGAAAAGGTATTTTTGGGTTTGGAACAGACATTTTGTAAGAAATTTTAAACATCTATATCATAAAATCTGTATTTGTGGAGCAGAGCTCAGAACAATGGAAGCCAAGAGTCTGTGTTTTGGTGGGAATGTGACTCCCCGCACAGGAGGAGGAGTTCAGCTCACAGGTTTCAGCCCTGCTGTTTCTTGCAAATGGTCCGCTGGAAGTTTCCCACTCCCCTGTGCCTTCTCTCCTTGAACACCAGCAGAGAGGGCACCCAGGTCCTGCAGAAAGGTAACATCCTTTGCAATGGCCCAGCATGTTTAGTTATGGTTTCTCCTCAGCTCATACCAATCTATGAATAATTTAGGGCTGCATTTCAATTCCTAATCTCCATTGACTATTCAACGAAGCTCTGCTTCTTCTTCTCTGCCTTTGATTGCCCAGGAAACATTTAATAAAGCATCTGTCAATGAGTTTGTGCCGAAGCATTCAAGAAACACTACTGAAATTACCCGAGCACATGCATGTGCATCTAGTGGAGCCAACATAAATATCGCCTCAAAGTCATGTCCTGGAAGCATGATGGACTTATTGTCGGCATCCACATTCTAGAGGGACACTTATAGCAGCCATGAAAAGCCAGATAACGGCCCCATTTAGAACAGCCATTTAGTACCATAAATACATATCCTCAAATAAATCTGCTCATTACCCTCGTGCTGGTTGGACAGCTCAGCCAAGTGGTTTGCCCTCAATGTTGCAAAAGGCCCAGACGTGTATCCGTCCACATCAGGGACCTCAGACGAAGAGATATAATTGGTCGTCCCTGTCTGGAAATGACTGCACAAAATGAGAAAAGAAATGGGGGGAAAAATCTCTCAGGAGCAATCATTTAATATCTAGCCAGTATCCTATACAGAATCATAACTACTACTTCAGGGAAAACGGGCCACAGTTCAAGTCCCAGACAAGGGTTCCCACAGATATTTTTGATATGACAAAAGAAAACAAACTAAGTTTTCTTTCAAATGTGTGATAAGGATGAGCATGGACTGGGATGGCAGTTTGTTAACCCTATAGGCGCTTGTTTAAAATCCCTGGGATCTTTCCTTGGCTTTTAGGATGAAGTTTGAATTCCTCAGTGCGGCAGAAAAGACTCGTCCTGGTTTGACTGCGTCCTCTCTGCCCCAGGGAGCCATCCATGATCTCTAGTTTTACAGAGCCACCAACAAATGTTTCATGTTTCTGGCATTTTCTCTTTTCTTCTCTTCCTTTCTTTGCCTACTGAAAGCTTATTGGTCATGAGGAGTCCAGTTTACCACCCCAGACTGAACCGGATGTCAGCCCACATTGCTCAGCTGGGCACCAGTACCCACACATCATCTCGTGCGGTTCTTTTCCACCTTTCAGCTGAGAGAAGGGGCCATATCCCCAATGCTGATCAGAGTAGGAGCTTAGTGAACATTTCTTAAGGACAGCATGTACTTGGTTCCTACCATGTGCCAAACACAGTGTGTAAGCCCTTAGTCCTCCCAACAGTCTGATGGGGTAGAGGGTAGAAAGCCTCATTTTACAGGTAAAAGAACTAAAGCATAAGAGGTTTGAGTAGCATTTTCAAGGTCAAGCATAAAGCAAGTACGGTGATCAAAATTTGAACCCAGACAGTTAAACTCTTCAGCCTATATTTCTGAATAGCATGCTGGGCTGTATGAATGAATGAATGAATGAATGAATGAATGAATAGATACGTCATGGTGAGACGTCTCTCTTGGTGTTATTTCTCGAGAATGGGGGAGGTGGGGAGAAGCCTGAGTTCTGCTGTCACACACACTAGAGAGTGTAGCCCCTTGCTCAAGTGGCCCGATGCTGGTGTATGGTCCCATAGGGCAGCGTGGGGGAAGAGGTAGTTAGGATAGAGTGGGAAGAACTCTTCCTCTCCTTTGACACCTTCTTGCTCCAGTGAGTTCTTATCAACTCATTCTCCTTGGAGATAAATAGTTGTAGTTATTGTCTTTATTTATAAATAACAAGCCCCACTATCCTTATGACTGCTACCAAAGTAGAAAACATGTCCCCTCTAGCCTGCACATTCTATAGACTGAATCGTGCCACCCTATTTGCCATGCAGTGGTGTCTCAGCCACAACTTATTGGAGTCAGGGACTCTACAACTGCCACCTGCTAAGATCTGATGGTCCGTCACTCAGATCCAGGTGAGGAGGGAGTAAGAGGTGATAAAGACAAACGTTGGGGACCAACACTGGAGGTGGCTGAGATGGGAACCTGATTTCAGCAGAGCTTTTCATCTGCTTTCCCCCGGAGAGAATGCCTGTTGGATGCGATCGCCCGGAAAGGGTAGAAGTCCAACTTGCAAATGTTTAGATACATCTACTGTCTCAGTCCCCAGAACAGTACTTGGGTGTAGTAAGTCTATAGTTATTAACATTTGTTTGCCTGTGGAAGGTAAGAGGGAAGGGAGGAAGGGAGATGGGGGAAAGGGAAGTGAGAAGGAGGGAGGAAAGATGGAAGGAGGAAAAAGAGGGAGGGAGGGAAGGATGGGTGGGGAGGAGAGACTAGGATGATACACAGACTTGAGTGTTAAAGAGTCAGAGAGTACTGGCTATGAGAAAAAAGACTATGGGTTATGACTAACTCAGGGTGGACTCATCTGACAGTGGAGCTGGTCTTTAGAGAGGTTAGTTTCATTTTCAACTTCTATTTCTACATCTCTTTCCTACAACTTAAGTCTCAGATACATGCTAACTTCCTTGTCTTCAGGACTTGAATTTTGTGGATGAACAAGTTGCTTCATTGAAATTTTAAAGTCCTTCTAAGGCCCAGGAGGGCTTGGAGGCCAACCCTCTTCATCTTGGTCCCAACTCTTTTCCTGATTCACCCAGCATCTCATGGGTCAGAATGACTCATGATACAGTTTACAACTGGTGTATTTTAATTTTAGGCATAACTGCTCTTTTAAAAGTAGAGAATGGTTCTGAGATTGCAGAATAGGTTATGGAATTAGTTTGCTGTAATTCAGTTCTCACAATTTCATCACAAAACCTCCTCATGAGATTAAATCTAAGCTTTACACAGTTGTCCATTTATTATGTTTTCTTGGCCTGCCCAGATAGATGGTGCTGATGAACCTGAACTCTGATTATTTTATCAGATGAGGTCAGTGCATTGAGAGAGCTCATGGCTGAGGCCCAGAAAATATCATAACTCACTCAAGATAAGGTCAATGTCAGGGAGTAAATCGCAAACTCTATAGTTAGAACAAGCCTCCCATATACACTGCTGTCCATTTTCAGCCCTGTTCTTAATCAGTTCTTCCAAACAATGCATTCTCTGTTTGAAGGTTTTGCTGCTTTTATCCCAGACAATAATGGCCATTCACTTACTCAAGCCAGCGGCTGCTTTCTCCTTGCTACAAAATTCCTTAATTGGAATCACCCTGTCACTGACCCAAACCATGCATTACAGGGAATTTCAGACAAGCTCCCGATAACCCTGGAGTTAAGGTGGCACCTGTTTTTCTCTCATCTAAGATACTTTCCCCCTCCAGAAAGCTCTAATCACCACCCCAAAAGGAGATTTATTTTCCCCTTACATTCATGGTGAACAGCTTTGCATTTTGTGGCAAAACCTGGGACCCCTGGGTTTACAGGTTTCCTTATTTGTCCACAGGTTTGCTTAGACCTGGCGCTGGTCTCCTCTGCTCCTGATGGGAGCTGAGGTGAGGCAGCGTTGCTGAAGGGCAATTTTATACTATGTATCTAAAGCTTTAGAATTAAATCATTAATAAACTTAATCAACATTATCAATTGATATTAATTATTAATATTAAATAATAGTTTACAATTATTTGCTTAAATACTTTTAAAAAAGAAATTCATTTTTAAAAAATCATGGCTATGTCAAGTGATTTGACTAAAAAGGTGCTCAATAAGCCAGGGGTGGCAGCTATGTAGGATGCTGAGGCAGGAGGGTAACAAGTTGCCCATCTGAGCAAATTAGTGGGACCTTCCCTCAAAAAAAAGAAAGAAAAAATAGGGCTGGGGAATGTGGTTTGGTAGTAGAGAGCTTGTGTATCTTGCATGAGGCCCTGGGTTCAATCCTCAGTACCACAAACAACGAACAAAGAATGCTGAAATGACCAGAACATGTAACTAGAGAGAACAACACAAAGCCTTGAGAGCAGCCATGAACAACGGTCCAACAACAGAGCCAGCTCCAGACACCTTGCTGCACGGAGGCCAGGATGCTGAAGACTCCCCTCCCGCGCTCTGATCCTTGCCTCAGGTCTTGATGACGGAGATTATAACAGCACCCACGAGAGGGAGTGGCCCTGTGGAGGGTGTTCATCTGGGTCAGAGGGCGGATGGGGAAGGGTGGAGGTAAATGAGTTCCAAGGGGCGGCGTGTGAGTTTCCTGTGGCTGCCATAACAAATGACCACAAATGCAGTGGCCTGCAGCATGGGGATTTATTGTCTCATGGCTCTGGAGCCCAGAAGTCTGAGCTCAAGGTGTTGCAGGGTTGGCTCCTCCTAGAGGCTCTGAGGGAGAATCTGTTCCCTGCCCCTCTCCTAGCTTCTGGTTGCTGCTAGCGATCTGTGGCTTTCTTGACTTGTAGACTACGCTGTGGTTTGAAGGTTTCCCCCCGAAGCATGTGTTGAAAACTTAATCCCAATGCAAGTGTTAGGAGGCAGGACCTTTGAGAGGTGATTAGGCCATGAGGGCTCTGCCCTTGGGTGGATTAATGCCACTTATAAGAGAGCTTGAGGTTGGGAATTCAATCTCTTTGTTTCACTTGCCTTTTTTTTGGCCCTTCTGCCATGGGCTGATGCAGGAAAAAGGCCCTCACCAGATGGAACCCCTCAGTTGTGGACTTTCCAGCCTCTAGAATTTAAGAAAGATGAGGAACACTTTATTCTTTTAAAGATCTCAAATGAAAAAGAAAAAAAAATTAAAAGGATGTTGCTGTATTATGTTTGCAATGTGAAAAAGCAAACAAGAGCCTCAAAGAGTGATATGCACACACACAAGGTGAGGTTGAATGGTGGATTCCTGGTGTTACGTTCTGCATGAAGAATGCAAGGAGCTTGCTCACATACATAACTAAAAAATAAATATGTAATATAAAAGTTCCTAAATGCAGTCAAATTATATATGCTATAATACGACTTGCACTTCCCTTATGGTGACGTGAAAGGAAACTATGCTTCATTGTAAAGTGCTATGGGGTGGTCAAACATTTGCTTCTGACCTTTCTCAATAAAGAGCAAAAGCCATGTCCTTTGTTGTGGCTGTGACAGAGCTGGTTTAATTGTATTTGCTTGTATGAACTAGTCAGAGCTTGTGAATCTCCATGCCTATGGGTGTTGAAATGCTTTGACACACTCCTGACCTTCGACCATGACAGGCTAAGAGCTTTCCCCAGAGTGATGTCTACATCCTGCAAACCAGGTTCCTATGTGGGGTGGACCCTTGGGGTTTGGGGGAGTTCTGGGGCGTTCCTGGCATAGTACTAATCTCAGCAGGTGTTCTGCTTTTTAAGACAGCTTCTTCTGATCAAGACCAATTTCTTATTTCCTTGGGTGTGCCTCCAAATTTTGTCAGAATATCTTTAAGCAACCAGCCTTTGTACAGAGGTGCTAGACTAATTAAAGTTTCTGCTTTTCCTTTCTTTCACTTTTTGGATTAGTGAGAAAATTATCCTATGACTTGCAAGAAGACCAAAAGAAAGATTTTTCTCCTTCTGCGTGACTTTGAGAACAAGAGAACCCAGGTACATCAACTAGGCATGAATAGGAGGGTTCTAAAACCTGGAGTTTCTCTGCACAGCAGAACAGGAAAAGGCGGAGTTCCCAACTGAAGGTAGGAATCTGCAATCCCCTGTTATTTGTTCATCTCTGGGACAGCCTGCAATGGTCCATGTACCACCAGGAGCTTCCTTTAAACCCGTGGCCATGCAAAAATTACTGAAACCATCTCTTAACGAATAAAATAATCTCATTACTCATTAGAAGAAGAAGGCATTTGGAAGTTATTTTAGGACTGAGTGTATAGCTCAGTGGTAAAACACTTACATAGCTTGTGAAAGGCCCTGAATTCAATCCCAAGCACTGGAAAAAATTATTTTGATTTCTAAACTCTTATTTTTCTACTGTATAATGTGAAAAGAAAGTTTGGAATAGTCATCTGAGCAGAGATGTCATCTCCTGAAAGTCCTTTTGTAGAAGGTTTGATGAAGGTCCCCTATAAACTGAGTCCACTCAGAGCCTTACTTAGAGAAAAGGTCATTGCAGATGTAATTAAGCTAAATACTATAAGATTAGACAATCCTAGATTATCTGTGGCCTCCAAGTTCAATGATAAGTGTCTACCGAAAGAGGAGGAAACACAGGCAGAAGGGGTGAACACGCAGAAACCCAAGTGAAGGCAGAGGTAGAGGTGTGAGCAACACCAGCCCTCACTGGCAGCTGGAAGAGAAGAGGACCAGAATCCCCCTAGAACTAGAGTCTCCAGGGGAACACAGCCCAGCTCCATGTCAATTCTGGAATTTTCACCTCTAGAACTGTAGGAGATTAAACTCTTACTGTCTTAAATCACCCAGTGTGTGCAATTTTTCATAGCAGTCCTAGGAAATGAGAACACCATGTCTGTACATACCGCATTCCTATCATGCCTTTCACACTTACATATCACCCTTCCTTGTGATCCCTTTGGTCGCCTGGCACCCTGAGATCAGGTATTTGACGCCTGCCTATCTTTCCAGAGAACCTTTTTTTTTTTTTAAGATGTAGCTGCAGTATCACGGTGGCACACACCTGTAATCCTAGCGCTCTGGGAGGCTGGGGGAAGAGAATCAAAGATTCTGGTCCTGCCTGGGCAATTTTGCAAGACTCTGTCTCAGAATAAAAATAAAAAGGAGCTGGGAATGTAGCTCTGTGTGAATTCCCGGTATCTCATGCACAAAAAAATAGATATCAGAGCTGTTTTGGAATGTGTGTTCTCAAATCAGTTTTCCGGATTGCTTTTCAGATGGTTGTTTCCCTGTTTCTGAATCTCATTTTCTTTCTTTCCTTTTCTTTCAGAGAACTTCCCATTTTGGGGTGCCCCTTGACTTTTGATCCCTGGAGAATTTCCCAAACAGCAGACAGGATCCAGGGCCTGACACGGTGCTTCTGTCCTGCCCACCTCCCCAGGTGCTCTGCTTTCCTCTGTGACCCTGTGACTGACCTCTTCCTTGTTTTACCCTTTCTCATGGAATCTGCTTTCCTGAACATAATCTGTGCAGGGAGAAGAGGTCCCTCTCAGAAAGCTTGGAGCATTCACCACTGTTGATTTCTATGGATTTGGAAGTAACACTTCTGGTCACCAGAGAATGGATCTCTTGTTTGCCCCACATTATTCAGCAGTTTTTCATGTTTGTTCTCAGTGAATTCAGTGAAGATCACAAAACAGAAGGCCATTCAACTGGATCCTAGCAGGTGAGAGGTAATGCAGGTGAGAACGAGAAAAAATAGAGTAGAGAGCTGTGACCACATGTTCACATTGCTCACCTAGTCCATTCTGCAGGTAGCTCGAGGATGGCCTGCCCAGTTACACATGCCAATAAGCTGTTTTGCTGATTCAGGTAGTTCACAATAAATTTCTATGATTTACGATTGAAACAACCCTGACTCCTGAGCCAAAGTTGCCAAGTGATATTCTAATGGTTAAATTTTTGGCCAGTTGAGTATATTCCTCTAACTAGGAAGCAATAAAGCCAGGGCTAGCCTCTGAAGTTTTGGACTTCTGGTCCCATGTTCTTGCCACCAGTAATAGAGCATATTTCAGTTCATCTCAGATACTAATTGATGATAAGAGATATGATAAGAGATGTGATCAAAAGCTCAGTAAATAACAGGTGAGAAAATTCAATGAAAATGGACATTTAAGTCTTAATTTTTAGTTATTTTTGTATATGGTATAAGACAAGCATCCGGTTTCATTCTTTTGTATGTGCCTATCAAGTTTTCTCAACACCATTTATTGAACAGAAAGCCTTTCTCCATTGCATGGATTTTGCAGCATTATCAAAGATTAGTTGACTTTAATGGGTTTATTTCTAGACTCTATATTCTCTTCCATTGGTCTATATGTCTGTTTTTATGCCCATACCACATTGCTATGGTATAACTTTATAATATACTTCCAGATCAGGGAGTGTGATATCTCCAGCTTTGCTCTTTCTGAAGAATGCTTTGGCTCATTGGGGTCTTTTGTGGTTCCATATAAATGATATATTAATAGGAACTGGATTAAAGCTCTAAATGTAAGATGTGAAACTATAAAATTCCTGGAAGAAAATGTTGAGACAAGTTTCTTGACACTGATGTTGGCAATTTTTTTTTTTTATATTACTTCCATAGAAAGTACAGGCAGCAAAAGCAAATTACATCAAACTAAAGAGCTTCTTGACAGCAAAGTAAATAGTCAACGAAATGAAATGGCAGCCTGTGAATGGAATGGGAGAAAATATTTACAAACTGTGTATCTAATTAGGAGTTAATATCCAAAATATATTAGGAACTCACACAACTCAATAGCAAGGAAACAAATAATCAGATTTTAACATGGGAAAACTGCCTGAATAAATATTTTCCAAAGAAGATACACAAATTACCAACAGGCATATGACAAGGTGCTCAATATCATATGGTAGTTCTATTTTTAAGATTTTTTTTTTATGTGGGTACTGGGAGTCAACCTCAGGACCTTGCGCTTGCCAGCAAGCACTTGTGCCACTGAGCGATATCACCGGCCCTTTTTTTCCTTTATGTGGGTATCAGGAGTCGAACTCGGGACCTTGCACTTGCCAGGCAGGTGCCCATGCTGCTGAGCTATCTCACCAGCCCTATTTTTAAGTTTTTGAGAAGCCCCCATAGTAGTTTTCAAATGGCTGGACCAATTTACATTGCCACTGTTATGGCTTGTGTCTAGATGTCCCCCCAAAGCCTCATTCTGTCATAGGTGAGGCTTTTCAGAGGTGGCTGGATCTAGAGTGTGTGATTAAATTAGTCCACTGATTGGTTTGGCATAGTTCTGGGTGTGGATAACAGGGAGGCCCACGCTGGGTGTGAGTGCTACCTGCCCTAAGGGCCTGCAGCCTAGATAAACTTTAAGTGACAGAAAGAGGGCTGCTGCCATCCATTGCTGCTTGCTGCTTTTTCTGCCTCCATGAAAAACCATGAACTGGTTTTTTCTCCTCTGTGAGGCCCTTCTGCCAAGCCACCCTGCCTTGATGCCAGCTGATTATGGCTTCATAATCACCAGGCTCTACAACTGTGAGCCAAAATAAACCTTTTCTCCTTTAACTTTGGTTGTTGGGTATTTGCGTCTCAGCAATGAGAAAGACACTTAGTAAGCGTCCAGCACTCTTCTTTGCCATTCCTTCTCCCATATTTAGCTCTTGTCTATTGGACAACACACACTTTAACAAGTGAGAGGTGATATGAGTATGAATAAAGGATTTTTTAATATGAAAACTTGTTTGAATGCTTTAGAAAAACTAGATAAAGTGAGGAGCTCAAAACTTCTCTCATGTTAGGTGTTGGTGAGACAATTACAAAAGAAGGGGGTGGTTAATAAGGATGCTGACATATTCTGTTCCCGAATTGCTCCACTACCTTCGGTTCTTCCTCCATCTTAAAGAAACTTGGAGTGGAAGTGGCGGGTGCTGCACAAAGGTGTGGTTTCTGCACAAAGGACAGAGCAGTGGTTCTGCTGGAGGACCCATCTCCAAAGGACAGGCTTGGGCTAACACCGCAAGGTTAGTAGGTGAAGGTGTATTTATGTCTTTGAAAGTAGAACAGTGCGATTAAGGTGAACATGCATCATTTTTCACGAATCTCCAAAGTAAGAGACTATTTCCACTAAAATGACTAACTACCACAGCTGATCTGTGATGAGAGGCTTCTGTTTTATTCAGCAAGTTATTCATCCCCTCTCCTAGTAGAACAGGAACCTGCATAAATCAGAAGGGGCTGTGCATCCCTTCTAAGCATCCTTGGCCATCATGTGCCTTGGGGTCAAACACACAATTTTTTGATGCTGAGATCACAAACTCAGATACTCATAGGGGTCAGAGAGGTAACAAGAATGAGGAACGTGAGTTAAAAAGTCAATTCAGACATGCTTTACTTCCATTTCACATGCATAGTAATACTCTGGAGCTTACAAATAAATATATCTTTTTCTGTTTTATGTTGTTTTTTCTTTTTCTTTTTTTCACTGACAAATGCACTTCTCCCATTTATATTTGGTTTTTCTGCTGTGGCTCAAAATAGGAGAACCAAACAGAGGTGGATTCTGGTTTTGTGGAGTCTGAAGCAAGCACAGTTGTAAGAAAAGAAATGCAATGGCAATTCCTGTGCATGTTAAATTGCTTTGTTGTGTTGAACTATACAGATGGGAAATCCAATATCTCTTTGATGAAATACAGTCCATTGACTTATGGATGAATATGTGCGTTTTTGTCACTGCAAGTGCTTGTTTCTTCAGGTTATTTCGCTGTGTTCCTACAGTTGTTCAGGCTGTTTTATCTGGAACTGCCAGACTTCATCAGGACAAAAAATGTGTCAGATATGCTGAGACTCGAGATGATACTCTGGTCACATAAAATGTGCGACTTCACGCACGCGTGTACTTTCCACCCGAAGGACTGCTAGAGATTTGTGCCCTCAAACACGGGAATTTTGATAAATTCCGTTTCACACAATTTTCATAAAAAAGAAATATGGTGCATTTGCAATGACATCCTATGGTTATAAACGATATTTCAAACAGGAGAGACCTTCCCTTTGACAAGGTGTTAATGAGAACCAAATATTCTGCTTGTGATTCTGTGCCTCTGAAGACTACAAGGATTTTTCAGAGCCTCTTCTAAATTTCACACTTGTTCCTCCCACGCTGCCTGCATATTCCACAGGTTATTCATCTTGCCATTGGACCTCTGGCTGGATGCTGGAGACACCTCCTACTCCGTGATGACTGTCACCTAGAAATAACTGAGAACTACATAAACATTCCCACTGAACTTAAATAAATGTTGTCCCACTTCAATTTCTCTTTAGTCAAAAATTCCCCAAAAGGAGATAATGTGACTGCTGTGAGAGACAGAGTGATGAAAGAAAATGAAGAGTGGGAGGAGGCAGTGTTCTTGACCAGTTGCAATTAAAGTGACTTTTTCCAGTTTCACAAAATAGCATGATCATAGAAACAAATTGCAAAGGGCCCTCTTGGCTTTTGGAATGGGCTCCTGTAAGTGAAGGGGCCTGAAACTTCATTACATCAGCATGACGGGAAGCTGCCTCTGGTACAAAGAGATAATTCTGGGCAATAAGAAGCCTTCCAGTAAGATCATGGACTATTGAAGGCAGCTGGCTCTCCACCTCCAAATACACCCTCCAGAGAGAAACATGGGTTAAAGGAACTAACACAAGCACTAACTTCTGCTTTTTCCTATTTAAGATGCTTTGGAATAATTGTTGCTTCTCTGTTTGCTACAGACATCAGCAGCAACAATGCAGGTCACAGTGCCAGTATCTAGGGCACAAATATCCCGGCAGAACCAAGGGGGTGGCGCCAGTGAGGGGAGGGAGGGAGATGAAATCAAGCAGGGCTTCACCGGGTACCCTTGGCCACTCACTCCGCTACCCTCCTCGTCTCCCTGGGGAGACTGTCTTCTCCCTGATACTTATATCTAAGAGAAAAGGAGTCATAAGATGGAGCGGTGGCTGTATTAGTATTCTCTAAAGAAATAGATCCAAAGGGTTCTAGATATGGACATAAGAGATTTACTACAGGAATCGGCTCACACAGTTATGGAGGCTGACAAGTCCCACCATTTGCTGAATGCAGCCAGAGAACTCTGAAAGCTGGTGATGCTTCAGGCTGAAGTTAAAGGCCTGAGCACTGGGTGGTGGGGGTGAGGCGGAGGGGTGGAGTGGGCTCTCATATAAATCCCAGGTTCAAAGGACCAGAAGATCCAACATCAGAGGAGGGGTGGGGTGGGAGAAAGAAAAAGAAAGAGGAACATTTCCTCTGCATTTTTGTTCTTTTTGCATCCTCAACAGATTGGATGGTGCCAATCAACACTGATGAGTGGAGATCTTCTTTACTTAGTCTATGGATTCAAATGCTTTCCTCTTCTGGAAATACTTAGCAGATACACCTAGAAATAATGCTTTACCAGCTACCTGGGCATCCGTTCAGCCAGACATGCTGACACATAAAAGTAACCATCATAGCAGCAGACAGGAATGGTCAACCAGGAGTTCTGGGGTCCCTCCACCTCCTTGTGCTGGGTTTTATCTGTCCCCTGTCCTTGGCTTTCCAAGAGGCACTGGACCAGGCTCTGGATTTCAGTGCTAATAGGCATTGTCTGACAGAGCAGCCCATACCTCAGGGACATATGAGCTTAGAGATGAAAATAGTTAGTACCCTATAATATCATAGAATAAAGACCAAAAAGGTGGAACCAAATAAACCATTTAAGACTAAGGGAGGGACACTGATGTATTAATCAACTTTGTGTCACCATAACAAAATACCTGACACAGGCTGTTACAAAGACAAGATGTTTATTTAGCCCATGGTTTTGGTGGTTCAAAGTCCCAATGACATAGCACAGACTCTACAGAAAGGACACCTTGGCTGTGTCATCTGGTGACGATGGCAATGGCAGCAGCGTGAGCAGGAGCAAGCAAGTGACTACATCTCAAACCAGGAGTAGAGACAGCAAGACTGGGGGTCACATAAACTCTTCCAAGAGCAAACCCCCAGTGACCTAAGGCCCTCCCATTAAATCCCAGATCATAAAGCTTCCACATCCCTTGGGGACCTAGTTCCCAAAACATGATGCTTTGGGGGTGATACAAACCATATCCACAAAACAGTAGGCCTGGAGATGTTCCTTCCCTCCCCAAAATTCTAGAGACAGATGAGGGAAGAAGTCCTCGGAGTGTGGAGGGAAGATGGTCGTTACAAAGGGAGTTAGGTGATGCATTGAGGGTTGTGGGCCAGACTCCTGGATCCCCTAAATTGGGGATCAGGAGGCTGTAGGTCATCCATGTCTCCCCTAAACACAAGTCCCATGCTTGAGGGCATCAGGACCAGGGAAGAGATGAACTGACCCATCCCAGCGGTGCCAAGAGCAAAACAAATAAAAGCAGGGCAAGTTCTTGCCTAGCCTGCTAAGGCTTGTAGAGTATGCAGACAGCCAGTCTTAGAGTAGAAAAGAAAAAAGAAGAGGGGTGCCATGCTTGAAAGCTGACTGTGTCAGGCAATGAAAAGAGGGTGAACATGGCAAGAAGGTCCTCCCTCTGGCAACAATGGGTCTTAAAGGGCTTTCCCTTTGAAGAAACCACCCAGAGAGAGTACAGAGGAGGGAAATGGAGAGACCACCAGAGCAGTAGCCAGAACAGGTTGCCATGGGACAGGAGAAGGGCTCCTCGCCAGGAGCTGCAAGGTGGCTGGCCCTGGCCTAGTACCAAGGTCTCCCAACCAGATGCAGAGGTGAAGAGTCCACAGGCTGATGGATGGATTCATTTAACAGAATATTATTTGGCCATTAAAAGGAATTAAGGGCCGGTGAGATGGCTCAGCGGCTTAAGCGCCTGCCTTGCAAGCGTGAGGGCCCGAGTTCGACTCCCGGAACCCACATACGAAAAAGGGGCCGGTGATATTGCTCAGCGGCACGGGTGCCTGTTGGCACGCGAGGTCCTGAGGTCGACCCCCCGGTACCCAAAAAAAAAAAAAGGAATTAAGTACTGTGATATGCTATAACACAGATGAACCTTGAAAACATTCTAAATGAAAGAAGCCAGACACAAAAGCCATATACTGAATGATCTCATTTATACAAACTGTCTAGAATACACAACTTTATGTAGACAGAAAGTAGATTAGTTATCACCTAGATGGGGTGGGGTGATAGAATTATGGGGTAATAGCTAAGGGCACAGGTTTGCTGTTGGGGGTGATGAACATGTTCTAAAATTGTTTGGGTGATGATGGCACAACTGAGCATATGCTAAAAGTCATTGAATTGTACATCCACTAAGTGGGTGAATTGGAAAGAATATGCATATGGTTGAATTGTACCTCCAGTAAGTGGGTGAATTGGATAGTGTATGTGCATGAATTATAGTGTATATGTGTAGTATATACAGTATAGTAGATGAATTATATCTCAATAAATCTGTAATCAGAAAGTCTTTGGATTAGAATCTAATAATAATACCATCAGGAAAGAAGAATTAGCATGGGCTGTTTCCTGAGACCTCCGGTGTGCACTAAAATTGTTCATCAATTTCTTAGTTGTTGCACTCCAAGTATTCTAAATATTAGGTGGTTGCTCATTCGCTTCCTCATGTAAACTCCTTTACAGTCCAACACAGCCAACACCACCCCACCTGGAAGACATTTTTGCAGTCTAAATCCAACAGAGCGTTTTCTGCCTCCTTCGTGTCAATTTCTGCCAGGAACTGCATGAAGCAGAAACGAGACTGGCTTCTGTTGCGTTAGACTGGTCTATAGTGTTTGGAGAAAAGGAAGGAAACATTCTGTTTGAGAGCAGTGTACAAACACCATGTGTAAGTCAGAGACCAGGTGACAGCACAAACAGATGTCTAGACAGTGTCCGTCCCTGGCCGTGTGCATGTAGCTTACGGGATCAGAGGCAGGAGAGTCCGCAGTGGCCATCTGGACACTGGCGAGCCAAAGGATCCAGTAGCTGCTCGGTTCAAGAAGCCGGAAGCCGTGGATCAGGAAGGATCAGGGATAGAGCACCCGTCCAAGACTGAGAGCTCCCTGAGGGTCACTGTAGGAGCTCGCATTAGAAGGCTGAAAGAAGTGGAGCTGTGTCCACAGGGAATGGCAATAGCATAAGATGCATCCTCTCAAGCAGAATGGAGCTCTTTGAAATGAGTACCAACTTCCTTCTTCTTTCCATTTTATTCCATCCACCTACAAGCCTGCTGGTTTGTGCCACCCACCACCAGGGTGGGTCTTCATCCCTCAGTACGGAGGCCTACATAAAAATCCTCTCTGGAAAAACCCAATAGACAAAACCAAACCGCTTCACTAACTCCGCTAGGCATTTCTTATATTGTTAAGTTGACAAATCACGATTAACAGTCAGAATCCACCACTTGTCAACTTAATAACCAGGTACATCCTCTTAAACCATCCTCTTAAACCTCTCGTAGTCTTCAAATACAGCAGCAAGTTCATAATTATACCTGACATGATAGAACTCTCCTGTGTACAAACAGAAACACACTAATTCCCTCCCCAGAATAGAAGGCCAAGTTTTTCTTTGGGTGATGCTTGCTCTTCTCCTGACATTCCATAGCTTAAATATTATAAAGTAGATTTAACAATACATAAGCACTGATATTAAGTCAATCGATGTTGTGTTACAAAGAAAAAACCTTAGATATCTACTTTATATATATATTCATATATATATATATATATATATATATATATATATATACGAATGCACAAGCATGGTAACAAAATAGGAAAGAAATACCACAATTACAATCCTCAGCTCTGTAGCTGGTCACGGCATTGTAGCTGGTATTTACAACCATCTTCTTCCACCCATTCTGTGTCCCCCTGGCCTTCAGCAAGCGCCTCAGCAGGTCGTCATTCTTTACCTGGCAGGGGACCCACGCTGCACCTTCATTCCTGAGGTTCTGGGCCATTCGTTGTCCTGCCTGGATTGTTGTTGTAGTTTCCCATTGGCCTTAACAATAGGGCAGGATAGTAATAGAGACCTCTCAGCGATCTCCTGCGCTCCAGACATATTTTCCTTTCCTCCATTGCGGAGTAGGAGCCCAATTTCTCCTTTGATAGTCCAGGTCAGTCACCCCGCCAACACTGTGACTCCCCTTTTAACCTATTGACTCAGAGACATGAGGACCTCAGAATGCCCAGGGAGAAGTCTTAGCTTCCAGTTCAGTGGAATCATTGTTGTGCCTCCTGGTAGAAGCCTTCTCCTTTCTGGAATCAAGACTTCTCGGCCAGCAGAACATCAGTCACTTGATTCCTGGACTCATGAATCCTGGCTGTGGGAGACACAGTGCCATATACTGGATGCTGATTCAGAGCATACACAGTCTTCTGGAGAGCCTTACTCCAGCCCTGAAAGGTACTGCTACCTAACTGGTGATGTAACTGCATCTTCTAAAGGCCACGCCACCACTCTCATCACTCTAGCTATCTCTGGATGGAGGAGGGGCGCATGGTAAGACCAGGGAATTCCATGAGTATTAGCACAGGCCAGGAAGTGCATTCCTTGGTCAGGCACGGTGCTGTGGGGAATACCATGGCAGTGGATAAGGCATTCTGTAAGTCCACAGATGGTAGTTTTGTCATAAGCATTACATGCATGGAAGGCAAATCCACACGCAGAATAAGTGTCTAGTCCAGTAGGGACAAAGCACTGCCTCTTTCATAATGAAAGTGGACAAATATACCTGCCACCAGTTATAGGTTCCATATCAGAGACTCAGTTTTGGTCTCTGCTGTTGGCAGTCTGGGCACCCAGCAGTGGCCATACCCAGGTCTGCTTTGGTGAGTGGAAGCCCATGTTGCTGAGCCCATGCGTAACCTCTGTCCCTACCATCCTGGCCACTTTGTTCATGAGCCCAGTGGTTGATGCCAGGGGTGGCTGAGGAAAGAGGTCAACTGCTACCCACAGAACAGGTCATCCTACCCACTTGATTACTAAAGTCCTCTTTGTTGAGGTCAAGTTTTGGTTGTGGGACAAAAATATCTTCATACCTTTCACCATATGGAGAAATCTGTCCACATACCTCTTCCTCAAATACCTCTGTCACTAATTTTTAAGTCATGTACCTTCAAAGACTCTGACCATCCAGTCGGCCTATTGGACACAGTTCATGGATCAATATATAGTTACACATCTGGCCATTGTTTTCTTCCAAACAAAATGTACAACCACGTGCACTGCCTGAAGTTCTGCCCGCTGTGCAGGTTTCCTTCACCACTGTCCTTCAGGGACATCCCAGAAAGGGGCTGTAGTGCTGCAGCTGTCGGCTTTCAGGTGGTGTCTGCATAACATGCAGAACTGTCTGTAAACCAAGCCCTGACTTCTCTTCCTCTGTCCACTGACCACAGAGTACACACGAGGTGCTTTACCCTTACTGGACTAGACACTTCTTCTGCGTATGGATTTGCCTTGCATGCATGTATTGCTCCATGTGAACTCTGGGGCAATACTGTGGGAGTGGGAACCATGGGCATTTGGGGCACTTCTTCATGTAACTTACTCGTGCTTCAGGACCTGATCTCAAATATACCACTTCCATTTGGTGATAGTTTGTTGCTGTGCACACCCAACTTTATGACTTGGTGGACAGATAACCCCCAATTTATGACGGGCAGCTCAGGTCACAAGGTAACCTGGTGTGTCCCTATGGTCAAGCATTCAGCTTCTACTAAGACCAAGTAGCAACATTCTGAGTCACTCCATACATGAGACAGAATAACACGCACAAGAGAGGAATATGTTACCTTCAAAATCCAAATAGGCCCACTACACATTGTGCCTCTCTCTTGGTTGTAGGAGAAGAGAGATGCAACAATTTATCCTTCACCTTAGAAGGGATAACTCTGCATGCCCCATTCCACTCTTGGTACCAATATAATCAGTTAGGGATCTCTAGAGGAACAGAATATAGATATCTCAAGGGGATTTGTTCAGTAAGCTTACAGAATCAGAGGCAGGAGAGTCCACGATGGCCATCTGTATACCAGAGAGCCAGAGAATCTAGTAGCTGCTCAGTCCAGGGAGTCGGAAGCCGTGGAATAGGAGGGATGAAGGATACAGCACCAGTTTGAGGCTGAAGGCCTGGAAGCTCCCAAGAGAGTTGCTGGTGTGAGTCTGCACTGGAAGGTTGAGGAAACTGGAGTCTGATGTCCCCCGGAATAGCAGCAAGAGATGCATCTATCTGCTCAACTAGAATGGAGCTCTTCAAAACATGTGCTCACTTCCCCCTTCTTTCCCTTTTATTCTAGGTATTGCTCTATGGCATCAACAACTGGAGTGGTTCTTCCTCCCTCAGTTTGCTGGCCTGCATGTGAATCATTTGTGGAAACACCCCATAGATAAACAAAGAACTGTGCTTCACTAATCTGCTAGGTGTTTCTTAATCCTGTCAAGTTGACATCTCATGAATAATGGTCAAGTCATTGTCTTTTTAAAGAGGCACACATTTGCTTCTTTAAAGTGTGCTTTGTAAATAATGAATTTGAGCAAGTACAAAAAGAAAGAACCCAGTGAACTTTAAAATTCACCTTATCTCCTTTGCGGGTATCTTGTAATGTTTGTAGAACCTGTGCATTCTTTTTAAAAAATATGGTTACAGTCAGCAGGTGTATGCTGCTTTTAGCTTCTATGATTTCTTAAAATATTCTGATCTCCATGCTCTGAGATCATTCATGTACTTGTCATTTTTAATAACCATAAGTATTTCATGTCACTCCATAATTTGCTTAGCTATTTCCACTATTGTGTGTCAAGTTTGTCTCCAGTTTTATATGGTGTTAAAGTGCAGCTGCTGTGTATATATTAGGTTTTTTCTTTGAAACTATTTTATTGCACTATATTCCCAAAAGTGGAATCACTGAATCAAGTAGTTCTATAGCTCTTGTTACATATTGTGTGACTTTTCTCAAGAAAAAAAGAGAAAAACCACTATAAAGAGTCACTAGCAGCATATCAATGTGTTTATTTCCTTGAAGTCCTGCCAGTATTGTGCTTTATTTATTTTTACAGTTGTGCTTGCTTAATACATGGGAGAGTGTTTTAAGTGACATTTCTGCCATTGCTGAAGGCTTGGAATCTATCAACCTAGCATGGGGCCAGATGTCCAAAATAGGTCTATATAGGGACACCAGCATGAAAGAATACAGCAAGCTGTGCCCAAAGGAGAATAAAAGGGCCAATTAAGGGGCAACCCCAGCCAGTACCCAGCTGTAGTTTTCCTTTAACGTAAGCTAGACTTTTTCTTTTTCAGTACTGGGGATTGAACCCATGGCAAGTTCTCTACCACTGAGCTTTAAATTTTTACTCACTAAGTTACCCATGCTGGCTTTGAGCTTGCAATGCTCCTGCCTTAGCCTTTTGAGTAACTGGGGTTGCAGGCATGCACCACCATGCCTCGCATAACCTTGACTTCTATGGAGGCTTGTACCACATATGTGAGTCACGCAGCTGGTGCTCCGTGAACGCGCGCTCCACATACTTTGTCCCTGAGGGTAGACTTTAAGAATTCTTTGTATTAATCTGGCCCTGCAGATGTTAATATCCTCCTTACCATTCCTTCTAAAAGGAGGTTCAAGATGGTATGACAAGTTTGGTTTTTATGAAAGAGTGGTTGGTTTGGGGGTTCTCTGGGAAAACCCACGGTGGCTAGCAGCTTGGCTCTGCCTCTGCTTTTCCCTATTTGCAAAGAGAAAATTCCAGCTGGCATGTGTTTTCTGGGGCTAAGCCCCGATTGTTCCCAACAGCAAGTAAACGCAGCCCACCTGTCCTCCAGATACACTCGAGCTGCCTGAGTCCTGGGAGCTCTGTGTGGATGGTTTCATTAACCCCAAGGCTGGGTGGCCCCGGACAGACGATGCATCAGTTCTGGAGAATGGTCTGCACTGTGGATGGTTCCAGGGGTCCGCGCAAGGTCACCTGACTGGAGAGCTGCAGAGTCACTGCTGGGTTTCTTGCCTCTCAGCCTCCAGACCCTGTTTCCTCTGCCTGGATCTTACCTCCATCTCATTCCTCTTGCTAAAACCCCTAATTTTGACATCATCTTTTCCAGGAATTTCATTCCTGACTTCCCACTCTGGGTTAGGAGCTGCTTTCTTGTACTTCCATTGTGTTCTAGCCTTTCCTCTTCCAATGGTCTTGGTTCATTAACTTGATTCTTTCTGGGATTCTGTTTGCAAACTGAGTTGGATGAGAACTGAATCAAATTCAATGATTAGGTTCATTGTTGACCTTATGGGGAAATTTGATTTGGTTCTTGTCCAGTTTGGTTTTTGAACAGAATTGTGGAGAGAATTGAGTTCATGAACTGAGGCACTACTGCATTTGTCCTACTGGACCATGGTAGCTGGATCCACGCTTGTCCCATCTTTGTATCTCCCCTAGTACAGGGCTGCTGCCTGGCTCTGTGTGGAAAGCATGGTGCTTATATGCAAGGATGAGAGGGTGAATCAATTAGCCCTGGTACTTACAGTGGCCACCAGAGCCTATGGTTTGTAGCAACCCAAGACTGAAGCAGACATCTGTGAGGTATCTAAGATGCGTGAGCCCTCAGGTTCTTTTTACTTCAGAAAAAGATGTGTGAAACTGGCTCTCCCAAGTGAGGGAGCAGAAAAGTGTCCTGGGATTTGGCAAGACAACCAGCATCTTAGTTACTTTTCTCTCATTGCTGACACCAAATACCTGACACCCAAAGTTAAAAGGGGAAAGGTTTATTTAGCTCACAGTTTGTAGAGGTTTCAGACCATAATTGCCTGGATCCAGGGCAGGGTGGCACATGGAAGACAGGATTGCAGAGGAGAAACAGTTCATGGCCGGCAGAAGGTAGGAAGCAAGAAAGAGACAAGACAAGCCTCTTTCTGTCCCTTGTATTGTATCCAGACTACCGGGATTAGGGTGGTGCCAAACCAATTAGTGGACTGGTGCTAGGATTAGGGTGGTAATCACTCACCCTACTCGTAGCACTCAATCCGTGCATTGCACCATGAATCAGTCACACACGCTAGATTCAGCCACCTCTGAAAAAACCTCACCTATGACCAAATGAGGCTTTGGGGGACATCTAGACACAAGCCATAACAACCAGCTCTACAACTATCATTCAGCTCTAGTCATATTTGAATTATTTCTTCTGAACTCATTTCGGGCTATATAGTCTTTTGGTCTAATGATCTCAAACTTCCTTTATGCAAGAAGGCTAGAAATTTGAAAAACTAAACAAAAATGGTCAATCAATAATTTGTTGTGAAGAAGCAGATTTCATTCTCTATTATGTTGACCTAAAAAGACCTTAGAAAATATCTGTCTCACAATCCATTTTAGATCTCCAAGTCCTCCCATTAATACACATCATTTAGTGAAAGTCCTTGCATTAACACACACACACAATTACAGTAATGAGTAATTACTAAATTCTGGACACAGAGAAGGGCCAAGGGCAGGTTTTCTTGGGTTGGGGGTAGGTACAGAAATTCGAATCTGAGACAAGTAAAGGAAAATAAGCAAGAGTTTATTAGAACTGGGAATTGTGCCTAAAAGTGTGTCTGAGAACCCAGAAGGCTGCTCCCACCAACGCTGTCAAGAATTTGGTCAGCGGTGGAGGAGAGCAGAGGATGCAGCCAAAGCAAGGCCGCGCTGTCAAAGCCTAGTTTTAGGAGTGGCTTTCTCGGGAAGGTCTCAGGCAAGGCGAGTGTGCTGGGAGAGGAAGGAGCTTCCAAAAAGGGATAGAATATGGCCATTGACTTCAAGGACTTCCTCCAACATCCAGTCAGCAGGGAAAACAGACACAGAAACTAGCCACTAGTCACAGTACAAAGAACAGGCTGGTAAAGGCAGACATTTAACTTTCTACAATGATGACACACATGCTAGCATTACCTTCTTATTTAATAATTCAGAAAGGATGCATATTAGTTTTTGCTTAAGCAGAGTTTGTCTTTGGTATTAAAGGTAGTTGCATAAATTAATCCTTTAATTTTCACAATTTTAGAATTGCACATCCTCTAGAGAAGAGATAAATCAATACAACTAAAATTTCATGCAACAATGTTGTTTTTCAGAATTTATAATTCTCTCAACCAACTTCAGATTACCATATTTAGAGAAGTAGTTTAATTGAGATATATGTGATAAATTAATAAGTAAAAATGAAATCCCTGGATCGTACTGTTTTCTCTACTATAGGTCATAGCCACTTACAATTAAAACACAAATTTTTTCAATATATCATATAATGAAAGATAACAGCAATTCCCATATCTCAGGTAGTAGCCACTTACTTTTAAAATACAAGTTGCTTTTCAATATATCATATAACTAAGGATAACAGCAACTTTCATTTCTCGAGCCATTAGATAACCTGGTTACTTTAATTATCATTTTCTAAAATACAAAACTCCCCATACAGATAATCATAGATGTCTAGACATCTGCATGATTTTAATTCTGTATTTTCATTTTAGTGGTATTTCTTTTCAAAGTAGCAGTTAATTAGAATGAGAAGCTTAACTATGGTAACTTACATTTGATATTTTCATTAAAAGAGTAAGTTTCTTAAGTTAGTTTTTCTTAGACTAGGCTTCCTGAGCATATTCAGAGAGGATTAAAAAATTATTTCCCTGAAATTCCTCAGGTTCAAGAAACACTGCTATAATACCTCCCCTTAGATTTCCAAGTCTATTCTTTTCTGGTTCTTTTGAGCTTCAAATCGTGACACATTAACACTGTATCTAATTTTTTTTATAATATCTTAAATTAAGTCCCTGTTTGTTAAAGATCTTTTACTTTTATTTGTAAAAACACTTAAAATTTACCAAGAAGATTATTTTCTTTTTTCTTCAGGACCATAATTTTCTCCATTGTTATTAAAGATTCAGTTAGTTGCTGCACAAGTAAAATAAAATATATTTATCTTTCCCTTAGTACAACGATTATGGAAGTCTTTGAAAGAGTCACATAGCCATTCTCACAAAACTGAATTTAGAATTATGTAAGGAGTCACGATTTAACAGTCCAAACACTGAAGACTTGAGACTAAATTCAGATGAGAAAGACTTGCTCACAGTTATCTAATCGAGCTGGATCTTTAACAAGGTAACATCAGGAGTAAGACAAAGATCTCTAATCTGGGTTCATTTTCTACTGGCAAAGAACAAACCATTTAAAATTAATTTTATCTAAATCCTGCAAACTCCCTAGGCTAAGTTCAAACACTACTTTCTCCATGAGATCTCTCCCCTTCCTCCAAATCAGTCACCTCTGATCTCTCTCTGCTCTGACGTGCCTCCTTTAACCCATACCTGGCCTATGGCATCTGCCAGGTTCATCTGCATATACCATCTGTGTACTAGTTATGGTGGATGTCCTGTCTTTCTGTATGGGCTTTTTACCACCTTTTAAAGAGAGGTGTTATGTGTTAATAAAGAAGCCATTTATTACTATTTTTAAAATATTTTGATATCTGTATTTCAGTGTAATTCGTTTCATCCTGTGTATGCAATGACTGCAGTCTCATAAGAAAATACTTGTGGTTTCCATCGATGTCAAACTACCAGGCCTACTAAATCTCCATGGTTTGTTGCCCACATTCTTACATAAAGGAATTCTAAATTTCAGGTCAAAATTAGTAGAAATGTAATTTTTCCCATTTCTCATTTCTAAGAACCTCTTTCTTATAAAGGGCTCTTCTTTATATCTTCTTTATTAGCACATTGCCACATCTCACTGGCCGGAACATTCATAGCACACATTACATATATATTGATTAGTTAACAAGTAGATTCTTGAACATTACTTGTGGGCCATATCCAAACTCAAGGGTTCTACATCTATCCATCTTTGTGTGAGGCAGAAATCTGCATGCCTTTCATGTAGCAAATTCTTGAATAAATGGCTAATTGGAACAGCAAGGTCATCATATAAACTCTGAAAGTACTCCAACCCCCTACCTCCAAGTCCCTTTCCAAAGTCTAAAATCCTTAGTATGAGAAGACTCATTCAGTCAACAAACATTTGTAGTCTCTGCAGCTCTGGAGATGCAGAGGTGAAATGAGAAACACAGTGTCCCCTTCAGGGAGCACACGTTTTAGTAAAGGGACAGGCCCATAACTAAGTCTTCAGTGAGGGGTGAGGGAATGAGACTGGTGGGAGGAGGCAGAGTAGGAGGAGCTAACTGATCCAGGTCCAGGGTAGGAAGAGCTAGCTGACCTAGATCTAGGGATCTGGGATCCCTAATCTGGGTCTCTAAGAAAGGGGTTCTTAGAAATGAGAAATGGGAAAATTACATTTCTACTAATTTTGACCTGAAATTTAGAATTCCTTTACGTATGAATGTGGGCAACAAACCATGGAGGTTTAGTAGGCCTGGTAGTTTGACATCGATGGAAACCACAAGTATTTTCTTATGAGACTGCAGTCATTGCATACACAGGATGAAACGAATTACACTGAAATGCAGATATCAAAATACTTTTAGAATAGTAATAGATATCTTCTTTATTAACACATTAAGTAACAGTTTATAGGTACCTTAGTTTCTCAGAGATGATTAATATAAATATTTTAAGATACTGCAATGACTGCTTTTATTACTTAATGCGCCTTGTGTACCTGACATGCTTACTACGGGCTGAGCATCCCTTATCCAAAGTGCTTGGGACCAGAAGTGTTTCTGGTTTCAATTTTTATTTTCAGGATTTGGAATATTTGCATATACATAATGAGATATAATGGGGATAGCTCCCAAGTTTAAACACAAAATTCATTCATGTTTTATTTACATCTTATACATGTAGCCTGAAGGCAATTTTATACAATACTCTATTTTTACTGTGGTTGTGTTTTGACTATGGCCTATCACATGAGGCCAGGTGTAGAACATTCCATTTGTGGTGACACATTGGCACTAAAAAGTTTCAGATTTTGGACCATTTCTGGTTTCAAATTTTTGGATTAGGGAGGCACAAGCTGTGTAGCCACTCAGCCTGTTACGGTTTATACCTAGATGTCCCTCCAGAGCCTCGTTCACTCATAGGTGAGGTTTTTGGGTGGTGATTGGATCACGGCCTGATACTCCTCGGTAGATTAGATCACTGATGAGTTTATAGCTGAATGTAAAGTTGGGAGGTGGAGCCTGGTTGGAGGAGACAGGTCACTGGGTTCTGCGGCCTGGAAGGGTCTATCTCCCTCCCTTTCCCCTTGATCCCTCTCTCTGCCTCCTGACTGCCATGATGCGAGCTGTTTCTCCTCTGCCATGCCACCCTGCCGAGGAGCCAGCTGACTATGGACTGAAACCTCTACAAAATGTGAGCCAAAATAAACCTTTCCTCCTGAGAGTTGTGGGTGTTGGGAATTGTGCCTCAGCAACAAGAAACTAATCAAGACCACACCTTAATGCAGGAAGGAATGGATGGATAACAAAAGATTGGATAAATGAAAAGACTCAGGAGCGGGTGCAAAGCATTTCTCATTTGCAATCTCTTTAATCAATTTTTCTCCTCTTAGAAGTAAAAGTTTCGGGCCGGTGAGATGGCTCAGCGGCGTAAGCGCCTGCCTTGCAAGCGCGAGGGCCCGAGTTCGACTCCCGGATCCCACATACGAAAAAGGGGCCGGTGATATTGCTCAGCGGCACGGGTGCCTGTTGGCGCGCGAGGTCCTGAGGTCGACCCCCCGGTACCCACAAAAAAAAAAAAAAAGAAGAAGTAAAAGTTTCTGTGCAGTGAGGGTTGACGGAAATCCTTGTGCTGATATCTGCATCCCTTCTTCCACAGCAGGGAAGGAGGGAGGGAGATTTGGCAAGAAACACAGACTCTGGATCAAACATCTGAGGTGCAGCCCCAGGCCAGAAAGGTGGGCTGGTGACCACAGGCACCATGGACAATGGCCAGGGCATCTGATCCTCTGTACTCGAAGGCCAGTGGGACCATGACACAAAACTGCCATGAAGGGATGGCATAGTGTGAGAGAAGGGTGGCCTGGGGAGGAAGAATGGGCTTTGCCACAGGCAGCCAACCTGAGCCTGCCTGCCAAGTCTTTTCTGATGGCGCGACCCCCAGTTCTAGAAGAAGCTGGCTGTGTAAGACAGGGAAGGGGCGTCTGGTTCAGCCAGTGCTCAGTAACAAACACTGGAGAAGCAATGCAGTCTCATATCATTCTCTGAAGGCAGGTTGATAAACAGAAGCTCATTTATTGAGAGCCTAGGTGCTGTGAGATTTCCATACACAATTTCCAGTTGTTTCAGTCACCTCGGGAATGTTGGTGCATTGCTGTTATTATTTCTGTTTTGCAGACCAGAAGACAGGAAATTAAGTTGCCTGTGGTTACATAGTTGTAAGTAGCTAAGTTAGGATTTGAATTCAGTTCTTTCTGATCCAGAATTCAACCTCGTCTACTTTCCCTCTCATCCTCTTGGGTAGCAGGGTGGGACGATCCAAGTAATGATTCTGAAGAAAAGGCCATTTTTTATGAGTATCTGACTTTTAGAGCCCTTTAATGTTGACCAGAAGGGTATAGCATCCCCTTTGGGCAGGTTTGTCCCGGGGACTCTGTGGCTGGGTGGTTTTGTTGCCTCTTCTGTAGCCAAGGAAGTAGGCTGCTTTTGGGAGCAGCCTGAGTGGGAAGCAGATGCATTATGGAAAACAAGAAGTTTACGAAAGAGAAGACCATGAAAACAAAACAAAACAAAACAAAACAAAAACACTGCAATCCTACAATCTCCTTATAGGGAACTGTACGAGGGAAACTTCCTTCAGACCCCCTTAGCATACTGTTTGCAGGAACAAGGAATGGAATGGACTTGTGAGAGAACAAAGAACTCTGTGTTCACAGACAGATGTGTACCTGGCAGCTGCAGGAGCACTTTCATGGGGAGACACAGGGCCTGCGCCCCTCTCCTCGGGCCTTCAAACTTGGGCAGCCCCGGACTCCTTTGCATGGAACTCCATGCCCTACCAGAGCTACAGGCTGGCTCTGAAGTCTCTGGGACAGTGTGCTGCTTAGATGGATTCCCCAAGACCAGGGACCCCAGGACAGGTCTGTAAGCATGTGACCTGAGCGCCTCCCCCTTGTTTGAGGCACCCTGAGAGACTTGGGCATGGGTGTCAAGCGGATTGAAGCAGCTTTCCCTGCTGTGGCCGGGGACACTCCTTCTCCCCTTTGTGGGGGGTGCCTGCCAATGCCCCAGTGTAGTGAGGCTGTCAAGCTGGGGTTGCAGATACCAGAAGTCCAGGATGTTGATGCTTATAGTTATTGGCAGTAGACACTGAAGAAGCACTTGGTGAGTGAATGGTTGGTAAAACTTTAGGTTTCATGTAGCCGGTCTTTTTAAAGAGGAGAAATAGAATTGACAGGCTTGCGGGGCTGCCCAGTTCTAGGCAGTGCCTCTGGAATGGAGCCACCCAGAGAGACATATCGAACAGCCCAGGGCACGTTTGATGCTGGCAGTGGTGCAAGTTCAGAATCTACCTTTAGTTCTCAGAAAGCCCTCAGTTCTCAACTCCTGCCTGGGGCTGCCATGCTCGCAGAGTCCTGATGCTCTTGCTCCCTTTATGTTCATTCTGGAAAGTGAGACCAGAGCACCCCTGTGAAGGAAGCCCAGGATTACCCACAGTGTCCTAGACTGGACACCACCCATGGCTCTGCCCTTGTTCCTGTTCCTGCCACCTGGGGCCATGTGCTCCCTCCTCACCTATTCCCATGGCTCCCAGCATCGTTTCCAGTATTTGGTGGGTATTTGGCGAATGTCTGTGTGGAGTTTATTCTCTCTTCTGGAGAAAAGGGCAAATAGTCTGATGGCTGGGCTTCCAACAGGGGCCATGTTTCCCTGCCCAAGTCTAGCATCGTGCAAGCATGGAAATAGCCCTGGAATCTGAGTTCTGAGCCCAGGGCTCAGTCTTGACACTGCTCCTCATCCAGGTGCTTCAGTTCTTTAGGCCTCAGCTCCCCTGGAGGAGAAAGCTGCTTTGATGTGAGGTGCCCGCAGCCTCTGAGACCCCATGAGTCTCTAGCCACCCATCGTACCTAGAGCAGGTACCAAGAGCTATCGCTACAGCCGTGTTTGTGATGACTTTCCCATCAGTTAACTGGAAATCAACTTAGCCAGAGAGTTGGGAGCCTAGATTAATATTTAAAAAGGATTTACAAAGAAAAGAATCCAGTTAATCCTGAGAGGTCTTTTTATTTCTATTTATGTAGTGGGTGGAGGCTGTGTCCCTAGCTAAGACAATTCTCATAATCTTCCCTGTAAAGCCCTTTTGCTGTTGTAATTTCTAACTTTAAAGCCACAATGCCAGCATAAGCTTCCCACAATGCCAGTGCTCGCTGCTGTGGGACACATGCAGAGGTCTCACAAGGAAAAGTCGCAGTGCTGAGTGAGTGCCAAGTTTTAGCCAGTAAAGCTTCAAGACGAAACGGAGAGGTGGCAGCGAGAACGGTCCAAGATTGGTTTTGGTTTTTTATTTTGTGTTGCTGGGGATTGAGCCCAGGGCTCAAACGTGGTAGACAAGTATCCCCTGCCCTGAGCTACCCACAACCCCTTTAAAATTTTTTTGAGCCAGAGTCTCGTTGCATTGCCCAGGCTGGCCTCAGACTTGTGACTCTCCTGCCTCCCAGTATCTGGATTATAGCGTGTGCCACCACATCTGGCCCAAGACTGCTTTTTATGGCATAAAATGTTAATACCTAGGCTTTGGCCTGAGACAGGCACAGGCTTGATTCTTTATCATTTGGCAAACTAATTGGCTTATTTAAACCTCAGATTTCTTATCTGTTAAATAGAGGTAATGATAGTAAGTGCCTATATTATTAGGTTTTTGTGAGGATAAATAAGATAACCAGATAAAGCTCTTAACCTAATGCCCAGCAAGCAGTAAGTGGTCCATAAGTATTGGCTCTTATTACTGTACTTTAGTCTGTCTCTATCTTACAGAAAGGGATAGCGGGATGTTCCCTTCACTATCCAGAACTGATCTCTCACATTATTTCTTAAGCATCAATCCTTTGAATGTTTGGGACAAAATCTCTCCTGAAGCCACAGAAGACAGTAACTTCAGGTAAAACTGGCCTTTCAGACCCACTCCACCTCACACACTAGCTAGGGAAAAGGGCTTTTGAGCCTTCTGCTGAGGTCCAGGCAGCACTCACGGCAGAGGCTGAGCTTACACTTACTACCTCGTCTTTCACATGTCGTCTCCTGGAATAGACTAAGGACTCCTGGAGCCACTCGTAGCAGAGTTATTACATAGGGGACACCATCCTAGGGTTCGTTCAGACACTCGCCCTCCTGTCTGGTAGCTGGAGGGCAGCGATGATGAGGCCTGGAAGGGCCCCTTGCTTGCTCGCTCTCCCAGAGGCTCTGCTGAGCTGAACTCTGCCCTCACCTGATGTTCACTTGGTTTCCCCAGGTTTCTGAGCAAGGTGGGCTGGGCCAGGGGGAATAACTTATCGTGTGACACCCTGGATGTCAAGATTAAAGACCCAGACACGTGGGGCTGGTGAGATAGCTCAGCGGCGTAAGTGCCTGCCTGGCAAGCGCGAGGTCCTGAGTTTGACTCCTGGTACCCACATGCGAAAAAAAGGGCCGGTGATATCGCTCAGCGGCACCAGCACCTGCTGGCGCGCGAGGTCCTGAGGTCGACCCCCAGTACCCATAAAAAAAGAAAAAAAAAGACCCAGACATGAGTGTTAAAGTTTGCAGAGCTGCATAAGGTTAGACTTGTTTATATATTTCTTCTTATAGTCTCTTGGTGTATCTTAAAATTTAATTTATTATGTTATTTTACTTTTCTCCACGGGCCAAGAACGGGGTTGTTTCCTTTTCCTCTGTCTCTAATGCCCTTTGATGAAAGCTTCAGAGACACCTGACTTGACTGACTGCCAATTATAAAATAAAGCTAGTCAATTCAAGTAATTGATAGATGCTTTTTTTTTCTCCCTTTAACCACCGATGTCCTAAACATCTGAGGAAAACTGGTGGGTTTTGGAGGATTGGAACAGAAAGGCCTAAGGAACCACTTCTGTGTTTTGGATACAACAGAACAGCAAAAATCAAGGTCTAGGTGGGATGGGCAGGGCATGGGCAGGATGCAGACCAGGGCCCTTCTGCCTCCTCTGAGGTCCTGAGGCTGTGCTTCGGTGGTGTGTGCTGGGTTGACTAAGGATCTGAGGGGTCTCAGACCTGAGCTTGGTTCTTCAAGGTCAGGCTTCTGATGTACTTGACACTTACTGGACGACCTTGTTGACCTGCTGAATGCTGCCCCCAGCTCCTGAGAGCGGCTGATTTGGAGTGGCTGTGGTCACAGCAGTGAGCCACTGTTGTCTCAGACTGACTCAGAGAGATGACTGTTATCATTTTTCAGGAATCCCGGGAGTTGCTTGTTAAACACAACTGTCATTAAATTTTGAATTATATAAACTTGTAATTAACCTGTATGAAAAACAAAGGGATTTATTAATACTCAAAACTTATCACTTCCTAACAATTTTGCTTCATTCTACTCTGATCTGTGTTCTGGAGGTTATTTATATCCCCTGCATCTACGCAACTAAAGTCATGGCAGGCGACTGCATTCCTAATTCCACATTCAGTGCCTCCTGTCCTTACCCTGAAACTGGCCGCGGTGGGTGTTTCACACCATGGAAGCTGGCAAAGCTGTGATGTAAGGCTCTTACAACACAACAGCTGCTGGTGAGCAATTTAGTTCCAGGTGGGGGTGGAATCCAACAGTCAGCTGGCGCAAGCTCCTCAGATGGTTTCAAATCCTGGGCTCTTCTTAGGACAACACTGCTGAGTGCAGGGGCAAGGGTGCCCAGGCCAAGTCCATGCATTCTATCTTCACTTTCATCGTCACTTTCATCTAATCTTGTCACAGTATTCCACAAGAATTTGTTGAATACATTTGAGATACACACCATGAGCTACAGGGTTGTGAAGGTAACAAGGTGTCTTGTCCTTATTAATGAGCTTAGCAGCATTAGTGGTGAGAGTTACTACTTAGTAGGATAAAAAATATTTTGGAGGGGTTTCTTCCTTCCCTCCCTTCCTTTTTCCACCCCCTCCTTCTTTCCTCCCTCCCTTCCTTCCTTTTCTCTTTTTCTCTTCCTTTCTCTTTCTTTTTTCTTTTTTTCTTCCTTTTTTTTCTCTCTCTCCCCCCTCTCTCCCTCTTCCTGTCCTTCCCTCCTCTTCTTTCCTCCCTTCCTTTTTTGACAAATCACATCTATGTTGTTGCCTAGGCTCCTCTGGCCTCTGTCTCCAGAAGTATAGATTTTAAAAATCAAATTGTGTCTGGCAGGAAGAATCCCTTTGTCTCTACTGATTTTGTCACAATGACAGGGAAGCCTGAGCCTGTTAGGGAAAGGACAATGCCTGCAGTGAGTTTCTGCCCAGAAGCAGGGAGGGAGGCAGGAAAAGGCTCTCCCTAATGTTGTCCCAGTGCCTTCTGTCATGGCTGACTCTACCACCCCATGACTCAGTGGATGTCTTTCCTGCAAGATCCCACACCAAACCAAAGCCTTCACTTAGTGCTCAATACAGGCAATGGTTCCTGGCCATTGCCAGAGAAGACGCCAGTGGTGCTGACCTCATGGAAAGGTGTGACTTGATCGCTGATGCTTGAGGGCTTTTTAAAGGGTAATTCTGACAATAGGGGATTTGTGCCTTCCCAGTGACCTTAGAATCTAAAGCTGTCAAATGCCATTGTGTGCCTGTGCCCCTGCCCCATCACCTTTCAATCTCTCTCTTCCTGTGCACCTGCCTGTGATGAGTGGGGGCCTGAGCAGAACCTGGCTTCCTTCAGCAGCAGCCGGGCCCTGGTTTGGCTGCACATGGCCTATCTGTGTGGCTCTCAGATCTTGGATGCTCCAAAAAAAGTCATCACTGGAGACACCAGCCAGATTTCTAAAATGCAAAAGGATCATGGCACGCCCTTGCTTGTAAACCTTAAAAGGCACTGTCTGTATTATAAAATCCAGACAATTTGGTGCTAACCATTGTGCCCCACACCCAGCTTCCCTTTCCCTGGGTTCCCTGGCTCTCTCTGCATTCTCGAGCAGCAGAGACAGCTTTCCCTAGCTACAGTCTGGAGCTGGAATGTGTGCCAAAGGCCATGCGTTAAAGGCTTGGTCTCCATGCTGGTGTTATTGGGAGTGGTGTAACTTTTATGAATAAGGCCTAGTAGGAGGTCCTAGGTCACTGGAGAATGCCCTCAAAGGAGAGGGTGTAACCCTGGTCTCTTCCTCTCCCTTCTGCTTCCTCCTATGAGGTGAAGGCTTCCCTTGCCATACCTTCCACCATGATATGTTGCCCTGTCACAGCCCAAAAGCAATGGGCCAAAGAGTCAAAACAGTGAGCCAACATAAACCTTTTCTCAAGTTAGCTCAGATGTTTCGTTATAGTAAAGGAAAGCTAACACACCCATCTACCATCTTTCAGGAGCAATCTTTTCTTTCAAGACACCTCTCCTGAAACAGTCACTCCTTCTTTCATGGAATATTCAATACATTGTCTTATTTGGGGTTGTCTTGCTTGAAAACGTGGCTTTGCACCCCTAGCTCTAGTGTGGTCACTGGAAGTGCAGAAGCCTGAAGATGTTGGGCTGGAGGAATGAATCCACAGGGGCTGCATCAGTCCCGGACTGGGAGGAAGGCCAGAACTTGGAGCTGAGGTGAACTGGTACAAGCTGGCAGTGGAAGGAGTTGGTGCCAAACCCATCAATGTCCACACACCCAGACAGTATGCCTGTGGCCACTGTCTTGAGCATGAAACCCAAACCAAGGAGAGAAAAAAAAGACCATCTTTTCTATGCAATGCTTACTATGTGTCTCCTAGAATGTAGATTTGGTCAATGGTTTCAATAAAAGGAAATCTGATTTTAAATGCTATAGGAATTGGTTTAGGAGGGTGCTAAGAGGTTACTAGCTCCCACCATAGCAGAAATTTCCTCCATGACAACTCAGGAAGGTGGTAATTACCTGAGGCCCAAACACCTCTGGGATGGAGAGCTGTCAACCTCACAGAGCAGCCTATTTTATTTTCAAGAAATGTTTCATTTCAAGTCTTCTCCCCATTGACTTAAATGACTGCTCTCTAGATTTTTTATCATGCACACTACTTCTGGAAGGAAAGCTTGAGTTCACCATTATTCCATCTCCTGATGATGAGGCCCCAGACCAATTTCCATCCCATGTATCTCTGTGTACACCGATGGTCTTATTTCAGCATACTGAGAACATCAAAACAGAATTCATCTGGTTGCGAAGTCCCATTTATTTATTTTTCAGATTAAACCCAGGGTCTCATGCATACTAGGCAAGTCCTCTACCACTGAGCTATGCCCTAGCCTAGCAAACATCTTTAAACATAAGATAAAGTATCATCCCCTTAACCCAACCCTTATGCTTCTTTGAATACATCAGGGTTCAAGTTCTGTCCCTCTGATCTCCCACATAGAGACATTATAAAAGATCTCTGTTGACAGTGGTTCTGCTCAGAATCATACAGCTTTCCAGCCAGAGGCTCCACTTCAGGAAGCTGCACGGCCCCTTGGCCATCAGTTCTTGCCTTCTCAGTGTGGGGCCTACAAGGAGTTGGGCAATGCCAAGGTGCAGCATCCCTGGGAATCAGGGGCACATGGCCTTTTGTGTTGGTCTGTGAGGCCCTGTTCTGCAGCGGTATGTTCTCAAGGTATGGCCTAAGCCCCCAGAACAAGATGAAGCCTCAAAGTTCAGTCCCACTGTACCTGAGATTGTTCATTCCTGTATCTGAGATTGTTATCTCAGAATTAACAGGAATCTTAATTCTTGGAGCTGCGCTGCCTTCGCAGCTGAAAGGACAGCTCAGCTCTGGGCAAAATACCTCCCTGAATACTAAGTCATCCTACCTTACCCCAACTCCTTTTCATGAGGATGGAGAGAACAGTAGAGTGAAAGCTGGAACTTCTCAGTATGTACCCGTCCTCACCTCATACCTCTGGGCATCAGCCTTGGTCTTTCCATTTTAATTAACCAGTGAACCAGCCTCTACCTTTCAAAGGAATCTGAAGGAAACCTTTCTGCCAAGTCCCAGCTGAATCCCTGTGACACTCAAGAACACGGGCCAGGCTCTTGTGTAGGTTAAGGAAGTACAAGAGGAATAAAGATTATAGGGAAACAGTCTACCTTTCTTTACAAGCCTTGTTTCGCATCCCTGACATCTCAGATTCAGCTATTACAATGAAGTCCTGTTGTAGAAAGAGCTGGCCTTTTATCACCACTTAAAATCTAATTAATCCATATTGAAGCACAAAGATTTCTGTTGTACTTTAGGGTGAGGGGTCATAGAGCCCTCTTTGTTCATCCTTAGACTTATAATCATCAAGTATTGAGGATGTAATTTTACCAAGCAAATTGGAAGCTAACAGATCAAATCCTTATCAGAAAGACTAACTCATAGTTTTAACAGTCCTTCGTCCTTTACAGGAAACATTATATTCAAGTGGAACAAAAAGCATTTCAGAGGGCCCAAAGAGTTAATGACCAAAGCTTATATTCCAGGCAGCATAGGACCAAAATCACACTGTCAACCACAAGACAGCAGATCCTATAGGGTGGCAGAGTCGTGCGACTGCTGCAATGGCTTTAGTCTTTAGAACAGCAATGCAATTGGTTGGGCTTTCATTATCTTTGCTGGGATGGGTTTTATCCATCATTACAACTTATCTGCCACACTGGAAGAACCTCAACCTGGACCTAAATGAAATGGAAAACTGGACCATGGGACTGTGGAAAACCTGCGTCATCCAGGAAGAGGTGGGGAGGCAATGCAAAGACTTTGATTCCTTCCTGGCTTTGCCAGCAGAACTCAGGATCTCCCGGATTTTAATGTTTCTGTCAAATGGGCTGGGGTTCCTAGGCCTGCTGGTCTCAGGGCTTGGCCTGGACTGTTTGAGAGCTGGACAGAGACAGCAAGATCTCAAGACGCGACTGCTAATCCTGGGAGGAATTCTGCTCTGGACCTCAGGAGTCGCGGCCCTCGTTCCAGTCTCTTGGGTCGCCCACATCACAGTGCAGGAGTTCTGGGACGAGACCATCCCAGAGATTGTCCCCAGGTGGGAGTTTGGGGAAGCCCTCTTTCTCGGCTGGTTTGCTGGGTTTTCTCTTCTGCTAGGAGGGTGTCTGCTTCACTGTGCTGCCTGCTCGGCCTCAGCTCCTGGAGCTTCGGGCCGCTATGCAGTGGCAGAAATGCGACCCCAGTGTCCATACCTGGAGAATGGAACTGCAGATCCTCAAGTGTAAGGGACTGACAAGGCCAGCATTGCATTCTGCGTCAGCTGTGATGACGAAGAGGTCTTTGTTATGTAACTAAATTTCTGCTGCTCACATTTTCTCACTATTTTTCTATACTAGACTCTTGCCTCCCAAATCTGGAGAACAATGAAGGGAAATTTTATGTCTAAAAGAAAGCCTTATGGCGAGCATTATATAGGTATGAGTGAAAAAGTGTCATTGATCTGGTTATTGAGAACAACATGCGGTAGTGGTTAATATCTTCAGTCTGGAGCTTACTGCATTAACTTTATATTGCAAAGCTTTGTTGTTACTTTTGTTGGTAACTGCAAATGAATAAATACTTTGTTTTCTAAAGACAATAATAACAATCTGTGTTGTACATTTAATAAAACTACATGGTAAGCCAGTCCCAAAGTGTCATTTCCACAACGACTCTGCTCTTCATTGAACAGAGAGGCTTGTGTCTAGAAACTACTTGGCTTCCCATTTAATTTTATGGGGCAGAAGGTTTTCAGTACATTGTGATACTCTTAGTTTTAAAATAATAACATATTGCTTCTCTAAACTTTCCTCAAAATCTTCATATTTAAAAAATTCCAAAAATATCTTTCTCGACATCCAGATATTGTCAGTTATTTGCCAAAATGAAAGCTCTCCTGTTCAATTAAAAATTACTATGCAGAATATATATTTTAGTGGTTAACAAACAGAAATGTTAATTCTAACCTGCAAAGTCCTATTGCTTAATTTCCCCACAACACAGAAAGCATATTTCAGCACAGGAATAAAAAGTGTTTATGCACATGTGAATGACTTTAACAGAAAGGCATGTAGATAAATGGGTTTGATATTTGGTTCAGTATTGCTTCATATGCTATGTGGTATAGGTAGCCAAGGAGATTTTTAAAAACAGGCCTGATAGAAGGTCTAGAGAGATTTCTGATAAGATTGATTTATTTGGTTAAGAAATACTTTTCTTGAACCTATTAAAAAAAAAAAAGTAACACCAGAATTATCATAACAAAACACATTGAAATGTGAGAACTATAACAAGATGAAAATCTGACAGGTACAATTAGTATGACATAAAGCAGGAGGTGGTGAACCAAAACCTTCAATTAAACATTTTGGCATTTACACTTCTTAATTCTTTGACTTGTTAAAAAGGCTGGGAACAACGTGAAAGCCATTTATAGCTTAACAATAAAAGGAGGATTAGTACTACTTAATTTTATTTCACTGACAAAGTGCCTTCTACAAAAGCCAGCCCATAGGACACGAACATGATCTTGGCCACACCTTGGCATTACTTGTTTGCAGCATTATTTCCCTATCCGATTCTGAAACCTTTTCAACATGGGCTCAAACAATAGCGACTCTGGCAAGAATCCTCCTATATACACAGTGAAAAAATATCTCTGAGCTCCGCAAGAGATAAATCAAGTGTCACACTTCTTTTCCTAACACCTGAAGGGCAGCAGTCAGGTTGGCTTAAACTCGAAGAACTCTATTATGGCTTTAGTCTTCAGAACAGCAATGAAATCGGTTGGGCTTTTATCATCTCTGCTGGGATGGGTTTTATCCTGCCTTACAAACTACCTGCCACACTGGAAGAACCTCAACCTGGACCTAAATGAAATGGAAAACTGGACCATGGGACTGTGGAAAACCTGCGTCATCCAGGAAGAGGTGGGGAGGCAATGCAAGGACTTTGATTCCTTCCTGGCTTTGCCAGCAGAACTCAGGATCTCCCGGATTTTAATGTTTCTGTCAAATGGGCTGGGGTTCCTAGGCCTGCTGGTCTCAGGGCTTGGCCTGGACTGTTTGAGAGCTGGACAGAGACAGCAAGATCTCAAGACGCGACTGCTAATCCTGGGAGGAATTCTGCTCTGGACCTCAGGAGTCGCGGCCCTCGTTCCAGTCTCTTGGGTCGCCCACATCACAGTGCAGGAGTTCTGGGACGAGACCATCCCAGAGATTGTCCCCAGGTGGGAGTTTGGGGAAGCCCTCTTTCTCGGCTGGTTTGCTGGGTTTTCTCTTCTGCTAGGAGGGTGTCTGCTTCACTGTGCTGCCTGCTCGGCCTCAGCTCCTGGAGCTTCGGGCCACTATGCAGTGGCAGAAATGCAAGATCACTGCCAACACCTGGAAATGAAACACACCGACCTGGACCTCTAAGCCAGCGGGATCCGCTCTTCGGGAGACGCTTGCTCAGCACTGGATTTGGTAGGAGCTCCCGCGACACAGTCACCCACTCACTGCGTTTTCAATTTTCTAAAATACCTGTTGTTTTCCTGTGGCTGTTGGCTTCTGAAAAAAAACCAGTTTCTTCCTAAGACTGGTAAACCACTTTCATTTTCTACCTGGAGACCAAAACTGATCGAGACCTAACAATAATCACATTCATTACTGTATGGTTTTTGTTTGCTTTGTTTTAAAATAGGCTCAGTGATTGTACCAAACTGGCAAATAAAACATTATATTAGTATTTATATACCTTTGAAGGTATTATTCATGTGGAAATGAATCATTTTAGCAATTAGAGATGTTCTCCTCATCATTCACTTCTTTCAGCCAGTTAGGACAACTGACTACAATGAGAGTAACGTCTCACAGCATATTTATTTGAAAAGCGGGACACTTGAATGCACTAAAAACAATTGCTGGTTCATCAAAGGCATTAGAGGTGTGAGACAAAGGGCAAATTATCTCAATTAGAGGCCACAGCGCCTCCACAGACCCTGTGCCAAAGTCAGTTACATTGACTGACTTCAAGCAAAGAAGGAAAACTTCACATTTTGGAATCATGTAGAATTTGCCATACAAATGTGCTTCGGTGTCCTGTTCTCCGCACTTCGTGGCCAACCTTCCTGCCTGTACCTGGCTGAGCAGCCACAGGGAGCATGATAGGTCCAGGCTGGCATGGTGGGCAGGGGGCCTCCTAGGACAGCCACCTCCTCCCGGCGCACTGCCAACTTAGGTGGCTCAACAGCAGAGGTTCACTTGGGAGCCCTTCATCTCCCTAGCACAATGAAAATGCTTCATCTTTTTATCAGCAATACATATAGTCTAAACAAGAAGTATTCATGACAAACTTCTGGCTTGGGCAATTCTTCACAGAACATTTTATATTTGCTTGGTATGTGGTTCAAGCAAACTCTTGTGCTTGTGTCAATGAGGGAAATTAACTGAAAAATAAGCAACACTGAAATAAAGTATTAGGCAATAGGTATCTTTGTTTTTTAAAAAAAAGCCATTTAGTTTTTCCATCCACAAACACATGGAAAGTGCAGAAACCAAAGTTAATCTATGTGATGTAAAACTGCATACTTTTACAAACAAGACAAATTAAAACAGAAACATTCAGAATTTAACCTGATTAAATATTTAGTTCAGTCCTGAGCTTTTGACATTTAATACAATATAGATAAAGCCACAGCACAAAAAGATTTTAAATTTATTCGATTTGCATGCTACAGAGATTCAACTAAACTTTGTTCATTTGGCTAGTGATATTCCTTTGTACCTGTAATACTTAAGATTCTGATATACAAAACTGTAATAACATACTGATAATTCAAAGTTGAGAACTAAATATGACATTCTTTTTACCCTGTGCAGAATAAATTCTACCTCTTTAAAATAGTATATATAATATTAAAATTCATATTTGTCCATGTGGTTTTGTGATCAAGTTAGTAAAATGTCTCATCACTGTGAATCATTCTGGTTAGTACAAATATGATGGGGTTATTAAAAGCTGCCTATAAATAAAAAACACTATTGATGATTTTTAAAGCGTGGAAAAGGATTGTATCAAAATAGGTTTGCCTTTCATGCTAGAAAATTTTATAAAATAAAACCCAAAGCTTCTTGGTCACAATTGTTAACTACCAGCCAGAGAGAGATTTTTTTAATACGTGTCCGAAACTTTTTGTATTACAAAAAGTTAACAGTTAATCTGATGAAGATTTATAAAGCTGTAAATACTCCAATATAGCCTCTTCTATGTCAAACATTTAAAATGGCCAGAACCAACTATATATTAAACAGAACATAAATAAGACCGTAAATAAATAAACGAGGAAAATAAAATCGTACGGTAGAACTACACACAATTCTATAAACATTTTCATGGTCAGACTAAGAAGCTGAAAACAGCTGACCTTCATTTAACTCTACATTAAATAAACTTCTGTCTTTCACATTTAATCTCAACAAGGAAGAATGGTATTCTTTTTCTAGTTTTTTTAAGTCATCTAACAGAACAAATGGGGCAGCTGTGAAGGACTGGATTCAATCGATCACTAGGCTGATTTTTGTTCAAAGCAGGGTCACGTCCAGTTATATTTGCAAAGAAATTTGTACATAGCGGTGAAACATTTAGAAAAAAATTAAAATTTTAGGCTCAGAAACTGCTTAATTTGAACTCTTATTCTGATAAAATAAACTTTCTAATTATGTATAAGTAGTTTTAAGAAAATAAAAATTATTGCAAACGAGGCTTCAAGCAAAAGGAATAGATTTTTTTTTTCTTTAAGGGGCCCATTCTTTTAAGATAATTTTTTATTTCTAAAGGAACTGATTTATTTCACTATATAAGATGGCTAACCCAAAACTGCACTTACCAGTATACCACACTAAGTAATAAGTACGGTTTAAATGGCCTAAATTTTAAGTATTTTAAAAACTCAGTATTTATGCTGGCAAAGCTATACTTAGGAATTAACTTTTTAAAGAGGTGCCCGCATTGGGTAAGCTAAAATTTTAATCTGGAGGACCAGACAGTTTTGTCAATTTGTGTCTCTGAACTCATTCATCCAGGATAGTTTTTTCTTTCTTTCATCTTTTTTCTTTTTAATGAATGATTTAGCCTATCATTACCTCAAATTAATAATACTCCCAGGCACACTCTTTCCTTTGCTTCCCAATGACTTAACATCAATTATAGATAGAATCCCCTTAAACTGAGAGCTGCAAGGTAATTTCTAGTAGATGTCAGAAGTTTGTTTGACAAACTTTTTTTTTCTTTTGGCAACTTTGATTCACTTAAGACGCCTCTGTTCTTGGCGTCACCACACGCGTGTGGATATGTCTCCCTCTGCATCGTCAGTACTGACTGTTCTCAAGAGCCCAGGGCCACACACTCCTCTCCTTGGCATCGCCCTCAGACCCAGGAGGAAACCTTGGTAAAGGCCTGAAACTCACATGGAAACCCTTGCAAATTCAGGTCAGGTTAGGAGCAGCAGCTGCTCAGTTGATGTATTTCTTGAGTGTGTTTTAAGATAACTGTATCCTTCTCTCTCCATCCTCACCCTCAATGCTACGCATTACAAGCTCTTTAGTGTCGTCAGGGGCACTGCTCCTTTGTGTTCTTATACTATTGTACTCAGTATTTTTATTTTTGTTTTCTCTAAACAATTATTTTAAGGAAAAAGGTGTTCCAACAAAGGTAATAGGGGTGAACAGAGCAGCTGTTTTGGGTGGCCGTGGAGCTGTGCACTCACACCTGTACCAGGCTCACCTTCCAAGGAAAGAGCTGCTCTTACTTCAGAAATGCCACACAGCACTAAGCCCTTCACAGTCTGCTCACAGGAAACAAAGAGAAAGCCAAGGCCGCCTTCTGCTGAGCCTGGCTGCTGAGCCCAGCTCAATGGACAAACACTGGTGCTGCCTCTACCCTGCCATATGCAGTAAGGTCCACTGGCAGCATGCACGCGCACACACACACACATGCGACATTTGTGTACCAGCTTATCCCATTTTTGATATCTGATTTTTCTTCTTTAAACATATAGGACATTACACAAAAGGTAATTTACAAATTGACATCTGGTTGAAAATCTGGTGTGAAATGAAGTTTTTTAAGAGTGGACAGTTATGTTACAAAAACAAAACAAAACAAAAACAAAGCAAATGTTCAGTCTTTTGCCCTCCCTAAGAAAGTGAACCAGTGAGAAGCAATGTGTCCTGCCATGGGGTCACACGTCATCAGCGGGCAGGGAGGGGATGCTGATCTTCGCTCGGGTGAAGTAGGCAATCTTCTCCCTAGAGGTGGGGGTGACAAAACCAGCTTCAGTGTGATACTGAGAACACTGTGACCATCAACACAGTCCCAGAAATTCCAGCAGTGTCCCCACAGCCCCGGAGGGGCATCTTTTCCTCAGGCAGAACTCCACTCAGAATCCAGGCAGCCTTTGCCTTTCAGGATGGCACATGAGGGCTGCTGCTCTGGTCCCCCTGAAAGTCACCTGCAGAACAGGCTAGGGAGGTCCCTTCAAGGATTTCCAACACAGGGCCAGTTTTACTCCCCCAGGGGTTCGTACTGATGCTTCTAAACTAGGTGGCAGAGGATTCAAAAGGATCAAAGACATGCATGGAAACTTCTCACCGACCCCAGAGATAAGCCCATTATATCAGGGAAATTCTTTAAGTTAGCACCATGCTAAGGTAGGGACCACCTGGCAAGTGACATGGCTCAAACACAGAGGAAGAACAGGCATTTGATTATCTTAAAGGGAAAAACTGCCCTGAGTCCCAAAGCAGGGATAAGAAGTCACTTAAAGGGAGAAGTTGGGAAGGATGGGGCAGGATGGTTGTCACATTTGGAGGGTGCTAGAAAAAATAAGATTTTAGAGTTGTACAGTTACCAAAGACAAGAACAGTCTACCTATCTTTTTATAAAACCTCTCATCATATCCGGTATTCAGTCAACACATATGAACCAAGGGCATATTCTAGAAATGAGACAGGAAGGGGATGTTCTGGACACTAAGGAAAGGCAGAGGAGAAAAAGAAGAGCGAGGAAGCTGAGCACACTGGGATGAGGGGTAAAGTGTCCTTTGATTAGTTCAATTTCACGAGAGACAAAAATTTAAAAAGGCAAGAGAGTATGGCATGATGTTGGGGAAGGCCTTAAGGTACACTTAAATGATGGGGTATTAAAAATGCCTACATTGTCAGTGCCTATATCTGAGATAATATAAAGTTCTTGATTTCTAACTTCTCTTGAAAAATCAGAAGGCCAGGAAACACGGGGCTCCTAGTTCCATATGAAACAAGCTGCTGGGGTGGGGTTGCGCCCGAGTGCCAGGCAGAGCAGCCTACGCCCCACCCTCCCCAGTCTCTCCCCATCCGCCAGGTGCCAGTAACCATACAACCCCTCCCGGCACCACCACACTTCCAGGACAATGTGTCTTATCCTGGCGCATCATGCTCATGCTTATCACCTGCATGGTGGTACAAATGTGTTTGTTTCGTAAGAAAAGCCAGGAATGTTTACACCTCCCTTGTTTTGGTTTCAGTAACAACTGTGAGTTGTGGAGTTGTAAAATTTTCCACATTCAACATCTTAAAGTAACCCAGGGCATAAAAAGATTGCTGTCAAAATGCCACAGTTCTAAACACCCAAGTAACAATACTCCCCAGAAGTTACAGAAGTGGTGCTCTACAGAATGGAGCCAGGAAAAACATAACTCTCTACTATAAAATGCCATGTGAAAAAATAGAATCATTACCCATCAGGCCTCAGCTTCCCTTCCTTCTACTTCTGGACTCAAGCTGCCCCGGTCCAGCAGTTGTCTCTAGTGCTGCCTTCTGGCCTTGCCCTCCCCCTGGCACCAAGTATTATTATAGACAGCTAAGTTAGGTAGAAATATTATAGGGAGTCAGACAGGGCTAGGCCCTTGACAGAGTCAGTGCAAAGGATGAGAACACATTACGACTGTGGCTGGAGGTGCATCCATTGAAGGCCAGGCCTTAAAATAAAGACAGAATGACCAGGCCTACATGCCTCCCTGGGGATAAGCAATATACTATAATTGGTATCACCTGGTGCAATAAAGTCTAGATAGACATCAGTCACTCAGGTGTGTGACCAGGACCTGATTCATCTCTTCCAGAAAAGGTCCTTGTTCTTTCCATGTACACTTGCTATGTGACCTGCTTCCCCACTGGATCAACATTACCTAGGCAGCTATATTTGTAATCTTATTGGTTGATCATAGTTTTGGCCCACATTGTATCCATGTCGTGATTTTGTACCCCATCATGATTTTGCTCTACAAAACTTCCTTTGAGAAGTGGGCTCATTGACAATCCACTCAGGCCCCCTCCTGTCTCTCAGGAGCTGCCTCTCCCTCAATAAAATGTCCTACTCTTAACCTCCGTTGTTCCTTAGAATTCATTCTTCGATTCTGGGGAACACGAACTCGGCGTATCAGACATCTAGCAGGTTGGGAGCTATAGTATTTCCCTTGTATCATTTGGAGGTGCTCTCTCAGTACTAACCCTTTCAGCATGATCCCTGCTCCACCACGCTTCACCATCTTCCCCACACTTCAGAACACTGTCCCTTTCCTAGATTTCTCCCACATCAGCCTAAAACTTTTTTAAAGTCTCCTCTATACGAAAGAGAAGTCAAAAACTCAAACAAACAAAGAACTAATAATACAAACACTTGTCTGTGGTCCTCCTCTTACCTGACTGCTGGTGTACTACCAATTGCCTCCTCCTCCTCATTCAATCTCAGTTCTCTTCACTTCTTTTCTATTATGTCTGACAGCATCAGTCTCCTCTTCCCACCCTTCCAGCTTCAGGACCATACTCCTCTGGTTCTTCTTCTTACCTCTCCAGCCTCTCTTCTTACATCATCTTTGCTGCAGGTCCTAGAATTAATAGTGCCCAGCAGGCTTCCTTTCCTTTCCTTTCCTTTCCTTTCCTTTCCTTTCCCTTCCCTTCCCTTTCCTCTCCCCTTTCCTCTCCCCTTTCCTCTCCCCTTTCCTCTCTCCTTTCCTCTCTCCTTTCCTTTCCTTTCCTTTCCTTTCCTTTCCTTTCCTTTCCTTTTTCCTTTCCTTTCCTCTTTCCTTTCCTTTCCTTTCCTTTCCTTTCCTTTCCTTTCCTTTCCTTTCCTTTCCGTTCCGTTCCGTTCCGTTCCTTTCCTTTCCTGAGCTCCTCTTTCTGGCCCATCTGTACCGATGAAGCCATTGCATCGATACAGACTCCCAGTCCTTATAATATCCTGACCTTAATCCTGGCTTGAGATTTTGATCTCCACTTATCTACCAACCACAGCTACTTGTGCTGCTGTACTGGCATGGGTAACCCAGTAAGTGCAAAAGCAGGACTTGACAGCCTCACTACGAACCTCTCCTTTCTCTGGATTCTCAGTCTCCAGTCCTGGCCCCATAAGGCAGCGCCCCTACCTCCACTCCCCTCCCATAAATTCACTGTCTCCTCTCACCAGTCTCTCTCTGGCTCTCTCTCCACAATGCCTCAAATATCTGCTCCTTCAAACTTGATCTCTATCACTGACTTTGGTGTTTGGAGACCTCCCTGGCTCCCTTGCCATCTGGAACCACAGCAGAAACCTCCAGCACAGCATCTGAGGCCAACTCTACTCCTCAGGCTCACTCTACTGGTGGCTTCACTGGCACACAGTGGACTCAGCATGGACCTTTAAGGCTCTGCCCCTTTCCATGCTGTTCCTTCTGCTCCAAGGCTCCACTCAAACTCACCAGCCCTCCAGCCTGGAGAACTCTCTACACCCATCCTCTTCACGGTGGGTTCAGATGTTGCTTCTCTACTATCTCCCCTCTACTGTCTGCAGGCCACCTGTGCACAGACAGAGGTCCCTCCTGCTGCTCTCACAGGCCCCTATGTATCCCTGTATTAGCTTTTGCCACATGGTGTCACAATGATCTGGTTGTGTGTATTCTTTGCCTCTCTGTTCAGGGCCTAGCACATTATGAGGTTTCAGGGGTCTAGAGTGAGCAGACAACAAAATTCCAAAGATCTATGGCTTTCCTGCTCTTCTACAAAATACCCTGGGTCCTGCTAAGGAGAGGTGCTAAGGTTACTGAGAGCTGGGGATGCTGTCTTCTTGGGGAGCCAGGTTGTAATAATGGCTGTAACTCAGCCATGATGTAACCTCAGAAAGGGGCAGACACACAACTGTATATTCACACTGCAGAACAGACCTGATCTGAACTTGCACTGCACTCTGAGGGGAATTCCTACAGAATCAGAAGACATGAGCACAAGCTGAAAGCTGTCCCACACAGGGCCACTTACCTGAAGGACTGAACCTGCTGAGGTACCTTCCGGCTCTGCTCCCGAAGCCGGCACACGTCCTTGGAGACCTGCCTCATCAACTTCTCGGCATTCAAATCTTGCTTCTGCTCTTCTTTTGACTGTTCAGCCTGTGAAGAAAATAAGAACACAAGAAACCCAGAGAACATCAATTAGAGGTCCTTGAAGACATGCCTTAAGGCTTGGAAGAGTGGGATGGAAGCCAGGCAGGTACGCTAGGTGGCCAATGGTGTCCTTTTTCACCCATCAGAGAACCATATCTGCCTGTTCACCTCACATGGAAGGGACTGACTCAGGATGGGGGGGCAAGTTTAATTGCACTTAACCTCTCCATCTGCAATACACAGACTATTTTATTCCATCTGGAAAATGTAAGAACCCTCAAGAAAGAAATTGCAAACTATTTCAAGTGCTATTTCCAAGAAATACCACTGTTAACATTTTTGGTGAACACATTTTCAACCTCTTCCTCATCTTTCCAATCCTTTTTGCTAGGTTGCCCATTTTAAAAACTGCTTATTTGAGCTGGTGTAGTAGAGCATGCCTGTAATCCTAGCACTCTGGGAAGCTGAGGCAGGGGTTTGAGGCCAGCCTGTGCAACTTAATGACTTAGCAAGACCCTGTCTCAAAATAAAAAATACGGGCTGGAGACGCAGCTAAGTGTGAAGGCCTGGGGTTCAATTCCCAGTACCACAAAATAAAAACAAATCGACAAACAAAAAACTGTTCATTGAGTAGAGCTTATCTACCAGCCAACTGCACATGTGAGTACACAGTTCAAAGATCTTTACAACTGAAACACACCCATGTAACATGCACAGGCTGAAATAACAGAAAAAACATTCCAGGACCCTGCCCCATGTCACTCTCTGGTCTCCACCCTGAGCATTACCAGCATTCTAACAGTACAGGCTACTCTTCCTACTGTATTCTTTGTAAGCATGAAATGGTACAGCAGGCACTTGTTAGGGTTTGACTTCTTTTGCTTAATAATGGGCTTAGAAGAATTAATTATACACACTACTGCTCAGAGCTACATCTCATAGTTCTCACCAGTATATAATATTCCAGTATGTGACTTCACCACACTATTTGTGTTACTGTTGATGGACATTTGGATGTTTTACATGAATACATTTTAAAAATAAAATGAACTAATAATACTATATTTCAAGCTGCCATTTCATTTCATTCAGTCACCCAATCAAATATGTGTTGACTGCCTTCTAAGGTAAGGTGGTACAAGTTAGGGATGAAGAGCAAAAATCCTAGAGCTGCATTATCTGAACTCAAATTCCATTTCTATAATTTTATAGCTATTTGAATTTGAGCAAGTTGCTTGACCTCTCTGTATAGCTGTATCCAGCACATCATTAAATGTATTATTTCAATGTTTAGCTATTAACTGTTGCAATTTTTACTATAAGCTAAGTAACCAGGAGTTAGGGAAACAGTGTGAATAAGACAGATGGAGACTACTTGGGGAAAATATAGCAAAGATTAGAAACTTTAATACTGGTTTAAAATCAATAATAAGATTAATAATACATTCTTTACATTTTCTCAGGTTAAGTTTTTTTTTGTGGTGTTGGAGATCAAACACATGGCCTCATGCATTTAAGGCAAGTGCTCTACCACTGAGCTAGTCCATCCCCAGTCCAATATTTCATTTTCTGGAAGCTGATGTAAATGGTATTGTGTTTTTAATTTCAAATTCTACTTGTGTACTGATGGCATATGGAGAATTTAACTTGTATATTAAGCTTGTATCCTACAGATTTGCTGTAATCACTTATTAATTCTAAGAGTTTTTGGTGGAGCTGATTCTTTCAGATTTTATACACAGACAATCTTGTCATCTATGAAAAAAGAGTTTTAACTTTCTTCCCAAACTGTGTATCTTTTCTTGTGTTACTGTGTCAGCTGGGACTTCTAGCACTCTGGGAAGCTCCCATGTGCTATAACTGACACTGTTCCTCTTACTCTAAATAGTGGAAGCCACTCATTTTTATCCCTGTCACAATGGACTGTGACCTGATTAATTAAAATCTGCTTCGTAGGACCATTTTGGTATACTTACTCAGCACTACCCATTTTCACAGGAACTAGAGATTCTTTTCAAGGAGCTCTGGGCTGCCTTACTCTTCTCTTCATAGAACATTCATTTATAGGACTTGCTTACTGTCTCCCCACCAGCACAGAGTGGGAGGGCTTCCAGGGCAGGCACTGTGCCTGTATGCCCTCCTCAGAGTCCCCAAGGCCCCCATAGGCAGCACACAGTAGGTGCTCAATGAATATGTGCTGAAGAAATAAATGGGTAGGTCTGTGGGCAAGGTAGGTTTTTAGATGACAATCTTTTAATTTAAAAGGCATTCAAAAGACCAATGACAGAACATAAACTCAAGTAACAGGCACATAGGATTTTCAAGGGGAAAGAAATAAGGGACACAATAGGCAATTCACAGAATAAACACAGATGTCAAATAAACAGGAAAGACCATTCACTCTTACAATAAACAGTGATCCCTTTCTTACCACCAGGTTGTACCTACCAGGTTGTAAACACTTTGAACAGTGCAGAGCCTTTGCACTGAGCTACATCCCCCTCTTTTTTACTTTGAGACGGAGTCTTTTTTTTGTGTGTGTGTGTGTGGGTACCGGGGGGTCGACCTCAGGACTTCGCGCGCCAGCAGGCGCCCGTGCCACTGAGCGATATCACCGGCCCCTTTTTCGTATGTGGGTTTCGGGAGTCAAACTCGGGCCCTCGCGCTTCCCGGGCAGGCGCTTAAGCCGCTGAGCCATCTCACCGGCCCTTGAGACAGAGTCTTGCTAAGTTACTAAGTTGCCCAGGCTGGGCTCCAACTTTAAAGCCTCCCAGTGTGTGGGGATTACAGTATGCCACAATGTGGCTGCAAACACTTTAAAGGACAGAAGGCACACACCTAATCCATAACTTTCTACAGCAGTGAGGGAACTCTGCTCCCCAGAATGATGCATTCCGAGCTACACTTGTGGCCCTTACTAAGCAGCAGAGGTGTGTGTCAGGGGGTAGAGGGGACAGACACTACCAATTTAAGTCAGAGGCTGGGGGTACTCCTCCAGCATGGGTCAGCCCTCTCCCTGAGGCCTCCATGTGCTTCAATGACAGCCTATGAAATGTGGCACTGCTGAGTGGAGACCACTGGTCATGATGGTGACAGCTACAGTGCTCAAGGAAATGGTCACCACAATTTAGAATATTGGTATCTGTTTGCTGCTTGTTGCAGCTAGAGCAAGAGTGATCAACTCAGGCCAGAGCTAAACTGTTAGGCACAGAGATGGAAGAAAGAAACAGCTCTGCTTAAGGGTGGGAGCTTACAGCCTGTAATATAAGTTGATGGTAAATCTCATAACTGGGATCCTTCTGGACCTCAAAAGCCTACTGCTTCTGTGGTAATTTAAGCAGTTTTAAATTTTAGGAGATAAGACTTGTGCTGGCAATAAGGGACTTAAAAGATGTTGTCTTCCCATCTATGCCCACTGTTTCAGAAACCTTCAAGACCCGGAAGTCAAGGAATGGGGCTTTTGGGCTTTAAAGTCATGACGAAGACAAGATCTTTTGTAAAAGGGAAGGGGACCAAGAGATGGAGGGAAGGGAATGGGATGAAAAAAGAATTAAGATGTGTTACCCACAAGGAATGTCATCATTATGTACTGCAAACATGTACTAATAAAAAATACTTTAACTATGGTTCATAGTCAAATCAATACTACTAACAATTTTCCCATTAAGAATTTAGGAATTCAGTAATTTATTTCCCACAGCATGGCAGAAGTCATTTCTCTGTGCGTATGAAGCCAGTAGTTTCTGTGGGAAAATGTGCAAAGGTAAGTACGGAAATGTTTATTTCAGTTATTTTCATTATAACTGAAAATTTAGGAGAGTATCATCAGTAGGATAGTTAAATAATTGTGATACATTCACACAGGGTTTCTACATTTATTTATACATTATTTATTAAAAATAATGAATTACAACAACATTTACTAATATGAAAAGCTGTTCATCATCTATTACTAGAATTAAATGAGGGGGAAAAAAGCATCTTTGATGATACCATTTTTGTGGATCTCTTCCAAATAACACCAATCCACAACACACATGGGCATAAAAAAGAGTGGAAGGGCATACATCCAACTGTCAACAGTGGTCATCTTTGGGGACTGGGATTCCAAGGGGAACTTAACATGTTTTGCTTTATATAGTTCTGCATTATTTGGATTTGTTACAATAGGCATGTGTTACTTGAACTTAAAACTTCTAAAAAGTTAAAAATTATTCTGAAAGAGTACATTGAACTTACTTTAAAACTGAAAATAAAAATCCAGTGGCACTTTTAGGAAAGATGGGATTTACAAATTATTTATTCAGTAAGTATATATACAAGTATATATAGTCATACCACTTTATGGAACTAAGGATCCTACAATGGGGCATCCCTGGTACTTTGCTAATAATCATCCCCTGCAATAACTTCTGATGTTTTCATCACAAAAATTCCTTTTCCAGATTTTTCTACTGTTCTCCCTTTACCTCCCCTTTTGAAAGATTTTGTCTATAAAAGCAGCCTGTATTTGTTAAGGAACAATTTTCCCTTGATTACGTTATAATTGATGAGATCATTACTCAGAGCTTGTGAATTTATGTAATTCAAGTTCAGAGGGGACAACTGTGATACTTTAATTACTTGGTGAAGTCCTATCTTTAATAAATGGATGATTCTTCATTAAGTCCCAGTTAAGACCTTATGTATGGCAAATTACCATAAGAATAAATCAATGCTAAAACACCCATTTGCTATGCGACTCAAACAAGAGATCAAGAGAAACCAGAGAAGGAACATATACATGCAGGATCATATGCAGGTAAAAACAAGTGACCCAGTTTTCTTACCCAGGAATGTATTTTATCAGATCAGAAATACAACAGGCTCCTAGGATCCTGTACTCAGTCTTCTGTTGGCTTCCATATGAATGGAATGTGGAGATTTCTCTTATCCTTTGTAAACCACTACTCCAACAGTTCCTCTAAGTAGCCTAATGGCTGCTGACATTTTTAACTACCAGAATTTTTGTGATGAGTGTAAAATTGCTTTGAAACTTGGCAGTATTTTGCACAACATAAGATTGACCATAGAACACACAAAGATATTCTCTTCCCTGACAAGTAAGAACATACTTCACAAAAGACTATGTTTGTCCCTGTGTTTATATCTGTACCATGTTAGCTTTCTGTTGCCTTTGACAAAATCCCTGAGAAAATCAACTTAAAAGAGGAAAGGTTTATTCTGGCTCATGGTTTCAGAGGTTTCAGTTCTTGATCAGCTAGCTCTGCTGTTTGAAGCCTGTGGTGAACATCACAGCAGCGAGATGTGGTGGAGCAGAGCTGCTCACCTCATGGCCACCGGGAAGTGGAGAGAGCAAGGGGCCAGGTCCCATATGCCCTTAAAGGGCATACCTAACCTAACTTCCTTCCATTAGGTCTTGTCTACTAAAGTTTCCATGTTTCCCAATAGTGCCATCAGCTGGGGACCAAGCCTTCAACACTCATGTGTTGACTTTGGGGGACATTCCAGATCCAAACTGCAACATGTATCTCTATCTTTCTTCAAAACTCTAGGTGACAAAGTATATTTCAGAATTTTTATCAGCTATTAATCAATAGTAATCAACTTTATAGGCAGTTAAATCTTAATGCTGAGTCTTTCATTGTAATCATTAAGATATATTTTGTTAAATGCGGTGTGTTAATATCTTTGACATAATTTTTCAGTAGATTCTAACTTTCACAAGTGTTAACATCAGTATTATTTTTAAGCTTTTAAAAAGTCTAGCACTACACAACTTTGGCATTTTGATAGGAATATACTCCTAGGAAGAAAAAGAAATTTCTGCTTTGTAAGTAACACAGGCTCCTAAGGACATCTTCCCCTCACACTCCAAGAAGTCTTGATAAGCTGCCTGGATCATTAGAACTGGAAGCTACTTCTTATGCCCCAGACTCCAGGAGGGGGTTATTAACCTTCAGTTTACATACATGATGGGAGCCTGACCTGCAGAAAGGTCCAGTGATTTACTTAGTTGCACTGAGAAGCCTAATGGAATAAGGAACACAATCCAGTCTTAATTTACAGTCCTCAGCTTCTTGCTCTGCTTCCTAAGGGGGTTGTACAATACATGAGGACACTAAGATTCAGTTTTTATTGCAAGCTACAAAAGAGACTTTCAACCACAAAGGAAGAAGGTTATAGAGTGTGACCCTGAGACCTGACAGCTTTCCCTGACAAGAGAGGCAGATCCAGAATCTGCTGCTGGCTTCAGTTCACTGCTTTTCTGGGAGCCATATTTTTTATGGCAATTGGCAGTATCTTTGCTCATCATTAGGCACTTTCTGATCATCTTGCTGAAAATCTCACAAATCCCCAACACGATGGGGAAATGGTGAAATAAAAGGGCAGTGTGTGAGTGTATGTGCGTGCTGGTATGAGTGTGTGCATGCTGGTATGCTACACGTATATTAACAAGTGGATGTGGACGTAAAGAGGAAAGAGGTAAGTCAATGGTATTACAGCTTCAGCAGTCATAATGAAAAGCACACAACTGAAGTTGGATTTTCACAGAACCAGTTATTATGAATTTCAGTAGTGAGAAACAAAAGCACATGACACAAACACTTTATCCACAGAGTTGGTAAAAACAAAGATAAAAATCATTCCTACTCAGGAAATCACATCATTTTAAAAGCAGTATAAATGCACTTTGTTTTGTGATCTTTTTTCTTTACTGTAGCCTGATGTAAAACTCAGGAGCCAGAAGAAAGCAAAGATGGAGGGGTAGTGGTCATGGGATCTGCTATGTTTGAATGTCTGCCCCCTCCAACACATGTGTAACAACATTGAGAGCTGCCACCTTTCAAGGATGATTAGGCCATGGCGGGGGGGTCAGTGCTGTAGGACTTTGGGAGTGGGCTCTCTCTGGTGCCCTTCTATCCTCTGCCATAGGATGATGCCTTAGTTTATCTCAGGCTCTGCCACTGTTACAGGAGAAAGCTCCTTAGGCTATACTCCCTCATAATCTTGGTGTGCAAAATGGTTTTGAAAGCAACTACATACTGATTCATCAGATAATATAGATCAGAAGTCCTCTATGCACTATAACTTAATTTCTAATCAATGCAATCTACAGAAGGGTAATTATAGTCATTAGAAGCCAGGATCATGCTATGTACCGTTTAGTGACTAAACAACTACATATTCATATCAAAACAAAGTACCACTTTACAAAAGAAAACCCTAAAATGTCTTCCCCTCTGCCCCCAAGATAGGTTCTCACTATGTTGCCTAAGCTGATCTCAAATTCCTGACCGTAAGCGATCTTCCTGCCTCAGCCTTCCAAAGTAGCTGTGACTACAGGTGTGTGCTGTGATGCCCACCTTAGAGTATCACTCCTTTAAGACAATTCCAAATGAATCCTGTTTATATCCTGCACTGGACAAAAGAGATCTTGGCCCTCAAATCTTTGTAATTCTTAATCCAAATTGGCAAGGCCCATGATCTTCAAAGTATCCTTGGGTAGTTCTGTGTTCCAGCGACCTCATATAAGTGGTCACAGCCATGTGGGTAATAGAAGGCCTGTTCTGTGAGCAAAATGATCCAATGTGGCATTAAGTTAACTCCTGTCAAGGCCAACTACACTTGACTTTGAACAGAACTGTGTTGGGTTGTGTTGAGCTTTTAAAGAATCAAAAATCCCAGGTGGTTACAGCTGTACCTTTATGATAGTTTCTTGTAGGGCAAGTCCCCCTCCCTCATTTTTCTTCTCCAGAATTGTCTATTCTTCCCCCTTTATTCCTCCATTAATTGTATCAGTATCCATGAAAAATCATAAGGTATTTTGCTTGGAATTAGACTCTATGGTACATTTTAGAAGAACCGACCATCTCCAACAGTATTAACTCTCTCTCTATAGCAGAGATTGGCAAATTACGGCCTGCCATCTGTATTTTAAAATAAAGTTTGATTAGAACACAGTCACAGTCATTTACTTACATCTTTATGGTACACTGGAAGAGTTGAGTAGTAGCAATAGAGATCATATGGCCCAAAAAAGGCAAAAATACTTAGTAACTGGCCCTCTACAGGAAAAGTTTGCAGAGTCCTGCTCTATATGAGCATGTATATTTCTCCGTAAATTTAGGCATTTTTACATTTCTCCTCAGAATGTTTTATAGTTTTCCCTACACTGAATATTAAATTTATTACTTGATTTTACTGTAAATATTAATAATTAAATTTTCTAGTTGTTTCTGGTCAGTGTATAGAAATGTAGCAGATTTTTAGATATCATGCAATCTATTCATCTTGTTAAACTCTCTCATTATTTATAATACCTTGAAGATTTTTGATATATGCAACCACATTACCTGAAATAATGATAACTTTATTTTCTTCTTGCCAACCTTTCTGCTTCTTTTTTTGACTTTAGGCACTGATTACTCCTAACTCAGTGTAGAACAGAAGAGTGTTAAATATCTATGTCTTACTTTAAGCAATGATTTCAATGTTTGTCTCTTTAGGATCACATTTGCTTTAGGTTATTTTTTATCATTTATAAGTTAAAGTTTTCTAACTTACTAGAAGTCTTAAATATCAGTATTGACTTTTATCAATATTCTCTTGCATCCACTGAACTGAACAAATTGTTTTTCTCTTTAGTCTTTATATTTTAATAATTTAAAAATTTTTATTAGTATATGTTTGCAGCACATAATGATTAGATTCATCATGGTAAGTTGGTACAAGCACATAAACACATCTCAATTCTCTTTACTTCCTCTTCTCCTTGCCTCTCTCTCCCTCCCTCCATCTCTTGGTCCCTTCATATATTCAAAAGACCTTGTTCCTGGTTTTCTATTATCTATCTTTCATTTTCCTCTTTAAGTGATTTATACTTTGGGTTTCTCATATAAGAGGAACCATGTGATATTTAACCTTGTGTGCCTGATTTATTTCACTTAACATTATGACTTAAGGTGCATCTGTTTGTCTTTTAAAGTGATTGGTTATAATAGTAGATTTTTCTAATATTAAAGAATCATTCCACAACTCAACATGGTCAAAATGTACTTTTTAAAAATATGCTGTTGGGTTCTTCTTACTAATATTTTAGTCAGGTATTTTATATCAGACTTTTTATTCATAAACAAAACTACCTTGTGATTTTCCTTTCTTATAATATCATTGCTCTTTTAGAATTAGAGATGTTGGCCACATGGGTGAATATGGTGTGTTCTTTTTTGAATGTATAAAACAGAGATAATCTGTTCTTTGAAAGTTTGGTGGAACCTGTTTATAAAATATATAGACATTATGTGTTTTGTGATAGATTTTTAATCACTGCCTCTATTTCTTGAAGAGTTACAGGCATTTCAACTTTCCTCTCTTCTTTAATCAGTTCCTACACTCCATATTTTCTCAGGTATTTGTCCACATTGCGGGCATATCTTTCTTATGCATTTGATTATCTTTTTTTTTTTTTTTTTTTTTGTGGGTACCGGGGGGTCGACCTCAGGACCTCGCGCGCCAACAGGCGCCCGTGCCGCTGAGCGATATCACCGGCCCCTTTTTTGTATGTGGGATCCGGGAGTCGAACTCGGGCCCTCGCGCTTGCAAGGCAGGCGCTTATGCCGCTGAGCCATCTCACCGGCCCTTGATTATCTTTTAAATCTCAAATTTATCTGTAGTTTGGGCTGGTGAGATGGCTCAGTGGCTTAAGCGCCTGCCTGGCAAGTGCGAGGGCCCGAGTTCGACTCCCGGATCCCACATACGAAAAAGGGGCTGGTGATATCGCTCAGTGACACGGGCGCCTGCTGGCGTGCGAGGTCCTGAGGTCGTCCCCCCGGTACCCACAAAAAAAAAAAAAAAAAAAAAAAAAAATTTATCTGTAGTTTTAAGACTCTTTACTGTTATCATCTTTCCATTTTTTTTTTTTAGACAGGGTCTCCCTATGTAGCCCAGGTTGACCTCAAATGCACAATCCTGCTTCAGCTTCCTGAGTAGCTGGGATTACAGGGATTATAGGCATCTATTACTACTCTGGCTTTCTTCATTAACCTTGCCAGAGATTTATCTTCTTTTTGTTACAGTTTTTTCAAAGAGCTTTTTCTTTACTGAGCTTCTCTCTACACAGTGGAGATTAGTTAGCAATCAAAAAGAAAGATAAACTGCAATAAGAAGCAATTTACAGATGAATCTTAGCACCATGATATTAAGTGAAAAATTAAGTTCCACATTTTTTAAACTACTGATACCTAAGGGTCTAGAATTTCATATTATGACAAACTAGAAACAAATAAGCAACACAAACCCCAAAGATACCAAGTTCTGTTTATATACACAGTGGTAAAACTCCAATTCAACTTTGAAAATCTTTGACCCATAAGAGTGAAAAGACTATAATGTTTCTCTGTGATTGGTCAAAGTCAACCTGTGACTGGTTTAAGTTATTGCGGATAATGAATTGAAAGACCCAAGAGGATAAAAGGATGGTTATGATCACTGAGGTTACAAACATGTGAGTAGGTCACTTCGGCTCTGTACTCAATCTTCTGTTTTGTAAAGCGATAGCTAGCAATGGGCGCCATTCTGCTGGGGGCTCGTCCTTCACTGTGTGGCATTCAACTGGACCTCTACTAATGCAGCATCCACCACCGTGGGGTCTCTCCACTCTCAAGGGATGAAGTTCCATTACCCACTCTCAACCAGTTTGTATGCCTCCTCCGGGAACTCTCCTGTCCTCCCTAGAAGAGATCTCTCTTGTGGACCTGGTATGGCTGGGTCATCTCCTTTATCAAAACGGTGTCTAATTATCCTGTATTCACTGATTTGTTAAACATGGGGTTACAATTCAACTCCAGGCCGGACAAACATTTCCATTATCTATGAAGTGTCCTTTCTAGGAGGTGGCATAGGATAGAGATAGGTTTTTCTTTTTCTTTCTTTTTTTTTTTTTTCCTTGCCTAAAATTTCTCTAAAAATTATTGGTATCAGTTTGATTCTTGAAACTCATTACATTTCTGAGTTCTATCCACAATTAGTAGCACTAGTCAGCTAAACGATTTAAACCTTCCCATTAGTACCACAATTATATGATTAAAAGGTTACTATGGGCCCAAAAAGACAAATTTCCATTATGGACAATATTTTTCTATTAGTTCAAGAAAGTGTCCATTGTATTTCAGCTTCCCACCCAAAGGGATTGAAAGAAAATATCATTTTGGCATTTGTAATATTTCAGCTATATTGAAACTTCTATTTGTAATATGGATGTGAATATACATTTTAACACCAAAATATAAACTCTAAACTTCAGGGAATAAATCAATTTCATATTCATGCATACTCTTGAAAATTTTAGTAATATGTAGGTGGCAGAATGATAGAAATAGCCCCTTTAAAATATTCTATTTTTTAATTAATGATTTTATCTTATTTTACATAGATAATTGTAGGGTAAAAGGCAAGGGGAAACGCCAGTATGGAAAGAAAGTGAAATTTAGGCACATTAAAATTAGCAATGTATTTACAATTAATGTGGTTAATGAATCTTAAAAAGAGCTATTAATAGAAAATTTAAACAAATGTATTATTTGTTCAGACAGAAATAAGGCTGAGGAGAAATGGCTAAGACCTTCTCTCCTGCCACCATGTTCTCTTCCTATCAGGGAGTCAGTGGTCACTAGTGCTGTGGGGGGATGGGGGGCTCTCATCCGTAGCTTGGTTGGGGGCAATATTAGTATTTAAGCAATATTTGGGGTTTCAAAACACTTGATGGTAGTGGGTAAAAGACATGTTCCAAGGCCTAGAAAAAAGAGGCAAATACTTTTGAGCCAAGTGGAGGTGTGAGTTGGGAACCTTCTATATCTGAGGCTTTAACAAGGATGAGCCACACTGAGGTTTGTACCTGCTTCTCCGCTTGTTTCAGGAGCTTCTGGAATCTCTCGTCCTCTAGCACACCTGGGGGAAGGTCAGTCTCCCCCTGAGCTTTCAGCTCCTCCAGCTTTTGCCGCAAGCCCCTCAGGGCCTGCAGCTCATCATTGAGGCGGCTCTGGTGGGTTAGAGAGGCCTGAAGGTCCAGTTCTAGGTCTAGAGATGTGCGCACTGGGCATTCTTGGGCTGTCCTTCTGAGGACTGGCTGGCAAACCGCCTGGAGAGTTAGAAAACACAACAAATCATCCCTGTTATATGGATAGTCATTACTCTGCCTGTTTCTTCCCTGGCACGACAGGACTGCTCTTCACTGCTCCCTGGCCTGAGTGCCTAACCCGCCAAGTGACTTGCTTTGGCCAACCAAAGGTGGGTGGAAGGGGTATGCAATACTTCCAGGAGGAAGTCCACCAAGGCCAGGGTGAGATCTGCACAGTTCTGTCTCCCGCTAGACAGACAGCAAGTGGCCAGAGATAGAGGCTCCATCACAGCCTGGGCCCCATGAGAACAAAAGGAGCAGGGCAACAGCTGACCTGCAGCGACAAGTAGCTCAGCAAGAAATATACTTTATCATTTTAACCACAGAGATTTTTATAAAGTTACTATCTTTCCTACTATAGACCAGCTTAGCCTGCTCTGTGTGAAAAACAAGTATGTCACAAGAAACTTACATGTCCTCTATTTCAGGACACTCAGCTACCCCCACAGATCATCCCTTTGCTAGCACTTTCTTGAGTGCTGGCCACAATGCAGCTGGTGGATGGGGCTAAGAATCTGCCCCCCTCCTCCAGCCAATATGTTTCTATTCCAACTCTTCCTTGATTTCCCATTATGTACTATCTACTTTTACTATTGAATTATGACTGTTCTGTTTTTTCCCTGGGGCCAATGTTATCCACTTGTCAAGGAATAATTATCGAATATGTATGAATAAAGGTCTGCTCTGGTTTTGTAGTCAGGACACCAGGAAGACAAGTACAACTCCCACCCCCAACTGGGGACTGAACCAAGTATGCCCTTGTGCATGTTTGTGAGGGCAGAGATAGAATAAAAGCACTAAGAATAGAAGTGCTACAGAAGCTTAGCACCTAAATGTTTAGTGAACATGCAGGCAAGTGCTCTACCACTGAGCTACATCCCCAGCCCTAAGACACAATCTCTGATCTTACATCATTGTCCACCAGACAGTAAGGAATGGTAAAATGTGAATTAGTATCTTAAATGCTATAGGAAGTCAGGGAAGGAAGAGCTGGATCAGACTCATTTGAGGAAAGGAACTTAAAATAGTCTGGGCAAGACAGCATAAGTAGAGAGTACAAGAGAGTATTTTTTGCGTAGGTTGTCAGTGCCAGAAATGGAAAATAAGAGGTTCCTAGTAAGAAGAGGCACTGTGTGATATGAGAAAAGAGGGCCTCAAACTTGACATGTGCTCTAGTTTGAAGATCTAGAACAACAGTGGTGCTCATGAGAGATGGAGAGAAGGGGTCTGTCTGTGCCTCTTACTGGTATTTCAGGGTCTAAACCCAAATTGTAATAACTTTGACTGTCTTGCCCCAGGCCCTCCCCTTTTGTCCAACATATCTGTACTGTGTGTTTACTAAAACTTTAGATGCTTAGCTTCTGTAACATTTTTATTAAGTTTCCTTTTCTCAACCTTTCCCTCTTTAACAAATACATGCCATGGCAAGAATCATCTAGACTCACATTTACTTTGACTGTATTACTGGTTTTCCAGAATCAAAAATCTTTGCTAGGTGTTATACAGATGGAGCCTTTCTAAGGACTCCAGTGTGCAATGGTGTGCTGGTAAACATTCAACAAAAGGCTCTGAGTGGGGGAGTAATGATCTATAGGTTTTGCAGATTTTTATGCTATAAACTGCTTCCACTGTAAGACATTCATGTGATGTCACTGAATTGGGAAGAGCCAGAATGAAGAGGGTTCAACCCGTCACTGCCAAAGTTATCCCTCTGACCTCATCCTTTATACTCCTGGCACTTTACCTTCCTAGTCAGGTAAACCATGTATTGGTCTTTGCAGATGCTTTGTTCTCTTAGACCTCTATGCCATTTTCATGCTGTAATTGCTAAATGAGAATGGCATTCTCATTTCTGTGGAACCATATCTACCTTCTTAAAAGCCATTTAAAAATAATCTTTACACAGTGTTTCAGGATAAACTTCTGTGTGGTTCAAGTAGTACTAAAACCAACCTGTTTATAAACAACCTGTCTTCAGGTCCACTCAACTGATAAACACTTCTGGTTAAAATTTCTCTGAAGTGTGCTACCATCCTTGAAAAGCATGTACTGTTTCAGAAGGCAGGTGACTACTTAGAAAGGAGGTGAGAAGAATTTTCACTCAAAATGATGAAAATTTAGGTGCTTTCAAAGTATAAAGTTCGGATATCTGAAAGATCTACATCTCAGAATTCCCTACAAATGCTGAGTGCTAAATAATAATAATAAGGCACATCAGCCTTTATACAAAAGAAATATTTTTTATTATCTTCAAGTAACTAGAAAGTTAGCCCAAGGAAACAGCTACAGCTAGTACTTTGCACGTGGTGGCATGAAACCAGAGCAGCACTGGGGAAGAGGATAATTCTAACTCATCTTTCCAGTCCCCAGCCCCACCTTCCAATCCACAGTGCTCAGGCTCTGATACATGTGAGCACTCCTCACTCACGCGTGCCTTTCTGCCCACCTCATTCCATCCCATCTGTCAATAGCTCCTAGTATCCACCACTTCTCCCCTACCACACGCCCCTACCTACCCCAAAGCTATCATTTTCTTTGAATTTTTACCCAGGTCTCAAGGCCATAGGATCTCCCGCCCCACCCCATGGAGTCTCTGTTAGATTCTCCTGCAGATAAACTCACTCCGTGTCTTCCCCAGCACACCGTGTACACCTGAGTCTTTCCTTCAGAGTAGACTCCTGAGGGTGGTGACCTACTCCCAGATGAGAGTCCAACACGCGCAGTCCTCCATGCTTAACACACATTTTGAGCCAAAATGACAGCAGTAAACAAATAGCTTTCCTCTAGTATTTCAGCTACTGGGAAGTAAACAGGAATTTCTGAACTACTTGAAGAATCTGGCCTTTTAATTTAGTTAAATATTATCTCAGACTTATCCTTAACACTCAGCCAGAGACTGATGGCCCCAGGAAAACTTGACCTGAGCTGCCCCACCCACATTCATTTTAACTTTCTAGAGATAACTATTTAGGCAAGTTGCAAAACTGTGTGCCTAAAAAATTAAACAAAAACGAAAACATGCAAAGACTTGTGCGCCACTCCTTTGCAGTGTCTGCTCCTTCAGACAAGGTACCGGTATTACACTCCTCCCACAACTGCTCCGGAGCCAGACATGGCGTGGAGATGTGGTAGCATGTTAGAAATAATGCACTTGGGGCTCGGCATGCCCTTTCTCTAAAGACACTGATAACCAATTCCCAGCCTAAATTTTCACAGGTTCCAAATCAGTGATGAATGAATGCTCTCAAGCACATCCTCCCCTGGCTTCGTAACTGACATAACATCTGCATCTCAGTGTGATCACTGTGGCCTCAGTCAACAGCCCCAGAGCATGGAACACTGATAGCTATTCTGGAATTTATGCTTTGCAATTCCTAAATGTGGATTGGTCGAGGGCAGTGGGATGTGGTTGAGGGAATACATACCCTTTTGACCCGCAAACTGCGCCGTTCAGTGGAGTTTCTCACAAAGAGTGACTTTTTAGCCAAAGTTGAACTGTCACTGTCACTCCGATTTAACTGGTGACAAAAGATTTTAAAAAATTACCATATAACAGAGTGCTGGTAGAAATCAGAATGGAGAAGTTTATCTTCTCCAGAAAAGTTCTTCCTTGTCCTACGGTCTTAATCTTAAATAATTTAAATAACTGTCTTTTGGTAGCAGTTATCAAAGTCACAAGTTAAAGTAATTATACATTTTAAAAAATAAAATGGCCCTTTGTATATTTAGCTAATATTCAATACAAGTGTCCTTAAAGAAAAGTTTACATAAAGTACAGAGCTCAAGGTCCAAGTTAAGACACACATAGAATGCTCTTGGCTCAGGCAGCACATGCTTCAGGTCTCTGGTGGCTGCTACCTTCTCAGTGAAGCCTACTCAGAGCCCTGTCGATTGTCCCCAGCCCCATACAGCATGGATCCCCACCCAAGACACTTTGCAGATTATTCATCGTAGTTATTGTTTATGGCCTGGCTCATTCACAAGAAAGCTCGGCAAGAGCAGGGTTCTGGGTCTCTTTTGTTTCCAAGTTTCTAGCAATATGCTTAATAAAAATATTTTTTGACTTGAATGAATAAATTTGCTATTTAAAAATATTTCTAATCTATTTTATACTGTACTACTAAATCTTACTATAAACCATAAATACTTCTAGAAGTATAATTTGGTAAACTAAAGTAAATCCCACAATCTTCTTCACAGAACTATGAATCTGATTCAGGGTCCGGAGGCATTATTAAAGAGATGATTTTTGTTCTAAAATCCAAGTCACAATTTTCAGTTCCATAAGATTAACATGGCTTGAAGCACATATGATATGCAATGGAAATAAAATATGCATCTTAAAAACCATTTTATCTTTCTAAACACAGACAGAAGTTCAAAAATTCTTAGCATCTAGTCCTCGAATCTCACAAACTTGCCAAATAAATTACACTAGAACCAGCGAGACATTAAATTTGTGGGAAAATAAACTAACTAAAAAGAACCCTAAGAGTGTGACACCCTTCATATATTTTATGGCACTTCTAGCCATTAGTATTTGTAGTCAGCCTCTGCAGCGCCCAGTGCACAGTGTCTTGTCATTAATGGGCCACTGACTGGCAGGAAGGGAAGAAGCTGCAGTGTCTAGGGCTTCATTAGGAGCACTGTCACCTTACCCTGCAGATGTACTGGCTCCGCTCTCCTGGAGAAAATGTTTGGGAGCGCACTATCACACTGCTCCTCATAAATTGATGCTGTCGAGAGCTCAGGCTGCTGAGGTCTTTGGGGCGAACTGCCGTACTGTCACTAACTGCTTCATCAGTATTTGTTTCTTTGTCAACCTATAAGAAATATTAGCAATCTGTCAGGAGCTGATAGATGTGTGTATATTTATGTTCTCTTCTTCTAAGTAAGAGGGAAATATTTAATGGTAAACAGAGAGTCATTAAGCCCTAGGGACACCTGCAGTACAGAGAATGTGTAGGGAAAGTGGGGAGAACGGTTTTCTACTGAGTTCTTAGGAAGTTACCCACAGGAGATAGGAGGTAGCTATCCAACAAAGTTACTCATAAACAGAGGGGTCACCTTTAACAGGTTAGACTTAAAAATGAAGGTTTAGATTTAGAGACATTGGGGCCGGTGAGATAGCTCAGTGGCACGGGCGCCTGCTGCCGCGCGAGGTCCTGAGTTGGACCCCCGGTACCCACAAAAAATAAATAAATAGATTTAAATAAATAGACTGTATAAAGAATTCTATTTGAAAACATATCATCCTTAAACACTATTATATTTTCTGATTAGTTTTCTTCAGAATAAATGATAAAAATAATTAAATATAAGATAATGAAAATATACCACAAAGTTATGGATTTAAATGGAATATATAATTATACATATATGAATATAACAACTGTTGTGAAGCTGAGTTGGAAGTCTTTCTGAATCACTGGAAATGCAACAAAAATAAAACTTAAGTAAAAATGGAAGGGTCTCAAAATACAAACTGTAGGCACAGGCAGATGTCTATCTTCTATCTTACAAGTATAACTTGATTCCAGGTCTGCCTTTTGATGAAAGTTTACTTCTTTGTAAAAGGAAGTTCTCAGTCAAGAAAGATATATTATTTTCTCAGGAATAATGAATTGGAATTTTCTGAACTCCATTACAGACATCCCAAGTGTGCCAGCATCTGCATAGCTGGAAAAGGACTTTCCCCATTGGGGGATGGTAGTCTCAACACGTCTCTCACTTCGCTAGCAAAGCTGCTTGTGTTTTATCACTTGGTTGGCACCTGTGCCTACACCACATCATTTGCCACCTGCCAGAGGAGATTTCAAGCAGAACACCATCTAACCAAAATTAACTTTAAATGTTTACTTTCATGTTTGAAATTGAAATATTTTTGAAACTTGTTACAATTAAGTAGTCACACTGCTGTTATCTAATCCAGAAAATTCTTTTAATAAATATTCACAGAATATTGATAGAGGTCTAACTTAGTCCTCTATATTAGTCCTGTATTTTTTTTCTTGGTTTCTTTCTTTTTTTTCCTGGTGCTGGGGATTGAACCCAGGGCTTTGCTCACACTAAGCAAGTGCTCTACCACTAAACTATATTCCAAATCCATTATTTCTCTTCTTATAACTATTATTTAAGTGAAGAATTAATATTTTTGGCCCATTTAAAATTTTTAAAGCATTTACAATGCTTCTTAGTGACCACTCCCATAAATGCCTTTCATGATCAGCTTTTGGACCAAAATCCTAACATGAAATTATGCCTGAAGAGTCAGACCAGCATCTCTCGAGGCCGCATGGTGCCTGTGAGGCATCTGTTTTAGGGAGGCACAGCTGGATATTCACCAGGGCAGGTATTCCAATAGGTAGCTCTCTTGTATGGTTTCTGGAACACTCATTTTCTTTCCTACACCTGTCTTCGTTCATCTCAGGCAAGTTAGTGCATGACTTTAAGTCCTCTGTACAGCTACTGTCTTCTGCCAACTTAATTTCAGCCCCCTTTTCAGCCACAATTTCATCAGAGGCCTCTCTCAGCATTGTTAACCTACAGTGAAATAAAACAAAGCACACTTTAAGCCAAGCAGGCATACTCCATGAACAGTGCAACCCGGGCATACTAGCCTGTCATCTGGGAAATAAACAATGGACTTACACATACTCAAGCCATTCTTTGACTGGGACTTTTAACTAGCACATAAAAAGTAAAATTCTCACTTTATTTTCTAGCAATCTGCAGTAAAATCACCCTAATTTGGCACTAAAATTTTAAATTTATGAAATTTACCTAACTTCCAGACAGTAAAATTAAAATATTCTGAATATGTCATATAAATTTTAATCTTGACATTTAAAAAGATGGAAACTCCATAAAATAACTTGGTACTAGTTATTTGTTATAAAATTAATTATGTAACAGAAGGAGGTTACTCTCAGCTAAGAGTGAATAAAGACATAATGATTAAAAATACTCATTCCGAAAAAAAAAAAAAAAAAAAAAGGGCTGGTGAAATGGCTTAGCGGCATAAGCGCTTGCTGGCATGCGAGGTCCTGAGTTCGAACCCCGGTACCCACAAAAAAAAAAAAAGATACTCATTCCTGGCTGCACTCATACTCTAGCAGAGAGAACCTGTATAAAGGGAGACTCTTGGTGCCACATGAGCTCATCCTTCACAAAAGCTATGCCACAACTTGGGTGGCATTATAAGTAGTGCTCCAGAATCAGAAGACAGTTCGTACAAAATATATAAAGCAGGAATATCAGGATGGCTTAGAACATCTCCTGCGTTGCTGAGTTTCATATTCTTAGAATGGAAACATTTTTTCCACTGTCATCTAAATGTCCAGCTTAGAATGAAAACGTTTATCGCACTGATATCTAAATGTTCAGCTTTAATTGCAACTGGTGACATACTGGTACTGACAAATTAGTACAGACTAGTTATTCAATATCTAACCATGAGATGAACAAAAGGGGGAATTAGCAGTGAATACTATAACTTACAAAATCCTATATTTATAAATCAAGTCTTGTTTTTGAAATATGTGTACATGGTGCTTTACAAACATGAGAAATGCTTAGTATTTAAAGATACTATGATAAACATTATAATCATGCTCATATTTATTCGTTCTGCACTGCTCTGATTTTTACTCAGTATAACTGACTTTTTATAAGCAGTGTCTCTGTACCTTTTTACATCACTGTTATAGCTCTTCCTTCCAAATGTCCATGACTGTGTTATTTATGACACACCTTGTCACTCTGAGTTTCTTAAAAGTTTAATATATACATACACACAAATGTATGCTATATGTATATACTATATATGTATATGCACATACATATTAACAGTAGTTCAATCAAACCTAACAGTATAAATAACTGTATATAAAAGTTAATGTAAATGAGTTTACTCAGTATATATATTTAAAACTGCAGCATTCACTAAAATCTGTTTTTAGAGAAAACAGTGAAAACCAAGAAAGACAGTTCTTTAGATAGGTAGATGGGTAAACATGGACATCCTTTTTTAAAGAAGAGGGTATAGATACAGAGAAGGAAACAGGAAATAAAGAAGGTAAAAGTAGTAACAGATAGAAAAATGGCTACTGAGAAAGTATCTCCCAAATATGTGCTTTGCCTTACCATAGCCTAAATGGCACTCCTGGTATTTCAAAGATAAAAAAACAAAATCCAGTTTTTAATTTATCCGACTCTATAATAAGCCACCATTGTCTTTCAGAACTGATAGTATACACTTAAAAAGACTTTAGAAAATAGTGCTAAAAATTTACTTAAAGCAAGCCAAGCCTGGTGACACAGGACTATAATTCCAGTACTCTGGAAGGCAGAGGCAGTTCAATAGCAAGTTTGAGCCCAGCCCAGGCAACTTAGTGACTTAGTGAGACACTGCCTCAAAATAAAAAAATAAGCTGGGGATGTGGCACAGTGCAAAGGCTCTAGGTTTAATATCAGGACAGAAAAAAAAAATCAAATCCTCCAAGCAAGAATAAAAATCTGGCCAATGTGTTAACTTTGCCCATGGTCTTGCCACTACCTCCTTTAACCAAGAAGAGATTCTCTAGCCATAGCTGCCTAAAGCCAATTGTTTTCTGTAATCCCAGAATAAGACATGAACTTATAAAGGTTTTCTTGGAAGTGTCTTAAAAGAAACCAAAGCCTCCTCGCAGAGTTGCCACCAGTAAAAGGAAAATGACTATTCTACCAGTCTCCTTCTGGACCCTGATGCTCTTCTTCTGGCCCCGGTTCCTCCTCTTCTTCTTGTGCTAATTCTTGTTCCACAGCTAACAGCTCAGCCGATGTTCTTGCAAGCAAGGTTGACACTGCATCCTGGAGAATGTAAAACATAAGGCAATTAACATCATATACTCTAAGAAATGATTTAAAACTCATCAGATGCAGACTTATACTTCCAGCTGTGAAGAAGCAGCTTGTGCCAGACCCAACTCTCCTGCTGAGAACAAATATGAAAGCTGAATAAAATGAAACAAAAAACAAATCTCCTAGATGTTTGAAAACAATGAAGAGTAAGTAACAAAGGCTATCAGGACTAGAGGGCCAAGAATCCAGGGAGAAGAGAAATACAAAAGGGTTAAGTGACCTTAACTGGATTACAGACCTGTGCCACAAGGCCTGGTTTGCTTTAAGTAATTTTTTTTTTATGTGGGTAATGGGAGTCGAACTCAGGACCTCGTGCTCACCAGCAGGCGCTTGTGCCGCTGAGCAATAACACCATCCCTTTTTTCCTTTATGTGGGTACCAGCAGTCGAACTCAGGACCTCATGCTCACCAGCAGGTGCTTGTACCGCTGAGCAATAACACCGTCCCTTTTTTCCTTCATGTGGGTACCAGGAGTCGAACTCAGGACCTCGTGCTTGCCAGGCAGACGCTTACGCCACTGAGCGATATCACTGGCCTGCTTTAAGTAATTTTTAAACACTATTTTCTAAGCTCTTTTTTTTTTCTAAGCTCTTTTTAAAGACTAAACTATCGATTTTGAAAGATAATGGTAGCATATTATAGAGTCATTGTCACTCTTTCCCCTTGAGGACATTCTGTCTGATGTAGGTGTGGGATGTGCAAGCCAAACAGATTGGCTGCCTGGAACTGTGAGTGCAGGATCAGGGGGACAGGAGACTACCAGACAACCAAGGCAGGCAGCACACCCATGGTCACAGAAAATGAACTCATGGTAAGCCTAATATCCCTTATATTCCTGCCAAGGCATTTTTCACTCCTAAGCTGTATATGTGCAGAGCGAGAAGCTAAAAACCAAAAGCAAAAACCAACTGCTAAAATAATGAGCAACTATTTCAGTTGTCTCAAAGGGACCCAGGGAGAGAAAAATTAGAATTCAGGTGCCCTGGATGATTTGGGTAATCTTCCCATATTGCAATTTGCCTTCTAGAAGAATATTAAATCCTCTCTGGAAGATGTGTCAGCAAGAGCCTCCACAATCCCTCCAACACAACAGCCAGCATTCCATCAAGACCTACTGACTGAAAGCCAAAAGAAACAATAGACAAAACAGGCAGACCCACAGGTGATATACATACTGCAGGTATTTAAATAAGGAATTTAAATTTTTACAATTCATGAAATGGTAGATAATTTCATTACCATAAACCTAAAGAAACCTCATTAGCATATCAGAATGAAGTTGCTGAAAATAAAAGAAAGACAAAATCTTACATTCAGTGAAAGAAAAAAGAATATATTACTTTGTAAGAATCAAAAGTCAGCTTGTTCTCCAACAGCTCAACACAACCAATGAAAATCAAATGACACAATATGTTATCTGTGACATGTTCAAAGGAATAATTTTCCACCCAGAATTCTGAATATGTGGCAAAAACTGTCCTTCACAAATGAGGCTGAAATAGACAACAGACCTGTACAAAGAGAAAGAAAATGACGCACACGAAAGTACAATAATGCAAAAGGTAATAAAAATACACCAGCAGGTGCAAAAAGCTGGAGACATCTAACTGAATATTGATTGTAATAAAATAATAATAATGTTTTATGGGACTCATACTATATGTGACTAAAATATATAACGATAATCACACAGCAAGAAGAAAGTGAATAAGTGGAGTCAAAGTCTTTTAAAACCCTTACACTGTCTGAGAAAAAGTAAAGGTATTAACTGAAGGTAGCTCCTAATAAGATAAGGATTTATGCTGGGAAACAACAAGAGGTAAAAGACTGTATAGTAGCTCCCTCTTATCTAAGGTTTTGCTTTCCATGCTTTCAGGTATCCACAGTGAGCTACAGTCCCAAAATTTTAAATGGCATATTCCAGAAATAAACAACTGATAAGTTTTAAATTGAACAGCATTCTAGTAGTATGACTGAATCTCTAACTGTCCCACTTGGTCCTGCCTAGGAAATGAGTCATCTCCTGTCCAGTGTATCCATACTGTATATACTACCTGCTCACTAGTCACTTAATAGCTATCTCAGTTATCAAACTGACTACTGTATCACAGCACTGTGCTCAAGAACCTTTAATTTAGTTAATAATGGGCCTAAAGTGCATGGGTAGTGATGCTGGCAATACGGACATGGCAAAGGAAGCTATAAAGCACTTTAACGGAAAAGGTGAAAGTTCTCAGTAAAGAAAGAAAAAGAATCATATGGAGAGTTGTTAACATCTATAGTAAAAATGATTATTTCAAAGCTGTGAAATTGTGAAGGAAAAAGACATTCATGCTAGTTTTGTTGCCGTACTGTAAACTGCAAAAATTATAGCCACGGTGTGTGATAAATACTTAGTTAAGATAGAAAAGGCATTGAATTTGTGTGTATGTATAGGAAAAATATAATATGTACATGCTTCAGTACTACAGTTTCAGGCATTCACTGAGGATCTTCGAATACATCTCTTATGGATCAGTGGGATCTGATGATGATTAATGAAGAAAAACTTTTGAAGAAAACTTAATCCAGAAGAAGGAGAAAAATAACAAAGATGGGACTAAAAGAAAATAAATGGTAAAATGATAGGTTCAAATTCAAATGTATCACTAATAACATTAAATGCAAATGAGCTAAATATTTCAATTAAATGTTAGTTAGTTAACAACTTTTTTTTTTTTTTGTGGGTACCGGGGGGTCGACCTCAGGACCTCGCGCGCCAGCAGGCGCCCGTGCCACTGAGCGATATCACCGGCCCCTTTTTTGTATGTGGGTTCCGGGAGTCGAACTCGGGCCCTTGCGCTTGCCGGGCAGGCGCTTAAGCCGCTGAGCCATCTCACCGGCCCAAATGATGGAGATTTTAAGACCAGATAATGAACCAACACCAACTATACACTGTTTACAGGAGGAACATCTGCAACACAAAAACTCAGAAAGGTTGAAAGTAAAAGAATGGAAAAACATAAGCTACGCAGAAACTGATTTAAAAAAATATGCTTATATAGCTTACTAAACCAAAGTAGATTTTAAAACAAAAGTTATTACTGGAGATAGAGATATTTCATAATAAAAAAAGTTTACTTTTTTTTTTGTGTGTGCATACAGGGGGTCGACCTCAGGACCTCACGCGCCAGCAGGCGCCCGTGCTGCTGAGCGATATCACCGGCCCCTTTTTTCGTATGTGGGTTCTGGGAGTCGAACTTGGGCCCTCGCACTTGCCAGGCAGGCGCTTATGCGGCTGAGCCATCTCACCGGCCCAAAAAAATGTTTAGTTGAACAGAAGAGAACACAATGCTAAATTTATATTTATATTTATATTTATATTTATATAATAACACAGACTCAAAAAGCAAAAACTACCAAAACTATAAGGAGAAATATACTTATGTGCCATTATAAGTTAGTGAGATTTAAACATACCGAGCAATAACTAATAAAACAAGCAGACTGAAAAACTAGTATATGTACATAATTTGAAAAACATTAAGAAACTTGACATAAAGAATATACATTCTTTTCAAGAATAATGGAATGTTTACCAAGAACATATTTCATGCTAAGCTATACAGCAAGTCCCAATATTCTCTATAATTAGATAGTATATACTCTGTTCTCTGAAAACAATGAAATAAAACTAGAAATCAATGCTAAAAGAGAAGTAGAAGAATGCAACTGTTTGGAAATTAAATAAAAGTACTTTTTAAAAAACCTAATGGTTTATAAAAAAAAGCATCAAAATTTTCAACACTGACTGATTTTTGGTGTACAAAGTCTAAAACATAACAGCAGAAATAAATTCCTATATGAACTACAATGAAAATACCAATAGGACTCTACAACAAAAATAATCTTTACCTCAATTATCACAACTAAGGCAGTCTTCACATATGAAAACAGCAAGCTCCATAAACAATAAATATCAAAAATTCCATTAAAAAACCTAACTGTTAAAAAATACAACATAAAGTATAAAATGTTTTTAACTCAAGGACAGTTTCATAATGTTACATCACACTATGAAAAGCTCCCAAAGCTGTGTTCAAAAAGAAAATTTTAGTCTCAAATGCATGTATTGAGGGGAAAAAGCAGTAAAATCTAAGCATCTATCTCAAGAAGCAGAAAAGAGCAGCAAATTAACCCAAAGAAAGTAGAAACAAAGTAATAGTAAATAACAGGAATCAACAAAATAGTAAACAAATGTATGTATGTATAATAAAGAAAAATAAACAAGGCCAAAAGTTAGCTCTTGGAGGGAGGAGAAGGGAAGGGGAAGATGATTAAAAAAAAAATGAGGGCCGGTGAGATGGCTCAGCGGCGTAAGCGCCTGCCTTGCAAGCGCGAAGGCCCGAGTTCGACTCCCGGATCCCACATACGGAAAAGGGGCCGGTGATATCGCTCAGCGGCACGGGCGCCTGCTGGCGCGTGAGGTCCTGAGGTCGACCCCCCGGTACCCACAAAAAAAAAATAAAAATAAAAATAAAAAAAAAAGAAAGAAACAAGCTGTAGTATGTATATGTAACCACTCCCCAAAATGACTGTAAACTGCATGAACTGAAAACATGTACTAATAAAATAAAAAATTTGATAAGTACCTAGTAAGACTGGGAAAAAAGCACAAATTACCAATATTAGGAATGAAACAGAATACAGTAAAATTCTAGCATATGTAAAAAGATAATAAAAGGGTATTATGAATAACTTTATGCTAAGATTGATAATTTTGATTAAATGGACAGGGTTGGGGGTGTAGCTGGGATACCTCATGCCCCAGGCATTCCATAGCGGCTGTACTAATTTACACTCCTACCAGCAATATAGAACGGTTCCTTTTTCCCCTTATCAGCACTTATTGTTTTTTGTGTTTTTGATGATAGGCATTTTGACTTAGGTGAGATGGAGTTTCAATGTAGTATTGATTTGCATTTCCTCAATGGCAAAATTTGTTGAATATTTTTTTCATATACTTATTGGTCATTTGTATTTCTTTTGAGAAGTGTCTGTTCAATTCATTTGTCCATTTATTGACTGGGCTATGTGATTTCTTGGTAAGTTTTAAAAGTTCTTTTTATGTTCTAGATCAGTGATGGCAAACCTTTTAGAGCTTTCAATGATAACAGCTAGCGGTGGCACATGTGCCACAGGTTCGCCACCACTGTTCCAGATTTTAATTCTCTGTTGGAAAAGTAGCTGGCAAAGATATTCTTTCATCCTGTAAGCTGTCTTTTCATTCTGTTGGTTGTTTGCTGTGCAAAACTTTTAAATTTGATGTACTGCCATTAGTAGATTCTTGCTACTATTTCCTGTGCTACTGTAGTCCTACTCAGGAAGTCTTTGTCTGTGCCTATGACTTCGTGTTTCTATTACGTTTTTGTTTAGCAGTTTCAAAGTCTTAAACCTAGGTCTATAAAATATTTTAACAAAGAGAGACAACTAACCTTGTGGAACACACCCACACATAATGATCACTTAAATTCTGATAAAGGTGATAGTATAGCGTAACTGAGAAAGCAGTTTTTCAATAAATGATGCTGGATCAATCAGCTACTGTAAGGCTAAAAAGGAATCTTGACCCTTACCTCATAGCCTATGCAAAAATTAATTTCAAATGGATTGCAGATCTAAGTGGAAAAAAATAAAACAAGAAAGCCTTTCTAAGACAACACAGGAAGACATCTTCATGACCTAGGTAGAGGTAAATAGTTCTTAATTAGGAAAAGAAAAGCACGAAGCACAAAGGGAAAAACTGATAAAGAAGTTGTCAATAAAACTATTAGCATTCACTAAAAGATAACATTAAGACAATGTAAAAGTAAGCCACAAAACAGAAAAATATATTTCTATAAATTAACTTAAATATATTCATATCTATAATTAAGAACTACCAAACTTTAAAAAATATCATAAAAAATAGATTAAATCTTGAATAGATATGTGAGAAAAGATAACATCCACTTAGCAATTAAACATAAGCAGGGAAATGCAAATTAACAATGTAAGTTAGTGCTAACACATCTATGCAAATAGCTAAAATGAAAGAAGATAGTATTTTTACCGAAAGGTATGTACAAGAATGTTAATAGCAGCACTATACACAATAACCTGCAAATTAATAAAAACTCAAATGTCCATCAGTAGTATAATGGATAAATTGTGATACAATTATATAATAAAATATTACCTAACAATAAGCATGGATGAACTATAATTACAGTCTAAGATAGAAGACTCACACAAAAATAATATCAAGTACAAGATTCCAGTCATAAAAGAATATACACTGAATAATTCCATTATGTAAAGTTCAAAGACAGACAAAAGTAATCCAAGGTAAGAGAAGTCAGAAAACAGATTGTGTTTAGGGGAGGCTAGTAATGACTGGGAAGAGGCACAAGGGAGATTCTAGAGTGATGGTAATATACTTAAATTTGACCTGGATAGTATATACATGGATGTGTCTGCTTTGTGACAATTCACCAGACTATTCACATAAGCTCTATGTACTTTGTTATAAATCTCGCTGTATTAGTAACCTTCCCATTCTCGGACAAAATACCCCATATTCACAACTTAAAGGAGGAGAGATTTATTTTGGTTCACAGTTTTAGAAGTTCAGTCCATTGTTAGATGGCTCCAAGGAAGAAACAGCATGGTGAAAAATCATAGTAGAGGAAAACTGCTCATCCTATGGTGGGCAGGAAGCAGGGATAGTGAGAGAGGGGAGGAGCCTAGGAGAAGAATACACTGTTCTAGGTCACACTTCCAGTGACTACCCCCTTTTCTGACAAGGCTCCACCTTTAAATACCACAGTCAGCTATGAACTCTTCAATGGACTAACCTACTGTTAAGTATACCACCCTCATGATCCAATCACCTTCCAAAAGCCCTATCTTTGAACAGGAAACTTTTGAGAGATATTTGAAATCTAAACCCTAACATTCTGCCCTTGGCCCCCAAAAGAATCACGTCCATCTCATTATGCAAAATGCATTTAGTCTATCTCTAAGAGTCATCAAAGTGTTAATAGTTCCAGTATTGCTGAAAAGGCCAAGTCTAAAGTCTCCTCTGAGACTCAAGGCAAACTCTTATCTGTGAGCCTCTATTAAAAAAAAAAAAGTTAAAATATTTCTAACATATAATGACACAGAGTGAATACTTCCACTCCAACAGGGGGAAATAGGGGAATAGAGAGCAGGGGCATTAAAGCAAGCCCAAAATCCAGCAGATCAAACATTAAATCCTATATATCTATGTCCAATACCAGTGGCAGGTTGGGGTGATATGTGAACTCCAAAGGGCTTGAGCAACCCTGCCCCTTGGCAGTGATGGCAAACCTTTTAGAGGTGAGCACCCAAAATGCAACCTAAAACCCACTTATTTAGTGCAAAGTGCCAATACTGCAATTAAACCTGAATACTGAGGTTTTAGTTTAGAAAAAATAACTCATACATTAATATCTTTTGTCTTAAAAGAAAAAACAATAGCACATGTGCCATAGGTTCATCACCACTGCCCTATGGCGTTGCTGGTTGTGACACAAATGGCTTCTCTCTTGGGCTGGCTCAGCTCACTACCTACAGTTTTAATGAGCAGACTTTCAATGTTTGCAGCATCTCCAAATTCCTGGGGCCTCCTCTGCACCTTTGGCTTCATTATCATATCTTCAAGCATTATCCTCTCAGGGGCTCCTGCCTTCTTAGACCCACTTTTGAAACCTGGGTGGAAGCCTCCATGACCCCATAACTCTTACATTCTCAACACCTGTCAAACCAATACCATGTGGCTAATGCCAAGGTTTGGTGCCCACAGAAGCAGTATCCAGGCCCCATGGACTATGGATGCAGCCTGAGTGCCTGGATGGTTGAACAGGTAAAATAAATCCTAGGGAACCAATTCCCTAGGAGGCTCTTCTCAAGAAGGGGTCCCAGGAAATCTGATCTTGAATAAAAGTTGACATTTTTGCACCACCAGGTCTGTAATGGGTGTAGTCTTACTGATTTCTGAGATGCCCTCAAGGCAACTTTCCTCTTATTCTCGTACAAAATACTTGGCTTCTTTTTAATGGAGCTAATGTCTTTAGCAGCTATGACTCCTTTGGCCCCAACTTTACACATGGTTCTTTCTGGGCCAAAATATAAATTTTTCAAATTTTTATGCTCTGCCTTTAGCCCCTGATTCTTACTGAAAATCTGCCTAAAAGCAGCCAGCAGTACCCATACCACAGCCTGAATTTTGAGCTGTCTTAAAATTTCCTCTGCCAGATTAATCGATCCACTGCCCTTAATCTCAATTTCCTACAAAGACTCAGGATATGGGAAAAAAAACAAGACGAGTTTTCTGCTAGAGTGTAACATACATGGCATCTAAACCAAATACCAATGGAATCCTTGTTCCCAAAAGAAACCTCCTGAGCCTGGGTTTTACTACTACATTTCTATCAGTACTCTGGTATTCTGAGCTCTGACCAGAATGCATGTGTCTTTACAGTAATCTAGGGCTTCTCTAGCCTGCATTTCCAAACTTTTCCAAGCTCCTTCCACAAACCAGATCTAAAGGCTTCTGAACCACATGGTCAGGTTCAGTCATAATAATGACCCCACTCCTGATACCAATTTTCTGAATTACTCATTTTCTCATTGCTGGTATAAAATATCTGATACCCACAATTTAAAGAAGAGAGGTTTATTTTGGTACACAGTTTCAGATGTTCAACCCACAGGGTTGACTCCAAGGCAGAAATAGCATGATGAAAAGAGATGGCAGAGGGCTGGTGAGATGGCTCAGTGGGGTAAGTGCCTGCCTGGCAAGCGTGAGGGCGTGAGTTTGACTCCCGGATCCCACATATGAAAAAAGGGCCGGTGATATCGCTCAGTGGCACAGGTGTCTGCTGGCGCGCAAGGTCCTGAGGTCGACCCCTGGTACCCACAAAAAAAAAAAAGAGATGGTAGAGGAAAGCTGCTCAGAAGAGGGAAGGAGACCAGGATAAGAGTACACCATTCCAGGTCATCCTCCCAGTGACCTTCCTCTTCCAAACAGGAGCTACCTCTGAAGAGCATAATCAGTTGCAAACTCATTATTGGACTAATCCACTGATCAGTATAGCATGGATCCCTCATGACCCAATCACCTTTAAAAATCCCTACCTCTGGACATGAGACTTTTGGGGACATTTGAAATCTAAACCAGAACACTCTCCATTCCTTTCTACAAAATAAACACATTACAGTGAGATTAGTTAGGATAAAAAGTGCAAGATAAATGTATTGTATAACAACACTACAAAACAGACCTAACAAACAATTACAGAACACTCCACCTGATGACCACATAATATATTACATTGTTTTTCTAGAAACACTATGACACTATGAAACAGTGTCTAGCATATAGTGGGCCATAAAACTAGCTTCAGTAAATTTGAAAGGGCTTAAATAATACCAAGTATGTTTTCTGGTCATACTGAAAAGAAATTAACATTAACAAGAGGAAATATAAGAAATCAATAAATGTATGGAAAGCAACACATCCTGAAATAACCAAACAATCATAGAATAAATCTCAAGAAAAATTAGAAAACATTTTGAGGCGAGTGAAAATCAATATATATCACACCAGAACTTATAGGTTACTGCTAAAGCACCTATATGAAGAATGAAGGGGGATAGGAATATAACTCAGTAGTAGAGTATGTGCTCAGCATAAGCAAGACCCTGAGTTTGATGTCCAGCTCCACACAGGCACACACAATTACGTATGTTTTTATAGTCAGGCATAGTGGCAGACATCTGTAATCTCAACACTTGGGAGGCTGAGGCAGAAGGATTGTGAGTTCAAGGCCAGCCTGGGCAACTTAGTGAGACCATGTTTCAAAATAAAATTACAAGGGGTTAGATACAGCTCAGTGGTGGAGTACTTGCCTAGCATGCAAAATGCTCTGGGTTTAATCTTCAGTACTGGAAGGAAGAAAGAAAAAGAAAAGAAAAGAAAAATATGTCAAAACAATAACCTAACTTTCTACCTAAAGAAAATGTAAACAGAAGAATAAAATAAGGGCAATCAGAAGAAAGGAAATAATAAAGACCAGAATGGAAATTCATGAAATAAAAAACAGAAAAAATACTAGGGAAAAAAAAAAAAAAAAAAAAAAGAAAGAGAAAGCCAAAGTTGGTTCTTTGAAAAGAGCTAAAAAATTAACAAACCTTTACCTGGACTGACCAAGAAAAATAGAGAGAAAGCTTATGTTACTAAAACTCAGATTGAAAGAGGAATTCACTATTCACCTTACTGATTTAAAACCAATTATGTGAAAATACTATGAACAATTATATATTAACAAATTAAATAATCTAGCTGAAATGGATAAATTCCTAAAAAGACAAGTACTGAAACTAATTCAAGAACAAAATTCTAAGATACTTAGAATAAGTAAAGAGATTTTTTTGTAAGCCAAAAATTCTCAAAAAGAAAAGTCCAGCCTAGATGATTTCACTGGCAAATTCTACCAAACATTTGAAGAATACCAGTTTTTCTCAAAATCCTCAAAAAGACAGGACCAGGACAGGAGGGAACACTTCCTAAGTCATGCATGAGGCCAGAATTACTCTGACATCAAAACCAGACAAAGCCAAGTGTGGTGGTACAAGCCTGTAATCTCAATGCTTGGAAGGCTGAGGCAGAAGGCTCATGAGTATGAGGCCAGTCTAGCCTATAATAGCAAATTTAAGGCTACTCTAGACCTTACAGTGAGACCCTGTTTCGAAAAAAACAAAGCCAACTAAACAAAAACTAGACAGAAACATCACCTAAAAAAGAAACTGTGAATATAGTCATAAAAATTCTCAATGAAATACTAGCAAATTGAATAAATAAAATAAAAAGATCCATGCTACAACCAAGTAGGATTTATCTTAGGAATGCAAGATTAATTTGATACCTGAAATGTAATTATATCAATTGATTGGAGGACAAGAACCACATGACCATATTAATAGATGCAGAAAAAGTATTTGACAAATCTAACACCTGTTATTGACAGAAAAAATCCTGAATAAACTAGAAAAAGATGTCTGCATCAATCTGATAATGGGTATTTATGGAAAATCCACAGCAAAAAAACATACTTATTACTGAAAGTTTCCTCTCTAAAATCAGGAACAAGTCAAAGATATCTTTCCCACCTTTTCTTTCAATACTGTAGTGGAAGTTGTAGGCAAGACAAATAGGCAAGAAAAAGAAATAAAATGTACACAATAGGAAAGAAAGAAGTGAAATTGCCTCTATTTGCAGAAAATATGATCTGACACATAGAAAAGCCCAAAGAAGTAACTTAAAAACTATTAGAACTAATAAATGAGTTCAGCAAGGTTATGGAATACAAGTAGACAAAAATCAATTATCCAATGAATGATATGAAAATGCAATAAGACAACAATTCTATTCATAATAGTATCAGAAGAATAAAAATACTCAGAAATAAATTTAATAAAAGCAGTGCAAACTTGAGCTCTAACAACTGCTAAATGTATTGCCCAGGCTGGCCTTGAACTCCAGTCCTCCTGCCTCAGCCTCCCAAGTAGCTGTAAATACAGGCATGTGTCACTCTGTCCAGCTCAAAACAATCTTGAAAAAAAAAAAACAAGATTGGAAGACTCACAATTTCTGATTTCAAAATTATTACAAAGCTACAGTAATTAAGGCAGTAAGGTACTGACTTACATATAGACATATGAATTGTTAAAACAGAATTGAGAGTCCAGATGTGTAAACCTTCACACTAAGGTCACTGATTAATTCAATGGCGGGAAGGATATTTTTTTCAACACACAGTACATCCACATACAAAAGAAAACCTGGACCTCTTTCTCGTATCACATGTAAACAGCTCATGGATCAGAGATCACCAACATGAAAGACATTACAACTCTAAGAAGATACAGAAGAAATCTCTGTGATTTTAGGTTAGGCAAAGTCTTCTTTGATAGGATACCAATAGGACAAGCAGTAGAAGAAAAATGCAGAAAAACCATACTTTCATCAAAATTTAAAATTCTGGTGCTAATGAAACCAAGGGAGTGAAAAGACAACATGCAAAAGGAGGGTGATGTTTGTGAATCATTTATCTCATAAAGAACTTGTAAGAATATATAGAATGGAGTACTTTCCTGCATGTGTGAAGTCCTGGGCTTGCTCCCCAAGACTGCAAAAAAGAATACACAACAGCAGAGAACCCATTGCACCAAGAAAACAGTTTACAGTCCCTCCAAATGTTAAACATAGAATCATTATATAACCCAGCAATTCCGCTCCCGGTACATACCCAAGATAAATAAAAACTTATGGCCACACCAACATTCATATATGAATGTTGTCAGCAGCATTATTCATGATAAAAAAGTGAAAAGTGGAAGTCAAAGAGTGGAATAACCCAAATGCTTATCAACTGATCAATGGATTAAACAAACTGGTGTATCTGGTAATAGAATACCCTCGGAAATAAAAAGGAATGAAATACTAACACTACTACACTACGGATATACCTTGAAAATATTATGTAAGTGAACGAAGTCAGTCACAAAAGAACAAATATTGTATTATTCCATTTATATAAAATGTCCAGAATAAGTATATTTATACAGAAAGAAGATTAATGGTTGCTTTGGTAGAAAGGAGTCAGAACCAGGAGTGACTGCTCATGGGAGCCTCTTTTTTGAGTTGACGGCTATCTAAAATAAATTTGTACTCAGTAACAATATCCACAAATGCCAAACCAGTGATAAATGGCCTCACAAAATACCCCTTTGTAAATTTTTGAAGCACTGAAATATGACTTAGTTACAACAAACTTTTTAATAAAAAAATACTTAGTGATATTGATGTTACAAATGCAAAACTGACATATTGTTTCAGATTAATAACTTGAAAAATACGATTGTCAAATGTGTAAGTTGACAATGGAATCAATTATGAACACGATGTACAAAAATACAAATTTAAATCAAAACGTTTTCCCTGGTCATTTAAAACAATAAAGGGTCCACATGAGCTTGCTTTTATGGAAGGAGATGTGACCTTTTTATAAATCATACTTGAAACAAAGATGAGAATTATATATATTTTTTTTTTTTTTTTTTTTTTTTTTAAAGGAGGCTCAGTGAAGAGAGTAAAGCAGTAAAGGGAGAAAAGGAAGGATAGTGAAAGTGAACAAAAAACTGTTGGTCTCTTAGCATTCTACATTTCACATTACATTATTACTTAGACTTCATTTGACTCACCAAGTCTACAGAGTCTCCTAATGGCTGGTTTGATTGAAATGCAGAGTCCTCACTTTCTTCTTCATTCTTTTTGCAAGGCATTTGCTTGGAACGGAGCAAATTATACCACAGAGTGAAAATCTCATTGGAAAATGGTAAATCTGCCAGGCTGATCTGAGTTCCAGCCTATATAAAATTAAACAAACAAAAAAGATGACGAAGGAAAATCAAATGTTTAAATTAGTATTTGTTCCCTCTGATATGATAAAGATTATTAGGTGAGCTTACCTTAGGGAAAAAAAGTGCAATACTCATGATATAAAGCACTTTTTTTTTTTTTTTTTTAAACCTGGAGATGTTTTTTACTTTTAGTTGTGACTCAGTAAGAAATAAATCTGAATCTAAAAACCAATCCCAGGATTTTTTTGTGACATGTAATTTTGCCCACACCTAATGACCAAGGGAATTACATTTAAATGAAATAAATGAAATAAATGACCAACCCTAAACCATAGTACTTCTTATACTGTGCCATGAGTGTGACTTGATAATTACTCATAAAAAATTACTATCCACTGGGAAAATTTAAAAATAAATGAAAATTCCACTTTGTTTCTTGAATGAGAAAGGAATAAAATTTTTCTTTGGATAAATAAGTTCGTAGAATGTAAAAAAAAAAGGAGAGGTTATAGGACTTTATAGGTTAAAGGACTTTTATATTCCTCCACAACACAGAGCCAGAATTTTAAATTCAACTATACTATCTTTTAAAAGGCTGTCAATTACCATATTTAGTAACTTTATTGGTGGTTGTGACATATATTAAATAAGACATCTATTATATTAAAGCCTTTCTGATAGTCTAACAAATCTACCTTTGCTTCTTTCTAATTTTATTATTAGACAATATTACAAATATTTTTTCAAGTAAAGAAAAGAAAAACGAAGAAATCTACCACCCTTTTTAACTTTATTCATCACAAAAGGTGTGTGCTTCCTATTGGAGTGCAGAAAAATGCTCGGCTGGAAGCTAACATTGTTTCTGACCACATGAGCCCACCTTTACATGCCTGCATTTGAACACCCATGTAACTTTACTTGTAGGTGTTGGCCTTACTAGTTACTATGCACAACAGTGTGTTAAACTTACTACTAATTAAGTATGATGTTTTCTGTTGTAGTAGGTAAACATCTCATTGCTCTAAACAATAACACTTCATCATATAAGCTCTAATACTATGGCCAAGGAAACTGAGGTGAAAAAAGGAACCATATCCTCAGTATGTTGCTTCACTTTACTTTTTAACAGTGAATTATATGTGGGATGTCTTTTTGATATCTGGCTCCATCACTCAGTAGGTGTGTCACCCTTTCTAAGCAGCTCTTTATCTGAAAATAGGGGATGATCACACCTTTCATAATTGAGCTTTCATAAAATTGCTGCAGGGATTAAAAGAGGTAATATACACAGAGCACTCAGCACTGGGCTTAGAATTGGGCCTAATAAGTATGCTCCCTAAGTGATGATCATAACAGAGGTAAAAATTCTGTAATCAAAGGGTAGAAATGGAAAGTCAAACTTTATTTTAAAAATTACAAATTATAAGCAGATTTTAAAGATCTGGAATATGCGAAACAACAGAAATCACTGTTTTGGGGAAAAAGAAATGAAACATTATATGTGTCCCAAGGTGTTGGATAAGTCTGTAGTGGTTTCAGGGCTGGCAAAACAGCAACCAGACAATATAATTCTCAGAGTATCTGATCATACATGTTATCTGAAAATGGCACTTATATGAAGAATCTTACCAGGCATTCTTCCCTGTGGTGTTTACTGACAGAGCAAAGATCAACTCTCAGTGTCTTTTGCTGCAAGGCTGTTTGGGAAATGGCCATTCTGAACACATCATTGAACAACACAAATTCTGTGGGTGGATGGACTTTTGTTCGAAATAAACAACTGACATCAGTTGAGGAAGGAAGAACAGCAACCCTAAAATACCTGTAAAGAACAAGAATAAAATGAATCTCACAGGTACTTCAAAATTACAGTGGATTTATAGCTACCATTTGCAATTATCTGCGAAAGAGAGAAAATGAGGGAACATGAAGTTCATTATTAACTGAAAGCACTGTTGCCATAATGGGTTGGCGCTCAGCTGCAAAGATGCTCTGTTCTTAACCCACCCGTGCCGACTGTGCCCCTGAGCATGCAACAGCCCAGCCTGCCACTCACCACGGGACTGCAGCAAAGGCACATGATAGGAAAGTGAAGAGGAAGAAAGTCCGTGGGGCAGACGAATTTAACGTCCCACCTGCCCCATGTACAGCCAATTCCAAAATAAGTTATTTCTGAGCCTGGGAAGGCAGGGACACACTAAGTAGATACTGGTGACTTTATCCCAAAGAATCCTCATCCTGAGTATTAAACAAGAGATGCTGATGATCACTTCCCAGGAATGGAATACATTATCCTACTAGAGAAAAAGAAAGGCTAAGTAGTATATTGTTAACAAAATTTAAAACAGATGAAACAGCAGTTAAAAATATCTAGCATCTCTGAAGTCGCAAATATGACAAAGTCTTAAAAGAGTTTCATGCTTTGTAAAATTCAAAGGAAGAGTTACAGAAAACCATAACTTTGAATGCTACTTTAGAGTGAATTTTCTGAGCACACATAATGTGAGGACTCGCAATTCTTGGAAACAGCGTGAGGTATTTTCCTTCTAATCCCAGAAAGAGAAAATCCACTAACTCTTCTCCCTGCCTCCATTTTCCAAGCTTGTCTAATTCATATTCTAAAACATGCCTTTCTCTAATTAGAAAACCTATGAATTCAAATGCAGAATTGAGGAATGTCATATTATTTTTTATTTTATATCAACATTAATTAGGGAGGTTCAGCATTAAAGATCTGCTGAGCCCTGGGCCACTGCTACTGATTTAAGATCTTACTAAGACACAGCCCCCCTCCCTGGGAGGCTGGAAGCTCCAAAGTCTTTTCTTCTCTGGCTTCATGGAAAAGCAGTAAGCAACAAGTATATTAGAGGGTTAAATGGAGGAAGAAATTTTCCGTTTCTCCAGCCTTCAGGTTTATTGTGTTATCAGTGGCCTAACCACTTAAATCATCTCAAAAGGTTTCCACATCAAGCAAAAGCAATTTTACATGGTTAAGACATGACGGCAATGGGGAAGCAGGTAGGAGAGCTTCGTCTCCCGTTCTGCTGCAGGGGAGGGCTCTCCGAAGTGGAACCAGGCAAGCCATGAGCCACTATCACAAATACCATGGCTCTTGTCAATGAGCAGAAGTTTCAACTCTGCTTGTTAGAAGTATAACCAAAAACTAAGTTTTAAAACTAGGGGAAAAGAACATTAAGGATATTTTATACTAGTTGTCACTTTTAGCAGTGTCATTATTTAGGTCAAGGCTCTTAAACATGGCTTTAAGAAAATGTTGCTATATATCTCAGGAAAGTTCAGATCAATTAGACAAGTAACTACAAACAGCTGGGAAACAGCAGTATGTTCTACACTCACCAGTTGGCTGAGTACTACTATTGCTCCTGAACTACCTGCGAGTCATCACACCTTGTGACTTCCTTTGAGGTTAGTGAGGATGACCATGAAGTAGCTGGTTTAGCTGAAGTAGAAAATTTGGGCAGATGCACCCTCATAATATGGGCTTAAAGAAAGTACATGTTCTTGAGCATTTTGTAATTTTTTCTTGGACTTGTGAGTTGGGTCTTACTGTTTCTAGTCAATCTCTGGCAGACTTGTATTTTCCCTGATCTGCCTTACTAAAACGCCACCTATGGAACACACTCTAATATCACAGCACATATATTGGAAGGGAGAAGTCACAAATATTATCATCAAGTCAGTCTTCTCTGAATACCACTGACTGGAATTTTTAATCTGGGCAGCGGGCTCTCTGGGGTGAACTGGCCAGTGCCACATCATGCCTCCTGTCTTTGCTAGTATCACAAATGATGTGTGCTCCCTACAACTTGATTTCAGGAAGTCCTCTAAGCCCTCCTAAATCCTATTCCTATCCAGCTTTGATGATCATCAATAGACAGATAACCGCTCTCTCAGTTCTTCTGTTGCCTGGTAAATAATCTCCATCTAGATCTTTTTTCCTCAGGCCCAGTTTCTTTTCTCTGGCATGAATATGTGAACTACCTAAAAATAAATCTTAGGGCAAATTCTCAGAACTCCTGCATTTACTGTGTAAAAATTCCTATTCATTGAGGAATTTACTCTACTATTAAGGAAAACATTGCCTCACTGAATAGAGAGTGTTGGGGATCAGCCCTCAATAGCTTTTTAAATTTCTAAGCCCTGGTCCTGCTGTGTTCTAAATATTACTAAGATCTACTTCTTCCAGGAAGTTTCAAATGCAGAGTGGACAAATAGATCCTGTTTTCTAAGTCAGAGGTGCTAAACTGAAATATGGCATCTGTGTGGTAATTTCTAGCCACGAGTCCTTAAAAGACTCACTGGACCTCTGACTTTAGAGAGTGTGAATGGTGGTAAAGATCTCTAGAAATATATACGGAAACAGTCCTGAAGCAGCGGACTGTGTATCATTATGCCATCACTTCGTCAGGCTTCCTGGTTTGACAAAGTGAAATTACTTTAATAACTGGTCACAAGGAAATGAATGCTGGATGACAGAAAACATACTTTTTCATATAACATGGCAAAATTTTTGAAAGGCAAGGCTGTACTGATAAAATTTGACCACTTCATTTTCATGTGAAAGATCAGATAATTCCTCCAAACATATAGAAGTAACTACCATGCGATAATAAAAATTTTTATCTGATTTCGAACAATCAGCCCCTGACACAACATAATGCAGGATTTCTGGCCAAAGAGGAAATAAAAGTGTTGAACAAAGACCAAATTCCAATTGGCCTCTCACATTTTCCTTTTCTCTTCATCTTTATCTACAGTTGATTTAGATGTGATCGGCCATGCTGTCTTTCCCATATCTTCATTCTGATGAACTGCTTGATCACAGTGGAAATTATCTTCTGTGGAAGTTTCTAAGCACCTCAATTTGTTCTTCACTGACTTTACTTACACTTTTGAAGTATGAGGTATCAAGAAGGCGTGCAGATTTCGGAGTTGTACTATAATCACCATGAAACTTGAACTTTTTGCATCATATCTGTCAAAAGAGAAGCTGAATGAAGTAAGAAGTAAACCACAAGCCACTGGTGGCTGTACCGGTCTCTAGGACCGCTCCTCCTCCACGCAGTCTGCTTTACCTGAGTCCTATCTGCACCTGGGCAGTCTCCACTACGGCTGCCTCCTCTTCACTATACGGAGCATCTTCCATTTCATTAGGCCTAGGGGTGGGGAGTAGGTGAACACTCAATTAACGGAGATAAAGATTGTTATGGTTGCTGTTTGCCACTAAATATTTGAACAAACATCTGAATTAACACTACTTATTTTTTCTCTGTACTGTTTTTAAAAATTAATTTTATTGGTACACTTTTGATATAAGGATCACATTCATCATAGGGAATCTGCACTTATACATAATATATCTTGATTCTTTTTTTCCCCATTGCCCCCAACCCCTCTTCCCCTCCTTATTTACAAAAGGTTTCTTCCTATTTTTTCCTTCTATTCTTTTTTTTTTCCTTTTCCTTTCCCCTTACCCTCTCCCTTGTTCCCCATCCTATTTGAACATTTTCTTCTTACTTCCCAATAGCTATCATCCATTTTGGTCCTTATTTACTCTTTTGGTTTCTCACACAAGAGAAACAATGTGATATTTAAACATGTGTGTCTGATTTATTTCACTTAAAAGTATGGCCTCAAGGTGTATCCATTTACCTAAAAATGTCTCAAGTTTATCCTTCTTTACGGCACAGTAGTACTCTATTGTACGTAAAAACCACATTTTCTTTATCCATTCATCCTTTGATGGGGATCCGGGCTGTTTCCAAGATTTAGCTATTATAGATTGTGCTGCTATAAACATGGGTGTGTGTCTATCAACAGCACTCTTTCACCATCTCGGGGAACATGATCCCAGCAGAAGCTCACTGTTTCAGAGGCTTTCCTCACTTCTTCAAGAAGAGTCTGCCTCTGAGCTTAGGCAACAGACTTTCTCATGTGACTTTTTTGAGCCCTACTAGGCTACACCACATTTTCAGACACCCCAGGCTTTCAGAAATCCACATAAGAATCTTTATGTGCCAAACAGGCATTAGCAAATCACTCTGACATTCCCACTAAAAATCAAGTATTTAAAGTATTAACAAGGGTCGGCTGATCTGAGCACGCAATGTGTTCATCATTTCCATGGCTGATGGGATATTTCTGGTATACTGGAATTTTCAATCACACCATTTCTTTAATGGCTAAGGTCCTTACTACTCCAAAGGGTGGACTAATGGCTGCAGTGTATTTATAATATATAATGCACAGGCCCTAATATGAAGAGCCACAAGGAGAAATGAGATTTGGAGCAGCAAAAAAGCACCCTGGCTGGGTCCTTACTGTTTCATGGAGGCTTCATAGACCCCACTGTCTCCAGCCACGGATTCATCAGATACAGCGGCAGACACACAAGCAGTTTTCTCCCCAGGCAAATGGATCACTCTTTTTTTTGGTAATGATTTTTCCACATCTAAGGAAGGGAGAGTGATAGCACTAATTAGGATTTCTTATAAGGAAAAATTAACTACAAAATATACAGTTTGGTTATGAGAAATCCAAAGTATAGTTTCCTTATGAGAATCAAGGAGTTACTACTCAAATCAACAGATGTGTCAAAGTGCTGTGACTTATGAGAATTCTGGGACACCAGTTATTTCAACTGTTATTTGGGGGAAAAAAACCAGGTTTTTTTGGTCCTAAAATATTTTAAGGGAAGGGATGCACAAATTCTTACTGGCCCCCACCCTCTTTCCTTCAAGCATCCACAAATTACTATACACGGGTGTGTGTGTAAGAAACTACGTGCTTCTCTCAAGTAGGAGATATTTCTATCTGGACAGCTCCCAGCTACTCATGGGAAAAAAGGGGTTTCTACCTCTTTGCTCTCTGCTTCTTTCCATATGCACATTCACTGGCTCCTGTGCTACTATTCTAACAGAAATTAAAGAAAAAACATCTTTGACTTACAGGAATTCCTCACTAGCTAATACCATTAAAACAACTTTTTGTGCTACTGAATCTTTAGTACCAACTACCACTTAACTTTTATCTGTAACTCATATTCATACACCAGCATCCTGCAGTGAGCAAGGAGCATTCATTTAAAGCTGTGTTCAGTACTGTAATAAGCTGCAAGCCTGTGGAGTTCTTTCATCCTGCAGTGAGTGAGCCAGCAGATCAGTATTGGTATGCATTTTGGCCCCCTTCTGAGTCGTGACTTTACATCTTGTTAAGATGTTTAAGTTTTAAGGCTTCAGATTATAGGATGGATTGCTGCATTTTCCCTTTTATTTCTGGCAGTGGGAAATGCTTTTTCCTTGATGATGAAGTGCCTTCTCTCCACCCACCCCTCTTTGTGAGGGGTGAAGGTGATGACATGATTTATTGATTACCCTCAGGAAAAACCACAGCAGCCTGAAATTGACTTTGACAATGACAAAGACTGACTGTGGAAAGACTTCATAGTTATTCCAACTTCATTTCTGTCATCCAGCTGGGATTGGTACTGGAGAGCAAAATTTATATAAAAGGGACTCAACTTTAGCTGTGTGACTCTAGAGCACTGAGAGATGAACACTTTCCCTCACAGAGAGCCATCCTCCTTCAAGAGAAGGGGCAGATGTACCCCGAATAGACCAAGCCTTGGTGACCTCAAAGAATTAGTCTTCACGGCTAAATATATTCTTTGAGTTGTTTACAGACATGAAACTCATAACTATCTGCAAACAAAGCTTTTGGATGTGTTATTCCCTTTGGGTGACTTTTTTTTTTTTTTGGTGCTGAGGATCAAACCTAGCACCTTGCACATGTAAGCACTACCACTGAGCTATATCCCTAGCCCTTGAGGTGACATTTTAAAAATAGTTTTCTAACATCTAAAAAGTTAAAACTATTTCATGGGAACTTTGGAGATAGCCATATCTAGCCATGGCCCAAATTCATTGGCAAACACAGTACTAGACCCCAGTCAGGGTAAGGCACAGCCAGAGCAAGTGGAATCTGCAGGACAGGCACCCTGGGCCTCAGGATCACCACATGGGTGACAGCCCTTGGGCAATTTTTTCACAATTGCTCCCCTTCTTCAGTATCCAGCCTCATATACAGTCCCTCCACAAAGAGGGGATGCTGACAAGTGTTCACCACAGAACACTAAATATATGAAGGGCAAAGTCAGCTTGGGATGCTCAAGATACGCAAGATTCTGCAATTCCAAAGCAAGAAAAATGGCACAAAGAACACTCCACTTTTTCCTCTTTCCTGGTTCTTCCTCTCCTAACTTGCAGTGGTTTGTGGTAGAAACTGTGTTTAGCAGTGTTTGTGTTACTTATTGTCATCACACAGTAACAACAATTGCCATGAACTGAATGCAAGTGTCAGACATGCTTCTGTGCTTTCAATTCCTCATGGCATTACCCTCTCACATGCTCCAAGGATGACTGTATCATCCCAACTCTGCAGATGAGGAACAAGCCTGAGACAAGGTAATAGACTTGTCAAAAATAGCCTAAATGGCAACCCAAGAGGGAATGTCAACATGGCTAGCCCCAGGGCTGGCGTGCTCTCCAGAACCTACTACACTCCTTCCTAGAAGCAGGGCTGTGACCCCATGGCGGCTTTCTGCTGTGGTGGAACCAATATGTATGTATCACGCCTGTGCTTATTTGCTTTGTGGTCAATTATTTCAATAATGTCACTGGTAGCTTTGGCACCTCCTTAAGAGAGGGCACACATTCCGCATGGATGTCTCGTATGTCCCACTTCTGCCCCAGGCCACTAACAGAACACAGCATTTCAGTCTTCAGTATCTGAAACCCCAGAAACAAGTTGAATCGTCCATGTCCTTACACATCGGAATTGGCCAATCAATTAATAGGACCATGCGTACAAATAAAAATGCTTTTAGAAACATCAAGAAAATAGTTCTACAGAGGCCTGCCCATTTGTGTGTGTTGGAACACACTAACACACATGTGTAGATGTGAACAGGACTCCTTGGAGGAGCACCGGAGATTTGTTTCCCATTCACCACAAGCTGGCACAGGATAGATCATCCTTCTTGATCTACAACAGAATCATTTGTAAGAGAAGCACCTTATGCTTTTTACAACAATATTTAAAAATATGAAATTCTCCTTGTTTCTGTCTCTCTGAGCACATGTACATGAATGAAGGATTCAATCTCTCTCCATCTCTTCCTTGGGCTGCAACTGTTCAGGCAACCAGAAGATGGCAGGATACTACCATACTCTGGAACTTGCTTTCTCCACACTGACTTCAGGCAGAAAGGGAGAGTCTGGCATGAAATAAAAATTGTATTTATATAGAATTCTCTGAGCCATCTAAACAGTGAACCTTGGTACTAATTAGCTGCTATGCTAATTGGTTTTCATCTGTTTTAGGCCAATTTTTATAAGAAAACCATATTCTCGGCCTTGCTATTTTAGAACCAGAATCCATTTGGAAGTATGGAAGGTGTTCACAACATATGCTGTTAGCCAGCTACCACACAAAGAGGGTATCTGGGCCACAGAACAGGTGACTACATCTATTAAACAGGGAAAGCAATTTTATTTGACAAAGAAAAAGTCTGGGTATATGAATAAACAAACACTCCTTAAGTGAAGCCAAAAATGAATATTTAGGAGAAAGACAAGGGGGACCACACCATTTGTTATATGGAAAAAGTAATCATTTTCCTTAAAATAATTCAGAGGGAATACATGAAAGGAAAGGTCTACATTTACCTGTCGTTCCTTCAAATAATGGGTCCCTGCCACAGTCGTGATGGTCTTTATCCTCTAAAAGAGACTGAGATATTCCTCCTGAATCTGAATCCAGCAATATCTGATTTTCACCAAGGCTGATATCTGCAAAATGGCTATTCAATTCGCAGTCTTCAAAGTCAGCAGTGAACTGATGGAGAGAGGACTCGTGAGAAGACATGGGAAATGTGGCTTCCAAGATCAAAGGAGAGCTAGGAGGGGACAAGGAAGACAGAGAAGATCTCGAGGACAGGGATGTCACAGACTTGGGGGCCTCAGTCAAGGTGGTTGTGTGGCCAGTTGCTGCAACTGGTGCTCCACAGAGTCCACTCTGACCCGGCTGACTGGGGGACTTGACCACCTCATTTTCATGGATGGTGGTGATAGGTCCTGCAGGAACATAACCACCCTTCTCCTGCAGAAGGAAGTCCAGTTTATACTGATAATCCATGTCTATCTGATCGCCCTGACTGCTGTAGTAGAGCTCACTGGAACTGAGGGAGTTGAGTGACCCTCTGCTAGAGGTGTTCAGAGAGCCCCGACTGGACGCCAGGGAACCCAGGCTGCTCCCCGACGACATGGACAGCGTGCTGGCGGAGAGGCTGAAAGAAGAAAAGCACACTGTAAAATCGGTCCCTACACAGAAAACCCAATCGTAACCCCTACTGTCTCCTTCAGATCCCAAAAGGAAAGGAAACCAATGATGCCAAAGAAAGAAATCTATGACCACAGCAGAGGAACTTGCTATTATAACATGTTTTTCCCTACTTATTCACTAATATTTTCAACCTTTCCCTCCAAATACTCTTTAGCAATTCTACTCTTATTAAAAATTATCCTTCTGGGCTGGTGATATAGCTCAGCGGCATAAGCGCTTGCCTGACAAGCATGAGGTCCTGAGTCGACTCCCGGTACCCGCATATTAAAAAAAAAAAAAAAAATTATCCTTCTTTTGCAAAAAAAAATTTTTATAGGACCACATACCAATTTGTAAGTTAACTTATATAGCTATACAGAAGCAACTTCACAATTAAAAAAATTAAAAGAAAAAAAGAAGGAATGAGAAGTACAAAATGTTATGTAGTTACTGTACTTAAAAAAAAAAAAAAAAAAACCTTATTTTTAGAGAAAATAAGGCACAGGCCACAGGTTACCCAAAAGACCCCTCAGTTAACTCGCCTTTCCTCTTCTCTATGTGTGAATATAAAAGTGAATATTTTTCTAATCAACAGAAGAAAATCTATGCCTAATTATTTTAAGATAAATCTCTCCCACTCTCCCTTTTTTAAAAGATTGGGTAATGGGAGAAATGTGCTATTTTGCAATTTTTTTTTTTTTTAATATGCAGGTACCAGGAGTCTGCAAATTTTTTATTGATAGCTAAAACATCTTCTTCCTACAACATATTTCAAATGTATTTCATCAAATATGACCTTGGAGTTCACAAAAAAAAAAAATCTATGTGAGTTTAAATTTGGTCACTTACTAATTATATTTGTTTAATTATAATTATTTACTTTTAAATAGTGGAAAATAAAATGTTAACTAACCAAAGGTAAACCAGAACATGGCTGAATGATAGTCAGAAAAACATTTTTCCCCTAGTAGCCTTACCTTTTAAGTTGTGAATGCAAATAAGTAGCTAATTTAGTAGTTTCTTCAAGTTTCTGTAGCAGTTCTTTTCTTCTCTCTTCCAATTGCAATCTAGAAAAAAATTACAGAAATTATTTTATTTTCAAATGATTATGATAAAATATGAGAACTAAAAGAAAGTGAGTCTTATTATACAAACTTTACATATCAAGAGGGGAAAATCCAAATGACCTAGACACAGAGAAAACAGGACAACCAGCAATGGACACGAGCAGAGCAGAGCTGCTCACAGCTATGCTCTTGGATGGGGGAGATTTATGCCCAAACTCTAGTTTTATTAAGAACTTCAAAATGTTGGCAGTGTAAAAATTTCCTATGTGGGTAAATAATATAGCCCTATGAGTTAAGAGAATAATAACAAGGAGAACAATAATGACAACAAAACAACTCAACGAAGACAATAAAATCCTTATACAGCTCTGTAAACTGGCTTCACATTACTAAAACATTTGACAGCAGTAATAAAGAATTATAAAAGGTCACCCTAAGTATTGAATTAAAGAAGGACTGTTCCAAAATAATATTTTATGATAAAAATTCTAATCCTAATTCGATGAGAATTTTAATAATTAAAAAGAAATAGTCTATCTTGCTACTGTAGACTAATTTGGGCTTAACTGTTTAAGTAAAAAGACCTCAACATGATATGATTTCCTAGCTCAGAATATCTCATCACCTGCATTGGATTATTATAAAATTTTATCCACATTTAATTGCAAAAGATTTTTATATTTTTTAAAAATTAGAGAATGATGAAATTGTATCTTGAAAAATAACTCATTTAGTACACAGAGACTCATGCAACTAAGAGCCTGCACAAGGATGATTTGTATCATCTGAGGGTCTTCAGATATCACTGAACTCAACCAGTGCAGTGCAGTCAAGTGAGCTATGGGATGCAATGCGGAACAAGCACACCTTGGTTCCTGGGCTTGGATTTGCAGCTCACTAGCTGCATATTGTCTGGCAAGTTACTATACCAAGGGTCTCACCTTTCTCATCTGTAAAATGGTGATTATGATCCACCTGTGTTTACCCGATAAGGCAGTTAAAGGGATCAAATGAAGGAATGTATGTGAAAGCGCTCTACAGATGATAAAAACAAATCATACTTGTTCAAAGCCTCAGCATGCTCTGCAAGGTGTTGATATAAAAATTAGTCACATTTGTTTGGAGAAAAATAAAATTTTGCTGGTTCCCAACCTCTTTGAAATGTTACATATGTCTTAGGCAGTTAGGAAATATACTCTTATTTTATTTATAGGTATCTATCCCTTTGATGCATCAACAACATGATTTCATTATATGTTAAAATAAAAAAGTAATCTTGCCATTTTCTTCAATGTTTCATGGTGTGATAAATTCTTTACTCACAGCTTTCATAGATGCATTTTTAAAAAGAGGGCAGTCTATTTTTTTTTAAATCTCTCAAATATAAACAAAAATCCCAACAAAGAAAAAGATAAACACAAAGATGATGAACTGAATTAGAAGGTACACAAAGGTCTGGAGCAAACCCAACATACTAAAATTCACGTTTTCAGAAGCAAGAGAAGCACTTTTAAAGTAAGATTTAAAACTAAATATTTATTTTATTTAAATGAAGGCCTTTTCCTTCTTTTTTAAGGAGGCACCACTATGGCACAGAATTGAATCCTGAAATGTTTGTTTCATCTGAAGTTTTAAATATGAAGCTTTTCCTTTCCCTGTCATTAGGGATGGTCCCTCCTCTACTCACATCCAGGCCACGCTCAGGGGCTGCTCTTCCTGCTCTTTCAGGCTGACTCTGAACTATTATAAGTGACTTTTGTGTTTCCCAATACATTCTGAAGTCCTCGAAGGCAGAAATTTCTAGTGGGGCAGCTGTCTCTCCCAGTGGCAACTGCAAGTCTTCCTTGGCTTCCTCTGAGTTAACTGACACCAGCCCTTTCAAGAGGTGCACATCTGTCTCTCTTTTCCAACCTCTGCTTCCTAGTATCCATGGTGAGAAAGGGTCTTTTCACCGTGGCCCCTAAAAGATTCCTCCCCCGGTCTTGCTGCTCTATGCCCCCTTTCAGCTGTCCCTTGTAAAACATAGGGCCTTCATATCCTCCTACCTCTGCCTTGGCACCCCTAAGCAAAGAGACATGCCTGGCCTCTCCTGCACTCAGAACTCTGCATCTAGGGAAAATTTCATGTTCTCCACGGAAGAAAGCAGTCCCTTTCCATTAGAAGATAAATGACAGCTGGATGTGGTGACACACACCTGTAATCCCAGTACTCTGGGAGGCTGAGGCAGGAGGACTGCAAGTTCAAGCCCAGCCTAGACAACCTAGCAAGACCCTGTCTCAAAAGATAGAAAAGACTAGGGATGGAGCTCAGTGTGAAGGCCCTGGGTTCAATCCCCAGTACCAAAAAGCAGGCACTCATACCCCTACCTATTTGCTTTACAAATTTTTTTTAGAAGCAGAGGCAAAAATATTCAGATAATTAAGAAACAATTAAGATACCAGTAATTACCAGGCAAACACCCCCAAAATCTGTGAGAAAATAAGGACCGTTAAGATCTTAACAGCTATGTAACAGCAGTTTAAGGAATGACAGTAACTATATGGAAAGAATAACAATAATGTGTAGAAAGACTTTTACTTGAGAGCACTTCACTTGAGAACATTTCTCTTCTGACCTGATGACCCTTACAATAAGCATCTCTCGCTTTTCCTGGCCTGTGTTACTGCCACTAGATAGCGAGCTCAGCCACTGTTGTCCTTGAGTTGGGGACACTGCCTACAGTGGAAATGGGAACCGGGCTTGGAGACTGTAGGATCACACACAGTAACTGAAAATTCACTCGAGTTTAGAGCCTTCGGAGACTACAATTCAGGAGTGAGTCAGAATCTTGCCTGAGGTACCCCTGAAATAACTAGGAACCCACAGTATAAATGGAAAACAAGAGAATTTGGGGCAATGAAGCAAGTAGCTTTCCTTGGTAGTTGTTAGGTATCAAGAAGAAATCGAGAGTTACAGGTGTTAGTGCTGCACAATTGGTTCTGTGGTGAATGTAAGTTTTACACCATCAATTCTATTTCCCCAAAGTATCTCTGGCCACCACCTGCTATAACATAAAGGAAATACACTGCTTGCAAAGGTATTCGCTTACCTTCTAAGGCCCCAGTGTTAGTTTAACAGCAGCAAAAACCAAAGCAGAAATGTATACATATAACAGGAAGAAACAACAGAGGCTGAATAGTATGAAAGTGCCAGAGGACAGGCAATAAGGAAAACCATCAACACACCCAAAGCCCTACTATGTGGTCTCTGCTTGGGAAATAAAGGACTCAATGTGCAGTGTAGCAGTAGGTTCGACTCTTCAGGACACGTGGAACACTGAGCCTCAGCAACTAATGGTAGGAGCGAGAAAACTTTAAACTGAGCTGGGCATGGTGGCTCCCAGCTACTCAGCAGGCTGAAATAGGAGGATCACAGTTTCAAGGCTAATTTGGGAAACTTAACAAGACTATCTTAAAATAGACCTTTAAAAGAAAAATAAGGTTGGGAATGTAGCCCAGTGGTACGGCGCTTGCCTAGCATATACAAAGCCTTGGATTCAATCCCCAGTATTGGGGGAAGGACTGTTAAATTGATCAAGAAAGAAAGCATGAGTTCCTCAACCTTTCACTGCAATATAATTATCTGCCTTTGGCCACAGACTCTACAAAGGAAATTAGTATTCAGTTATTTGTAATACTAAGTGGCTTAACTTCTGAATGACTCAAAAGTCAACATATTACAAATGCAAAATACATACAGTTCCCTTCCAGCTAACATCTAATCATGGGAGATAGGGCCATGAATGCATCATGAACTAGTGGGGTTATCACACTGCTTATTCACCATATGACACAAATCCCATGGTTGGATTTCACTATATATATGATTATTTTATGTAACTACTTCACAATTCCTCCTCCTGATGAGTTCCAACCTATTGTTTCTGCTGGAATTTTGACAGTTATTATGTATGTGCAAACAAAATTATAAAAGTCAAATTTTAGGCACTTGAGAACAAACTGTATTTTCAATGTTACTTCACTAGCCATTTTTGGTAGGTGCTATTCCTAATTAAAAAAAAAAAAAAAAAAAAGACAAGCAAGAGCTGGGTGTGGTGGCACGTGCCTCTGATCCAAGATACTTGGGAGGCTGAGGAGGAGGATTATGATTTCAAGGGCAGTCTAGTTAACACAGTGAGACCTTGTCTCCAAAAAAAAAAAAGACACCACATTTATATTATAAATGCTGATTACAACAAATAAACACACACGTTTTTCTCTCCCAGTACAAATCTAAAGGTTGCCTATAAGGTCTTCTCAGATTTACCTACAACACAGAAGTGCTGAGATAGACTCAGCATATTAGAATGCAGGGCTCTCAGCGGCCAGGGCAACATCAGCCTGTAATCCTAGCATTCTGGGAGGCTGAGGTTGGGGCAGGAGGATCACAAGTTTGAGCCCAACCTGGGCAACTCAGCAAAACCTTGACTCAAAATTTAAAAAATGAAAAAGGGGGTAGGGATATAGTTCTGTAAAAGCCCTCAGTTCAATCCTTAGTACCAAGCAAAAAAGGTTGGGGAGTGGGTTCTCCATATCCCCACGTCCCACATTAGATGATTCAACCTCCTACAGATCAAAAATATTCAGGGGGACAAAAACCCTGTGTTTGTACTGAATGTGTACTTTTTTTTTTTTCCAAGGAATTTGAGCACCCACAGATTTGGGTATAAGGGGAAGGGTTCCTGGAATCAATCTTCCATGCATACTGAGGAATGACTGTATAACATTTATTAAGTACTATATACACTATATAATACATACAATATCACTGATGTTTTACATACGGGCCACATAAAAGCTACCCCATTTCATTGTATTTACTGATGACTACTGCTATGGTTTAAATGTTATGTGCTCCCCAGAGATTCACGTCCTCATCAATGGGTTAATCCAATGATGAGTTTATAGCTGAATGGACTGTTAAAAGGTAGGGCCCAGTTGGAGGATGTTGGTCACAGGGTGGTGCCTTAGAAGGGTGTATATCTCTTCTGCCCCTTCCACTTTCTCTCTGCTTCCTGACTGCTTTGAGGTGAGCAGCTTTCCTCCACCACGCTCTTCTACTATGTTTCTGCCTTGGAGCCAGCTGACCATCAACTGAAACCTCTGGAAACACAAGCCAAATGAAATCACACCTCCTTTAATTTTTTTTTTTTTTATGGGTACCAGGGGGTCGACCTCAGGACCTCACGCGCCAGCAGGCGCCCGTGCCACTGAACGATATCACCGGCCCCTTTTTCGTATGTGGGTTCCGGGAGTCAAACTCGGGCCCTCGCACTTGCCGGGCAGGTGCTTAAGCCGCTGAGCCATCTCACCGGCCCTCTAATTTTTTTTCCTCACGTATTTGTCACAGTGACAGAAAACTGACCAACATAATTACTAAAATTTTATCCTGTAAATTTAAACTATACAAATACAGAAAGGGAATTCAGGAAAAACAACTGAATTCAGCCCCTTCTCACTCTCACTTTTTCTTCCTGTAGTCTTTGGCAGATGAGTCCTTGGCCAAGCTTGCTTCCACCTACCTTAGGTTGACCCTTCCATTGTACCACTAGACAAAGAAATCAGACAAGAGATGAAGAAAGGAAGGGAAAATAGGGCCAATGATAAGAATTACTTAAGACAGTCAAAGAATAGTTCATGGAGACTTCTCCTGTTGATACTTGCTGATGCTCCCCAAAGTGGTGATGCTGTAGCCATATGGTATTCTGATCAATAATTTAACTCATAAAAGTTAATTCTCCTCAAATGGTTAACCCCAGAATGGGCAAGTCCACATGCTACTACCTAATGCAGAATATCACAGATCTCTACCTTTCTCCTTCTCGCACTTTTTAAGGGTTTTGGTGTTATGTAGACACATACTAAACACTTATCAAGCACTAGGGATTAGAAGGTAAGAAGGGAATAATACAAATAAAAAAAGAAGGAGACTGGATACGACTACATGTTTTAAATTTATGCCAAGGTCATACGAGATGATCCCAGTGTGAATTTCATTCCTGCCATTGCTCCTTACTCCCTGGCCTAAAGGATGGATGTGCAGCAGTTTGGAAGGGCTACAGAATCTCTCTGAAAGAGACATCTCACCATCCAGCCACCAGGCCTGGACACAGGGCTCTGATGCAGATGTGCTCAACTCAAACTGACACACACAGGTCCCTGTGTTAACACTGCAACTGATGCATTTACAGAACTGGATACTTCAGATTAAACAGCTGACTCACATCTTTCCACAGGAAGATCAGAAAATTGTTTAGATTATTTTACTTTACATTTTCATCTGCTTCTGAGGAGGGTTTGACAGACAAACAAAATCCAAGGAAATAGGTGGGCGTGGTGGTGCACATCTGTAATCCCAGGACTTGGGAGGATGAGGCAGAAGTATCTCCATAAGTTTGAGGCCAGCCTGGGCTACATAATAAGTTCAAGGCCAGCCTGAACTATATAACAAGACCCTGCCTCAAAAAAACAAAACAGGGCCGGTGAGATGACTCAGCGGCTTAAGTGCCTGCCTGGCAAGCACGAGGGCCCGAGTTCGACTCCCGGAACCCACATACAAAAAAGGGGCCGGTGATATCGCTCAGAGGCACGGGCGCCTGCTGGCGCGCGAGGTCCTGAGGTCGACCCCCCCAGTACCCACAAAAAAAAAAAAAAAAAAAAAGAACCAAACCAAACAAACATTTGTGACCTATTAAGATATCAAAGGGAGTAAGTTGTCTTTTCCCTATGAAATTAGAAGCAATAAACTTTTACATTCTTATAATAAACCCAGGATAGGAAGCTTCAGTCCCTGGAACAGTCCAGATAATCTTTCTTATCAGAGTGCTATAGCTTATAGTTATTGTTATCAGACTCAGTCAACGATGTACTGCATTCCTGGTTTTATGTCAACATTCTTTAGTTATTTGACATCTGTCACAGGCCTTTTCACATTCCTAACAAACACACAGGAGCTGATACTGTGGGGAACTAGGAGGGTGTGCTTTATTACTCTACAGAAAGAAAGTCCTTTTGTTTCACCAACCACTAAAAACAGATCTGATATTTCCAAACCCATGGAAAATGTTACCGGCTAAGCTATGACCACAAGTTTAAATCGCCCCGTTCCCAGGAGGAAATCATACCTCTGGGTCAGAGCCCAGCTAGGCGTGCCTCGCACAGACAGCAGCTCTTCCTCTAGCCGCTGCCTTTCGGCTTCCAGGCGTTCCAATTCATCTTGTGTGCGTTTTTGTGGAGTGATGAACTGCAGCTCTTTCAAAAACTCTTCTTTTTCATTAATCAGCATCAGCTTCTCCTTCTCAATATCCAGTGCTCCAGGCCAGGCCTCACTGTCCAGTTTTGACAGTTCAATTTTTAAGTTGGCAATACTGAAATATGTAGAAGAAGCATACACATACTTAGGAATCCTGAGAGAGGTACACACAAGCCAGCTAAGTCTGGGGTAGAACTGCTGTCCAGATCTTCCCAACTGGAGCTTACCAGAGAGTAGGCAGCACCTCTCCCAAAAATGTAGAAACCATGTACATGGGAGCCTCAAAAGCAGAGCGCTCTGAGGATTATGAGTAGGCAGCCCTGATGCGTCATTGCCTATATGGGATGACAGGAGGAGTACCCTAGTGCCTGCCCTTCAAAAATATTGAGGTAAATGATCTCCAAAATGTTATGTTTATTATAGGTTTTGTTCCTCTAGGTCAAGACACTGTTCCCTAGGAAAATGGTAATTCCCAGAGTAGTTCAGGTAGAAACTAGAGTATTAGCAAGTCAGGGAAGGAAAATGGGAGGAAAAGAGAGCAGTGCCTTGGTCAACTTGCATTAAAATAAAGTTAATTCATCCAGGTTTCACGTCACCCAAGAAAAGAGAGCAGGACTTTGCCTCCTCCCACTCATATTCTCCTTAAGCCTCACACTACGAAGTCTCCTTCTCATCAGGACCTTGGCTATTGGGGGAACATGAGGAAGAGACAGTAAGGGTAAATTTACTAGTTTCATAATTTTGCCTGACCTCAGATTTCACTGTGTATACAGCTCCATAATAGAAGTGTATGCTAATATAATTACCAATTCAACATGAATGTCTTCAACCACCTGAGTTAATTAACTTGCTCTGTGGCACTGTGAAGACAATAAGGACTTTACACAAGGTAAGTGGCACATTGCTCTTGTGAGCATAAATCACAAGATCCATGTAGACTATGAACACAACTGACATTGACAAAAAGGATCTATGTCTCCTTTTTAAAAAATGCTGGATGATTGCTTTACATATTGTTACAGCACATACCAGAATATGGAAAATGGACAGAAAAGAGGAATTAAAAAAATTTTTGATGGAACTGTAAAAGGGAAGAAAAGGGATACACACACACACTCACACACATACACACACACACACACAATCAAGAACAAAGATGGAATTAAATCCACATCCTTGTGCTGTTTTTGTTTTATTTTAAAATAAAATTTCCATCTTAGAATGGCATTGCATATGTAGTGTCCTTCTCATTTTCACCCACCGTATGCAGTTATGATAGATGTAACATCAGCTATTCTTCGGTTTTAACCACAAAACCATAAACAACTGTCTCAACGTACTAGAAAATTAATCATCAAAGTGCTAAATAAGCATGATATTACTAGCTTCATTAAGCACATGAAACAAAGGCTATAAGAGAAAAAAGGTTTCAGAAAAACACAGCCTACCTCTTAACTTATTCAGAATTGAGAAAAATGCATTTTCAACATATGCATATACACTTGAGAGTTATCTTTTCATGAGCATCACCAGTAACTTTAAAACAAAACCCCAAATAATACAGCAATGCAACCAAAAGGGAAAGAACCAATGCCTTAAGCTTTGATCTGACTGAGTTAACCAATTGAGCAAAAATGTAATGCAATCAAGAAAGGCTTGTATTTATTATTTGTGTAATCCAACATTAGGTAGATCTCAAAAAGGTGCACTAAATCTGGGGGAAAATATAAAGAGACATCCAGGAACATCTAAGAAGAGAAGTGTTGAGTGAGCTCCAGATGGAATTAACTGTTAGCAGCCACAATAAAGCAAACACTCAAGATGACCTAAAGGAAGAAGAGTCAAGCCCATTAGAACACAAGTACAAAGCTTGGTCCTCCAAGGTTAATTCTGAGTTATGGTCATTCTCTTTCAGAAAACCAGACATAAATCCTGTACTTTGTCCACAGCAGAACCAAGGAATCCGGCTGCTACAGAATAAATAATGGTAAATATGATATTTATTTTACTTTGTTAGAGCCAGATAAACTCTATGAACTATAGCTAATTACTTTTAAATTTTCATTGTAACCAGTAATACAGTGGTACACTGGTTCATAAACACTTTCATTTGTGAACAATTGGGTTTGCAAACAGAAGCATTTAGCAAAATTTTGTTTTTGTCTGTGAACTCTAGACTGTGTGATGAACTCAACCAAGGTCATCTTTCCTGCACAAGCACAAATGTGGCCATCTTTTCCAGAATCATGGAACGAATTAAGTTTGTGAACTGAGGTACCACTGTAATGGATATAGTACTTCAGTATCTGATGGTTTTACTTATGGTAGGAAACCATGTAACTCTAGTTGGTTTTCATGCTCGTGAGAGGAATATGATAAATTTCTTGGTCTCCTGCAGGGTGACAATGCAGTTTTTTCCCAATGTCTCCTAAATAATAAACCAATGGCATTTTTAAGCTCTAACAAGGAAAGTACAGTAATGAAATCAACTATATCAGTATGACCTCCCTCCAAACAACTAACGTGTGCTATTTATGAAAACAATTTGAATCTATTAGATAAGGATGGTGAGGTCTCTTGTGCCTACTAGCACAGTCACAGAAGTAAGAAAAAAAAAAAAAGCACAGAGGTTCATAAGAGTTTATAAGGTAAAGGAAAGAAGTAAGAATATTACTTTTTTTCTCCTTAAAATAAGTTAACTGGAGCAGATACCGCAGCACTTTCAAAGACATTAGCAGTAAGACTTCCCTTCCAAGCAGACGAACATGCTCGTAGGTATTTACTTCAGAACTCCTCATCAGCTATCCAGTCTTGTGCCTGAGCCATTCCTCCACCTGAGGACTGAATCTTCTCCCTTTTAACTGGGAGTACTGCACAAGCTCAAAGTTTTTTGTATCCCAGCAGACAAGGAGACAATTTTATTCCCACACTTCTCATTAATTCTCCTTATTCTTTATCAGATTGGATGGGAGAGGAAAAGGAAGGAGAGAGAGAAAAGAGAGGAGAAGTAACCCTTATATGCTCAAACACTGAGGGTAACTTTGGGGAGAAAGTACGGGGAGCGCCCAGCAGATGTCACCATAGGAGTAAAGATTAATTATGGAAAAGAAAATAATGTTTGAATCTAACAATCATGAACAAAACAGCTCCCCTGTCCTTACCTTCTTTTTGCTTCTTCATACTGTAGGCTTAGCCTGACCTTTTCAGCTAAATTTGATCTACTTCTCACTCCGATCTAGTAAAAACAAAGGGAAAAAAGTCAATTAACTCTGTTAATGAATGAAGTAAACTGCTTTTGTTTCTAGGAAGTGCAAGTAATTGAAAAGCTCAAGAAAATGGTACTGAAATGGAAAAGTACCAGTTTTAAAAAGACACTTCATTGTCTCAGTAGGGGCAAAACATTTCTTTCAATTCAAGCTTGTCTGTTTTGCAAAGACTTTAACATAACTTTCTCTTACACATTAAATTCAAGACAAAAATACTAGGTAAATGTGTCTGGTATCTAAAAGTTTATGAGGGGTATATAGGTCAATTAAATTTATGAACTGGAACTGATTTCTTTGCTTTTATGAGCCAAAATTTCCATCATTTAGCTTCCAACTATACAAAATATAAAATAAATCACCTCAAAAATTAGTTTTTAAACAAGTAGGTCCTACTGTTGATACCTAGCTGTTTTTCCTTCATAGCACCTACTTCAAAGAAGAATAAGAGAACACAAAAATAACTGGGAGCTTACTGAAAGGTAAATACTCACTAATGGCATTCCAAAAGAGAAAAAGCAAAATAGTTAATAACATCCAAACCATGTTAAATATTTGCAAATGTTAGCTATAAATCACAAATTAAACACTTTAATATAATCAACTTCAAGTTTACAAAAACATTTGCTTGTTAAGTCTGAAAGGCATATTTCTGTTTCTCATTAGCTTTAATGCTCACTCAATACGACCTAAATTTCTAAGGCTCTAAACTTAATAGGCATAAGTTAAATTTTCATGTATCTCTAGCCTTTTAATAGTATCTCTCAAAAAATGCAGTCTGAGAAAATTTGAACAAAGCTATTCATATGAATGAGTCTTGAGGTTCATATGAATGATAAGGCTATGATCTTTAAGATCTTACAAGAATAAAATACTGAATGCATATAGCCAGAATGTAAACCATGTGTCTAGTTCCTGTGCCAATTCACCATCCATACTGTCATTAAGGCCCATGAAGGACAGCAGCAGGCCAAGCAATGACATAGATAACTTACATCTCCAGAAATGCTTGTTTGGGACCCAGCATCAAGGGTCTGTCTGGAAAGAGATAAATGAGAATTCACAGGACTGGATCTCAAATCTGGCTCAGATCTGCCAATGTTCTGATCCAAATGAAACCGCTCCTGCAGCTTAGCAAGACTCTGTCCAGGAAACACAAAGTATCTCAGAAAGCTTGACATGTAAGAGGACATTTCCCTACCAGATAAAATTAAATGGAAAGAGCTAATCTCACAGAATACAATTATTTTATTTTAAGCCCTTTACCACTTTGTATTATTTTAAAAATAAAAGTAGAATATAATTTTGTACATACACAGATGTGACTTTGGGAGTATCTGAGATCATATTAAACAGGCTGCCTTACCTTCCCCAAGATAGCATTTTCCTGTGAATAATAGTATCTATATATACACGCATTTCCTATTTCTAAAATTTTCATTAAGATGCTATTTCAATAGGAACCTGCTAAGGTTTGGATATGGTGTGAATCTGTTCCCCAAAGTTATTTTACTGAAAGTTTAGTCCTCAGTGTGACAATGTTCAGAGGTAGTAGAACCTTTAAGAGGCAGAATCAGTGCAGTGCATTTAGGTCAGTGGTGGGTAACACCCTTGGAAGAGATCAATGTAGTTCTTGAAGAATCCTAGTTAGTTCCTGAGATAGTGAGTTCTTATTAAAAAAAAGAGCACACATGGTCCCTGAATTTCTCTGGCTTCCTGTCTTGACATGTGATCTCTTCTCATGCAACCCCACCACTGGGATGCCATTCATATTGGGGCCTTTACTAGAAGCTGAAACAATGGGGCTGCACAGTTCTTTAGCCTCCAAAACTGTGAGCTAAGTAAGCTTCTGTTCTCATAAAGTACTCAACCTCAGACTTACAGAGAATCACTCACTTGGTGTAACATAAATTATGGGAACATGGAATACTTACAACGCAATCTCTCATTTTAGATATAATAAGACAACTTCTTACTTACAAGACTTTTATATGTTTGCCATTTGACACCTGTACAGGGCCCAAGAGATTACTCAGTTTACATTAATTTTAGAAATTAGGAAGCTGAGGCCTACAGATTGCTAGAGTGGCCCCAGCCTCAGTTAAGACTATCTATGTGTCACTAGATGGCACTGCCTATGGTGGTAATAGTTGGTTTGCTAAAATGAGTGATCAAAGTAATGTGCCTCTTACTGGTACCCAAGTCAAATATGATGAGTTTACTTTAGAGAATACACACAAGTAAAAGTATTAAAAAGGAAAATCTTACCTAATTTGCTTTATGAAAAAGTAAACCCTACAGTAACACTAATAAAAATAGTAAGAAACCATTATTATCAACTTTTTTTTTTGAGACAGAGTCTCGCTATGTAGCCCAAGCTGGCCTCAAATTCTTGGTGATCCTCTTGCCTCAGCCTCCCAAGTGCTGGGATTACAGGCATGCGCCACCACACAGGCTCTCATTATTATTAACTTTAAGAGCTAGTATTTAATCCTGATTTTTAAACTTTCCATGACAAGGAAATATTTAACTTTTCCTAGCTTTACAGGATAAAACTTATGTAGACACATCAAATAATAGATTCCAGAAAAGAACAAAGAACCTTTTCAGTGATTTTGGACAATCTTGTCTATGGTTCTATCTGTAAATTGAAAGATCAGTGTTTTTCTATCTTATCTGTGATGACAATGTACTCAATCATTTTAGTAGGTCATGATTAGTATGTTTTTTAATGAAATAGAAGATACCAGAAAATAAAATCAGAGTACATCACCAGTAAGGCACATTTCTGTGAAATTTAAATGAGGGTGTGTGTCTATAGGGACACATAATTGTGTGTTATTGGTTTTTGATGTAAAATGTATTTCTTACTGTGCTCAAAGAGGTTTGAAAGTCACAGAAGATATCTAATGTCCCTTCCAGCTCTACTGTTGATCTATCTACTAATTAATTATTCTCAAACCTTTAGTAATTGAAAGGAATTTAATCTTTTAATTTAATCTGGCCTGTGTATGAATTCAAAGTTTATAGGAAGAATCAAAGATTATTTAACACTGTTGAATAATAAGGTTCCCATGTGCATTTGTTCAAGTTCTGCTTATTTTTTAAAGGAACTATTGTGTGCATTTCTGGAATTACTAATTTAACCAGTAGGATAATTGTGGAATAAAACCAAAATATTTACAAGTAAATTCTTGTATTATGTGTTAAATGTGTATGTGTATGTGTTAAAACTACATATTCTAGAGCAAGACTGTCTCTGTTTAAATCTCAGTCCTACTACTTACCAGCTATCTGACTTTAAGTAACATTTAATTTTTCTGTGCCATAATTTGTCCACCAGCTGAGGAGAACACCTTTAGAAGCTGTTATGAGGATTATGTGAACTATTTATATTTAAGGCCGTTAGAAGAGCGTCTAGCACAAAGTCACTACTTACAAATATTTGCTATTATCACTATTGTCTTTTCTATTAAACCTCTTCTTGCAAGTTATTTCAAAATTCCCCAAATTAAAAATAATAAGAATCCAAGAATATCTATCTACCTGTATTCAGGTAACATTTTAAAATCCAACATATAGTAGTTGAATATATAGTATTTAAATACAGAGGTTCTATTAAAAATGCAAATATCACCATTGGCTCTAACATTTTCCCAAAGAAACACTAGATTGTCCAAAGAAACACACTAGATTGTTACTTGTCTAGGTAAAGAAATCCTGAATTCTCAGAGTTTGTAATAATTATTAGATCACAGAAAAAGACATCCTTAGAAAAACTTGACTATATCTGATAAATATATATATTCAGAATAATGATCCCTGAATGGCTGCTTTGTTCTTTCTAATATGAGACTGGGTTATTGGGAGTTAGTATGTAAGGCTCATTAGCTTAAAGAAGCCTGCTTATCTCAGTCTATGGGCTCTAGGTTCTACCACCCACCATCTCAAAGAACATCTATGGCCTACCTTCAGTGAAGCATATTAGAAGCTGGGACCAACCTGCTCTCCTCCTCAGCAGCTGGGCTGCCTCAGAGCCTGTGACTACCTATCTCCCACAGGGCCCAATGCAGCACAAATGGGGCCAAGGTGATAATGGGTCATCTAGATTCTACTAGAGAACCTGTGCCTAACGGAACGTGTGGATCCTCAGAAGGCAGAAGATTAACACGTTTCATAACATACCTGCATCAGATCTTGTTTTTCCTTTTCTCCTGAGCTAATTGCCTTTCTGATAGATTTCAGTTCAGTTAGAATGGCTTTGGCTTCACTAAGTTCATACCCACTCTGGCCTCCAGACATTTTTTTATCAATTCTGTTAAAAGAAAAATATCAAAGCATGACACAGTACAAATTAAATGAGCAGTAGTAATCGGTTTTGGATTGTCTTAGTTGACTGATCATTTTACTTCAAGAGTCTCAAACAGCACCATCTTTTCAGTCTGATTGTGTCTCCTCTTTCTCTTTTAATCATGTCCAGTTAAGATTTCTTCTATTCCCTACCTCATATCTAGTCTATTTCCAATCACTTTCAGGCTCAAACAAATACCTGCCTTTTTTCTTCAGTCTGTTTGTATGATTCCACTGCTGGCTGAACCCAACTCATCGCAAGTTGATCCTGATCTCCACTCTGACACAGGTAAAGGGCAGAAGCAAATGTTATAGTAGGACAGAAATGCCAGTAAATGGCCACCTAATTTACACACCATGATATCTATGTGAAACCTAGCACAGGGCTGGCAGCCAGGTAGGCTTTTAATAAATACTTACTATATAATTATTTGTACTAGTGAGTATCCTAAGGTATTTGGATTATATAATTTCTTATTTCTTTCTCAATATATAAAAATCATTTATCTATTTTTATTAAAGTTATGAGATGAGATGAAATTGCTTGCCTTGCTGATAATTTGAAATTTAGGAATAAAACAGAAGGGCAAATGTGTTCATTTGTCAATTCATATTGAGTAAATAGCTCTTTCAGTGAGCTAATTTATTATCCCTGCAGATCTGCTTATCAAACGTCCTTACAGTTTACATCACTACCCGGGGCTAGAGGATTTTGTGTAACCTAATTCTTTGTGTTTGAAAGGCTCAATCAAGTTACCTAATTCCTTTTTTAAAAAAATAGTTGAACATTCTCTTCATGGTCACTCTCCTAGTTCCCCCAGCCACAGTGCTGTCCAGGGCTCATTGTGAATACTATTTGAGTTTTACTTGTGGGATGAAGCCTCTGCCCCATCAGCCATCAGCTCTATACACATTCTCAGCTGTGCTCTTGGTCTTATCCACAGACTCTGCAGAGAAATAGCACCTACTAAATCAGAGAAAATGGACTCTAAGCTCATTCGGTTTAAAACATTAAATAATTAAAACATATTTTCAACGTGAAAGGTGTAATCTGGAAAAAACAAAACAATGCTGTGTTAATAACTCTACCCAAGTTAATTCAAATAAGTGCAGTTTACAGATAACATTTCCCTGAGTACTATTTCAGCAAACACTCTATGCTACTGTGTAAGCAATTAAAGCCTTTAAAAACCTAATAAAATAAACTTGATCATAAGGTCATTTGATGATAAAATATAACTGATGAATCCACAGGACAGCACATGCACAGAGAGAGAGAGAGAGAGAGAGAGAGAGAGAGAGTGTGTGTGTGTGTGTGTGTGTTTAGGGTGGGAAAGGGCCCTACAGATTCCCAAGCTATATTTTCAAAATAAAGAAACTGAGGCCAGAAATCTTACACAAATTTAGCCCCTAAAGTGCATAAACACTTAGCTAGCAGGACAATTCTCCTAAAACAACGAACTCTAGCTTTGGGCTCTTATGACTATTACACCTATAATATTTCATGAGAAAAGTGAAATACTTTGAATATTAGGAAGAGAGGTATCAATAAATTTTTTGGTTCCTCTAAGTATTAATAATCACCAATTTAGTTGATGCAAAGGTTTATTAATAAAATAAGGGCCGGTGAGATGGCTCAGTGGCTTAAGCGCCTGCCCGGCAAGTGCGAGGGCCCGAGTTCGACTCCCGGAACCCACATACGAAAAAGGGGCCGGTGATATCGCTCAGCGGCACGGGTGCCTGTTGGCGCGCGAGGTCCTGAGGTCGTCCCCCCGGTACCCACAAAAAAAAAATAAAATAAAATAAAATAAAATAAAATAAAATAAGTGCTATTTCCAAATATTGCATTTTAGCATCTTTGAGAACAGTACTTTTAAAACTAAAAACAAGCAAAAAACAAAAACCATGAGATTTTATGAAGAAGCTAGTAATAAAGGTATCTGAAACTGTCAGGGTGAATTTCCAAGCCCAAGTAATTTCTTCCTATTTGTGTAAAATCCACGCAACAATGATGAAATATATCTTTAGTTCAGAAATAACCCTATCATTTGAAAATAAAATTAAGTTGTGATCAAAAACAAACATTTAAAAATAAAAGCACAACTAGTTCAGACTACTGATTTAAATTTCCAACTGTTTTAAAATTAGACAAAATTTTCTTGGCTATCTACGGGTCCACAGCATGGAGAACATGAAGAACCAGCTGTCACACTCAACATTCTCCACAAGCCCTTTTGTCTTCCTGTTGCTTTCTTCTGACTCCTTTGAACTTCTCTCCTTTATGTCATATGCTGCTTTTTTTCCTTTTTCTCCATGAATTCCCTTTTCTTCCTCCACTTCTTACTTCCAACCTTTTCTCTCTTTTCACATAACTGACTATAAACTAAACTAAAATGTGGGCATTATGTACTGGTTTGTTAGCTTTTTTCTTTGTGTGTGTGTGTGTGGTGGTGGATAATGAACTTAGGGCCGCCTTGCATGTGCTAGGCAAGTACTCTACCACTGAGCTACACCCTAAGCCTTTTGATGGCTTTTAAAATGAAGTACTGTGCTTTTTGTCTTAAGAAGAACTTAAGAAGTACCTATTTTTTTTCTTAAATTTTTTAAAGTTTTGGCTTGTGTGTGCCCTAAAATTAATTTTTACTCTCTGAGTCTCTTCTGAAAGATTTAAATTTGCATGCGTTCTTTGGAAAATGTGTACCTCCAGTGCCAAATTTTTATAGAATTTGTACATGCTTTTGGCTTGCTGAGTGCTTCATCACTTTCCATTTTCCAATTTTGAGAGCACACTGGAGGTGGCAAAATAGAAATATGCATCTTCCTGGTATCCATCTACACATAAGCTATACTACTGTTTAGGCCAAAGTCAAACTTGAGACAAGAAATTGAAATGAGTAACATAGGGAATAAAATGATATTTGTTCACCCAGCATAAAACTATATCAAGTGAAATGAAAGTCCAAGCTTCAATTACCTTATTATTCCAGATTCAACAAAAATATTACATTCTATTATAAATATCTGGAAAGTTACAAAAGCCTGCAATGGGATTCTACTTAAATATATTCGTGAAACATACTTTCTGTCACAGTCACAAATAAAAGTCCCTTTCTAGTATCAGAAATGTGGTTTCCTAAAAAGTCTGGTCTCTGGGTTCAATAAATTATCTTTGTTTTAGTAGTATGGTGGTAACATTTGAATGAAAACAGCTTTATTTTGTCTACAGTTAAGATCAACAGAAGAGGTCTATGATGTGAGATATCCTTCTGCTCTTGGTTCAAGGGAATGCCTGAATTTCTATAACAAATGTCTATTGTTTTCTTGTGGAATGTTACTGACAGATTCTTAAACATGCCTTAGATTCCTGTAAAAATTGCTTGCAAGCAAACTGCTTTGTAACAATACAGCATTGTCATATCCATATAACAAAAACAGCAAAATTGGCTAACCTTTAATCCCAGGTGGTGATGTGAGTTATACTTTCATGTGCTGTAAAACTTTTCAATGTATGGCTAAACATTTTGTGGCACTCTTCAAAGTTTGTTTTCTCTCCCCATCCCTACCACGATATCCTGCTTTATGCTGATACACAATTACTAAACAACACATTTACCTCTAGTCTGCTGGGTCTTTAGTGGGGCTAGGTTCTTAGAACATGGCAATACTGGAAAACCACCTGGGACCTCATAAAACATGCCTGGGGTGGAGACCAGGGGCAGGTACTTCTTAACAGCTCTCCAAATTACTCTAACAGGCAATTAGGTTTGAGAAACACTAGGATGGGAGCATCTGAAAGAATATTGGCATCATGATTATGGGAGACAAGTAGCAAAAAAAGTCATAAAAGCAAATGTCTGACACTGAAGTCACATGCCTGACTGGTGGTCAAGAATAGTAACTGGGCATCCCAAGACAGAACTCACCATGGGAACATACAGAACAATCAACATCTGTTTGTCTGCCCAATGATGCAAAGGATCTTTAAGGGGGTAATGCTTTGCTGCCTTGAACCATTCCAAATTTCTTAAGCACAGAAAACAGAAAAGCATTGCATACAGAAAAGGAACAAAGCTGGGTACTTTCCAAAGGTGGCTCCTGAGAGCAGTGTGACATTCCCCTGGTGCTGTTTTGGAGAGCTATGAGAAAGATATCTGGCTGAAACTAATTAAGAAAGCCCTAGACACACCACACCACCACTGGTGGCACCCAAGCCTATGCCAGGTGGGAAATACATAAAAAACAGCTGAGTGTCTTTCAGGAGATGACAACTTCTACCCTTTCTGTGGTCACGTGGCTGTGAAAATCACAGGCTTCTTTCCCTCCATGAGAGGCCTCTGGCTAGGGGACAAGAGAGAGAGAGAAAGTCTCAAGCATGCCCTTCCTGGTTTGGTTAGGGTGGGTCTCATTAGCAGAGAGAGCAGTAGTTTCCACGTCTGGGAATGGTGTGGGGATTTCTAGAACCTGCTACACACTCCCTCATCTACATTTTCTTTGAATCTGGCCTAGCCTAAAGCTAATTCAATGGCCCATCAGATTTGATAACTGAAATGGAAAGAACAGAAGGAAGACAGGAAAAACGATCAAGCTTCTTCGCAGAAACCTAAACTTGCTCTTGCTCTTTGGAGATCAATCACAGGAGACTCAGAATACAGTATCCTCAGTCCAGTTTCCAGTGCAGAACATGAAGAGGTGCTTCCTGTGCCTGTTTTCCTAGCTTTCTACTACCATTTTAGAAGAGGCTGGCAGGGGTCCAGGAGACAAAGTTAAGTTTTTCACTTTGGTTTCTTTGGGTCTCCAAGGATTAATAAAAACTTTAGACCTTTTCAAAGTATACAGATTTTTTTTTCCTAAGGTTTTTGTTATTAGTTGATTGCTTTTTTGTATTTTTGGTACAAAGTTTTGAGCTTTTTTTTTTATGTTTGAGAACTCTCTTATGTAATATGTACTTCTATTTTCCTTGTATAGTTAGGGAGCTTTGAATTATTGTAAAGTTGATTTCAGTATTTTTATACTCACTGTTGCAATGTTTCAAAGCCTTGTTCTTTATAGAGCAGTTCTTGCTTCATCTGTGAAAGTTCTCTCTTCAGCTTTTTAACCTTTTATGTGAAATCAACATAAATATTGTTTGTAAGTAATTAGCAACATAGTATATTACTTTAAAGGGTAACATAAATTATTAAACACATAAAGCCATTGTTTTAATTAACTTTCACTTTACCAGTTTCTTCACATAAATTCTATGGAAAGTCTATTCATTATATCTAGTGTCTTCACCTCAAAGCCCTGAGACAATATTATTAACATATTTCTTTATTCTTTTTCCAAACAAGTAAACTCCTCCTCCCAAGTTTTTAAATTCCCCAAACTTGTCTCCCTCACAGTCACTCCTATCTTCTCCAGTATTATTTCTCGATCCTCACCATCCTAAACTTTGGCTCTTCCATATCTTACCTAGCTTATTATCTTTCCTATCAGCAAGTTCTGACAACCACATGGCTTTCTTCAATCACAAAGGAAACCTCCTTTCTCCCATATCTTGCCCTTGCTCACACAAATACCCTCTGAAAACTCTCAGTCCTAACCCTTCAACTCAACTAAAAGTACCCCAATAAAATCAGACCCCACCTCAACCTTTTCTTCTCATCTACCACCATTCTCCCCTTTAAGCCTCCCCATTACTGTTTAACACTCCTCATTCAATCACCTCCCATTCTCCCCACCTACCTCACACCTCATTGCAGAACAACCACAAATAATAAGCTGTCATAGTGTGCATACAGAATAGACAAAGGGGGGGAAGTGTAACTGCAAGGACTATCATGTAGAAGTGCTGTAAGACTGAATCTGTGGATGCGGTTATAATCAGATATAATCCTTTCAGCAAAATACAGTGACAGACTCTAAATCACTTAAAGTAAATAACAGAAAGAGTAAATACTAGCACTGGACATACAAAGCTGAAAATTATTCACGGGGAAGCAACATCCTACTAAAAATCTCCATTTAAGTCATAAACTCTCCTCACTTCTCTAGTCCCCAACCTGCAGTAACCCCCCAAAAAGAGTGGGGAGGGAGACACACATATATAAAAAATCTATCTATCTATCTATCTGTCTATCTATTTATCTATAGATATATATACATGTACACACAGATACACATAGGAGAATGGGAAAGCAAGAAAATAGAAGATCTCCAAACCATCCCCCAACTCTCCCAAGGCAGAGAGCAAGAGGTCACGAAGAGAGAAGAAAACAATTATCAGGTAGCAGAAATCTATGTAAAGTTTACAGAAGGGATGAAGAAAATAGTGGAGGTCAAAGAGGAACCAGAAGTTCACAGCAATTTCACTCAATATGCCCACAGTAAATTTCAGGGAAATAGGTAAAAACTGGACAAGCTAACCAAAACAGTTCAAAATCTGAATGAGAGATTCAACAAGGAATCCTTGAAAAGATGTCAGACAGAAATACCTGACATTAAAAAAACTGTACAGAATTCATACAGTGCAGAAATGACCAAGTGCAGATAGAGTGTCTGATATTGAAAGCAAAATAGTAAACTATGATAAAGAGCTCAATGAAGCCAAAAAGAAAATAAGAGAACAAGAGAAGACTGTCTAGTAGCTACTGGATGACAACAAAAAGACCGATCTAAGCCTAATCAGAGTTAGAGAAAACCTAGAAGACAGCACAGAAGGACTCATTAACATCCCTACAGAAGTCATAAAAGAAAATTTCCACAATATAAGAAAAGAGTTTAAAATACAAGCTAGTGATGCTTATGGAACACCAAACAAAATATGATGAAAAAGGAAGCTCATCAAGGCATATCCTTATTAAATTACCAGATATCTAGCAAACAAACCAACAAACATGGAATTTTAAAAGCAGCCAGAGAAAAGCAAAACAAACAAAAAAAATCACATATAAAGGTAAACCAGTTAGAATCACACAGACTTCTCAACACAAACCCTATAGGCCAGAAGAACTTGGAGTGAAGTATTTCAGCCCCGAAGAGCAAATAACTTCTAACCCAGATTAACTCATTCAGCAAAGCTATCCTTCAAAATAGATGGAGAAATAAGATATTTCTATGGAAAGACCAGCTGAAAGGATATATGAATGCTAAACCAGCTCTAGAGAAAATAATTAAAAATATTCTCGACAGAAATAACGAATTGGACACAGCTAAAAATACAGAGGAAACTAGTGAGGTCAATGGATAAACAGCAACAAAAAAAAATCGGAAAAGAAAAACAAAGGATACACCAACAGATAAAGAAGGCAATGACAGTAAACCAACATGTTTCAGTAATATCTCTCAATGTTAAAGGCCTCAACTCTCCAATTAAAAGACACAGACTGGCTAACTGGATCAAAAAACAGAATCCAACAGTCTGCTGCACTCAAGAGATTCATCTAATCCAAACAGATATTCATAGACTAACAATTAAAGTATGGAAAACAATATTTCATGCACCAGGACCCTGAAAACAAACAGGGATAGCAATTCTAGTATTGAACATGGTAAACTTCAAGCTAAAATTGACTAGAAGAGAAAGAAGTTCACTACACACTAGGTAAAAAAACAATCCAATGAGAAGAGATAACATGGATAAACATATATGCACCAAATACTGGAGCACCTATCTTTATAAAACTAAAACTACTAAAATTAACAGATCAAATAAACACTAGTAGGGGATTTTAACACCTCACTTTTGCAGCAAAGAGATCAGCTGAACAAAAAAACAAAACAAAAAAATTTCTGAGCTGATGCAAACCTTTGAACATATTAACTTAATTTATATAGAGAGAGTATTCTACCCCTCTACAACAGAGTATACATTCTTTTCAGCAGTACATGGTACTTTTTCCAAAACAGATCACATAGTCCACAAAGCCTGCTTAAGTAAATATAAAAAACAGAAATTACCCCATACATACTATCAGATCTCTGTGTGATAAAAATAGAAATCAATGACAGAAGAAATTTCAGAAAATGTAAAAGATCCTGGAAAATTAACCATGAACTCCTAAACAACCAATGAGTCACAGAAGAAATTAAAAAATTTCTGGAAATTAATGAAAATGTCATCATTTGCCAAAACCTCTGGGACACTATGAAAACAGTTCTAAGAGGAACATTCATTGCAACCAATGCTCCTATTAGGAAAACAGAGCAAGCTCAAATAGACAACCTTATGAGAAATGTTAAGATACTTGAGAAACAACAACGAACCAGCCCCAAACCAAAATTAAGGAGGGGACTTATAAAGATGAGAGTGGAAATCAATGAAATTGAGACAAATAAAAAGCGGTAAAAAAATTAAAAAAAAAACAATGAATCGAAGAACTGGTTCTCTGAAAGAATAAATAAAATAGATAAGCCCCTAGCCAGATTTACCAAGAGAAAGAGAGACAAGATTCACATCAGTGCAATTAGAAATGAAATAGGCGAGGGCCGGTGAGATGGCTCAGCGGCGTAAGCGCCTGCCTTGCAAGCGCGAGGGCCCGAGTTCGACTCCTGGAACCCACATACGAAAAAGGGGCCGGTGATATCGCTCAGCGGCACGGGCGCCTGCTGGCGCGCGAGGTCCTGAGGTCGACCCCCCGGTACCCACAAAAAAAAAAAAAAAAAAAAAAAGAAATGAAATAGGCGAAATCACAACAGACACTGTTGAAATCCAGAAGCTAGTAACTACTCCAAAGAATTATATTGCAACAAATTAGTAAATTTTGAAGGACAGATTCCTAGTAACATACAAACTAATAAAACTAACCCAAGAAGACATAAATATGCTTAACAAATGAATAACAAGCAATGAAACTGACACAGTAATAAAAAAGCTACCAACTAAAAAAAGCCCAGGACCTGAAGGATTCACTGCTGAATTCTACAAAACCTTTAAGGATGTTATATCACCAATACTCCTCAAGCTCTTCAAAGAAATTGAAAGCAATGGAGTACTCCCAAACTTATTTATAAAAGCCAGCATCATCTTGACTCCCAAACTGGATAAAGAGCTAACTAAAAAAGAAAACTATAGACCAATCTCCCTAATGAACTTAGAAGCAAAAATCCTCGACATGATATTAGCAAATAGAATGCAGCACATTATCAAAAAGACCATACATCATGATAAAGAAGGTTTCATCCCAGAGATATGTTCAACATATATTAAGTCAATAGATGTAATACATCACATAAATAGAAGCAAGGTCAAAAATCATATGATCATATCAATAGATGCAGAAAAGGCTTTCAACAAAATCCAACACCCCTTCATGCTAAAAACTCTGAAGAAAACAGATATAGAAGCACCATACCTGAATATGATAAAAGCAATTTATGACAAACCAATAGCCAACATCACAGTAAATAGGGAAAAACTGAAAGTATTCCCCCCTAAAATCAGGAACAAGACAGGGATGTCCACTATCACATCTTCTATTCAACACAGTACTTAAAACATTAGCCAGAGCAATTAGGCAAGAGAAAGAAATAAAAGGGATACATATAGAAAAGGAAGAAGTCAAAGTATCATTATTTGCAGATGACAGAGTATCATTATTTGCAGATACTGTACATAGAAGACCTAAAGAACTTCACCAAAAAAAAACTCTTAGAATTAATAATGAACTCCAACAATGTAGCAGGATACAAGATCAACACATAAAAGCCAGGTGTGGTGGCTCACGCCTGTAATCCCAGCATTTGGGAGGCTGAGGCAAGAGGATTGTGTGAGTTTGAGGCCAGCCTGGCCTACATAGTGAGTCCAAGGCCAGCCTGAACTACACAGCAAGACCCTGTCTCAAAAAAACTAAAAAAAAAAAAAAAAAAAAAAAAAAGATCAACAAACAAAAATCATTAGCATGTGTGTATACCATCAATGAACAGAATGAGAAGGAAATTTTGAAAATAAAATACCATTCACAGTAGCTTCAAGAAAAATGAAATATCTAGGAATTAACCGACCAAGGAAGTAAAAGCCCTTTTACTACAGAAAGAAAACTACAGTACTCTGAAAAAGGAGAATGAAGAGGACATCAGAAAATGGAAAGATGCTCCCTGCTCCTGGATAGACAGAATCAATGCTGTCAGAATGGCCATACTCCCAAAATTGCTACACAGATTCAGTGCAGTCCCAATCAAAATACCAACAGCATACTTTACAGATCTAGAAAAAACGATGCTAAAATTCATGTGCCACCAGAAGAGACCCAGAACAGCAAAAGCAATTTTGGGCAACAAGAGCAAGGCAGAAGACATAGCAATGCCTGACTTCAAGCTATACTACAAAGAATAGTGATAAAAATGACATGGTCCTGGAATAAAAACAGACACTATGGATCAATGAAACAGAATGGGGGGCTGGTGAGATAGCTCAGTGGCATAAGCACCTTCCTGGCAAGCGCAGGGTCCTGAGTTTGACTCCCGGTACCCACATAAAGGTAAAAAAGGGCCAGTGATATGGCTCAGAGGCACAAGCACCTGCTGGCCAGCACGAGGTCCTGAGTTTGACTCCCGGTATCCACATAAAGAAAAAGAAACAGAATTGGGGATACAGAAACTTCCCCAGACACATTCAGCTATTTAATCTTGGACAAAGGGGCCAAAGTTGGAGGAAAGATAGCCTAGTTAACAAGTAGTGCTAGAAAAACTGGTTATCTGTGTGCAGAAGATTGAAACTGGACCCTTACCTCTCACCATATACTAAAGTAAAATCAAAATGGATCAATGATCTAAACATTAAAACAAAATCATTAAACCTACTGGAAGATAAAATAGGTAAAACACTTGAAGACACAGGTGTAGGAAAGGATTTTCTAAACAGAACCTCAATGGCACAACAAATAACAGCAAGAATCAACAAGTGGGATTAGATCAGACTAAAAAGCTTCTGTGCAGCAAAGAATCAGTAAAGAGACAACCTACAGAATGGGAGAAAAATTTGCCAGCTACTCAAGAACTAAAAAACACAAAGAACAAACACAAAGAACTAAAAAAAAAGAACTAAAAAAAAAAATATATATATACATATATATATATATATATATATATATATAGAGAGAGAGAGAGAGAGAGAGAGAGAGAGAGAGAATACACAATATCTAGAATATACAAAGAACTCAAAAAAAAATTAAAATGAAAGATCCAGGCAAGAAATGGGCAAGAGAAATGAACAGACACTTCACAGAGGAAGAAATACAAATGGTCAACAAATATATGAAAAAATGCTCAACATCTCTGGCCATTAGAGAAATGCAAATTAAAACAATGTTAAATCCTTATAACAAGTACTCCATCAGCTAACTCTTGCTTGACTGAACAAAATGGAAATTCAGCTCCACACATCAAGTGCAGTGTTTGGTTATAGAATTCTGAAAGACATTATCAGATGTAGAATTATGTGGAACATCCTTCTGTATTATACTCTATTTCAAATTCTGAATATAAAGCAGGTTCTGCAAAAAAAAGTTTAGTTCCAAGGAAATGTCCTTTTAAACTTATTTTGTATTTTAAAGAATGAGGAAACATGGAGAATATTTTTAGTTTAATTTTCACAAATGTGTAAGACTGAGGAATAAAAAACCAGACTTCTGTGTTGCAAAAACAAAAACAAAAACAAAAACTAAGATTCCATCTTACTCCAGAAAGAATGGCAATCGTTAAGAAATCAAACAATAACAAATGCTGGTGAGGCTGTGATAAAAAAAGGAACCCTCCTTCATTGTTGGTGGGAATGTAAGCCAGTACAACCACTATGGAAATCAATAAGGATATTTCTGAGAGAACTGAAATTTAAAATTCCATATGACCCAATGATCTCCCTGCTTAGGAATATTCCCCAAAGAGCTGAAGACATCATAGTACAGAGATACATACATACACTAACGTTTATAGCAGCACAACTCACAATAGCTAAATCCTGGAAACAGCCTATATACCAGAGACTTGATAAAGAAAATGTGGTATCTATATATACTGGAATACTACTGTGCTATAAAGAATGACAGATTTGAGACATATGTAGGAAAATGGATGCACCAGGACAATATAATGTTGAGTGAAAAAACCAGACACACAAGCTTAAACACCATATGCAATCTCTCATTTGAGTGAGGCAAAGTACAGACAAAGAGAATAATAAAGGATGGATAGAAGGGGACAAAGAGATGGATCTCTTGCAATAGGGAAGTGGTCCAAAGAAAAAAGATACATCACGTACAGGAACCTAATAACCTTAATTAATGTAAACATTATATGCCATAACATGAGCTAAGATTAATAATAACAACAAGAATGGAAAATGGGATAGGGGAATTGGAGGAGGAGGGAGGGAAGTGGAGAGGGTTTAAAAAAAAGAAACAGGCTATGCTATGTACATGTTACCACTCCCCAAGATGACTGTTATCTGCATGAACTGCAAACACATACTAATAATATTAGAAATTAAAAGTTTAAAAAAAGACATGATCCCTGCCCTCATGGATCTTAAAGAACGATGAAAGAGCCAAATATTCAGCAAATAACCAACAAAATAAATCTTACGAATTACCATGGGTAGTATGAAGGAAAAGTTCAGGATACAGTGAGATAGACGGGAGCTGGGGTAAAGGACACACTACTTTAGTCTGAGAGACTGGATAGAGCTTGCCTGTGGAAATGTGGTTAAATTGAGGGGTAGTGGGGTTTATCTGGTAGAAAAGTGGTCCTCAATGGTAAAGCTTGTTCAGAAATCCTAAAAGCATGGTGGGGGGTGTTCTGGCATTTAAAGCATGTTACTGTTGCTGCATTAAAGAGGGGAGGGGTGGCACAAGATGGGACTGCATTAGATAGTTTTGAAGCACTGTTGATGATTTCTAAGTCTTATTTTAAGAACAGTGAAAGTCAAGGAGGGACTTTAAGGCATGATCTGCTTTAAGATTTTAAGTGATCACTGTGAGGACTCTGCTGTGACTGGCCTTGGTGGGGGGAGTCAAAGTGGCTGGGATACCTTCACTGTGGGTTGGTCTATGGGCAAGTGCTATAGAGAGTAAGACACGAAGGAGGTGAAAATCAGCAGGCCTCAGTAATGGACGCTGTGCGGTGGGTGAGGGGAAAAAGGTGTCAAACATCACTTTCAAGCTTGTGGCTTGGCAGCTGGGTGGATTAACACATTCCCGCCAGCTTGAACTACTAGTGGTGTATGCCTGACTGTCACATAGGGCGGCTTGTACCACTGGTGGTACAAATGGATCTGATCATTTTTATCGGTCTTTTTACTAATAAAATTGATAAAAAGCTGCTCAGTGGGACAATCATGTATATACCACAAGTGGCTCCAGCCACCTGGCAGCTAGACATACGAATTACAGCCCCTTTGTGAATATGTTAAATGTTTTAACGCAGAGTGGGACCAAATTGGGGACATTTCAAAAGTGAGTGGCGTATGTTCAGAAGAAGTGTCTGGACTGGAGATAACAAAGCCAAGACTCATTAACATTGAGGTTATTTTAGAAGCTGTCCTCTAACACAGCGTGTTTTTGAAAAGAAGAAAGTTCAGAAATAAAACTTGGACACCTTAATTACTCAGAAGTTTGTTAAAAAAAGACACAAACTGTGAAGCACTGGCAGAAAAAGTAGAAGGATAAAAGACAGCATCATAGAATATAAGAGAAAAACATGAAGATGGGGAGTAGGAACCATGAGGAGCAAAATGACAAGGACAGGAGACATGTAACATTCACATTTGTACACCTTCAAGCACAATGCTCTGAACAAAGTAGATAGGCAACCATTTACCCATTGGGTTTATCTGAATGTTTAACAGCTTCTGCCCTATGGCATTTACATAACTTTACGGAAAGAAATACAAATAATTTTACTTCAAGGCTCAATTTATAACAATGAGAAATAAGCAATGCTATTAGAACCCAAAGAAGGGAAGGATTGCCATGGCTTGGTATGAGGGCTGACCTCATGGAGAAGATAACTGAACTGGATTCTGAAGGTGCTCTAGTGTCACTGAAGAGCAATGAGCTCATTCACAGTGTATCATAAAGATCTTTCAGTTTTAACACTATACTATTACCAAGCCACAAGAGCCATCAGTAATCAATACCTCATTCCATATGTACTTTCTATTTCTGACAACATATTTCTGAGAGTATTCTCAAGTGCTTTTGTTAAAAAGACAATAATATTTTATCTTTAAAAAAAAGAAGTTAATTCAAGAATCAATAGCAACTCACCTAGCCGGACCGAAATCTGTCTTTATCTTTTAAAACAGAGTTGAAGAAAACAATCATGATATTGAAACCATTTAGGACATTGAATAAAATAATTAGTTTATCTCATTTATATAAGGCAGCATTCTATTTAAAATCATTTGGATTGTTATGACAGACCAACTTAAATTATTTAATTATTTAAAATATTCTGTATCTCAAAGAGATATTAGCAGTCCTATATTTACTGTGGCACAATCATTGCAGCTAAGATATGAAAATAATCTAAATGTCTATCTGCAGAAGAATAAAGAAAGCCTGGCATATGCCCACAATGAAATATTATTCAGTCTTAAAAAAAAGAAGGAAATTGTGCAACCTGTGACAACGTGGATGAGCCTTGAGGATATGTCAAGTGAAAAAAGCCTATTACAGAAGGACAAATACTGCATGATTCCATTTACATGAAAGAAACAGTCACTCATAGAAGGAGAAAGTAGAATGGTGATTTCCAGGGGATACGGGGATGGGGAAATAGCAGTCGTTGTTCAATGGGTAATATACCTTGACTTTTGTAAGAGGAATAAGTTGGAGAGATCTGTCAGGAAACAATGTGCCTCTACTTAATACTGTATTGTACAATTAAAATCTGATAAGAAGGTAGAGTCCATGTTAAGTGTTTTTACCACAGTAATATAAAAAGTGAAAATTAACTTTTATACTTTTGCAGTAACGATCATTGAGCCCAGGGGCTGCACGTTGAGCTACACCCGCAACCACCCTCCTACCCCTTTTTGAGATAAGGTATTGCTAAATTGCACAGGCTAGGCTTGAACTTGGGATACTCCTGGCTCAACTTCCCAGAGAGCTGGGATTACAGGTGTGCGCCACCATTCTTGGCATAAAACTTAACTTCTGGCAAACTTAAACTCTTCTCAGTTTAGGGACATAGGATTTTATTATATGTTGGGTAACACTGATATAGAAAGCTAACCTATATTTTATTTTCTTTTACATTATTTTGTTTACCTAAAGTTGACTGTAAGATACCATTTTTATTTTGGGGAGTCTTCTTAGTGGATTACCTGACTGATTTTTAGCTCATAAGTAGCGATTTTGCATTTTATTTTTGTTAACGATGAAAAATTGACTCCCATTATACTGACAAATGAAAACGAATATTATTTCAAACTAGTATTTCTAACTGTTTTTGGTTTTGAGAATATGGTTGTAAGTTGTAGTTCAATGATCTTTTTTCTCTAGAACCATGTGACATTACTAGCTATTGGAGGAACACTTTCTACTCTTTCAACCTCCAATCTACTCTGAAATGTAGTGCACAGAACGTAAAAGCAAATGTTCTTAGATCACAGCTACAGGATTCGGCTAATGCTGACTTGCAAATTTAACACTATGTACTCTCTGAGATGCAATATTGAGAACTAAAATTCATAAACAGTATTTTTTTATTCTAGGCATTGTGCTAAGTACCTATTTTCAATAATCCACTTAACAACTAATCCACTAGCTAGACACAGTTTTAATTCATATTTTAAAAATCAGAAATCTAAAACCTAAAGAGAAAAAAGTAGGTAGCGTGCTGAAGATTATACTGCTACTAAGCAGCAGAGATCAGTCTACAACCCAGATCTTTTTTTTTTTCAATTCTAGGAATTGAACTCAGGCCCTTCACACTGAGCTACTTCTATAGCCCACACCTCTCCCAACATTTTTTTTTTTTAAAAAAACAAGCTCTCACTAAGCCCTGAAATTGCCCAGGCTGGTCTCGAACTTGTGATCCTCCTGTCTCAGCCTCCCAGAGTGTGAGGGTTACAGTTCTGTGCCACCTAACCTGGCAGGAGAATCTTTTGAAACTACCATTATAAATGTTTTAGTTACTCATGGCACAATAATACATGTAACATGAAAGACAAACTAGAAGCAAACTAGTAGCAAAATGTCCTAAGTAAAATCTGACCCTTCATTCTACCTTAGAAGCTTTGTTATTCCCATATCCCAGCAGAAGTGAAAACATGAGCAGCCTCACATGCCCTAGAGCCTGTGCCTTCTCTTATATACTGAACTTTCTGCAGCTGTAGCCAACCGTCTAATTTTATAGATCTTTTTCTATGGAATCAAATCTCACAACCCAGAGTACTAAATTGGAGGCAAGTGACCCATGACTTTTGCACATTTTTTGCTTTCTATACTGACTATGCTAAAATAACTGATATTTTAAATTGATCTCGAAGTTATTTTTGAAAAGTAGAAAGAAGTTGTGATTAAATGTGGTAAGTATGACTGAAAATCATAGAGCTTCTTACCACCTCATACAATCCTGGTGCAATAACTTCTATTTCAAAAGGAGAAAGCAGATGACAATGAAGAAAAGTAAATTCAGAAACCTGTAGACCTTAGAAGGATCACAAGAAAGGCAAGTTTCACAAGTTTGGCCTTAAAGTGAACCTTGCAACATTAAAGCTATAATGAGCAAAATGGCATTTTACTAATGACTACTTCCCTTTTCACCATTTACTCCACTGTCTTGCAGGGAGCTCCTTAAAATGAGCCAATAAAGGGCAACTGTCAACCTGCTCCTTTTGAAAATTTTTCTCTTGACTAGCACTTCCACCTTATTAAAAATCTTCACCATCATGCCTCATCTCTAAAATCACCTTTAAAGAAAATGAGAAATCAACTCCAGATAGTCAAAGGATTAAAAATAAAATAACTTATCTAAGGAATGAGCAAAATAGAATCTCAGATGCTGCTAGAACCATTTATGATGATTAATAATTAGATACTGTCATGAGAAACAAGATGGTTGAATAGAATATTTTTAAAATTTTAACAATAAAAATAAAGCAAAAGCCAACAAAAATTGTAAGGAACATATATGAACTACACTATCTCAAGAAACAATAGATAAAAATATGGAAGATCAATACTAGAACTCCACAAATAAATAAAATAAATCAACAATTTACCATATGACCTAGCAATTACACTCCTAGGCAAATACCTAGAGAAATGAAAATGCATCCCTACAAATACATGTGCATGTATGGGCACAGGCCTTGTATACAACAGCAAATCTGAGGGCCAATAAAAATTGCAAACCTAAAATCTATCTGTATTAGTCACTTTCCTGTTGCTGAGATATAATAGTCAACACTCACAACTTGAAGAAGGAGAGGTTTAATGTGGCTCATGGTTTCAGAAGATTCAGTCCATGGTCAGCTGGCTCCAAGGCAGGAACATCATGGTGAAGGTATGGTGAGGCAAAGTTGCTCACCTAATTGCAGCCAGGAAGCACAGCATAAAGGAAAGGTGTCTGGAGAGATATATGACTCAGTGACATGCCCCCAGTAACCCACCTCCAGCTGGGCTCCTCCTCCTAGCAGCACATTCAGATATGAACAACAGTGGCTTAATCCATTGGCAAGTATAGTGCCCCCATGATCCAATCACCTCTCCAGGAGCCTCTTGATCCAGTCAAGTCAACAACTCACTGCACAATATCAATTATGTTTAAGTCTATGAGCACATATTTTGTAATCCTTAATGAAATAATGAATCTATATAATCATAAATGACTACTACTATAAGAAAAAAGAAAAAATGAGCCATTATGTGACCCCTGAAGGAGATACATACTACCCATGACAAATCCACTCCCTATAGGGAATGGGAAGATAAGGGGAGAGGAACTTGATTTTATATTCCCTGCTTATATAAAATTAGCAATTTAAAGAAAATATAGGGGCTGAAGAAATAAGTTCATGTATACCATGAGAATGTAAGAGACAAAAATTAGAAAGTGATAAAAGACCTTATTGTTTTGAACAGTTACAAAGAAAAGATGATAACTAAAATAAACATGAAAAATGTATCTACCAGTTGCAATGTACAGATCATATTTGGGCCCTGCTTCAAATAAGCCAATAATGATGACAATAGCAATAATAAAAATAAATTACAACACAAATGGGAAACATAAAAATTGATAAAGTATTTAGATAGTACCAAAGAATTCTACTTAACATTTCAAACAGTTATAATGGTATAGTGGTTGTATTTCTTAAGAGTCCGCAGCTTACAGAAATATATGCTATAATACTTATAGATTAAATGATATTTTATCTCAAAATATTATCAAAATTATCCAGAGGAGTGGACAGTAATTAAAAGAACAAAAATTTTTAGGTATATGATGAAAATATGAAAGATAATTATAATATTCTCTCATAAGGTTTCATGTCACCACAATAGAGTATTTTTAAGATAATTCCTCCTTATTTACTTATTTTATTTTTCAATTTTTTCCAATTCTTTCTTAGTCATTTGTCCAGGCTTTATAAAATCATTTAGAATTGATCACTTATGAATGATTATCTTCCTGTCAATCTTGTCCTCTAAAACAGTTTGTCCTCTCCTAGAAGAAATTAATTGCATTTAATTTTGTATAATGCTATGAGCATGATGGGCATAAGGATGTTTAAGACTTAAGATGGAAAGACTGATACAATGGCTTATACAGATGAGGAGAAACTGAGTATCTCTTCAGCAACAGAATGTCAATGAAGGATTTCTTTTTAAGTATATATTATTTAGTTTGCAGTACAGTACTCTTCAAAGTTAGAAAAGGCAATCAAAATCATTAGATAGAAGAGAGAAACAAAACATTATGAAATCCATAAATGTGCCCAACTATGCTTTTGAAGGAAACACTGCCGTGCTGTAAAATTTAATTATTTGAAGTTACTAGCATAGTACAATAGTTAATATTAGTATTATAACAAAACCCAAATTACACGGGAAATACTTCAAAGAATAGACTACTGGGATCTCATCTTATTAAGAAATTTTTGCACATCAAAAGAAATCACCAACGGAGTGAAAAGACAACCCACAGAATGGGAAAAAATTTTAGCAAACTGTCCCTCAGACAAAGGACTTATATCTAGAATATATAAAGAATTGAAAAAATTCAAAGCCCCCAAATTCAAAGACCCAATCCAAAAATGGGCATCTGAGATGAACACACACTTCTCAGATGAAGAAATACAAGCAGCAAATAAATATATTAGAAAATGTTCAACATCATTGGTCATTCGAGAGATGCAGATTAAAACAACACTGAGATTCCATCTCACCCCAGTAAGAATGGTTGTCACCAAGAAATCAACCAATAACAAATGCTGGAGGGGCTGTTGGGAAAAAGGAACCTGTTACAGTTTGTGTCTAGATGTCCCCCCAAAGCCTTATGCAGTCATGGGGGCAGCTGAATATAGTTTGTGACTGACTGATTAATGGTCCAATGCTGGGATTATGGGTGTGAGTGCTACACTCACCCTAGGGTGGGTAGCCTGCACACAATATAAGGGAGGGAAAGAGGCTTGCTCACGCTCTCCTCCCTTTCTGCTCTTGCTGCTTTTGCTGTCTTCAACCACCATAAACTGTTACCCTCTGCCATGTGCCACTCTGCCTTGGAGCCAGCCGAGTATGGACTGAAACCTCCACAAATTGTGAGATAAATAAACCTTTCCTTCCTTAATTTTGGGCATCAGGTATTTTGTCTCAGCAACGAGAGAAAAGTAACCAACACAGAACCCTTCTCCACTGTTGGTGGGAATGTAGACCGGTGCAACCACTATGGAAATCAGTGTGGAGATTCCTCAAAAAACTAGGATTAGAGATCCTATTTGACCCAGTTATTCCCCTTCTGGGTATTTTCCCAGAAGAATTAAAAACATCATACCACAGCGATATATGTGTACCCATGTTTATAGCAGCACAATTTATAATAGCTAAATCTTGGAAACAACCAAACACCCACTGACCGAGTAATGGATAAAAAAGATGTGGTCTTTTTTACAATGGAGTAGTACTCAGCTATAAAGAAGGATAAACTTGAGACATTTATAGGGAAATGGATGCAACTTGAGACCATACTCATAAGTGAAATAAATCAGACTTGCATGTATGAACATCGTATTGTCTCCCTCGTGTAAGAAGCCAAAAGAGTAAATAAGATCCGAAATGTACAATAGATATTGTGAAATGGGAAGAAACTGTTCAAAAGGAAAGAGAAACTGGGATGGGGGAAAGAAGAAAAGAAGGAAGGGAAAAGGAAAAAAAAAAAATATATATATATATCTTGACTATTGTGTGTGTGTGTATATATATATATACACACACACACAAGATAGTTAATGTAGTTATACAACTAATTGCTATTAGTTCACTGAAAAGAAAGGTTTATGCCTACATTATTTGATCAGTTTCTCATGCCTATATCTAGTAATGTGAGCAACTACTTTGAAGGTAACAATATGCAATGTACTAACCATTAATTGTTACTCTCCTACAATCTCGTTTTGAAATTTTATACCATTATTTTTATTGCGTTTTTCTTTAAAATAAAAATATATATTAGTACTTATATTAAATAGCATATACCTCTCATTTTCTTTTAGATTTTTACTTTTTTAGTGAATATGAGTCATCATTTTTAATTTCATTCAAAAATCACTAAGATTGTTGTACTATTTTCTAACCAACACCACCTTCAACACAAATTCATTTCCAATTATCACAAGAGAAGAATAAACCATTGGTACAGCAAACTTTGGTGTTTCCAATTAGTGCTGCTTTCTCCTTCAACACCCTGAAATAAGGTAAGTCACAGTTGAAAGAACTCATAATGTAAGCCAAGTTTTTTAAAAATGCAGGTATAAAGATATCATTCATGTGTAGTCAAGAGACAACCTTATTTATAGTAGTAACATACTGTATATTCTCAGAAAGAATATCTCTCTTCACTTGAAGCACATTGCTATGATTTTTGCTACATTAGCTATATTGGATAAAATGTGACATTTTTACATGCACATGATTAATTACTTTAACTCTACTCACAGTTATAAACCAAATCTTAAATTCAACTGTTATTCTTTTAAATCTATATAAGATAATAAACAGATGAGATTTTGACTTCTCTAAGTTTATCGCTTCTACTAAAAATAATTCAAAGTGATGCCATTTTAACAATATGTGATTAAATATTGAGAACAAAAGTTAATCTACTGTTATTAATAACAGTGGCCATTAACTAGCCATATTTGGATTGGAATATATAACCAAAAGGGCCTTCGTTTTCATCTTTTACAAAATCAAAAGTTGTTATTTGACCACATGCTGTGGTGCTCAATAAATTCCTCAAATTCCTTTGTCTTCCTAAAGATTTTCTTTTACATTTCCAGCATCCTATTTCAATTTAGTAAACAATGGTAGAAATTTAATAAAATTCGCAAAAATTTTCTCCACCAAATTTTCACCACATCTTACCTATTTGTAATCTTGAGCATAGATTTTTTAAAAATATTAGTTGAATTTGACATCTATCCCTTACCCCAAGAAGGCTATGGTCTAAATATCTATTATAAATAAAGACTAATTTTGGAATAAAAGGTTTTGCATTGCTCTTCCTAAAAAATAGATTTTTCTCAAGCAATTAAAATCACAAAGATCCTTATTTACCCTTTTGGTTTCTCACACCAGAGAAATAATGTGATATTTGAACATGTGTGCCCGATTTATTTCACTTAAGAGTATGGTCTCAAAATGTATCCATTCACCTAGAAATGTCTCAAATTTATCCTTCTTTATGGTACAGTCATAATAAGGACCAAAATGTGTGATAGATATTGGAAAACAGGAAGAAAATGTTCAAATGGGAAGGGGAATAAGGGAGGAGGGAAGGGGAAAGGGAGGAAGAGAAAAGAAAAAAAGAGAGAATAGAAAGAAAAAATGGAAACAAAGCTAAAGAGGGGAAGAGTGTTGAAGGGAGGGGAGGGGATTGTGGAAAAAAGAAGAAACAAGATATATTATGTACAGGTACAAATTCCCTATGATGAATGTGATCATTATACATATCTAAAATGTACCAATAAAATTAATCTAAAAAATAAGATAAAATGAAATGACAGATACGCTAACCCCCCAAAACAAATTATGTATTATAAACATATACTTATAAAAATAAAGTAAAATAAAACATTATGTAAGTTGTCAAAAGAAAAGAATAGTAACTATACAAAAAGTTATGAAAGCATTAACTTATTTATTTCACCATCTCAACACACTGAAATAAGATATCAGGAAATAGCATCATCCCATTTGACTGAGGAGGACACTGAAGTCCAATGATCACTACCTATGATCACAATATAAAATAATATGAAACAGATGTTATAGACAGATGTTCCTAAATACTCAGTTCCCAAAGACTTGGCTTTGGGAAAAGTCAGTGTGGCATCTGCTAATACTGTTGCATCAAGATAATAAAGAATGAAACTAGTATTTCGCTTTCCTGAAAAAAAAAAAAATGTTACTGTGACCAAAAATTCAGGCTAGTACACAGAGACACCAAAGCAAAGAAGAGTTAGTTCATTTACGTATTACTATTCCTGCGACACTGATCTGTGAAAAGAACTTTTATATACAGGGATTGTAACTGGGTAAGCCAGCCAAAAAGGGCCAGGTTACCAAAATTCAAGATTTTCTGACATGTTACCCATCCACTTCTGAAAGTGCTACCTGGCCAAATACCAAAAATACCGGACGCAGCCTAAGCTTTCAGAGTGTGAACCAGATAGAAACATCACAGCAATATAAGCCAAAAGGGCCAGATTGCTACAAGAGCAATTCTAAGAGGCATTTTCACTTGCCCACACCAGCACTAATAAAGGAGATGAAGACAGGGTCACTTCTGACCTTTTACTATAGTTATGTCTGACATCCTATTGAGAAAAGCACTTTCATGAGAAAGGTAGAGCACTCTGGCTCATCTTTTGGTCACAGAGCAATGAAATATATATGTGATTTCATAAAATATAGACTTTTAGTATTAAGAGTAAATTAGCCTCATATAGAATAAGCTATATCTAAAAGATTCTGCTGTTAGGAGAGTTATGGGAAATGTGACCACTTGGGCTCTCCTGTGATTTCCCTGATTCACATGAGGCTCTACTTCCTTCTAAAGAGTTATTTGTCTGAGATACCTTGATAATATTTTTGTTTTAAAATCCCTCCCTCAGTTTGCATATTTTCTACAAGGAATTTAAATGGATAGACTACAATAGAGTACTATGGTTATTCCATTCACAATGTGCTTTCCAAAGATAAGAACTATGAAAAATGGTTAACATTTCAAAGGGCAGTAATAGTAAGTAATAACTTCCTGGGAAGTATAGAGCTCAAGTGAGTATTGCTGTTTATTGAGGAGGTTTTGAACAAAAATGCCTTCGTTTCCTTTTTTAAAGATAAGGCATCTAGTAGTTCACAGAAATGTTTAGGCATAGAGATACAATACCAAAGCATCTGACAAACCATCACATGATAGTCTTAAGAAAGCTACAGAGAAATACAAATTGATGAACAGAGTAAAGGGTCCATAATACTCCAGAGGTTTTATTCATTTACAATTGAAATGACACAGATCATTTCTGTAGATGACTTCATAAATTAAACCAAGAAATCCAAATTGAAGTAAGACTTTACTTCCAGTAAATGTACCTAAGTTTTTTTGGCTTTTGTTTTGTTTTGTTTTTTGTTTTGTTTTAGTGCTGGGGATTGAACCCAGGCCTAGTGCATGCTAAGCACATATTCTACCACTGAGCTATATCCCCAACCTCTACATAAACTTTTTCATGCTCTTTTTCTGAGAATAAATAGAAAAGTTGTGACAAAAAATGGGGGGGGGGCATCTATTTGAAAATACCGGAGAACTACTAACTTCAAGAACTTATGTTAAAGATCTAAAAGATAAGGGAAGCTCAGAGTCATGATCCAAATGCAGTACTGGACTCCCTTCTGAGGTGTTTGCCTATGCAATACGCTGAAAAGCAGTACAAAGTACTAATAACCAACAGCATGAACTACAGAGAACTACTGACAGTCCCACAGAGGTAGGAGGCAGAAAGAAAGGCACTTGGAACACAGCCTCAATCAAGCACGAGGGGCCCTGATAAAAATCCCAAAAGTTAACATGGGATTTTAAATCTGGAAACAGACGCACTCTCGAAAAGGACTGAAGCCCATATTTTAGTCAGTCTCAACTCTGACTGGATTAAAACTCTCTGTCCCTGGCCCAACTGCCTATGAGAGGCAAAACTAAATGCTGTCTGAAAGATGACAAGATCATCCAATGACTCAAATTATCTTTATACTTTTCCGTATATACTGTATGGCTCTCAAGAAAAAGGAAGCAACTGTAAGGGTCAAGAACAGATGAAAAACCAAGAGAAAAAACCAGACCAGAGCAAAGAATCCAACATTGGAAATCGAGATACTATATTAATGGAATTTAAAAATACTGTGATTATTTTGATCAAAAAATTACACATCAATGTGCAGATTTGGGTGAGTAACCAGGAACCAAAAATAAATAGAAACTTTTAAACTGAAAAATATATAAGCTGAAATCAGTAATAAATGATAAAATCTCCAACTGTCTGAAAATTAAACAATATACTTATATGAAAAATCATAAAGACAGGTATTTAGAGATGGATTATATTAAAAATACAAATTTGGGGCCGGTGAGATAGCTCAGCAGCATAAGTGCCTGCCCGGCAAGTGCGAGGTCCTAAGTTCAACTCCTGGAACCCACATAAGGGAAAAGAAGGGCCGGTGATATCACTCAGTGGCACAAGCGCTTGCTAGCAAGCGCGAGGTCTTGAGGTTGACTCCCAGTACCCACATTAAAAAAAATACAAATTTGTAGGCAAAAGCCATGTGCATCAAGTAATTCAGAGCCAAAGTGTAGACGTTAAGAAAGGTTGATACTGTTTGGCAGTATCCATTAAAATATGTATATATATATATATATATATATTTTTTTTTGTGGGTACCGGGCGGTTGACCTCAGGACCTCGCCCGCCAGCAGGCGCCCGTGCCGCTGAGCGATATCACCGGCCCCTTTTTCGTATGTGGGTTCTGGGAGTCGAACTCGGGCCCTCGCGCTTGCAAGGCAGGCGCTTACGCCGCTGAGCCATCTCACCGGCCCCAAAACATGTATATTTTTGATATAGCAATTCCACTCCTTTATCAACAATGTGTATATTATGTGCACCAGAAAGACATGCATAACAGACATGTACATTGTGGCATAATTTTTAATAAACAGAAATTGGAATTAACTCCAGTGTACATTAATGGTAGAAAAGATAAAGAATTTATGGTATGTACACCGAAGCAGAATGCTAATGATAATAAAAATGAATGTGGGACTGGGGATAAAGCTCAGTGGCACAGTGCCTGCCTGGCAAGCACAAGGTCCTGAGTTCGATTCCTGGTACCAAAAAAAAAAAAAATAAAGAATGTGTATGACCTTGAAATGTTCTTAAATAAAAGAAGCTATTAAGTTGGGTATGGTGGTGCATGCCTACAATCCCAGCATTTGGGAGGCTGGGACAGGAGGACTACCTATTCAAGGCCAGCCTGGACTACACAGTGAGTTCAAGGCTAACTTGAACTACATAGCAAGACCATGTCTCAAAAAACCAAACCAAAACAAACAAACAAAAAACCCCAAAAAACCCAAAAAAAAGCCATCACATAATACATATAGTAGCATTACAGTTTTACAAGTTCAAAGCAGGAAAAAATTAACCTACAATGTTAATGAGGCTAGTACTGCTTTTAGGAAGAGGATGGTAAGTAATAACAATAAAGGGACACATGGAGGCTTACGTGGTCATGGTAATAATCTATCTTATGATGTTGACATTAGTTATATGAGTTAATTTGCGTGGTGAACAGCCTACAAGACCCCCAAAATGAAGGCTAAATAAGCTCTGGCCTACAGCTGGATCAAAAAGACTTAGAAAAAGATCACAAACCAATCTATATGAGGAATTATGGACAACTCATAGTTTGACTTAAAAAAGGAATGGCATGGTGACCCAAATTGTAAACACATTTAAATACAAAGTTGGCTGACAAAGGAGTAAATTGGCTTAACTATCCAGGACAAAACTCAGCACAATGAAGAAAAGGAAGGTATCAATACTCAAATTTTGCTTCAATATTACTCTAACTGCTAGCAACAACAACAACTACAAAAACCCCAACAATGGAATATACTTTGTCTCAATAATGAAGACAATCCCAAACACTGAATTTGTTCAGACAAAGGGAGAAAAGACCACTCAGAAGGAATAAGTGGAAAGATGACATAGAATGGAAATGTGAGATAACCAGTTAGGGCCTTCAGATTCTATGCATGTAGTCAATGCAGAACCACAATAAAAGCAATCTTACCCTTAATCGCGTAGTAGAGATCTCAGCTTTTAAGATATCGGGATCATACTTAGTACTGGATGAAGATCCTGAGAATACTTTTGAAAAAGAAAAAAAAAATTTAATTATTTTAAAGTTGCATAACTAGTTTTAAACTTAGAATTTACTGACTCTAAAAGCAAGATTCATATTCTCCTATAGGTATTACTTTTTTTGTAATTCCTTTGTTGTCAGACACCTAAATATAAAAGTAATTTTCAAAATTCCAATTTTTAAAAAACATTCAGGAAAAAGGAATGTCACAAATTTCTTCTGTATTTTACATATACTGTGTCCTTAGAGAATTATAGTACAGATGCAGCCTTTCAGGGCTTTGCATTATCCAAAAACTTATAATTTAAGTAGAATTTTCCAGCCCATCATAGCTGCTCCTTTAAACAAGGTCAGCTCCAGATTATCAATGCATGAGACAAGGAATAAATCAGTCAATTTAAGGAGGGGATGGCAGGCAACATGAACTTTGTTCTAATAGTTCCAGTGTCTATCCACTAGAAATATTGTACAAGAGTAGCAAAAAGGCCAAATTACTTGGCTTGCTCTGAAAAGGTAAAAATTAATTCATAAATGAACAAAAGTCAATCAGGCAGTAGCAAGTGCAAAAATAAGGTATGCATCACCCCCAAATGGGGAGATTTTTATCTGGACTAGGGATGAGGGGTTTTACTGAGAAATCTGTAGGGTTCCCTTGCCTCTTGTGGCTAAACTCCACCCAAGTGCAAGTGGCCTTCTACTATGCATAATCCCATCTGTACTTCTAGAGTCTCAACAAACACACTGTACTTACGGCTTGTGCGAGAACTTGACTTTTCCTTATAGGCATCATTTAATCGTTCATATTCATCTAGCGCCAAAGCCAGTCTTTGCTCCTTCACATGGTACAGCTCCTTCTGGGTCCTGAGTGCATCCTGAGCCACTGAGAGATAGTCCTTGAGCATTTTCTCCTGTTCCCCTCGCCATTGTTTTCTTGGGTCTTCTATCTGCGTGGTTTCTGAAAACACATCAGGTTGGTTTTGTTTTGTTTTAGCTTTTAATTGTGTTTTAGATAGGATTTAAACTTGAGTGACTAGTTAGCTTAAATCCTTGCAGCCTCTAAAGAGTATATTAACATTTCTGGAGTGACTTCTCTACGTATTTGATACAGTTTTTGTTTTACTTTACTTAGTCCCCACCCTATAACCCCTTCATTTTCAAGCCCCTGTCAACAATGTGTTCTCACTATAAATCCATCATATAGGTGTTGCCAATCAGATCATCCTTTTCAGAAATTTTCTGACTCCCCAGTGCCTGCAGAATGAAAGCCAAGCTATTTATCCCAGCATTCAAGGCCCTATATGCTCTGAACCCAACTTACCCTCCCATGGCTCATGCCTCCTTCACTTAAAACAGGACTCTTGCTATGTTGCCTTCTACATCACTGCTACTTAAAGTCTGGTCTGCAGACTACCACCAGCCCATGAGCTCAGTTTAACATCCATGACAATAAACATGGAAACAAAAGCAAACATTTTGACATCTTAATAGCAATTTTATTCAGTTATTTTATATCTGTTGAACCTAATAACATTGGGGCTTGCACTTTATGTGTGTTTCTCATTTTTCTACTAATTCATTTTCACTGTATTTTACCAAAATGTCAGAAGGTTCATGGTACATTTGAAATTTCAAGCAAACAAAAAAAGAAAAAACAACAACAACAACAACAACAAAAAAAAAAAAAAAAAAAAAAAAAGCCCTGTTCTGTGGAGGACCATCAGGATGGCTCTCCTTGAAAGAAGAGCATTTGTCTCCATTTTGGCTAATCCCAGCCCTATTTCCATGTATTGATATGTACAGAGCTGGCCAGGATTTTTTTAGCTCCTTTAAGCAATGCAAATGGGTCTAGCCAAGGTACTGATGTATGGCCTTTAAAGCAACGTGACAGATCAGTGATGCCCCACCTATAGCTTCCAAATAGTATGCGTGAGCTAGGCTGATTGATGCCAGCTGTCCGCTGAGAGTGAGGCTTGAGAAAGAATCTATGACATCTCAGGGCATGTAGGGTAGACATCAAAGCTGAAGCACCAACCCCAAAACACAAGATACTTCCTCAATCTGTGATATGCAGATTACTCTTTCTGCATCTCTCTCTCTCTGCATATTGCAGAGGTGCTACCAGGCCTCCTACCTAGCCCAGCACAGCACTCATGTACTGTACTTCCCGCTTTTCTCACAGTCACTCATCCCCCAGCCACTCCCCTCTTCACAAATTAAGAAAACCTGGGTTTGGTCCTGGGTTGAGGCCTTTGTTTCGATTAGCCATTCCTCTAACTGGACTTAGGTCCCCCCTGGCTCCCCACATCTATGGATATGTGTTCATTTCTTTATTCTCACCGTGGATTGCACTGGAAGTGGTAGATTGGAATTACTTACTGGAATTCCAATAACTTTTCCATGGAATTACAAGTATAAATTCCACCAGACCCGATGAGGCCAGTGGAAAGGGAATTCTGTACTGTTCTTGGTTTAAGGAGAATGCTTGTCTAGCCTAAGGTTCTATACTTCAGCACAGTTGAATCACCTAAAGATCCTGTAAATATTCCAGAATAAGTTGGGAGTGGTGGCAAACACTCATCATTTTAGCACCGTGGGAGGCTAAGGCAGGAGGACGGCAAGCTCAAGCCCAGCCTAGGCAACTCAGCAAGACCCTGTCTCAAAATAAAAAATAAAATAGGGCTAGGGATGTAGTTCAGTGCAAACACCCTGGGTTCAATACCCAGTATGAAAAAAAAAAAAAAAAAAAAAAAACCACCAAAACAATTAGAATCTCTGTAGGTGAAACCAGGCTCTGGTAGGCTTAAAAGCTCCTTAAATGTCTCCAGTGAACAGCCAAGTCTGAGAAACACTTCTCTACACCCAAGCTCACACACCCCATCCTCTCTGAAGCCTCTCCATTTGCCTCAGCTGTGAGTACGCCCTTTGCAGTTCTCCACAGCAGCTTACGTGAGTTTTAAAACTCAATCTTCACTGTGTGGTAACACTACAGTACAAGCCACCAAGCAGAAAGAAAAACAAAAATGGAAATGGAAGGATACAGATTACGCTAGCCATTTTATTTTATGTTAGACAGGTGTATTTGTTTGTGACATGCTGGGCCAAAGAGCTGGCGTGTATTGGTGACTGGCACTGGGGCACAATGGTGCTCACAAGGGAACAAGCAGTGCTTGTGAATGCACAAGAAGGCTGGTGCAGGCTGCTACCGGACCTCCCTACGTCTGTGTCCTAGACTCTGCTCTAAAAGACCGGCTCCCGGTAGTGGGAACGTGTCATAAAGGAGGCTTCTTGGGTGTTGATGAGTTTTTGTTTGTTTCACTTGCTGCAATTACATTGTTGTTCACTTTAAAACTATTTGTTCAATTTATGTATCTTAAATAATGTACTTTTCCATATGTTGTGTTCGTTAATACAAATGTTTTAGAATATATGTAAAATAAAGGAGTAAAAGCTATAGTATTAATGACTTAGGCATTTGTCTCTAGCACAAGACTATGCCTGAGTATCCCCCCCAAAACACCATTTGGAACAAATAGAAAGATATCTTTAATACAGAAAACACATGAACCTTGACACACAAAAGGTTACACAGAATAGAAATTTAACTTTTAAAAAAGCCTTGATGATGGCCATGATGCAGTAACAGGGTCACTGTTAATAACTAGAAAATAGAATAAAATGTATGAAAAAAGGGTTTTCAGATGTTTGACAACAGGCAATGTAGGACTGTAATCTCTGAAAGAAAGGAAATGAGCTCTCAGAGTACCCTACATTTCTGTTGAAAACAGTTTTTGAACAGCAGTACAAAAAAGGAATAATCCAAGCAGAGAAATGAAGTCTTGCCTAAGCTTGGGGAGGGAAGAAAACAGATTTTAGGAGGGACACGATAGGTGGAATCTGTGAAGTGGAGTACAGAGGCAGTACCAGAGACTGGAGAAGTTCCACAAGTTTGCAGAGATGTATTAAGCCAGTGGGTGAATACTAAGACAACAAGCTGGGCCGGCAGGGATGCATGGAGTGCACAAGGTTAGACGAAAGAAGACTGCAACTCTCCAAGTAGAAATTCCCCAGGCTCACACAGGGCTATACCAATTATGGCCAGCCAGAGGGGAGAAGCCACAGTATACATGTGGGGAAATCAGTGGGGACTGCTGTAGAGTTACACCTTAATAATGGTGCTAAACAAGACACGGAGTAAAGGCTACTCTGAACCTATCAAAAGGATACTCTGATCTATCGAAGCTTTAAAACAGGCTGCTAAAGGACTAACTTAACTGCCTGTCAGAAAAAGTTACTAGATGTGACAAAAATGCAAAGACAAGACCCACAGTCAGTATAAAAAAATCAATCAATAGAAACAGACATGGAAATGTAGAGATGATGGAATAAGCATAATCTAGATAAAACAGTTATTACAGAACTGAAGAGCCCAGAAATAAACCCACACACATATTGTCAGTTGTACCAAAGGTTCAATCAGGCAATTCACAAAAGAATATATGCCAGTGTACAGGACGCAGGTGAAAACATCAACATCATTAATTATCAGGAAAATGAAAAGTTAAAAACTATGAAATGATACCACCACACATTACCTAAAATGGCTAAAATCTAAAAACACTCGAATGTCAAGTGTTGGAGGGGATGTGCAGCAACAATAACTGTCATTCGCAGCTACTGGGAATGTAAAATAGCATAAACACTTGGGAAAACAATTTAGCCATTACCATACAGCCCAGTAATTCAGAAACTTGCTATCACCCATAAGAGCCTAAACGTCTCAATTTCATATATTCATTATAACATGGGTCTTTGGTTATCCTGACATTTAGTAATTATATCTATTTCAAATATTTATATACAGAAATGTAATGACTCAAGGTACAGCTTGCTCACTTCCCCACCCTCCCTTCCTCTGTCCCTCCTTCCCTCCCAGTCTTTTTAGGTCCAATGAAGCCAGCTGCCATGTTGTATGGTGCCCTGTTCAGAAGCTCACATGGCAAAGAGTGAGGTAGGCCTCTGGCCAGCAGCCAGGAAGGAAATGAATCTTGCCAACAACCAAATGAGTGCGTTTGGAAGGAGATCCTTCTCCAGTCAAGCCCAGAAACGACTGCAGCCAGCTGACCCTTGATTACAGGTCTGTAAGAGACTCTGAGCCACAGAACCCAGCTAAGCTTTGCCTGGATTAGTGGCCCACAGAAATCATAAGATAATAAATATTATTTTAAGCCACTGAGTTTTGATATAATTTGTTATGATGAGATATATAATTGATAAACTAATCAAATAGACAGATAATACAAATTGAAATGTATATAAAATTTAAAATGTTTTCAAGTTATAATAGCTATAGTAAGTATGTACTCAGTTCTCTCTCAGTATCTTTAAAGGTCTGGGCTAATCATATTTCTCCCCTTTTTGAGGAATCGGTATACCTCCAGCAAAATATTTATCAACAGCTAAAAGGCTACAAAACACTGACACTTAAATGAATAAAGTACAATAATAATAACAATAATAAACCATCAGCATTTTGTGCAATCATAATAAATTATCAACACTTGTTTTGGATAGGTCAGCAGAAGCACTCTAGTAGCCTGCTTTAAATATTGTATGTTACAAGAACTCAGCAGGAAACACTTATATTTCTGAAATATTGCACAATTCAAATATGAACTACAAAAGAGGGTTCCCAAAGGTACCTTCGAAGAAGGCTTCATAAAGCAGGATTGTGCTTCATCTCCATCCATTATACTCACTGAATAGATTTGAAAAGAATATTTATTAAATGTAAATACTCAAAAAAGTATATTATACAAATTTGGTATTTTTTATTAAGACCTATTGGCCTTGGGAGATCCCTATATTATAATGAAATGTAATTTGCATGTTGTCTACTGTATTAAAGAAGTAATATATTACATACTGTTAAAACATGTATCTCAAGGGAATCTATGTTCCATCAGTTTTACAGATGTGGAACTTTATAGATAGAGAACACAAGAGCTCATTTGAAGATAACATTAGACTCTTCATAGGAATATTATTTCTGTCTATTCTGCATATTTCTCCTTCCTGCTGTGCTCAGGAAGAATGAATTTGAGTAACTTTCCTTATCTTCCTTTTTATAAAGTATCTACTAAATTTACTGCCTACTCATTAATTCTATAATTATTAACCATCTACAAGCAATAAGGGAAAAAAAAGATGTTTAGGCATAATCCCCCCTCTAAGGAATTCAGAAAATACAGAAAAATAACATGAATTTAAAAAAAAAGAAACAATGATGTTATACTTAAAGTGAGATCAGTACCTTGAGAGGGGAATGGTTAAGTGCCATGACAACTTAGAGACCAAGGGGAGTTTCTTCTGGCTGAAAAAGTATGGTCCCATGGAACAGGCAGTAATTAAAAAGGGCTTTGAAAGATTCCAGACAAAATGACCTGGCTCCTGTTTATTTCTTCAGTTATCATTTACCATGCCCTCAGTCACTGAATTTTTATTTCCTCCATCATGTCCTGCTTTCTCTAGCCCCTGGAGGCTTTAGGTGGGGACCTTCTTCTTCCAGGAAAATTTTCCTTCTTCCAACATACAAACTCTACCTCACTCTATCTTTCTTCAGGCCTGGTTAACTCAGTCATTCTCTGAGTATTAGCCAAAATCCCTTTGTCATGCATAGTCATAGCTACGTATTTTAAGATTAGTAGCTTGGTACGTTTACTTGTTCTGCCTTGTGCCTTGCAGGTTTAATGCTGATCCTTTCCATATTATACTATGTATTTTAATTTTTCTCCTAGGTTAATAATATGAAACTCATTTTAAGCAATTATGTACCACAGAGGGTTCTAAGCAAGGACATAAAATGATCTTAATTACAAGAGGTGACTGAAAAATGTGGTGAATATGTAATTTGCTACAGTAAAAGTCACATTGCCATTAATCTGCCTCAAAATACTCCCCTTTGCTTTGAACACACTTATCCCATCATTCTGAAGCAGTTCTGGAAGTCCTCTTTCATGAGTGTCTTTATGAGGTGTGATCAAAGATATAGTCAGTGAATGCTGCTGTGATGCACCATCCAACAGAAAAGCAGGCTTGTAAAACTATAATGGTGTGTCCTCATCTACCTTACTCACCAAATCTGGCACCATGTGACTTCTGGCACTTCCCTAAAGTAAGAAATAACCATGAAAGATAAATGTTTCAAATCAATTAAGGACATCAAGGCAGCTATGAGAGCACGACTAAAGACACTCACAAAAGGGGTGTCAGGAAGTGACAAGAATGATGTGATAAATATGTTGCAAGTGAGGGGGAGTATTCAAGGGGGATTAATGGCAATGTTTCACTGTAATGATTTTTAAAAATGTAAACATACCGGGCCAGTGATATAGCCCAGCGGCATAAGCGCCTGCCTGGCAAGCACGAGGTCCCGAGTTCGACTCCCGGAACCCGCATATAAAAAATAAAAAATAAAAAATAAATAAACATACCATATTTTTTTTATCACCCCTCTTATATCTCAGGAAGATGATTAAACAGAAACGTGAGGTTCTATCAAAAGAGTTGATATGATGGTACAGAAATCTTTTATAATGAAAGTTACACATTACATGGAAAAATCAATTTATAAAATACTATGTATAATATCTTACTTGAGTTATAAAATACATTTAAAAACTCTCTCTGTGTATGTATATATATATATATATGAAAAAGACTAGAAAGACACACATCAAAAGATTCAGAACATTTACTTAACTCTGAGTCATGTAAATAAAGAAAAGCATGCTGAAGGACAAGGTGAGGTCATCTTTGGAGAATGACAAGATACAAGTCAAAAGCGGAGAGAAAGAAGGAACAGTCTGAAATAAGGGAAAAAATGAGTTCAAGAAGATAGGCATAGTTTATCTTTTTCAAATCTACATCGAGGTAGAAGAAAAGGATACTGAGAAGTCTCTAAATTTGATAAATAAATGAAATATATAAGTTATCACATTTTCAGAAGTCACTATCACTATCATCATATTAGGCTTTAAAATTTTTTCTTTGTTAAAAAATATGTTTTAATAGCTTATCTGTCTAGGAAAATTTAAAGGATGAAATAAGACAGAGATGCAATAGAAGGGCCCAAAATTTATTTCTCTCCATCTAAAGGAAACAAGTCCATATAAAACATTATATACACTTGAGAAATTTTCATCAAATCTCAACCCAACATGTATGGTATCTAGTACAAAAGCGTCTGGTTCAGAGTAATAAAGTAAGCACACATTAGCCAATCTCTGTCCATGGTTATAACTAGAAATCAAGGGTGGAATACAGAAAACAGACAAAGGAGGACTCTAAAAGTCAGTAATGGCAAGGAGGATTGGGGACAAAATCTAAACAACCTGCAATAGTGAGTTCTCTGTTTTTGTTGTTGTCTTATAGCTACATCCTTTCTCCATTCTCCTCTCTATCCTGGAACTGCAATTGGGCTCAGACAGAAAAAGCTCCAAGACAAAATCCAGTCTTTCTTGTCTGAGGGGGCAAAGGGAGGGGGGTGTTTCAAGATAACTTTCTTTTGAATTGCTCAGGTCCATCCCAGATAAGTACCAGAAACAAGCCTGCAAGTCCACAACAGGCCATGGTGGCCGTTGCAATCTCCTCGGACTCATTTTCTCCCCACTTTCCTCAGAGACAAACCCAGTCATGGAAAGTATTAAATAGCACAAGGCTAATGCCTCCATTTACTAGGCAGAGAGATGACAGAGAGGACAGCATTGAGCAAGGGATCATTTAAATCTGTGTGTGGGTTCACCCCTGAACTTACTGAATGAATATCATAAAAAAGTTCTGAGAACTAAACAGAACGATATAGACAACCAAACAGATCCTAGTCACTTCTGGGTGATGCAAGTGCAAGGCAGACCAAAACAGTCTGCCAAGGCTTTGCAAATTAAACTGACCTTAGAATAAGAGTCCACAGAAGACTGAAGAAAACCTGCCATCTCAACCTAATCAGGTCAACTGTCAACAGAAACAAATAAAATAAATACTCCCCAAAAGTTTTAAGAGTACCCTAGAGTCTTATAATATTCTCAAAATGTCCCTGATACTATCCAAAATTATTTCACACACACAAAAAAATCAGGAAAACCTAAAGAATCTTCAAGGGCAAAGGCAATTAACATAAGTCAACCTCAAGATGACACAGATATTAGAAAACCACATCTTCATAGCCACTATTACGGCCATATGCTCCATGAAGTAAAGACAAACACTACAAAATGAATAGAAAGGCAGATGTTCTTATAAAGAAAGAGAAACTGAAAAAATGTTTTAAATAAAAATTTTAGAATTGAAAAGTATAGTAACAAAAAATGTCTTAAAGGAGTTCAATAACAATTAATATGATAGAGGAATTACTTCACAAAATGAAACAATATTCTTCATATGAAGATAATAGAATCTAGAATGTCTATAACCTGCAATCAATAATGTCTCAGTTAAAGTAAAAAGGCATGCAGAGAAACAGGAAAATATTACCTAAGGTCAAGAGAAAAATAAAACATTAGAAAAAGACCCTCAAATAACTTCTTTTGGAATCAGCAAGCAAGGAGTTTAAAATAACGAAATACATGAAAGCATCTCCAGGAAATCATAGATATTATAGTTAAATAGGGAAATATCTGGAAACTGCAAAATAAGAAAATGAACAGCAATTATACAAGAGAAAAATAAGATCTCAAAAATTAAATTTTTGTCAGATGAAAATAGACTCAATGCAAAATTAATAATGTTTTTAAAATGTACATGGAACTTTCATGGCAACTGATCATATTCTGGGGCTGGGCAAAAAACAATTGATATCTTCTCATTAGAGAAGAAAATGACAGATAAATATTCCTCATAAACATCTTAGACACAAAAATTTCAACTAAATATTAGCAAACTGAGTCCACAACTACATAAAAAATATGATAGCCTTCCGTATATATGGCTTCTGCATTCATGAATCCAACTGATGGCAGATCATAAAATGTAGGAAGGACTATGACTGTTAACTCTGTACTGAACATGTACTGACATTTTTTCTTGTTATTACTACCTAAACTACATGATACAACCATTTTACACTACATTTACATGTATTCAGTATTATAAGTAATCTAGAGATTATTTAAAGTTTACAAGAGAAGGATTTGCATAGGTTATATGCAAATACTACTCTATGTTATACAAGGGATTTGCACATCTGCAGAGGGTCCTGGAACCAAACAGAGGGACATCTGCATACTGCATCAAGTACAGTGTATCTGAGGAATGCGAGGTTGGCTTTACATTAAAACATAAACATAATATGCTCCATTAACAAAAGAGAAAGAGCATGCAGTCATTTCAATAAATGCTGAAAAATCATATTAGAAAACTTAATGTTTATTCATAATAAAAATGAAATAGACAAAACTCCCAGGAACTGTGATTAGAAGAATATTTTGTCAACCTAATAAAGGACATCTACCAAACTACACAAAGCAAAACAAAAATGAGGCTAACATCATGCTTAATAATAAAAGGCTAAATGTTTTCCCCTAAGGTGAAGAAAACATAATGTTTTCATTATTTCTATTTAACATTATATTTAAGGTACTAAGCAGTGCAAAAATACAAACAAACAATGATGGAGGAAACAGGGAGAGAAAAAACAAGAAAGGAAAGAAAAGAGAAAAGGTACACATCAGAAAGGAAAAAACAAAGGCTTCCCTCTTTGGAGAAAGGATTTTCTACTTAAAAAGTCCAGAGGAATCTATAAAAAAAGAATGGCAGAAAGAATGGCAGAAATCAGGTCATGTAGGGTTGAAAAAGGATTGACTATAAAGGGAAAAGAGAAATTCTCTTGTGATAGAAAGCATCTTCATCTTGATTGAGGTGGTAGTATGCTTAAAATATGTATGTTTTGTTGTATGTATATCATGTGTGTAGGATTTAAAATTGCATCCAAAAAAAATGAAAGTACCTAGAAATACACAATGAAAATTCAAAAGATGACCTCTCTTCTGAAAACCACGAAACTTTCCTAAAGAGAAAAATTAAGAAAACTTAAATAAATGACAAATTATGCCATGTTCATAATTGTCATAATAGCCATCTTTCTCAAACTGCCTTTGGATAATATCAAACTTCAAACAAGCTCTTTTAAAAAAGAAACTAATAAACTGATTCTAAAATAAATATAACCATGCACAGCATCTAAAATGTCCAATATAAATTTTAAAAAGAACAACAAAGTTGCAGGACTTACATTTCCTGACTTCAAGACTTAATCACGTCAACCAAGATGCCCTTCAGTAAATGAATGTACAAATATGGTATATTTTGCACAACAGAATATTATTCAGTGATAAAAAATAATAGAATCCTGTCATTTGTAGCAACATGGATGGAACTGGAGGTCCTTAGGTCAGTAAAACAAACCAGACACAGAAAGACAAATATTATATGTTCTTGCTCATTTGTGGAAACCAATGTCAACTTTGTAGATGGAATGGAATAGAACAGTGGTCACCAGAGACTGGAAAGGGCAGAGGTGAGGAGTGGGGAAGAAACTTTGCAAGGGACGCCAAAGGCACAGAGACAAAGAATCACTTCTGGATCTTTTTTAGCAAACTAGGGTAACAACTGAATAAAACAACCTGTGACGTATTTCAAAGTAACTAGAAAAAGTACAAAATTCCCAAGACATAAAAATTTTAATGCTTAAAGGGACAGAAGTGCCTATTTACTTAATTTGATTATTATACACAATATACATGCATTAAATTACCATAATGTACCCAATAAAAATGTACACATTCTTAAACCTTTTAAAAAAAATTTACCGGGCCGGTGAGATGGGTCAGCGGCTTAAGTGCCTGCCCGGCAAGCGCGAGGGCCCGAGTTTGACTCCCGGAACCCACATACGAAAAAGGGGCCGGTGATATCGCTCAGCAGCACGGGCGCCTGCTGGCACGTAAGGTCCTGAGGTCGACCCCCGGTACCGACAAAAAAAAAAAAAAAAGATTTACCATAAATTCAAAGATACTCAAAGACAGTGAGTGTAGTTCTATAATAAGAAACAAATAGTTAAATGAAATAGAGGAAACAAACATATACTGTATAGTTAAATGATTTTCAACTGAGTAGCTTAATCAATTCAAAGGGGGAATAAAAGTGATATTAACAAATGGTTCTGGAACAACCTGATAAACTGTAAGAGGAAAAAAGATGTAAACCCTTACTGCACATCACACATGAATATCTACTCATATTAGATCATATACTTAACCATGAAAGGTAAAACTAGAAGAAATTATAGGAGGATATCTTTACAATCTTGTAAGATTTCTTGGACAAGCCACGAAAAAGAACTATAAAAGAAAAGTAAGTGTTGTAATGAACTTTACCAAAATTTAAAATTCTACTGTTCAAAAGATACCATTAAGAAAATAAGTATGCAAGTGAAAGACTGTAAAAACAAATATTCATAATACATACATCTGATAAGAACACATACAGAGAATATATAAAAAATTCTTATAGTTCAAGAACAACAAGACCAAATTAATCCAATTAAAAACTGGGCAGGGCCGGTGAGATGGCTCAGCGGCTTAAGCGCCTGCCCGGCAAGCGCAAGGGCCCGAGTTCGACTCCCGGATCCCACATACGAAAAAAGGGGCCGGTGATATCGCTCAGCGGCACGGGCGCCTGCTGGCGTGCGAGGTCCTGAGGTCGACCCCCCGGTACCCACAAAAAAAAAAAAAAAAAAAAAAAAAACTGGGCAAAGGTTATTTGACTAGACATTTCAGAAGATATACACAAAGCCAATAAGCATATGAAAAGAGGTTACTATCACTAACCATCAGGAAAATGCAAATCAAGACCACAATATATCATCTCAGACCCTTTAGGATGGTCACTATTTAAAAAAAAACAAAATAACAAAAATTTACGAGGACACTGAGAAACAGGAACCCTTGCGCATTGTTGGTAGAGATGGAAAATGGTGTAGCAGGTATGAAAAACAGTGGAACTTCCTCATTAAAAACAAAACTCTGAGCTGGGTGCAGTAGCGCACATCTATAATCCCACCTACTTAAGAGGCTGGGACAGCAGGATAGTAAGTTCAAACAAGCCTGGGCAATTTAGCAAGACCCAGCCTCAAAATAAAGTTTTAAAAAGGGCTGGACACGTACCTCAGTGGTAGAGTGCTTCCTTAGCACGCATGAGGCCCTGATTTCAATCACCAGTGTTGCAAAACAAAAACAAACAAATGAACTATGATCCAGCCATCCCACTAATGAGTATTTATCCAAAACAACTAAAAAGAAGATCTTGAGATGTTTGTATACCCAGATCAATGCAGCATTATTTACAATAACCAAGAGTGGGAAGCAACCTAAATGTCCATCAAACGAATAAAGAAAATGTAGTATGTGTCTACAACAGAATGTTACTGAGCCTTTAAAAAGAAGAAAGTCCTGTTTTGTGCTACGACGTGGATGAATCTTAATCACAAATGCCTATTTCAAAAAATAAATGAAGTATCTAAGAAAAGCCAAACTCTTAAAATCATAAAGTGAGGATGGTGGTAGCCAGGAGCAAGGAGTAGGAGAAAGGGAGTTGACCTGTGGGTATGAAGTTTTAGGTTAGCAAGTTGAAAAATTTCTGGACATCTGTTGCACAACTAAGTGCACTGAGTTAATACTAAAATGAACTGCATACTTATAAATGTTAATGAACTAGGGATGGAGTTCAGTGCTATAGGCCTTGCCTAGCATACACAAGGCCCTGAGTTTGATTCCAGAACCACAAAAGAAAAACAAAAGAATTAAGATAATAAATCTTATGTATTTTTTTTTTTTTTTGTGGGTACCGGGAGTCGACCTCAGGACCTCACACACCAGCAGGCACCTGTGCCACTGAGCGATATCACCAGCCCTTTTTTCGTGTGTGGGTTCCAGGAGTCGAACTCAAGACCTCGCGCTTGCCAGGCAGGCGCTTATGCCACTGAGCTATTTCACCAGCCCAATCTTACGTATTTCTTACCACAATAAAAGACAGGACTTACATAACAATGCTCATGGTAGCCTTCTGAAACTAAAAACAACTGAAATTGCAGAAGATTTTAAAAACTGGGATCTGCTCATACAGAGTATTACTCAGCAATAAAAAGGAATATTATAACATATAAACAATATTGTAAATGAATATAAATGAGACTATTATATCTTTGTGAAGCTTCTATGTCTGTTGTCTATTTTTAAGTTGGGTTGTTTGTCTTTTAATATTAATTTTTCAGGACCCTTTATATGTCCTGGATATGAATTCTTTGTCAAATACACTTACAAAACATATTCTCCTATGTCACTGTTTATCAGTTGTATAGTCTTCAAAAACATGCTGAGTAAAAGAATTCATTTCCAAAATCAAACACAGTCCTTTTCCATTAAATTCTGGGATAGGCAAAACTAAATTATGATGATAGAAACATGAACAATGTCTGCAGCAGAAGGAAGAGGATGACTGGAAAGGGACAGGATAGAGCTTACCCTGGTGATGAAAATATTTTGTATCTGGACTGGGACAGCAGTTACAAAGGATTATACATTTGTCAAAGTTCACTAAACATACATAATATCTGTGCAGTTACATGTATATAAATAACACTTCAATTAATAAAAGAAAAAAATTATGGTACAATTCTGACACCATTAAAAAGTGGTTTCCTTCTGGTTATAATAATATCAAAATCTTACAATCAATCATAACTACCTTCTAGGCAAACACCCCCAAGCAATGCTATACTCCATATCACACATACTCAGTAGAAGGTAAATGAATGTAAAACTTTAGGTCTAAAATACCCATCACTGTCAAGGTCAAATCTGCTACTTCTAAATATTTAAGAGGGTTTCACAAAATAGTATTAAGCAGCCAAACATTCCTTATTTCATTTTTTATCTACATAAAGAGAACATAATGCTGAAACTATAAAATGTCAAAACACAACATATGTGTGCACCAGCTGTTATGAGAAGATAATACCATTTGTTCCCTAAACTACTTCACAGGAATGTCTTAAAGATTAATGAGATAATGGATTGGATTCTTTTCAGTGCGTAAACTACTTGCTGTAGGTAATTTCTGTATTTTAGGGTACAGTAAATCTATCAGACACTAGGTTACAATTATTACAATGAGGCAAAGTTGTAGACTTAGAAATTTATATTCTCATAATCAAGTTTTTATATATTTAGAATGGTGCTTTCTTTTTTTTTTTTTTTGTGGGTACCAGGGGTCGACCTCAGGACCTCGCGCACCAGCAGGCGCCCATGCCGCTGAGCGATATCACCGGCCCTTTTTTTGTATGTGGGTTCCAGAAGTCGAACTCGGGCCCTCGCACTTGCAAGGCAAGTGCTTACGCCGCTGAGCCATCTCACCGGCCCTAGAATGGTGCTTTAAGCATAATTTATACATAAAGTGTATTTTAATTCCTTTAAAAATCAGTTTTTATTCTATGAGTTAAACAATAATTACTTCCTTCCATTTAGCATTTAAGAAGTTATTATCCTAGGCATCTAAGAATGAAGAAATAAAAGATACAGTGACTACCCTCAAAACCTCACAGTTTAGTAAGGAAAATGTATAAATACATTTGAATGCAATATGACAATGCTTTAAAAAAATTCCTACATAGTTGGTGTTACAGAAATATCTGGACTAGGCACCTAATCCAGAAGGCATGGAGGCACGCAAAGCCAGGGGATGCACATCAGAGAAGGCCTCTGGGAAGCCGTGGCACGTGAACAGACTAACCCTAGAAAGATGCACCAAAGGGCAAAAGGAAAAGCTCAGTGGCCATACAATTCTAAAGCTAGGCCAGCAGATACGAAAAATAGATGCTCTTTGAGACCACAAAGTTAAGTGAAATAAATCAGACACACAAGCTGAAATGTCACATGGTTTCTCTTATTAAGAGAAACCCAAAATATAAATAAAGGGCAAAATAAAAGATAGATAATAGGAGAAAGAGAGAGAGATCTTTTGCAAAAAGGAAGGAGACCAAGAGATGAAGAGAGGCTTGTGGGAGAGGAGAGAAAGAGAAAGGGATGAAAAAAAAAATTGAGAAGTGTTATATACATGTACCAACTCCCCATGAGGAACGTAATCACTGTGTACTACAAAAATGTACTACTAAAAGTAAAAATCTTTTTGAAGAAGACAGAAAGCTGAGGAAGTACAAGGTACTGCTGGTGGATTCTCCAGGGCCAAGGCACAGCAAGAGATGAAAACAGCACAGTGGAGGCAGAATGGGAGGAACCATATAGCAAACAATCAAATACGTGCATGTGGAACTCTGGAGATTTAAGGACCAAATTTGGGAGCCAGCAACCTGAAGAGAACAACTGAAGTCATCACCCAAGAAGCTCTGCAGTGTGTAAATGGAGACCATTACAGAAATCCTGATAGCAGGTACAAGTGAAGAAAGGAGAGGCAAGAGAAATCTGAGCAGGAGCAGTCAGGTCATAAAAAAAGAAATTCCAGTAAGACAGTGTCCTGAAATCCAAAGCTGCAAAGAGCAGGAAGGAATAACCCATGTGACAAGTCAAGGAAGACAAGACTACAGCGCTGTTTGCCTTTAATCATCTGTAAGGTCTCAGAAGACCTCAGCAAGAGTGGTTTCTGAGACAAGGAGAAAACCACAGGAAGTGAAGCCCATGCAGACTGCAGGTTTCAGTCACTGGCCATGAAGGCAAGAAAGAGGACCCCAGTTGGTAAAGGACTGGGGTTGAAAGATGGTTATGAGGGGGTAGGGACAAATTTACTGTTACTTGTTTCTTCTTGTATAATTTTTGTTTAGTTTCATGTTGAGAGATTTCACTGTTTATATATTAAGATAAAATAATTATTATAAATGGTAGGAGAAAATTTTAAAGCCAGGGAATAACTGATAAAAAGACCAAAAAGGAGAGAAGGATGAGATAGAAAAATGATTAAGAGGTATCTGCAGGGTAGGGTACAATGTCCAGAAGAATAACTCTTCCATTGAGAAAGAAGAAAATGTCCTACATGTGGTGGGAGGGAACCTGAGGGAATTCATTTTCTCATTTTGTTACCATGAGAGAGCTGCTACCTGTTGAACCAAGAGAGCTAGGGTGGCTTCTGGTTTCCCAAATATTACCTTAAGGAAAGAAAGCTAAACTTTATCCATCTAAAATAAATACAAATGAATTAAGTAGCTACACATTTCAGATAGTCTACTGAATTATTTGCAATAACATAAACGTGAAGCACATCTGTTTAAAATGAACTTCAGGTCGGGAATATAGCTCAGTGGCACAGCACCTGCCTGGCAAGTACGAAGTCGTGAGTTCAATTCCCGGTACCAAAAAATAAATAAATAAAATGAACTTCATTTTACCAACACTAGTCCTTTCACTCATACAGATTATGACATTTAGTTGTTAATCACTGATAAGCAATAAGGCTAATATATAATAATACAGTAGCAAGAAATATTAATTAGAAAACAAAAATAAAAAACACACCAATTATAGCACTCACAAGGACCTGGGTTTAATCTCTAGCACTGAGAAATCAAAAACAAATATAAAACAACAACAATAACAATACACACACAATTAAGAATTCCTTATGGAATTTTTAGAAATTTTCAGAAGAAAGCCATCACTAATGAAGATTACATAAAACATTTTTCTACAGTTATATTGCTCCAAAATATTAAAATGCATGGTTTGTAAAATTTTTACTATAAGAATAGGCCTAAGAGAAATAAGAAAACATGGAATAAATATATTATGTATTCCACAAAATCTATAAAAATGAAATAATTATTTTTAAATGAAATAAGCAAAGTGAGTCTCTGTGATTACTGTATGCTACCATCTGAATAAATTTTCAAAGGGCTGTACAGAAGAATAAATATTCATGTAGAAACGTATACATATACACAAATCTATAAAAAATGCTTTGCGTGGGCCGGTGAGATGGCTCAGCGGCTTAAGCGCCTGCCTGGCAAGCACGAGGGCCCGGGTTCAACTCCCGGAACCCACATATGAAAAAAGGGGCCGGTGATATCGCTCAGCGGCACGGGTGCCTGCTGGCACGCGAGGTGCTGAGGTCGACCCCGGGTACCCACACACACAAAAAAAAATGCTTTGTGTGTTTTTAAACACACAATTATTATTGGCCACAGTTATTCTCTGCCCTACCCTTACCACAATGGATCTAAAATAAGTTAAAATGAGATGTTTTCCCCTCCCAGCCACAAAGAAATCAGGAAACAGAAAAAAGGAAAAAGGGTCTCAGTCTCTTCTATAGCTATGCTGTCTTTCCGAGGGCTGATGAACGCCAGTCCTCCCCCCAGGGCACCCAATCCACACTAGCTGTGTCTTTAGACTCACTATACCCCCAACCCACTCTTTCAGAAGAGCAGGACCCCCAATCTGATGGTGCAGGGGTCACAGAAAGAGGAACTGAGTGGCTCTTGATTTCTACAGGCCTGCAAACCTACACTGGGGCAGAAAACTCATTCCCTGCTCAGCGGCCACATCAGCCCGGCAGACCACCAGACATCCTCTCTCCCTGTCTCCATAAAGCCAGCTCTGCATACATATCCCAAACACCCAAATGAGCATTTCGGTTAAATATTAGTCATTAAGAAAACAGGGATGTCACTCTGTAAAATGCTTACCCTTCTGTATAACTAGATTTTTGAAGAAACTTACTGTTGATGTGATCGATGTAGTAGACACCAATTTGAGGGTCAAACCCTGCTTCCCATCCCCATGGCAGCTCATCCCCAACACAGTCAGCAAAGGACAGGGGCTTTGTTAACCTACAACAGACAGAACAAATATACATTGACAATTTTTTTTTTTTTTGTCATAGCACACATGTCAAAATTCAGTGGCGTCACTGCAAATTACATATCTAGGTTGCATTTCTCCTTTGTTCATGTTTCCAGAACTTGTACTACAGCATTTGAAATATTAAAGAAAAAAATAAGGATAAAATACAAAAGGAAATATTTAAAAAGCAGAATAAGTCATTCATTATATCCTTTTGAGAGATCACAGCTTAAGACTGGAGATAAAACTCTATGATAGGGGCCAGTGAGATGGCTCAGCGGTTTAAGCGCCTGCCTTGCAAGCGCGAGGGCCCGAGTTCGACTCCCGGAACCCACATACAAAAAAGGGGCCGGTGATATCGCTCAGTGGCACGGGCGCCTGCTGGCGCGCGAGGTCCTGAGGTCGACCCCCTGGTACCCACAAAAAAAAAAAAAAAAAAAAAAAAACTCTATGATAAATAAATCAAGCCGTGTTAAATCAGAGAACCCCAAGCTGTGAATAAGGAAGCCTAAAATCCAGTCTAGCTCTGCAGAAAATTGCTATCCTTTAAAAATAAATACCTATCCAGGATTCAAATACTGGCACCATAGAAATGATATCAGTACCCCTAAAATAAGAATATACATCAAGCTACACTAATTTCAGATTTGGGTGCTCTGATACAAATTAACTAAACACTTGACTATGTGGTTTGCTATGAGTTTTCCTTGAAAAGAAGGACAAACATGACTTACTTTTCTTTTATAAATATCTTATACATAACAGTCACTCAAAAATTTTAATGAAATAAAACACAAAGTATTCATGTATCAATATATCACCTTTTGAAAATTTCTTACACCTTCCCTTAAGAATACTTTCTCTTGGGCCGGTGAGACGGCTCAGCGGCTTAAGCGCCTGCCTTGCAAGCGCGAAGGCCCGAGTTCGACTCCCGGATCCCACATACGAAAAAGGGGCCGGTGATATCGCTCAGCGGCACGGGTGCCTGTTGGCGCGCGAGGTCCTGAGGTCGTCCCCCCGGTACCCACAAAAAAAAAAAAAAAAAAAAAAGAATACTTTCTCTTTAACACACTTTTTCTTTAAAACTAATTTCTTTTTTTTTTTTTTGAGACAGGCTGGCCTTGAACTCACTATGTAGCCCAAGATGGTCTGGAACTCACAGCAATCCCCCTGCCTCAGCCTCTCAAGTGCTGGATTATAGGCATGTACCACCACACCAGGCTAAAACTTATTTCTGTAAGACTCTTTAAAACTAACAGGGAAATGACATAGTTTCCTGAGCAAGCAAAGTATAGGTTTCAGACATAATTACAGATTAGTTTTCCCTCACTCATTTTCACTTTTGGAATTTTCCTTGGTTGTAGGAGCAGCCAATGGTAAATTAACATTATAGATTAGTGAATGCATTGTTGTAGGGCAGCCACCATCAATCAACATACCTTCTAACTTAATATTCTGGCATAACTAGTCTGTTTCTTACATACAAAAGCTCCTGGAATCCCTTTTATCCATATTAATGAATAGCAAAGATCTCACACCTGAAATATAGGTCATTTCCAGAATTGCATCATTCATCAGAATAACAAAGTATGTCATCTACCCATCAGAATGCTGGGAGAATGACATGAAAAGGATCCCAGGCCTACCCTGCAGCAGCCTTCTAAGGACACAAAACACCAACATGAAAGGAAGGGTCCCCCTGTCTCCCAACCTTCCCATAGCACGAAATTCCCTTCTGGATATGACTCCAAAGACACTGGCCTTTGAAACCAGCTTGGCTGACAGAAGCCATGATAAGGGCAAGTATCTCTTGCCACCAACGTATTGGGAGACCTCTTAACTGAGCACCTCTCTACTTCAGTTTCCTTCTCTTGAGTGGTGAACCCCCCCATCCTTTCCCTACAATTCAACTACCTCCTAAGATAACGTGAAAAAACAATTAACATCAAGAATATGGTAAGCAGTCACTAAATATTAGTAACTGTCAACATAACATGGCCTGTGAAGTTGTTAGGGTTTAGATCTAAAACAGCACCAAAGCCTCATGTGATTAGAAGGTGACTGGATTATGGAGGTGTTATAGCTGACCTGGTATTGGGAGGTGGAGTCTGTCAGAAAAGGCAGGTCACTGTGGCTGTGACCCGGAAGGGTATATCTCCCTTCCCAGCTCCTCTCTTGAGTCCCTCCGCTTCCTGGCTGTCATGCAGTGATAGCTTTCCTTCCACCATGCCACCAACCATGCAAGGACTGAAACTTCTAAAATGTGAGTCAAAATAAACCTCTCCTTTAAGTCGAATGTTGGATATTTGTCTCAGCAATGAGAAAGTTAAGACAGAAGTCTCTCATTTACTCCTCAAAGAAAATAAGTCAGGCAGTGTAGTATTAAGGAGCAGCTCTCAAAACATAATCCCCAGAACCAGCAGCAACACAAAGAAATGCAAATTCTTGGACCCTAAGGCAGCCCAACACAGTCGGAAACTCAAGGGTCCAGCAATGTGTGCTCTCTGGGCAACTCTGCTGCACACTGAAGTTTGGGAACCCCTGGCTTAGAAGTTAAAAGTTTGAAATTTGGTACCAAAGCATGGGTTCAAATCCTTGTTTTGTACCATCTTTACTGCACAACCTGGAACAAGTTCTTACCTTTAAAAACCCTGGTTCACTAACCTAATTTTCAAAGGGTATGGGGGCTGCAGAGAGATTTTAAAGTTTAAACGAGGACTAGACAGTAAAATGTCTGGCAAATGGTAAACGTCAATACGTTAAATGAGTGAAAAGAATTTCGAAGATGTTAAGCAATGTGCCTAAATGTAGTAACTTGCCATATTTACTCTGTAATCATGGATTTCATCTGAACTCAATCTGAGACAAAAAGAATGTACCTCTTAGAATTATGCTCAAATTCCATCTCATATCATAAGCTGTTCAGGAAATCTGATTTTTCTTTCGATAAAGGAATTAGATACCATATCAAAAAATCCCACACCACAGGAAGTGGCCTTGTCTATATCCACTGTCTCTAAGAATGTCTCTTTGACTACCTCCATGAAAATGAACAGATTAATGAGCCCCTGTGCCAGGTTACCCTGCCCTTGATTCTCTGAGGGCTCTACCTCCTTATCAGTGATGCCATAAAGCACACACAACCTAAAGAAATGAAGCATGAAGAGATATGAAAATGATAAGTCTAACTGTCAAAAGAGAGATCTTAAAGACAAGTTTTACCTACCACCAAATCAACATCTATAAGCCTGAGTATGATATGAACATGTTTATTATTCTCAGAGGTCAAGTAAGTTATAAAAGTTTCAAAACATGTGCTATTATTGCAAGTTATGGTAACTTGATTACATTTGGAAATAATTCCGTTTTTCCATGAATTAGTCAGTAGATAATAAGCAGTTAACTGCCATTGTTATAAGACTAAAATTACATCTGCAAGTATAGACATCATTATGAACTCAGTGACTAACTAAGAAGTTTCTATTGCTGAAAATTTTATACAAGTTTCTTTGCAGTGTTAGTTTAAAAGTCAATTTAATACTTTATTTTCTGCATCTAGAAAACATCTTTTTTCTGTCTTCTATCAGTAAATAAAACCATTAACTATCAAAAGTTTAGTACTAAATTCTTATCCAAATTAGAAAATATAAATAGAATAATATCCTCCGGTGCCAAACAAACAAAATCAAGGAAGAATCCAATTATACCACTATCTTGATAAAGGGAAAAAAACTATTATAATAGCCTATAATATATTCAGTGCCCACCCTCACTGGGCACTCATTGGAAAGCCATAAGCCTTTCCTCAAATCTCCTGGCTCCTCTTTGGACATTCACGTCCTAACCACCTGCTCATCCTAACCTACAGATGTTAAATCTAAAGGACTATAAGAGGCCCTATCAGAATCTCTCTTCTTCCACCTAACATTAATTCTTCATGAATATACTCTTTACAGGCAATGTTTGTGGGTGATTCACCTTTGAAAGAGGACATGGCATATGCTTTTGGTTGTGGGACTCAAATATTAGAAAAACTCAATGATTACAATATTCTATGTCCGAAAAGGTCAATTTTATACATATTAATTACACTAATAGTATAAAACACTTACCATGTGCTTATCACATATCACACTTTTTTTTTTTTTTTTTGGTGGGTACCAGGGGTCAACCTCAGGACCTCGCGCGCCAGCAGGCACCCGTGCCACTGAGCGTTATCACCGGCCCTTTTTTCGTATGTGGGTTCCGGGAGTCGAACTCAGACCCTCGAGCTTGCCAGGCAGGTGCTTACACCGCTGAGCCATCTCACCAGCCCATCACACATTTTAATATATGTAAATGTATGAGTTAAAGTCTCATAAAAGTCTACAAAGTAGGTATAATTATTATCTCCATTGAAACAGCTTATGTAAGAAAAAATACCTATTTGTAGTCAAATAAGCATGTGTTGAGGCAACACAAACCTCTCCGTAGTCAACATTTATACTAAGGGCAGTAGTGGCTGCATACTCTGCTGCCAAGGCTTTCACACTTCTATAAACCTTCACTCTGAAGAAGAAAAAAGCAAAATCTAGTAACAAACAAAAGGAAAAACACCTATCCAAAGGCATGCAATTCTTAAATTCTTAAATATTTTATCAAACATATAAAAAGATGCTTTAAAAAAAAAAGCATGATTTATAGTCTGAACAGCAATTCCTAAGTAGAACTATGTAACTTATTGCATATATTTCTTAAACAGGTTATAAAATAATTACAATTTAACTGTTTATATTGTCTGCCTATTTAAGCTAAAAAAAACAACAACAAACCTTGGTACTAATAAGGCAAAAGTTTTGGTTACGTTTCCCACAGAGCTCTTAAACACAGAACCAACCAGAAAATATTGTTTAGGGTAGTGGTTCTCAATCCTAAGGGTGCATCCAATTCAATTGAAATGCTTATTAAAACACAGACTGCTGAAGCTATCACCAAAGTTTCCAACTCAGTAGATTTGGGATTGGGCCTAAGAATTTGTGCTTTTAACAAATTCCCAGGTATGAAGATGATGCTGGTCTCTGGACCACACTTTGAGCATCATTGTTTAAAGTATACAAATTATATCCATACATAACCCAACTAGGTGATGGAGAAACAGAAAACAGTATCAAATTGAAAACAAACCTGGGGGCAAAAGACTGTACTTCAGAAATATCTGTTAGGGAAACTAAAATATTTAAACATATAAAATGGTTTAATAGTCCTAGGATTTAGAACAGGTAACCTCATTTAATTTTAAGTAAACGTTTCTTCAAAGGACATGTAACTCATTTTAAAACAACAGAGTTCTCTTTTTCCTTCATTTTCTCACTTACATACACAATAATAACAAGTATTCAATATCATTAGTCATTAGGGAAATGCAAACCACAGTTGACACTTACTATACTTAAAAATTGAAAGTAAACAAGTGTTGACAAAGATGTAGAGATATGGTAGCCCTGTACATTGTTGGTGGAAATGTAAAATGATTCCTCCTCTATGGAAATAGTTTAATAGTTCCTCAAAAACTTAAATACAGAATTATCATACAATACCAATTCCACTCCCAGACCTGTTCTTGAAAGAAATAAGTACTCAAATAGCTACATGTATGTGCATTTCCATATCAGTATTATTCACAATAGCCAAAAGGGTGGAAATAGCCCAAATTTCTACCAACAAACAAATGGATAAACAAATTGTGGTACACGTATGCAATGGCATACTGTTTAGCTACGGAGTGCTTACACACACCATGCTGTGGATGAATCTAAAGACAGCAGGCTAAGTGAAAAAGCCAGACATGGAAGGTTACATATTGCTTATTCCATTGTATGAAATATCCATTCCATAAATCCAAAGAAACAGGAATAGCAAAAGGGGTGAATATAGACAAACTGTTTAATGGGTACTGTGGAGTGACGGGAATGTTTTGAAAATAAGTATAAGTTGAGGGTTGCACAAGGTTGTGAATGTACTAAATGTCATTTACTATTTATTTGTTCACTTTTAAATGTTTATGTTATACAAATTTTGCCTCAATGAACTGGTTTTTAAAACAGTAACAAGTATATAACAAAGACAAGATGCCAAGTGAATAAAACATTTTCTCATGAGGTAATATTAAAACCATGGGAAAATGTTCAACATCACTAATAAAAGAAATGCCAAATAAAACAATAATGAGGCTTAATTTTAACCCTATTAAAATATCAAGTTTCTGTTTTGTTTTGCTTTCTTAGAGAAGAGACTCAGGTCTAGTGAGGATGTAGGGAAATCAGTTACTTTCATTCATTGCTGGTGACTTTGTAATTCGATACAATTCTTTTAAGAAAGACTTGGCAGTATTTAAAAAAAAATTAAAACTGTTGATTCCATTTAGCCTGGGAATGCTATTCTTTTTTCACATCTTTTTTATTAGTGCATATTAGTTATGCAGATTAATGGGCTTCATATTGGAAAATAACATGCACATGACATACTTTAATCACTGTCACCACCCCTGTCACTCCCCAAGAGCATTCTTCTTGTACAGGCTTCTACGAACTCTGTCGTATCTACTCACTTCTACAAAGAGTAAACTGTCCCCACAGGCCTCTTACTGCACTGTTGTAGCTCCCTCATCCCCGGCTGTTATTGGTCTCTCTAGCACAATGCCTACCTCATACATAGTTGGTGCATAAAAAATGTTGATTGAATGGATGACACTTAGGAAAGATGAAAATTTTAAAAACAATCATATGATAGGGGCATTGTAAATTATTCTTTAAAGATTTTTCCATTTATTCAGATGTAATGGTAAAGGCATTTGCTCAAATAACAAGTTGAAAGTTGAATCAGGGTGATGGTTGATAAATATGTTACCTTACAACTAGAATAGGATAGAAGAAAATTCGTTAGTATTGCATCAAAATACTTGGTCTCATGACTTATTTTTACTTCTTAAAATTACAGTACGTTAAATATCATAATGAATAGTTTAAACAGAAAACAGGTACATTCTTAGTTACAAAGATCTAACAGGATTTATCTCAGGTGTTTCATTAATTCAGTAAGATTTTAAAAAAAGTATTTTTACTCCACAGAGGAAAATAGAGCAAGAGTGCAACCACTTTAACCTAAACTCTTCTCTAAGAGTCAAAATATGTTTGCTTGTTGGATTATTTTGTTTTGAAAAATGGTTTGAGAATTTAAATGACTATGCCAGCCAAGAAGGTAGGATTGTTTGAGAAAGGAAGAGGACTTAAAGGATTATTGTCCAAACAAACAAAATCCACGAAGGCTGCCTCATTCCCCAAGCTGTAGTTCTCAACAACACAAAACCGATTTCACCACAAACAATAATTATGTAAAGTTGAAGACTGGAGATACTTGAGTACTCACTCTGGAAAATATGCTCCACTCAGAGCACCAGTCTGCTATCCCTAATGAATAGCCCCATGTTATACTCAACCTCTTTTGTAAGGAGGTTAATTAATGATTCAAATAAGCCTATATTACTTTTATCAAAATTTGTGGAACTAGGAGGATTGTTTTTAACTCCTTTTAACCTCACTAGAGAGGGATAATCCCACTTAACAATATGATGTGTTTCATCCCAGGCTTTGCTTTTAAAATGAATATATAGGGGCCGGTGAGATAGCTCAGCGGCATAAGTGCCTGCCTGGCAAGCGCGAGGTCCTGAGTTCGACTCCCGGAACCCACATATGAAAAAAGGGCCGGTGATATCGCTCAGCGGCATGGGCGCCTGCTGGCATGTGAGGTCCTGAGTTCGACCCCCGGTACCCACAAAAAAAAATTAAAAAATAAAATAAAATGAATATATAGATATATATACATAACAAAAATGCACATTTTACAAAGTTGTTCTAATATAAAAGAACTAAGTTATACATATAAACGATATAATTCTACAGTTTTAAATTTAAAAAAACATACTTTATACAGGTATGAAAAATACACAAAACATTAGGATAACCTATTATTATTAAAGTCCCTCTTTCACTTTCCTATAGAGTGATTATTATTGCAGTATTTTGGTACTTATTCAGGCCATAAATTCATAGACTTTTAGAAAACATACAAACAAGCTTATGCTATGATCATTTTCTATGACCTAGTATGTTAGTAATCTTTCAATGAGTATACATTTAAATTTACCTCAGTCTTTTAATATTTACATGCAGTGAGATTACAGCCTGTTATTACTAATCATCAACTGACAGACATGAGTTTCCATTTCCTTCAAGAGAAACCAATATTTAAGTGTACAGGTGAATATTTTCAGCTGTACAACTATTTCTCAGAATGAACTCCTAGTTGTCAAAAATATGCACATTTTTAAGTTACAAAATGTCATGCATTAGAGAAGTATACTTTAAAATATTAGCATTTAATTTTTTAAATATCTGTAGAAGTTCTTCTCCACATGGGCTTTACTAATTTGTACTCTTGTCCACAACAAAAGTGAATACACATATTATCCACATTCCACACCACCCCCAGATATTATCTGGGGTTGGAGTAATCTAATAACTACTACAGAACTGAATATCCCTTATCTGAAATGCTTAAGACCAGCAGTATTTCAGCTTTAGAACCTTTTAAAACTATTTGCATGTATAGAAGATATCCTGGCGATGGTACCCAAGTCTAAACATGAAATTCATTTATGTTCCACATATAACTTACACACATAGCCTGAAGGTAATTTTATATAATAATTTCAATAATTTTGCGCATGAAATAAGATTTCATGGTGTGAAATTTTCCACTTCTAGCATGTCAGAACTCTAAAAAGTTTTGGATTTTGGAGCATTTTGGATTTCAGGTTTTTAACTTATGGATACTCGTCTTGTAGTAAGGCTGTAACCTTCATATATATTTGCTTCTTTTGTGTACTAGTGTTTTTAAATTGTGCTATTTGTCCTTATGGATCCGCAGCAACATTTAATATACTCTGGATGTTAATCCTTTGTCAAGTTGCAAATATTTTGGGGAGGATATTACTTATCTACTAACTTTATTTATAACAAGCAAAAGATCAATTATTTAAGCAACGAGAAGACACAGCCAAGTAGAGGACAAAAGCTAGACCTATCTCTACCTCACACCAAAATTAATTTCATGTAAGTAATTTCATATAATTTCATTTACATGTGAAAAACAAAACTGTCTCGATGAAAAGTATGGAACTTAATAGAAGAAAGGTTGTACAAGAATTCTTCAAGTCTCCTGGGATCCATTTCTGTGTTTCAACTTCATTCCTTTAATAGCACATAATGCTGAAAATAAATACATGAAAAACAAAGACTATAAAATATTAGCAGAACTGTTGGTCAAGGATTTGAATATATGGCTTTGCTCTCTTTGCTCCCTGTTAAAGGGGCAATTAATAAACATTAGAAAGATGTTAAAGATTTATGAGACCAAAAAGGCTTTCTCCTTTATTTACTCAAAAGGCTTGGGGGAAAGGAATAAAATGGAAAGTACATGGAGTACATGATTAAAAGTTATTTAATGTGGTATCCTTCCTCTATACCATACTGGGAAATACAGTCCTATAGCAGGGAATGGCATAATTGGGACAAATTTTTAATTTAGGAAAGTGAATTTAACAGAATTGTAGATCAGACTGTAGCAGTGGTTCTCCAAGTGTAGCCCCAAGCCAGCAGTAGCAGCATCACCTGGTAACTTGCTAGAAATGCCAATTATCCAGTTTCTTTCCCAGAACTTCTAAATCAGAAACTCAGCATGTAAGGATCCTCAAATTTATTAAGCTTTCCCCATGATTCTAATGCCCTTCTGGAGTGCTGCCTGCTATAGTGCAAGAGCTACTGGCCTGGAAAGAGGCTGAAACCAAGCTCCCTTTTCCATTACATCAAGATGTATGAACAAGATGTGTGAAGTATGATGCTAGTACTCTAGCAGTTTGTCCTACAGACAACTAATGGCTGCCGTCTACATGGTAAGTGATCTCATGGTAGACAATGCTTCCACAGTGGCATCTACATGTTTACTTTGGAAACAAACTGAGGATGCCACCTTCTTGTACCATCAGAAATCATTCAAGTAACACCAGGGGTAGAATTTTGCATGGTGGAAGTGGGTGGTGACTTTAGTTGAACACAAAGTAATCCTCACAGAAACACAATAGTAGAATCTCTGAACTAAAGCACTCAATTTTCTGTCTTGCAGATCTAGAGAGGCCCTGTTTGTTAAAAGGGAAGAAATATTCAGCTGGAAACCCCTCTGGCCCAGAGTCCACACCAGTGGCCTCCTTCTATACACTAAGTCTATAGTAACTATTCTCCTAATCATTCCAACCACAAGAAAGCCTCCTACTCTGGACAATTACTAGTCATCTGGAATTTAGTAATTCCAAACTGTGCTTTAAAAAAAAAAAAAAAGAGCATCACGTAAGTTTAATTTATATTCTATAAAAATTTTCTCTTGTAACTCTACAAATCAGTAATTTTGAGCACATTTATGCAGTTATAATCACTACACAGTCTAAGTTTAGCCCAGTTCCACCCCCGCCAAAGGTCCCTTGTGTCCATTTACAGGTACTCCTCAACCCTAAGCCCACCTCAGGCAACCACTAATTTACTTTCTGTCTGCCATAGATTTGCCTTTTCTGGAATTTTCTTGATATGGAATCATACAATTTGTGGTTTGTTCTGTCTTCTTTCATTTATCGTAATATTTTTGAGGTATAACATGTTGTTGTATATATCAATAATTTATTCCTTTTACTGCTGAATAGTATTCCATTACACAGATAGACCACGTTTTGTTACTCACTCACCAGTTTATAGACATTTAGATTGCTTCTACTCCTAGCTATTATGAATAACGCCTACATCAACAGTTGCATTCCCAGCCTAAGTTTTGAAAGGGAGAAAAACAATTAGATTTCAAGCTTGGCGGGAGGGGCCAGGTTTCCTGACACAGTTGGCACAAGTTATTGGCATAATGTTCCACAAATATCAAACAAGAGAAGAAAGAAAAACTAGCTAGTATCAAGAATATACCCTTGTTAACAATAGGAAATCATGAGACAAGATGGCAAGAGTGGAAATATATTGTTTCACAGCTCAGAAGCAGGACATCCACAACACAGGTTCTTACAACACCAACTACTGAAAAATCTACCAATAATGAGCCCAAGAGAGTCAAGGAAAAAACAGCTTGACACATAGGTAACAAAAATATGCTTTTATACATGCAGTTCCCTGTACCTGGAATATCTTCTCTCCATACCACTTTTTCACCATCCTGCCCTTTTCTTAGTTTCACTCTTACAGCTGTCCTTTAAGGTTCAATTTCTTTAAATATTAATTAAAACATCGTCTTCTGCAAGAGGTCATCCTATTTCCTAGGCTGTCACTATTCAGTGACATTTTATATTTTGGCTTTGGAAACATTTCAATAATTCACACTGTTTACATTTTTTTAGTTCACGTATGAGTTCACTGAGTTCCTACTGCTTTTTCATCTTTGTATGCCAAACAGATAGCATGGTACGTGGCACTCAACAGATGTTTCTTAGAGAAAACAGTGAGTGAGTGATTTCCTGGTAGCTGTTTCTGTGGAGCTCAAGACTCAGAGAAAATATCTAACTGATAATTCTACAGGGGTTTCCAATAGCCACATCAAATGTAACCCATACAGAAGACAACTCTTGATTCCCCTACACAACTCCTTTCCCCAGCCCCATGCCTCTCCCAAAAACCCTGTCTTTGTAGGATGATACCAACTTCAACAGAGATGTTCAAGTAACAACCCAGGAGGCTGTCATCTGTGATGCCTTCTCTCTTATCACCCCCACATTCAATCCATCAAAGTCCTGCAGGCTCACTCTCCAGGACATAGCCTCAGTCCATACAACTTTCTCTCTCTACCACCCACCTCTCTAATCAAAGCTACTAGCATCCGTTTCCTGGGCTGCCATGATAACTTCCTAACTGGCTACATTTCCATCCTCATTCCTCTATAATCCACTCTCCACGGCAACTGGTGGCCTTTTAAAAAGTAGTTTAAAAATCTTTTATGTAAAAAGTTTAGCAGGAAATTGCATGAAAGAACTTTCCTCATACAATATAAAAGTACTACATGTCCAAGTTCCCTTTGACCATTAGCTCTTACTGCAGTTCTCACACTCCTCTCCTCAAAATATCTACTACAAGTGCAATGTGTGTCCTTCCAACTTTTCTCTGCAGATAGCCTTGAAAACAAAGAGTATTCCTTTAGCATAAGTAATATACCATGTGTATCATTCTGCAGTTTACTTTTTCATCCACCAATACAACATATAAGACTTCTCATGTTGTTTCCTTATTTTTAATAAGTTTAGATCACAGTTTATTTAGCTATTCCATATAGCCCAGTATTGATGGGCATTTTAATTGTACCCCAAACGATGCTACATGGAATACCCCTGAATAAGCCCGAGGTTAGACAAAGACAAGTACTTTGCTCAGGAGCAGATTTATACAGTTAATCTCAGAAAGTGCTACCTGTCACACACTTTTACAAAGGATGGTTGGCAGCCTCTGCAGGACAGCAATGGGCCAAGGTCCCCAGTATAAAGGTTTCTGGTCCTGTAAATCTCCAAGCCTATGTCACACTGATTTCTAACTAGCATGTGTCAGGCTCTCTAGATTAAAGGCACAACTATGAATCCAGAGTTTTAAGAACTAAGGCTTGATGACTCAGGGGAAGTGGCTATTGTCACCATCTAGAGCCAAAACATGTGAATTTCATAATGTGAAGTTGCTGTTGTTTCAGTAGGTCTCAACTCTGTCAATCTTGCCTAGATAAATGCACCATGTTGGTTTGGCCACGTGAAGATTGCATACCTGCCAGATTTAACTGAACATATTTCCTGATGCTATAGTGATACAGTTAGCAGAGCCAGGTCTTTCACTAAGAGTTCTTTACATAATTGCCCTAAATGGAATTATATAGCATTTGACTCTCAGTGATATTCCTGGGTCTGGAAGTAGAGAAGACATTCTCAGGTAAGTACAGGTCTTCCAGAATGTGAAGACCATAGAGGCATCTGACCAGATTCCTAGAAAATTAAACCAAGTCTGATTGCTTCCAAAGAAAGCACTGAAAAGGTAAATGAGTTGAACAATCTCCCTGCACCTATAGCTTCCATGCTGAAGATAAAGCATGCTTAGTATTTCAAAGATGACTGTTAGCAGAAAAAACTTTCTATCTGCATTCATAAACGTTATCCTGGTTTGGGTAACATTGACTAAGGCTTTCTAAACTTTGATAAAAGTCGTGATTGCAGTCAACTACCACACAATGACTGTTTACATATTTTATATACAATGACTGACTTAAGAAAAAGAAATATGGGTTGGGAATGTAATTCAGTGGTAGGGTGCTATGCAAAGGCCTGGGTTCAATCCCCAGCACCAAAAAATGGTGGGGCATCTTTGTTTCACCTTTCTTGAATCTTGGGAACACCAAAGGAGTATAATAAACATTTACAGCCTTTGACCAAAGATCCTACAATTTCCTTCAACTTTCTTTGTATTAGTTTATTTTCTATCAAATTTACAAAGATTATAGGTGAGTTATTAACATCAGAATCTAATTTGATCTTTTAGAGTATGTTTAATATTTGACAAAAACAAAGCTGAATTTTTTAAATATACATTTCCGTGACCAAACAACTGAACTGGCCATCCATGTTCACCTTCCCTGACATTTATGATTTACATGATTTCACTTATTTTTTTCTATAGTACTTGATATAACATGAACAAGAAGTACATATTTTTTATAGAAGTTACTAGGATTTACAGGCTTTTACCTCAGCAGAGCTAATACACATGTCTATCTACAATAGTTACTGTCTATCATATCAGCCAGTTTTTTTCTTGTTGATATCATCTTTCTCCTATCTCCCCACTTGTTTTGTCCATCACTGTAGCTGTTAGTGACTAGAACAATGGTTAATGTTCATTCAACATGTGTTCATGAATCTATTTTCTGTCAACCACATCTGTACTAATGACCCCATCAACCACACTAAAGCCCTCCCAAGATATTTGGTTTTTGCAAGTATTTCTCTTACAAAATGCCTCATCCTCTCTCTGAGTACAACACACAAAAAGAAAGAATCACAGATATTTTAAAGTTCCTGGGTTGGAATTTCAAGAATCAAATATTAGAAAACTAAGAAATGCTTCTCAATAACCTAAGGAACAGTATTAACATGCTACAAATCAATTCCATACATAGAGTTTGCTTTGCTAGTTAAACATATGATTGAATTTTTATAATTTATGGGGAGACTTTATTTGGTGGTATTTCTTTGTGCTCTCTAGCCTCTATTTTGCTCTGGCATAGCACCAGATCCTCTAACCACTAAAAATTAAGACATATGGAATGTGAGGAATGTCCGATAACTTCAGAGATCAGCTCTTAGTCATAAACAAAAATGCACGCCCTTTGAGCTTAGATTCAAATTCAATTTGAAGCAAACAAAAGTCATGAGGCTGAATGTTGGCAAAGTGTACAAGGTGAAGTGGGGTAGGCTGGGAGAACTCTAAATTTAGTTCATCACTGCAAAGACAAATATTGCTTTATTTTAAATGTTAATAAATTGTACAAAGCATACTTTGGTTAAGCTTTAGATTAGTAGCACCTGAGTTAGAAAATCAAACCATTAGAAATACTTCTGTTCCCATATTCTTTCACTAACATCTCTTTATTGGGGCCACATCATTAGTTATTTATTTAGTCAATAGGTTCTAGTATTATTCAAGAGTCAATAAAAACAAAACTATAAAAAATAAAGAGCTTTGAAGAACTGCTCTAGTCCAAAAGAGAAATAACAACCAATTACAACTTTATATGCACATATATAATCAGAAAATATTATACACACATACAAACATATATAAAGATGGGGAGGAGAAAAAGCAAATATGGAAAAATGCTAACATCACATATATTTATATATATATGCACATGTGTGTGCACAATACTTAGATGTTCATTCTACTCTTCATTTCTTCATGTTTGTAATTTTTTGTTATAAAAAGTTGGGAGAAAAAATCCATTTTGAAGAACTTCCTGTAATGGTACTGATTCAGTACATGTACTTATCTATACTCCCTCTAGAAAACAGCAGAAAGGGATTATTTTAAAAGGCATAAAAATAAAAGGACAAAGAGTAGCTCGGCAGACAAGAGCAACAAAATATGGGGTGGTAAAAAACAGATGTCAGAGAGGTGAGTAACTTAGCACATCTTATGTTAACACCAGGAAAGCCTAGAAGCAGAATCCTACTGCAACAGCCTGAAAGGACTCGAAAACTCCAGCATCAGGGACTTCAGGTGGTACAGTGAGACTATGAAGCACTTGCCAGTCTTAAGAAGCACTCAAACACCCCCAGTCTGCCTTGGCCCAACCTGGCATCTGATGAAGTATATTCTCCAGAGACTAGCAATAACTCTAGGGACTGTGGCCTTGCAGACAGCAGGTGCAGTTGAAAGATGGAGTACTTCATTAAAAATAGAAAGATGAAGGGAACATGAATGCAGTGGACAGCATACCTCCTAAACTCCCCTTCTATCACTCAGCTTTCAGAACCCAGGGAGCCAGGCATAGGCAGTTGGTGGAACTGTTCCTGGGAAAACCATCCAGCCCAAGAGGAAACATCTACTGACATTAATATCTGGGAGTGCCCTACAAGAAAGGCCAAGCCAGATCCCTACCATACATCCACACTCCACCCACTAGTGTAGTGCTCCCAAACAGTTTTTTGTGCCTCATTCTAAAATATGACTGACAGCTATACCTGTTTTAACATGCTAGGCAATGCCACAGTAAAAAACAATACCAAAGTCTCAGTGGCTAAACACAACCAACCTTTCTTTCTCACTCAAACCAGGTCCAAAGTGTTCCTAGATTCCTCCCCAAGCAGCAGGCCTCCACAGTGTGGCTCAGCATCCCAGACTACCTCTTGGGTGCTGTAGTGCCTCCAACATCACACCTGGGGGGAGGGGAGACATGAACCAATCTATGAACCAAAACAAGTCACATGGAGGGAGGGACATTAATCTTCACGTCTGCCCAGAAGGAATGAGTAAACCACAATGGTTGATATTAGCTACGTTCAATGCAAAAGCATAGAATACTAGGCCACAGAGATGAAAGCAGAAAGTAAAACAAACACTGAAGATATGAAACTAATGCAATTCAATGAATAAAAGAAAAACTCCAATTTCCTTCAGAGAAGCTGAAGAAAATTTCAATTGGTACTTTCAGAGTGATGGAACAGGTTATTATCAAAGTAGAAATATTTGGAGAAAAAAATTTAAATTCCTGGAAATAATATGACATCAGAAACAAATCCAATAATAGAAGGGTTACAAGAGTAAAACAAATAAAAGTGGAAAGATAGAAAATGTGTACAATGAATCCATGAGCTCTGATATCTAGTATGACTTCCCCAGAAGAAAAAAAAAGTAAATACAAAAGGGAAATATTATCAAAGAACTAGTACAAGAAAATTTCCCTGAACTGAATGACAATGGTTTCCTGGTTATATATGGTCCACCCAGAACAGAGTTAAAAAATACTGATATCAAAGCCCAACACTGAAATTTTAGAACATGAGGGCAAACAGAATAGCCTAAAAGGCTATTCTGAGGAACCAGGGGAGTGTCCGTCTGTCTCTTTCTCTCTCTCACACCTAGAAACAATGGCATCAGACTTCTCAAACACAACATTGGAAGCAATAACACCATTGAGCGATATCATCAAATTTTTACTGCTAATTATTTCTAACCTGGAATTATAACCCTAGCTAAAATGTCAATCAGGTACGACAGCAGAATCATGACACTTCTTAGATGCAAAGCTTCAACAAATGTATCTCCCACGCTTCTTTCTTAACACAACTCTGTCTAAAGAGAGTTAACCAAGAAAACTGGAAGAAAAAAAAAAGAAAGAAAGAAAACCGGAAGACATGAGAACCAAAAACCAGCATCTAACACAGGAAAAAGACAAATGAAATCTATAAGCTGGCAGTAAATAAGGAGCCTAGGATGACCGTGTGTAGCAGTTATGTTGATTAACCATTCCAAAATGGAGACTAAGCCGGGAATGGTGGCACATTCCTGTACTTGGGAGGCTGCGACAGGAGGATTGCTGTGAGTTCGAGGCCAGACCAGGCTACACAGTGAGTTCAAGGCCAGCCTGAATTACAGAGCAAGACCCTGTCAAAAAAAAAGTGAAAATCAAAATGGAGACTAAAATCAGAAGGTACAGGAGGCTTCAAAGTGACAGAATTTCTGGTGTGTTTGAATACATTAAAATAGTATCTATGAAAGGAAATTTGTAGACAGCAGGTCCTGACAGCAAATCGGTGACAGAGAAAACTAAACAACTGGAAAAATAAAATACTACAGAGAAAACAAAAAGAAACTCAATCATCATACACTAGATTGGGCATCCATGACTAATATTTACATAATTATAAAAATGTAAACACTGACTACTGATTTCTCTACAAGGCAATATAATTCGCCAAGAAGATGAGGGGTGGGGAAGTATGGGTACTGGGGAAGGCATAGGTAACAGCTGAATCCTCCACAGTGAGAAGTCAGTTCTCAAAATCTAAACCTGAAAAAAAAACACATATAAATATGTTTTTAGATACCAAAAGAAACCACGAAATGTGGTCCACTCTAGGGAGAGAAAATCAGAAAATCAACTACTGTTTTTGCTTTGGGAACTTATTTTGTGCATTTGCTCATCATTACTACCATAACTGATTAAAATAAAGTTTCAAAAATCTTCCATTTTTAAAAATCTCCCATTAAGTTTCCAATTTTAATGTTAAAAGTCACAAAACTTTTTCTACTGTCTCTGTTTATTGATTTCAAATTAATCCCCAAAGAATCTCATGTAAATTTTAAATTTGCTGAGAGATTATTTAAAATACACTTTCTAGTATTCTAAAATACATAACGTAAAATATTCGAAGACATTACCACTGTAGGGTTTTAGCATAAACTAAGTTCTAGTGAATCTTTTTTTTTTTTTTTTTTTTTTTTTGTGGGTACCAGGGGGACGACCTCAGGACCTCGCGCGCCAACAGGCACCCGTGCCACTGAGCGATATCACCGGCCCCTTTTTCGTATGTGGGTTCCGGGAGTCGAACTCGGGCCCTCGCGCTTGCAAGGCAGGCGTTTACGCCGCTGAGCCATCTCACCGGCCCAGTTCTAGTGAATCTTAAAACAGAAAATATAAATAGTATACCCTATTCTTCTACCTTTTATTTAGATGCCCTTGTTATACTCAATGCACTATGAAGATACCAAATAATATATATGAAAGTGTTCTCCAATGTTATAGCATAACATAAATGCTTTTATTTTCATTTATTTTTGGTTTTGAACCCTTGAACTCTCCTCCCAAAGAAGCTACAATTTAATGGGAAGATAAGGCATATGCAAATATGTTTCTAACACAAGGCAGTTCATACAGAGAACCTTATAAACTGTACAGAGAAGAAATGAAGGCAGCTGATTAGGAAAAATTCCCCATACAGTTCCATTTGAAATGGTGGTTGCTCCTATAAACTCTCATCAGTTACCTTTCTTTTCATTTTACAAAGCAAAAAAAGAAACTAATTTCAGGAAATTATTTTTTAAGTGCCATTATACAATGAACATTTCTCTGCTCTTACTTCCCCCATACTCTCAATAAAATGCAAAATCAAGTCGCAAAAAGCACATCTCAACATCTCAGGCTCCACAAATTTCACCTTCAGGACAGAAACTGTACTCCACAAGTTCCCAAACCTGTTCTCCTCTCAAAAATCCTCTCCTCTTTACCCCCAAGCACTACCTATACATCTCACCACCTTCTGAATAACTGTAACTCCATGTCCTGGGAGCTGGAAAGTCTGTCTATGGAAGCCCTTGGAACTGTGGTGAGATGTCTGAAGATCACACGCATGGGCCTTAAATGCTTCATTTCTAAACCCTCCAAGCCTCTGTTAGGCTGGCCTATTTAGCTGGCCCCCCACTGTGATTTCAGGTGTCTGCATCCATCTAATGTTTTAAACCAGATGATGGATTACAGATGACTTACTATTTTTTAGAATGGAAGCCATTCTCTGGCCAAGAATATAGCAACTGTTAGTCTAATGTTCTTGTCTTTTTAAGCTAGTAAGTATCTCAAACATTAATCCTCTCACCATTACTTCTGCTCTGGTTTTATGTACATTTTGTCCAACAAACCTACTAGTTTCTAAATAACTTCAAGTACTACTTTCCAAAAAAAATAAAATTATCCTTTGAATTACACTCTTCTTTTGCAGTTTAAATTAGCATCCACTGAGAAAGTATTGACTTTCCTGCAATTTGTCTACTTAGGTAAATGTTTACCCGATTGTTTATATTAAAAACAGAAACTAGAATCAGGTTTTCAGAAATGTTCCTGTCCTAGGAATAAAATTTTATGTGCATGTTAAAATTATTAAAGACTTACTAATTTACTGGTTGAAGAGAGGAAGTTTTAGCACTTTATTCAACGTTTATTTTTACTAAATCTTGAATCTGCCCAAATTACTTGCATCCTTTACCACAAATATTATATTATACAAACAAATAAAGATTGTGTGTGTAAAGATACCTCATCATTTGGGTATACCATGGTCATCCCAAAATTGTGTTTTACAAGGTCTAACAGCCATCCAAAAACGTAATGTTAAAAAACTCACATTAACTTTCCATAAAAGTATAAAAAATATATAAACTATACTTGTCTTTCCTCAAACCTTAAAAGCTTTATAGTAACATATTATTTCAATAAACATCAATAATAGTTAAGCATAATTAAAGTAAAATAAAATTTTCACATTAGCGATTTGTAAGCTTGTACTCACTTGATGGATTTTGTTAAATTTACTATTCCCAAATTCTGAATATAGACTTTATAACACTTTATACTATCAAGTACTACATATCATATCTAATGTTTTTAAGTCTTATATTTTTTACACATGCCAGAATTAAAACCCTATTTCAATGTGTGAGAATTATATCTATTGCCTTTTTTTTTTCATTTTTATCCTTAATAACTTCTATCTCAAAAGCATATACTCTGGTACTCAAGGTCACACAGGAAGGAAATTATTGTTTGCTGGGAGGGGTGTTGTTGTTGGGTTGGGGGGCGGTGCTGGCGACCAAACCCAGCGGTAATTTACCACTGAGCTATATCCTCAGCTCTTCTTTGTTTATTTTGATACAGGGTCTTGAAAAATTGCCCGAGCTGGCCTTGAACTTCCAGTCCTCCTGCCTTAGCCTCCAGAGTAACTGAGATTACAGGCATGCACCACTGAACCAGGCTGAAAGTCTCCCTTCTTAGTGTTCCTTACAGTGTTCCTCCTTCTTAGTGTTCCTTCCTTACAGAATTTCTCAACACAACACACTTTAAAAAGTAACCTTCAACATCCTTGAAGTAGATAATCGTTACCACAGCTAAGCCAAGACACAGAGACACTGATGTGACCTGGCCAAAAGTAAATCAGAGAGTCCCCAAAATATAGCTCAATGATGAAGTAAAACACCTACTGCACAAGAAATCAGAGTAGGTAGGTCCTAACCCATCTCTGCCAACAACTTACTAGAGATTTCTGACATTTAAGAATCACTCTGATTGCCAGTTTTCTTCATCTTTAAAAAAAAAAAAAAAACAGGGTTTGATTCCAAGATCCAAAGTCAATTCATGCTCTAAAACAATAATTGTTTAGATTTTGTGACACTTAATTGTAGACTGTGATAATTCATACCTTACTTTCCAAAGGCCTTAAATAGAAATCTTAATGAGTCTTAATTTTACAATTTTGTTTTAAAACCTTGTGCGCCCAAATAGCCCTTTAGTATGTCTAGCAGGAAATACAACCTTAAAAAAAAAAAAAGTCAAATTTCTATGGCTAACTACATAAAATCCAAAGTACCTGGTCTGGCATTCAGGTTACTTAGCATCTCACCTCAACTTGCCTTCCCAACTTTTCATCTTCAGTGATTCCCTTTCCTGTTCCCAAAGCCACAAACTAAATGCGCTTTTCCTAAGTATACCAAAGTCTTTCCATTGCCCAAGTTTTTTGTTTATGCTATTTATCTTTACTTAGATTGTTCTCATCTCCAGTGTCAAGTCCTACTAATCTTTGAAGCTAGGGAGACCATATAATTAATCAGCCAAACTAGGAAAAAGGATGTTTACTTTATGGGACACTGGGACCAGTAGAAACCGATTTCTACTGAGATCGGCTGCCAAACAGAATGAACACATGCTGGCCCTATACAAAGCCCAAATCAAATGCATATGTACTAGATAGAAATAAACTCTCCTGGCCCTAAACCTCAATCACACTTAAATCTGTCTCTTTTCACTGATCATTTCTGCCACATGTGTGAGCTACGTATATAAAGGCTTTATCTCCCTACCCAAACCAAGGCATGCAATGATTCAACATTATATTCCCCTTAATGTCTAGTATAGAGTAGGTTCTCAATAAATATCTGATGAATAAATTATTTCCTAAGTACAACTAACTCCAGAACACAAAATAAAATTCTTTCAAATTAGCATACGCCTTTTGAAAACCAACACAGCACAGTTCACACAGAGAGAACCATACTCCTTGATCACATCAAAGATCTATCTCCCTCAGAGATGTACCATGTCCACAAACTACGAAGGTTTGTCCCACTGTGAAACTCCCATGATGCATCTGACAAATTTACATATGATGTCACATGGGCTGGGACAAAAGTCATGTAACTACTTGGCACCTTGCTGACAACATATCTAAGCTTTGGTACAAGATCTATGGAGCACTGCCCTTCTAATTTGTGAAGAGGTATTTCAGAAGCCCTATCCACTTTAGGAGATTTCTAGATTTCAGCACCGAAGGTTGAGAGATCACTTATGATCAAGCAAGGATTTGACTATCCTGAATCCCTAGGTATTTTATCTATACCCTTTGTAAATTACTGACTACTTTCTAGCTATGTATTCTGGACAACTGTAGGTCCATACCTGTAACCACTGATCTCTGTATCTTCCAGGGTACACAGAATAATGCACATCATATGCATTCGATGAATATTCATTGAATTAATTTTTAAAATCAAGTAAGTGACTAGAGATTGTGTACCAACTCAAATAAGAACCTCCTGCTCTGCTGAAATATGCTTCAAATATACACCAATTTAGGCTGCTTCAGTCACATATTCCTTCTCCTGATGTAAAAAATCCTGTGAAATAGATATGACAAGTCTATTTTACAAAATACTACAGTTCATAAAAATGAAAAGCACTGCCCAGAATGAGCCATAACAACAGAACCAATTCTTGAGATCAGACATTCTGTTCACCAGGACTACAGTATCTTGGTCCACACAGGAACAAAGCAAAGAGCTTGACAGATATGGTATTTATATAAAGAAAGTATTTAAAAGCTCACATTCTTATTCCTGAATGGTACAAACAACATTTAAGTGCCCCAAATGCCTTATCCAGTTCTAGCACTTTACTGAGAACAGGAAGGAAAGATTTTATTTTAAAATTCACAAAACCCCTATTTATTAGCTGCTGCTGTCAGCCACTAATATAGATAAACCTACCTATATTGGGGAAGAAAGGAGCACATACATGAGAGAAAAAAAGAATTTAACATACTAGAAAAGCAGAAGTAGAAAAATTACAGACTTTATTCAGGGAAGCAGAGGCAGGAGGATTAGAAGTTCCAGCCTGGCCAACTTAGCAACTCTGTGAGATCCTGCCTCAAAATAAAAAAGTTAAAAATGGGTTGATGTAGCTCAGTGTGAAGGCCCTGGGTTTAATTCTCAGTATTGAACAAAAAAGTACACAGCTTTAATTTTTAAGTTTCCACTACTAATACAAAATCCTAGTTTACTAAATTAAATGCAAATACTAAAAGTGTCATTATATCAGTCTAGCACTCTTCATTGCAAGGACATTAAATATTACTACATAAAAGTTCAAGTTACTTGGGGGACACACTTGAGGATAAATAAGGCATTTGAACATCTGGAATGTCCAACTGAATATGGACTCTTTTACGAAAACAGAAAGTCTTATAAGCAGAAAAAAGCATTTTAAAAAGCCAAACACATGTTTTGCCCAAGTATACGATATTCAAATTTCACAATATAGGATTTGAACAAAAACTTTTAAAGTTGTGCTCTATGCCACATTTCAGGTTCCTTCACTACTTGTGTAGTGTCTACATTCTTTATAACAGCAATTAAATTTAAACCTCAACGGGCTTCATTCCCACTTGCTATGAATCTGAAAGCATGAGAAGTAAGTAGCATTTATATAACAGGAAATATCTAAAAGCATTCTGCTGAGATTTCCTTCCCCCACGCCCCCTTCCACACCCATTCCTCAAACTGCCTTCAAAAGGCAGGCTGTGTTCTTTAAAAATCAAACATTAGTTACTAATAGAAATCGTGCACCTATTCCTTAAGTTTGTTTAGACACCACATCTCCACTAAAGTTGTATTTAGCCTGATTTGAACAATTTCTCAAGCCTAGCACCTGATCCTTAATGCTCAAATATTTTAATGCCATGCAAGTCAAATATGCTTTTCTGTTGTTATCAGGGTGGAATTTAGGAGGAAAAGAAAAAAGCTTACCAACTCGGCTTTCCATTCTCCACATACCAAACCCTGATCAAGAGGCCCTTCCAACGTTTGACTTGAATATGGCTTTAACACTCAAGTCAGAAGAGCCCTTTCACCTCTTTCCACCCTCTCTAACCCCCACTCCTTGACTTAACCTCAAATTAACTTTGCCCAGCCAGTCTGAATTCCTCTGGGCTTTTACTCAGTGAGTTTAAGACTGTGAAACAAACAGAATGTGAAGTGCACAGATTCAGGAGTGTTTGTAGTGTGTTAGAGGTAAAGAATGTTCATACTGCATTTAAATGAGTCTAACATTTATTCATCATTAGCACCTCTGTAACAACACATGATAACAGTTATTAGTTTTGGGTTTTTGTTTTTTTTTTTTGTGGGTACCGGGGGTCGAACTCAGGACCTCGCATGCCAGCAGGCGCCCATGCCGCTGAGCAATATCACCAGCCCTTTTCTCGTATGTGGGTACCGGGAGTCAAACTCAGGACCTCGCACTTGCCAGGCAGGCACCTATCCCACTGAGCTATTTCACCGGCCCTAGTTTTTTGTTTTTTGAGATAGGGTCTCCCTATGTAGCTTGGGCTGGCTTTGAACTCATCATGTAGCCAAGACTGTCCTCGAACTAGGCAGTAACAGTTATTGGTATCTGAGTTATTAAACACTCAAAATGTACCTTTTGGATATATTTAGACATGAAAAATTATGGTAAGAGAACATGGATATCACCAAACCAGAGGCAGTCATATGAAACTGGCATATAGTCAGCTATGATTTGCCTGGCCTTTCAACATCATGTGCCCATGTCTCCAGAAGCCAACCCATGTCCAGGAATACCCACAAGGTCTGCCTCCACCAAGGAGCATTCTCATAGGTGAGTCAACCTGGGCCAAACCCAATCCCCTCCAGGATCTACTCTCACAAGAAAGCATCTGCATCTTTGCTGGTCCCAAAGCTAGCACACAGCACAACAGTTTTCTCCAACAATGTAGACTGGCTTAAGAGTTTCCCAAGATACTACTGGTTTAAAAACAAACACATTGGGGCCGGTGAGATGGCTCAGTGGCGTAAGTGCCTGCCTGGCAAGCGCAAGGGCCCAAGTTCGACTCCCGGAACCCACATACGAAAAAAGGGCCGGTGATATCGCTCAGCAGCATGGGCGCCTGCTGGCGTGTGAGGTCCTGGGGTCGACCCCCTGGTACCCACAAAAAAAAAAAAAACCACATCCCTATGCTGGTGCTAATTTCCTCTGCCCTTTGAAGATAAATTTCAGCTAGGTACAGTGGTACACGCCTATAGTCCCAGCTATTTGGGAAGTGGAGGAAGGAGAGTCACTTAAACTCAGGAGTTCAAGGCCGGGGTGGGCAACACAGTGAGATCCCCTTCACAGAAGGTAAAACCACATAATGTAGAGGACACTTGTCTGCATTAAGTCATAATATTTTCCAAGTAAAGTAACTGTGAACTTAAGATGGTGCAATCTTACCAAATGAAATTAGAGCAGAAAGTAGATTTTACATGTACCCTCTTAATTGCTGCTCATAGAAATTATTTTGTCCAAACTGAAAGAGAGAATTTTAATTTCAGTTCCATTTTCTCATTATCCTCAAAATCTCTAAAAGCACCATTTTGTTAAATTGAGTCAATCCCAACTGAATAGAGTAATTCAGGAACTTGGCTCAACTGTCCATAGGAACACTAATTTCATTTCATCTAAAATTAATACAACCTGGAACATTAAAACAAGCCACTCCCACTAATCATGCCACCTTACTTGATGATTCAATTCTATCTATAATTAAGGTATAAAATTACAAGGCACCCAAAAGCTAGATCACATATTACTTTTGTATTGTTTTGTATTGTTTTCAAAAAATTGAAAACATCAAAATTAATTTTAGTAATTTTCAGCAACATCCATACACAATAAAACAATCAAGACAAAGGGTACTTCCAAAGTAATTTAGCAGTGACCTATAACTTTGGTGAAGTCAAACAATTAAAACGAAAAATAATAGAGGAAATACAGATGGATTCTAATTTACACAGGGGTTATGCTCCTAAAGCTCATTTATAAGTTAGCTCTTTGGTGCTCAGCTTACACATTTGCTTAGGTCCCCAAATCAGGTCCCAGAAGTCTCTGAACCTCACAGTTTACCTAACTGAAGTTCTCTGCATCCTCCCTATCACAAGACAAGTTTTGTTTTGTTTTGAACCAGAAGGATTTGTTATTGTGTTCTTACTACTACATGCAGCTGTGGCATCTGGGCCTCTCCTCTGGTGGTGAAAAAGATCCCCCGGCTCCACTCCACTGGTTGATGGTGGCTCCTGCAGCCTTGGGCAGGGGCGAGCTAGCCGTGTGGAGTATGAACCAGAGTGAATAAGAAGCTGCTGCCAGTCACTGTCACCTTTTTGCACATTCTACAGTACACATGCCCCCTAAAACACTTATTTTCTAATCTCTCTGTGGCCACATGGATGAGTCTGCCTATTTTCTGTTCACTTTTCCCATTTTTTAATACTTTCCAGAGGTTTTTCTCCTTGGTGGGTTCACTTTCCTTTTTGCTTTATGTTCTATTTGCCCCTAACACAAATCATCATGATATTTTAAGGCTTATTACTGCTAGGCACTTAGGTAAAAGAGCTCCTTCCTCTGAAGTCATCTCATCCCACTAAGGCACTCTAGAAAAGAACAAAAATTGAACACAGGAAATAAAGTGACACCTTGAAATAGAGAAAGATGAATACATTTGAAAAGGCAAAGGCCTTGATAAGACTTTGAGAGTGCAGATGAAATCCTAACACATACTCTAGAAACCAAAAAGCCACTAAACTAGGTTAAACAGACAAAAAAAAGGAAGATCACAGCACCCTGGGAGGGAAGAAGGGGGCCTGTGCAGGGGCAGAGGGTAGGAGGGAGAGAAGGACAGTTGGGTACGATGATAATGTAGTTTCTGATGAGCCAAAGAACCTAAATTCCCACAAATAAAACCAGCTGTCAAGTCTGCAGATCAGAAACACATCTAGGGAAAATGAGGCAACATCAATCACTGGGAAACTGGAGGACTGTGCCGTATCGCATAATGGGCAGCGTGCAATTACTAATAGGGAGTATTAATAAGAAGTCCAGAACATTGCTAGATAAAGACAACGAAACAACTGATATTGACTGCTGAAGGGAAGTAATGGCAATGAAAGGTAAAGAAAGTTTATTTTTAATAAAGGCAATTGAATGTACACATGGAAACTGCAAAGTGCTCTTAATACCTAATGAGAAAAGGCTATAATTGCTCTATGACATTTGGGAACCTTTATTAAAACATTAAAAACTCTATAAATGCATAGAAAAGTGAAAAAAATCATACAGCTAGTACCCATTTTGCATACTGTAATATAAAACACTAGAAGCATTAAGAATTAGTGTTGATTTCTTTGTAAAGCAAATTATCAAGAGTAGTTTGAACAAGGTTTGCCCTCTTCATGCTGTAGAGTAAAACTACCTTAGGGAATGATGATCTTTTCTGTACCTAGGCAAATTGCAATAGTCCTAAATTTGGATTAGCTGCCCATAATTTTATCCTTTGTGCTCGAGGTAATGAATTATCTCCAGTAGTTCTGTTTAAAGTGAATATATTTGATAGGGTCGTTTCTTCTGGGACATCTACATCCTTCTTCATTCAAGCTGAAAACTATGCCTTCACTAAATTCCTATAGGTACATAGTCTCTGGAATGGTGGCAATGTCAACACTCACTTGGTCAACTGTTTCTTTTATAATTCTGTTCATGATCAATTCAAATCTGGCAAGGTTATGTGTTCAGCATGGTAAAGGTTTCTGCTATACTACACACACATTACTCACCACTACTTCCTACTATGATGCTTAAAGTAGTTTTCCAATACACGCTGTATAGCATGTTTCTTCCAAAATTCAGCTAGAGAAATGCACAATTTTAGTTGTAACATCAATAAGCTGTCTAAGAGTCCATCTAAGATAAAAGGTTTTAAAAGTTGAAACAATTCCTTGGTTTGGATTAAAGAAGTTATACTTGCTAATGAAAAGCAAATTTCCACTGGCACACACCTATGAACCCAGCTAGTAGGGAGGCTGGAGGATCTCCAGTTTGAGGCCAGCCTGGGCAACTTAGTGAGTCTCAAAATAAAAAATAAAAAGGGGTGGGGATATAGCTCAGTTGTACATCCCTGAGTTCAATCCCCAGTACCACCAAAACAATAAATAAATTAATTAATTAATTAATGAAAAAGCAAATTGTCACACTTTATTCAAATCTCCAAGAGAATTAGTGTGACAAAAAACAAAGAGCACAAGAAATTAAAAAGTCACAAATAGGGCCGGTGAGATGGCTCAGCGGCGTAAGCGCCTGCCTTGCAAGTGCGAGGGCCCGAGATCGACTCCCGGATCCCACATACGAAAAAGGGGCCGGTGATATCGATCAGCGGCACGGGTGCCTGTTGGCGCGCGAGGTCCTGAGGTCGAGCCCTGGTACCCACAAAAAAAAAAAAAAAAAAAAAAAAAAAGTCACAAATAACATTATCACGTCATATTAAAATCTGAACTCAGAAATTAGTAGTAAACTTGGAAAGTAGTCAGGGTCCATAAATCAAGATGAAAATCCTGATTTAAATCACCAGCATCAGGCCGGTGAGATAGCTCAGTGGCATAAGCGCCTACCTGGCAAGCGCAAGGTCCTGAGTTCGACTCCCCATACCCACATACGAAAAAAGGGCCGGTGATATCACTCAGTGGCACGGGTGCCTGCTGGTGCGCAAGGTCCTGAGTTCGACCCCCGGTACCCACAAAAAAAAAAATAATAAAATAAATAAATAAATCACCAACTTCTCCAGGTGGAACAGAAAAAAGTTATTTCAGCCTCTACTCATAGGGTGTCCTTGGGCCAATGACTCTGTAAACATTCCATATGGGCAGTGGATACTCACACATAAGGAGAGACCAAGTGAAAAGCTGGTTACATGACCTTTTTTTTTGGATACCGGAAATCAACTCAGGACCTCATGCTTGCCAGGCAGGTGCTGTGCCACTGAGCTAAATTCCCGGTCCTACATGACATTTTTTAAGGTGCATCTTATTACTTTCAAGTGCATATTGTCCAACCAACTGCTAACAGAAGAAAGCATAATGGAGTAACTCTTAAACATCACTTCATTCCAATATCAGCCCTCTATACAGGCCCCACTGTCCCCTCTAGATCATTACAGCACTTTGTAAACTAGTGTCCCTCCCTCCAATCACTCTCCCTTGCAATCCCTCCAGCAATATTCTTCCATGTTCTTCATTCTTCCATGCATCATTCCTTTATCAAAACCCTTCAAATGATATTTACAACAAAGAATAAGGTTCAAATATGTTACCTTCAATATCCAAGGTCTCCTACCACCTGGACTTTGACTTTTTTCAAATTTATTCTCCAACCTCCCTTTGCCAAAACTAACCACCATGTCTGTGCTCTTTCCCTGATGCACCCCTACCACTTTGCTGGATGATTCTCAAAGCCCAGGGTGGGGTGCACTGACTTCATGAAACTGGTCCTTACCACCTCAACCATGTCTTTTTCCCTGGAAGATGGAGAAATTGGAACTTGTGAAAGATACATACATACACGCATGGATACATCCAGAAGCCCTACCAAGTCCTAAATTTTCTCTTTACACTTAGACATCAGTTATCTAACTATTGCCCATCCGTCCTTCATTCTTTTGATTGCCCCTGTTTTCCAGATGCTTTAGCACACGCCTATTACGGTACAATAGGACAGAGCACAGAAATGTCAAAAGGACCGAAGTTCTTGAAGAAGCATAAGAGCAAAAGTAGTGCTGGTAGTATAGTTAGTGCTGATGGGACTGGTGCCCACTGGCATTGGCAATATCATATATCTCCTGTCCTTCTTGGATCCACAACTGAGGAAAAGCTGGTGGTTACCAAATAATCCCATTATAGAAGAATGAGCTTCATCCTAAGCCAGTTCAGAATATTAAAAATTATAGTTAGGTAGAGCCAAATTAGCAAAATTTTACCACACTAATAGGGGTAGATTCTTTATGGAAGATGTTAACCACTTATTATACGAATGGAGAGCCTGCTGGTAAACACAGAAATCCAACCCCAGGAAAACTGAAGGTTGTACCTGATCCTTCTCTCCTCTTTATTGGGATAAGGGCTTCAGGGTCATTTCAAGAAACTCCAGGGGATTGCAGTATTACCTTCAAGAATGGCACATAGCTCAAATATTCAGCCTTTACACTTCAAGATAATCACAGTAACTGCTAACATATTTTGAGCAGGTATCAAGTCACTGAATGTATATAATAAGTTTCTGAGAGAGGTACTTTTATGACTTCTACTTTACAGATGAAGGAAGTGAAGCCCAGACAGATTAAGTAACTTACTCAAAGTCACACAGTCACTGAAAGGCGGAATCAGGATTCAAATGCAGGCAGTTTGTTTGTCTCCAGAGTCCAAATCTTCAACCATTATACAAATACAGTGTACCAAAAATGTCAAATTAATTATGTATTCTAAAAATTAACCCCAAAGTATAGTATTTTAATTGCACATATTTGAATTAACTTCTAGAATTTAAAAGTACTAGATACTTATTTGAATAACTCATTTAGCCTTTTAAAGTTAATTTAAGTCACTTAAAATAGTGAGTTTATTAATCATGACTTTATAAGACAATTATTAAAAACTGATGTATCATTAATCAAAATAACATTAATAATGAGTAAATATTTTGTTTAATAGAAATACTCATTTTTAAATAGGCACACATTTTAAATGTTCAACTATTTTAGTTATAAATACGAATTATAGTGTTTTTTAAACCAAGTGGAAATAAACAAATGAAATAGAATAGTTTAGCCAGATTACCATTAGAAGATAAATACCCGGTGTATGGCTCAGTCTTCACATTGCTTCACCTGAGGGGCACTGAAGTGCAGAGGATTCAGTCTAGACTTTGAAGTGCTGCTGTACCCACTATGCTTCCATCCTCCTGCCCTGTGACCTCAGGGAAAGTATTTAACCTCGCTGAGCTCTGATTCATTCACTTACTGAATCACTACAAAGAACACCAACACCAAATATTTTACTTTGAAGATAAACATATATAACATACACAAAACACCAGTCCTCAAAGAAAGAACTTAATAAATTTTAAAAACTTTTCTTAAAGAAGAAATAACTCTTTCTGTGCTTCAGTAAGTCTAAACTACACTAATACTTTCCAGAGCCCAAGAGATAGGCAATGTTTCTACCCCCATTTTCACTCATGAAACTTTATGGAAAACAACTGGATTAATACATGCCAATTTTAGACTTTGATTTATACAGATGCTCACATAAATATAAAATGATAGCTATAAAATTTAATTTATAAATCACTTTGTTTTAAAAATCTTTTAAAAATGAATCTAATATAATGATGTGTACATATACAATGAAAAATTAATATTTTATTGTTTAATTTTGACATTAAAATTGATGACCTTCACTTCTATGATGATTGAGAGCTCTTCACCTAACGGACTGAAGGCAAGAAATAGGACCAGATGATATTATATTTAGTGGTTTCATAGAGAAAATAAGGTTTTGAGTCTATCAACAAACAGTAATAAATCCAAAACCATAGATAGTTTAAATGAAAAGGCAAAATGTCCATCCTTCTGAAAAAGTACTCACTGGTAGCAACTAGGTAATGACTAACAATATACAGGCCAGGACCATCAGCTCTCTGTCCATCCCCAAGAACCAAGAAATTTTCACTTGGCCAAACAAATGGCCCTTTCCCAGCATGTTTAGCTTCCTGACCTCACAGATACCCCAGGAGAACCCCATAGCTAATAAGCTCCAGGACCCAGAAGCTCCCCATATACACTATACTTCTGGGTATCCAAAGAGTGGATGAAGGGAAGTCCCTCTTTATAGAGATATTTATGCCAACAAATGAATAAGGAATGATTGAAAAAGATAATTGTTTTGCAAACCTAACCGATTGATGGATATAGACACTGGGCATCAAGGGCTGCTAACACCTCAAATACACCGAAGTATAATCAAAAATACAGTGCTTGATTTATAAAAATTTATTATAGTAAAAGATACATCGTCATTAATTCCCATCAAAATATTCCCCCTTGCTTCAAACATACTTATCCCATTGTTCTTCCCACTTTCTGAGGTAATTCTAGAAGTCCCCTTTTGTGAATGTCTTTGTTTGTACTGTCATAGCTACCTTGTTGTCCTCAATTAATACAAAATATTTATCTTTCATTTCATGGTCATTTTGACATTGAGGAAGATCCAGAAGTTGCATGGTTTCAGATTCAGTGAATAAGATGGATGAGGACACACCATACTGTTTTACAAGCCTGCCTTTCCCTTGGGTGGCACTTGGCAACTGCATTCTCCATATTTTTTATCACACCTTGTAAAGATATTCATGAAAGAGGACTTCCAGAGCTGTTTCTGAAAGTGGCAAAAATGACAGGATAAATGTGTTGGAAGCAAGAGGAAGTATTGTGAGGGGGGTTCACAGTACTGTGTCTTTTATTGTAGTATATTTTATATAAACATTCATCATATATTTTTATCACCCCTTCTATATGCTTTCAAAATATTCATTTATGTATATAATGCACATATATTGAATTTGATCAAATCTCTAGATCTACTATCAATTTACAAGAAATACAGACTTAAGAAGCTGGGCCTAGTGGCACTGCCTATAATCCCAGCACCCTCAGAAGTTGAGACAGGAAAACCGAAATTTCGAACCCAGCCTTGGCAACTTGGTGACTTAGCAAACAAAACCCTGTCTCAGAATAACAACATTAAAAAGGTTCTGGGGATGTCGCTCAGTGTGAAAGCCCTGGGTTCAATCCCTAGTACTGGAAAAGTGGGGGATATGTAATTGCACAATGGGGATGCTTCAGAAAAAAAATGATAAGACAAGCTATGGATTTAAAAAATACTTAATAAAATATTTTAAAAGAAAGAAGGCTCTTCACCATCTTTCCTCTTGATTGCCAGCTGCCGCCATGAAGATCCAGCTGTGCAGTTTTAGCGGGTACAAGATCTACCCAGGACACAGGAGGAACTATGCCAGGACCAACTGAAGTTTTTCCAGTTTCTTAATGCAAAATTCGAATTTGCATTCCTTTCCAAGAGGTGTCCTGGCAGATAAATTGGATTGTCCCTTACAGAAGAAAGCACAAAAGGGGGCAGTCAAAAGAAATTCAAAAGAACAGGGCAAGCAGTCAAATTGCAGACGGCCATCACTGATGCATCTCTTGCTGATATAATGGCCAAGAGGAATCGAAAACCAGAAGTTAGAAAGGCCCAAAGAAAACAAGCTAATAGGGCTCCCAGGGAAGCAAAAAAGGCTAAGTATCTAAAAAGACTGCAATGGCTGCTCTGAGGCTCCCAGAAAGCCAGCACCTAAACAGAAGATTGTGAAGCCTGTGAGTTTCTGCTCCCTGAGTTGGTGGAAAACGCTAAATTGGCAGATCAGATTTTTAAGTAAAGCTCTAAAACTCAAAAAAAAAAGAAAGAGACAGAGAGAGAGAGAAAGAGAGAGAGCGAAGTGTTTGTAGCTTTATTACCTAAGCATATATCCTGAAACAAAGGCAAGTGATTGCCCTAAAGGTCAGGGTATTATTTTTATGAGAAGCGACTGCAAAAGGTTTCTGGATGGCCAGCAAAGTTGCAGTGTACTTGTTGGTTTTAGAAGAGTTATTTGTTTTATGAAAAGGCATTAAGCTAAACTTGGTCTTATGTGAATTTCTGTAAGGTTTTTTGTTTTTGTTTTACAATAAAAGAGAATTTTAAAATAAAAAGAAAGAGATTGTAAGGCAATTCCAGATTATCTACCCGCCAGACTGTAGTGAGGCACTTAGAGTATTACAGGGCCCTATTCTACTCCCTACTCCAAGTTTCTTTAAAGTAATTTTGGATTTGGTACTTCAGAAAGGAATTGAAGAGGTCATTATGAGAAAAAAATCAAAACGCTGAAGAGGCCCTTATAGTTCCTTTATGATTTAGTACTCTTTCGAATTATACAAGAATATTCTTTCTTTCAAATTATACAACAGTCTTGGGGGCCCTAAGAGGTTTTTATCTCTTCTTTTTTTACTGTACTGGGAATCAAATGCAGGGGCACTTTAGCACTGAGCTATATTCCCAAATCCCCAATTTGGTTTGTTTTTAGTTTGAGACAAGGTCTCACTAAGTTGCTCAGACTACCCTTGAACCTACGGTCCTCCTGTCTCAGCCTCCAGAGTAGGAAGCAGATGGATTATAGATGTTCATTACTGAGGCAAGCTTCTCCTCCCTTTTCTTAAAGGGAGTTTCTCTTAAAGGGAAGTTTCTCTCCTATGTGGGCCTGAGAAGGAGGTCTGATGGATCCATTTTTAATTGTTAAATGCTTTTCGGATCTTTTTCTCTAACACACTCAGGACACCCTGGTTGAGTAAAGAGGAAGCTTCCTAACTGAATAAGAAAATACTGCTGCACATTCATGCTTAGGAATAGAATTTGCACATGAACATGGGTAATTACTTTATTAGCTAAGAGCTATAGCAAAGATATCTATAAAGCAGCAAAGATGTGCCATCACTGTCTGAAGGCTGGTGCCTACTTATGTCATTTATTTAGTACCATCTTTGGAAAGGAAGACAGCCATTCTCAGTGTGAGCAGAGAAATGGAGAAGGCAGTGGAGAACATAGTGCAGAGTTCAGTAAACATTAAGTAAAAGTAACAAGGAAATCCGAGAGGGATCTTGATGTTCTTTAACATTAAAATGAGGAAAAGGACATGCAACCAGTATGATAATTTAATACATTCACTTAGTCAAAATCTAAGATCTAGATCTCATTTAAATGAAGTGAAACAGACTTCCTAGTCCAATTATTAAAATTCAAGATTCATTAGCAGTGATATAAATATGGAATACTATCATCATATTAATCTTTGGCTAATTTAACAGTAACCTTCATTAGTACTTTATATCCCCAAAACCCACTGTTTTGCTAAGACAAGGTATTTTTATATAATGGTGAAAATGTGCATACCTAAAGTACTGTGAGAGAGTCACAATCTCACTCATGACATATATCTTTTGTACTCAGGGAGGCAAATCAGAGTTTAAGGGTGGTTTTCATAAGATCATTTACCTGCAAAGCTATAATTTCAGAGTTCTAAAATTTCTTATAACCTACTTTTATTTTTTAACTACTCAAAAGTATTATTCAGTGCAATCACTGTTTGTTTTTATAAAAGCAGTTCCCATTCATATTGAACAATAAAACAGAATGACATATATAATCATGTGCAAATATATACCTTACCAAAGAAAAACATGTTTTACGTTATTGTCTTTATATTTGCCCTGAGGCACTTTTATATTTTGTCCCCATGATGTTTCAAAATACAAAACTTAAAATAAATTTGTGGACAACCCTTTGTTCTGGCACTCAAATATCTCTCAGGACAAAATTTAAACTAAAATCCTAAATAAAACATGCCAGAAATTTCTGTATCAATTTCAACTTGATCTTAAACCTTTCAAAGTTCATCATTTTTTTCAACATCATCTTTTTACAATATATTTAAGTAAGACGTTAGAAGATTTTTACCAATTACAAATCTCTGCAATTTTTTTGGTACAACTGCCACATTTTTAGGCCCTAGTAAATGTAAAAACCAGTGACACTAAAGTGACCTGTGTTTTTTATCTCAGACTAATGTGGAAGTTCCCTCTACTGCCTAAAGCTTTACCCTGAAAAACTTGTTAAGAAAATAATGTAAGAGTTACCATATCCGGTTCCCAGTACCCACAAAAAAAAAAAAAAAAAAAAAAAAGTTACAATATGGATTTGGCATTAATTCAAAAGCCCAGTCATAACAAAGACTAGCTATGTGGCTCTAGACAAACTACTTTAGCTTCTCTGAGCCTTACAGAAAATACAGTTTAAACGACTGTGTGAAGTAAATAATGCTATATGCACATAAGCATCCGGAGTAGAACAAGATCTTAAAAGTTCCTATTTCCTTCTCTTTCCCCATCAAAAATGTTGAGATTGGGACAGTATGAACAGTTTGGGATACAGTGAAAACCCAGAATTGTAGTTCTTAAAAAGTGAAGCCCCCAAATCAGCAGTATTAGCATCATTTGTGTCACTGTCAAAAACACAAATTCATGGCATGGCATGAGCTCCACCCCAAACTTAATTGAGTATCTCTGAGGATGAAAATGGGAACTGTTTCAGAATGCTTCATTGGTATTTTTTATAAACATTAATTTCTGAGAACCACTGATCCAGAAAAACAAAATAGATTTCCCATTTTCCAACCCTTATTTACCTGTGTCCCTCCTTGTGTGTCACTACAGCTCCTTCAACTGCCCACCTGTGTAGATTAAACTTTGTTCTTTTCTGGCTCACTTTTCAAACCACAGCTGGTTTCTATTCCTCCTGGAAGAGTCTTCTCCAGTGACAATGTGGTAACTGTCACATTCTGTACCCCCAGTACCACCGTGTGACACAGACATCCAGAAGGGCTGGTATTCATCCAGGATGCACACTACCCCCATGGGCAGGCCATCCTATGCACACTCAAGTCCCATGATCCTTCCCCATCCTGTCCCCCCAAGAATGAAGTTCATGACAGAGTGTTTGCCTAGTTTGTGTGAGGCCCTGGGTTCCATTCCAACCACCACACACACACACACACACACACACACACACACAAATTGCAAGCATCACTCTGCAAAACCATGGTACCTGAAGCCTGCAAGATCTCCCAAGGACTCTGAATTCCCCATGTCTCATTTTAAGACTTTTCTGACAAGTCAGCCAAGGGAGGTTTGACAAAAGTAGCTGTTCAGTTTACCATAACTGAGTCCACATCCAGGCAAAAAAAAAAAAGTACTGCAGCCTATTGCTGGTGCAGGACTCTAATCCCAGCACTCTGGGAGGCTGAAGCAGGAAGACCAAAAGTTTGAGCCCAGGCTGGGCAACTTAGTTAGAGCCCATGTCAAAATGAAGGGCTGAGGATAGAGCTCAGCATGCAAGCCTTGGGTTCAATCCCCACTACCACAAAAAGGAAAAGGAAAGACAAAAAGAAAGAAAAACGAAGACGGAAAGAGAGAGAAGGAGAGGCAGAGGGACATGAGGAGAGGGGGGAAAGAGAGAGAAACTCATTATTTTACATGTTTTCAGACCACTATATCAAGATAAAGATAAAAATAAAGTCAAGACAGAGTTACACTCTTGCAAACACTCTAAATGAAAATTATGATGGGCTCTAGCATGAGGTGTACAAACTAGGAATTACGGCTTGGACTGGGAGTATTAGCCAGTTAGGGAAGGTACTCCATCATCTACTTTGTGACTGATTACCCCATCTGATAATCCACATGCCTACTTCCTTTCATCCTCTGGAATGGTGCACTCTCAAAGTGCATTTCTACCTAGCAAGATAGGTAATTCAAATAAAATCATGGCTCAATTTATTTGGCTACAACGATCTCCCCTACCAGAGTCCTTCTCAGTGTAATCCCCCAGACCAAGAGAGAACAGAGGATTAACCTACCACCTTGGCAATGAATTGTTCATGCTGCCTGAAAAGATGAGTCACTCAACTTCTGCTGGATGAAGTCAGGTTAGACACAGATAGACGCTGGTACCAAGACCTCCCTACTATCAATGAGCTTGCAACTGAGAGGTTTGTCTGACGTGTCAAACCCAACTTCAAACTCTGGGTCACTACATCTATCTCTGGCAACAAAGTCACAGTAATGTACTCAAACATAAAGAGATGAGAGCAGGTATGGCTCATGAACTACACAGGAAGATTAAGATGTTAGAGAAGAATATTCAATGATATATGAACATGCAAATCTGAGATTATATTTTTAGTTAAGTTCTGATGAGAAAATTGTTATTTCCATGCTATTAGCTACAGAAATATTCAATTAACTTACACTCTCACTACCACTATCAAGATAATACCACTTATTTCCATGCACTATTTCCAACACTGAACATAATAATATTTTTAAATCTTTGTCACTTTCAAAACAGGAATTTTTTATGTTTTTAACTTCCTTATATACTGTTGTACATTTTAATTTTATTACATGAATTTGTTTGTTTTAGAGATCATTTCTTTAATTAAACTGCTGCAAGGTAATCTTAAATAAACATTACTTTTAATTGGCCTGGTTCCAACACTTAATAACTACCACAACAAAACTTAAAAAATTTATCTTGATGTTTTAAACAAGCACTGTATCAAAACAAAAAAATTAATCAATTCCTGTGGAAGGCAGGACAAATTTGGGAGGTTAGGAGAATGTTACTAATCTAATGCCTTTTTTAAAAATTGGTATATGTTTGTGATACATAATAATTACATTCATTTTGTGGGTGATGCCTTATTTTATCCATACATGGGGAAACCAAAGTCTGGAAAGCTTGTCCAAAGTCATAAAGTTCAGCCTAGATGCCTGGACTCCATTTTCCTTTAATCTTATACTCTTTTTTTCTACCATGTCATTTTCTCAGGTCAAATCCCTGAAATATACTGGATCTTTCCAAAACTGAGTATGGTAAGAAGACCAAGAGATGGAGGGGGAAGAGTGAGGGGAGGAGAAGAGAAGTAAAAAGAATTATGACGTGTTATGTACATACCAACTCCCCATGATGAGGGTAATCATTATGTACTGCAAACATGTACTAATAAAATTTTTTTAAATAGTTGTCATTAACCAGTTGGTCTTCCTAGCTAATAAATATTTCTGGATGAGAGTGATCACTCTCATACATCATTTCATACATTATGAAAATGTCCGGTTGAATATAGTGGATTTCTGCTGCTCCAGCTGTGTAGCATCCCGACTCTCTTTTTGAGGGAAGTCTGTCTTCGCTCTCCAGTATGGCTGTTACTAGGAACACTATGCCCAACCCACTCCCCAGCAAGCAAGCAATCAGGTGACCAGAATTGGCCAATCATATTCAATTCTCCATAGTGAATGCCATGTGTATATATATATATATATATACATGAATATATATATGAAGTATGCATGCAGATAAATTATAACTAGAAAATAATACTTTAAAATTATTTTAAAATATTGGTGATATGGATAATTACTTTTAAATTTTTCTTTACTACTACTGATCTGCCATCTTTTCGATCATAAAAGAAAATTGCTTGCCAAATGTATTTTCAAGTAGCTTGAAAATAAATACTGCCAAGAATTATCTTTTTAAAAGCCATTTATATTCATTCACTACAAGGCAGTTGTGATTCTGAATGTTTTACAAATAACATACATTTAATCCAGATAACAACTCTATGACAGAATGAAGCAGAGGATCTTGCTGTAGGGCTACACAGTCCACAGCAGTCCACACCGCCAAGATTAAAACCATGTTTTCAACCACTAGGTCATACTACTTCTCAACTGCAGAGCCTGAATTGATTAAACCTTCTCTCTGTCTATAGAGTACCAAGCCACTATAAAGAAGCACAGTGAACTGTACGAGCACTGATTTCATCTATTGCCATACCTCCTGGGGCTGTGATTTGGGGCAGATTTCATCACCTAAACGAAACTAAATCTAGCTAGTAGTTAGAAATAAAAGGAAAGCACACTAACTTCACAAATGCCCTAGACGTTACTAAAAAAAAAAAAAAAAAGCCATTTTTTTCTGATAATTAAAAATAATAATGTTTGGTATTATCTTCCAATTACAATGCAGTGTGTATTTACAATGAATAACATTCTATCTACAATGAACTTCATTAAACAAATCTTGTCCTGTTATAAACAATTAGTATGAAAATAACTGAAACCAGAAACTCTTATTAGTAAGACATAATGTGAATGAGTAATGACATCTGGGATCATACATTTTCTCCCTACAAAAATTTCAATTAGTCCTGGCAGCCATGGGCTTAATTATTACTTTCAAATATTAATTTTAACCTTCAAAAGAATGATTTAGCAATGCTCCAAGATTATGAAATTAATGTCAAGCAGCTTTCTTCACTCCAGTACAACTTAGTACTAATCTCTTACCAAAATACTCTCTGAAATTGTTTTTTCATTTTGCAACTGAAATTCTAAAATAAGACTCTAAACACACTAAGATTTATTTTTCTCCCCCACCCCCAGCACTGGGGTCTGAACCTAAGATCTTCATACTGAATTACAACCTTGGTCCTTTTTTACTTTTTTATTTGAAGACAGGATCTCACTAAGTCACTAAGTTGCCCAAGCTGAGCTCAAACTTTTGATCCTCCTGCTTCAGCCTCCCAGCGTGCTGGGATTACAGGCATGTGCCACCATGCCCAGCTACTAAGGTTTACATCATAAGCAATTATTATTTATTCCAGTCAAATGGTCATATTTCATAAAACTACTACCTTATGTTATCTCTGCAGCCACTTCCTTTCAACACATATACAAACACCAGAGGAAAAGCTCCCTGTTTCAGATTAAAACATTTATGCTGAAAGTTGCAATTTTTTGATTTTTTGCATGAAAGTCATTTATGTTACCTAGAAAAACTCAAGGAATAAGAATTAGAAGAGAAAAAGTTTTAGTATGTTTCATCGTTTGTAGCATTCCAAAAACAGAACACTAGGCATAAATAGGTTAATGAAATACCTGATAAACTAATGAAATCAATTCATCAACTATTTAAAAGAAAATTCCTTTTCAGATACTAGATAATTTAAATGGGGGAGAAAAATCATTATGTGCCAGTAGTCTATCAACTGTTCCCATTTAAACAGGTTTCTAAAAATATAAGTACCTGAAAAAGATAATTAAGAACAATTTACTACAATTTCCTTCTTTACTTCTCTGTATCTAACATCTTACTTTCATATTTACCTATTGTCTGGTCTTTCTGTTAAGAAAGAGTTCATGCTAGGAATATCAAACCATTCAAAATCATCACTTAAAATACGTATCATTTTCAGCTTTAGTAAGAACTTGAGATATTTCTAAAAATAAAGCTATGTAATGCTTGCCTAAAAATGACTGCACATTATTAAAAATATGTAAAGGAACTATAATCAGAGTTCACTACTTTATTTATTTGTTTATTCACTTATTTGTGGTGCTGGGGATGTGTTGCTAGGCAAGTGCTCTACCCCATAACCCCAGAGTTCACTACTTCATACCTAGTTCCCATTTATCCAAATAAGGTTCATCTATATTTAAAAGGATGAAGTTACCAAACTCATTTCATCTCTAGGCAACTCTAATCAATTAGTAACAACCTCCTGCAGAAGGCTATTCAGAAGAATTCTGAGGCAGCAGACAGCCAGGACCAGAAGGCAAGTGAGGAGTGTGGCAGCCCACATGCCACGTCTGTGCCACCCCTGATTCAGTGTCAGTGTGAATGGCTTCTTTCTGACCGCGGAGGCCATGCCTGAGTCACCTATACCCACTGCCAAGTTAAATTTAGAATTAATTCAACAAAACATAATGTAAAAAAATTCAGCAGCAAAAGGGTCAAATTGTGAATTCCAAAGCCAAATAAAAGTATGATTTGGGGGAAATGCTTATTGCTACACTTTAATTCTTTTCTGATAGTGACAGAATGAATTTCACTGTTTATTCTTGACAGGAGATTGGATTTTCTTATGTTCCTCTTTATAGTGTGCATTCTGAGACGATAACTACATTTTCTTGGTTTTTACTTCATATATAATTTATGGAAGGAAGTTGAATATTTCTGTGTTTCACTTTACAGAACAGTAAAACCACCCCGCCCACAGCCTAATACCCTTGGGTAACATCAGCCTGCTGTGGAATGTAAGCCACAGCACTCACCACATGGCTCTCTGCCAGGGCTTCTCAGGCTGATGCAGGCCAAGGAGCATGCCCAGGGGCAAGAGTATTCAAATTCACAAAACAGACATGGCACAGCTCCCCAAACCACCATTTAAAACATTATTTCAATATTAAAATAGTCACTAATATATATTACTTCAAGGAAGACAAAACTGGCATGAATCTTTACAAGTAAACAAAGAGATTACAAAAAAACTGTTCCCTTTATGGAAGGATCTGAACATTGAACACACACATGCACAAACACACACACACACACAGCCTCTGGGGTACAATGCTTTTTGCATTAAGGAACTGTGGTGAAAACTTACGACAGCATAACACTGCTCCATTTGTGGGCATGAATTGAGGACTGACTCAGAAAGTGTAATAGTTACCTCCATTTTAAAAGGCTAGGGCAGGGGTAACCAGTTGATCCCAGGAACAAAGGAAAAGTACATTTTTTAGCTTCCAACGTTTGGATCAGAAAAGGTTTGTTTATTGCAGTTACATCTAGACCATATTCACATGAATAACAACAATACTGAACACTTAGCGAGCCGTTCTAGGAATACGACCCAAAAGTGGTGGTGTCACCTTTACACAACTTGCCAAGAATATTAAAACTAGGGGGTCTTGTATGGGGTATTACCACCCCTTTGTCCAGAGTGTGCCTCTCAGCTATACCCCCACTCATGACCGTACTTTCCCACTTTTCAAAATCAGCATCCCACTCAACCCACCAGAACTGCTAGCCTCAATCACCTGACTTTCTGTACTCACTATTCACAGCACATAGACACTGTGCCACGTATTGCTTCCCTTGCTTACCTGTAACCATGTGATGCCCTACAACAGTCTATATACCCCATGAAGACAAGATCTTGCTCTAATAAGCTTTTCACTAGAGTACTCAAGCCTACCAGCAGCACCTGGCATACAGAAGGACAAATAAAATATTTGGTAAAGGAATCACTACTAGACAATATCTATTTATTTAGAAATATATAACGTGAAGATATGTATAATTCATAAAGATATCAAAATTGCTCAGCTACATAATAATACATACCTCCTTGCACAGGAAAAGATACCTCAGGGTCTCTACAATACTGCCACAACCTGCCTAATAATGGTAATATACCACCACCCACAGAAATGATAATTGCTTTGAAATAGACTGGATACAAATGTGAACCTAAACAGTTGCTGGTAAATTATGTTTTAAAAACTTGACCCTAAATAAAAGATACTTGAGAACTTACTAAGGCTACATTAGGCTTATACATTTGTATCAGGGTGCAGGGTGCTAAGGACTGATTATGTTCCCCAAATTTCACTGTTGAAGCCCTAACTCCCAAAATGATTATATCAGCGATTGGTTCTTTAGGAAGCAATTAAGGCAAAATGAGGTCATAACTGGAGGGCTCCAATACAACAAGATTTCTGTCCTTTTGGAAAGAGACACCAGAGAGCTTACACTCACTCTCTGCCACACCCAAGTGTACACACATGAAGGAAAGGGCTGTGTGAAGACACAGGGAGGCGGCTACCATCTGCAAGCCAGGAAGACAGCCCTTACCAGAAACCTACTCTGCTGACACCTTGATCTTTGACTTCTAGCCTCCAGAACAATGGGAAAGTAAATGCCCATTGTTTAAGCCACCCCGTTTATAGTATTTCGTTATGGCTGCATGAATATGTGGTGGGTGGAAATGAGATAATCCTTAACAGCCTTTAAGTTCTCCAGAAACCCATTAGTCTTCCTCTCCAACACTCCCCATCTGGCTCCCCACAAACCTGTCTCACAGAGGGCTGCTCTGGCTGCTCTGGTTAAAATTTTGTTGCTACTGTATGCCTGTCTAAGCCTCAATAAATCGAAAAATGGGGATACAACTCACAGAGATGTTGAAGATTAATCAGTGGTAAATGAATAGAGAACAATATATTGGCTACTACTACTAGGAGTACAATATCTAACTTTACTCCCAAAATTACAGTATGCAGTGGGTACGATTAGTGTCCTCATCTCAGGAAACTGAGATGTACAAAGAGGCAACACATTTATTCAGTAAAGGAACCAAGATTTAAAAACAGGCAGCCTCACATTAAGGTCAATGCTCCTGGTTCACTGTCTGGCCTAAAGTAAAAACTCAGTAAATGTTGCACTTACTACTAAGCGCATACTATATTATTAGTAAAGAAAGAGAAAGCAGTAACTCCCAGGGAAGGGGACCTGTCTTCACTAACCCAGGGAAAGCTTGGAGAGGACCAACAACTCCAGGGAGAAACAACAGACTGGTCCAGCAGCACCAGCCCCAAGAGAAGCCCATGGTTAATGTAAACTGTAAAAAAAGCATGGGGATTTTCTCTGAAAGTGACTCCTCTCAAATGGCAGGTTGTAGTTGGAGAAGAAATCTAGTGCAGCCATTGCCATATTTGAGGGTGTTTAACCAGGAGTCATTCTGGAGAAAGGTCTAACTGCTCAGACTAAGCTACACAGAATGACTACACTTGAGGGTTTCTGGGGTTACCCTACCACAATGAATGGGTAGGAGAGGACCACAGAGAGAGTGGCAGAGAGGGAGCAGGCTAGACAAAGACCCCTTTGAGAAGTTTAAACTCAGGCCTGGAAGGATGAGAAGCCAGGCCAGCCATGTGTGGCTTTCAGAGTGGTAGGTGACTGGGTCTGAAAATGCTGGCATTAAGTCCAGCCAACTGCTTGAGACTGACACCCCACATGCACTGCCCCTCTGCCTATACCCGATACAAAGCTCAGTGGTCTGCTTTCCCCATCTGCCAACATAATCATGGATGTTCCTCAGCTTGGACAGTTGCCACAGCTTTGGGGGGTATGGGCAGAGTGCCTTCTGGCCACAAAACTAAGCAGAGAAAGCAGTGAATTAGGGTACACAGAAATGGGGAGTGACAGGAATGAATTCAAACTTAGGTAGATACCACTGATCTACCACACCCTGCAGGAAAGGTGGGCCAGGATTCAGCATTCACAAACAAAAACATGAGTGTGGAAACTAAATAGGTCTTAGTAGTGACTCACTATCCCTCTACCCCCATATTTGGTGGGTTCCAATACTGCAGACTCTGGAAAGAAGTCACTCATTCAAATACATGGACTAATCACTAATCTCCCTTTGTCTTCATCGATTTAGGGCAATGATGGTGAACTTTCTAGAGCTTTCAAAGATACAAACAGCCCTCTGCAGCATGCATGCCATCGGTTCACCACCACTGGCTTAGAGGGGTTGGGGGATTTTTTCTTTTTCTCTTAATTTTTTTCTCCTTTTCTTATTTTTTTCCCTTTGCTTTGCTGTTTTTTTTTCTTCCCTTCTTCTTTGTTCTTTACTATTATCTAATTCTATTAATCTTCTCTTACTTCTTTAATAGGATCCTTTATCTCACATAACTCTCCTCCTTCTCACCTTCCTTTTCTTTATTTTTTAAATTTTACTTTTTTCGCCAAGTGCGGCAGCACTTGCCTGGAATTCCAGCACTTGGGAGACTGAAGCATGAGGATCACTGTGAGCGTTCAAGGCCAGCGGCACGGGCGCCTGCTGGCACGCGAGGTCCTGAAGTCGACCTCCGGTACCCACAAAAAGTGTTACTATTAAGCAGTATAAATCTTTAGATATTTAGTTGACTGTATGCTATTATAATTTAAATATTTTCTATTGTTAAAGGTGGTATGGTTGTTGCATTTAGTAGATATTTACTGTATGTCAGTATTTGCTTTGTCTTTGTGTCTAATTATAATTACAGATCTCTTTTCTATCATTAAAGGTAACAGAGTGGTAGTTTTATTGGTTCTCATGGTATATTAATATCCAGTTTCATTTGCCTCTATTATGGTTGCTGATTTCACTGCTAGAATGGTTGTTGATATTAATTGTTTTTACTGTAGCTCAATATCTGGTTTGTCTTTGTATCATCAACAATTGAGTGCTGGGCCAATTACACTGCACCCTCCCTTCCTCAAATTAATGGAGGTGGTCAGATCTTTGGATGGAGGTAAAGGCCCATAGTGAGCCATGCCTAGAGTGAATCACTGAAAAGCAGACACTAACTAAAGAGATCTCTATACTAGCAACAAAGTATTTCCACTATAATTGACCCGCAACCCTCAGTGCAAAAAACAAGGAATTCAGAAGCCAAACAGCAGAATGATATGAAGTAATAATAGAAGAAATAAAACAAAAACAAAACAGAACAAAAACATATTGATAAGGTGCTAGGTGAACTCAAAGATGATAGAACTAAACAGATAATGGTCTTAATAAACAAAATGATCAGTGAGCTTACAGAAGATGCTAATGAGAAGCTGAGATAAACAAAACTATACAAAACATGAATGACAAGTTTAGCAAAGAATTAAGCGTTCATAAAACGGTACCAAACAGGAATCAAGGAGATAAAAACTATTGAGCGCATGAACAGCAGAAGTGACCAATGTGAGAAGAAAGTGTCAGAACTAGAATAGGGCTGATGGAGGTGACCATATACTCAGAGATAACTTAAATGGGAAATGAATATAATAGATGATGGCTGACACAAAGAATACAAGAATAATTGGAAATTAATTGAAATTAGTGAAAAATCAGAATATAGCATGAATGGCCTAAAAAAACCTATTTACAGAAGTAATAGCACAAAACTTTCCAAGTATGTGGAAAGAATTTAACGTACAGATAAGCAAAGCACACAGAACCCCAAACAGCCAAGTTCAGAAGAAAACTTCTCCATGACACATAATAATCAAAATCCCAGACATCCACAAAAGGACAGAATCTTAAAAGCTGTTAAGGAATAGCAATAAATAATTATAATGATAAACTCATGAGAATTCCAGCAGATTTCTCAACACAAATTTTAAGGGCCAAGGAAGCTTAGAGTGAATTTATTTCAACCCTAAAAGGAAACAACTTCTAAAGAGACTAATTATCCTGCAAAACTTTCTTTGAAAATTAATGGAGAAATAAGGTCATTTAATGACAAAGAGCATCTTGAGAAATACAAGACCACCAAACCAGTACTCAAAAAATTTCTCAAGGATATCCTAGAAAGAGGCAATGAAGCCAACAATACCAAAAGTCTAATGGTATGAATACACAGGGTGAGCAATTAAGCAGAAGTTAAAAAAAAAAAAAAAAGGAATCAGCAACAGAAAAGTAATGCAATCTCAGGAATAAACCACTACTTTTCAGTAAAAACTCTCAATGTGAATGGTCTAAACTCCCCAGTCAAAAGACACGAGATTGGCAGATTAGATCAAAAAACAAAACCCAAACACTGTATACAAGAAACACATTTAATCCAAAAAGAAATTCACACAGACTGAAAGTCAAAGGATGGAAAACAATATTCCATGCAACAGGAGCCCAAAAACAAGCAGAAGTAGCTATGCTATTTTCAGACAAAGTGGACTTCAAGCCAAAATTAATCAGAAGAAAGTCATTACATATTGGTTAAAAAAAAATTCAGGGGCCGGTGAGATAGCTCAGCAGCATAAGTGCCTGCCTGGCAAGCGCAAGGTCCTGAGGTCGACTCCCAGTACCCACATTAAAAAAAAAACAAATTCAACAGGAACAGATAACAGTTACAAATATACCTGACAGTATTGGTACATACCTGTAATCCCAGCATTCAGGAGGCTGAGGCAGGAGAATCACCATGAGTTCAAGGCAGCCAGTGCTACATAGTGAGTTTAAGGCCAGACTAACCTACATAGCAAGATCCTGTCTCAAAGAACCAAAACACACACAAACACACACACGCGCGCGCGCGCAAAAAATAACAACAACAAATTATAAATATATATGCACCAAACACACACTCAACTTTATAAAACAAACACTCCTGGACACAAAAGACCAAATAAATATCAACACAATGATAGTGGGAGACCTCAATGCCCTACTATCTCAAATATACAGATAACTAAACAAAAAATCAACAAAGAAATATCAGAGTTGAACCAAACCTTTGAACAAATGGACTTAACAGATATCTACAATGTTCTACCCAATGACAGAATATACATTCTTCTCTCCAGCATATGAAACTTTCTCCAATATAGATCACATATTAGCCAATAAGTATGCTTAAGTAAACACAAAAAAATTAAAATTATTTCATGCATGTTATCAGATCATAGTGCAATGAAATTAAAAATCAATGGCAAAAGAAATCACTGAGGGCCAGGGATATAGCTCAGTGTCACAATGCCTGCCTGGCAAGCACAGGGTCATGAGTTCAATTCCCAGTGCCAAAACAAAACAAAACAAACAAACAACAACAACAAAAAAAAGGAAACTACAGAAATTATGCCAACACATGGAGATTAAATGATACACTGAAGAATAATCAATGGGTCACAAAAGAAATGTAGGAAGAAATAAGTTCCTAGAATCAAACAATAATGCCATTACAGCATACCTATGGGACATAACAAAAGCAGTACTAAGGGGCAATAAAATTAAGGCAGTACTAATAATTAAAAAAAAAAAAAAAAAAAAAAAACCCAACTAGGAAAAGCCCAGGACTCAATGTATTCACCACTGAATTCTAAAAGAAATTCAAGGAAGATATACTGCCAATTCTCCTCAAACTCTTTAATGAAACTGAAAGGAGCCAGGTATGGTAGTGCACACCTGTAATCCCAGCACTCAGGAGGCTAAGGCAGGAGGTTCGAGGTCAGCCTGGAAGGACTACATAGGGAATTTAAGGCCAGCCTGAAGTACATAATGAGACCCAGTATTTAAAAAAAAATTGGTCTACAACCATACCACCCTGAACATGCCCAATGTTGTCTGATCTGTGGCGGCGGGGGCGGGGGGGATCAAAAGGGAAGTATTCCCATAGTCATTCTTGGACCCTAGCGTTACCCTGATTACAAAACCAGAAAAGGGCCCAATCTCCTTACTGAATATAGACACAAAGATCCTCAACAAGTTACTGTACTGGGAAACAGAATGCAGCAAATCATTAAAAACATCATAAATAATGACAAAGTAGGATTCATCACGGGGAAGCAAGGGTAGTTCAGAATACAAAAATCAATAAATTTACTACATCACATAAACAGAAGCAAGTAGATGCAGAAAAAGCCTCTGACAAAATCCAACATCCATTCACGTTAAAAAAAAAAAAGGGGACCTCAAGATGGCGGATGAGTAAGAAGCAGGCAGCGAAACTCTCTCTAAAAGTTACCATTGGAACACGGGAATATAGCGACCCAGAAAGCGCAGGAGGGGGGGAGATGCCTCCCCGAAACCCAGAGAAGTTCTGAAGCGCAATCTGGGACCCCCGGCACCAGTGACGGGTGACTTCCAACAAAGAAGAAGGAAAGAAGGAGCAGACCGCGCGCGCGCACCTTCTACTATCCTGGGAGTTGCAGCGCCGCGGAGGCTCAATTCTACGGACACACGGTGGCAGCTGGTGCCCAGGGAGCCCCCACGGAGGATCCTGAGACAGCGGCGGGGCAGGGGAGCGGCGGAGAACGGCGCTGACCGGCGGTGAGTGTCTCTCAGCCACAGCTGCCCCGCGCCAGAGAGCGACCGGCCGGGCGCCATTGTGGGGGGTGCGGCGAAACTCAGAGCGGCTCGAAAACTGCTCTGGGAACTTGTGCTCCGGACAGGGCAGCACGGGGCCTCTCAGGACCACGAAAGTGTGCTGAGGTCAGCAGGCGAACGAGACTGGACTCTCAGCCACACCTGTCCCGCGCCAGAGAGCGACTGGCCCAGCGCCATTGTGGGGGGCGTGGCGAAAAACCAGAGCGGCGGGAACCAGTGCAGGGAACCCGCGCTCCGGACAGCGCGCTGAGCCTCTCAGGCCCAGGGATCCTGAAAGGGCGCTGAGAGCGGAGGCAAGCTAGACTGGTCTCTGCCTGAAAGTACGCGCATCTGCTCACCGCCCGCCAGAGGGCGCTCCTGGCTTACTGGGACGGACCTGCACAGAACAGGACTCTGTCACCACAGGGTAACTGCCTACAGCAGAGTCAACACCTGGAACTGATTCTTTTTATTTTTTTATTTTTATTTTTATTTTTTATTATTATTTTTTTTTTCTCACTGATTTGTTTTTTGTTCTGGCGAAGGGTTTTTTTTGTTTTTGTTTTGTTTTGTTTTGTTTTTTGGTGGGGTTTTATTTTTGATCTGTCTGTTTTATTGTTTTTATCTTCGTTTTTGTTTCTGTATGTGTATTTGCTCTTTCCTTCATTATTCTCTCTGGTTTTTTATATGAGTGTAAACAGCGCCTCTAACTTCTTTGTGATTGTGGTTGTGATCTGTTCTTCCTTTTATCCCTTCCTTCTCTTTCTACCACCTGTCCTCTGCACTAGTGTCCCAATTTTAGTGGGATCCCTTTTGGTCCTCTAACCTTACATCTAATTCCTTCCTCTTCTCCCAATACTCTATTTCCTCCTTAACTCATTTTAAATTTAAACTCCTCAGGGGAAAAATTGACATACACAGGACTTGTATACTGCATATAATTTTTCTGGTGTGTTTTAGATTTTGTTATATAACCGCAACTCTATACAGCTAAAAGTGGTAAATAACTGGTTAGCTCAGTCTGTCATTTTCTAGGCTGTGTTTGATGCTTTAGTTAACATTATAGCCAAATGTGAAATAATTGTTCTAAACATCTTTCCTTCCTGATATTTCATGATTGAGATTGACTAAGGGACACAGAAAATACAGTGGCACAGTACCAAAGAATCAAGGACTGGGCCAAACAGGTAGCAACTTCGCATACCCAACGAATTGAAGAGGTAGGATCTGGCAGAAAGCTCAAAACCTAAAAGCAAGCTCCACTTGGAAGATACTGCAGAGAAGTAGTCATCTTCTAAAGATCTTAAACACTAGCAATAAAGTAACCTACTATAGGTAATTTGCAAACATCACCCCAGGAATTAAAGAAAGAAAAAATGAGACGACACTTAAACAAGATGCAACCCCACACATCCAATTCACCAAAGGCAAACCTAGGGAGCAACGAGGTGGGACAATCCGAAAGCCACCCACCTGGCCTATCTGAAGTGGTAACAACAAAGCAACTGAATGAGGTTCTGGAAAAAATTAAAACAGAAATAATCTCACAGATAACTGCAGAGATAATGTCTACAATGAAGACCATGCTTAAGGACACTATAGCTGATACAGACAAAAAAATAGATGAACTTAAGAAAACTATAGAAACCATGAATGCTCAGCATAGGAAAGAAATGGAATCCATAAGGCAGATTCAAGCAGATACCCAAGAGATAAAAAATTCCATTGAAAGTATTTGTAGCAGAATAAGCCAATGCGAGGACAGGATCTCAGATATAGAAGACAGGCTTGCAATTAGTGATCATGAAATGGAAAAATTCTTAAAAATAGCAAGGGACCATGAAAAATCAATTCAGCAGCTGCTAGATGACTCAAAGATAAACAACTTAAGAATAATTGGAATAAATGAAAAAGCAGGAGATAGCATCAACGACATTAAAACCTTGTTCAAAGACATAATCAGGGAGAACTTTCCTGGAAGAGAAAAGGAATTTGACACCCCTATAAGTGAAGCTTTTAGAACACCAACTAGACATGATCAAAAAAAAACTTCAGCCAGACATATTATAGTCAAGATCCCAGAAATTCAACAGAAGGGCAGAATCTTAAAAGCTGTTAGGGAGAAGAGACAAATCACCTATGAAGGAAAACCCATCAGAATCACAGCTGACTTTTCAGCACAAACCCTCAATTCAAGAAGAGCTTGGAATGATGTATTGCAAGCTCTAAAGGAAAATAATTTTCAGCCCAGATTGATGTACCCTACAAAACTATCTTTCAAAATTGATGGAGAAATAAAATACTTTCATGACAAAGAACATCTGAGAAAATTTATGACCACCAAACCAGCACTCCAAAACGTTCTGAAGGACATTCTAGAAAGAGATAGGAACCCCAACAGAAGGAATCCACCAGGCAGGGCAAATAATTAAATAGCCGGAAAGCGGAAAAACAAAGAGTGGGAACCAACAACAGGAAAATATCATGACAAGTCAATACATATCAGTTTTAACCATCAATGTTAACGATCTCAATTCACCAATCAAAAGGCACAGACTGGCGAAATGGATCAAGAAGCAAGATCCAACAATATGCTGTATACAAGAAACACATTTAATTCAGAAAGAAATTCATAGACTGAAAGTCAAAGGATGGAAAACAATACTCCATGCCACAGGAACCCAGAAAAAAGCAGGGGTAGCTATTCTTTTTGCAGACAAAGTGAACTTCAAGCCAAGAAGGATTCAGAGAGATAAAGACGGTCATTACATCCTTGTAAAGGGAACAATCCAAGAGGAAGAGATAACGATCATAAATATATATGCGTCAAATACCAATGCACCCAGCTATATAAAACAAGTAGTAAAGGACATGAAAAATCAAATAAGCACTAATACAATTATATTGGGAGATCTCAATACTCCACTGTCACAAAAAGATAGATCAACTGGACAGAAAATCAATAATGAAATAGTAGAACTGAACCAAACTTTTGAACAAATGGACTTAGTAGATGTCTACAGAGTGTTCCATCCCACAACATCAGAATACACATTTTTCTCAGCTGCACATGGGACGTTCTCCAAAATAGACCACATACTAGCTCATAAAACCTGCTTAAGTAAATGCAAAGGAATTGAAATTATCCCATGCATATTATCAGACCATAGTGCAATGAAATTGGAAATCAATGGCAAAAGATCCCACAAAAACTCCCTAAACACATGGAAATTAAACAGCATCCTCCTGAACAACCAATGGGTCACAGATGAAATTAAAGAAGAAATTAGTCACTTTCTACAACTGAATGATAATGACAGTACAACATACCGGAACTTATGGGATACAATGAAAGCAGTCCTAAGAGGGAAATTTATAGCATTAAATACTTATATCAGGAAAATAGAGCAAGCGCAAATAAACAACTTAAGGGTGAACCTCGAGCTTCTAGAAAAAGAAGAGCAGGTTAAGCCAAAAGCCCGTACAAGGGAGGAAATTATAAAGATCAGAGCAGAAATTAACGTATTGGAGAATAAAAAAACAATACAAAGAATCAATGAAGCAAAAAGTTGGTTCTTTGAAAGAATAAATAAGATTGACAAACCCTTATCCAACCTTATTAAAAAAAGAAAAGAAAAGACTCAAATCCATGCAATTGAAAATGAAAAGGGTGATATCACGACGGACCCTGCAGAAATCCAGAAGATCATCTATACCTATTTTGAAAATTTATATTCTACTAAGATGGAAAATGCAGAAGAAATGGACAGATTCCTAGATTTGTATAAATTACCAAAGCTAAATCAAGAAGATTTAAAAATCCTAAATAAACCAATATCAACCAATGAAATTGAAGATGTAATTAAAAACCTCCCAACAAAGAAAAGTCCAGGCCCTGATGGATTCACTGCCGAATTCTACAAGAAATTTAGAGAAGACCTAACGCCCCTACTTCTCAAACTTTTCAATGAAATTGAAAGGGAAGCAATACTCCCAAATTCATTCCTGGAAGCAAGCATTACCCTGATACCAAAACCAGAGAAGGACCCAACTAAGAAAGAGAACTACAGGCCAATCTCCCTAATGAACATAGATGCAAAAATCCTTAATAAGATACTGGCAAACAGAATCCAACAAATCATCAAGAAGATTATACACCATGACCAAGTTGGATTCATCCCAGGGATGCAGGGATGGTTCAACATACGTAAATCAATAAATGTAATACAGCATATTAACAGAACCAAAGACAAAAATCACATGATCATCTCAATAGATGCAGAAAAAGCTTTTGACAAAGTCCAGCACCTTTTCATGATAAAAACCCTACAGAAAATTGGAATAGAGGGTCTTTATCTCAATCTGGTAAAAGCTATATATGACAAACCAACAGCCAATATTATACTAAATGGCCAAAAACTGAAAGCCTTCCCTCTAAAATCAGGAACAAGACAAGGATGTCCACTGTCCCCACTCTTATTCAACATAGTTCTGGAAACTTTAGCCAGAGCGATTAGACAAGAGAAAGAAATAAAAGGAATAATGATTGGAAAGGAAGAAGTTAAATTATCATTATTTGCAGATGACATGATACTCTACACAGAAGATCCCAAAAACTCCACTAAAAAACTGCTAGATTTAATAAGCAAATTCAGTAGTGTAGCTGGATACAAAGTCAATACTCAAAAGTCAATAGCCTTCCTGTACACAAATAACAAACTTACTGAAAGAGAAATTAGGGAAACAATACCTTTCACAATAACATCCAAAAAAATGAAATACCTAGGAATCAACCTCACGAAGGATGTAAAAGACCTCTATACTGAAAACTACAGTACTCTGAAAAAGGAGATTGAAGAGGATATCAGAAAATGGAAAGATATCCCTTGCTCCTGGATAGGAAGAACCAATATAGTGAAAATGGCCATACTTCCAAAATTGTTATACAGATTTAATGCAATTCCAATCAAAATTCCAACAGCATATCTCACAGAATTAGAGAAAACAATCCTAAAATTCATTTGGAATCAGAAGAGACCTAGAATAGCAAAGGCAATTCTGGGCAACAAAGGCAAGGCAGGGGGCATCACAATCCCCGACTTGAAATTATACTATAAAGCTACTGTGATAAAAACAGTGTGGTACTGGCAAAAAAAACAGACCTGAAGATCAATGGAACAGATTAGAAGATGCTGAAACAACCCCGGACATACTAAGCCACCTTATCTTTGACAAAGGTGCCAAACACATTCGCTGGAAGAAAGATAGCCTCTTTAATAAATGGTGCTGGAAAAACTGGCTCTACACATGCCGAAGATTAAAACTAGATCCATATCTTTCACCATGCACTAAACTAAATTCAAAATGGATCAGAGATCTAAATATTAAAACAGAAACATTAAATCTGCTGGAAGGTAGGATAGGTAAAACCCTTGGAGACATTGGTGTAGGCAAAGACTTTATGAATAAAAACTCAACCACAAGGGAACTATCCCAAAGAATCAATAACTGGGATCTCATCTTATTAAAAAGCTTTTGCACAGCAAGAGAAACCACCAACAGAGTGAAGAGACAACCCACAATGTGGGAAAAGATGTTTGCCAGCTGTTCCTCAGACAAAGGATTACTATCGAGAACATATAAAGAACTCAAAAAAATCAGACCTCCCAAATTTAAAGACCCACTCCAAAAATGGGCATCTGAGATGAATACACATTTCTCAGATGAAGAAATACTAATGGCAAACAAATATACAAAAAAATGTGCAACATCACTAGTCATTCGAGAGATGCAAATTGAAACAACACTGAGATACCATCTCACCCCAGAAAGAATGGCTACTATAAAGAAATCAACTAATAACAAATGCTGGAGGGGCTGTGGGGAAAAAGGAACCCTTCTTCACTGTTGGTGGGAGTGTCGACTGGTACAGCCACTGTGGAAGTCAGTGTGGAGATTCCTCAGAAAATTAGGGTTGGAGGTCCCATTTGACCCAGCTATTCCCCTTCTGGGCATCTTCCCAGAAGAATTAAAAACATCGTACCACAGCGATATATGTGCACCCATGTTTATAGCAGCACAATTTGTAATAGCCAGATCTTGGAAACAACCCAAATGCCCATCAACTGAGGAATGGATAAGAAAGATGTGGTATTTTTATACAATGGAGTACTATTCAGCCATAAAGAAGGATAAACTGGAGACTTTTATAGGTAAATGGCTGCAACTCGAGAAAATACTCATAAGTGAAATAAACCAGAAGCACATGTGTAAGCATCGTATTATCTCTCTAGTATGAGAAACTGAAAGAGTAAATAAGATCCAAAATGTACAATAGATATGGTGAATCAAAAAGAAACTGGTCAAAAGGAAAGAGAGACTGGAATAGGGAAAAGAAAGAAGGGAAAGGGAAAAAAATTGTATATATATATATAAGATGGTTAAGATAGATACACTACCATTTTTACTTAGTTCATTGAAGAGTAAGGTTTGTGCCAATAATGTTTGGACAATTGAATGCTAATGTCTGGTGTCCTGAATAACTAACTTAAAGATAGTAATACGTAATGTATTAACCATTGTTACCCTCCTATTATGTTGTTTTGAAAATTTGTTCTTCTTTTGATTTGTTTTGTTTTTTTCTTCTCTTTAAAATAAAAAAAAAAAAACTGAAGAAAATAGGTACAGAAGGACCTTATCTCAATCTGATAAATGCCATTTATAACAACTTACTGCCAGCATCACATTAAATGAAGAAAAACTGAAAGCTTTTCTTCTAAAAATCAAGAGTAAGACAAGGATGTCCACTATCATCACTCCAGTTCAACACAGCCCTACGAACTTTAGCCAGCACAATCAGACAAAAGAACGAAAGAAAAGGAATTTGTATAGGAAAGGCAGAAGTAAAACTATCCTTACTGATAGATGACATGCTCCTTTCCACCAAAGAGCCAATAAATTCCACCAAAATACTCCTATAACTAATAAATTCAGCAATTCAGCAAGGTACCATGAAACAAAGTCAACATACAAAAATTAATAATGTTCCTATACACCAATAATGAACTCAGCAAGAAAGAAATTAGGAAAACAATACTATTCACAATAGCTTCAAGAAAAATTAAATATTTAGGAATTAACCCAACCAAGGAAATGAAAGGCCTCTCCAATTAAAACGATAGTACTCTGTAAAAGGAGATCAAAGGGGACATCAGAAAACAGAAAGATATCCCCAATTCCTGGATAAGTAGAACCAATATAGTCAAAATGGCCATACTTCCAAAATTGATATATACATTTAAGGCAATCTCAATCAAAATATAACAGCATTACTCACAGAACTAGAGAAAACAAACCTAAAATTTATATGAAACCAGAAGAGACCTAGAATAACAAAAGTAATCCTGGGCAACAACAAAGCAGGAAGCATCACAATCCCGTATTTCAAGTTATATTACAAAACTACAGTGAAAAAAACAGCATCATACTGGCACAAAAGTAGACATGTGGACTACTTTTGTGATGGATCAGAACAGAGGACACAGAAACAACCCCAGGCATATTCAGCCACCTGATCTTTAACAAAGAGGCCAAAAGTATACAACAGAGGAAAGATAGCTTCTTTAGCTAATGGTGCTGGGAAAACTGGCTATACACATGCATAAGATGGAATCAAAATCCACATATCTTACTATGTACTTAACTAAAATCAAAACAGATCAAAGATCTAAATATTAAAACAGAAACACTTAAGCTGCTGGAAGATAAAATGGGAAAATCTCTTGAAGTCATAAGCATAGTCAAGGACTTTCTGAACAGAATCCTAATTGCACAAGAAATAACATTAAGACTCAACAAACAGAATTATATCAAATTGAAAAGCTTCTACACAGCCAAGAAAACACAGTGAAGAGACAACCTATAGAATGGGGGGACAAAAGTTTGTAGCTACACCTTGGACACAGGACTGATATCTAGAATATATAAAGAACTCAAAAAAATCTACACCTCCTAAAATAAAAACTCAATCAAAAATGGGCAACTGAAATGAATAGACACTTCTCAAATGAAGTATAAATGGCCAATAAATACATTAAAAAATGCTCAACATCACAGGACATTAGAGAAATGCAAATTAAAACACTGATTAATAACAAATAATAGTGAGGCTACAGGGAAAAAGGAACGGTTTTACACTATAGGAATGTAAACTACTATAACAACTATGGAAATCAGGATGGAGATTCCTCAAAAACTAAAAACAGAAGTTCCATTAAACCAAGCTATTTCCCTTCTAGGTATCTTCCTGAAAGAGTTAAAGACTTCATACTTCAGTGATACATGCATACCCATGTTTATAGCAGCACAGCTCACAATAGCTAAATCTTGGAAGTGGCCTATATGTCCATCAACTGATGAATGGATAAAGAAAATGTATTCATACACAGTAGAGTACTACTCTGCCACATGCAAGGGTAAACATAAGTCATCCATAGGAAAATGGATGCACTGTGAGTCTATGTTAAGTGAAATAAATCAGATACACCAGCTTAAATATCACAGTTTCTCCTATATGAAAAACCCAAAGTATAAATAAAGAGCAAAATAAAAGACAGATAATAGGAAACAGGGAAACAAATCTTTTGCAAATGGGAAAGGGACCAAGAGATAGAGGGTGAAGGGAGAGGAGGGGAAGTGGATATAAATAGTATTAAGATGTGTTATGTGCATGTACCAACTCCTCATGATGAATGTAATCATTATGTACTGTAAACACGTACTAATAAAAAATAAAACTGGGAACAAATCAAGAAAGTAATTTACTTTTCATTTCCCATGCTTTTCTTACAGGATCTGTGCTAGTTAATCTTTTTTTTTTGGTGGGTACCGGGGGTCGACCTCAGGACCTCACGTGCCAGCAGGCGCCCGTGCCGCTGAGCGATATCACCGGCCCCTTTTTCGTATGTGGGTTCCGGGAGTCGAATTCGGGCCCTCGCACTTGCCAGGCAGGCGCTTAAGCCGCTGAGCCATCTCACCAGCCCCTGTGCTAGTTAATCTTAATCGTTAACTTGACTGGATTAAGACACTCCTAAGGAGGTGACTGCATCATTTGGGGTGGGAACTATATTCACTGGTGGGCTAGTCCACTGATGTTCACAGCTTAATATGCTGTTAGGAGGTGGGGCCAAGATGGAGGTGGTGGGTCACCTGGAGAATATATCCCTTGCTGTCTCAATTCCCCTGTGTCCTGCCTTCCAGCTGCCATGAAGTGAGCAGCTTTACTGTGGCATGATGTTATCCTTTGGGGCCAGCTGACTATGGACTGAAACCTCTGCAACTCTGAGCCAAATAAATCATTTCCTCTTTTCTTTTTTTTTTTTTTAATGTGAGTACCGGGAGTCGAACTCAGGACCTTGCGCTTGCCAGCAGGCGCTTATGCTGCTGAGCGATATCACCAGTCCCTTTTTCTCTTTTTATGTGGGTACTGGGAGTCGAACTAGGGCCTTCGCGCTTGCCAGGCAGGCACTTACGCCACTGAGCCAACTCACCAGCCCCCCAATATATTCTTGAAACTACTGAAAGGTTCCAATAGTTTACACTTGATTTGGTTTAAACATGCTTTTAGTATATCCCCCACACATTCATGTGCTGAAAGCTTGGTTTCCAGTGTGGCAGTGTTGAGATGGTGGAACTTGGGGGGGGGGGGCCTCACTGAAAGTGGTTAGATCATGGGGGTATCATGCTCAGATTAATACAATATTTGTAGGACCCTGATTAGTTTACATAAGAGTAAGTGGTCATAAAGAGCAAACTTGGCCCATAAGTCTCTCTGGTTCTCTGTCTTACCATGTGATTTGTCCCTTTAACTGTGCTCCCACCACGATGCCACCTGCTATATGGTCCTGATCAAAGCCACATAGAAGCTGAATGCATGTTCTTGAACCTCCAGAACTGTACTAAATAAACCTCTTTTTCTTTAAAAAGAACCTAACCTCACATATTTTGTTAGTCACAGAAAACAGTCCAAAAAATAATTCTGATTGCCATGTGAGTCTTTATCTTTCCACTAACAACCATGAGGCAAACTTGTTTTCAACTTTGTCTCTCTACTTGCAGCACATGACCACTCTCCCCTTGAAGTGGTGATCTCAAGAATCACTATAATAAATGCTTTAAAAAGAAGATTCCCAAGCTTTATATCTAGAAATCCTGACTCGCTGAGCTTTAGACAAAGCATAGGACTCTATTTTTAATTAGCAACATGTATGATTCTGATGCAGGTTGGATTGAGGGCAGTTTGCAAAGTCGATGATTCAGAGAAATCCTTAATATCTATCTTCCTCCCCACTGCATACCACCAAACAGTCTCCAATTCCTACAACAAAATACACATTCATTCATTCATTCAATAACAAATATTTGAGTACCTATATGTGCCAGTAGCATACAAAACACAAGTCCCTACTCTCAGAAATGATAAATTTTGTGTGGTCACACAAATATGTGAATGTATATGCATGTGTACATGGCATAATAAACTATACCAGTTAGGATAGGCTAGTTTATTCTATGGCATCAAGTAAGTTTAAAATTTCAGTGGCTTAAAACAACAAAGTTTACTCCCACTCACCTTCATATACCCACCACATTTCCATAGGGGTAACTGCTCTTTGTGGTTACTCAGAGACTTTAGTCAGTGGAAATAGGAAAGAAAGAAGTCCAGAATGACTAAAGTTCTTGGCCTGACCAAATGGTGGAATGATGTTGGCATTTACTAAGATGGAAAAGAAAAAGGCAATTGTAGGAGAAAGAGTGGAAGTACCATTTCGGACATGTTATGGGCGAGGAACCTAGTAGACATCAAAGCACGCCATCAAAGCCTAGAAATTAGACCAGCAATGTAAATTAGAGATTCTTGAGATACAGGTATAATTTAAACCTATGACTAGTTGAGATCACCAAGCAAGTGACTGTCCTCACCCTGCTTACCCCATCCAAATGGGAATAATGGCTGGATTTCCAACTGCTAGCCTCTGCCTCCCAAGTGAGCCTGATTAAAAGAAGGAGACAGGAGAGTCACCACTCTGATCCTAATGTTTAAGACTACAATGCAGCTGCCCCCTTCAAAATCTCCTGTTTACTAAAAGGCAGAATCAGTACAACTTCTATGCTTACTGATAAGAACCCCAAACTCAGTCTGCTGCTACTCCCTCAACGCTCACACCTACTGTGAGTTTGGCCAGAATGTGAGGCAGAGAGAACACATGATATCACTCTCTGTAAACTCACCTATCCAATCTGACAATAAATCACTTGTATTCTGCCAGGCCTCAAAGAATTAATAAATATAAAGTTCTACTAAAAATAAGTAGCTCGCAGTTAAAAATCACTAAACACACAAGCAAACAAATATATGAGCAAAAGAAAAAAAGAAAAAACTAGGCACAGTGGCATAAGCCTATAATTCTACCTACTCGGGACTAATGCAAGAGGATCACAAGCTCGAGGCCAATCTAGGCAGCTAAAATAAAATAAAGATGCAATGAAATGAAATGAAATAGGCTCAGGACATAAGTCAGTGGTAAAATGCTCCTGGGTTCAATCCCTAGTAATGGAAATAAAAAAGACAGGAAAAAAAAGTAGGTATTAAAAACTACCAAGACTACAGCTCAGTGGTAAAGCACTTGCCTAGCACGCATAAGGCCCTGGGCTCACTCTTGAGCACCACAAAAAAAAATGATTTTTCAAACAGAGACCATAAAATGAGCATATGTAATATATTTCAAGAGGTAACTTGACAAAGAAACTTAATGAATAATGACCATATTCGAACCAATAAGATATTCCATACACAATCACAAATCAAAATTTCAACCAAGTTTCACAGCAGATTAGATAAAGCCAGGTAGAATTTATGAACTGAAAGTCAGAATTAAAGCAACTATTCAAAATGAAGGCCAAAAAAACAAAGAATTTTTTTTTAAAAAGTGGCTAAGAGATATAGAAAGTAGAGTAAGAAAGCAAATATTTTTCTAGACACTCAAAGAATGGGATACTGGCAATATGTAAAAAGATTTGTGTAAAGTTTTTCTAGAATTCATAAAAGACATCTATCTCCAGATTGAAGAGACCTAAAAAATATCAAGAAAGTGAAATACGCCTGAAGGCGGGGAGAGGAGGAGGGAACAGGAAAGATGTTAAAAAACAAAAAGAAACAAGTTGTAATATGTACATGTAACCACTCCCCAAGATGACTGTAAACTGCATGAATTGCAAACACATAGTAATAAAAATTATTTTAAAAATCAATACACATCTAGACACATCAAAGAAAACTAAAGAACATGACAGAAGAGAAAAAAAATTTTAATTGCCAGAAAAAACAGAAAGTTCTTTAAAGACTATGATACCGGCAGCCAAATTCACACACAAAAAAATTAAAAGCCTGAACACAATGTAATGAGATCAACACCTGTAATCCCAGCACTCAGGAGGCTGCAGCAAAAGAATCAAGTTCCAGGCCAGCATGGGCTATATAATGAGTTCAAGGTCAGCCTGAACTACATAGTGAGACCTTGTCTCAAAAAACAAAACAAAACAAAACAAATGTAATGAGATCAACAACATATTTTGAGAAAATAGCCATCAGCCTAGAATTTGATATTTAATAAAATATGTCAAAAATGATAATGAAATGAAGGCAATTTGTAACAAAAATTAAGCTTGCAATCAGCAGATCTTTAACAAAAGAAATTTGAAATATTTTGCAGTAGGGTAGGAATGTGTCCCAGATAGTTATGTTTGAGTTACAAGAAGGTATGAAAAACAATAAATGGTACAAATGACTTAAATAAACACATACTGTACAAAATAATGTCTTTTCTCTCTTATATATTCTTTCTATATATAAAATTAAAATACTGAATCAAACTAGCAAATAAATTGGGAAGGGATAAAATAGATTTGAAATACTGTAAGGTCCTAGACTTTTGCAAAAGGAGAATAAAGACAAAAAATCGAATCAGAGGAAGGTAAGTGAGACTTCATTCTTAAGGTAACTACCAAATGAAAGGAACAGATTGTATAACATCTAAACTTGTAAAGAGAAACTAATCAGTGAATTAGATAGAAAGAAAAGCCACAGCAAACAAAAAGTACAAAATAAAAATAGAAATAAATGAGAGTATACTAGAAGTAACAATAAATTTTAATTAATTACATACTCCACTTAAAATACAAAGACTGTCTCCAGGGCCAGGGGTGTAGCCCACTGGTATATAGCTTGCTTCCAATGTTTAAGGCCCTGGGTTCTAAAAATTACTGTCTCAGCTGGGCATGGTGGCACACCTCTGTAATACCAACACTGGGGCGGCTGAGGCGGGAGGATTTCCTTGAGTTTGAGGCCAGACTGGGCTACATAGTGAGTTCAAGGCCAGCCTGGATTATATAGCAAGACCCTGTCTCAAAAAAAAAAAAAAAAAAAAGTACTGTCTCAGACTACATTTCTTAAAATTTAGGTATATCATGTTTAAAAGATATATCTAAAAGAAGAAAAAGATAATACAGATATCATTAACTAAAAGTTGACAGAGTGCCAGGTATGGTGGCACATGCTTGTAAGCCCAGCACTCTGGGAGGCTGAGGCAAGAAGACTCCAAACTCATATCCAGCCTGGGAAATCTAGTGACTTAGTGAGACTCTGTCTCAAAATAAAAATCAAAAGTGTGAAGACCCTGGGTTCAATCCCCAGTACCAATAAAAAAGCTGACATAGTCATATTAATATAAGAATTATATTAGATTTTGAGGCAAAAGCATTCCAGAAATAAAAGTTATTCTACAATGACAAAAGGTACAATTTAGCAAGATGTAACAGTTCTAAGTTCGCAAGTATCTAATAAACTCTCAAATATTTAAAGCAAATATTACCAGAACTACAAAGAAAAATTTATAAATTAGAATTCATGGTGAGAGATTTAAACCACCCTTTTAATTTTAGAAATGAAGTAGAAAAATTAGTGAGAAGAGGGCCAGTGAGATGGCTCAGCGGCGTAAACGCTTGCCTGGCAAGCACGAGGGCCCGAGTTCAACTCCCGGATCCCACATACGAAAAAAGGGCCGGTGATATCGCTCAGCGGCAGGGCGCCCGCTGGCGCGCGAGGTCCTGAGGTCAGCCCCCGGTACACACACACACACACACACAAAAAAAAAAAAAAATTAGTGAGAAGATAAAACACCTTTACGAATAATTAACAAGCATGACCTAATGCACATATATAGGACACTTGCCTAAGACCTCTAGAATACATATTATTTTCAGCACACTAAGAATAGTCATTAAAATGGTAATATAACCGGTCATAAAGCAAAAGTCAACAAAATCAAAATCAAAAGACTAGCACTATACTTACATATTCTTTGACCCCATTCAATCACATTAGCTATCAAAATCAATAAATAAATCCTACTTGGAAATTCAGAATGATTCTTCTAAATAGTTTGGATGAAAGAAAACAAAATAACGTTATTATCTAATAAGTATAATATTTAAACAAAACAGACCAAAATCCACTGTACTAAGTATTCCTTTCAAAAGGGTCAGTAAAATCAACCCAAAGTACTGCAGAAATAATAGGCACAAAAATAATGAAATGGAAAGAAAAAAAATGTTAGTATCAAAACTTAGTTCTTTGAAAGAATAAAACTGACCAACTTCTAATAAAAACAGATAAAGAAAAAAAGATGGAAAGCACAGACACTGGGAATGAGGAAACATAACTACAGATACTTCTTAGTTTAAACATATATGGATTTATTACAAATCACTTTATGTGAACAAATTTTGACGCATAAAATGAACAAATTCCTAAAAAATGAACAGAATCAAGAAATGGAAAGCCTTAATACTTTCATAAGCTACTATATCAGTAGTTATACTATCACATGTATATCATTTAATACTTTCATAAGCATTTCAAAAGCAAAAAAACTATATCAGTAATTATAATATCACATGTATATCATTTTACAGGCCCATTCAAGCAGTCAAGAAAGAAAGAAAGCCAATATTAAACCAACAATCTAAAACACAAAAACTGGGCATAGGGCCGGTGAGATAGCTCAGCAGCATAAGCACCTGCCTGGCAAGCGCGACGTCCTGAGTTCGACTCCCAGAACCCACATAAAGGAAAAAAGGGCCAGTGATATCGCTCAGCAGCACAAGCACTTGCTGGCAAGCGTGAGGTCCTGAGGTCGACTCCCAGTACCCACATAAAAAAAAAAAATAATAATAATAATAATAATAATAATAATAATAATAACTGGGCATATTCCTCAAATCATTTTATCATTGTGCATAATCTTAATGCCAAAACTTAACAGCAAAAGACTCAGGAAGGAAACTCATAGGTCAAGCTCATATAAGAACAAAGATATAAAACAACAAAATTCTGGAGTGGCATTAAGACTTACCTTTTAAAACATTTTAACATTTCTGAAACCACAATACATCCTAACAATCTATGGTATCTTATAATTATCATTAGCCAATTTTTTTAAAAAAAAGAAAACATTCATGAAATGTAAATGACTTCAATTATGTAAAGTTCCAAAACCTAGCAAGCACAACTAAAAATAATTCATGAACAATTAGATTTATCCCAGGAATTCAAGGCTGGCTTAACACTGGAACATCAATTCATTTTTAACATTACTTGTGTATTTTAGAAAAAAATTGGTTTGATTATCTCAAAAGGAACAGAGAAGTTTCTGACAAAATTCAACAACCATTTATTTAAAAAATAAAACAAACAAACAAAAAACCCTTAGCATGCTAGGGGCATCAGGGAACTTACCTTAACACAATAAAGGCTGTCTACAAAACACTAATTTACAAAGCACTCTCTGTGGGATTTAAAACAAAACAAAGATGTCCATTATTTTTTTTTCCAATTCAATACCATATTCAAAATCCAAGCTAGTACTGTATGACAGGAAAAATAAAAGGACTAAGGATAAGCAAGGAAGAACAAAAGTGTCATTATTTATAAATAATACCATTGCCTTCATATAAATAATCTAGATGATTTTCCCTACCAAATGTCAAGGTTTGCTATAAAATTATAATATTCGAGACAATGTTATATTGGTAAAAGAAATGAATAACTACAGTAAAGGAAATAAATAGCAACACAAAAAGGTCAATAAAAAGATGGACACTTTATATACAGAAATTAATGTTAAAGAGGTATCATTGCTGCTCAGTGGGAAAGAGTGAACATTTCAGTTCATGCTGTAACAAGTGAGCCCTAGAAAAGTAAAAAAAATGAAAGTAGTCTTGTACTACCCTACATACTCAAAAACCAAGTCCTAGTGATTTGAAGTCCCAAAAGTGAAAGACAAATCTCTAACACTTTGTAAAGACAACGTGATAGAATGCTTTATGACCTCTAGGTACAAGTTTCTTGGACAAGGAAAAAATGCACAATCATAAATAAGAAAAAGAAGAGATGTAACTATATTAACTTAAGAACTGCTGTTCATCAAAAAAATTCATAAAGATAGGTAAAAAGAAAGGGGGAGGGGAGTTATAAATTGGGAGGAAATATTTGTAGCACATAGAATTTAGAAAGATTTGTTTCTTAACTATACAAAGAACTTCTAGGGCTGGTGAGATAGCTCAGCGGCATAAGCGCCTGCCTGGCAAGCGCGAGGGCCCAAGTTCGACTCCCAGAACCCACATACGAAAAAAGGGCCGGTGATATCGCTCAGCGGCACAGGCACCTGCTGGCGCACGAGGTCCTGAGTTCAACCCCTTGGTACCCACAAAAAAAAAAAAAAAAAAAGAACTTCTAAGAATCAGTGAAAGACTACAAATAATAAGATAAGCAACCAAACAACAACAAAATCCTCTGGAATTAAACGGGGGAGGGCAAATGGCTCATAAGCACAAGAAAGTATATCCAACCTCATTCTCTGGGCAACATCCTTCCCAAAAGTATTTCAATGAAGTCTAAGCTATCTTTTTAAATGAATCATCCATTTGCTGTCATGTCTAAAAACGCTTCCCCTAAGACATAAATATTTTTCTCTAAAATTTTTATAATTCCATACTCAGATCTGATTCATCTTAATTTCTACATAAGATGTGAAGAAAACAGCAGCTTATTTTTTCATACAGATGTTCAGTTGTTTCAACTGTTCAATTCTGTGTTAATTTTTGTACTTGCCAAATTCCATAGCTATGTGAGCCAATATATATACATAAATATTTTTTTCTACTTTTCTGGAGAATCCAGACTGATACAGTTAACTACTAGAAGTTTCACAGTATGTCTTATAACTGAATAGTGTTGATTCCTCTTTTATTCTTTTTCAAAATTCTTTTCTCTGTTCTAGCTTTTCATACAAATATATAATCAGTTTGTCTGTATCTATGAAAAACCCTGTTGAGATTTTCTTTTGTTTCCCCTCTCCCTCTTCACCTCCTTCCCCTCCCTCCTCCTCCTTTGCAGTGCTAGAAATTGACCCAGGGCCTCATGCATGCTAGGCCAGCACTCTGCTACTGATCTGTATCCTCCAGCCCTCCTGCTGAGATCTTCTCTTAGAATTAAGTTAAATCACTTTGGGAAGATCTCACATCTTTACCATCATCTAGGCATTTTTTAAAGCATTAGTGCTCATCATTTGACAACAGATAAACTAGTGGGAGTTCTTTCCATCTTCTGATATCTTCTTCAACTTCTTCAGTGTCCTATAACTTTCACTGGACAGGTCTTTTACCTCCTTGGTTAGATTGATTCCTAGGTACTTTATTTTCCCTTTTAAACTATTATGAATTCAACTGTTTTCCTGATTTCTTTCTCAGCTAGTTTATTATTGGTGTATAGAATAGCCATTGATTTTTTAATTTCAGCTACTTTGCTGAATTTTTCTATTAGTTCTAAAAGTTGTTTGGGTCTTTAGGGTTTTTTAAGTATAGTATCACATCATCTGCAAATAAGGACAATTCACTTCTTCTTTTCTTTTGTCTATTCCTTTTATTTCTTTCTCTTGCCTAATTGCTCCAGATAAAATTTCAAGTACTATACAGATCAGGAGTGGTAACAGTTGACATCCTTATCTTATTTCCTTATTTAGAGAAAATGCTTCCAGTTTTTCCCCATTATGTATAATGCTTAACATCTTTGTTTAGTACTCCAATTCATTATTTAGGTATTCCTTAATTTCTTACATCAGCATTTTGAAGCTTTCAAAATATGGCTTCTATGCATGTTTGTTCAGGTTTATACCTAAGTATTTAATTATTTGCATCTATTGGTTTAATTTTTTCCAATTATCCATTGTTAATTTATACAAGAACTGTTTTATGTCTTACTCCATCTTCAAAGAGGTACATTCCTTGAATGTGAGATGTACACAGTGACTTTCTTCCAAAGAGTATATACAGTATGAAAAGGGTGAAGAGAATAATATAGTGAAAAGGTTGATAGACACTTCCTTAACCAAGTTAAGGTCAATATCAACAGATAAGTCTTACAGAAGCACCTGGAATAATAGTGGTAGGTGATAGGGGGCCAACGATATTATTAGACTAGTTTAAAATACAAAAAAGGCCAGGGATGTAGCTCTGTGAAGTCCCTGTGTTCAATTCCCTGTGTGAAGAATGTAAAGAAGGACAAAAGGAAGGGAGGTAAGAAGAGGGTAGGGGAGGGAGTGAGAAAGAAGGGAAGGAGGGCGGAAGAGGGTAGGTGAAGGAGGGAGTGGGAAGGGAGGAAGAATGGAAGGAAGGAAGGGAGGGAGGAAGGAAGGGAGGGAGGCAATCAGGCAGGAGGTGAAAGAAAGGGAGGGAGGGAAAGAAAGGAAAAAAGAGAGAAAGAAGGGAAGAAAGAGAATAAAAAGGAAGAAAGGAAGGAAGGGAGGGGAGATGCTACAGCAAATAAAGCAACTGCAGTAGATGGCACAACAGAATGGACATAGACGTCTCCAAGCAAAAGAAGGACAGATGCTTTAAAGAGTAGTAAAAGGCACAAACAAAAAAGCCAACAACATGCAGAGCATGACAACTCCGCACTGCTATACAAGGAGGGGGTTATGCGTAACACAGAATGGACAGAATCTGCAGCTAGTACAAGAGAGCACATGACTGCAGAGACCTGCCTTTCACAAAGGCATGGATTCCAACCTGCTCCAGCAACAGGCCAGGAGTATACAAATGGTTAAACTAATGAGAAAGTGGGTATCTGCACAGTACTTGGAAACAACATTGGATGGTCTGGTACAAATTGATTCATCTAACCTGTACATTATCAAGCCTTAGAGAGGGTGGCTGTGCAGATTCTTGGCACCAGCACTGATAAGAAACATATCATCTTGTGAAGCAGGCCATTCCATTCTTCAACGACTGAAAGAATTAGGCTACAGCTCATTGTTATTGCTCTCTATTCCCACCTCTTCTGGAGATGAAGCTGAATCTTTCACCCACAAGACAGCTTTCGAACGTTTGAAGATTATTTTAAATAACTGAACATGTTTCTATTTTTCAGGACAGTTCTAGTTCTACCCATCATCCCAGCATAGTTATTAGTTACTGATTATTCAGAGTGCTCTCTTCCACTCTCAGTCCTAGAATGGACAACAAAATACCTATCACCTAGTTACAAGAGATATCCCCATAGCCACCTTGAAATATTCCCTTTATTAGACAGAGCATTCACTTTGTCACCAACCATTCCTCTTGTGACATAATTTCCACTCCAATCACCATTCCCTAGTCCCTGAGCTCTGAGTTCCAGGTTACTGACAATCCTAAATCCAACACAATATTCCAGGTATAGCATCACAGGAAAAAGCGGAATTTAGTCTTCTAATCATACAAGATCACTTCAGTACTCTTGCAATCAGGTAACATTGTTTACCTATGTTGAGCCCAAATTCTAATTCAAGCTTTTAAATCCTTTCCCCCTACATGTCCCCTAGGCAGTCTTCTACTTAGATAACAAACAGATCTCTCAATTTTAGTACATGTGCTGCTGAAGCAAGCACAAGATCACTCAATTACTAGTATGCCTAACTAAAAGCCTAGTCCACATTTTGCCATGTTCTTCACAAGAATGTTATAAACTATCTTGTTCAGGTCTGCTACGTCTACTGCATGAGATCATTTTGGAACATGTTATTTTTGAAGTGATATCTAGATGTCAATGTGAAAATATACTGAAAACAATCAGAGGCTAAAGACAGATGTACATTTATTCTCTTCCTCACCTATTCTTTTAATAAATACAGCTCCTCCAATATGCAAAACAACAGATTTCTATGTGCTCTGAAGGTATCTTCTCACAGATTGCCTGTTAGTTGCAAGGTTGAAAAATAATAACCATACGGTGGAGAAACGAGACAACACCTTCATTAAGTAATCAAAGGTAGTATCATCAAGGAAGAGCAGATGATGTCACAGGGCTTTGGATGTGCCACATGAAAACAACACAACATATCTTATGTAGTGCTCTGGCCAGGGTGTATAACCTGAAATGTAATCGCTAGGCAGCACTAGACAAATTCAAATTGAGGAACATGCTATAAAATGACCTATACTCTTCAAAAATGTCTATGTTACTATTACAGAAGAGGAAGCAGATCAGAGGAAAGGGTGAGGAGAGGGAAAGGTAATAGGGAGAGAGTATATCATCAAAGTATGCTATAGATATCTATGAAAATGTCACAATGAAATTCATTATTAGGTATAATTAACATGTACTAATTTTTTAAAAAGTCAATGCCATGAAAGACAAAGATAAAGATTGTGTATGCTCTAGATTATAGGAAACTAAAGAGACTTAAAGCTGAGAGAAAGCTGGAGGAGACAGCTTTTGTCTTAAACCTACAGGACAAGGAATATGGGGGAAGAAGGATGGAATTCCAGGTGGGGAAAGTGGGTAGACTAAAACAAATGAGTACATGTTCCACAGACACTGAGAACACAACTCTGTCCAGAGAAATGGGGTAACACACTCACAAAGGAGTCCAATGTGAAGTGAGCATGGTAGTCACATACCTATTTGTATCACTCAAGTGATCACCCATTTAAGCTACTAAATTTAAAGACAACTTAAACAGCAATCAATAACAAATACACTAAATACATATACACATTCAATCATGCACCTAATTCCAAACATCCTGGAGCATAATAAATAATAAAGAATTTTCATATAGCATTATGCTTCTTTCTTATAATTCTTTACCTATTCTCACAAAAACCAACTGGTGTGTGCATATACAAACCATAGGAAGACTTTCCAAATCACAGTCTTTACATCCACTCAATCAAGACTAATATAAAAGTGAATTTATTTTTTGACCTGAAAATATAACAGTCAAGTCTTCAGAAGTTCTAAAGGAAATGCTGCTTCTATTTCAACTACAACAGCTTCTTTGCTAGTCCTAAGAAACCGCTAGTTTTATTTGCCATGAAAAAGACAAGACTGGATAGAAAGAATATCACCTACCTACCACTCAAGCAATATTCTGAGGCAAATACTGGATATCTGAGGAGCCACATGATGCCTGCTGAGCGAGTGAGAGCCAGGATAACACTGCACCTGATAACCTTTCTCTGCCGTAATAGGATCTCAGAGGACTGAACTTGGGAAGGATCCCTGCAGCAAGACTTTCCTACTGACTATGAAATCCCAGAAGAGTGCTGATATAATCACTAATCCATAATCCATTCAGTTATCTAAATATCTGAGTGAGGATGATACTGGTTTTTTAGCTACTTTAAGGATAAAAAGGCTCCCAGAAACAGTCTGTGTGTAAGCAGGAAAGAATGAACATATGGAATATCGGGATAGGGCCAGGATGCAGATGAGGTAAACCAGAATCCTAGGCTTCCAAGTTTATGGAGACTCTCACCCTAAGGGACATGTGATGCTGACCTCACACCTGCATGAGTAACAGAAAATGGGCTCCTTCAATTCCAAGCCCTAGACCTCACTTCAGTGAGGTGTCTTTGATTCACCCTAGGCCAGCACTGGAAGTGAACCAGGCCAACACCTCTCATCCTAACAGTGGCGTACATTCACTGGACCGTCACAAAGGCCTGCCGGTGCCACACAGCTAGGAATGTAGACGTTCCTCCTCTCATCTCTAATCTGGACAAACGAACATAGAAATGAGCATACATTTTTCTAGAACACTAAAGATAAATAAAACACCTACAGACTAAAATGAACTCAAATAATGATTGCACAGTTTTCTACCTTGGTATTAAAAACAATTCCTAAAAAACATACCCAGTTGAGCAAGAATAGTTTTCAACAGGCTTAATGTACGGGCACAAGAAGGAATATGAAAACTAGAAAATATTATAAAACTTTAGACCCGGTAATAGGCAGTTCAATACTAAACTAAGTCTCTATTTTCATTTTTTTACAACTGAAAACATAGACAATTGGCTTGAGGCAAACAAGCATTTGATTGAAGCAAAGGATTCCTCCTATTTTTCACTAGTAATAGCATTTTCCAAAAATCTTATCACTCACTTTTATAAAATGACAGCAACAAATTCACTTAAATATTACAATAATTATGAGAATCATATATATAGGCATCTGCTCAGTTCTAGTGAGGCCCTCATAGGGGATGGAATCACAATGGCAAAAGCATGTAGGAGAGAGAGATCACACACCCAGGCAGCAAGTCACCGAACGACCCAGGGACCAGACTTGAGCTTTTACAATAACTCATTCTACTGAGACTAAGGGGTCCCACAAAAACTATCTAAATGTCTTCTGAGGGCAGAACCCCCATGACCTAAGGACCTCCCATTATACCCACCTCTTTTTTTTTTCTTTTCTTTTTTTTTTTTTTTGAGACAGAGTTTCACTCTGTAGTTCAGGCTGTCTTTGAACTCACTATGTAGCAGTGAGGCTGGCTTCAAAACTCATAGCAATCCTCCTGCCTCAGCCTCCTGAGAGCTGGGATTACAGGCGTTCGCCACCATGCCTGGCTTATACCCACCTCTTAAAGGTCCCAACACCCCTTGATATTGCTACAGTGGCAACACCAAGAGTCCAACACATGAACCCCCAACACTTAATCATATCCAAATCATACCGATATCTAATCATTTGAGTTTTGTAACATCTACATGTATTACCTACTCAAAAATAGGAGATAAACCAGGTGTCATGGCACACACCGGTAATACCAGCATTCAGGAGGCTGAGGCAGGAGGATTGCCATGAATTTGAGACCAGCCTGAACTACATAGCAAGACCCTGTCTCAAAAAAAAAAAAAAAAAAAAAAAAAAATTTTAAAACCTACTTAAAGGGAAAAAATATTGGTTATGCCCATCTTTGCTAGAATAGTGCAGCATCTTCCACCTCTTAGGAGGATGGGGAAAGGGACATTTCATTTTGTCCTTAAAGACTGAAGACCATGCATAGCCCAGGAAAAACAGTGTAGGTAGCAGAATTTTATGTATAAGTGAATAAAAAAGCAAATGAAATTTAGGAAGCTAACACTAAAGAAAGTGAACATATTTACTTCAAGATGTTGTAATAAAAATTAAAAGAGATAATACATGTGAGTACCTAGAAGAGTGCCTGGCTTATAGTAAGCACTCTATAAATGTAAGATAAATTATTTATATTTCTAAAAATTATAAATTATTATAACTATTAGATAATATAGATCATACTCACAAATGTATACCATTCCTACTTACCCCTCAGGTGACAGTGCTACTGAACACACAAAATAATTTCATCACAATTTTCAATGAATGTATAATTTAGCAGAAAGACAGAAAACATACATAAAACATACACATAAACATACAGTCATTCATAAAAGTGAACAATTCCACTTTCAGATGTATGTTGTACTGGAAAAGTACTAACGTTTTGACTTCTGAAAAGTGACGAACTAGCATAACGTTGTGGACAAATATAAAGCTTAGGGTCAAATTCTGGCCCTTAACCTTCTAATTAAACTTTAGTTTTCTCTTGCCAGGCACAGTAGAACACATCTGTGATCCTAGCACTCTGGAAGGCATAGGCAGGAAGATCGCAAGTTCTATCCCCTCCTGAGCAACATAGTGAAACTGTCTCAATATAAAAAATAAAAAAAGAGTTGGGGTTTAGGTCATGTGAAGGCCCTGGTTCAATCCCCAGTGGGGGGCGGGGGGACCCTTCAGTTTTCTCATCAATAGGGATAATATTATCCTACAAATTTCCACTGAAAGCTGAATGGATAAACAAAATGTGGTATAGATACATAAAGGAATATTATTCCACCTTAGGAAAAGAAGGAAAGTTTATCATAACAACATGGATAAACATTGAAGACATTATATGAAAGTAATAAATCAGCCACAACAAGATAAATACTGTATAATTCCATTCTTCTAAGGTATCTAAGATAGTCAAACTCTTAGTTTAGATGATGTTCATTACACAAAATGTTTTACTACCTAGACTAATTTTTAACTAAATCAGAAAAATGAGCAATCCTTAAACTACTTTACCTTGCAAAACTGTTCTCTCCGTCAACTACTAGAAGATCACAGACATTTTTCTACCTCTGTATTAGGGAAACGATCATCACCAAAAAATTGCACATATCAGCAATTTCATTACTTTCCTCCACAGCGTTACCTTTTCCTTGTCATGAATGAGACCACAGCCTAGGTTCAATCTCTAGCACCAAAAATACCAGAGGAACTCATGAGAATTTCACACCAAATGCAGACAAGGTAAAATTAAATAACATTAAACATGAATGGAAATTTAGGAAATGAGTTTAACAAAAAAAAGTTTGTACATTACTGTTTAGCTACAAATTTGAAATATTTAAACTTTTTCTTCTCTATATAGGGGGTTTTATATAAATTATGATTTTTTTTTTTTTTTTTTTTTTTTTTTTTTTTTTTTGTGGGTACCGGGGGGACGACCTCAGGACCTCGCGCGCCAACAGGCACCCGTGCCACTGAGCGATATCACCGGCCCCTTTTTCGTATGTGGGATCCGGGAGTCGAACTCGGGCCTTCGCGCTTGCAAGGCAGGCACTGAAGCCGCTGAGCCATCTCACCGGCCCTAAATTATGATTTTTAAAAACAGTACATATAAGCACATAATCATTTCAAGTGGCCCAAGAAGTAATTACATAAAATAAGCTTGTCCCCAACCTGCATTCTTATCCTCCCCAAAAGTACTAATAATGATTCCTCGTTCAAAACGGCTCTGTTTCAAAATGTCAAAATATGACTTTGTGCATCTGTTTAAAGCTTAACAGAGGGTGCCACATACACACCCCTTTCTTGTCTACTATAATTTTTACTTTAGTGTAATAGTAGCCAGTTGTGCGTCTCAGTATCTTTCCTTGAGGGATATAGGAAGCAATCTTTATATTTATGCACTCAGTACGATGAAAGGCAAGGTGTGTGCACGTGAGCAAAAGTGTCAAACCAGCATTTACACCCACGTTATGCTCCATGGAACAGTTTTTGTGTATGTTTACCTGAGTATCACAGAGGGTATAACACATCCACACCACTCTAGAATTTGTTTTTTAAAAAGCTTTCTTTTGATTTTTTTCTGGTAGAAATAGCCCAATTCAGTACAATGGCACATGAAAAACCAGATTTGCAAGTTGTGGAGGATGTCAAAAGTGAATCATCAGATTATTCATGCATGGATGACAAAGATGATCCATTATGGTAAAATACATGTTTTTGTTACAGAAGAGTGGTGTGGGTGGATGATGATGATGATGATGACAACAATGACTCTGACCTTGGCCATGTGAGCCAAAGTTCCTGTGACAGTGAAATGGAGCAAGAATTGACTGATTCAGACACAGGGAATGCAGACCTCCTTAATTCAAATGACAAAGAATACAGCAATGTAAGTATATAATGGACTAGTTGAAATACTGCAAAATGGTCACGCAACCAAATAGAATGATCCAATGTTAGAACTATGTCCAAAAATATAGTGAGGGTCTTGGCAGGGTTGAAACATATTGGACAGAATGTCACCACTGCCATTCAATGTTGGAAATTATAACAGATGAAATCCTACAAGATGCTGTGAAATACACAAAGGCTGAGATACAAGTAAAATGTTCTGTATGCACCAACAGCAATATTCAAAACTGTATGTATTATGACATCTCACTAACTGAACTGAAAGCATTCATAGGTCTGCTGTGTTTAGCAGGGATTTCTCATGGTAATCACAGGAATATAAAAGACTTATAGAAGAGCGATGGGTCAAAATACGGCATAAAAATTTATGCTCTTGTAGATGCAAAGACTTATGCTTTCAATTTAGAAAATTTATCCTGGAACTCAGCCATCAGGTCCTTACTTGTATAGTAATAACTGAATGATGTTGTAAACAGACTTGTTGTTCCCATCTCCCAAACTAATCGGAATGTGATATTCGACAATTGGTTTATCAGTTTCCAACAGATGTTACATTTGCTAACAGAGCACAAGTTGACCAGTGCAGGAACTATACGCAGGAACAAAGCAGAAATTCCAAATGAAATGTTGCAATTTCAAAACAGAGAATTGTACAGTACAATCTTTGGGTTTCAGAAAGATTTACATTGGCCTCATATGTGGCAAAGAAAAATAAACTGGTACTGTTGATGTCAACATCGCATCATGATAGAATTATTGATAGGGAAACCTCAACAAAACAAGAGCCTGAGATGGAAACTTTCTACAACAAAAACAAAGGTGGAGTAGGCATTGTTGATGAACTCATCAACATGCAGCAACTATGGTGTCACTCAAAACACAAAGCATTGGTCCATGGTTGTCTTTTACTTGACCCTAAACTTGTGTAGCATAAATAGTTTGATAGTTTACAAAGAAAATAACAAGTCCAAAATATCACAGAGAAATTTTCTTAGAGGATTGGGACTGGAGCTCATAAGAGATCATTTATAGCAGAGGAAAAGCTGCTCAAAAAAAACTGTGGACCACACTTGTGAACTGACAGGTGAATAGGCAGGTGCAGTATCCCAAAGACCTACTATGACAACAGGACAACCAAAAAGATGTCAAATGTGCCCTACAAGAAAGAACAGGAAAATGAGACACACATGCTATCAGTGTAAGTGATACTTATGTATGGGACATGCAGTTGTCATGTGTGAAGACTGCCTTGGGTGAGACAGTTGAAGCAAAGATTATTTTTGTTATAGAGTTCTATTGGTATTTTCATTGTTCTTCACATAGGTTTTTATTTCTGATGTTCTCTTAGGTTTCATAAGTAAACAGCTGATGTGAAAATACTGATGTCTATTCTAAGCACTCATTACACATTTGATATTTTATTTTATTGATATCTTATTTCCCTGCTAAATGTATGTTGTACAACATAACAGGAAGCTTCTAACAAAACAGGAAGAGAGGTGACAAGAATGGCCTGCCACATAGGAAAGGAAAGCTAAGTGCATGTGCTGTCAGTGTAGGCAAGACGTGTGCATGGAACATGCAGTTGTCATGTGTGAAGACTGCCTTGGGTGTCACAGTTGAAGCAAAGATTGTTTCTGTGGTAGACTTTTGTTTATGTTTACATTGCAGCTCACGTAGGTTTTTATTTCTGATGTTGTCTGTTAGGTTTTATAAGCAAGCACACAGCTGATGTGAAAATGCTAATGTTTAGTCTAAGCACTCATTACACATTTGATATTTTATTTTATTGACATCTTATTTTATTATTTAAGTGTGATAACTGGAGTAAAGATTTTTTTGTCAGTGCTACTGGTATTTTCATTGTAGTTCATATAGGAATTTTTTCTGATGTTATCTTTTAGGTTTTGTAAGCAAGTACACAGCTGAGTGTTTATTCTAAACACTCAATACCTATTAAGAATTTAATACTTTATTTTATGGATATTTTATGTTCCTGTTAACTACACATTGCATAATATAAAAAGAACCTCCTAACAAAACAGCAAGACCAGCCACATGTCAAGTATGAACTACAAAAAGGCCAGGAAAGCAAAATACATGTGTTGTCAGTGTAAACGATAAGTGTGTATGCAACATGCTATTGTCAGGTGTGAAGACTGCCTCAGGTGTGATAATTAAAGATTTTTTTTTTTGTAGAGTGCCATTGGTATTTTCATTGTAGATCATATAGGAACTTATTTCTGTTGTTCTTTTTTAAACTTTGTACACCAAAAACCAATTGATGTTGAAAATTTTTATGCTATTTTATAAACAATACTAAAAATTCAATACTTTATATGTGACATTTTTTCCTCTTAAGCACTCATTATTTAATATAATAAAACTCAAAATTAATTCATCAACAGAAATATTCTAAAGAATAAACATGGGTGTGACACTCCCATGTTTATGCAGCTTTATGACAAAAAGTGAGTTAGGCTCCGATTAACCCAAATGAAATCATAGTAGAGATTTTTGTCTACTATTTCTCAGCACCTACACATACACAACAAACACCTGTGTTATCAATTTATAGTATTTTATTTTATGTGTCATGATTTATTTAACATGAATATAGGTTTTTTTTAATACACAAACACATACGAGCACATGTACACTTTTAGGCAGCTGACCTTGAAATTTTTTAAATAACTAATTTTCCAACTATAAATTCCTCATTTTCCTCTTTAGGACCAGAAAAGGAAACCCAGTTTTCCTGTTTTTTAAATCTCCAAATTTTGATTAATTTAGAATGATCTAAACATCAAGTAGCAAAAACATACTTTCTATACTTATAACTTTTTGTTGTACAGCTAGGACAGCACTTCTGATATTCTGATTAAATCAGATATTTAAATGCTTCCCACTTCCACGCATCTTTCTTTAAAAACTATAAACAAAATTTAAGTTTATCGTATGGATTGTTAAAGAGCCATGTAATTATTGTTATGGACATATATCAAAATAAAGAATTTAGGCATTTAAGACTGACCTTAGAGCAAGAATTGAAAATAGCACAAAGAAAGTCAAGTCAGTGTGTAAAAGGCATTGTCTCCCATGATTTACACATAAAAACTTTCTTTAAGGGATATTTCAAACACTACATGCTCATTTTAGGTTTCCACTCATATTCCAGAATAGCTTTTATAATAACATCCTAAATTAGGTCTCTATTTTTAAAACTGACTTCTTAACAAAAAATTTTTAAACCCTAACGTAAATTTTCAAAATTAAAAATAAGACTTTTTTTTCTTAAATCATTGTTTTGCAACATACGTGAACAAAGTGCATGGTTACACAGAAAAGCAAATATGAGGAGAGAACTAACACCCCTTCCTAAAGGTAAAAAGGTCAGCACGCTCTTCCAAAATTTTAAAGAAAGTTATGTTTTCTTCTTGCAAATTGTGTAAAAAAAAACCCTAGTGCCTCAGAGTTTGTTCTCAATAGTGAGTTGAGGGAAGGCAGGAGAAAGCAGGAACAGGACAAAGTGCATATCTTCACTCAGTTCTGTATTCTCACAGGAAGAATTAATTACATTATCGCTATAAATCCTAAACCCGGCCATTCTCAGACCCCACGGCTTCAAATGGGGAGCTGGCTTCCACAGTCCAGCCAGATTCCCAGTGGCATCTAAAGAGAGAATTCATGGACATCTGTCAAGCAGTGAGTGCTCAATGGCAGGGCCAGGGAAATGCTCTTGACGTTCATTCAAATGCGCCAACCTGTGTCTTTCACTACCACCAATTTATGTAAACACTGATAGTAAATAGCACAAAGGCACATAATCAAAACAAAACAAAAAAAAATCACTCAACAGAATCAAGTAACAAGTCTAAGCAATCACCAGCAGTCAGTAAAATTTAGACTGGGGTAAGGTGGAAAGCAAGGAAACAAATACCACCAGGACAAAAGGACATCTTTAAGAATGAGATATCATTGTGTGCGGAGAAAAAGAGACAAGCTTTTTTAAGAAAAAAAGTTAGAAATTTTCAAATAAATCATGGGCTTCCTAAAGCAAATCACTGCACACAGCATCTTTCTAGCCACAACAGTAAACCCAGTCAGACAAGTGGCTAAAAGGAAGACTGCAGCCTGGCAAAGTCTTTCCTCATTTGAATAGTATTTTAGGAATGTTTTGTCAATGTGTCTGATGATTACTCACTTCTACTGCATTCTTCCCCACAATAATTATGGTCAAGTAGCAATTTACGTTATAGGTAGAACACTCACAACGCTAAATGAAGACTTTTTGAGCCTGTTAGACATCACATTTATTTGTCCACATCTGCTTTTTTACAAAAGTAAACTTTAACAACTGTTGCTCGTAGCAACACAGGAACAAAAGATTTTTCACATGCATAAACTAGACATTTAATCAAAATTCACAAACTTGCATCTCAAATGAAATCAAAAGTAGGAAAGAATACTAGATGCCCAAAGAGAATCAGATACACAGTATGTTGTTCAGCTGCAACAACCTATGACAAGAATAAGGAGTACATAAATTAAATGACTCCTCTCCAACCATCCTTTTAAGTAGCTGTTTATATATTTCCAGGTAAGCCTCATGTCAGAAGTAAATCAAACAAAAATATACCATACTCCCTCTGAGTTTGTATTTATGAAGACTCTTTACTCTGAATCCAAATCTAAGCAGTTTAAAACAATCTGTAATGTGGCAATTTACTGAGATCATTTTCCCCCAGATGTAGGCTCAACTGCAAGAATCAAGGTAAAATGAATTCCAATCAAGGTCTGCAGTCTACACATCCATAGCGAAATCAAGGTTTTCAAACAATAAGATTACCCATGAGGGTTGAAGTCAGTGTAAAAGGGAATCCCTTAGAAAAGAATATGGAAGAGCTGAGACTCAGGTTTACCCCAGAAAATTCTCATCTTTCATAATCCATTCACCTGTCTTCAAAAAAGGGTAGGGCCTAGAGGGACACAGGTGGTGTGAGTGATGGCTTTATTTGTACAACTAATACACACAAGACATCATACTGTGTGTCCTGTGAGGGGGCATAAGTTAGTAATATTATGCATGCTATAACTAAATGGAGCCTACCAACTTCTTTGGGAAGACAAAAAATAAATTCTGAAAAAGTAGTTCAATTTGTGGAGTCAAAACACAGTACATACAGTATTTAATTTTCATAAAGATACTAAAGCAAAGTATTATAAGAATTAAGGCACTGGAGCCGGGCGTGGACAGCACCACAATGGTGGAAGCACATGCAAAATTGAGAGACTGTATCACAAGACAGGAAGCCAAGAGCCTGAGTGGCCAGACTGATGCCTTTGTAACCACCCTCAGGGGAGCACTTCTTTAATCCTTTCTGAGGACACCCCCAACTATTTAAATCATAGTTAAGCCACAGCAGGGGCAATAATGGTACCTATCAAAGGTTTCATTTGTTCAATAAATAAATATTAAGAATTCACACAAAGCTGGTCAATGGACTACAACAGTGAACAAGAGACAGTATCTGCCCTTGCAGAGCTTGAGATAATAAGTAAAAGGCTCAAAAGTGGTACTTATCATCATCTTCTTCATCTTCATTGTTATCATCTTTAGCATAGTGGCGGAAAGCAGAAGACGTGTTCCAGTGAAAATAATTATACCATTTTAGCTGGAGCAGGTTTCACAAAAAATAATAACATGTCTCAAAACTATCCTGGGACTTCTACTTTCTTCTCTTCCAGGAATCTCAGCCTATCCCACAATTTCAAATACTACCTATACCCAAAATTTAGTATCTCCTGATCTCCAGACTATATCCAGGTGTCCCCTAGGTATCTCAATTTTTAAGTCTTAATAGGCACCTCAGACCTATAAATCAGAAGCAGCATTTGGGATCACCAATCCAAATGGATACCAACCAACTATAGTATACTCCCTCTCCCGGTTTTTCCTCTCTCATCAGCAAATCAGTAAATGCTTCACATATCCAAATCATGACCAAGTTCTTTCACTTTTACCTAAAAGCATAGCCTAATCACTGCTGCCATTGCCAAAGCTATCATTCTAGTCCAAGCTGTTTCTCACCCAGGTTTTCTTTCTGCAGTGACATCTGATTCCTTCCCCCACAGAGCCATGATCTCTTAAAAGATATCACACACACATGCCTGTTCACATGCACGCACACACACCATAATCCCTCCACTCAACTTAAAATTCTTCAATAGTTCCCAAACCCTCTTAAAATTTTGATTGTGTGGGGGTTTTTTGTTTTGTTTTGTTTTGGTTTTTGCTTTTTGGTGCTGGGAATCGAACTCACAACCTCGCGCTTGCCAGGCAGGCACTGTGCCACTGAGCTATATCCCCGGCCCCCTCTTTAAAATTTTGAGGGTCTACCAAGCATACATCTCAGACCCCCTTCTACTTCTCTGTTTTATCTGGTAAGACCCCCTTCTCTCTCAGACTAAAGCTAAGGAGAACACAGACCACCAAAACTTTCTGCACTGATGGAAAAGGTCTCCATCTGCACATGTGGCCCTGAGCACTTAATATGTGGCTAATGGCACTAGGGAACTAAATTTTTAACTTAATTTTGGTTAGTTCACATTTGAATAGCCACATACTCTTAATACTCTTAGACACTATTAAACATAGGACTAGGACTTCTGCCAGCCCTTTTCTTCTGCTGGAACTATTCTTCCTCCAGATCTTCACAAGGACAGATCTCAGTTAAATATCAGCTCCTCAGAAAGGCCTTTCTTTGCTACTTAACTCAAAGTAGCTCCCATTGACACTGTTATCACTTTGCTTTGTTTAGTTTCATCAAACTACTTTTACCACTGCCTTTAATTCTTTGCCTTCCCCAAACTAGAATATAAAGCCCACGAAAGGAGGAATTTTGCCTATTTCATTCAATGTTGTGTCCCCGAGATAAACATGCTTAAGATAGAGTGGTTTCAATAAATTTTGATGAGTAACTGGTTGAATGAGTGAACGAGTGAGGGACTAGGGGGGTCAAGTCAGTAAAAATAAGCTAGGGACAAATTATGAAAGATCATGGAAGGAGGAAAAGGTGCTTCAAATTTTTATATTTCACTTATATGGGTATAGGGATCTACAGTGTTCTTATGTGCCCCACAGGGACAGGCATCTAAGGAGAACAAAGGAATGGCACACATATAAAGTAAGTCTCTATTCTCAATGGATTTAGAATCAATTTTATGAAAACATTAGTAATGCAGACACACAAATGCTCCCACATATGAGACATGAGGAAATCTCTTAAGAATGTATCTACATACATTCTCCAGGCATACCTTCAAGGGGAAGACAGAACTGAAAGAAGAGTTAGACAGCTGAGTTAGTTTTGTAATCTTTGGGTCTATAAGAGCAATCAGGGGATTAATGCTATATTAAACATTCTGCCAAGTTAAATATTGGTTTATAGCTATATTGTCCTCTGAGAAATGTCATTAGCTTGTCACTCTGCAGAAGAGGAAGGAGAGGCAAAGAGAGAAGTAATTGATCTGTTTCTACCAAGTTCAAACACCCTGATAATCAACAGGTAGGAAACGAACATACATTTTGGACAAAATTACTGACCAGCCCAAGATCACACGTAGGCCAATAAGGTGACAAAACTTATAACTCAGTGATACCATGTAGATCCCATACATCCATTCAATGTCACAGTTGCAAAAAAAAAAAAAAAGGTGGAATTTTAACTTATCTCTATTAAAAGCCAATGCTAAGGAAAACTGCAGAGATTAAAGTTTTACACTAAATTAAACTGTGCTCTTCAAATATTTTGCAATAAAAGCTGCTCCCACATTAGAAACTTTAGAGAATAGAGAATACCACTGTTAATAAAATTGGTTTCTTACAAAATGGAAAAAATGTCAATAAAATATGTAACACATTCTACAGTCTATCTATTACTAAGTCAGAATCTTAACAGAAATTAGCACAAATCCCCATTACTCAACACTCACTACTGTTTCACATTCAGAACTGGGACCAGTACAATCCAGGCCACAAAAGGAAAAATCACTACACGAGTAAAAGCAATAGTCTGTACCAAAGGCCTCTCTGCCTTCCAGACCCTGACACAGTCACTTTTATATAACTATGAGGGACACATATTTAGCTAAAAGTCACACACTGTCATAATCTAAATGTCTACATTTCTTCAAAATTAAATTTCCTGGCTGGTGAGATGGCTCAGCGGCGTAAGCGCCTGCCTCGCAAGCGCGAGGGCCTGAGTTCGACTCCAGAAACCCACGTATGAAAAAGGGCCGGTGATATCGCTCAGCAGCACAGGTCTGCTGGCGCGCGAAGTCCTGAGGTCGACCCCCGGTACCCACAAAAAAAAAATTAAATTTCCTGCTTCCACCATCCCCTAAGGAAACCAATGCCAACTAATGTACACCTCTGTTCAAATTCGCTCTTGGGATCACTGTAACTCCTCATAAGCTATGGAGTGAAAAACAGTTGCCAAAGTTAATTTGCTGGTCCGTAAATGCCCCATTTCCCAGCTGGTTCTCTTTTCAAATACTTCTCATTATTATGCTCTTGGAACCATGATTTTTTTTAATTGACATTAGGGTTAAACTTATAGGAAAAATTATTCACAGAACAGCAGCAAAAAAAAAAGTAGTACTCCTTGGGACACCCTTGACTGTGACAAGTATGGGCTCTATAAGGATAATGCATGTAATCATTTTCTGCTTGATCACCATCACCAACATTGTGATTTTATAAACAATATGCCTTAGGAAACCTTAATATTTCCAACTATCAAAACGTAAAACTATAACATTTATGCTTCCAACAGTAAACTAGAAACAAATAACTATGGTGCCTCTAAAAATTGATTTTGGGGCCGGTGAGACAGCTCAGCGGCATAAGCGCCTGCCTAGCAAGCACGAGGTCCTGAGTTCGACTCCTGGTACCCACATACGAAAAAAGGGCCAGTGATATCATTCAGCGGCACAGGTGCCTGCTTGCACGTGAGGTCCTGAGTTCAACCCCCGGTACCCACCAAAAAAAAAAAAAAAAAAAAATTTGATTTCGGCCAGTTTTTCTCATGTCCCTAATATATGTTTCTTTTTAAGAAGCATCAGGCAGTGCCTGGTATCTTGTAACTTTACTGAGTGACTGAGCTGTCTCTGTTGTGGTTTATATCTAGATGTCCCCCGAGAGCCTCAAGCGCTCATAGGCAGGGCTTTGGGTTGTGGGGACAAACAGTTAATTTGCTATTAGGAGGTGGGGTCTTACTGAAGAGGGGGAATGACTTGGAAGGGTGTATCTCCACCCGTCTCCTTTTTTCCTCTTTCTTCTTTGCTTCCTGTGTGCCATGATGTAAGCAACTCCCCTCTGCCATGCTGTCCTGCATTGGAGCCAGCCAACTATGGAGTGAAACATAAGCCAAAATAAACCTCTCTACTTTTAAACTGCAGATGTCAGGTACTGTGTCTCAGCAACAAGAAAAGTGATTAAGACGGTCTCTGTACCACAAAAAACAATCTCTACTTCAGGCTATTGCAAAGTCAAGTTCCCAAAGTTGTCCCTTGGCTTCCTGCCAGTAGATGAGGTATACAATACCTGTAGGTGGCTACTTTTGACCAGGTAGCCATAAACTCATGTCAATCTTAGAAGTATCAAACTGAACTGCACTTCCATCAGGTCCAGCTACTTCAAAATAGATGAGTTTGGACACACAGGCATATGCTGTTTCCAAGATCTAGCTATTATAAACTGTGCTGCTATAAACATGAATATGCACATATGCCCGTAATATAATGATGTGAGCTCTTCTGGGAAGATAACCTCAAAGGAGGATAACTACTGTTATTCTCTTATCATTTGATTTTGAAATTTTGGGTTTTTTTCATAAAGTAAAAACCATTTAAGAAGTAGACAGATTTGGAAAACTTCAAGTAACATATTGTATTTCATTGGAAGAAAAGTAATACAAGACACACAGTGATTCCTCAAACTCAGCATCCATGACTGATTTATCTTTATACTGCAAAGAAACTACGGTCCTAATTATTTATGCAATAAATGAATGATCAGTAATCCTTGAAAAACATGCCATTTTATCATAGTAGAGTACTACTTCTTTTACATATTTATATAAACTATTTTAAAGATTTTACCATCCTAATTTATATCAAAGGTTGTCAAATTTGCTCTGTAAAAGGCTAAATAAGTTAACTTATTTTGTTCTTTGTGGGCCACATTCCGTCTCTGTCACATATTCTCTTTGTATCCCTTTCATCATGTAAAGGATTAGGCCCTCAGGTCAGTTTGTCCATCCCTGCTTTTCACTTCAAAAACACCAAAAACTCCTGTAATTATATATAGTACGGCCACAAAGAAAAACACTTTCAACTGTTTCATGTGACTTTTTGTAATTTTTTAAAAACTAGGCCTTATTTTTCAGAACAGTTTTATATACACAGAAAAAATACAAAGTTAATACCAAAAGTTGCCATATATTCTACATTCAGTTCCTCCTGCCCTATGGTACATCTATATAAATTAATGAACTAAAAAAAAAAAAATCAATGAACCAATAGAACATCTTATTAAATAAAATACAATCTTTATTCAGATCTTTTCCCTTTTTCTGTCACAAATTAACATATGACAACCACCGCATCTTAGGTTCCTTTTGGTTATAACGGTTTCTCAGAACCTTGACAGTTTTGAGGAGTATCCATCAGACATTTTGTAGAATGCTCCTCTAATGAGATTTTGTGGGTGTTTTTGAGGAGCACTGGTCAGACATTTTGTAGAATGGCCTTCTACTGGGAATTAATGAATATTTTTCTCATGATTAGACTGAGGTTATTATGGTTTGGGGGAGAAAAGCTACAAAGATAAAATTCCGTTGTCATCATACTGTACCACAAGTACATCAAGTTGACTTATCACTCACTGCTGGTGTTTACCTTGATTGCCTGGCTGAGGCAGTGTTTGTCAGGTTTCTTCCAACTGTTCCGTTTTGTTTTGTTTGTAATACAATTAATAAAAATGGGCTTCAGTGTCAGTAAATATAGTTATCTGAAAGGAATAGCTTTTAAATCATTTTGAATAAGCTGATGTATAGCCACACAGTATGATTAATTATCTACCTGACTCAAACAGATGTGCCATAAACTATATCACATTTGAGATGAAGACAAAAACTAGTATGTATTTTAACACCATATTCTACTCGTAATTCCTCTCAACTGTTTTCAAGAAGAAGGTACTTACTAAGCTGAATTTAAAAGATAATGAGGGGCCGGTGAGATGGCTCAGTGGCGTAAGCGCCTGCCTTGCAAGCGCGAGGGCCCGAGTTCGACTCCCGGATCCCACATATGAAAAAGGGCCGGTGATATCGCTCAGCGGCACGGGTGCCTGTTGGCGCGCGAGGTCCTGAGGTCGACCCCCTGGTACCCACACAAAAAAAAAAAAAAAAAAAAAAAGATAATGAGAAAATGTCATAGACAACACTCAAATTTTCTTTTATTTTTTAAATGGTGATTATGCAAACTAAACTGTAAGCAAGCTGAGCTGGGACCAAATCTTATCTATCTTTATATCTTCCAGAATCCAGGGTACCTAGCTGGTTAACACAATAAAAACTACTAATTTATATTTACAATGTCAATGTTAAAATCATTCAAAGCAAGTACAGGAGAAAGGGAAGACCTATGTAAGATCAAAAAACTTCTAATTTCTCTTATTAACTTTTTTCTTGGTCAAATAAGAGTGAAAGTACAGAAAAGGAGCAATGGCTTTACAAGGCTAGAATAAAGGGAGAAGGCTTGGGTCAAGTTAAGGCTATCAAAACACTCTTAAGAGAAAAACATACACCAAAACTATAGTAAGACACTACCCAAACCCACCAAAATAGCTTTAAAAGAAACGAAAAGAAGTGTTGGTGAGGATGTGGAGACACTGGAACACTCAACACTGCTGGTGAGAATGTAAAGTACTGCAGTCACTGTGGAAAATAGTTTCTGAAAAAAGTTAAACACAGACTTGCCATATGACTCCACAATTCCACTTCTAGGTACATATCAAAGAAAACCAAAGGTGTATATTCATACAAAAGTTGTACAGGCATATTCCTAGCAGCATTATTCATAACAGCCAAATAAGATAAAATCAAAATGTCCATCAGGTGGACATGGATAAGCAAAATATGACTGAAGCCCACATAGTGGAACATTATTCAACCACAAAAAAGGAATGAAGTACCAATACATGCTACAATATGGAGGATCCTTAACAAGAGTGAAAGAAGCCAGACCCAATGGGACACACACTGTATTATTCCATTTATATAAAATATCCATGACAGGCAAATCCAAACACTGAAGGTAAATCAGTGGCTAAAGGCTTTGGGAGTGCGAGGAGAATAGGAAGTGAATTTGTAATGAGTATAGGGTTTATTTGGGGGGCAATGAAGATATTCAGGAATTATACAGCAGTTACTATTACACAACACTGAGCATACTAAAAACCACTAAATTATACACTTTAGGTGATTAAAATTGTGAATTTTATATTACATGGGTTTTTATCTCAAAAAAATAAATGAGAAAAAAACACTAAAGACACTGAAAATATTCCAAACCTATATTTTGGTATATCATTTTAGCCCACAACCCACATACACTGCCACTGAATATCCCTTTCTGGCTCAAGTACTTCTGTGGTAATTTCTCCAATAACAGGAATTTCAGAAATGGATGAAGAAATTAATTCAAAAATCTAACAAGAGGTCAGTTCAACTAATTTCAATCAAATTCATAGGACTAGCACACACATAGACTCAGACCCCACCTCAAGGAATTTATAGATTAGGGCTCACACTGTTTCCTGCTAGTCCAGTAACACCCATATCAATAAGACAAAGCCCTGCCATGCTCCTCTACAGAGACAGCCTCATTTTCCTGCAGAAATTTACTCAAAACAAGTAAGCAAGTGCCATTTATAGGGTAGTGCAGGGCCCAGGGCCTGCAGGCAGCTTCCACACTTTTCCCAGCACACCAGGCATGCCTCTCATTAAATTTAAATGCGGTTTGCTGGTAGGCCACATGTCACAATGGCTGACTATAGCTGACAAGTTAGTAATTTGCAGCTCAAAACAAATAATACATTTATAAATAATAGTCCTCCTTGAAAAACCAATTATTGTCCTGAATCTTACAACAAAATTAAACTACAAACTATGGACTATTAAAGTCACTGAAGAAATCATTGTCATTCATATATATTAAGCTTACTTGCAAGCATTATAGCAAACTGTGTTGAAAACAAGAAATATTTCTTTGAGAATTTTTGGAAGCCATCACAATTTAGCTTAAATTAGCACTTTCTTAAGTGATTTTTTAAAAATCTCTTTTTAACAATCTTTCCACACTTTAAGTACCGTAATCACTCAAATAATTCTCAGTAACCACTTGGCACCCAGACCCTGAGCCTGCTGCAGAGGAACAAGTTCCAGTAATGTATGACCATGACAGTTGTGATTAAGACTATCAGAACTGATTTTGTTTTCTTTGCTCTTATAAGTAATTCATATATTTACTACTATTCAAAATATAGTTCAATTCTCTCATTTTTAATCCAACTGGAAAATTATTGTTCATGGCTGTTGGTAGTAATGGGTATTTTTTTGAAAGCCCCATAAGAAACGGGAATAAGAGAATAGCTAAACTAACACTTTCATTAATTTAACAAACTGTCTTCATTAACTGACCTAACCACCATTCATTTAATATCTACCACATATAAAGGTCACAGAAAGCAGTAATTAGGACTCTTGAGGAGTTTACACATTTAACAGTGGGTTGATTGAAATTACTTATTTTGAAAGGAAGACAATAGAGTTCCTCAGATCCTAGTCATGTGCCACAAATGGGGTGTGGAAAGCCAAAAGTTAACTCTGACATCAGTGATACACTCAGCTGGTATCCCCTTCCTCCTCATGCTTATCCTCCCCACCCCAGGATTCTTTCTTTTCAATTAAAAAGTACAAGATGTTCAAGGTGTGACTCTCACTATAAACCACAGATTAGGGTTTATCAGTAGATTTTTAACATAAAATCACTTTGGGTGATACAGATCTTTTAAGTTCAACCATATGAAGTTATTGTATCTCTGAGTAACATTCAATCCAAGGACAGAAACAGCAAAATTCTACTGAGAGTTCCTAAAACCACTCACACTGTCTCAGAGGCCTTCCCACAGAAGCATCCTACTCCTCCAAGAGGGAATGAAACCATTCCACCTTTTTCTTCTATGTCAAATAAAGAATTTTTGAAAGCACCAGCCCATTTGGCCATGATATATGGCCCACCATAAACACCAACTGGCGAAAGAGAAAGTAAACCTGCAAAATAACACTCTGGGGAGTGGGCCTTCTACAGAGCCCAGGAATCAAGGACAAAGACATTTGTCCAGAATTAGCCTAATCATTCAGCTTGAAAAATCAACACCAAGCAAAGGAGTTCTACCCTCCCTGAACTCTATCCAAGAACCCCTAAGCATGCCCAGGTACGGAGATAGTCTAGAGACACAATTAAGGACGTGAGATTCTAGAGTCGGACTGTCTGGCTGCAGATCCTAGCTCTACACTTAACAGAAATGGTAGCTTCTCTATGACTCAATTTCCTCATTCATAACTGTAAGATAACAGCACCTACTCATAGGACTAAAGAGAATAAAATGAGATCCCAGTTAAAGACCTTAGGACAGCTTCTAGCTCACAATACACACTAATACGTTCTCTTGTATCTACTATTTTCAGGGGTTACTTGAACCATCACTAAGTTCCTAAATTGTCAACAAGTCAACTACTACTGTTTGACTGGTTTCTAATTTGGGGCTCACAAGCATCCCTATCAGAGAGTGGTATTATCCTTATTTTAGAGTTCAAAAATAGAAGTTTAGAAGGGTTCAGAAACTCATCTAAATTTACTCAGCTAATAACTGGTACAGCAATGAAACCTTTGATCACATCCCAGGAAGGTTTGCATTACATCATCTACCTCTAAAGGCTTAAAAGTACTTTCAAATAAAGCTTCCATATCCTAGCATCACTACTCATTGAATGAAACTAAATCAGCATATTTATCTATAGAACTAGAAACACCTGACAAATTCTAAGAAACTATCAAGAACACAAAATTCTTTCCCTTAATAGAATAAAATAACAAAAAGGACTGGGTAAATCATTGTGATTTTAATTAAATTCCTTTAAAAGTTCAAAAGTACTGTAAACCCACAGTATATCAAGTCATCTTCCTCTCAGGATTTGTAATTTGATCCTGCAGAACAATCCACACACTCCAACTGGCCTGTGTAACATCTCTCTTTCCATGTGTGCTAACGGTGCAACAAAATCGACAAGTTAATAGTTACTCCAAATATCCTCTTCAACCTGCTCTTACTCTATTTAGGAAGACTTATTGTCATTTAATTGCCCTAAAAGAAGATATAATCAAATTTAAACTGAGTATGTCATGGCAACTGATCTCACAGATTATCTTTTAAAATTTCCATACTGAGATCCAGAAGTATTAATAATCATTCAAATTTGTATCTCCAAGTACTTAATAACCTAACAACTTCAAGGAAAAGTGGATGATAACAAGCCATGTTCATGAAGAGTGTTAGTCCCTATCAAATGAACTAGTTATCCAGTTTCCTAAAAATAAGGCTTATAATAATTGTGAATCCATAAGGAGTTTAAAATAAAAGGTATGCTTGACTTGTCTAAGAAGGAGTGATATGAATAAGCTGTGTCATATAATTTCACTTCACTTGCTTCTCGCCTTACCCAGGTACTACATAGTCTTGTAATCCTTTTTGGTACACAAATGAGATCACACAATAAAATTTGTAGGAAGAAGAAGAGAATCTAAAATGCATAATATTTCAATTTCAATAACCTGAAACTCCAACTCTCCAAAAGCAGAAAGACAACTGTAAAAGTCAAATGTTTATACAGGTGCCTTAAAAGCCACTGCTGGGTGCACACCATCAGCAATGACATTTAGTATCTGTTAAGTGGTTTCAAAGTGCAATAGCACAAGTCATATAACTGGCTTGAGTGTGAACTGTATGACAACTAATACGTTTGGAGAGACTGTGAAGGTGTGATGCTTGTCATAACTTTCATCAAGCCAGCAACAGGCAGCCAAGCTGCGGCAAGACAGGACCTGGGCACAGCTGCCTTTTCTCATTTCAGAGGGAAATCTAAACCGATATCTTCATGGATAATTTAACAAGGATTGTTCCATAAATTTATAACGTCTTTTATGACTCTCATAATTGCTTTTTAATATCTTCCAAAAAACAATATTCTTACGACAAAAGTAACTGAGAATAAAAAGTAGGGAGCTATTTCAGCTTCAAATTGGGAAAAGAGGGAATGTTTAACAGTGAAAGCCGTAAACCCCTAAGGCTACATTCCATAAAAGTCGGAAAGAATTTTCAGAAGGGATAAAATTCCATATGATGGAATGATCCCCAATGATACATTACTTACGTTTACAATTACGAATACCTTCTATTATTCTTATAATAATTCTAAGGAATGTTCCTTTTCAGAGTAAAAAGAAAAAATAGGGTAGAGGAACATCATTTGTCAATGCTGAACTAAACCTCAGCTCCTGAACTCTCAGATGATGATGATTGTGTTTCTCCTCTTCGTCTCTGGACAGGAATAAAACATGTGTACTGAGAAACAAACAACGTCAGACTAAGCTCAAGTGAGCGTTCCCTAACACCCAAAGTTTACTTCCAATGTTCACTACACCACTTCTTACTTCAAAGCAGAATCTGCCTGTTTAAAATACGAGAGTTATTTCAAGTTTTCAGGTGAGGACTAACATTAGGAAGTTAAACTTCAAACACAAGTGTTTCTAAAATATGAGAAGCATGGCAAACTTACACCCAGTACCACGGCCCAGACAGAAATAGGATCCCGGTCCCTCTCCTTTTTCAGGACGCCTGGCCTGGCTGGGGGTGCCACCACACAATCAAAAACTTACAGTCAAGACTTGAGAACCAAGGATGCCCAAAGATGCCACAAGTGGCTTGGACGGTTAGTTCCTCACCGTGCACTCACGCCCCGGGGGGGCCCAGCCCATCCTGGCTCTTAGAGGTCGAGAGTTCCCCGCAGCCTCAATTTGGCTCGTCCTAAGCGGAGGCGAGCTGGGGACACAGCTAAGGTGGCCCCCTCTGGGTCCGCTACTGGAGGAGTGCCAGCCCACGGCACCAATCCCGCCCTTCCCTCATGGCTGGGCGGGTCTGAAAGGTCCCCGAGACGCGTCAGGAAGGCAGTGGGCAAAGGGGCCCTGGAGGGGGCGGCCCAACAGAGCCCTCCAGGGCGCCGGGCGGCTGACGCAGCTGGCCTAAGCGGGCGGCTCCGCGCCCTCGCAGGACCCCGCCGGGCACCGGGGGCAGGCGACGCCCCACACCCCCGCGCCGCCGCCGGGCGGGGTCTCCGGGACAACAGCCACCGCCGCACTTCCGAGGCGGGGCCCGCGCCCACCCGCGGCCCGGCCGCCCACCTGTCCCGGGGGTCGATCCAGCTGGTCCTCCGGGTGTTGTGGTCAATGTAGAAGACCTTGCCGTCGTAGTCCCTGGCCTCCTCCCAGCCCCGGGGTAGCGGCAGCTGCCCGCTCCCGGCCCTCCTAGGCATGGTCGGCGGCCTCGCCGGCGAGCGGCGCCTCCATAGGCACCGGGCGCGGGACGCGGCGGGAAAGCGACTGCCCGGCCCGGCCGCCGCCCCCGACGCGGACGCAGGCGAGGGGCTGCGGGGCGCGGCGGGGCCACGCGCGGGGGGCGCCTCAGGAAACCCTGCTCTCGGCCCCGCCGGGACTCAGTCCACCATGTCTGCGTCGGAGCAGGCGAGCGAACCCCCCCCCGTCGCCGCCGCTGCCTCCGCCTCTTCCTCCTCCTCCTCTTCCCCGTCCCGCTGTGGCCACCGAGGGTCGCGGCGCCCAGGCTGCCCGAGCCGACGCCGTCTGGGCTCGGATCCGTGAAGCTCCGCGGAGCTGCGGCCACGGCGGCCACGGCGGCCACGGCCTCCTCATTTGCATGCTATTAGCATGGCCCCGCCCCGCCCGGCGCTCGGCTCGTCCGCATGCACATTCCTCGCCGCCACATTCCTGGGCTTAACCCTGCAGAGTCCGGTACTCGCTGCCCGAGCCTGGACTCGGGGCCGAGCCGGGGGCGGGGACGGGGGGCCTCGGGACCAGGTGGGAGGGAGCGGGGCGAAGGAATGCACGGTTCGCTCCTTCCCCTTGATTCCCAACGTCTCCCAACAGCAAACTCAGAGTTTCGGCGCTAGAAAGTTTGTAAAAGAGAAGCCTCCGCAACTTTCTCAGCCTCCTTCCGTCTTCTAGGGAAACCGCAAGACTTTTGAGAGGAAAGGGGTGGGGGAAGCTGTCCTGGGAAGAAGTCCCAACAAACGGCCCGGGCACAAAGGCTCCCCCACGCCGCGCCCTGGGCCTTTCGGAACCCGGGAGGCGGGGAGGTCCAGAGCGGCAGGGCTGGGCGAGCGGCTCCGAAATTGCGCCTCGGGGACTCTGCAGGGCGCCGGGCCCTCGCTGACCTCAGGGAGACCTCAGGCCTCGAGGCGGAAGGCGAAGGCGGGTCCCGCACTCCGAGAGCCTGCGACACGCACTCCCCGGTAGCCCGCGGGGAACGCCGGCCCGACCCCGAGAAGGCCTGGGGCGCAGAGTCACCCGCGCCTTCGCGGCCACGGGGCTCCGCCGTCTGGCCTCCCCTGCTAGGTCTAGGACAGAGGGACTTGGACTCGACCAGTACCCAGTCCCTTCCGTCCAGCCGCCCACCCTGGGAAGTTCCCCACCCCGACCCTGAACGAGGCCAGGGAGGTGTGGGCGACCACGCTGAAGGAAACCCAAGGTGGGGGGAGCCGGGGCCCAGACTTTTTTTGACCTTGGGTCCATCCAGGATGGGACGCAGATCTTCTCTCAGGAGGATTTATTTATTCAGCAGCTACTCCGCGTGGGTCTGCACTGAGGAGGGGCCGGACGTCGAACTCCGGATAGGACAATGCAGGGAGTAGCAGGACTGGAGGGGCCTGGCCGCTGGACAGTCTCAGTGAGCCAGCCGCTCAGAGTAGGGGGAAGCCTCCCAGCCCCCAGACTCTTCTCAGCCTGGTCTATACCGCCGTGCCCCGTTCATATGTCAGGGTTTTGATTTTTTGTTTTATTTTCTTGTTTGTTTGTTTGTTTTGTACCGGGAATCGAACTCAGGACTTTGCACTTGCCAGGCAGGCACTGCCCCTGAGCTATATACCCTGCCCCTGTATTTTAGGTTTCTACGCAGATTCTTTTAGAACGCTAACACACACAAAAAGAGCACTAACACCCCTGGAAAACAGCCCCCCCCACCCCGACCCCAGTCATTGACCTCTCGACGTGAATTCGCTTAATCTTGCCTGCTAATGCGTAATGACTTCCCACCTTGTGCAGGACTCTGCACTGGGCTAAGGCTTTCCAAGGGTTTGGAGAAACTTGTCCTCCGCCTGTAGACGTGCGAGGGCTTGAACGGCTCCGCGGCGATTCGGGTAGAACCTGTCCCGGGCGAGGGGTGAGGTGAGGACAGAATCCCGGGACAGTGGTCTAGGCCATTTGCGGTCATTCTCGGAGGTGTAGCAGGCTGACGCTGAACATAACGGTGGAGGCTCAGGCGGGGAACAAGCTTCGCAGGGAACAAGCTTCACGGGGAAGACTGGACTGTCCTCGGGCGACGGTCCTAGTAGATGGGAAAGACTTCGTATCTACACCTGAAACCGTCTGGATTGGAAGGAGAAACTTTAAACCGCCAGAAACTTTGGAGAGCTTGGAACGCCTGGGAAGGAGCAACAGAATAAGCGGGAGATGGACGCTTGGGACGAATTCGCTCACTTCGGCTCTCTTTCTAGGTCTTCTTCCATTCCACTAGCCTGTGGAAGCTAGGCTTTGCGTTTAGCAAAAGTCTTCACCTCCTAACCTGTTTTCTCCCCGCTCCATTAATCCGGAGATGACCGTGCAAGGTCCTAGTCCTCAGGGGAAAAAGCCAGCTGTGTAGTCTTAAGGTTGGACTTTTGAATGCTATGAAAGACTGAGCCTGTTTACCATTAATCTCATTCACACTACTGAGTGCATGGGCTTTGTTTTGGACTGTCCTAAATTGGTCCACTTACCAGGCTAAAATTTACAGTGTGATGTACTAATAACATCAATCAGACCAAACTATTGTTATTTAAACAGTGCTTCCTGGCTTTTCTTTTCTCCCTCAATTTGAAAACATTTATTGTGCTAAACTGTCAACATCCTGCTATTTAAACAACAACAAAGTGACACATTTTGCTGTTGTCATAATTTAACTTGTTTCACTGAGATGAACTACCACACAATAGTTCTCAGTATAATTTCAAATTTGGTGAACTTTCACCTAAATATTACTACCCAAATACTAAAACTGATGAATCTAAAATAGACCACAGCCTTAAATGGCATTTATTGTTCCATAAATCTTCAGATTTCAGAAAGAAGTGCTGAACAGACAGAAAAAACTCCAAAGCAATGAAGGGACAGCTCAGTTCTCTCTCACTGATTGGCATAAGAAACATTTGATCATATAAAAGCAGCTAAAAGGACAGAAAGAAGAGTGGCTGCTCTACAGCCTTTTTTGTTTTGACCAAATTTGAACTCTGCTGTTCTGATTTCACATAATCTACGCAGGAGCATCCCTTCACAGAATCCCTAGTGGTTCAGACAATGAAACTTCATTTATATTCATATCTGAGAAAAGAAAGAAAATAAATGTGAAAATTATCCCCAGTTAGAGATGGATACATTCAGATTTGATCTGGGCTCCTACTGATCTCTGTCAAAGAAAGATAATGCAATCTGCTGTTTTGCATTCTAGATTACCAGGTATTGGCCACTGAAGGGTCTATTCCCTGGCCCTCAAAATTTCCTTTCTCCTAGAAATAAAAGGAATAATGATTGGAAAGGAAGAAGTTAAATTATCATTATTTGCAGATGACATGATACTCTACATAGAAGACCCCAAAAACTCCACTAAAAAACTGCTAGATTTAATAAGCAAATTCAGTAGTGTAGCTGGATACAGAGTCAATACTCAAAAGTCAATAGCCTTCCTGTACACAAATAACAAACTTACTGAAAGAGAAATTAGGGAAACAATACCTTTCACAATAACATCCAAAAAAATGAAATACCTGGGAATCAACCTCACAAAGGATGTAAAAGACCTCTATACTGAAAACTACAGTACTCTGAAAAAGGAGATTGAAGAGGATATCAGAAAATGGAAAGATATCCCTTGCTCCTGGATAGGAAGAACCAATATAGTGAAAATGGCCATACTTCCAAAATTGTTATACAGATTTAATGCAATTCCAATCAAAATTCCAACAGCATATCTCACAGAATTAGAGAAAACAATCCTAAAATTCATTTGGAATCAGAAGAGACCTAGAATAGCAAAGGCAATTCTGAGCAACAAACGCAAGGCAGGGGGCATCACAATCCCTGACTTGAAATTATACTATAAAGCTACTGTGATAAAAACAGTGTGGTACTGGCAAAAAAAACAGACCTGAAGATCAATGGAACAGATTAGAAGATGCTGAAACAACCCCAGACATATTAAGCCACCTTATCTTTGACAAAGGTGCCAAACACATTCGCTGGAAGAAAGATAGCCTCTTTAATAAATGGTGCTGAAAAAACTGGCTCTACACATGCCGAAGATTAAAACTAGACCCATATCTTTCACCATGCACTAAACTAAATTCAAAATGGATCAGAGATCTTAATATTAAAACAGAAACATTAAATCTGCTGGAAGGTAGGATAGGTAAAACCCTTGGAGACATTGGTGTAGCCAAAGACTTTATGAATAAAAACTCAACCACAAGGGAACTATCCCAAAGAATCAATAACTGGGATCTCATCTTATTAAAAAGCTTTTGCACAGCAAGAGAAACCATCAACAGAGTGAAGAGACAACCCACAATGTGGGAAAAAATGTTTGCCAGCTGTTCCTCAGACAAAGGATTACTATCGAGAACATATAAAGAACTCAAAAAAATCAGACCTCCCAAATTTAAAGACCCACTCCAAAAATGGGCATCTGAGATGAATACACATTTCTCAGATGAAGAAATACTAATGGCAAATAAATATACAAAAAAATGTGCAACATCACTAGTCATTCGAGAGATGCAAATTAAAACAACACTGAGATACCATCTCACCCCAGAAAGAATGGCTACTATAAAGAAATCAACTAATAACAAATGCTGGAGGGGCTGTGGGGAAAAAGGAACCCTTCTTCACTGTTGGTGGGAGTGTCGACTGGTACAGCCACTGTGGAAGTCAGTGTGGAGATTCCTTAAAAAACTAGGGTTGGAGGTCCCATTTGACCCAGCTATTCCCCTTCTGGGCATCTTCCCAGAAGAATTAAAAACATCGTACCACAGCGATATATGTGCATCCATGTTTATAGCAGCACAATTTGTAATAGCCAGATCTTGGAAACAACCCAAATGCCCATCAACTGAGGAATGGATAAGAAAGATGTGGTATTTTTATACAATGGAGTACTATTCAGCCATAAAGAAGGATAAACTGGAGACTTTTATAGGTAAATGGCTGCAACTCGAGAAAATACTCATAAGTGAAATAAACCAGAAGCACATGTGTAAGCATCGTATTGTCTCTCTAGTATGAGAAACTGAAAGAGTAAATAAGATCCAAAATGTACAATAGACATGGTGAATCAAAAAGAAACTGGTCAAAAGGAAAGAGAGACTGGAATAGGGAAAAGAAAGAAGGGAAAGGGAAAAAAATTGTATATATATATAAGATGGTTAAGATAGATACACTACCAATTTTACTTAGTTCATTGAAGAGTAAGATTTGTGCCAATAATGTTTGGACAATTGAATGCTAATGTCTGGTATCCTGAATAACTAACTTAAAGATAGTAATACATAATGTATTAACCATTGTTACCCTCCTATTATGTTGTTTTGAAAATTTGTTCTTCTTTTGATTTGTTTTGTTTTTTTCTTCTCTTTAAAATAAAAAAAATAAAAAAAATTTTAAAAAAATTTCCTTTCTCCTGGCTTTACATTTTCTTCAGTGCTAAGTTTGTAGGAATCAGACGCCACCATCAATGTCCCAATCCTGGGTGGCAGGAAAATTAGTGATATAAAAAATGGTAGACAATAAAAACTAGTTCAAAAGATTATCCTGTTATACCCAAATTTAAAGTGTGTATAACCTTTAACCCAGCAATCAATCTGAATGCAATACTTTTAATGGATATCAAAGTTCCTGAAGATAGTCTCGGATGTTCATTTGCAGCACATTTGAAAATAACCAAACTAGAAAAATCACCAGTGGCCATCAGTAAGGGACTGATTAAATGAGTTATAAATTATGCATGTTCAGCAAGCATTTTTAAATCATTAGGTAAACACATACATGCTTATAAGGAAAGATGTCCAGGTTGTATTAAGTGAAAAAAGCAAGATCAAAAAAAAAAAAACACTTGCTGGCTGACTTCTGTGAAGTTACAATCCAATTCAGGAAGTAGGGCCAATCAAAAATGTAAAGAACAGCAATCTCCTATACACTCACTTTGTGTCAGAGGAATAACACATAGAGGAAATTTTTATGGAGGATGGGGGCTGTCAGGGAGACATATACATGAGGTAAATGATCAGTAAGGAGAAGGAATGGGGTAGAGGTGAGCACAGATGTGCTACCAGAATGGACAGGCATGGCTGGGCATGCTTATGCAAAGAAATGAATGTGCAAAGTTCAAAGACGAATCTGGCATGAAGGAGTCCAAGACTGGCTGGAGCCATAGAGTTAAGGAGTTAAGGAGGCCGAGGTGATAGTATAGGTATGAGATAGATAAGGGCTGGGATTAGAAATAAGGCAATGAAGGATGAAAAGGAATAATCTGGCAAGAATTTGAGACTGATTAGATTAAGACAGGAGAGGTAAATAGACTAGGAGGAGGAATCTGGGATGGATCCAAAATTTTAGACTATTTAGAGAGACGCCAAAAACTGGGAAAAAAATGAGGAAGTCCAAAGGGTGTTCTGATATAGGGTTTGATTTTAGAAATTAGAGATACACAGCAGAAAACTAAAGGCCAGTCAGGACTAAAACTCACATGAAAGGTCAGGACTCCAAACACATGGTGGACGTCACCACCTGAAGTTCAGAGAAAGCTGAGGTTCCTGGACTAAATCTTAGGAAGGAAATGTCAATGCAAGTGGAAGAACAGAATTAAGTAACCCATCTGTAGTCCTACTTTTGGCCTCTAACTCTTCAGTAATGTGATATGACTTCGTTTATTTCTTTATGATCTCCATTTTCAGTGATGTGTGTAAGAAATGGTTGTTAGTATGGAAACCATCTTTGAATGAATTATTGTTATAGCCTTTATTGTTATGCTGGTGAATCAACTCTGTGCAGGACAAGATGAACTGGTTTTCAATATTTTAATAGCCCTTGTTTCCTCAAAGAGATCAAGGATTATATAAGCTGGAAATTACAAATAAAGAGGACATTCTTTTTTTCTAAATCAAATCAGAGGCTTTTTTTTTTTTTTTTAATTCTCTTGCAAGTGAACTGGTTAAAGTAAATGCTATCTCTAGTCATTATAAAGAGGTTACCCTAGCTGGCAGTGCCTAAATTTATTGTGTAGACAGTCCTAAAAAGACAGGCATGTGATCTTTAAGAATTTCCAGTGCTGGGCCAAACCAGAATCCTAGATTACCATAACCATTTCCCCTCCAGTTAATTATTATACCAACACCTTAAGCAAAAACAATCATTCCAATTCAGTAATAAGCAAGATCAAACAAATTTAATTTTACCTTATTCACCGAGATAGGAGACCCACATTGGGCAAATTCGGTGGTTACTAAGAAGACAGTGAACATTTAAAATCTGCCTTGAGCTGGGGCCCCAGTGATAGAGCACTTGCCTAGCATGCAAGAGGCCCTGGGTTCCATCCCTGCAGCAAGGAACAGAACTCTGTCTTATTAGTGAAAGGAAAAGAAGCTCAGGTGCCATGTGTGCTCTCAGAGAGCACCTTTGCATAATCTGTGGGATAGATTCTTAGTGAGTGTTCATCTACATTTTTTACTATATAATGAAAAAATATGAGATTCTATTTTCCTTTTACCATCTCTAATTTGCACCTTTTTCTCTCTTTCAACTTTATAGTCTGCAAAAAGAAAAAAAAAATGTTTCTTGGCGGGAGTGGTAACCCACACCTGTGAGCCCAGCACTCTGGGAGGTGGAAAGCTGAGACAGGAGGGTCACAAATTTAAGCCCAGCCTGGGCAACTTAATGACTTAGAAAAACCCTGTCTCAAAAAAAAAAAAAAAAAAAAAAATTTAAAGGCTGGGAAAGTTGCTTAGTATAAAGGCCCTGGGTTCTATCCCCAGTACCATAAGGCGGGGGGGAAGCTTCTTGTAAAAATAAGATTGTATTCCCCTATCCCTCTATCCCTATCTTTTAAAATAATTTTATGTCTCCTCCCTGAGTTTCTGAATTTTCCACTAAAATTCTCATTTTTATTTATTATTTATCAGTTTATCCCTCTCTTCCCATTTCATCCTCTCTCGTCCTCAGTTTTTGATTTCCTCATATTAATTCAATGCTGTGGAGCTATCTTTAAGAAATTTAGCTATAAGCAAGATGTGATGGCACTAGGCAGGCTGAAGCAGGAGGATCACAAGTTCCAGAACAGCCTGCACAACTTAGTGAGGTCCTGTCACAAAATTAAAAAAAAAAAAAGGGCTGAAGACGTAGCTCAGTAGTACAACAGTTGCCTAGTGTGTGCCAAACCTTGGATTCAATCTTCAGTACCAGAAAGAAAGGAAGAAATAAAGAGGAAGGGAGGGGAAAACAAAAAGATGGAAGGAAAGAAGAAAGAGAGAGAGAGAAAAAAAAGAAAGAAAGAAAGAAAGAAAGAAAGAAAGAAAGAAAGAAAGAAAGAAAGAAAGAAAAAGAGAAAGCAGAACAGAAAAAGAAAAAGGAAGAAATTTAGCTATAATATAACCTCCCAAATTTGTCTGACTTGGTGATAGTCAAATTGAATAAAGAGGAAATATCTATAATAAAACATGTTTAAAGAAATATATTTTGGCCCCCTGGGATGGAGGGGCCTTTGAGAAGAGTGTAAGTCCGTGCTCTGTGCCCCAGGCACAGGGGAGCGCACACACCTTTGGAAGGCAGAGTAATCAGTGAGTCGAGCAAGATGGAAGCATGTGAAGCAGCAGCAAGGAGCCAACAGGTGGACTCTGGAAAACTCCACTAACAGAAGACCAGTCCCAGCCCCCACATTGGTAGGCCAAGACCAGCTCCATACCCAGCACACTTCTGGGATTAAACATGGACACTATCACAGATCTGTAAACACTAGAGATGTTTTACTACTTTATTCTCCCTTTTTGTCTGATTGGCTATCCCTTTCCTGTCTGGTTGGATGTCATCTTGTTTTGTTTGTATTCTGTGATTATTTTTCTATTTTTTTTCCCTCCTCTCTTTCTCTGGTCTTCTTTTTCTTTCTTCTCTTTTCTTTTTCCTTCTCTTTCTCTTTCTTCCTTCTTTTTTTTCATTGTTTAGGTTTCTTACCTTTCTTTTTCAAGTTCCTTTATTGATCCTCTCCCTCTCTGTCCTCAACTACTTCTTGAATTTAAACTTTCAAGGAGTAAACATTGTCTCTGCCCTTTCTGATTACTCCTTCACGTTCTATTTCATTCTTTCCCTCCTGTGTCCTCCAGTTTCCCAAAACTTGGGTGATCACCCGTTGACCTCCAGCCTTGATTCTACTTACTGTATTTGACCTCATTCATCACTTTAGCCTGTCTCCTACCAATCTTAAACCCCCCACTCCCCGCAGAAGGGTAAAATCCCTCCACTAAGGGGAAAATCACTGCATACGAGTGCACGGTATATGTTTGATTTTGTTATATAACTTTAGAGTTTGCTCCTGTGGTTGGAGGTAGCAGGTTAATGATTACCATAGTTTGTGAGTAGTTAAGCTGTACTTGAAACTATTGTTATTACTAACTGTACTACTTTAGCCAGGATGTCATACATGTTATAAACAGTTTTTCTCTCCATATGATAACACTGTGATTGTATGAGGTCATAATCATCACCACAGCCCAGTACCAAAGGATTGGGAACTGAGCCAAATAGTAATTTTGCATGCTTTACAAATTGGGAAGGTAGGTTCTTGGGATAGCTATAAAGAACCACCTACATCTAGAGGACATCCTTGAAGAACAGACCTAGGGAAGATCCTAGGGAAGCCTCAATACCAGTGATAAAGTTATATATCATAAGAAATTGTCAAGCATCAACATAGAAAACAAAATAAAATAAAAAAGAGAAAATAGAAAATGACCAGATGCAGAAGCAAAATGGAACCCCAAACTCCCCGCCCACCCAGGACAAGCCCAGAACTCAATGAGATAGATGAAATTGGAAGTCAAACACTGAAAATTTCTGAAATGATAGCAACAGAAGTGAAAAAACAAGTGGAAAGAGCTATAGAGAAAATAATCTCTCTGGTACAAAAAGAAATGATGTTTAAAATCGAAGATATTAGAGAAGACACAGATAAAAGCATAGATGAATTAGAAAAATGATGGAAACAAAAAATGCCCAGCATAGGAAAGAAATGAAATCCATGAAATAGATCCAAACAGAAATCCAAGAGATTAAAACCTCCATTGAAAGTATATGCACCAGATTGAATGAAGGAGAGGACAGAATTTTAGATCTTGAAGACAGAATTGCAGCTAGTGGTTATGAAAAGATATCTTAAAAATAGCAAGAGACCATGAAAAACCAATCCAACAGCTACAAGATGATGCAAAGAAGAATAACATAAGATTGATTTAGGTCAATGAAAAAGCTAGAGACAGCGCAAATGCCATGAAAAAACTCTTAACAGAAATAATGGCAGAAAACTTCTCAAGTATGGATAAAGAATTTGACATACAAACAAATGAAGCATATAGAATTCCAAACAGCTATGACTAAAATAGAACTACACCAAGACATATAATAATCAAGATTCCAGAAATTCAGCACAAGAACAGAATATTAAAAGCTGTTAGAGAAAAGAAACAGATCACCTATAAAGGAAAGCCCATCAGAATCACGGCCGACTTCTCAACACAAACCCTCAAGTCAAGAAGAACTTAGAGTGAAGTATTTCAAGTCCTGAAAGAAAACAATTTTGAACCCAAATTGATGCACCCTGCAAAACTATCTTTCAAAATTAATGGAGAAATAAGATACTTCCATGACAAAGAACAACTGAAGAAATTCATGACCACCAAACCAACCCTACAAAGAGTACTGAAAGATATTCTAGACAGAGATAAAAATGACCACAAATTCCAAGAACAACAACAGAAAGAAACCGTCAGGCAGGGCAAGCAATTAAACACAGGGGAAAAACAGGGAACCAACAGCAGGAAAATATCATGACAAAGATAAGCTAATACATATCAGTTATAACCATCAGTGTAAATGGCCTCAATTCACCAATCAAAAGAAGCAGACTGACAGAATGGAACAAGAAACAAGATCCAACAATATGCGGTATGTAAGAAACACATTTAACTCAAAAAGAAATTCATAGACTGAAAGTCAAAGGATGCAAAACAATTTTCCATGCAACAGGAACCCAGAAAAAAAGAAAGGGTAGCTATTCTGTTTGTAGACAATGTGAACTTCAAACCAAGAATGATCAAAAGAGATATAGAAGGTCACTACATACTTGTTAGGGGAAAACTTCAAAAGGAAGACATAACAATCATAAATATGTATGCACCAAATACGGGAGCACCTAACTATATAAGACAATTATTAATAGACACGAAAAATCAAATAAGCAATAGCACAATTGTAACGGTAGACCTTAATACCCATTGTCACAAAGAGATAGATCAACTAGACAAGAAATCAGCAAAGAAATATCAGAACTGAACCAACCTGTGAACAAATGGACTTAGTAGATGTTTGCAGAGTGTTCTACCCAATATGCTCAAAATACACATTCTTCTCAGCTGCACGTGAGATGTTTCCTAAAATAGACCCTATACTAGCCCACAGAACATTCTTAACTAAATGCAAAGGAACTGAAATTATCCCATGCATATTATCTGACCATAGTGCAATGAAATTGGAAATTAATGGCAAAAGAAACCATAAAAATTCCATAAACAAGTGGAAATTAAATAACATCCTCCTAAACAACCAATGGGTCATAGATGAAATAAAGGAAGAAATTAAACAATATCTACAACTAAACAAGAAAGCAGATACAACGTACTGGAACTTATAGGATGCAATGAAAGCAGTCCTAAGTGGAAAATTTGTAGCAGTGAATTCTCACATCAGGAAAATAGAACGAGCACAAATAAATAACCCAATGTTACACCTCAAGCTTCTAGAAGAAAAAGAGCAAGACAGACCCATAGCCTATACAAGGGAGAAAATTATAAAGATCAGAGCAGAAAATAACACAACGTAGACCAAGAAAACAATATAAAGAATTAATTAATTGAAGAGTTAGTTCTTTGAAAGAATAAATAAAATTGATAAACCCTTAGCCAACCTTACCAAAAAGAGGAAAGACTCAAATTCATGCACTGAGTAATGAAAAGGGTGAACTCATGACAGATCCTGTGAAAATTCAGGAGATCATCAATACCTACTTTGAAAACCTTCACTCTTATAGGATGGAAAACACAGGAGAAATGGACAGATTCCTACATACATATGAATTAGCAAAGTTGAATCAAGAATATATAAAAATTCTGAATAACTCAATATCAGTGAATGAGATTGAAAATGCAATTAAAAATTTATCAACAAAGAAAAGCCCAGGATTCACTGCTGAATTCTATAAGAAATTTAGAGGCGATTTAATGCCAATACTCCTCAAACTCTTTAATGAAATTGAAAGGAAAGCAATACTGCTTAACTCATTCCAGGAGGCAAGTATTACCCTGATACCAAAACCAGAGAAAGACCCAACCCAAAAAGGGAACTACAGGCCAATCTCCCTAATGAACATAGATGCAAAAATCCTCAGTAAGATATTAACAAACAGAATGCAGCAAATCATCAAGAAGATTATACACCACGAACAAATGGGATTCATCCTAGGAACGCAGGGATGGTTCAACGTATGCAAATCAATAAATGTAATACAGCATATCAATAGAACCAAAGACAAAAATCACATGATCATCTCAATAGATGCAAAAAGCTTTTGATAAAGCCCAGTACTCTTGCATGATGAAAACCCTACAGAAAATCAGAATAGATGGTCTTTACCTCAGTCTGATAAAAGCCATCTATGACAAACCAACAGCCAACATCACACTAAATGATCAAAAGCTGAAAGCTTTCACTCTAAAATCAGGAAGAAGACAAGGATGTCCACTATCACCACTCCTATTCTATCTAGTTCTGGAAACATTAGACAGAGTAATTAGACAAGAGTGAGAAATAAAAGGAATAAGGATAGGAAATGAAGAAGTTAAACTATCATTATTCACAGATGACACGATACTCTACATAGAAGACCCCAAAAACTCCACCAAAAGACTCCTAGATTTAATAAGCAAATTCAGTAGTGTAGCTGGATACAATGTCAACACTCAAAAGTCAATAGCATTCCTGCACACAAACAACAAACTCACTGAGAGAGAAATTAGGGAAACCTCACCCTTCACAATAGCATCCAAAAAAATGAAATACTTAGGAATCTATATAACAAAGAAGTAAAGGATCTGCATATTGAAAATTATAGTACTCCGAAATAGGAGATCAAAGAGGATATCAGAAAATGGAAAGATATCCCTTGCTCATGGATAGGAAGAACCAACATAGTGAAAATGGCCATATTCCCAGAATTGTTATGCAGATTTAATGCAATCCTTATCAAAATACCATTAACATACCTCACAGAACTAGAGAAAACATTACTAAAATGTATCTGGAAGCAGAAGAGACCTAGAATAGCAAAGGCAGTCTTGGGCAACAAAGGCAAGGCAGGAAGCATCACAATCCCTGACTTGAAATTATACTACAAAGCTACTGCGGTTAAACCAGCATGGTACTGGCAAGAAAATAGACCTGAGGACCAGTGGAACAGATTAGAAGATGCAGACACAACTACAAACACACTCAGCCACCTTATCTTTGACAAAGGGGCCAAACATGTTCACTGGAAGAAACATAGCCTCTTTAATAAATGGTGCTGGAAAAACTGGCTATCTACATGCTGAAGACAAAAACTAGACCTATGTCTATAACCATGCACTAAACTAAAGTCAAAAATGGGTCAAAAATCTAAATATTAAAACAGAAACACTAAATCTACTGGAAAAGAGAATAGGTAGAAATCTTGAAGACATAGGTGTAAGCAGAGACTTCATGACAAAACCCAATTTGCACAGGAAACACTTCAAAGAATCAACAACTGGGATCTCATCTTATTAAAAAGCTTTCGCACATCAAAAGAAATCATAAACAGTGAAAAGACAACCCACAGAGTAGGAAAAAATTTTAGCCAATGGTCCCTCAGACAAAGGACTTATATCAAGAACATATGAAGAATCGAAAAAAATCAGACCCCCCAAATTCAAAGACCCAATCCAAAAATGGGCATCTGAGATGAACACACTTCTCAGATGAAGAAATACAAATAGCAAATAAATATATGAAAAAATGTTCAACAGCATTGGTCATTCGAGAGATGCAAATTAAAACAACACTGAGATTCCATCTCACCCCAGAAAGAATGGCTGTCATCAAGAAATCAACCAATAACAAATGCTGGCGGGGCAGTGAGGAAAAAGGAACACTTCTCCACTGTTGGTGGGAGTGTGGACTGGTGCAAACACTGTGGAAATCATTGTGGAGATTCCTCAAAAAACTAAGATTAGGGGCCGGTGAAATGGCTCAGTGGCTTAAGGGCCTGCCCGGCAAGCGCGAGGGCCCGAGTTCGACTCCCGGAACCCACATACGAAAAAGGGGCCGGTGATATAGCTCAGCGGCACGGGCGCCTGCTGGCGCATGAGGTCCTGAGGTCGACCCCCCGGTACCCACCAAAAAAAAAACAAAAAAACAAAAAACAACTAAGATTAGAGATCCCACTTGACCCAGGTATTCCCATTCTGGGTATTTTCCCAGAAGAATTAAAAACATCATACCCCAGCAATATATGTGCACCCATGTTTATAGCAGCACAATTTGTAATAGCTAAATCTTGGAAACAATCCAAATGCCCATTAACTGAGGAATGGATAAAAAAGATGCAGTATTTTTATACAATGGAGTACTACTCATCTATAAAAAAGGATAAACTTGAGACAATTATAGGGAAATGGATGCAACTTGAGATCATACTCATAAGTGAAATAAACCAGACTCACATGTGTAAACATTATATTGTCTCCCTAGTGTAAGAAGCTGAAAGAGTAAATAAGATCCAAAATGTACAATAGATATTATGAAATGAGAATAAATTGTTCAAAAGGAAAGAGACTGGGATGGGGGAAAGGGGAAAAGAAGGATGGGAAAAGGAAAAATATATATATATATATAAGATAGTTACAATGGTTATACTACTAATTGCTATTAGTTCATTGAAAAGAAAGGTCTGTGCCTATATTGTTTAATCAACTTTTCATTCCTATATCTTGTAGTATGAGCAACTACTTTGAAGATAACAATATGCAATGTACTAACCATTGTTACTCTCCTACAATCTTGTTTTGAAATTCTGTATCATTGTTTTTATTGTTTTTTCTCTTTAAAATAAAAAAAAGAAATATATTTTACCAATAAACACAGGAAAATGTTCAACATAATTAGTGTCAATAAAATGCAAATTACAGGTACAATGAGTTATTTAGGATTGGAAAGAAGTTTACTTTTAACAATATCAAGTGTTGGTAAGAATATGGAGCAATGGGAATTCTTATCAACAAGTAGGGATATAAATTGATATGAACAATTTGACCTGATCTAGGAAAACTGAGGATATTGCTATCCTATGATCTAACAATCCTACTGCTAGATATATACCTACAGAAACATACTACATGCATCAGATACAGATACAAGATTGTTTATGAAAGTGCTATTTGCAATACCCAAAACCCAAAACATGCAAATATCCAAAGAAGAGTGACATGGATATTTAAATTGTAGTATATTTAAACAATGGAATACAGTATAATAGTGACAAAAAGTAAAGTACAGCTACATAAAACCCCCTGGGTTAAAATTTTTAAAACATAATGTTGCAAGTTGAGAAATAACCAAATCAAACCCAAACTATAATGTTGAGTAAAAAGAATATAGAAGTATTTGTGTAGTATGATTTAACTCATGTAAAGTTCACAGAAACAGGTAAAACCAGATCATATTGGTTAGGAGTGTATATATAAGGTGTAAAAAGTATGAAGAAAAAAGGAAATATATTATAAAAATCTAAATAGTGCTTATTGTTTCTAAAGGGAAGGATGATTAAGGAGAGGGGGGATTCTGAAGATTTCTATTTCTTTTTTTTTAAAGAGAAAAAAAATAGAACAAAAATTCAAAACAACATAATAGGAGAGTAACAATGAGATTTCTATTTCTTGACCTATCTGCTCTTTATTTTTTCTTAAACTATGTGTGCATGTGCCTGTGTTGTGATTTGGATGGAGACTGTCACCCCAATCCTCATGCACTCATAGGTGGGGCTTTTGAAAGGTAAGTGGACTGTTCAGGCTTTCTAGCTAACTGTGATATTAGGAGGTAGGGGTTGGTCAGAAGAGGCAGTTCCTGCCAGGGGCATGACCTAGAAGGATAAAACTTCCTCCCCAGCTTCCCTCTTTTCTCTCTGCTTCCTGGCAACCATGACATGAGCAGCTTTCCTCTGCTATGCCCCTCTGCCATGCCTTTTTTCCCTTGGAGCTGGCCAAACACGGATTGAAAACATGAGCCAAAATAAACCTCAACTTAAAACTTGTGGGTTTCTGGTATTTTGTTCCAGCAGCTAGAAAGTAACTAAGACAGCATGTTTTATATACTTTCTCATATTTAAATTATCTCTCTGCCTCTGTGTGTGTGTGTGTGTTTGTGTTTCTTTCTCTGTCTTTGCCTCGCTCTCTCCCCCTTCCCCTCTCTCTCTTTCTGTCTCTGTCCCTGCTGCCTTTCTCTGTTTCTCTCTGCGTCTCTATCTCTGTCTCTGTATCCGTCTGTCTTTCTCTCTCTGTCACAAACACACACACACACCCCATACTATTTTGTGTTTGGTTTTACTTAGTACATATTTGCAGTACATGGTGATTGCATTCATCATGGGGACTTGGTACACGTACATAACACGTCTTAGTTCTTTTTACTTCCTCTTCCCTTCCCCTCCCTCCCTTCTTCTTCCATCTCTACATCCCTTTCCCATTTGCAAAAGATCTATCTCCCTGATTCCTGTTATATATCCTTTACAAATATTACAGTATTATCTTAAAGTGTGGAGACTGTCCAACACCTATCTCTGTACCTGGGAAACATGCTTTAATGTACAGAGGAAAAATTTACTTATAATTAGCACATTCAGTGTATAAATACAAATACTGCATTAAAGGTTATCTTTTCAAAAATACTGTAAGAATTTCCTCATTTCGTTACTTACAAATTTGGAGAGATTATAAACATAATCCAATTATAAGAATTCTGTAAATAAATCTATATCCTTCAAGTTGTTATCCACTACCAGAATTTAAAACATAACAAATTCTGCACAACAATAATCCTGCACACACAAATGCTCTATTGGTTACTAAACAATCTCAATTAAAATGATCCGAATGCTGCTCCGCTGGCATCCCAGGGTAGTGGCAGGGATGGTGGGCTGCGTGCAGTGGGTCCTGCCCCCCAGCCAGCCGCACTGTGCATGCCAGTTTTTAGGTCATGTCGTTCAGTTCACCTTGCCTATTCCCATATAAAACATCCAAATCACCTCTTCTAGGAGTTATCTAAGCCATCAAATTCCAAAATGAAACCAAGTCTGCACTCATATGTGCAATATTTATTGAGCCTTTATTATGAACAGGATCCTGGAGATTAGACGGTAAATGAGAAGGTCCCTGCTCGATTGTGGTGTGGTTTAGTACTTGGGTATTTCCCTTTATCACACCGTTTTTGTTGGTATAGTAGTATTATTCTGATATTTTGAAAAAAAGAAATTTGGATTATTTACTTTTGAGCCACATCCAAAAGAGTTACTCTAAACTTTTTATGTAAAAAAATCTGAAAACAACAGAAAAGAATAATTAAGAGTAACTATGTTACATATTCACCAGGAGATATAAATATTTTGACATACTGCATTTTTTTCTCTTGGTTGCCAGGGCCTTATGCATGCCAGGTAAGCACCCTACCACTGAGCTGAACCCCCAGCCCTTTTTTTTTTTACCTTTTTTTGGGGAGGTGAGTAACAGGCGTCTCACTGTGTTACCCAAGTTGGTCTCAAACTCCTAGGTTTAAGAGATCCTCCTGCTTCCCCTCTGAAGTGAGCTATAGGACTATAGGTAGACACCACCACGTTCAGCAGGTACATTGTTTTGTAGATGTGGTTTTATGACAATTTGACTCCTAAATACTTCAATACTAAAAATGACATTCCCCCATAACATTATTATTAAGCCCAAGACATTAAAATGTATAATACTACCTAACTACCTAACTACCCAACTTCCCCAATGCCTCAAGATAGCCTTTAAACTATTTGCTTGTTTGTTTAAAACAAGAACCAGTGGAGAATATCACATTGCAGTTCTTTGTCATATCTTTATATGATATGAATCTTGAATATTCTCCTCTCATCTTGAATATTCTCTCATCTTGAATATTCTCCTACTTTTTCTTAATCTTTCATGACAGCGACATGCAGTCTAGACCATCAGTCTTGCAAAATATCTCACAATCTGTTTTTACATTATTTCCTCATAATTAGATGCAGATTAAAATTCTTGTCTAGAAAAACATCCCATGTTTATGTATTAGGAAAATTAATGTTGTTAAAACACCCAGACTATCCAAAATGATCAGTAGATCTAATGCAATCTTTATTAAAAGTGGCAATGGCATTCAGAGCAGAAACAAAAAAAAAAGTCCTAAATTTTATATGAATCCAGAAAAGACCATGAACAGCCAAAGCAATTATGAAGGGGTGGAGCTAAAGGTCATGTACTACCAGACTTCAAAACGTACCACAAAGCTATAGTAACAAAACAGAATCAGAATGGTACAGTTATAAAAGTAGATGCAGATCAATTGAACAGAATGAAGAGCCCATAAATAAATCCATACAGCTACAGTCAACTCATCTTCGACAAACTTGCTGTGAATGCGCATTGGGGAAGGGACAGTCTCTTCAATAAACAGTGCATGGGCAAATGGATTTTGACATGAAAAAGAGGGAAACTAGACCCCTATCTCTCACCACATGAAAAAAAATTCAAAATGGGTTAAAAGCTTGTATATAAAACCTAAAGTTATGAAACCACTAGAAGAAAACAGGGTAAACAACTTCAAAACATTGGTAGGTCTTGGGTGATGGGTTTTTGTATAAGACCACAAAAGCACAGGCAACAAGAGTGAAATTAGAAAAATGAGATTATGTCAAACTAGAATGTTTCTGTCTAGCCAAGGAAATGCTCAACAGAATGAAGGAACAACCTGCAGAATGAGAGAAAATACGTGCAAACCACACATCCGACAAGGTGTTAATATCCAGAATATATGAGGAGTTCAGACAACAGAATAAGAAACAAAAACAACCTAATTTCAAAATGGACAAAAAGAACTTTAAATACATTTCTCTAAAGAAGATATTCAACAGCCCAGTGTGGTAGCCCCACTACTCTGGAGGCTGAAACAGAAGGGTTACTTGAGCCCAGGAGTTCAAGGTCAGCCTGGGCAACATAGCAGAGACCTTGTCTCAAAACAAACAAACAAACAGCAACAAAGACAACAACAACAAAAAACCCAGCCAACGGGTATGCAAAAAAAATGCTGGCTATCACTAATCACCAGGGAAATGCAAATCAAAATCAAAACCATGAGATAATGAGATATCACCTACCTCCTGTTGGAATGGCTATGAACAAAAAGACAAAAGATAATAAGTGCTGGTGAAGTTAGGGAAAAAGGGGAACTCTTGCACTATTGGTGGGAATGTGAATTAATACAGACATTATGGAAAACAATATGGCATTTCCTCAAAACTTAAAAATAGAATTACCATATGATCCAGAAATCCCTCTACTGGGTATATCAAAAAGAAATGAAAGCACTACGTCAGAGAGACATCTGCACTCCCACATTTCTTGCAGCACTATTCACAATAGCCAATATACAGAATCCACTTAATTATCCATCAGTGGCTGAATAGATAAGGTAAATGTGGTACATATACACAGTGGAATGCTATTCAGTCATGAAAAAGTATGATATCTTGTCAACGTGGATGGAACTGGGGACATCATATTAAGGGAGATAAGTCAGGCACAGAAAAACAAATACCACATATGCTTACTCTTATGTGGGATCTTAAAAAGCTCATTCATAGAGTACTTGCCCAGCATGTGGGAGGTCCTAAGTTCCATCCCCAGCACTGCAGGGAAGAGGAAAAGGAAGAGGAGGAGGAGTAGAAGGGAAAGGAGAGGGGAGAGGAGGAAAGGAGGAGGGAGGGTTGCTGTTAAAGAAGTAGGGTCTATAAGAGTCTGGGGAGGGCTGAGTGTGTGGCACAAACTTGTATTCCCAGCACTGGGGAAGCTGAGGCAGGAGGATGGCCATGAGTTCATGGTCAGCCTAGACTAAATAGCGAGATCCTGTCTAAAAAAAAAAAAGAGAGAGACAGAGAATGAGTCTGGAGAGGGTAGGGGTGATGGGCAGGAGAGTTAGTCATCGAATACAAAGTTACAATGAGAAGGAATATATTTATATGTTCTATTACACAGTAGGGAATTTTGAATGGTCTCACCACAAAAAGATGATGAATATCAGGTGATAGATAAGCAAATTATCCTAATTTGATCACTGCATAATACATAAGTATCAAAGTACCACATTGCACCCCAAAATGTGTAAAATTATTACATGTCAATTAAGAAAATAAAATTGCTGGGGAAAATGATCAAGAAAACTTCATGGTGAGTTTGTACAATTCTCAGTTCACATAAGGAGACACATGATATCAGTTTTGGTGATGTTAAAATCAAAATGTTACCTGAGAAGTATATCTGATGCTTTTTTTTTTTTGGAGACAGGGTCTTGCTGAGTAGTTCAGACTGGGCTTGAACTCGTTATGTAGCTCAGGCTGGCCTCTAACTCACAGGATCCTCCTGCCTCAGCCTCCCATGTGCTGAGATTAAAGGCATGTGCCACCACGCCCGGCCTGAGGCTATTTTAAAGGTATCTTCTTTGTAATTAGTAACCATCTGCAGGGTAACCCCGTGAGACTGCACGAATGACCCTTTCCTCATCAAATCTTTCATACCATTGGCAATCCAGGCTTTAATTACTACATTGACGGCTCCAAGACTTTCCCCTATATTTATGGGCCAGAATTTTCACATATTTAAAAATTTTTTAAATGTGCCCCTTCTGGCTATTCTTCTTCTTTTAACCACTGGGGACTTGTTTGGTTTGCCCTAGCAAAATACCATAGACTAGAGATAGCAAACCTTTTAGAGCTTTCAATGATAGTATGTAGCCTGCTGCGGTAATGTGCCACAGACAGGCTGAAAAACCCTAAGGGTCTTTAACAACAGAAATTTACTTTCTCACAATTCCGAGGACAGGGAAGTCGAAGATCAAGCTGTCAGCAGGTTCTATCCCTAGTGAAGGGCTCTGCCTGAATTGTAGATGGTAGCCTTCTCCCTGTGTCTTTATGTGGCAGAGAGAAGGAGCTCTTTGGTGTCTCTTCTGTTAGGGACACTAATCTTATCAGGCAGCACCCCACCTTATGACCTTATTAACCTTAATTACTTCCTTACATCAAATACAGGCACCCTGGAGGTTAGGGCTTCAACATACAAATTTGGGGATGGGGACACAATTCAGTCCATAGCAGGATTACTCATGGATTTTTATTACATATATATATTATATACATATATATTACATATATATATTATATACATATTTTTTTTTTGAGACATGATCTCATTAGTCGCTAAGCTGCCCAACATGGCTGAAGTTTTTTATCCTCTGCCTTAGCCTGGAAGAGTGCTGGGATTACAGGCGTGTCCCACCATGTCCAGCTGACTTGTAGGTTAAAAAAATCAATGATAATCTATTATCATTATTTTTATTGTGATATAATTTGCGAAACATAAAATTTATCTTTTTGACTCTTTTTGAGTGTACAGTTCTGTGGAATTAAGCACATTCACGTTGTTGTGAATAATGAATCATCACCATCCATCTCCAGAATCTTTTCATTGTCCCCACCTGAAACACTGTATCCATTCAATAGTAACTTCCCACCTGCTTCTCCCTCAGCTCCTGACAAGGACACTTTCACTGTTTTGTTTCTTTAAAAAAAAAAGAAAACAATGCTCGAATTATCTCTGACCAGTGGAAGCTCCTCAAAGCTGGCTTCTGTGTCCTTTGCCACATCCCCATCATTCTTTGAGGATTTCCTTGTCTTCTTCCAGCATGAGAAGGGGTCCCAGCCTCCTCATAAGTCTCCCTTTCTCTGGCCTGCAGTCAGCCATTGCTCCAAGGACTCCAGTTCCTTTCAGCAGCAAAAAGTTTTTAGAAACTAAGACCTGGACATTTAGGTGCACTCATTGCTCCTGGAGTTTCTCCAGACCCTCCTAGCAGACAGAGCTTAGATACATTTGCCTGTACATCTGTTTCTCTATCAAAAATCACAAGTTCACACCAATTATTCAAATCCAACACCACAGCACTCTTGGCAGTTTTGTTTCCTTTCCGTATTTGACGGTCCCTCCTCTCACTGTGAGAAACCTGGCTCTCTTATCCTTAAAATATTAATGTATTCACCCCTGAGTGTAACCGGCTTCCAAGCAGCACTTCCCCTCCCAGAGATGCCCTCCCTGCTCCCTCAGGCATCCACCTTTCTTCCCTTCCATGAGCTGCCACCGCTGGTGCAGACCACACACCTGCAAGGCACCCCCCTCACCCCACTCAAGCTCCAATGCCCCAGCCCCAGCCACCCCAGCCCTCATAGGTATGACTGCTCATCTTCCTGGGCTCTGATACCCCACGCTGAGCCATCTGTCCCTACCCTGCTCTCTCACTCCCCATCCACACAGACACTTTTCCTATCCCCTCTGGTTCCCCTAGGCTGCCCCTCTGTGTGGCTGCCCTTTCTGCCCTTTTATGGCTCTGATTTCCCCTGCTTGCTAGGGCATAGGGCAACATTTTTCTCCCTCTCTGTCTCTCCGTCTCCCTCTCCCTCTCCCCCTCCTCTCTCTCTTTCTCTCTCCCTTGCTCTCTCTCTCTGTCTCCCTCTCCCCCTCCTCTCTCTTTCTCTCTCAACTGAATGCACTGAGCTATAACGCCCAGCCCTTTTTGTTTTTTAATTTGAGTCAGGACTTCACTAAGTTGCCCAGGTTGTCTTCAAGTTTGCAAGCCCATCTCAGCTTCCTGGGATTAAGGTATTTTCCATCTCACCTCAGTGAACGTAAGAATTTCTTGGTGAGCTTTTTTGAAGTACAGATTGCTAGGTCCTACTCACAGAAGGTTCTGATTCAGTTGGTCTGAAATAGGGCATAGAGATTTACATCCTCAACCATCCCAGCTGTTTCTGACACAAGGGGCCTGAATGACATTTTAAGAAACACTTTTTTCAAATGGAATCACTCAATAAGCACATTTGCTATTGTGACATGTATCCAAATGTCTGCCTGAAAGTTTGTGTCAGTTCACAATTCCACCAGCAAAGTGCAGCAATGTGCTGTCCCAGACCTTTTGATATATTCCCATTGTGTTTCCGCTGTGCCCTATAAAAGTACCTGTTTAATAAATGGGTGTTTAATGATAGGTCCATCATCATCCTCTGTTTCCTTATACAAAAATCAGGATCTTGGATTAAATCAGTTTTTCCAAATTGGCTCAATGATGAGCTTCCTCTGGAATCTTTGCTAAAAATTCCACATCACAGGCTCGAATTTATTACATGACACTTTCCAGGGGCGGGAGCAGGAATCTGCGTGTTTAACAACAGTCTTGAGCTTCTCTTGATTAAGTTCCACATTATTTCTTTGATTAAGTGAGTTTTATAAATATTGCCCTGATTGACCCTGAATGTTCTCTCTAGTTCTATACTAGTTTGATTTTGCCTAACTATACAAACCTCATTTAATCAGGGACCAATAGCCATGAACTTTAAAGGAAATAGTGCGGGCTGCACGCAGATCAGCTATAATGTCCAAAGGGGATAGGTAGGATTGATGGATTCAGACCATATCTTTTGTCTATTTGCCAAGGCGAAATATTTCAAATACTTTTACATTTTTAAAGAAAGTGTCACTATGAAGATTTAAAACATTTCTAGAACACCAAGGCTGTATACCAATACTGCTGTGCTGCTTTCTCACTGGGAATATTAAAATGATGGAATGCTGCATAATAAAATAAAAGTTCAGACCCAAAAGAAGCTCAGACTTCAGGTAAGAGATAAAAAATTCAAGTTTCTCAGTGAAAACAAAGTACATCCAACAGGAGATAATAATAATGATAAAAGGGATTGAAAATAGATCTTATGCACTTAAAGGAATGGTGTGTGATTTGGAGCAGTTACGGTGAAAGGGTTTTCCACACAGGAATGCATTGATTCATAGAGAGTAAATATTAAACTGTTGAAGATTTATCACACGGAAATCACTTTTTATGTAGCATATTGATTTTTGCATCATATTTACAAACACTCTTACAATTTAGTCATTGGGTCCCTGCTAGCTGTTGATATTTTGGTCAAAGCAAACTTCTGGTGTAGACTTTTTAAAAAGTTATTATGGCATTTACCATGAGGCAGGCACTACTTTAAGAGCGTTCGTTGTATAAATTAATGTAATCCTCCTATCAACACCATGGGGTATGTGTTTTTATGATTATTTTAAAGTGCTGGCAGTAAAATTTAGAGCCTTTGCACTGAACTACGTGGCCAGCCCTTTATTATTTTAATCTATTTATTTATATTTTATTTTATTTTTATTTTATTTTTGGAGCCTGGGTCTTACTTCATAGTGCAGGCTGGCCTTGAGCTCACCTTGATCCTTCTGCTTCAGGCTCCTGAGTGCTAGGATTACAGGCGTGTGCCACCCAGCTATTTTTAATTTTGAGACATGGTCTTGCTACAGTGCTTAGACTGACTCAAACTTGGGATTCTCCTGCCTCATCCTTCTGAGTAGCTGGGACTGCAGGCATGCCCCACCGTGCTCAGCTACAACTCTTGCAAAGTGAAGCAACTGAGGCCCGGGTGACTGAGCTCCTCTAGGCAAGGTCACAGAGCTGTTAAGAGATGAAGCTTGGATTCAAGCCAAGGGACTGACCATGGTGCCTGTGTTCTTCGTCACACCACAGCAAAGTCATGGTTAAGGCGGGCAATTATAATGAAGAGCACGTCGCCTCTTTGCTTTCTGTCTCCATTCAGAATGAGGTCATTATTATCAGCAAATGTTTAGGTAAACCTGAGCCATGTTTCTCACTGTCAAAGAAAGAAGTTACAAATAAACAAGATGAACTCTAGAAGAAACTCCATGTGTTGGACTGGGTTGGACAGAGTATGTACTCATGTGTAGTTTCATATAGGCATACAGCTAGAAATAGAACTCAAATAAGAGTAATTAGAATTTGTTATAAAACACACAGGTGAAAAACATTAAAATTTTTGTGTGTGAAGATGGGGTTCAAAGCCAGGGCCTCATGCATACTAGGCAAGTGCTCTGTACTACTGAGCTACACTTCAGGCCCAGACAAAAATCTTCAAATACTAAAGATTCTAAATCATTTTACTTGCTTTTCCAGCTTGTGTGGAGTAATGATGTCCTTCAAAAATCCATTATTCCTTTTTGTTTTGTTTTGTTTGTACTGGGATTGAACCCAGGAGCACTCTACCACAGAGCTACATCACTGGCCTTTTTTAATTATTTTATTTTATTTTATTTTATTTATTTATTTAATTATTTATTTATTTATTTGTGGGTACCAGGGGTTGACCTCAGGACCTCGCGCACCAGCAGATGCCCATGCCGCTGAGCAATATCACCGGCCCTTTTTTTGTATGTGGGTTCTGGGAGTCGAACTCAGGACCTCGCGCTTGCCAGGCAGGCGCTTATGCCTGAGCTATCTCACCGTCCCTATTTTTTTATTTTAAGACAGGGTTTCACTAAGTTTTCCAGGCTGGTCTCAAACTTGTGATATTCCTGCCTCAGCCTCCCAAATAGCCGGGGCAATAGGCATGCACCACTGCTCTCAGCAAAATTCCCATATTCTTGAATGGCTGTTTTCTGCAAGACTATGCAATACATTTGGTAAACTTGTCAGAATCCTGGGTTAAATGCTCAAAATATGTCATTCTAGACCAAAACAGTCAATTATTTCAGAAATAAAATAAGATACATATTTAAATATGTAATGGCACATATCTGTGCATAATCCTTAGATAAAATTTTTGTTTGTCCCTAAAACTCCAGTATTATGTAGAGGAAATAAAGTCCAACTGTTCAGACAGCCAAATAGCACATGCAACAGATGGACTCTGACCTGCTATGAAGGCCAGAAAATGCTCCTATTTTGGCTTTTATATCATAACTGGAATAAAAAGTCCATTCTTCTGCTACTGTGGTTGTACATTGTATGACTTTATATATGCTTTTTTATTGTCGTATATTGGACCATCAGAGTCTGTATCATGGATAGTAGAATCCAAAGCATCCACTAAAAAAAAATATGACAGTTTGAGCACCATAAAACTAATTTGGGCTCAATGCCTAGAGATACCTTGTATTGAGATGTTCTTGACTTAAATATATAAATAAAGCCACATATTAGCTAAACTAATAAACTGGATTTTTAGTTAACTCGGTGAAGGCAGACAGACGTGTCACAGAGCTGTTATTGATTTACAGTGAGCTGTAGAAAGGTTGTCCATATTAAAGTGATTTTGGGCCGGGAGTATAGCTCAGCGGCACAAGAACCTACCTGGCAAATGCAAGGTCCTGAGTTTGATTCCTGGTACCAAAAAAAAAAAAAAAAAAAGAAAGATTTTGTATGCCACCATACAAAAGGCAATATACAAGAATGTTTGCAAACATGCAGTTACAAATCAAAGCTGTCCAATCACTGTTTGCTTCTAAACAACCTGGTTGGTCTTTGGTTGTTGAGTGAAACGCTACAAAGTTCACTTCTGTGTTTTGCTCTGGTTACTCAATGCAAAAAAAAAAAAAAAAAAAAAAAGAAAAAAACTGTTGACAGGAGATGTGGTAGAGCTACAACCAGGGACTTTTGTTTTTGAATAGTCCGAGGGGCAAGCTTGAAGAGTCTCCACAAAGGAAAAGGGCAACTTCCCGCATGTTAGCAAGTCCGGCCTTTAACTGCAGCATGGTTTCTTAGGGTGTGGATGCTTTTGCTACCCTGGGTTCCTCGAGAACCCGGGGACCAACAGATAGAGAGAGGGGGTGAGTAGGAGGGGAAGGGGAGGGGAGGTCAAGAGGAATTAAGATGTGTCCCATACATGTACCAAATACCCAAAGGAAAGTGGTCATTATGTACGGCACACAGGTACCAATACAAACCAGAGAGCCAGCAACCCCTCCCTGTGAGTCTCTGACAGTCCAGAACCAGCACCATTCACACACAGGTATGGAGAGCTGCTGAACTGTGAAGAATTGTCATAACAGGACTACACCTGAATCCACAACCCCGGTCCACGAAATGAGGCAGCTGGAGCCAGGAATGGTAGCACATGCTTATCAACCCAGCACGCTGAGACCGAGGCAGGAGGATTGCAAGTTTGAGCCAACCTAGGCAGCTTCGAGAGAGCCTGTCTCAAAATTTTAAAAATGAGCTGGGGATATGACTCAGTGCAAAGGCCCTGAGGTAAATCCCTGATACTGCCAAAAAAGAAAAGAAAATTAAAAAAAAAAAGATGCAGCTAGAGAATGTGACTACTATATCAAGATCTGTTGTAACTCTTCCCTTCCTTTTCAATTAGTGACCTGGAGACAATATGCACTTGCGCACATTTCTTTTTCTCCTTCCTTTTCTGGTTATATTTGTTTTGGTACTTATGTGCCCAACAATTTTTCTTTGTAGTACTAGATGAAACTATGTAGCTTACCCTGGGTTTTAGGGTCAGAAAGATCTTTGCCGGGTTCCTGACTACATTACATACTAGCTAGGTGACCGTAACAGTCGCTTTACTTTGAGTTCCAATTGTCTTGTTACATGGGAACAAAAGCACCTACCTCAAAAGCTGAAGTACGGATTGAGATAATACGTCTGGGTGTGTCTCAGAATTAGTTCACTCCCCATTCCCTTTCTTCTCCTCTATCTTCCCCTGCTAACGATTTTGTTTCTTTGCTGCCCTTTGTTTATCGTCTCGCCCAAACAAGTAATTTACATTACCTGGCGGGAAAATATTTTGACCTTACTGAATACATTTGACAATTTGAAGTTTCTAATCCGGAACATGTGACCGAACTGTTTATCTTTAAAAATAAATCTTTAAAACCATGAACTCTGCTTAACTGATTGGATGCTCCCCATGTTACTGAACTAGATTCAGCCTATGAGATGCTTGCCGTGGGATGGGACCAGGAGATGAATCGTTCAAAGAAACAGAAAATGAAGGTAGCAGCCACACTGCTGCAGTGGTAGGGTGCAGGGGTATTCAGCGGTGATGGGCCGGCATGCCATGGTGGCCATAGTGCAGGGGGCTGCCTGCCGCTCAGTGTTTGCCAAAGAGCCTTTATATCCTTAATTTCAGTCAATGCCATGTGGCGCGTGGCTGCAGGAAGCTCCCCTAGAGACGGATTTAAGAAGTGAAGTTTGCCTGATGCTTTTCTAGAGCCATTTCCCAGTTTTTGTGCCATTGTCTTGGGAATTCCTGTCTCCTAGATAAAAGTGACACACTACCAAGCTTCTCTTAGGAAACTCACTGCTTGGTCCTGTTTGAATTTTAAGTTTAGTAATCTGATTTTTTAAAAGTATTTATTTGCTTAGCTTCATTAGTGTATATTAGTTATACAGAAGAATGGGTTTCATTCTGGCAAATTCATGGTATGTATAACATATTTAATCATTTCTATCCCCCGTAATCCCCTCCCTGGCCTTTCTGCCCTGTTCTCTTTGTTCCCTTCCTCTTCTCTAATAGTCTCCCTTCTACTTTCATGCTGTATCTTTTTTCCTTTTAGATTCCACATATGAAAGAAAACACATTTGTCTTTCTGAGTGCTTATTTCATTTAACTTGATGATCTCCATATCCAGTCATTTTCTTGCAAGTGACGTGATTTGGTTCTTCTGTTATAATTGAATAATATTCCATCGTGTTTATACACCATATTTTCCTTATCTGTTTATCAGATGATGGGCACCTAGGCATTTTCCATAGTTTAACTATTGTGAATTGCATGGCAATAAGCACGGGTATGCAGGTGTCTCTATAATACACTGACTTTAACTCCTTCAGGTGTGTACTGAGGAGTTGTAGAGCTGGATCAAATGGTGGCTCTGTATTTAATTCTTTGAGGAGGCTCCATGCCGATTTCCACTGTGGCTGTACTAATTAATGTCCCCACAGTGTAGGAGGGTTCCTCACCCTTTCCCACATCTCACCCTTACCAGCATTCAATTTATTGTTTTCATTGCTGTTGTTTGTTTTGTTTTTGGGTACTGGGGATTAAGGCTAGGGTCTTTTCATCCTAGCCCTTTTTATGTTTTATTCTGAGACAGGGTAAGTCTCTAAGTTACCCATGCTGGGCTTCAAATTGAGATCTTCCTGCCTCAGCCTTCCAGAGTCCTGGGATTACAGGCATATGCCACCACACTGAGCTTGTTTTTTTGTATTCTTGATGATAGTTATTGTGACTGTGATCAGATAGAATTTCAATATATTTTTGATTTGCATTTTTCTAATTGTTAGAGATGTTGAACATTTTCCATACACTTATTGGTTATTTGTACTTCTTTTGAGAAGTGTCTGTTCAGTTCATTTGCTCATTTATTGACTGGGTTATTTGGTTGTTTTGTGTGTGTATGAAGGGTTTTTTTTTTTTTTTTTTTTTTTTTTTTTTTTTTTTTTAGTTCTTTATTCTAGATACTAATCCTCTGTTGGAAGAGCAACTGGCAAAGATTTTTTTCTTTTATTTTGTAGGCTGTTTCTTCACTCTGCTGTTTCCTTTGCTATGCAGAAACTTTTTAATTTGATGAAATACCATTTGTTGACTCTTGCTATTATTGCCTGAGTTACTGGATTCCTATTCAAGAAACTGTTGCTTGTGTATAAGTCTTGATGTGTTTCCTCTATGTTTTCTCCCAGCAGTTTCAAAGTTCCAGGTTTCCTACTTAGATCCTGATCCATTTTGAAATGAATTTTATACAGGGTGAGAGAAAGGTCCTAGTTTCCATCTTGTGCATGTGGTTGTACAGTTTTCCCAGCACCATTTTTTAAAGAGATTGTCTTTTCTCCAATGTGTTTTGGCCCCTTTGTCAAAATCAGATGGCTGTAGGGTTTGTTTCTGTATCCTCTATTCCACTGATCTGTCTATTTTTATACCAGTGCCATGCAGTTTTTGTTATGATTGCTTTGTGCTATATTTTGAAATTAGATATTTGATGTCTCCAGCCTTACTCGTTTTGCTCAAGATTGCTTTGAGTATTCTGAGTCTTTTGTGTTTCAATATGAATTTCAAGATTATTTTTTCTAGTTCTTTGAAGAATGTCATTGGTATTTTGAAGGGGGATGCATTAAATCTGTAGATTGCTTTGGGCAGTATGACCAATTAAACCATATTAATTTCCTTGATCCATGAACAGGGGAGGTCTTTCCATCTTCTAGCATCTTCTTCAGTTTCCTATAATTTTTACTCTAGAGGTCTTTCGCTTAGTTGGTTAAGATTATTCCTTGCTGTTTTATTCATTTATTTTTTGAAGCTATCATGAATGGAATTGTTTTCCTGATTTCTTTCTCATGTGTATAGAAAAGCTATTGATTTTTCACTGATTTTTTATCTTGCCACTTTGCTGAATGTTTTTCAGATCTAAAAGCTTTTGGGATTTTTTGAGTAAAAGATCATATCATCTGTGAATGGAGATAATTTTACATCTTCCTTTCCTATTTGTATTCATTTTGTTTCTTTTGCCTAATTGCTTTGGCTAAAATTTCAAGTAGTATATTAAATAGGAATGACAAGAGTGGACACCCTTGTCTCATTCCTGATTTTAGAGGACATACTTTCAATTTCCCCATTCAGTACACTGTGAGTTTGTTGTATAGAGCCTTTACTATATGGAGGTAAGAGCCTTCTATAGCTAGTTCCTTCAGGGCTTTTATCATGAAAGGATGTTGGATTCTGCCGTGGGTTTTTTTGCTTTTTGTTTTTTGTTTCTGTATCTATTAAGGCAATTATATGATTTTTACCCTTGATTTTATTTAATGTGGTATAGTACATTTATTGATTTGTGTGTCTTGAACCATCCTTGCTTCCCTGGAATGAAACCATCTTGATCTTTGTATTTAATTAATTAATGTGTTGTTTAAAGCAATTTGCAAAAAGTTTGCTAAAGATATTTGCATCTAAGTTCATCGAGAATATTGAGCTGTAGGTTGTTGTTGTTTATCCAGTTTTGGTATCAGTGTGACACTGATTTTGTAGAGTTTGGAAGCATTCCAAACTTTCTATTTCATGGAGTACTTCGAGGAACATTGGTGTTAGTTTCTCTTTAAAGTTCTGGTAAAATTCAGTAGTGAATCCATCTGTTTTGGGCTTTTATTTGTTGGGAAACTTTTTTATTTCTGCTTCAGTATCGTCGCTTGTTATTGACCTATTTAGTATTGTTTATATCTTTTGGCTCAATTTTGGTAGGTCATGTGCCTAGAGATTTATCCATTTCTTCTAGATTCTCTTATGTATTGAAATATATGTCTCCAAAACAGTCTGCAATGATCCTCTGGATTTCAGTGGCATCAATTTTAATATCCCTTTTTCATCTCTAATTTTAATAATTTGAGTCTTCTCTCTCTTTTTGCTTTTTGGAGTGATCCAATTTTTGTTTCTTTTCCTCTTTTTCATTTCCGTGCATGCACGGCTGAATGGTGCGCATGTGTGTACAGCACAGGCACAGCTCTTTCTGTGTTTTTCTGTATCTGTTGCTTTCTCCTCCGAGTTCTCCATTAAATCGACCTGGAGTCAAAGAGTTCACAAAACTTTAAAAAAATCTTCATTTTTAAGTATATACGTACAATTTTGAATTTTTTCTCACTGCATTTTACTCTATCCTTTTGGACTATAACCCCACAGGTAAGAATCACTACTTAAATCAATATAAATATTTGAGATCATAATAGGATTGCTTTTCTGCATTTTTCAGTCTGAGGCATTTTAATAATTAGTTATTGTTTCCTTTCATTTCTCAAGTTGCTATGTCTACCTGCTAGAATTCACCTTACACCCCTAAGAGCTTTCAATCAGTGGCTGATAGGAGAAAACTTGCCCCACTTAGTATTCAGCAACCTCAGTACTTTTCAGTTCTCTGCTATTGATGGCCAACTAAGAAGTTGCCTACTGAAATTCCCTGTGTAGAAGCTGAGCTCATGGATTCTGCCACTTACTAGCTGGGTGACTTTGGACAAGTTATCTCTCATGGTCTCCATGTCCTTCTCTGGAAAAAGAAGTGCTGATTATAATAGTACATATGTCAAGGATTCTTTGAGTATTAAATGAGTTAATGCATGTGTAAAGTATTCATGACTCGCTCCAATGTATAGTATGTACTCAGGCTGGGTTAGCTGTTGCAGTTAGAATGTGTGTCCTTAGTTGACCCGTGAGGAACTTCCAGATCACATAGCCTGTTACAAGCTGAATCATGTTCCCTCCAAATTCACATGTTCAAGTGCTAACCACCAGGACCTCAGAATGTGATTATATTTGAACTTAGGACCTTTAAAGCGGTGATTAAGGTCAAACGAAGTAACACGGATGAGCTCTAATCCAATATGACCGATGTCCTCATAAGAAGAGGAGATTAAGTCACTGACACACAGAAAGACCACGCGAAGACACAGGGAGAAGCCAACAACACAGACCCTCAGAAGTCGACCTGGCTGACACCTTGATCTTACACTTCTAACCTCCTAAACTATGAGAAAATTAATTTCTGTTTTTTTTTTTTTTCTTTTTTGTGGGTACCGGGGGTCGACCTCAGGAACTCGCATGCCAGCATGCACCCGTGCCGCTGAGCGATATCACCGGCCCCTTTTTCGTATGTGGGATCCGGGAGTCAAACTCGGGCCCTCGCGCTTGCCAGGCAGGCACTTACGCCACTGAGCCATCTCACTGGCCCTAATTTCTGTTTTTAAAGCTACCCAGTCTGAATTATTTTGGTACCATATTGTGGCAGCCCTCAAAAACTAACACACTGCCCAGTGTCAAGCTCTGTCCTTGTGTTCCCTGTCCTTGAACCCTTGATTCTCCCATCTCTCTGGAAATCTCACAGGTCCCTTAGTCACTTTCTCTGCCCCATAATATAAATGACCCCAGGTGTTTTCTCAGCAACCTCATCAGAGGTGATTAACTACTTTCATAGCTTCAATTGCCAACTTTGTGTCAAAGAACTCCAGATTTATAGCAGTATTTTCACTTCTCAGATCTACACAGACTTTCTCAATGCCTGTTAGACATCTTTATGCGTATTTCTAATATGGCCCCCAACCAAATGTCTTTTCATTCATACATCTTCCTCCTGTTGTCTTTTTTCTTAATGATTTTATCTTCTTAGGGACTCAAGCTATGAAATCATTCAAACACTGCTTATTTCTCTCTCATCATCTTGTTGTCCTCAAGCCTTATTTTTCACCTTTCCCCATTCCTAGTCACCACATGAATCCAGAACTCATCATCTCTTGCCTAATATTTTACAATTATTTCCTATTTTTACTACTTTTAGTTTCAGAAATTCATCCTTCAAAGAATCCCCCGCCAAATATTATTTTCCTCTCAAAATACCTTGGTGGATCTGTGTTGCCTAATTTAATAAATACAACTTGAAATTACTTCCCTTGGCATTCATGATTTCCCATGATCTGTTAAGCTTTCGTTTTCCCCCAACTTTCCAGGATATTTTTTAAAAACTCTTTCTACAAGATCATCCAGTCACTTCACAGTGCTGCTGTCAGACTGTGCCAGAGTCATTGTGGGTTGCTGGCCTTGCAAATAGCAATCACTTATATTTTGTAAGTGTATTGCCCTTGTCTTCTGTTGATTATAAAACTTGCCTTCAGAGCAGAGTCCATATGGTAAATAAAAAAAAGGGAATTCTGACTTTCTTCATCAGTGCTATTTTTAATTTCATGGATCCTCACATCTTACCCACATGCATCTGCAGGGCTGAGGATAATCACTGGGTGCATGCACTCCCATTCACCTCAGGCTTATTTCTAAAACTTCAAGTTGGTCATGGTTCCATACTCACTGTTTTTAATGGTCCATGCCCAGTGCCTCTCCTTGGAAAATGTCAAAGAGTACAAGACTCTAGTCCACTGCAATCAAATGCATTTCCAGTGAGGCTAATGACCCTTGCATAAATTGTTAACATTCTTCTGTGAAATTCTTAGTTATTTGAAAATAAAACGGAATCTCACTTTAGTCTTGTCCTTGGGGCCCTAAGACTCCATAGGTTTGCCATCACAGATGTTCAGTAGACAGAGCTGAGTGTTAGTAGAGAAGGAGATCAGTGTGGCTAGGACAACTTCGGAGTTCTGCACATCCAGGAGGTAAAGGAACCTGTGTTGACACACTTTTAGCCATGGAATGCAGGGGAAGAGGGGCTTGAACCTATAGGGTGCACACAGAGAATGGCGGACTCGAGAGAGTGATCCTGATCACCAGAGCAAGTGTAGCAATCCATGCTGAGATAAAAAGGAGACAGAAACCAAACAGGCCCGGGGTGTAGCTCAGTGGCAGAGCATTTGCCTACCATGTGTGAGGCCCTGGGTTTGGGCCTCAGTATGCAACTGGAAAAAAAACCCCAAAACCACAGCACATTTCTCAGGTATGTTTGGTATCTTCTTAAGGCATTACCCAAATCTTTGTCAACATGTCTTAAGAACATTTTGTTTTACTTTATAAATACTTGCTTTAAACTTTGAAACTGTTTTGGCATCATTCTTCAGCATGGACCGAGAGAAGTTTTTTTTTAAGAAAGAGATACTTTAGGGATAATTAAATATAGTTTTTAATCTGTTTTACTTGACTTTTATTTTAGTGACACCCAGAGGAATATTCATGTATGAATAAGCCTGAAATAATAAAACTTAGAATAATTATTTTTGGGGAAATAGGTCAATTCACAGCTACCATTAAAAAAGCCAACATCTTGCAGCAATAGTTCTTTTTTGAATGCCGGCCACCAAAACTATTGCTATGGCACTCATTCCATGTGTTTTTAACTTGATATTAATGATTAGAGATATAGAAATATAGTTTATTTGGGCAATTTTTGAAGAATGACTTCAGGTTAAAATATGTGGAGAGTTTGGGGCCAAAATTCCATTTATATTACCTCACCTGATTTGAGAAAAACCATACAAGTTCTTCCTAAATTATGAACATTTAACTAATGAAAATTCACACACAAAAGTCCTATATACGTAGAATAACTTCCCCTGCCCACCCACGTTCTACGTGGGACAACTGGAGGGGGTCATGAGATGCTGCTGCCACCTAGCGGTCAATATGGGCAACTAACATCTACCCCCAAACTTCTCCGGGTGCGCTACATTCAGTTCAGTTCCGTTCTGCTCTGTTCAATAAACATTCGTTGAACTTAGATAAGGGCCAGGCATCGTGGTAATTACTCAGGGGACAGACATGTGTCCAAATACTGTACTTTTCCTTTTTGTTTTCTTCCGTTTGCAACCCCGTTTATTTACTCTCACACAATTACTTTCGTGGGACTCCTGTTTAAGCCTATTCACCTTCCTTTCTTTTCTCTGTTCTTGCTTGACTCTTTTAGAAATAATTATTTCCTTCCTCTTTGTTTCTTATGTTTCATTTGTACACCAGTAGTGACACTAAAGATGATTTCAAAGCAAGAGTGTTATGTTTTTAAGACATTTTTTTCCCAAGGAAAAAGAGAATCGTAAATTTTAAGGGCCCAGAATTCTACAAAAGAGTCTTTCTGTCTTCTCATCTACTTATGTTAGCTACATGGCTTTTACCTACTTTTCCCGAGGGATGTTGAAGGAAAATGTTTTTTTTTCTCATCCCTTTTCAATTTTCTACACACAATAAATATTACTTTTTACTATTTTTAAAGTCATAAATATAGATCTTTTAAACTCACTGTGGGTTAAGTCAGCTTTCTTAAGATTGTCTGTGAATAAAATCATTGGTAATAGAACTTTTGGAGGGAAAATTCATTCTGAGTTCAAACGAGTAGCATAAAAACTTTGGAAATGCAGTCTACTTCAATATGACAATTTTCTCCAGCTGAAAAACAGATATATCAGAGTCTATTTTATTGTAATAGAAAAAAATTGGTTATTTTGCAGAATGATTCATCATGGAATCCCTAAATAACATGATCTTCTCATACATCTAAATCGTGATTCTCTTATAAAGCATTTAGGAGCAGAACTACTGTAGTTATAAATCAGTGGAGGAAAATACAGATAGAAGTAGGAAAATTCAAAGGAAGAATTTGGAAGAATTTCACAACCTCAGAATTCCGTTAGTTCTACTAACTGTGCACATATTCAAAATATCCTTGCAATCAAAGTAATCATGAAAATTACTTACAATACAAAATTATGTAACTATCAAATAAATTCCTAGAATTCTTGATGGGCTTGCTAAATCAAAGAGTACATACCTTGATAATTCTGATAGATGTCAAATTTTCCTCCATACATTTTTATAATTTATTTTTGAATTTCTAAAGACATCATTATTATTGTTCATTTTTAAAAAGTTTTCTGCATACTGGGATTGAACCCAGGGCTTTTGCACTGAGCTACATCCCCAGTATCTTTTTATTTATTTTGAAACAGGGCCTTGCTAAATCACTAGGTTGCCCACGCTGGGCTCAAATTTACAAATCCTCCTATCTCAGCCTCTCACAGTGCTGGGATAACAGGCTGCACCAGCACATCTGGCTCATTATTATTGGTTTATACAGTGTTTGGTAGATTCAACTACACATTTGCAGCTTCCTGTGTTGTTCATTCCTTCATCTTCTCTGGCCTTGCACATGGCATCATTTCCTTTTATTTATTAACTTATTTGTAGTGCTGGGGATGGAATCCAGGACCTTGAGCATGCTAGGCAAGTGCTCTACCACTGAGGGCTCTCTCTCCCTCCCTCTCTCTATCTCTCTCCCCCTCCCTCCCTCTCTCCTTCCCTCCCCCCTTATTTTGCTTTGTTTTTGGGATAGGGTCTCACTATTTTGCCTAGTCTGGCTTTATTAAATATACATCAGACCTTTTTCCATCTTCTATGCCTTTTAACCTCATTTCTTCTCTGTGTTTAAGTCTTCTCTGCTGCATTCTAAATAAATTCTTCTTACCGATATCCAGCTTAATAATTGCCTCTTTAACTCTTTCTAGCCTGTTATCAAACTATATTTGGGTTATTAACTTCAGTTATGGAGTTTTTCATTTTTAGAACTTCTAGTTATTTCTTTGTTAATGTGATTTTATAGTTCCTGATTCCCTGGAGATAGTTTCAAGCTAGTCTTTTACTTCTTAATACATATAATTAGTTGTTTTATAATATGCAGTTGAGAATTCCCTATCTCAAATGTCTTTCGTGGCAACCATGGAATGCACCTTCCAGCTCCCTGACCGCGGGAAGCATTAATGGCTCACGGCACCAGCCTCTGCGCCCTGCTATTCATGACCATGTCCCTGTGGGAAACCTGTCTTCCACAGGCTGCTGCCAGCCTGAGCAGAGCAAGGGAGGCCTGTTTCTGAGAGAATGAGGCTCTCCTGATGGGTGACTGGGTTCGAAACTCCCCACAATTTAAGACTCTTCCATCTAACCCTCCTCCATTCACTCCTGCACAGGGGTCAGGACTGCATCATTATGGTGCTGCTCCCTATTGCCACAGCTGCCTCTCCATTTTCCTGGTTATGCATTTCCCCTAATAAATTCCTGCATGTGTTGGTGTCTGCGTCTTGGGGAACCTGGACTAATATAAGTGATACCAGAAATGATCCAAGAAAATAAATGATAAATGGGGTCTTGAGATTGCTTTACGCACTGCCAGACGGGCAAAGAGGATGCTATCTTGGTTGATAGGATGGGCACAAATAGTCCCTCACACAAAGGAGAGGCTTCATTACTGAAGTTTTCACTGGTAGTGTTGTGAAATGATGCCCCAGTGAAGGAGCTGTGGCAGAGAAACAGCCACTCAAAAGATACGTGTGTAGAGAATGGGAAGCCATTCCTACAAGTACAGCAGCACTGGCTGGTTACTACTGAATTGTATTTTACAGTCTGCAGAGGATAGTGAGAAACTGGGACCATAGCAAATAGTGAGTGGCTTAGCATAGCAACTTCAGCGGCACCTTGTGAAGGGGCCCTTCTCTCTTGCAATGGAGAGATATGTGTGGAACCCATATGATCCACTTGGGTGCATCCTGGAACTCCCTTATTGTAATTGTGAATGAACACGTACAACAAGCCTGGCCTCAGAATGTGTGATTGTCAGGGCTCAGTCCCCTCAGGAGAGAAAGCTTGATCCACAACCCCAGGTAAGGCCCCAAGACCTGCAGAGGTAATAGCTAAAAATGAGGCAAACCCAGACCAGGGAGAGGAGTATTAGTACCAGCCCTGAAATAAGCTACAATGCTAAGGGTGCAGTAAGTCTAACCTCCTCTAGTTTCCTCTTAGGAATAAATGCCCATGACGACCAAGGAGAACCCATGTGGAGAACTAGGTCTGTTCAGCAAAAGTGGTAGTGACCATGCGAATCCTGTTAGATCTCTAATTGCAGGGAGAATAATTCATGGATGAACTTGGCTGCTCTGTTCTGAATCCATCACACTTCCCAGCTGACAACTGAGCAGGACAGGGATACAGAGGCAGGTCTATTTCTGGCAAACACAAAACTCCTCTGGTGGGCAACACTGACTCAAAATTTCTCATCAACCTTGACTGGCTTTCCTAGAATTGCACTTGCAGCCCAAGATTCTTCCATCCAGCTGTCTTGGTTACTTTTGTTGTTGCTGAGACAAAATACCTGATGCCTACAAGTGAAAGGAGGAAAGGTTTATTTAGCTCCCAGTTTGTAGAGATTTCAGTCCATAGTTGGCTAGTTCCAAAACAGAGTGGCATGGCAGAGGGACATCGCAGAGAAAAAGCAGTCCTTGGCGTGAGAGGCAGGCAGAAGTCACCAAGCCTGCCTTCTTTCTGTCCTTTTATATTCCTTCCAGTCTACAAACCTATTGATTGATGTCGCCCATACCCAGCGTGGGGCACCCTTAATCTCAGCATCACACCGTTAATCCACATTCACACACCCTAACCCAGCCACCTTTGAAACTCCCTATCTATGACCATATGAGGCTTTGGGGGGACATCTGGACACAAGCCGTAACACCAGCTCTCCTTTCTTCCCTGCCTTTTATAGGGCCCAAGCCTGTATCTGATGGCTCTTCCAGTCTCCCTTGGCTTATGCTTATTTTTCTCACAGGTGTGTCTTCTAATATATCTCTTGCACATTTAACTCTGTCTTGGTGTCCGGTTTTTTGGGCCCACTAACAGATCCACTGTTTTCGTTGTTTGCATTCATGGTGACTTATTGCCTCGTGTACTTAGTTAATTTTGACTGTATATTGGTCACTGCCATTAAAAATTCTGTGGTTTCCTGGGGTCTGAGATGAAAGTTTCCTGCAAAAATGCTTTCCATTTGTTTCTTTCTGCTAAGCACTTGGGAATATGGTCCAAGAACACTTTTGGGCGTGTTCTTGGCTTCAGGTTCCCTGTGACCACTCAGGTTTCATCACCCTGGGCTGCTCATCTGAGGGAGGAGAGATTTACTCCTGATTAGGGTTTCCCTCAAAATACGGTGGCATTTTTAGCCCCCTTTGTTGTACAGATACAGGGCTTCCATTTCTTTCCTCCTTACCCACTTCAGCTTCCAAAATGAAAATTCATAAGACACCCTGTGGGCAAGAGCGGTCTTCATACTTCACATACCATTCTGAGTTTTTGTTTATCCTCCAACATTCACATGGCAGTTCCTTCTTATCATGTCGGAATTTTAAAAATATTTTATGTAGCATTTTTAGTTGTCTTCAGCTGGAGAATCGATTTAAATAAACTAGCCTTCCATTACCAGACAACAAAAGTCTGATATTTTTGTTTTTACCATATAAATTTTAGAATCATCTTGTCTGGTTGCCAGGAAAGAAATCCTGTTGTGTTTTACTCTTCTTTTTTAGACTCAAAATATTAATTATACATTGTTAATAATCAATTGCATTTACTGAACTGTTTTATCACTCATCACTGTTGTTTCTGGTAACTTACACTTGTCTATGGGAACAGAGTCTTTCCTATTGAAGCACAGCTTTCAATATTTCTTTTAGTACGTGTTTTAAAATGTACTTAATTTGTTGTCATAGTTGAGCTGGGCATAAAACTGTAGCTTGGCAATTCTTTTCTTTTGACCACTTAAAGGTATTACTTTATTCTGGCGTCTTTCCTGCTGTCAATTTAATTATTGATGTCTGTAAATAATTTTTACCTCTGATGACATTTAAGACTCACTCATTATCTTCATATCCTTGTATCTTATGTGGATTTAGTCTCATCCTGACATCGCTCAAGTTCCTGTGCAGTGCAGGGTCACCTCACAGTTTCAGTTTTTGGCTCCTCAAATGTAGTTTCTGTGCCATTTTTTCCATTTCTTCTTCTAGAATGTTATGTTAGAGGTTCTTGACCATCTTTTACATTTTTTAAATACTTTTTTCTGTTTTTCTCACCCTGTTTGTTTTTTGCAGATGTTTCCACCTGGGTCCTAAGGCCCTGTCTCCAAACTCCAATATGATTCTAATCTAAAACCTCATTTGGAAGCTCTTGGTTTGCAATGATATTAGGCTCTGCTTTTCCTGATTATTTCATTTGATTTTGAACTAACTAATAATAGCTACAGAATCAGTCTGAATGAATTTGAATCATAGCTGTTTGGCAGTAATGTACAGTTGAGCAAGTAAGTTAATATCTGTGTCTCAGTTTCTTCACCTGTAACATGGGTAGAATAAGATTTACCTCATGGAGCTATTGTAGTGATCAAACTTCATGACATATGTAAAGCACTTAGAACAGTGTCTGATACATAGCTCACTAAAGGTTAGACATTCTTGTCATTTTTATTAGCTATAAAATATTCCCATGGAAGGCTGTGTCATAATTTATTTAGTTAATTGCCTATTGATAGCTATTCAGGTGTCTTCTTATATTTATTTACTATGACAAAAATTTGGTGAATTCATGAATATGTGGAGCAATGGGATCTCTTATATACTGTTGGTAGAAGCATAAATAGATATAAACCTGGGCTTTGGGTGTAACTCAGTAGACTGGACAAATATGGCTCTGGGAAGAAATGAACTCCCATTTCATGCAACCTGGTAGAAACTTACAAACATACATTTGTGGAAATGAAGCAAGTCATAACCTAAAATTCATATGATATCTTGAGAGACTTCAACTAATCAATATAATTATGAAAAAGAACAATGTTGGAGGTCTCCAACATTCTGATTTAAACACTTACTGTATGTTTACTGTAAGTATACTGTATAAGCCATAGTAATCAAACAGTGTGATACTGGTATAAAGACACACATTTAGACCAATGGAATAGAATAGGGAGGCCAGCAATTAACCTTCATGTATATGGTGAAATGATTTTTGACAGGGTGCCAAGACCACTCAATAGGGAGAAGACAGTCCTAACGAATGGAGTTGAAAAATGGAATATTCATGTGAAAAAGAATGAAAATGAGTCCTTATGCATAAGTAATTCAAAATAAGTGAAGACTTAACTGTAAGAAGTAAAACTATAAAATTCTTAGAAGAAAACAGAAGGGCAACTTTCTATAACATTGGATCTGGCAACAACTTTTGGATATGACACTAACAGACAACCAAAGAATAAATAGGTTAGTGGGACTACATCAATGTTTAAAACTTTTGTGACTAAAAGGACACAATAAAGTGAAAGGGCAACTTGTCGAATGGGAGAAATATTTGCAAATCACATATCTGATATGAGATTCATATCTGTAATATACAAAGAACTTCTATAACAAACACAAATTAAAATATGGGCAAAAGACTTGGATAGATATTTCTCCAAAGATGATATTCAAGTGACCAGTAAGCCCATGAAATTTTGTCAACACTACAAATTTTCGAGAAAATATGACTCTAAACCACAGTTAGGTACACATTGCTACCCATTATGATAGCTATGATAAAAATACAGATAATAAATGTTGACAAGAATTTGGAGAGGGTGGAACCTCTTTGCCCTATTAATGGGAAAACAAAAAAGTGAAGCCACCGTAGAAAACATATGGCAGCTTTTCACAAAAAATACTAATAGAACTACTATGCGATCCAAAAACTACCCCCCTTGGTATACATCCAAAAGAATTGATATAAAAAACTGAGGTTTTTTTTTACAATTGTGTTGAAGCAACCCAAGTATCCATTAAAGAATAAATGGATAAAGAAAATGTGATATATAAATACAGTGGGATATTATTCAGATTTCAAAAGAAGAAGAGTTCTAACCATGCTATATCACAGATGATCGCTGGAGACATTAAGCTAAGTGAAGTAGACCCATCACGAGGAGACAAATCCTATCATGACACTTATTTGATATAGTTAAAGGAGTCAGATTCATAGAGACAGAAAGTAGCAGTGGTTGTCAGTGGCCAAAGGGTGGAAGAGCTATGAAATAAAATGCTGGCCTGGATCCACCTCAGAGTCCATTCTTCTTGGTGGCTTCCAGGTCCTCCTGCAGTGCCAGGCCATGCTTGTGACCTCTTGGTTGCTGGAGAGCTACCAGTTCAAAAGCCACAAGGGAGACCAGCTCTGAGGTGTTTCCCGTGACTGGTCAGGTACTGTCAGTGTTATCGCCCACAAGAATCTGCTGACCACTCACTAGGTGCCTTATCTGAAATCAGTGCTATGGTTGCAGTGATAAAAACAACTTTTTATACATCTTGTTCCTTATTTACACTTCCGGTTTCTCACACCAGAGAAACACGTTTGTCCGATTTATTTCACTTAAGAGTATGGTCTCAAGGTGTATCCATTTAGCTAGAAATGTCTCAAGTTTATCCCTCTTTATGGCCAAGTAGTACTCCACTGTATAAAAAAAAAACACTTCTTTATTCATTTATTAGTTGATGGGCATTTGGGCTAATTCCAAGATTTAGCTACTACAAACTGTGCCACTATAAACATGGGTGTGCAAATATCGCTGTGGTATGATGCTTTTAATTCTTTTGGGAAGATACCAAGAAGGGGAATACCTGGATCAAATGGAACTTTTTGTTTTAGTGTTTTGAGGAATTTCCACACTGATTTCCACAGTGGTTGCACCAGTCGACACTCCCACCAACAGTGGAGAAGGCCTCCTTTTTCCCCACAGCCCCACCAGCATTTGTTATTGGTTGACTTCTTGATAATAGCCATTCTTTTCTGAGTGAGATGGAAGGTCTAAAAAAAACCCAGACCCCCCCAAATTTAAAGACCCAATTAAAAAAATGGGCATTTGAAATAAACACTTCCCAGATGAAGAAGTACAAATGGCAAATAAATATATGAGAAAATGTTCATCACTAGACATTCAAGAGAGGCAAATTAAAACAACACTGAGACTGCATCTCACTCCAGAAAAAATGACTTTTTAAATACTATTTTTAAATAATCAAGCAACTCTTTGCATTCCAAACATTTCAAGTAAATTATAAACAACTCTAGATTCTCTTGAGTGCTAAAGGGAGAACCCATGATGTGTTCAAAGTATTGGAAGAGCTGGATAATTCACACCTTGGGTGCAGAGGCTGGGGAACACGATGGTCAGTACAGAGGATGCAGAGGAGGTTATTGTCATAAAATATGCAGAGTAACAAGAGGATAAATCAATAAAGCATGATAAAGGTGTGTGTTGTACAGCAACACACATCAACCAGGATGAATCAGTGTTAAGGAGAAAACAAGTCTCAAAAGAATACCAACATGGTAATATTTTTAAAAATTCCAAGTGAAGTTGATAAATAGGCACAAAAATCCTATGTTCTTTAGAAGAAATACATGGGAGAAATATAGAGCAAAAGAATTATTATTCAAAAGTCAGGAGAGTAGTGAGCTCTGACGTGAACTCTGTAGACAAGGAGTGCAGAGATATTAGAAAAGGATGTCAGGGAAAGCCGCTCTGTGCAGCTGTCACATGCTGTTTTTAGACATGAGTCCTTGTTCCACCTGCTTACTTTATAACTCTTTGTTAAATTCCATATTTATATCTATTATATTGCTCAAAGCAATAATACAAAGCAGAGAGGAGCAGCTCTGCATATGTTAGGCTTCTTTACCTAACATGGGAAGTGGGGTGGGAGTGGGGTAACCCAAAATGTTTTCTACAGTGATTTTTTTCTGCATAACTACCCAGATGCTATAGGAAGCTGACTTTCATGACTTCAGTCTTTTCTCTATCTTGATCAGTCCTAGAACACAGCAACAGTGGGGCTTTTCTGCTTTTGTTTTTATTTTTACTTCTCTCTCCCAATTACTGTTGTTCCTTGGCTGTAGAGGGAGAATTGGGCCCTCTTTTTTTCTTTCTTTTCTTTTTTTTTTTTTGTGGGTACTGGGAGTCGAACTCAGGGCCTCGCACTTGCCAGGCAGGCGTTTATGCTGCTGAGCTGTCTCACCAGCCCCTACAGATACTTTCACAAGTTTCCTGGGAAAGGAATTTTTCAGAACCTATACTAATAAACCTGGGGTCCCCAACACCTAAGTTCCACAGGAACTATGCTGCACAGCAGGAGATGAGCAGTAGGTGAGCAAACAAGGTTTCATCTGTATTTACAGCCATTCCCCATCATGCTCATTACCCCATGAGCTCAGCCTCCTGTCACAGCAGTGGGATTAGATTCTCATAGGAGTGCAATCCCTCCTATGAAGTGCACATGCAAGTGATCTTTCTTATGAAAATCTAATGCATGATGATCTGAGGTGGAGCTGAAGCAGTGATGTTAGCACTGAGGAGTGGCTGCAAATACACATTGGCATTAGCAGGGAGACTTGACTGCACAGAGACCATAGGAAATCAATTGCTAGCAGACTCATATCAAAAACCTATCAGTGAGTGGCAAGAGATAATTAAGCCACATTTGGTGGAAGGCTTTAAGTCAAAACCTATACTTAGTTTAGTCCATGCATGATCATTACTTTATTTACCTGATTCTAAATTCCATGAGTTGTATAATTGTTTCATTATATAGTACAATACTATAATAGAAATGAAGTACATAGTAAATGTAATGGTTTAAATCACAGTAAAACCATCACCCACCCCAGTTTATGGAAAAATTGTCTTCCATAAAATCTGTCCCTGGTGGCAAAAAATTTGGGGTCCACTGTTGTAGACTATTGATGGCTTGCCTGTCTAATGTGGAAACATCTTATTTGTATGACCCATTTAGTATTTTGAATATTCACAGTGAAGACTCACTGTGAATATTCATATTCATACTTCCCATTGGCAGCAATAAACTTTCCTCTAAAATTATGTTTATGTAAGAAAAGGAAAGCTGTAATATAAGCTCATCAATTGGAAAACAACTTTTTTAACCATTTTTGAGAGAATTAGAGGAAAGTGCTGCACAGTGTAAAAGTTGTTATTAAGTTACTCAGAAAGGTTTTATTTTAACACAATGTATTCTAGTATTTATGGAAGCCTTTTGGGACAAAGAAAAGTTATACATAATAATGTCACACAGAGAAGCTTGATTTAATAATATGATCCAAAAGAAAAAGACAGCCTTATACTGGTGGAGTTACACTGGGATTTTAACTAAATCTGCCATGTTTTATTTGAAAAATATCTGAGGCAAATATAATAAGAGGTTAAGATTTATTGTAGTAGTCTAGTAGCACTTTGATTTATTATTTTATATCTTTTTTTTTTTTTTGTGGGTACCGGGGGTCCACCTCAGGACCTTGTGTGCCAGCAGGCGCCCGTGCCGCTGAGTGATATCACCGGCCCCTTTTTCGTATGTGGGTTCCGGGAGTTGAACTCGGGCCCTCACACTTGCCGGGCAGGCGCTTAAGCCGCTGAGCCATCTCACTGGCCCCCTATTATTTTATATCTTAAGGCAGAAAATTTATATTATTTTAATATAATCAGAAAAAATTCCAATTGATTAACAATTTTATTGAAAGACCACAACTTTCAGCAAATTCAGAATTTAAGGGCCTTTTCTTATTTCAATAAAGGTGTCCAGCAAAGAGTTAAAGCAAGTATCGAAGTTTTCACTTAAGCATGAAAATCATTCCCTTTGAAATAACCAATAATTTTGCAAATAGGAAGGGGGTGAAGAGATGCGGGAAGGGTGGAGGAGGAGAGGGAAAGAGGATGTAAAAAGAATTACGATGTTATGTACATGTACTGACTTCCCATGATGAATGTACTCATTATGTATTACAAACATGTACTAAAAAAAAAATTAAAAGGACCAAAATTAATATTAGATCCCAATAACATTGCTAGATATCCTAGATTTGTTTTGTGGACCTAATACATTGAAAATATTACTTCAAAGAAGTTCTACAATTGCTGGGAAAATAGAAGTTTATTCTCTAAAATGCAGAGTTGAGTGCTCAAGACAACATCCCCTGCAGAAACATCCAAGACTGAATACTGGGACCATGAGCTTATGGTCTGAAAGGGCAGCCTCCAGTGTCCCTGGGAGGACAGGGACTTGGGTTTAACTCTTTCATCACCAGAGAGGGGGCCTTGGACCTACGATTGACAGGAATTAGAACTGAGTTCCCCACATAAATCTGAGACCCTTGAAAGGCAGTAAGCTCTGTGAAAAAGATTAGGAAAAAACCCGGGTCCCAAATTTATGTTCATTTCTTGGCTTGGGAATACCTGAGAGTGTGTTTGTTGTAATAGACTCTCACTGAAAGAACTATTTAAATTTCCTCTTCAGGGAAAAGAAAATTGTACTCAGAAGGAAAGATCAAGTTACAAGAATAAATAAGAAGCAACAAAATGTATAAATTTTTGGCTAAATCTACAAAGGAGTATGTAAAATAACAAAAACAATAATAATAATTAATTTCAGAGTTTGGAAACAATATTGCAACCCAACTACTGGAGAAAATAATAAAAAGTTATGGAAGTTATAGGATTTTTAAAATTCATTCTTAAATCCTGGTGATGTCTGGAAAGAAGATAATTATTAACTTTCGGTTTTACATCTTGAAATTTTAAGGATAATTCCTAAAAGAATAAAAGTGAACACACAACTTAAAATAAGTTGAAATGAAAGGAAGTGATGATGAAAATGACTAATTTAGTAGGAAGTGGAAAAGGAAAAATAAGAAGCAAAGAAGTTCATGGAAAGTAGCACAAAAACAAGATAGTAGAAGCTGGGTGTGGCAATGATGCCTGTAATTTCAGCATGCTGGGAGGCTCAGGCAAGAAGATTGGTAGTTTGAACCTAGCCGGGACAAGTTAGCAACTTAGTGAGATTCTGTCTCATAATAAAATATGAAAGAAAGCTGGGGATGTAGCTCAATGGGAATGCCATGGGTTCAATCCCCAGTACTGAAACAAACAAGGAAACAAACAAAGAATCAAACAAAGTTTGTAGAAATAGATCCAATCTATAAGCAATTCTAACAAATATAGAAGAACATAGTTTCAGTTATAAACTGCACTTTAAAACTCATGCTGTATTATGTTTACAAAAGATATCCAATGATATAGAAAGGTTGAAATAAAGAACCAAAAAAAATGAAACCAAGCATCATCCCAAGCCAAAACAAAACAGATTAAACTTGTGGGGTATACCAATATTGGGCATCTAAGAGTTGACAAAAAGCATTACTGGAGATAAAGAAAATAGATATAAACAAGGGGCAATTCACCTATACAATTTTGAAATTATGTGCAATTAATAACATAACCTCAAATATAAAATGCAAATATTGATAGAAATAAACAAGAACTGCCATAATGAAAGGTTTTTTAACACATCACTTTCTTTTTTTTTTTTTTGTGGGTACTGGGGGTCAACCTCAAGACCTCGCGTGCCAGCACGCGCCCGTGCCGCTGAGCGATATCACCGGCCCTTTTTTCGTATGTGGGTTCCAGCAGTCGAACTCGGGCCCTTGCACTTGCCGGGCAGGCGCTTATGCCGCTGAGCCACCTCACCAGCCCTAACACATCACTTTCTATATTTGATACATCAAGAAAATAAGTTATGCCAGGCATAGTGATACACGCCTGTAATCCCAACTACTTGGGAGACTGAGGCAAAAGGATTTCAAGTTCAAGGCTAGCCAAGGTGATTTAGTGACATTTTATTTCAAAGTAAAAAATTTCAAAATAGTGGTGGAGATCTAGTTCAGGGCTAGATTGCTTGCATGGGATATGTGAGACCCTGGGTTCAATCCCCAGTACTTAAAAAAAAAATTTTAATAAAGACACTTAAGTTTTAATAACACAACATACATGATATAAGGACCATATCAAAAGCTTTATGCCCATTTTTAGACATACATGTAACATGTTAGGTCACAAGGGAAATACCAAAACTTTTTATCACTAAAATATTTTTGAAAAATCATAATCATATTACATTTATGGAGTGCAATGATGTTTGTACATATACACACATGCAATATGAAATGATTAAATCAAACTAACATTTCTCACTGAGCATTTTTTGTAGTGATAGATTTGAAATTTTCTCTTACTTAATTTGAAATATACAATATCACTTATAGTCACCCTTCTGTGCAACATATCTCAAAACTATTTTTTATTTTTTATTAGTACATGTTTGCAGTGCATAATGATTACATTTATTGTGGGAAGTTGTTGCATGTACATGATACATCTTAATTCTTTTTTTTTTTTCATCCCTACCCCTCCTCCCCTTCCCTGGTCCTTCCAACTCTAGGTTCCCTTCTCATTTGCAAAAGCTCTATTTTCATCATTTTTATCGCTTCAAATATTTTTTTTACATCCCCTTTCCCTTCCCTCCCTCCCCGCTCCATCTCTTGCTCCCCCATCCATTTGTAAAAGATCTCCCTACTTCCTATTTCAGAACTTGTTCTTCTCATCTAGTTGAAACTTTGTACTCCCTGACCAGCATCTCTTCATCCCCGCCCATCTCAGCCACTGGAACTACCCTTCTATGCCTGTGAGTTCAACTTCTTTTAGATTCCACATATAAGTGAAATTTTTGTCTTTCTGTGCCTGGATTATTTCACTTAGCATAATATCCTCTAGATCAATCCATGTTTTCTCAAGTAATAAAATTGTATTCCTTTTTTCAAAAGGCCAGATAATATTACATTGTGTATATGTACCATATTTTCTTTACTCATTCATCCAGTGATGGACACTTAAGTTGATTTCACATCCTGGCTATTGTAAATAATACTGTAATGAACATGGGAATATAGATACCCCCTTAGTATACTGATTTCAATTCCTTTGGATATGTTTCCAGAAGTAGGATTGCTGGATCATATAGTAAGTATATTTCCATATTGTTTTCCATTATGGTTCCAATAGTTGACATTTCCACAAACAGTATATAAGGGTTCTCTTTTCTCCACATCCTTGCCAACACTTGTCACTTTTTATCTTTTTGATAAAAACCATTCTTACAGTTGTGAGGTGATATCTCATTGTCTTAATTTGTATTTCCCTAATGCTTAGTAATGCTCAGCATTTTTATCAGGAGTCTGTTGGCTATTTTTATGTTTTCTTTTAAGAAGTGTCTGTTTAAGCCTTTTGCCCATTTTTAAATTGGATTATTTGTTTTCTCACTATTCAGTTGTGGTTAAGTTTAATTGTGGCACCCTGATTGGGTTGGGAGCCACTTAGGGGATTAATAAAGCACACTTGTGGGTGTGCCTGGGTGGGCCATGGGGGTGTGACCTGGGCTACTATATCTGGCCCCTGAACCCTTCCTCTCTGACACTGTTCCCCTCCTCTGCTTCCTGGTGCCATGGATGAAGCACCCTTGCTTTGCCATGCCCTTCTGCCAGGATGTTCCTGTCTTGAAGCCTGCTGACTAGGGACTGAATCTTCTGAAACTGTAATCTTCTGAACCCTCTCCTCCTTTAAGTCACAGGTATCAGGTAATTTGTCCAGCTATGTGAGCTGACTGATACATGAGTTATTTGAGTTTTTATATACTTTGAATATTAACTTCTTACCAAATGTATGATTTGCAAATATTTTTCCTACTGCCTTTCCATTTTGTTGTTTTTTGTTGTTGTGGTACAGAAGCTATTTATGTAAGTACATATGCATATGTATGTATGCATGTACATATTTTCAGTACAGGGGATTGAACCCAGGACCTTCACACTGAGTTATATCTCCAGCCCTTTATTTTTATTTTTATTTTTTATTTTGAGACATGGTCTTGCTAAGTTGCTAAACTGACTGGACTGGGATCAAACTTGCCATCTTCTTGGCTCAGCTTCCCAGAGTCCTGGATATATAGGAACGCACCACCAACCTGACTAGAAGCAATTCAATTTGTCTATTTTTGCTTTTATTGCTTGAGCTTTTGGGATCATATTCAAAAAATTCTTGCCTGGGTCAATGTTGTGGAACATTCCCTGTATGTTTTCTTCTAGTAGTTTTAAAGTTTCAAATCTTACATCTAAGTCTTTATCCTATTTTGTTTTGATTGGCATACTCGAGATGGAATCAAAGACCTTGCCCATGCTAGGCAAGTGCTCTACCACTGAGCTACATCCCTAGTCCTTTTCACATATTTTGTTTTCAGATAGTGTCTCACTAAATTGCCTAGGTGGAAATTGAACTGATCCTCCTGCTTCAGCCTCCCAAGTAGCTGTGATCATAGGCATGCTCCACTGTGCCTGGCTTGGGTTGATTTTTGTATATCATAAGAGATAGGGGTCCAGTTTCATTCATCTGCATGTGGATAACCAGTTTTCCCAGCACTGTTTATTAAAGAGACAGTGCTTTCCCTATTGTGTGTCCTCGGTACTTTTGTTGAAAATAAATCGAATGCATATGTTTATTTTTGTACTTTTTATCCTGTTCCATTTGACTATGAGTTAGTATGCCAGTACTTGCTGTTTTTTTTTTGTTTGTTTGTTTTGTTTTGTTTAATGGATTGCAACATTGTTTTGGGAGCATTTTCTCTTTTTTAAAAAATTGAAACTTAAAACAAAATTGAAACTTAATTTTATTTTACTTTTTTTTTTTTTTTTGTGGGTACCGGGGGGGTCGACCTCAGGACCTCACGCGCCAACAGGCACCCGTGCCGCTGAGCGATATCACCGGCCCCTTTTCCGTATGTGGGATCCGGGAGTTGAACTCGGGCCCTCGCGCTTGCAAGGCAGGCGCTTATGCCACTGAGCCATCTCACCGGCCCTTATTTTACTTTTTATTGTGTTTTTTATTAGTACATGTTTCCAGTGCATAATGATTACATTCCTTGTGGGGAATTGGTGTATGTATGTAACACACCTTACTTTTACATCCCCTTCCTCTTCCCTCCCTCCCCTTTTTTATTACAATCCTTTGTAATATATTTTAAAATCAGGTCTCATGCTGTCACCAACTTTGTTCTTTTTTTCAAGATTTCTCTGACTACTTGGGATCTTTTGCAGTTCCATATGAATTTAAGGATTAAATAATCAATTTCTTTGAAAAATTACTGGAATTTGATAGGCATCAAAACATTTTTTTCATATTGGTCACATTCTCTTACCTCAGTACAATTGATTTGAAATCAGTAACAAATAGATGATATTTTTGAAAATTAAAAAATGACTTTCAAAAACTAATAACCAAAAAAGCCAAAATGGAATGCTTTTAACAGTAATTGAGCATTATAACATGTGCCCAAAATATAGTGAATGTCTACATTTTTAAAAATTTATTACAGCAAAAGACATATTGCCATTAATCCCCCCCAAAGTCCTCTTTTGTGAATGTCTTTAGATGTGCTGTCATGGCTGCCTTGATGTCTCAAGTCAATTCAAATCTTTAATTATTTTAACATGGTAATACATTGGGTAAGTAAGGTGGGTGAGGATATGCTGAAATATTTTTATTTGGCAGAAATTACTGTAAACATTGTGAAGTAATTCAGGACATCAGGCATCTAAAGACATTCACAATAGAGAAATTCCAGAACATCTTCAGAAAGTAGCAAGAACAATGGGATAAGTGTGTTGGAAGTGAGGGGGAGTATTTAGAAGGGGACTAATGGCAATGTGTCTTCTACTGTAATAAATCACTGTGTACTTTGATCACACCTCCTATTATATGCCAAGCACTAGTCTATGAAGCTTATATGTATCAGCTAATTTAATCTTCTTAACAATCTATTAAGTAAGTACAACTTACTGAAGCCAAGTGATTTAATAATTTGTCCTAGAGGCAGAATACAGACTCAAAACTTCATTTAGAAAATAAGTGAGACTTCCAGGAAGATGGCAGAGTGCTGAACAGCAGAAAAACAGCTTCTCTGAGATTTGGTGTCCAAATGCTGGAATATAGCAATGTGAGGAAGACAAGGAGGGAAGTGGGTTCCCAGGACCCAGCAAGGATCTGAAGTGAGAATTGAAACCCATAGGGAGAGTGAAGAGAGAGACCTCAATGCAGAAGAAAGAGGTGGCAAGCCGCACTTTCTCCCTGAGCCCTGACTCAGTGTGGGAGGATCTGCTTAAATCTGCAGATGCACAGTGACTACTGGCCACTCCAGAGGCCTCCATGGACAAAAGCAACAGTGGATTAAAGCAGTAGACACAGCAGATTGCAGTGGCTGGTGAGTTATTCGGTTTCAGACTCCCCCCAGGAGAGGGCCATTGGCCAGTAGCCATCTTGGAGAGAGGGCAACTGAGCTCAAAACTCAGAGCAGCTGCATGCTGGCTCCATCTAGTGGCTCCCAGTGTCAGGATGAGGTGGAACCAAGTTCAAGCTGGCAGAAGGTTCACAGAGTGTTGCAGGATGAACAATCAGGTTCCAGCCTCATGGTCAGAAACCAGCCAGAACTTCAGGCACAGTCTTGTTGGGTTCTCCACTATCTCACCGTAAATCTATGGCAGGCTTGCTGGGATTAATCAACATGGATCTGGGCTCTGTTTGCCTGCTTTGTCTATCAGTGACAGCAGAGACACAACCTGAAGTAGACATTTTTTTTCTTTTCTTGTTTTTTGTTTTGTTTTATTCTTGATTGCTTGTTCTTGTTTTTATATGAATGTGGACATTGTGTCTAGTTTTCTTGTTTCTGTTGTTCTGTTCTTGCTTTTATTTCTACCTTCTCACTTTCTCTCCTGTCTTCTTCCCCTGTTTCCCAAAGGTTGTATAATCTTCCTTTGGCCTCTAGCTTTGCTTCTAATCTCTTCCTCTTCTTATATTTCTCTATTTTTCCTCCAACCCCTTTTCAATTTTCTCCCCTGAGGGTAAAATCACCATTTCGAGGGCATATTTATTGTATACAATTTTGTTTTAGATTTTGTTATATAACTACAAATAAATTTCCTATATTAAATGTGGCAAATTAATAGTTATCACAGTTCATCATTTTCTAGGTTGTGTTTGATGCTATTGTTATTGTTGATTGTACTACTTTAGCCAAGGTGACATAATTGTTCTAATCAGTTATTCATCCTGGTATGCCAAGACTGAGATGCCTAAGGGTCATAAAAAATCATATAGACCAGTGCCAAAGAATCAGGGGCTAGGCCAAATAGGCAGCAACTTCTCATCCCCAACTAAAGAGGTAGTATCTTACAACAGACTCAAAATGCAAAAGCCAGCTACGCTTAGAAGACATCTCTGAGAAGTGGCCATTTCCCATGGATTCTAAATACTAGCAATAAAGCTACTTGCAAGAAGCAAGTTATAAGCATCAACCCAGGAATTAAACTAAAAAAAAAAAAAAAAAAAAAAAAAATGAAAAGACACTTAAGAAAGATGCAGACAGCTCACCAAAGGCAAACCCAGGGGCAATGAGGAGGAACACTTTGAAAGCCACCCACCTGGACTCTCTGAAGTCTTGACAGCGAAAGTAACAAAGCAGAAGAATGAAGCTCTAGAAAAAATCAAACCAGAAATAATCTCTCAGATAACTACAGATATGGTGACCATAATGAAAGACATAGTTAGTGATTCTAGAGCAGATATAGATTAAAAAAAAATAGAAGAGCTTAGGAAAAAGATGGAAACCGTGAACACCCAACATAGGAAAGAAATGGAATGAATACATGCAACAGATTCAAACAGATATCCAGGAGATTAAAAATTCAGCTGCCCATGGGATATTCTCCAAAATAGACCACATACTACCTCATACAACATGCTTAAGTAAATGCAAAGGAATTGAAATTATCCCATGCATATTATCAGACCATACTACAATGAAATTGCATATCAATGGCAAAGAAACCACAAGAACTTCATAAACATATGGAAATTAAATAACACCCTCCTGAACAACCAATGGGTCACAGATGAAATTAAAGGAATTAGACATTTTCTACAATTAAACGTTAATGCCAATACAACATACCGGAACTTATGGGACACAATGAATGCAGTCCTACGTGGGTAATTTATGGTGGTAAATTCTCATATCAGAAAACAGAGTGAGCTCAAATAAACAACCTAATGTTGAACCCTCAGCTTCTAGAAAAAGAAGAGCAAGTCAAGTCAAGCCCAAAGCTTGTATGACGGAGGAAATTACAAAGATCAGAGCAGAAATTAATGCAATGGAAACTAAGGAAACAATACAAAGAATCAATGAATCGGAGAATTGATTCTTTGAAAAATTAAATAAAATTGGCAAACCTTTAGCCAACCTTATCAAAAAAACAGAAAAAAGAAAACTCAAGTCCATGCAATTAGGAATGAAACGATTAAAATCACAACAGATCCTGCAGAAATTCAGAAGATCATCAATACCTATATTAAGAACTTGTATTCTAATAAGATGGAAAACACAGAAGAAATCAACAGATTCCTAGATACATATTAATTACCAATCTGAATCAAAAGATATAAAAATTCTGGGTAAATCAATATCAGTCAATGAAATTGAAGATGCAATTAAAAACCTACCAACAATGAAATGCCCAGGCCCTGTTAGATTCATTGCTGAATTCTAGAAGAAATTTAGAGAAGACCTAATGCTGCTACTTCTCAAACTCTTTAATGAAATTAAAAGGAAAGCAATACTTCCAAATTCATTCCTGGAAGTAAGCATTACCCTGATACTAAAACCAGAGAAGGATCCAACCAAAAAAGAGAACTACAGGCCAATCTCTGTAATGAACATAGATGCAAAAATCCTCAAGATGCTGGCAAACAGAATGCAGCAAATCATCAAGAAGATAAGACACCATGACCAAGTAGGATTCATCCCAGGGATGCAAGGGTAGCTCAACATATGCAAATAAATAAATGTAATACACCATATTAACAGGGCCAAGGACAAAAGCAATATGATCATCTGAATAGATGCAGAAAAACCATTTGACAAATTCCAATGCCCATTCATGATAAAAATCCTACAGAAAATTGGAATAGATGGTCTTTATCTCAATCTAATAAATGCCATCTATGACAAACCAACAGCCAACAGCATACTAAATGGACAAAAACTGAAAGCTTTCACTCTAAAATCAGGAAAAAGATGAGGATGTCCACTATCAGCACTCTTATTCAATATAGTGCTGGAAACAGCCAGAGCAATTAGACAAGAGAGAGAAATAAAAGAAAGAAGGATAGGAAAGAAAGAAGTTAAAGTATCATTATTTGCAGAAGACATGATACTCTGCGTGGAAGACCCCAAAAACTCCACCAAAATACTTCTAGATTTAATAACCAAATTCAGTAGCGTAGCTGGATACAAAGTCAACACTCAAAAATCAATAGCATTCCTGTACACAAATAACAAACTCACTGAGAGAGAAATTAAGGAAAGCACACCTTTCACAATAGCATCCAAATAAATAAAATACCTTGCAATCAATCTAACAAAGGAAGTAAAAGAGCTTTGCATTGAAAACTACAGTACTCTGAAAAAGGACATCAAAAAGTATATCAGAATATGGAAAGATATCCCTTGTTCTTGGGCAGGAAGAACAAATATAGTGAGGTGGCCATACTTCCAAAATTGTTACACAGATTTAATGCAATCCCAGTCAAAATACCAATAGTATATCTCACAGAATTAGAGAAAACAATCCTAAAATTCATTTGGAACCAGAAGAGACGTAGAATAGCAAAAGCAACTCTGGGGAACAAAGGCAAGGCAGGGGGCATCACAATCCCTGACTTGAAATTATACTACAAAGCTACTGTGATAAAATCAGCATGGTACTGGCAAAAGTAACCAGACTTGAGGATCAATGGGACAGATTAGAATACACAGAAACAACTCCAAACACACTCAGCCACCTTATCTTTGACAAAGGAGCCAAACACCATCAGTGGAAGAAAGATAGCCTCTTTAATAAATGGTGCTGGAAAAACTGGCTTTCCACATGCTGAAGATTAAAATTGAACCCATATCTTTCACCATGGGTTCTAGCCCATATAAAAGCTGCTTGGTCGTCATGGGATGGTTCAACATGGAGGAGAGCTTAAAACAACAACATATTACCCACGCCCTCCATAGTCTTCTTGCTCCAGCAGGAAGTACCCCCCCAAGCGCTTGTGCACGCTTGCGCATAACATCCGCCAATCCCTCTTGTAAGGTCACTTTGCCTGCCCCTCCACACTGGGCCTTTAAACAAGCCCCATAAATACTTTGTTTCACAGCCAGCCCCTCTGAGGGTCCTGGCATCTTACTTGCTGCCTTTCCACGCCCTGTATTAAAGGCTTCTCTCAACCTTTTCTTTGTCTTTACTCGTGCCAGACCTAACAAAATTAAAATGAAAATGGATCAAAATTCTAAATATTAAAACAGAAACACTAAAGCTGCTGGAAGATAGAATAGGTAGAATTCTCAACTTGGGTGCCTCTGGTCACACCTCAACTGTGATGCCCCAGGGCAAGATTGCATCAGTTGACATCCTGGTTCCTTGAGAATCAAGTAGTAATAAGAAAAGGGTTTCATCTTGGGGAAAGGACAAACTCCCTGGTAGCCTGCCATCTCTCCCCACCATCCTCATCAACATAAAGACCCTTGTTAGCATAAAACTACCACTGCCTCTGAGTCATCTGATAATCCCCTAGCCATTTTCCTCAGTCAATAAATACTGAGGTTCTGGCTGCCTCTTGACCTTTTGTTTCCCCTGAACAATTGGTCATCCCAGTTCCCTGCTGCACCGCCATTTTGTCTCTTGCTCTTTCTTTTTACTATAGGCTGTAACACCTGGCAGGAGGTTGGGGCCCATCACAGGGGTCCCTAATACACATACACAGATATACTAGGACTAAAATGAGTCACTGCCGAAGAGGTAATAGAGTTTAAAAACCAAAGGAAGATGTTATTCACAACTTGATGATAATAAATGGAAAAAAGGTAAAAGGGAGAATTTCCTAAAGTAAATATAACTTCTCAAAAAGGATTTGAAAGTGAAGAGACAGTCTGTATATATCAATAATCGTGAAAGCATCTTATCAGTAGTTAAAAATTAGCCCATGAGAAAATCGATTTCTACAAGCATTCAGTGTATGACAAATGGTTTTCCGGAAGACCTAAGAATCCTTTTTAAATACAAAAAGAAGGAATGTTTCCCAACCCATTTTATGAACTAACACAATATTAATTAGAATGGTACAAAAAAATTATAAACAAACTTATTTATGAATATAGTTACAAAAATCCTAAATAAATTTTGGCAAATGGAGTTTCAGCAGCATATAAATAAAAGAATATATCTTGAACAATTGCATTTGGGAGAATTGTGTTTGTCTTATTTGTCATATTAACAGATTAAAAAAGAAAGATGAGAACATCTTGGAAAACCCAGAAATAGCATTTGATAAAATTCAACATCAATTCTTGATAGCATTTTGTGTTCACTAAAACAGGAGTAGAAAAGGACTTCTTTACCCTATTTTTTTACAAGAAATAAAAATACAAGAAAATAAAAATCTGAAGCAAACTGGCAAAATGTTAAGAAAAGGTGAATAATGGCCCAACAGTGTTTGTGATATAATTCCCTGGTGTTCACAGGGAATTGGTGTTCACAAAAATGGTATGAAAATATAATTGAAATAATAGAGGACATGATGATGTAGAAAATTCATAAAATGAGACTGAAGAAAGAACAAAAAAGTAATGATCACTAAAAAATTAAGTAAAAGGGAATAAGATGACTATTGTTGATATCACATTTTAGATGGTTGGGCAATAAACATAAAAGGCTCAATGAATCAAAAACTAGAAAAGAAGAGGTGAAAACGTATAAGAAGTAAGGAAAAGAAATAGTAAGAACAATGGAAGATAATTGAAATGAAAAATAGAATGAAAGAAAATGACAATTTGAATTTAGTATAACAGGTTTATGAAAACAAGGAAATTAAGTATACTTAAATCTAAATTAAGCTTTGGTTTACAATATTCACACTATGAAAGTGTATTGAAAATTGAAATAATACTTCTGATTGCATGATTATTAAAAGTAAAATAATATCCTAAAAAGGCTTCAGCTTGTTACATCTTATTTTCCTCAACAAGGTCTTATTCATTAAATGGCTGAATGTTTGTGAATAAATATCACTCCTATTTTTAAGATCCAATGACAGATAATTAATGAGCTATACTGACAATTACAGAATTTTAGTATTTATAGGCATCTGTCACTTTACATTTTAAGCCAGTCTTACCATATGTGCTGCTCCTTTTTAATTCCAGTAATTAAAGTTTATGAACATATACTGTGAAAATGTAGCTGTAAAATTGTCAAATTGGTGATTAAGAGCCTTTCTTGTTAATAAGCTTTCTATTCTTTTTATTTATTTATTTATTTATTTATTTATTTATTTATTTATTTATTTATTTTAAAATGGGGTCTCTCTTTGTTGGCCAGGTTACCTCAAACTTTTGATCTTTCAGCCTCGGCCTCCCTAGTTGCTTGGATTTCAAGCATGACCGCACCCAGCAAGCTTTCTAGTTTTAAGAGAGAAATTATTTCAAATGTTAAACTTGTCCTAGAATCTTGTTTCTCTTTCGTTAAAGGATTTGTGCACTTTTCAAATCTCTTAAGTTCAGCCGAAGAGTATACACTCTAGCATTGGGTATATGTCTCTACTTAGGTAGTATGTGAACAATATCATTATTTAGTATGTGAAATATGTCAATAATTCGGGGGAACTTCTTCCTAGTGAAGAGAACTTTTTCATTACTAACTCTGATTGCACATGAAGCAGCTCTGAAGACACACCCAACAGCCTGAGAAATGCCTTTGCAGTTTCTCACGATAGGTGCTACCTTCAAATTGATTATTATGCAATGGATCTTGGTAGAGTTGTTTTCTCTTTTTGTGACTGCCTTAAATCTCATCACAGATTGGATTTGATTTTCCAGATCCAGATTAGATTTGAATCAGCCCTGAAGGCAATAAAAATACTAGACACAGTTTTAAAAAAGTTTTAACAAGAAAGACAGTAGTGTCCCAACTATTCCTGAGTGGTCTATTTCTTGATGGAGGTTGGGGAAAGGAGATTTAATCAGTCAAAGGACTGCTTGTACATACAGACAATAGTCAGGCCCTGTGTCAAATAGAGCTCAGACCGCAACTGTGACATTGAGTTTTACGATAAAAGTCAGATTTAAAGGGAGTCAGACTGCTATCTCCAGTAACAATCCAGGAAACCAAACAATAGTCTCTCTAACAATTGGTGCAAATGGTCAGGACTAATTTTATTCCCCGCTTCCAATTTAGGACCACCAAAAAATGTCAATTATGCACCCCCAACCAATCTCACAGGATGCCCTGCATTTGCTTAGTCTGCCTGAAGCTTCCCCATGCCAAGAGCAGCCAAGCAAGGCATACCCAATCCTTTCCCTTTTCCTACTATAAACCTTTTACTTTTCTCTGCCTGAGCTTGAGTCTCTGCCAAGACCCAAATAATTATGGCTGATCCTCCTGCTTTTGTAAGCTCTGAATACAAGTATGTAGTCTTTGCTTATTCTTATTTAGTTGGTTTTCAATTAATTTCTACTCAGACAATATATTAAATATATAAAGAATATCCTCTTAAATGTGCACTCTGGTGGAAAAGACCTAAGATCTTGACCCAAAAAAGCAGACCTTCTATCTGTGAAGCTACTACAATAAAATAATATGTAAAACTGGGGGCCAGTGAGATGGCTCAGCGGCGTAAGCGCCTGCCTGGCAAGCGCGAGGGCCCGAGTTCGACTCCCGGAACCCACATACGAAAAAAGGGCCGGTGATATCACTCAGCGGCATGGGTGCCTGCTGGCGCGCGAGGTCCTGAGGTCGACCCCAGGTACCCACACACACACACAAAAAAAAAAATAATAATAATATGTAAAACTACACAGTTTTTCAGATAATACTATAGAATAATGAAGCTGATTATCATAAACTATGACTGATTTTTGCTACTTCATGAACATATCTTTATCACTTAAGCAGAAATGGAAAGTCACTGTTTCATATAAGTGAGACGTTCACCTGGGTATGGCTTCCAGTTGGCCTGACTGAAAGAAGAATTCTTGTCAACAGCCTTTTCCTCCTTACACTGTTTCTTCTAGGTTGACTTTCTCAGGTTTTTATGGTGGTCTCTCCTGACCCCAGCTCCCAGAATCTCTGGGCTTCCCCATCCTGGTCACTGCAGAAGGCCACCACAAGCTTCGTGTACCTGGAGCACCAAAGTCAATACAGAGCTCAAGGCCCTCTTTTTCATAAACCTCAGCCTGTGTCTCAGTAAACATCTTCACATTCTTTTGACTTGATTTGGGTTAAATTCCCACCCCTGAATCAATCATGGGGCCAGAGAGGTAGCAAATGGTGATTGGCTTGAGCCAACATGAACTCATTCTTGCCAGCAGTTTCAGGATTGGTCCCATGTAAACCTTATAGTAGACTGGAATAAAAGTGGTTTTTCCAACAAAATGATGTTGGATGATGTTCTGGAATGATGTTTCCAGAACCACAAAACATGGAGACAGGATAATAAACTTCAAACATGCTGTACCATGACTCATATTTTTTATACAACAAAATATTCTGAGCTATACCTGCTTGAACTATGTGGTTATTGTGCTGTGAACTGAGGGTTTGAGCAAAAAAGGTGACATCATTCCTACCACTGGAGAGCCTATAATAATGGAGTGGGGGAAGGAAAACAGGTATAAAATATAATAGTGTTGTAAGCTCTAAAGAGGTAAGCAGAATGCTCTTTGAGAACACCGAGAAGTCACCCCTCTTGGAGTAGCAGTGGGAGGGAGGAGAAAGAGAAAAGTAAAGGTGGAGGAGGAGAAAGACGAAGAAAAACTTTCCAAAAGACGTGATCCTGAGCTGAGTTTTTATTACCCACAGTCATCAGCCTCACAAAGATGGGAGCAATGGCACTCAAAGTTCGTCTTCAGATGCACAGAAACATGAGATAACTTGGCCCATCTGGGGCGGTCACATGACTATAGTTTGGCGGAGGAGAGATGTTTTGGAAGCTGAACAAGTAAAAAAGATCCTGACTGTGAAAGGTCTTGTAGCCCAGGCAAGAAGATTGGATTTTAGTCTGAGGAAAAAGGAAGCCACTGAAGGATTTTGAGATGATTTATGTTTTAGAAAAATCACTCTGAAAGATAGATAGGTTAAGGATGTGAGTTGGGGAAGTTGGGGATCGGAGGGACAAGGAAGTGATGTAAAGGCAGAAAACCAGTTAGAGTCTGCTTCAGTCAGACAAGGGCATGAGAAAAGTGAGCAGTGAAAAGGACGGAGGGGAAGGAGCAGATGTCAGAAATAATGAGGGCGATGGAACAACGGATAGCTTCGGGCATTTTTGCTGTGTCTCAAATAGCACCAGAGTGTTGTGGCTGAAATCAACAAATGGATTTATTTGTTTATTTTTGGCAGTTTAAGTAGAGCATGGAAGGAATGGCTGATCCCTGTTCTACTTCACATTAGCTGCAGTCCCTTGACTGGGACTGGAGCAGCCACTTCCAAGATGGCACACTCACATGGCTCATGAGTTGGAATGACAGCTGGAATGAGAGGGTGCAGGTATGGCCGAGTTACCAATATTTCTAGCTTAAAGTAAACCTGGAATGACACAAATATATCTACTTGTCTTCATTTTTCTTAGAAATGTGTTGGGTAAGACCTTGCTATGTTGAAGATTTATTTTGTTTATTAATTGAATTCTTGCCTTATTCTTATGACCAAGACTTACCTTGGACCCTATTTGCACCCAGCTTTTTGGTTTGAAATTTCTCAAGTCTTTTTCTTCTGCAAATGTTCCAGTTCTTCTGAAAACCAAATCCCACATATTTAAACTTTGAAGCGGAAAGGAATTCAGTCTGCTCCTTCAGCTCTCAGGGTCTCAACTATAGCACATAACCTTAAGGTCCCTATCGGGTCTGTGATCTATGAATCTGTAACCATACTCTTGTGTAAAACTCCTAGCCCCCATCCAGTTCTATTGGTGTTTGGCAGTCATGGCTGCTTTATCTATATTCTCTGGCAGAAATTATTCCAGTTCTCAGCTTCTCATGGTTTGGCCTATTTCGCTGGCTTATCCTGGGTTCACGTATGTGTGAGTGGTGGATTCTTCTAGTCAGGAATGATTCCTGCCTTTCCGTATAAAGAAGACATTTCCCACCCAGTCCTCTAAGGGGCATGGGGAGGTGGTACACATGGTTCCTGCTCTCAAGCCACATACCATGTAGTGAGAGAAAGACTATGAATCCTTAGCTACCGTGCTGAGTAGAAAGCCAAAAGAGGGAGATCTCAGGAGAACCAAGGAGGACATTTTAGGAGCCACAAGCAGGACCATCTGAATCATCACGGGACTTCTTATTGCTGTGAACAGATATCTGTGTTTCATTGACTAGTGACTATTATCTTCCTGGAGTTTTCGTCTTCTCTTGTCCTTGCTAGTTAAAGTGTCTGTTCTTTTAGTCTGAGATGGGTATCCAGTGTCTAGTTTATAAGCCAAACACAGACAATATGTCTTGAGCTAGAACTGAACAAATTCTCTAGTTGCCAGATTTTCCACACTATGGGCCTGTTCCTGAGTTTATAGATCCACACAGCTCAGCTGTGAGGTAGAAGCTGGGAAGCCAGGATCTAAGCTAGGAAAGTCCCAGAGTGGTAATTCTGACCAGGAGTCTTACTTCAGATAGCTGATGTGGTTCTAGTCTAAGCGAGCTGGGCATGACAAATCATAGGGGTAAGAAGAAGATGGAAATACAAGAGTGAACACCAAAGTCTGTGGCCAAGAAATTTGAAGGTAAGATGGGGCAAGAGAAGAGCAGTAGTACTGGGATGACCCAGAGAACGGAGAATATACTGTAAGCCTTCACTTTATGTTGTGCTCCTTTTGAGGGGGCTCTGCTATGTGAATCATGGAAGCTTTTATGTACACTTCAGGAGTGGGGGCAGAGTCTTCAAAGTGTTGGGTTTAAACATTACTTTGTATTTATGTGCTTTTGTTTTGCTTTTGTTTGTTGTGTATGTGTTTGTTTGGTGCTGGGGATTAAACCCGGACCTCATCATGCAAAGGGACCTACATCAAAGGCTCCAGTGTTTATGTTTTAATGTACATTTTTTGCTTGCTAAAATATATTGAGACCTCATGAAAGAAGGCAGTCATATCTCCTTATGTCCCAACATTCAGCCTAATGCTTTTAATAAATGTTTCTTTTTTATGATGAGAAAAAAAGAACCAAGAATAGTTGATTTGGTAAGATGATAAGCTCAGACCTTTGATAGGGAAAGAGTGGGACCTTATGGCTTAGGTTGGAGATATCTAGCATCTAGACACACTCGCAAACTTTAAAGTGCCTTGAATGCTCTAGGGCTGCTTAAGTGCCCTATGTCACCTTGTCAGAAGATAGTGGGTTTTCATTTCTTGGAGACTATGAGGTAAGGCGATACCTTATACGACAATGTTTGTCCTCCCATGGTCTGCCTGCACTTCTGCTTCTAGCCACAAAATCCATAATTAGGGCCAAATGTTAGGCAACCTGAGTGTCCAGGGAGGAGAGGAGTCTACACCACAGTAGCTCAGAACTGTGAACTGAGACAGCTTGGCAAGAACTGGTGTGCGTGCTCTAGAGTGAACTGTGATGGTGCTAGGTCAAGCATTGAACTGTAAGACTGGATAAGGAAGACTTTGTCAAATAGGGGACTTCTATTACTCAAGAGTTAGCTCCCTAGCAAGGGCCCAAGAAGATGAGACTAATATACTGCTTGGGTAACATTTCAAAACTTAGGGGAAGCGTTAACCTACACAAAGTGAAGTAAAGACATTAAACTGCCAGGCCTGACTGTAGAGAAAAGAATCAAAAATCTTAGAGAAGCAGACATGCTTGACTAGACCTCCGATAACGAGCTCAACTGTGTATGTCCTGGGGAGGACACTTCAGTATCAGTGAGATAAGGGGTATATTCACGAGGGGACCTGTGTCTTGGAGAAACCCAATGGCACTGTCTTCCGTAGATCAGGGTTGACAGAGATGCCACAGAACTGCTCTCTGGGAGCAAAAGGGATAATAGGATCACCAAACAGCAGAGGCCAGCCAGGTAGATGGCAGCACTTCGTTGTGAGAAACCAGATGGCATAACCGTCGTGAGGACTGCAAGTTTGGAATGGCGGTGAGTGAAGATCTGAGGAGGTGGCTAGAGGTGTTTCTAGAGGCAGGACAAATGGGCAGCCAACAAGGGCATCAATTAGAGGCCACCCTACAAATTTAGTGCCATTTTAAACTTGAAAACGAGGAGGATGGCAAGTTCAAGCCCAGCCTGGGCAACTTAACGGGACTTTGTCTTTAAATAAATAAATAAATAAATAAATAGAACCTATGATCAGGATGCCAAAGCAGCCTTCCTTCATGGGAGTATAACCTCCCCCACCAATCCTGCCTGTCTCCAGCCTCGTGTGTCACTGGTTCCAGAAGACACACTCAGAATGTCCATGCGCAGCAGACAGCAGAGTCCTCACATTGATCCCTTGAATAAGAATTCTCTGATGACTAGAATAAGAATTATCACAGTAGGAAAAGCCATGTAGAAGCTCCTAAATTATTCTCTCTGAATGTGATAGTGAATGTCTTTTTCAGAGGAGACAGAAGGGATAAATGCCACCTTTGAAGATTTAAATAATTCAAAGTGAGACTCCTTATAACTTCATTTAATTCACCATGTTGGCCCCTGCAAAATCTGTATGAATAATGTTAGATGGCACTGGACAGACACAAACTTAATACCCCAATTTTTAGCTGCTATTATGGATATGTTGTCTTTACCAGAGCAGACTAATCCCAACTTGGTGTGTAGTGTAGGTATGGATCTGGACGGTGCATTATTTTAATATTCATGCAGAAGGTGGATTGGTTCTCATTTATATGGAGTGAACTATTAGCATGCTTTCACTGTCTTGCCCCAGAACTATGTCACTCTTACACTCTCGTGTATTGCTATTAAATTTCATTTTCTCGGGAATGACAGCAAGTATTTGAAGGTTTGTCAGCTAGTTTTGCATATTAAAATAGAATATAATCCTTGAAAATATGGCTAGTTTTTTGGCTCACATGTATTCTTACAACTCTGATGGATACTTAGCCAAGGAGCCTGTCATAGTCAATGCTATAAGGCTGAGCGTTTTGGACTGGGGATATAGCTCAGCGGCACAGCACCTGCCTGGCAAGTGCAAAGTTGTGAGTTCGATTCCCAGTACCAAAAAAAAGACTGAGCCTTTTGACGTAAGGTAGTAGCAAATATATTCCTATTAAATTACTGGCAATTAGTTACTGGCAATCATAAAATGATTGCTATGGGTATAAAGGATGTCATGAAAATTGTGTTAAAACTGAAATTTTGTGTAGTCACCTCTTCTTTAAATAACCAGTGCAACTCAGTGTAGAAAAGCAAACTATATTCATTGTCATTTTCTTTACAGTGTCTACCTCATGGTGGCAGTTTGATTTTATCTATATATTCTGCTATTTCCTTCAACACTTCATTGAAATCAAAACCCATCTCTTTCTCCATGAACTGTTCTCTGTCACTAAAGTAGTGGTCACATTGGCTTTAGGTAGATCCTTTTAAATTTATATTATACATAATCTTTTCTGGTTCATGTACAGCTGATACTTCGTCAACTTTGATTCCAAAGCATCTTTGGTCACAAGTACCCTACAGCTCTCAAAGTAATCATTAACAAAACAAGAAAGTATCTGCTTATATAGTATGGATTTTCAGATAAAACAGGATCAGAAGCCATAGAACATTTTCCCCAAAGATGTATTGCACATGTGCTAGTTGTGGATTTTTGCCCCATCCCTCAAGAATCTCCTGCACCACAGGGAAGAGACGCTGGAGCGTCTGCAGGCAGGAGGGCATGGAGGTAATTACTTTCTCACTTTGTCTGCCATTGCTCTGATTTGATGTCCACCAGTGGCTTTCGATAGAGGCATTTTGCCAAGAATTGTTCTGCTTTCTTCTTATGCATAATATTGACCATTAACTTCAAGGGCTGGTTTTATGATTCTTAATGGTTATGTCACTGATACTTGTTACTGCCACTACCTCTGCCTTGTCTTTTGTGATACAATCGATCAGTTTCCTACTTGGAAAGCAATACTTTGCTTTTATTCTAGAAAAGCTCATATGGATGTTAGAAAGGTCACGGGCTTGTGTGAAAATGATGCCAAAGTTCAGACGGCTTTGTGCCATTATGTGAGAAAATTTCAATGCAGACAATGCATTAGGGACAAAAAGTGAATGGACCACTTGTTGAACAAAATCCAATTTTCAGATATTCATCATCCTACTGCCTGTTCACACTTTTGTTTTCCAATGCTGTGTGAAATCATCAGCCTCACAGATTCACTTGTCTCAGCATGTACAAATTCACATCGTACGTCTGCACTGGAGTCTTGTTTATTACATATGTGGAGGGCGTAATTCTGAACTGCAGTGTATATGTAACTTCATTATTGTCTTTATGCCTCCGTAAACCATTTTGAGCCACTAATCCACTTTTGTGAAGTAGAGTTAAAATGCAACATGGGAGAAAAATAAAAAAGCATGTGTAATAAACAGTACCATGTAAATTGTCTGGAAACACATGACCCTATTTACTGGATGGTAGCTTTCTAGAAAATGATCAACAGAGTTTGTAGCTATAGGCAACCTCTAAGCCCAAGTTATTTTTAGTGCTTTAGTAGCATTTCTGTAAAAATCATAGTTTATCTTACATTTAAAATTTATGACATGTATATGAACAAAATTGTCTTATAGCTTCTTCTCTGAAGCTGCCTGCAGATTGCTTGGTGACAGCGAGGGACAACTTGTGGTTTGTGAGCCACACTGCTTTGTGATTTCTGCTTACCCCACCCAGAGATTACACAGATTGAGCACCTCTGATCTGAAAATTCATAATCCTTTCTCCAAAATCTGAAATTTTTTCAGCTCCAACATGATGTGGTATGTGGAAAAGTCCATTCCATGCTTTCTGCACAAAATTATCTAAAAATATTGCATAAAATTACCTTCAGGCTATGTGTATATGAAATATAAGTGAATTGTGTGCTTAGACATGGCTCACATCCTTAAGAGAGCTCATCCTCGTTGGCAAATATTTCAAAATCCAAAAATATCCTGAATCTGTAATACTTCTTGTCCCCAGCGTTTCAGGTAAGGAATGGTTATCAACCTGTATAAAATTTTCCTACATTAAAATAATTTTTTCAGTGTTTATTGTTACATTTAATTATTTAGTTCTCTGGACTTTATTTTGGCATATGATATGAAGATCTCTCCCTTTCCCCAAAAGTTAATGTATGATTTTAATATTATTTATTGAATAATTTTAGTTTTCTTCACTTATCTCAAATGTCGCATTTATCACATATACTTTCTTCAGAACAACTTCAGGGGATCCATCTAGATCAACTCTACATCTGATTCATATCAGCTCTTTCCATATCAGCTCATCTAATATTGCTTCTATTTTCAATTTTTTGTTAGCTATTATTTCCTAATTACTTAGTGTTTGTTGTTTGTCTTTATAGCTCTGTAGATTGGATCCATGACCTTAGTTAGCACTGAACTACATACACAGCCCTTTTTATTTTTTATTTTGAGATAGGGTCTTACTAAATTGCAAAGTTGTCCAGGCTGTGATCCTCCGGCCTTACCCTCCCAGAGTACTGGAAATATAGGAGTTGGTTTTTGGTTTTGATACACAAGACTTGGGAATAAGTGAGAAGATAGGGATAATTTTCTTCCCACAGTGTAACAGGCAATTTTAACAAATAGAACAACTTTTCTCTATTTGACACCTCAGGTTTTGATAATGTTATGAGTAGGAATTTGTGTAAGAACCCCTTCTTATTGTGACTGAATTTTCCTAGTCTGCGATGCTGAGAATAAAGGAACAGATAAAGTTGTCCTCAATTAATGCAACAGGTTAAATTTGTTTCCAATGGATAGCGGACATACTGCCACAACACTTAGACCAAAACAATTAGAATTTAGACTACATTTCTTGGATGCCAAGTTTCCAGTTAAAAAACAAAAAAATTTAGTCAGCCAATCTGTTTCTTTGTTTCTATGATTCTAAGCACATACTTCTCTTCCACTGAATTAACTAACTCTCAGTTCAGTTTGAGCACCAAGAGGTCAGAACTTTATTTATTTATTTATGTATTTATTTTATGTGGGTACCAGGAGTCGACCTCAGGATCTCGCACTTGCCAGCAAGCGCTTGTGCCACTGAGTGATATCACCAGCCCTTTTTTTCCTTTATGTGGGTTCCGGGAGTCGAACTCAGGACCTCGCGCTTGCTGGGCAGGTGCTTATGCCACTGAGCTATCTCATCACCCGACAGAACTTTGAAGTAGTACCTTATTTAACACACACACACACACACACACACACACACACACACACACCACTGTGGGTCTCACTAAGAGTTTGCATGCTCCCTGCATAGATTGTCAGAGCAAACACCTTCGCAATCCAGGTAGCTTAAGAAGCATCCTGTGATAAAGTGACATAAAGCAAAGGGCCATTGGTGGCCTTGTATTGTTAGTAGTTAAATGTGATATGGTTTCCATAATCAGGATACACTAAATGAAAACAGCACAACAAGTACAGTTTGTACTTGTTGTGCCAAGTTAGGTTTCTCTGTGGACTTCAGAGCTCTTTTAAATGTTGTTTTATTATATTTGTAATTAGCCAGTGTGAAGAAAGACTCTCTTAGTTTCTGCAGTGATGCATTGCTGCTTTCATTACAACAAATACCCCTGACCCCTGGTGCCTAACTGTAAACAATGATAGTTACCAGCCTCATTAGGAGACTAGCAGATGGCTTATAAAGTCCTCACTGGAGTTTCAACCCATTTGTGGCCTGCAGTGCACAAATGTTTATCTTTAAACGCTTTCACATATGTCAGAAGGGGTTTGCATTCTGTTTTCATTAGTATTAATGCATTCTGATCTTACCAAGGAAAAATTCTTTAATCATACTTTTTTGTTTGTTTGTTTGCTTATTCTATGTGAACTGATTTTTCAGAGGGTTTTCTGACTTCTCTTCTTAAATAACACCAAACAAAAGCTGGTGAGGTGGTAATATACCAGCAATCCCAGATACTCAGGAGGCTGAGGCAAGAAGATTGTAAATTCAAGACTAGCCTGGGCAACCTAGTAAGACCCCACCTCAAAATAAAAAATATAAGAAGGGCTGAGAATGTAGCTCACTAGTAGAGTGCCCCTGGGTTCAATCCCCAGTACAGAAAAAAAAAAAAAAAAAAAGACCAAACTTTTGTCAATTTCTCATTTTTAACTTTTACTCATTCTACAAATATGTATTTGAACTCCTACTATGAGTTAGGCTAAAAATATTAGGAATATCATGATGAATATAGCACAGTAAATTCTCAGTTAATACCTGCTGAAAATACTTTGTGACGGGCTGAAATAAAAAAGTTTGATTTTATATAGTGATGCTCTCTACTTAAAACAGTACTTAAATGCTATTTCTTAAACAGCCATATAACTTTTGCTATAATTATTTCCTCTAAACTCTAAAATGTTAAAAATTAGAAAAATTGCCATGCATCAGTTGCAGACTTTTCTTAGGCATACATGAAACGTTCCGCGGTGTTACCCAGATAATAGAGAACAGGAATTGAGCACTCACTGCATGTCAGTGCTCACCTATGCTAAGGATTTAAGTAAAGTCTGAGCAATCCAGGGGCAGATGCTATTTTCCCCTGTTACTAATAAGAACAAAGCTTAAAAATATTAATAATTTGCCCACATTTTAGCCAGGACCTGTGGCAGATCCCGGATTCAAGGGTAGGTAGTGGAATCCAGATCCCATAGCACTCCTAACTGTTATGGGTTCGTCACACCAGGGTTTCCTTCTAGACACCCATATTCTGGGGAGGAACAAACTGACCCTGTAATCTTTCCCAGCATCATTTAGCAGACTACATTTACAAGTACTATGCCTTTGTTCAGCTTGATTCGAATCTTGGCTCTGCCATTTAAAGCTGTGTGACTTAGGGTGAGTTAGTTAATCTCACTGTGCCTTGTTTTGCCCTTTTAGAAATTGAAGGTATTTATAGTACTCACCTCAAAGGGTTGATATGAGAATAAAATGAGTTAATATATACAAAGCATTTAAGAGAGTATGTGGTACAGTACATGCTATTATTGCACAATTAACTAGGATTACTTTCACTATTACCAAAATTATTAAAGAGTCAGTTGCAGCCATGCATAATGAAACACCCCTGTAATCTCAGCTACTTGGGAGGCCGAGGCAAGAGGGTAAAAAGGCCAGCCTGGGCAACTTAGCAAGATCGTGTCTCAAAATGAAAGAAAGAGAGAGAGAGACAGAGAGAAAGAGAGAGAGAAAGAAAGCAAGCGAGCTGAGATGTATCTTGGTGTTAGAGCAGCCCTGAGTTCAGTCTCCAGTAGTGGGGAAAAAAAGTCAGTTGCTCTTATTTGAGCTCAGTGTGTCCATATAGGAATTCATGACCAGAGTTGCTACATCTTCTGATTTTAAGGAGAAGATAGAAATCTAGATTTTTTTTAAAAATATGAGGTCAGTGGATTTCTAAATGTCACCACCTAATGGCTTTCAAAACTGCTGAGTGAGCTAAAGAATAAAGAAAATGTGTCTATGGGCCAAATTCAGCCAACCATAGCCAGTTTGCAATCTTTGTTGGAGAAACCAAGGTGAAAAGTTACAGAATAAGGACCAGAGAGTACACAGACACCAGTGAACGGTGGCTTAGGCCACTTGGGGTAGGCGAGTGTCTATTAGAAGGGGGGCCCGGTCACTTGATGTGTTATTTTCTAGGCTTCACCTGGTCTAACGGGCTCGGGTCACCCTGAGGTGTTGTTAGCTGCTAAGAATTCTGTTGGGTACCACACGCTTCGTGATTTTTTTTTTTAAAGATAAGCAGTTGGAGTTGATTACTGCAAAACAAAACAGGAATTGAATGGTGAAGAAAAGTAACAAAGTTTCCAGAAATCAAAGTCTTCAAATTATTCACAGAGGTATCTCTCATAATATACAAACTGATACTGCTACAAATTTCCTTGGAAATTTAAAAATTTCAATGATCGTACTATGTTTCTTTTCACTTCTAAGATGATTCCACCAGTGAGTCTAAGTTCTGTGATAATATGCTGTGCTCTTAAATATGCTAAAAATATTGTCAAAAACTGGAGTTTGCTTCCCTGCCAGGTCTACCAGCCTCTGAGTCCTTCACATCCTGAATGTCCTCAGTTGCGTCACCCCAGCCTGGACTCTTGTCCCCTGCACCACTCTCAGCAGGGCTTCCAGCTGCTTTACCAGCTGCCCAGGGATGAAGCCCAGCTGATAAAAATACGCTGAGATAGACACATAGCCTGAAAACCTCGGTAATGGTTAATGAGTATCCATGTAAAATAAATAAATAAATTCAAAACGAGTACTCATAGGATTGAATAAAGAACAATTAAATGAAGCCCCACCAGTATTCAGTCATTAATTCCCTGTCAAACAGGTATTGATCTGCAGCTGTGTCCCGGCACCACAGTGGGCGTGGAGGACACAACAGTGAACAGGGTACATACAGTCTCTGTGCCGGGACAGCTGATGGGAGAGGCAGCCACATGAAAACACAAGGCCCGAAGATGAGAGCTGGACAAGGGAAATCAGGGGCAGCTTCTTGGAGGAGGCAAAGCTGCTAGTCGGTCTGTGTCTGACTAGAGGAGAGTCAGAACCCCAAGGTGGGACTCCCCAGGAGGAATTAGGGTAGCTAAGCCCCCGGCATTGCTCAGCACCTCCTAGGGGTCAGGCCCTATTACCCCACCACTGTGAAGTGAGGACCCAGGCTCAGGTCCTGCCAGGGCCTCTCCTCCCTCCAGCCCCGGGAGAAGGAAGCCGCGGTGTCCTCTCTCTCCAGTCCCCGGGGCCAGCACTCTGCACCCACTGTGTTGATCTCCCTGCTGTCTCGTCCTTCCCATTCTGCCGCAGGTGCAGTGTTTCTTTCTGTTTCTGGGTCTGGGAATGGGAAGGGGGCCCGTGGCTGCTCAGACCCCACCGTCTTCAGGAGAGGGCATGGCATAGTTCGGTTTCTTAACTGCAAGAGGTGCAAAAACAAAAAGCATCTCAAAACTGGAGCAGCAGATGGCGAGCTGCTCGCAGGGAGGATGAAAATCCTTTCTCTTAGCTGGCTGTCCCTGGCTGTCTGTGGGGCTGGGGGTCATTGTGTTCAAGCTGCCAGAATGCCAAGCAATGACACCACTCCAAGGGCTAAACGTGTGTGCCACAGTCAAAATGCAGTTATGCTGACGGCACTTGGAGAAGTGAGTGGCTGTTTTGCCGGGAACTGGAAGACCACGATTCAAGGTGCAGCAAAGGCCTCGCCAGCAAATTGCTGTGCCTGGGCCAGCGTGGGGGCAGGGAGTGCTGCCGGCATTAATGACTCGAGTTGGAGTGAAAACCAGAATAAAAGTCTTTGTATTCAATTTCCTCTCCCTTGAAACCCGCTACCCTGTGGGAGCCATACATAATTGATGATATTACCGTGCAACAGTAGGACTACAGGAATACACTAATATTGACGAATACTTTTTCATTTTTATTGCACTTTTCAAGTATGCCAAAAAACATTAAAAGTTCATAAAAGAAAATAACTTGGCTGGGTTGTGTCTGATCTCATACCTGAAAATGAGTGCATGATACCACAAGCTCACCAGCCATCTGCGTTTATTGGGACGGTCCCATTTTTCACTATCTGTGGGCCCAGATGTCTGGACGTTCCAGATAAACTCTTGGGTTTGGATACTGGCTTTTACCAGAAGCAACACCGTCCTAGGAGATTAAATTCCATTTGATTCCAGAAATACATTGGAGAAAAGTAGACAAGGTAAACAAGAGGCTGAATTTGCCAGCTGATGAGTATTTACTGTATCAGGCAATATTGATTGGCTTTAAAGTTTATCTCTCAAATAGTAGCTACCATCCAGGGGACTGCATAATAACTGAAACTTTGCTAAGCTCATAGCTCCTACTGTTGAATTTTCTTCTCAAAAAGCAGAGGGCACAAATCCTTCTATGCTTATGCATTTTGGAAGGACACAAATTTCTAGCCCTTTAGTGATTCTAGTTAGTCCCTCCTCCTCCTCCAAATCAAGGAAGAAACCATCACCTGACACTGTTGGAAACTCAGACTTCCCTGAACATTCAGTGCCTTAGCTCCAGCAATGACCAGTTCTAGGCTGGAGGGAGGGGGATCGGTGTCACTTCTGAGCTGAAGGTGCAGGTGGAATGGGTGACAACAGTGGCTACAAGCAATCTAGTTCAGTGGCGTGGAGGATGTGGATCTGGGGAGTCACTGGAACCCACATCGGACTTCATGTGAACTGGAGATGAATCACAATGGTGCTAAATCACTGAGATTTCAGGGTTTGTCACCCTTGCTTTATTGATTGTTGCTGGCATACACTAGGAGACTCTTTATCTTTTTCTAAGACAAGAACAAAACCACAAATCAATTACTTTTGCTCCTGTTATAGGCAAAATGACATAATGGAAAACTATCTCCTGGGGGGCACTTTCTCTTTGGAGACTCTGACTCACCATTCTCTGTTCCCAAGGGTGACAGATGACACCCCAAACTCTGAAGGCTCGTGACAGTCCAATTCAGAAATATCTGTCCTCTACCGCCCACACTTGCAGAGGAAGCACGGGCTCTGATGCCAGAAACTGAAATTAGCTTTTGATATTTAACGCCACTTAATCTTGTCTATTTACTTATTTAAAATGATTATGACTTCTTTAGTTTCAAGCATGCATGAAAGTACATTTTGTACTTGCTGGAAGATGAGTATCTTTTGAAACACATAATTTTGAAATAATTTTAGATTCTTTTTTTCCCCCAAGTTAGGCTGCCATCAAGCAGTGCTATTCCCATCACAAAACTTCCAAAGCACCCCCATGCTGCACTTTTATCTCAAATGCACTAAATTTTTAAAACTCTCCTGCCTTTCGAGTGTATTGTGAGGGGTAGGTGGGCAAACTAGAGAAAGTCAATTGTCTTTTGAAGTTCCATCTGAGAAGCTGTTATGGTTTGGATCTTAAATACCTCCCCAGTTCATGTGTTGAAGCCTTTGTCCCTTATTGGTCAGCTTTCCATCACTGGGATGAAACACCTGACATACACAACTTAAAGGAGGAAGGATTTTTTGCCCATGGCTTCAGAGGATTTAGATCCATGATCAGCTGGCTCTAAGGCAGAAGCATCATAGCAGAAGGGCATGACAGAGCAAAGCTACTCAGTTCATGGTGGCTGGGAAGCACAGGGAGGAAATAGCACCATAGAGGAAGGGGCCAGAAACAAGATATAGTACTCAAGGTACCGTATCTTAACACACACGGAAGTGTGCTTTACAAATCCCCTGGGCAGCTTCCAAGCCAACCAAGTTAAACAATTAAGCTTAACCACCGAGTCTCCAGTGCGGTTATGTACAGAGGTGGGAACTTGGGAGGTGATTTGATCACGAGGGCTGGACCTTATGAATGACTTAATCAATTTATGGAGTCCTAGTTTAATGGGCTTTCTGATAAAAGTAAACTCTCAATTTGCTTTTGGCCACCATGAAGTGAGCAGCTTTCCACTTGTTTCTACCATGATATACTTCCTGACTGTTGGCCTAAAATTAACTAGGCTAAGGGTTAGTGGACTGAAATCTCTGAAATGGTGAGCCAGAATAAGCCTTGCCTCCTTTAAGTTGATTTCTCTGTTATTTTATCTCCAGAAAGCTGACTAGCCCAGAGGCTCACTTGGTTTAAAATTTATAGTGGTGAAGCTGTGGAGGCCACATTCAGAAAGAAAACAGTTTTTATTTACCATGGAACTGTAAATAAAGAACAGTGAAACTTGATTGAAGAAGGAGAGTAGGGAGAAGAAAATGATTAATATACTCAGTTTCTCTCAAGTGCAAAGAAATTGCAGTGAGCTGTAAAGTTTGAGTATGTGTGTAACTTTTTATTTTCCCTTGATGTATGATTAGGTTTACTAGCTCTTGATATTTAACACTGACATACCAGCTGTAGTAGCAGCATATTTTATATTCATTTGCAAATTAGCTTTCAGTCCAGTGTATCTCCAGGAAAGGGAATAAAATCTTACTAAAGAATATAAACTAGCTCTCATAAACCAGAATATTATATTTCTGTTGGAAGCTAAAAGGAAGAGGGAGGGAGAACATAGGATTTGCTAAGCACATAATATGATGGGTGCTTCTCGCTACAATACACATTCCATCACTTATTTTTCACTACAACCCTGAAGATAGAAATTATCTCTGTTTTATAGATGAGGATACTGAGCCTTGAGAGAATTATGGACATTTCCTAAATTCAGCCAGCTGGTCCTGCCAGGGAAGTGGGGAGACTGCGTGAAGACCTGGTATATCCCACTCCAGAGTTAATGCACTTTTCCCATTCGGGCACAGGAAGATCCCGCCACACGGATCTATTCAAGGCACATCTATTCCAACTGGCTCTCCGAAGGTTTTAGGGTGTGTGTTTTCAGCAGAGACAACATTGTCCTCAAGGGGGCTAACGTTTGTTCTTGGAAAGGGGTGGAAACCTAACTCTTGTTATAAAATAAAGCTCCAATATAGTGCAGAAATAGAGACATCCACTACACCTGTGCTATTAAAATTTCATAGAGGAGTTGATTGGGGGAAAAGGTCGAAAAGACTCCTTTTGGGTGTGTGATTAAAATGTCAAGAAATGCTGGGAAGGGAAAGGAGACAGACGCTAGCGGCCTGTGTGACCGTCACATAAGTTGTCGGGTTGGTGAACCTGCTGTTGGTCTGGGACCAGAGGAGGGGGCTGACCTGGAGCCACAGGCATCTCCTGCTCTTCCTCACCCTCTCTGACCAGGAAAACTCAGAAAAGGCACAGACCACAGCCAATAAGTAGAATCTGTTGCTAGACCTACACCCAACCTTGTGTGCCCCAACTGTATCTCACGATTTTCACTCACCTCCCACATAGCAACGGCAAAGAGGTTTCAAGGAAATAGACCATAGCTCCTTTCCTTCAGCTTTCGGGGGACACTTGAAGTGGCAGCACTCGCTAGGGCAAAGATTCAAAGATCTTCACCTCTCTCCAGGTCACAGAGCCTCTGGGTGTCCTACTGGACCTGACCACGTGAGGTGCCACTGGCACCAAGGGTGGGGTAGGTTGAAGTCTTTTCAGAAAACAAAATTAATCTTTAGGTCTAGTAAACACTCCTCCATCAAAGTGGAACCTGAGGCTTTTCTCCTGTGAGTTCAGGGGTCTGCATGTCACTCACACAGGGGACTGTGTTGGTGGCCATGAGGATTGAATTCTTTCTTGTTACTTCCTTGCCTTTGACAGGACAGAACTTAGGCAAACATTTTCTGGAATTATGGTCCTGCCATCTTCTAAAAATTATATCAGCTGTAGTCCTAGGAACAATTTTTTAAAAAGCCAAAAACAAAAACTAAAGAACAGGGCTCCAATATCCCGTGCCTTCTCTGAATTGTAACTGGTCACAAATGCGTTTTTGCTAACTTTTGTCTTCATCTTGAAGGAGGCAAGGACTGTTAAGATTTTAAATGTGGAATAAAGGAAGAGCTCTGTTAATGGCAGAAGGAAAACTATACATTTAGGTCACTTACCAACACCCTTGGAAGAAGATGTCTCCCTTGACCATAAATAATTGGATTTCTTACAGGGAACACACAGTGCTTCAGATAACAACTTTCCCCTTTATCGGGGGTTTTGATACCTGGTAGGAGGGAGGGGGGAGAGGCACTTCACAGGAGGTGGAGGTAGATGAAAGAGAAAGATCTGACAGTTGCCATTATTACCGCACCGTATCATTTACCTCAGCCAGGAGTCACTTGCTCTCCAGGTCAGCTCTGGGGTCGAGGGCAAGACGAGAAGTTTACACGGCCACATAGGGTAGCTTGCTGGCTGGGGGCCTACATCAAAGTGCTACAACAAACATGAGAAGATTTGTTCAGGTACAGGGATCAAGATAACAGTGCTTTCCTTGCAATGTCCCACCACTGTGGTGGAAGGGTGCTTCACACTTCAACACCATTTCATTCTGAGCTTTTGAGAAGGAGCAACACAATTAATGGAACACTGGAATATCCCGTTTCTTTAGGAGTGAGCTCTTTCTAATAGCTCATTGTTTCATGTGTGTCTTCCTCTGCACTGGCTCTAGATTTGAAACAGAAATACCTTACTCATTGTAACACAAAGTTTACCATTTTTAGCATTTAAGTGTAAAGTTCAGCAGCGTTAAGGAAATTCATGTTGTGCAACCATCACTACCAATCATTTCCAGAACTTTTTCACCACTCCTGCCTAGAACACTAACTCCCTGTTCTTGCCACTCCCCTGCGCCTGGTAAGCGCTGGTCTACTTTATGTTTCTATGAATTTAGCCATTTCCAGGTACCTTATATAAGTCCAATCATATTGTCCTGTGTGTGGCGTATTTCACTGGGCACACCATTTCCAAGGTTGGTCCATGTTGTACAATGTAACAAGGTGTATTTCATCCCCCCTCATTACTCCAGCCCTTTTTATTTGATTTTGGAGATGAGCTCTCCCTGTGTTGCCCAGGCTGACCTCGAACTTGCAATCCTCCTGCCTCAGCCCCCCAAGTAACTGGGATGCCCCCCTTCTGTCTCAATCATTTTAAATGTACTGTTCAGTGCTACAACATTCGTAATGTTGTGCAACTACAGCTACCATCTGTCTCCATAACTCTTTTCACGTGTAAAACTGAAACTATATACACATTAAACAATAACTCCTCATTCCTCCCTTCCCTCAGCCTCTCAAAGCACATTCCACTTTCTGTCTCTATGACTTTGCTTAAGTACTTTATTTATTTATTTATTTATTTATTTATTTTTTGTGGATACGGGGGGTCAAACTCAGGACCTCGCGCGCCAGCAGGCGCCGTGCTGCTGAGCGATATCACCGGCCCTTTTTTCGTATGTGGGTACCGGGAGTCAAACTTAGGACCTCGCACTTGCCAGGCAGGCGCTTATGCCGCTGAGCTATCTCACTGGCCCTTAAGTACTTTATATCAGTGAATCACACAGTATTTGTCTTTTGTAACCGGATTCCTTCGCTTAGCTTAATTTCCTCCAGATTCATATATGTTACAGCATTTGTTAGAATTTCCTTCCATTTAGCAAAGCATGGTGGTACACAGCTATAATCCCAGCTACTCAGAAGGCTGAGGCAGGAGGATCACAAATTAAAAGCCAAGCTGGGCAATTTACTGAGGCCCTGCCTCAAAATAAAAAATAAAGGGTGATTGTGTGTGTGTGTGTGTGTGTTTTAAATTCTGTTAGATGGTATACTACAATGATCAGTGTTCATGTGTTGACCCTCCTCAAATTACAGGAATAAGTCTTCCCTAGTCATAGTTTAAAAATGTTTTAATACATTGTTGAATTCAGTTTGCTAGTATTTTGTTGAGGATTTTTGCATGAATATTTATAAAGGTTATTAGCTTACAGCTTTCTTTGCTTACTGTTTTTTTTTTCTGACTTTAGTATTGGGGTAATGTAAGCTTTATAGCATAAAATAAGAAGTGTTTCTCTTCAATTTTGGGGAAATGTTGGATGAGCGTTAGTATTAGTTCTCTAAATATTTAGTAGAATTCATCTATGAAACCACTCGGTTTGGGCATTTTCTTTTTTGAGAGATTTTTGAGTACTGATTCACCCAGAATATTTATGTCTACTCAGATTTTATATTTCTTTGTGATTTAACCTTGGTATGCTTTGTTTTTCTAGGGCTTTGTCCATTTCATCTAGGCTATCCGGTTTTTTGGTACACAATTGTTCACAGTACTCTCATAATCGTTTTTTTCTTTCTGTAGAATTAGTAGTAATTTTAGTGATTTGAGTTTTGCTATCCACAGTAGTATGCAAATATCTGTTGGAATCCCTGGTGTCAGTTCTTTTGAGTATGTACTCAGAAATGGTATAAACCATCCCAATTAATTATGGAGAGTTGGTAGCTGCAGAAGTGGATTTCTGGATCACATGGAAATTCTGTGTTTAATTTTTTTTAGAGGAAATGTATTTATTTGTTTGTTTATTTGTTTATATAGCTCAAATGGATTGTACAGGATAATGGGCATTTTCATACTCTATGTTTAATTTTTAAAGAAATTATCATATTGTTTTCCCCGCTTTTATTTTGCACCATATACCTATGTTACTTTTTAAATTGGGCTTTACATGAAAATATTTGTTGCAAGTAAAATGAGTCTACAGACTAAATATTATGAAATAGATTGTCCTTTCCATAAGGGCATTAACTGATAGTCTTCAAATGGCAGGTGTCTGAATAACCAGTCAGCAAGGGAGATATACCCAGTCAGTACTATTTCTCACAAGGTATTTCAGCAAGTTAATATGTGTCATCTTCAATGTTAAACCAAAAATAGTAATAAAGCAGTTATCACTAAGGTGGAATGGCTACTCTCTGCTTAAGAATTGGGATTTGCAACCAAACAAGAAACTCTAATTCTGTTTTAGCTCATTAAGACCCAATTTCTTGTGTTTTTAGAGTACTGGTAGCCCAAGAGGACTTGACCCGGATTCTAGTCCTAAACTTGTCACAGATTTACTAAATGACCTTAAGAGGGTCCTTAGCTTTTAAAAGCCAGAGCTTCCCTAAGGATATATGAGTCACATTCTTTCTAAGTTACCTTTGGGCATTATAATTCTGTGACCTAATAGCTATGCTACTGTTACTATGTCAATACGATGCTGTTGTCAAACATTGATGAATCCTAATTCTGGCTCCTTGAAAGAATCCAATATTTTTTAAGAAAACTGTGCCAATTCCTCATTTTTTTGTTTCAAGTTACTAAAAATGTCCCACTTAATTATGGAGAATTTTGAGTTGCAGCAACATTTGAGTAGCTCCACCGGCTACTTGAAGCTTTGCTCATTTGCACAGTTGTAAACTTTTCTTTTGGTGCTACTTCTTTTAACACCGAGGTCTAAAAAGCACTCTTAGAATGAAGGAGACACTAGTGATCTCCCACAGGTGGGACAGATGCTGTGTGTATTTACAATAGATTGTAAGCAATATTAATTTTCCCACAGTTAAGATTAAATTAAGGACAGCAATAAGATTTCTCTACATACGCATTTCATTTGCATTTTCATAACTTTCCCCTCAAAAGCTACTATGACATAAATAGGATTTCTAGGGTTGTTACAGAAAATAAATTTGAATGGTGAGCTTGGAGTTCCAAGTTCAAACTAGTTGTTTATTGTAATTCTTGTTATAACAGTGCTTGAAGGCTAGCCAGGGTTTCTAAGGGCCATTGAAAAAACCTGCTGATGAGAGTTTTGATTTGAAAGAAAAAAACTACTAGGGTTAAAGTATACTTCCTAATTAGTTAAAATCTTGGCCAGGCTTGCAGTGGAAAATGTTGATCCTGTGAAGCCTCCAACGTGCCATTTAGGTTTGCCAATTCTGCGGTGGGTTCACTTGTTCAAATGGTAGACAGATATTTGTGTTTTGTCTCGGATACTGCTTAATTTCATATGATGAGTGGCATGACCCCCAGCACTCTCAGATTTCTGCAGTGATAAGGAAAACCTGCAGATTAATGTGTTCCCAACATGCAGGAGGCAATGATATGACTAAATAATCAAATTGCAATAACTCTGTTGGGGGGGACATTTAATTGTGTCACATGAAAACTTAGAATAAGACACAGTATACAAAACATACATATAATTAAAAGATTAATGCACCAATTTATCTGTTATCCAAATGAAAAACTAGAACATCATTAGCACCTTGAATGCCCCTGTGTGCCCTTCATCAAGCATATCCTGCTGCCACCCCTTTGGGTAATGCTTCCTATCACTGTGGCTTGTACGGTAAAGCTAATTGTTTCAGAGAGACAACAAACAGGAGAGAAAATTTGGTAGAGAGAGAAGGTGGGGGAGCTATGATAATGATGCTAGGCCAAATAAACAGAAACCCTCTCCAAGCCTTTCAGTGTGGAGGATCTAACTGTACCTAGTGATATTCACGTTAATAATAACTGTACGAAGTACTAACTTCAAAGTGAGGGTATGTCGTTCTTATCCAACCTTTTTGGAGGCCTCATTGAGTTTCAAGTAAAAGAACTACTAATCTATTGTTATATAAAGACTCCTGGGTTGAGAGGTTCTTACCTGACCATCTGATATTAGGATGGAAAAACCGGCAAGCCACATTGGTTGTAAAATTACTTAGCCTTAACCAATCATATTTTGGTCTATGAATGCTGTATGTTTACATTATTTGTTTTTAGATTTTTTTTCTGTTCAAGGTTAATTATTTATATAGTAATGGATTTCTGGGGTGACTATCAGCAAAAAAAGAAAAAAAAGCATGCATTTTCATAGACCTGTCTTTCTGTCTTCTACATACTATAATTCAGACCAGATCCACATTTTAAAAGAAAATTTTTTGTGTTGGTAGATCTCATAAAAAGTGTCTCTTTTCAAGTAAAAACCTGTAAAACTTTGAGATACATGACTTCACAACTATTCTTCACTGACTCTGGAAATTATATTGCATTTGGTCTTTAGCCAGAATATAGCTAAAAAATGTTCAGCGGATCCAATATTATTTACCTTTATGTACTTATAGATCTTTGTTTAAGAAAAAATTTGGATTTATTGAGTGGTTACACAGAAGGAAAATTATTAAATTATTACCTGCTAGGGTTCTTCTTTCATACCTTTGCTGGAGAAAAATTGTCAATTCAGAATTTCTCTTATAGGTCTCAGAGGCTAGTAACTTATTGAATACAGAAAATGTCTGGTTTTAAACTTGTATGCATGTGAAAAATCACCTCTTAAAAAGTCTCGTGTGATATAACGTACAACTTATGCAATAGCTGTAGGTAGATATAACTATATTTATAGAGATGCACAGATATATGTTTTTTGGGCTTCCCCACACATCTTCAAGAATTTTTCTTCTGAGGCCCATTCCCAGGGACTTGGTGTAGAATAAAGGAAAGATGACTATTTGGCCCTCACTGACACTCCTCGGTATTTATGAGTCTAAAATTCAGTACAGAAAGCAAAATATGCCACCTTCTCATTGGAGTATTAGGAAAGACTCCAAGGCATTGAATATTTATAAGTTTTTGGAGATCAAGGAACCGTAGTTGTAGATTATTACCTAAAATGGGTAAACTCAGAATTTGGTTTTGGGTTTTCTTTCATAACTTTGACATGGTTAGTGCTACAGATATTTGATTTAATTCTACTGTCTATGGTAATGAAATCATGATGCAAGGTTACTGTTTATTTAGGGCACACAGGAAAAGGAGGCATGATGAATCTTTGCTGTGTTTTTGATTTGCAACTATGAAGCTCTGTGGTGAAACTATAGAACCAAGTATTCATTTAAGAAAAAATGTGCAGCTAGCAGGAACTAATCCCTCTCTAATGTCACTTTATTTCACGGAAAGTTAATATTAGAAAATATATAGTTGCAGGTGGCTTTATAGTGGATTTTGACTATCTAAGCCTTTTTTGTCCATAAACAAATAAGCCTGTAATGTGATTTCAGCAATCCAGGAAACTTTCTAGATGTAGGAATACATATTCAAAAATGCACAGCCATCTTGTCTATTTTCAGATATTTTTTAAATAGTCCTCCATGAGAATCCTAGGCCATTTAAAAAATGCTTCTGGGAATAGGCCAAACACTGTGGAGAAACTGGGGTTCCTCTACAGTTTTTTTAGTGATAGAAGGAGGAACGTTAGAATTTCATGTCAATGGAAACTTGCCAAGTGTTCTGAAGCCATGGGAATTACTTCTGACAGCCTCATGCACATAGCCCAAATCTGTTTACGGACCTACAGAATTAAATGAGTCAGTAAAACAAGAAATACTGAGACAAAGCTCATTACAGAGTGAGTATTCCTTGTCCAAAGTGCTTGGGACCAGAAGTGTTTCAGATTTCAGATTCTTTTGGATGTTGGAATATTTGCATAAATATAATGAGAATTGGGGATAGGAGCCAAGTCTAAACATGAAATTCATTTGTTTCATATATACCTTATACATGTAACCTGAAGATAATTTTATATACTATGTTAAATAATTAGCACATGAACCAAGATTAGTGAACGTTGACCCATCAGAGTTAAAAGGTGTCACCATCTCAGCCCCTGCAGAGACAGTCTGGCTGTTTGGGATCATCATTATATTTTTGACATCTTAACACCACAAAGCAGAGAAAAGCAGAAACCAGAATGAATAAGACACATGGGTCTTGGCCACAAAAGCACTATTTTATTGCCATAAGTGAGTGTTATGGTTTATATCTAGATGTCCCCCCCAAAGCTTCATGCATTCATAGGTAGGCTTTGGGGATGTGATTAGATCATGGGGGTTTCATTGTCATCAGCAGACTAGCGCACCAATGAGTTTATAGCTGGCTTGGTGTTAGGACATGGGATCTTGTCAGAAGAGGTGGGTGACTGGGGGCATGGCTGGGAAGGCTTTATTTCTTCCCTACTCCCTTCACTCTCTGTTCCCTGTCTGCCATTCTGTGGACAACTCTCCTCTGCCATTCCCCTCTGCCATGCCATCCTACCTTGAAGCCAGCCGACTATGGACTGAAACCTGAATGAAATAAACCTTTCCTCCTTTAAATTGCAGGTGTCAGACATTTTGTCCTGGCAGTGAAGGAATAACTAAGACAGTGGGTGTGCTTGTGTAGGAGAATCTAGGCACATGTGCAAAACATTTATCACACTTGAGTGGGGCGGGGAGGGTCTCTTCCCCTTTGAGGCTGCTGAATAAACAGAGTTTTGCGTGCCTGCATTTTGACTGCAACTTTTCACCTGAAGTCAGGCATGGGATTTTTCACTGGTGGCACCATGTTGGCACTTCAAATTTTTCCTATTTTGGAGCATTTCAGATTTTGGATTTTTGGATTAGAGAAGCTTAAGATGTATTCACATGAAGTAGATTTACATTTTAAGGATTAACTTCAGCCTTGTTGTCTTACTAGGAAAGTTCCTTGTTATTGGTTCTACAGGAGAACAGATAATAGGGAATACAGCAAAGAACTATTACCTGGTAAATGTATGTAATGGTGTCACAGATGATTGAAGGTTTATGGTATATGGTTGGGGGCTGGCAAGATGAGTGATTTTTCTTGTCAAATAAGTGCTGCAAATCTTCCTGGCTTCCAAGGTGAATTTTCTTTTTTTTTCTTTTTTTTCGTGGGTACCGGGGGTCAACCTCAGGACCTCGCACGCCAGCAGGCACCCATGTTGCTGAGCGATATCACCAGCCCTTTTTCATATGTGGGTTCTGGGAGTCGAACTCGGGTCTTCCCGCTTGACAGGCAGGAGTTTATGCTGCTGAGCTATCTCACCGGCCCGAGGTGAATTTTCTTGCTGTTATGATTTGGGTCTAGATGTCCCCACAAAGCCACATGCAGTCAAAGAGAGGGTCAGAGGTGGCTGAATCTAGAGTGTGTGATGCTGGGATTAAGGATGTGTGATTACTAAATCAGTCCACTGCTGGTTTGGTACCACCCTAATCTCAGTAGACTGGATACAATATAAGGGACAGAAAGAGGCTTGTCTTGTCCCTTATTTGCTTTGCTACCTTCTGCCCACCATGAACTATTTCTCCTTTGTGATGCCTGTCTGCCATGCTGCCCTGCCTTGGAGCCAGCCAATGATGGACTGCAACCTCTACAAACTATAAGCCAAATAAACCTTTCCTCCCTTAACTTGTGGGTGTTAGGTATTTTGTCTCAGCAAGGAGAAAAGTAACTAAGACACCTGCTAAATGATGGGCACTGGGAGCCATAGCTCCAGAGGATGGATTTATCTCCTTGAATTATATATTGGAGGATAGACTGTAACAATATAGAAGAGCAGCTTTCTTTTCTTTGTGATTCCAGAGACTGCTACAATTAGCTGAAGTAGTATTGCCAACTGCAGCAAAGGACACAAAAATTCAGTGAGTCAAACAGGTAACGGTTTATTTTGCACTTGGGTCTGAGTTCAGGGCATGTGTTCTGCCTCGACAGGTGACTCTCCTCCATGTCATTCAGGAACTCAGGCTGAGAGTGGCTGTATCATCTTCAGTGCACATCCTCCAAGCACAAGGAAGACTCTGTTATCTTAGCTGATAGGAATGATGGAAAGACAATTCCAGGGGCAGAGCCTTTTTCCTAGGCGACAGAAGAGACCGTTTTACTCATTACCTTTTATCTCATTTCTTTGCAAGAACTAAATCGGGCAGACCAAATTGGAGAAAATCTAGTTCCTAGCTCTGACAGTCTTTTGAGCAAGTTTCGGCACTACATCTTGGACGTGTATGTGGAAAGTTTTGATGGATTGCTAACTTTGAAACTATGAAGGGTCTGAGAGGTGCCTCTGTATTCGCAGTAACACACACATCCATGCACAAATGTACACACAGATGTACACACAAGCATAAACACTGGAGCTTTGAATCAGAGAGGAACACCATTTGTTTACTTATAGAACTCTTAGCACTCATTTTTGGTAGATGCATCCTAAAGTATTAGGAGGAAAATGTCATGATGTCTGCAATAAATATTTTGCAACAGTTTATGAGATAATGAACTCCTTTAAATTGTACAAATTGATGGGTTTCTTTACATATTCAGAATTATGCAAACATCAAGACAATCCATTCTAGGAAATTTTTATCATCTTCTGCTATAGTTTGGATTTTAAGTGGTCCCTGCCAAGGTCCGTGTAGTAAGCGCTCTGTCCCCAGTGTGACATTGTTGGAGATGATGGAAACTTTAAGAGGTGGGGCCCAGTGCAAGGTCTTCAAGTCACTGGGGGCTGCCTTCAAAGGGTACTGTGGGATCCAGGTCTCTGGTTCCCTTCCTCTTGTTTGCTTCCCGGACAAGAAGTGAGCAGTTTTGCTCTGCAACACACCCCTGTCCCACTCTGTGCTTCTGCCACAGGGCCAACCGACCATGGCCTGAAACCTCCAAAGTGTGAGCCAAAATAAACCTTTTCCTTTTATAAGTTATCTCAGGTATTTGCTATAGTAACATAAGACTAATACATCCCTGAAAAACCGTCTGCACTTCAGCTATCACCTCCAAATCTTTACCTGCATTCTAACTCTAGGCTACCACGATCTACTCTGTGCTTACAGAGACTTTCCTGCTCTGGACTTTTTACATGAATGGAATTATACAGTATGTGGTATTTCGTGATTGGCTTCTTTTACTTAACAGGTTTTCAAAGTTTGTTCATGGTGTAGTATTATCGGTATGTAATTTGTTTTTATTGATAAGTAATATTTCATTGTATGGATATACCACTATCATTACTCCACTCAACCATTGGTGAATATGTGGTTGTCTTCACTTTTTGACTTTTATAAATAATGTCGTTAATATTTTTGTTCTAGCTTATGAATGGACCTATATTTTTGTTTCTTCTAGAAGTGGAATTCCAGTTGACCTTATCATGGAAGGGTGGTGGACTTTGTCAATTTTTTTCTGCATCTATTGCAATGATGATGCAGTATTTCCTTTATTCTATTGATAAAATGTATTACATTAATTGATTTTCAGATATCAACATTGTGTTCCTGGGACAAAACCCACTTGGTCATGATATATGATAGTTTTTATTTGTTGTCTACTGCAGTTTGCTCATACCTTATTGAGAAATTTTGCATTTTTATTCATAAAGAATTTTAATCTATGGATTTATTTTCTTGTATATTTTGTCTGGTTTTGGTATCAGCGTATTTCTGACCTCACAGGATGAGTTGGGAAGTGCTTCCTTTTCTTCTGTTACTCAGAAAATCTTGTGAAGAATTGCTACTAAATCTTTAAATGTTTTAGTGGAATTTATTGGTGAAGCATCTGGATCTAAGCTTTTATTTGTGGAAAGTTTAAAAAATTATTAGCAATTCAATGTCTTATTTGTTATCTATGTATTCAGATTTTTTAATTCTACTCAGTTTTGGTAGTTCGTATCTTCCTACAAATTTGTGTTTCATCTAAGTTATCTAGTTTATTGACATACAGTTGTTCATAGTATTCCTTTTTTATTTCTAATTTTAGTTATTTGAGTCTATTTCAACCACACTAAACCCTTGTGAATTTTGTTGGTTTTCTCAAAGAAACAACATTTAATTTAATTGAATTTCTATGTTGTTTTTATATTTTCCATTTCTTTCATTTCTACTCTAATTTTTAATATTTTTCTCTATTGTATGTTTGGGCTGCTCTTAGGTTATTGATTTGAGATCTTTCTTTCAATGTGGGCATTTACAACTATATCATTCTCTACCCTTTTTTGTGCTATTTTTATTGTATATATTACATCTATAAATGTAATAAACCCAGTAATACATTGTCATAATTAACATAAAATATAATTTTAAAGAAATTGAAAAAATAAAGTAGAACAAATATGTATTTAACATTTGTTATTATTACTCTTATAATTTACCATTTCTGGGTCTCCACATTTGTTTTGTGAGTTTGAATTAATCATCTGGTGGCATTTTCTTTCTCCAATAATCCTACTCATCCCCTTGTGCTATTATTAGGAAGTATATGAGATTTTTATATGTTGCAATGCCAACAATATAATTATGTATACATTATTTTATACAATTGTTTCCCAAATCAGTTAAGGGGAAAAAAGATGAAACCTTTTTTTTTTTTTTTTTACTCTCTTTCCTAACTACTTAATTAATTTACTGGTGTTCTTTGTTTTTTCATATGAATTAGAATTACTCTCTGAGATCACTGGCTTTCAGCCTAAAGAAATTACTTGAATATTTCTTATAAACTGAATCAGCTAGCAACAAATTCTAAGTTTTTGTTTATTTAGCAATAACTTGCTTCTTTTTCATTTTTGAAATGTACTTTTACTGGGTGTAGGTTCATCAGTTAACAGTTTTTTCTTTGATCATTTTAGGTTATTGATATACAATTATATTGATATACATTCATTCCTCTGCTTTATGGTCTCAATTGTTTCTGATGAGATTTCTGATGAGAAGTAGCTGTTAATCTTACTGGGATTTCCTTGTAAGTGATAAATTGTTTTTTAATTGCTGCTTCAAAGATTTTCCCTTTGTCTTTGTTGTTCAGTGTTTTTACTATAATTTGTCTGTGTATGCATCTCGTAGTGTTCATTCTACTGGCAGTTTGTTGAGATTTTGGAATACATAATTTTTTAACCAACTTTGGGAGCTTTTTAATCATAATTTCTTTGAATGCCCTTCTGCTCTCTCTGTTCTTCCATGCTTCTGGAATTCCTATTAGGTTTATTGGAGCACTGAAAACCACTGTTCTACTTTCTGTGTCTGAGACTATGTTCCTTTCTCTTTCTGTATTTTTAGCTGTATCTACCTGATGTTGAGTTTTCTTCCTGCTGAACTGGAATTGGGGAGGTCAGGAAAGAGCTGTTTCAAATACTGTGAACTCTCGCAATTCTTACTAAGTTTTGGTAGATTTTCTTGAACAAATGTTTCTTAATTTGCAAATGCCCTTAGGAAGATTTTTAGAGATTTAAAAAAAAAATAAAATTCCAGGAATTATGAATGTAGCTCATCCCCAAGGCCCTGGATTCAATTGCCAGCAACACACACACACACACGCACGCACACACACACACACACACACACACACACTTTTAATCAGTTATGCTTATTTCACTTGGAAAGGATATGCGGAGCTACTCGTACTGCCATCATGAAAGTGAAATCCTATAATATCACTTTTTTTATAAGTACATCTCTAGAATTTTTTCCATCATACAAAACTGAAAATCTGCACCTATTAAACAATAACTCCTATTTCTTTCTACCTCCAGGCCCTGGCAACAACTGTTCTACTTTCTGTCTCTGTATGTTTGACTATGTACTCATGAATGAAATCATATGGTCTATGCCATTTTGTTACTGGCTTATTTTGCTTAGCATAATGTCATCAGAGTTTATCCATGTTTCAGCACGTGTCGGAATTTCCTTCTTTTAGAGAATGAATAATATTTCATTGTATTTATATGCCACATTTTTCTTACTCATTTGTTAATTGCCACTTGGATTGATTAAACTTTTTGGTTTTTGTGAATAATGCTGCTAGGAATATGGGCATGTAAATATGAATCAATTTTTTAATTCTTTTGAGTATATACCCAGAAGTGTGATCATGTGGTAATATGATAACTTTCTTTAAATGAACTTCTGTACTGCTTTCCATAGTGGCAGCACTACTTTGCGTTCTCAACAGTGCTCATAGGTTCCAATTTCTCTATGTTCTTACTAACATCAGTTATTTCCCATTTTGTTTTGTTTGTTTTTTGATAGTAACCATCTTAATAGGTATGGGGTGGTATCTTACTGTGGTTTTGGTGTGCATTTTCCTAATGATTAGTGATGTTGAACACCTTTTTGTGTACTTACTGGTCACTTATATATCATTGGAGTTTTTTGCCTATTTAAAAATTTCCATTTTTGTTTTGTTGTTGAATTTTTATATATTCTTGATGTTAACCTTTTATCAGATATTTGATTTTTAAATGTTTTCTTCTGTTCTATTTGTTGTCTTTTTAATGTATTTATCATGTCCTTTGATATATAAATTTTTAAATTTTTATTTAGTACAATTAATCTATTTATTTTATTTCTTATGCTTTTTGTGTCATATCAAAAAACCATTGCCTGCAATATAATTTTAAATATTGATATAGACCAAGTGACAGGTAGGTAAGTAGATAAGTAGGCAGACAGAGAGATAGATGATAGCTACCTATCTAGATCTGGAATGGCAAAATGTTACTAACTAGCAAAACTAAGTGAAAGATATGAAGATATTTATTGAATTATTCCTTCACCTGTCTTGTGTTTGAAAATTTCCTTGCCTAAAATGCATGAGGCCTGGTTCAATCAATACTGCCCCCCAAAAGGTAAGATTTCAAAGTAAAATCTGAGGAATCATAACTTGTTAAAAGAATAAAAGAGGGCTGGTGAGATAGCTCAGGGGCATAAGCGCCTGCCCAGCAAGCGTGAGGTCCTGAGTTCTACTCCCGGTACCCACATAAAGGAAAAAATGGGCCGGTGATATCGCTCGGCAGCACAAGCACTTGCTGGCAAGTGTGAGGTCCTGAGGTCGACTCCCAGTACCCATATAAAAAAGAAAGAAAGAAAGAAAGAAAGAAAGAAAGAAAGAAAAGAATAAAAGAAAAAATGTATAAGATTACTCAACAAATTCAGAAGAGCATTTCATCAAAGTCAAGACTCAGTCTATGGGCCGGTGAGATAGCTCAGCAGCATAAGCACTTGCCTGGCAAGTATGAGGTCCTGAGTTCAACTCCCAGTACCCACAAAAAAAAAAAAAGACTCAGTCTATGATTTTTATAATTTTATCAAATTAGGAATAGAAATATGAATCTATTTATATATTCTTTATCTTAATTTGATAAAGGATATCAAAAAATTGAAGCAGACATCACATTTAACAGTATTACATTAGGAGCTCTTCCTTTGAGATTTGGAAAGAGGCAAAAATACTTATTATCACCTTTTCTGTTCAATAATTCACTGTAGGTCTTAGCCAATACAATAAAGTAAGACAAAAAAAAAAATAGAGATACACAGTATGGAAAGGATGAAATAAAACTGTTATTTGTAAACAACATGATTTGTATATGCAGACTATTTTAGTTTCTTTCCTCTTTGTTGAACCAAAATACTCAACACCCAAAGTTAAAAGAGGAAAGGTTTATTTAGTTCACAGTTCATAGAGGTTTCAGTCCATGGCTGGCTGACTCCAAGGCAGGGTGGGGTGGCAGAGGGCAGCAGAGCAGAGAAGTAGCAAAGAAGCAACAAGTAGCAATAGCAGCTTCTTTCTGTCCCTGTGGGTAGCACACACTCTCTGAACTACGCCAAACAAATCAGTGGACTATTTTAGTAATCACACACCCGTAATCCCAGTATCACACACTCTAGATCCAGCCACCTCCGACAAAGCCCCACCTATGACCACATGAGGCTTTGCGGGGACATCTAGACACAAGCCATAAAATATAGACCATCTAAAAGAATATAGATACATTGTTAGAATTTGTAAGTAGATTTATTAATATTTGATCCAAGGTCAATTTAAAAATCAACTATATTCTATATACAAAAACCCTATAAAACTAAGTTACAAATTACCATTTACAATATCATAAAAATAAGAAATATTTAGAAGTAAATATAAGATATTTAGGATGCATATAAACATCTAAAAACATACTATTAAGTTATTAATAATTAAACATGATTAAATTTAAAACCTAAATAACTTGAGTGAAATTCTAGGCCTAAAGATTTACTGTTTATAGTTATATCTGTTAATAGATTGTCCAACTCAATATTATAAAGTGCTAATTCTCCCCAATATGATCTATAGATTCCTAGCAATCTGAATTTAAAGTCCAACAATTTTTATTGCCAATAATAAGCTGATTTAAGAATATATATGGATGTGCAAAGAACAAAAATAACCAAGCTCAAGAATGAGAGGAAGAGCCGGTGAGATGGCTCAGCGGCTTAAGCGCCTGCCTTGCAAGCTCGAGGGCCCGAGTTCGACTCCCGGATCCCACATACGAAAAAGGGGCCGGTGATATCGCTCAGCGGCACGGGTGCCTGTTGGCGCGCGAGGTCCTGAGGTCGACCCCCCGGTACCCACCAAAAAAAAAAAAAAAAAAAAAAAGAATGAGAGGAAGTTATTTTGCCTTGTTGAAAGATTTATATATATAGTAAGAAAATTACAGTAATTGCACTAAGTGTGGTATTGGTAAAAATGGATGAATTGATCACTGGGACACAATAGAGGGTCTGGCAACAGACAAACACATATATGGACACTTGTATTTTATAAATGGAGACCTGGGAGAAAACAGTAATTTCAATAAAAGGTGTTAGATGTATTGGATATCTGTTTCAAGAATAAAATAAAATAGGGCTGGTGAGATGGCTCAGCGGCTTAAGCGCCTGCCCAGCAAGCGCGAGGGCCCGAGTTCGACTCCCGGAACCCACATATGAAAAAGGGGCCGGTGATATCGCTCAGCGGCACGGGCGCCTGCTGGCGCGTGAGGTCCTGAGGTCGACCCCCCCCGGTACCCACAAAAAAATAATAATAATAAAATAAAATAAAACTTCACTCTAACTTCACACTATACACAAAAATCAATTCTATGTGAATTGGGCAGTGTGAAAAGTAAAATGATAAAGCCCTTAGAAAATAACATAGAAACATTTCTTATGATCTGGGGGCAAGAAAATATTTCTTAGGACGTAAAAGGCAGTAACATTAAGAAAGCTGATCAGATATCATTAATAACAAAAATTTTTGTTCATTACAATATCTTATGGAGTTAGTTTTAAAAGCTTTAAAAACTGCAGAAATAAAGACTATATTTGCCATACACATAACCAGCAAAGAAATTGTTTCCAGAATTTATGTAGGACTCCTGCATGTCAATAAGAAAAAGATAAAAACCTCAGCTAATTTCATTTTATGGCAACTTAAAAATTTTAAAGATATTTTAGTAGTGAACAAACTCATTTAAAGCTTAAATCTGCATAGCTGAAGCTATGACACATTGACAAATGTCATAGTTCTTCACCTATACTGTAATATGCAGACATAATAACTGAGAAATATTTCAGATGAAGTTTCTCATCTTCTTTACTCATTTTTTTGAACTCTGGGTTACTTTTCAAATTTGCAAATTACTGCTAAGTACATACTAGCATTAAGTACATTAACATTCCTCAGAACAAATGTCAGAGTGAATACAAAACCTGTCCTCTTACCTAGAACATATGGTTTTAACAACAACAGTGATAATTTTTCATGTACCAGAGATGAACAGTTTGGCTTGTGCCTTTTTTTTTTTTTTTTTTTTTTTATGAATTCAATCTGTTCCTGGTCCCAAGCTTGTGGTGATTCTTTCTTTCTGAATGGCTCTCAAAAATGAAATGACAATCTGTAGATGTTTTCCCTTTACCACCACGGGTACTAATTTTTTGGACGACATGGGAACAGATGAAAGTATTTGGTTCTGGGAATGGAAATTACAGATGGATAGAATCCCATTACAATGAAACTCACCGGCATTTTCTATTGAGCAATTAGCCCTTGCCTGAGTGGAAAGGATTCCCATGTCCTGAAGGAAACAAGGCAATGTGGGCTTTTACTTTTTCCAGAAAACATTTTGTATTTCCAGCCTCTTTAAATTTCACACAGTGGTGTTCCTTTGCCAGAGAGTATTATTTTCCACCTCTAAGGCTGAGGCTCTGGGTGTGGGCATGAACGTCTGTGTCGGCTCGTGCACACTGTGTGTCTCTAATCCTAGAGTATTAATGCAAATATAAATAAACGGTGTATTAGGGATGCTTTTTACTCCATTAATTTGATTAATAAAATATTTTAAAATTCAATTAGTTTAATCTAATTTTAATATAGCAGAAGCTGCATGCCGCAAGGTTGCGTGGCAAAACGCTGTAAATAATATAACTCATTTAAGCAAGATTTTGTAAATGTGTGCACACAATAAAAATCACCAGGTGTATTTTATTTTGGTAGATGTTGTCATTAGTCAAAAGTAAGCACACATGCAAGTAAAAATATTGAAGAATGCTTGTTTGTTTTATAAACCAGACCAAAATATTGACAGCACACCTTCTTTTTGTGGATGCTCTCAGACCTTTCAGAATAAAGCATACTAGAATAACATCAGTTATTCTGTGTACCTCCACTGATAAAGATTCGTTGCTTGGCCAAATTTTAGTCATCTGTGCACTTTCTTGTAAGATCCAGTTTTAGCAAAAGAACGCTAAGTCAGTTTAGCCAGAAAGCCCCTCCTTGCTATCTGATTACTCTCAATATCTGATTAGGTTCCTCGTGCTTCACTATCTGCCTGGTGATGTTTCATCATCCTAGACTGTCTTTATCAGCATCCTGTTAGCTCAATTTAGCCAGAATCTTCTCTATCTCTGATGTTTTTTCTTCGTAATTTTCCATCCACCTGTCCCTGTCTTTACCCCTTGGCTATAAATTCCCATTTGCCCATGCGGTATTTGGAGTTTGAGCCTATTGCAATGGTCCTGTATTTATCTCAATAGTCCTGAACACTGTGCACTTTACTATGTTTTAACAAGAATTATTGGACAATGTTTTCTTTAACACATCATTAGTTTTACTTAGGCTTTAAAAGGCTGTACTCTAGGTGGGAGGTGTAGCTCAGTGGCAGAGCACTTTCCCAGCATCCCCAAGGCCCTGGGTTCAATCCCTAAAATTGCAAAGACAAAAATAAATGCTATACGCTATTATGCAGATGTGCGAAGAGCACATGATTTATTTTCCATCACGGATATACTCTTGTTCTGAGACCTCCTTTCTATGTGTGCATCATGCTTGTGGGAGGGGAACATAGGATGTGCCAAGTAACGCAATCTCATCTGGTTTTAATACTCTTGTCCAGGTCAGTGTTCAGGGGCTTAGAGTTTTCCCCCTTCCTTTTGTCCTCCCCAAGCTGGGGTTTGGGTATGCAATAGTTCCCCCTTTCCGAGGAGGATGCATTCCAAGACCCCCTACATGACCTATTAGTCTGTTATTTTGGGTGATTAGGTCCAACAGATATGAGGGCCTGAAACTGCAGATAGTAACAAACCCTACATTTGCTATTTTTTTTTAATACATACAGATCTATGATAAAGTTTAATTTTTAAATTAGGCACAGAAAGAGATTAACAATAGTAAAATGGAATAATTATAACAATATATTCTAATAAAAGTTTTATGAATATGGTCTCTCTCCCAAAATCTCTTGTATTTCACTCACCCTTCTTGTGATGACTTGAGATGATTTGTGATGCTTTGTGATGAGATAAAGTGAGATGGGATTTGTAGGCACTAAGCTACTACATGAAGGTTACTTGAACACAAACACTGAGATACCAGGACAGTCACATGAGATTTCATCATACTACTCAGAACAGCATGCACTTAAAACTTATGAGTTGTTTATTTCTAGAATGTTCCATTTAATACTTTCAGATTGAGGTTGAGTATAGGTAGCTGAAACCATCAAAAGCAAAACTGCAGCTAAGGGATACTACTATAGAGTAAGCTTAACGAGAGCCACCTTGGAGAGGCCAGAGAGGAGGCATCACGCCCTCAAGTTCTGCTCCTCCTGCTGCTTTCCAAGCCTGTGTCAGGCCCATTGTTGATGCCCTTTGTCACCTGCACCTTGTGCACTGTTAGCACCCTGTGCCTCTGGTGCTCACGAACTTGTGGTCTGTTCTCTACTTGGTCAGGACCCTTCTTGCTTCAGTCTTACCTCTATTCTCACTAGCCTTACTAACTGCTTTGGCTCTTAATTATTTCCTCCGTAGAGGAAGAAAAAGAAATTTCTCTCTACCCTTCATAGATCTTCACGGGGAACCCCTGAGAAAAAGGACTGATTAACAAGAGAAAAACAAACAGAAGTATATTAACATATACATCTCATGTTTACATGAGAGAAACCCCAAAGAAATGAACAACTCTCTAGAGCAGATCTCAAAAAAACAGGTTTAAACTTTAAGTTTAAATACCATCCTTGTTTGAAACACAGAATCGTGGAGAAAGTCTCTTGTTTAAAAATTATTAAGAGATGGCCAAGTGTTATAGTTCAGATCTAGAACGCCCCCAGTCTCATGTCCTTAGAGGTGGAACTCTGAGAAGGTAATTGGGTGTGGGGGTGCTATGTCATTAGTGGACTGATCCATTGATGAGTTCATAGCTAAATGTGCTAGTAGGAGAAGGCCTGGTTGGAAGAGATGTGTCACTGGGGACATTTCTTTGGAGGTTATATCTCTTTCCCTGGCTCTTTTCTTCATTCTTTGCTTCCTTGCTGCCATGAAGTGAGCGGCTTTCCTCCTCCATGCCCTTCCATCATGCTGTTTCTGCCTTGGAGCTGGCTGACCATGCACAGACTGAGACCTCTGAAACTGTGAGCCAAAATAAACCTCTCCTCCTTTAGTGTGTGGATGTCAGGTATTGTGTCTGAATGACAGTGAAAGCGACTAATACACCAAGACAAGTACCTTAGATAAAGATATGGTTCTTTATGCATATTTCAGTCCATGATTCTCCATGTTTGAAGTCTCTGGAGATTTCGTTAAGTTCTTCCTGGTACACAGAGAGAGACAGTCTTACAAATGGAAATTTCCTTTGTAGATAGAAATTTCTCTTATAAAAGGACAACTTTTCAGAGCCACAGCCTGTGTAATTTCTCAAGATAAACAGCTCAAAATAATCAGTATGCCAAAGAGGCACATTTTGGGGCACTAAATTCTGGTCTCTTACAGTCATATTATGAGGTGGTGTGTCCTTATCATTTACATCTAACTTTGCTTTCTCTCTCCTTTTCTTTGTTCCTTTCTCCCTTCCCCTACAGTGTTGGGCACATAGAATCATGAATAATACTAAGATTCCCACTTGTTGGAGTTTACATTTTAATGAAGGGAGTTAGCCATTGTGCAATAAGCAGAGGTAAATATATAGTATGTTAAAAGATGAATGCTATAAAAGAAGTAAAAAACAATTAAAGAAGATTAAGTGAAATCAGGAGTGGCAAGCTGGGAAGACAGGATAGGTAATAGCATTAAACAGTCATTGGGATAGGCAGAGGCAGCCAGGTTTGTAAGCAACAAATGTGACATAAATTGGAGGGAGGGCTCTCCCTTTAAAAAATTAAAATGGTGAATAAAAAATTCATCCCTAAAGTGAATATATATTTAGAAAAATGAAAGAAAATTTGTACCATCTGAAGAGGAACTAGAGTATTGCATATATATTTAGAATGAGAAATGATAACGAAATTATCGTAACATTGGAGTTACAGATCCCTCTCTTCTGATTAAGCAGTTTACCAGAAATGTTTACATGGAAATGCTTCCTAATTACAAGCTGGCATTCCCACTCCACAGTCTGCAATTCTAGCAACACTCAGCACACACAGGGGCCGGCGGGAGCGATATGTCTCAAGACTCAAGCTTCACTGGTTTCACGGTTAAGTCTGCCGGTGCAGCTGAGCTCACTGAGAAGGGAAGATCTGTCCAGGGCTTGATGGAGAAAAGAGAGTTCATCAAGCATATAAATGTCAGTATGAAGAGTGTTCCAGAAAGAGGGAACCGTTAGAGCAAATTTTGTAAATGGCCTCCATCTGTGCCATGACAGCTACTTTGTCCATTCATGGGCACTTCTGTAAGCTGGGGTGGCAAAGAGAGAGGCTGGTCAACCTCAGCTGAATGAGCTGTACTCTGGGTCATTACTGGATGCCTCAGCAGCAGCAGAAGCTCTGACAGGCATCAACCTGCAATGCTAAGTTCTTTACCCTTCACATCTAAGTGCATGGGTCCACTTATACTTCTCTTCCCTGGAAGAAATGGTCTCCATTTTCTAAACGTATTCCTTTCATGCCCTTAACAAACTAGCCCACACCACTGCAAGTGCCTCTGCTTAAGAGTCCTTGTACAGACTTACCTGGAAGCACTTGGCAGTCAAACAAAGGGATCTCTAATACCCTGCCTGCTGCTTTACCCAGTAAGGATTCCCCCTCATCACTGTTTGTAAGGGCTACCTCCGGTGGATCTGTAGGGTGGCAGAGGTCCGTTTTTAGCACACATCAACATACCACAGTGACTCATCTTTTAGCCAGGCCATTTATTTTTTCCTGTGCCAACAGCCCATCAATGTGAGACGGAGAGACGATCGTGGGTATATTCTTTTCCTACAGCTATCATAACAAAGTATCATGAACTTGGTGGCTTAAAACAACAGAAATATATGGTCTCATAATTCTGGAGGGTAAAATTCTAAAATTAAGGTGTCAGCAGGGCCACCTTCCCTCCAAACACTCTAGAAGAGAAGCCTTCTGTGCTTTCTCCCATTTCTGATAGTTTCTAGTGTGTCTTAGCCCGTTTTGTGCTGCTGTAACAGAGTAATTTATAAAGAACACAGATTTATTTCTTACAGTTCTGGAGACTGAGAAGTCCAAAGCTAAGGGACCTGCATCTGGCAAGGACCTTCTTACTTGTTATCATGTGGAAGGCAGGAGAGCAACAGAGCATGTATAACAAAAAGCAAGCGAGAACTGAGCTTGCTTTTATAAAACACTCATCCTCCAGTGATGACGTTGAAATATTCATGTGGACAGAGCCCTCATGACCAAATCATCTTCTAATGTTCCTTCAATCATCTCAACATTGTTGCATTGGGAGGTTGTTTTCAACACTTGAACTTTGGAGGACCCAGTTGAACCATAGCCATATTCTTTGGCTTGTGGCAGCCTACTTCCTGTTCCTGTCTACATCTTCACATGGCCTTTTATAAGGTCACTATTCATTGGATTTGGAGCCTCTTCTAATCTAATCTTAGCTAACTACATCTGCAAAGACCCTATTTCCAACTAAGTCACATTCTCATGCTTGTATAGACATAACTTTTGGGGGACATTATTTAACTCAGTATAGTGTAATAGGTGTTAACTAATATTGGAGTCCAGGTTATCTGGTTTTGCTGTTCACTTGTGGCTTTTGTGCTGGCTCAAGCCATATATTAAATGCACTACTCCCATTACACAATGAAATTCACTAGGAGTACTACTCCCATTATGCAATGAAATCTGCTAGGTTCACTATATCTTTATACAATGAAATCCACTAAGGTCACCAACTGTGTGACTTGGTGGGTTTGTCAGATCACAAGAAGCAGTTCTGGTTTTGGCATTACTTGGTACCCCACGTGAGACACTCAGTTTTTACCAGAGCCCCCAGCATGACAGATTGCTTTTTCAAATGGTAAGTACTACTATGTGGCAGACCTGGCCTTGCTTCAGAGCTCTAGGGTTCTATCCTATAACTGTTCTATTGGGGGTTTCCAGAGATTTCATATGGCAACATTGTTCCACAAAGAGCTCCAGAACTAAAGGCTCTTCCAGGACATACGGCCCAAGCAGCAGGCCTCTTTGCATCACAGACTGAATCTGTTGCAAAGCTCTCTTTTACTCTGGTCCCCAGACAAAACTGGAAACACCCTAAGCCAGCCAATAAATTGGTGATAGTCATAATCCCAAGTACAGAATGTGCTGCTTTGAAAACCAGAGACTTAATACGTATTGCACTCCTTTCCTAATATTCAGATATGTAGGATGAAATAACTTGTCCTTTACCTTGGAGAGAACATTATAATGTGCCCCAGTGGACTCTTAAACACTTTACCATTGTTTTAGGTGCCTGAATCTTTATAGAGTTTATCTCTCACCCTCTTGAGCACATGTATCTTACTGGGGTGTCTAGGATATTTATAATTTCCAGCTGATCAGGTATGATTAACATGATGCCGTCAATATAGAGGACCAGTAAGTTGTTCTGTGTGATTCCATGCATTGACATGCTCTTCTGACTGTGCTGGGGCAGAAGCAGGAAAACTAACACAGCCCTGGGACAAGGCCTTGGGTGTGTACTCTTGTTCATCTTATTTTAATTCAACCTGCTTCTAATCCTACTTGGCCCTTTATATACATGGCTGGTTTCCTTTCTTTTTCTCTGCCATCTTGTGATGTAGCCAGGGGGAACCTTGCCAGAAGCTGAACAAATATGGTTATCCAGTCTTGAACTTTCAGCCTCCAAAACCTCTTTATTTCCTACTATAGTAGCTGTTTCTTCACAAATCACAGAATCAGTGCACAGATACTACTGGCTGATAAGTATGTCCCTCCTCATTATGGATTCTGGAATCAGGACAATGTCTACCACGTGAGTCTGGGTGAGCCCCACTGTGAGATGGACCCAGGCAAGAACTCCATTTTTTCATCTTATCTCCATCTGGTCCTATCTTTAATCAGGCGGCACAATGATACTTTGCATTTTTCACCTAACTGTCCTTTATCTCTGCTTACCCATGTTTGATTTTTTGATTGTACATGTCAGGCAACACCCTATTGCTTGCACCTATTTCAGACTCCTAGCAATGCCCTTGTCTGTTTGGCATATCTTCTGACCCCTGTTGGTTAGGTTCTTCTGGGGTGCCATTCCATTCTTGCTGCTCACTGTGGTAATTACATACATTTTGCCTCTTGCCATTAGGTGCTGCCTCCTGACATCTGCTAGCTAGCTTACTCTCATCCCCACAGATACTGTGGAGTCTAATTTCACAGTGGTATACCTTACTGTCAGCTCTGGCCCACAGAGGATGGCCACTACTAAGTTTCTGCTGTAGTTTGGATCTTGACAGCCCCACAAAGCCCCATGTATTAAAGGCTTGGTCACCAGCTTAAAGCACTACTGGGAGGATAGAACCTTTAAGAGATGAGGCCTCATGGGAGAAAGCTAGTTTTTTGGGGTGTGCCCTTGAAGGGGATATTGGGACTTTGGTTCCTCCTCTTTTCTCTTTCACTTCCTGGTTACCCTGAAGTGAGCAGCCTTCTCTGCCCCATGTTTCCGGCCATATTATGCTGCCTTTTATAGACCCAAAGGCAACAGGGCCAAATGACTATGGACTGAAACCATGATCCAAAAATAAAACTTTCCTCATAAGTTATTTATCTCAGGTATTTTGGCACAGTGATGGAAAGCTGACTAACACAGCTTTTTACCAATGAATTCCTTATCATCTTAGTAACGCATATGTCCTACCTATGTACCTCCTAAGAAAAAGAATCAACCATGATTTTTCCATTGTAGCATGGCCATTTGTCTGAGCTTTTTGTCTCTTTCTTGCCCTTCACACTGCCATGGCAGTTCTGCATCTCACCTCATTTGGTGAGGATTGTTAATTTTTCCCAGCTTTCAAGAGCCATTTCAATAGCATATCACAGATATCCTTACCAAGATGTCAAAATATGAGTCACAGAAAGTGCTTCCATATAAAATTTTTTTCTCTTACAACTATGGCTTTCTATTTCCCTCTCTTACTGACCTAGTTGACATTTTAGATTCTTGCAATAGCTTCCCAAATGGTCTTCCTAACTTTAATATCTACTTTTTCCTGTTTAACCTTTATATTGCTTTTAGGTTCTTTTTCTTAAAATTTCTCTTTCATGATGCCATTACCCTGGCCAAAAATTTTAATGGTGCCCCATCATCTGTAGTAGCATTGTCAAAATTTGTTTTCATACATGTCAACAAAAGTATTTTGAGCAACCACCCTTTATATATGTATTTACTTATAAATTATATATGTGTGCTTGCTGCGGCATGAATATGGCTTGTCCCCATCCTGTTAAGGAATTTCTCAGTGTAACAGTGATAAGAGATCCTGTGGCCTTCAGGGGGCCATTTGGGCCAGGAGAGGTTCACCTCATGAATGGGAGGGATTTCTCACTCTTGTGGGACTAGAGCGGCTACTGTGAGAGTGGGTCATTATAAAACAATCATGGTGCCTCCCCTCAGGTTCTCTTGTACATGTACTCCTTTTGCACATTCCTGCTTCCACTTTCTATTTCCCTACTATAATGTGTTGCAGTATGTGGCCCTCACTAGAAACTGAGAACATGATAGAACCGTGCTTTTGGATCTCCATAACTGTGAGCTAAAAAAGTCTCTTTTTTTTTTTTTTTTATAAATAACCCAGCCTTGGATATTTTGTTATAGCAAGAGCAATCAGAGTAAGATAATATTCTTTCTCATCCATATATTTAATTTACTTAATGTTATGCCTTGTATATAGATGTCCCCCCAAAGTCTCATATGCTTATAAGTGGGACTTTTTGGAACTGGCTGGATCTTGGGTGTGTGATACTGGGATTAAAGATGTGTGGTACTAAATTAGTTCACTGATTAGCCTGGCATAGTTCTCGGTATGGATAATGGGAAAGCCCATTCTGGAGGTAGGTGGCATCCATCCAAAAGGCTTGCAACGTGAATGGGATAAAAGGGAAAGGGAGGCCTGCTTCACTGCTTCACTGCCTTCTGCCTGCTCTGCCATGGACTGTTTCTCCTCTGCGATGCACCTCTGTCATGTTGCCCTCCCTTGGAGCTAGCCAACTATGGACTGAAATCTCTACAAACTGTGAGCCAAAATAAATCTTTCTTCATTTAAATTGTGGGTGTTGGGTATTGTGTCTCAGTGATGAGAAAATTAAGACAGTCAAGCTTAACTTTTTGGGTTTTTTAAAAATAAAAATAATTATAAATGGAATTTATTTTAGTTAATGATATTTTCCTAACTGTATACCAAATAATTACTTAGTATGTTTGATTTTAGGTAATGGAGTATAAGCAAAAAATAAAAAAACAATGTAACAACCGAGGGCAGTGGGATGCAGCCTCGCTGTCCGTGGTACTGAACCAGCACTGTGCACTACCTTATAATTAGGTCTCCTAATCTTTGCACGCTGGAAACTCCTTTCTAACTTTTCCTCAGATTTGTCAAGCAAAAGGAAATGACATAGAATACGATACCTCTAGGATTCTCATTCCTAAAATGGAATTGCAGAGGAATGAAGTAAAGATGCTCTGTCTTTCGTGTTGAAGTAACAAAGTATCTTTCCCATGAAAAGAAGCAGATAGATAATGAAAAGAAATGGAAGGTTTAAGTAAGTCTTCTATTAGCAGAAATTTCCTTTTGCTGTAGAGAAAACACAAACAAGGAAAAATGTTTTTAAAATATTCTATTCCTCATGTTTTCATAATTTTATAGCTTTATAACGAAGAATGATTGAAAACAGGAGAAGGAATTGCTGTCAGGGTCTGTACAGTGCAGTGAAGTTCTGGTGAGTTTGGGGAATACAAATGTTAGCAGGTACATGAATACTTGTGTGCCTGTTGGCTATTAGACACAAGACTGTAAATTTCTGCCTGGAGGAAGATTCTGATGATCTGTAAAATGTCAACTGATGTTGTCACAAATCAATGGTTCATATAAATCTCATGAAGATTATAGACCTGCAGCACTTGTTATATAAATGATGAAAGAATATTTCCTCTTTAAGTCTCCAGCTAGCTACATTTCAACTGAATGCAAATTAGAAAGCTTAAGTGGTATCTGTAGTGTTGAAAAATAGTTTTCTCATCTAAGTAAAAATATACTGAGAATTTAGAAAAACAGAACAATACCCATTATGGATGGTTCTATCATAAATCCACTAGAGAATTTGCAACCATTTCAGCAGCTGTCTGTAGACAAATTTATCCTTTTAATTTAAAAAGTTATTCTATTTTTAATTGATGAGTAAAAGTTGTGTAGATACTTATATTGTGCAGCATGATGCTTTGATATATGTATAGATTGTGAAACAGCTAAGTTAAGGCATTTAACATGTGCATTACCTTGCATGCTTATCATAAGAATACTTAAAATCACCAGGCATAGTGCTGTCTGCTTAGAATCCCAGAACTCTGGAAGGCTGAGGAAGAAGGATTTCAAGTGTGAGTCCAGTCTGAGTAACTTTGTGAAACACTGTCTCAAAGTAAAAATAAAAAGGAATTGGAGATGTAGGTCAGTGTGACAGCTGTGGGTTCAATCCCTTTTGTGGGTACCACAAAAGCAAACAAGAAACCTTAAAATCTACTTTCAGCACTTTTCAAGTATAAAATACATTGGTATCAACTGTAGTCATCACGACGTACAATAGATCTCTTGAATTTATTCCTCCTGCCTAACTAAAAGCTTGTGTCTTTTGACTAATATATCTTTAATATCTCTACCCCTATCCCTGGCCACCACTTCTGTAGACCACTTTAAAACTTCCTTTTATCTGGCCTTCTTTTTTTCTCTAGCCATGTGGTGCTGAGAAAAATGAATATTTAATTGTGGCTCTCAGCACCAACGTTAATTTTGATAATGACAATTATATTTGAATGATCCAATATACTGAACATTTACTGCAATTTCAGTTTTTTGTATAGATTTCCATGTAATAAATATTTTGGCACATTACATGCCAGGACCATATAGACATAAAAGAGAGTTCTGACAGTTAGGAATTTCACAATCCAGTGAGGAACGCAGACGAGATAAGTCAATATTATTATATGATATTGTCTGATTGATGTAAAAACAGAACAGTATGTCAGCACACAGAGAGATGCCTAATCAGACTGACAGAGTGAAAACAATCTTCCTAGATGAAACGACACTTGAGCTGACTCTTTCAAGGACAGTAGCCATCAAGTAGGCAAGTAAGTGGAAGAAAGTTATTCCAGAGAAAGAAAGCAGTGTTTCCAAAGATAAGGAGTGTGAAATAGTAGAGCAGAATATGGAGATTAATTGTAATTCATTCTGGTGACATAATGGATGTAAATGGGCAAAGGGCAAGATAAGAAAGAGCTACGTAGAACATGTTAAGGAATTTGGACTTCTCCCAAGATAAAAAGGAGGTACTAAAGAAATCTAACCGGGAAAGGGACATGAGATCCTTTGCATAATAAAAAAGATCATTCTGACAATAATGTAAGATATGGATTCAGAAATGGTCTCCAATCTTTGCGCAGTGGCAGTATTGTAGCCAGTGATGTTTATCCAAGGCATGATTATTGCTAATTCAAAACTTTTCCCAGAAATGGTCTCCAAAAGAGGGAGACAATTATGAAATATTGCTAGCAATGTTGAGCCCTCAACAGTCACTGGAAGCAAAGATAGAGGATAAATATTTAAAAGATATCTGGAGTCAGGTTAGGTGGTGCATGCCTGCATTTCAGTACTCTGGGAGGCTGAAGCAGGAGGATTGCAAGTTTGAGCCCAGCCTGAGCAAATTAGCAACTTAGCAATACCCTGTTTCAAAATTAAAAAAAAAAAAAAAAAAAAACTAAAAATAAAAGAAGGGCTGAGGGTGTAGCTCAGTAGTCTGATGGTCATGGGTTCAATCCCCAGTATGAAGGAGGAAAGGAAAAGAAGGAGGAAGACGTGGAGGAGGAGGAGGAGAAGGAAGAAAAAGAAGGAGGAGAAGGAGCAGGGAAGGAGGGAGGGGAGGGAAAGAAGAGGGAGGGAAGGGGAAGAGGAAGAAGAAGGAGAGGAAGGAGAAAAGAAAAAAGGTATTGGTTTATAGAATCAAAGGACTTACCGAACAGTTAGCTTTGGGGAGGGGAGAGAGAGGGGGGAGAGAAGAGAGAGAAAGAGAGACAGGAAGGGACAGAGGGAGGGAGAGAGAGAGAGAGAAAGAGAGAGATTGAAAAGTGCGATAACCCGAGTTTTAAAATATCACATGCTGATCTAGAGAATGTTGGAGGAGTGTTTGGGGAAAGGATTATGTGATTGGTAGACATATTGTGCAAGAGGTCCAAACTTGGTCACGTAAGTAGACATATCCAGCAGGCAAATACTGACTTGATTTTGAAATTCTGAGGGACAATCCTGCTTCAAAGTAGATATGGAAGAGATATCACTGGCAGCTGAAGCCACAGGTAAGGTACCCAGAGGAAATGTAGGATGAGGACACAGCCAGGTAAAGACTCAAGGGAAAGATAATGTTTGAACAAGGATTGGAAGAAAATGAATAATCAAAAGAAAGTGAAGTTAAGTAGCCAGTGAGACCAGAAGAAAACCTGGAGAGGGTGTGTCATGGAAGCTGGTGGAGGATGAGTTTGGAAAAAGAATATAATCAACAGTCAGTAGGAAGTCTGTACCTCATTCATCCCTATTGTCACTTTTTACAGAGTAAAATTTTATTTATAATCTACTCTTATTAGTTATGAAATATAAAAATATGTTTAAATAAATTAGTAATAGTAATATTTCATTGCTATTAACCCCTAACAATTCTGGTCATACATGGTATATCTTTTCCTCTGGTAATGCCAGAGGCATGCTTTCCAGTCCTGCTTGAAGAAAATCCTGGAACCATATAAAGCAACTATTCCTGAGATTCCCCAGTGTAGAAATAAAATTTTATGTTATTGAAATGAACTCTAATATATGACTGAGTGGATCCTTCTGAGAGAGATACTTTATAATGCTATAGTACAACTACTTTGTACTCACAAGTTCAGTCATTCAGGGTTTTATGTTGGTCATAATATCAGAAATTACCCCGAGGTGTCCAGAGAATAGCAATACTTTGAACATGGTAGTAGCCAACTCAGAATTCCAACACTGTCACATAAACATTGAGCCTAAATAACTGAGTGAGAAAAATACATTTTAAAAGGTTTATTTCATGAATTAAGTCCATAGCATTTCACAATAATCTCAGAAAGAATGCTGAATCTAAATCTAGGATACTAAAAGTACTAAAAGACAAGTCAATTGAAACTTAGAAACTTACTCGTTTGTTGTGGTGTGCGTATGTGTGTGCCTGTTCGTGTGTTTGAGGTGGGGTGGGTATGTGTGTGTGTGTGTGTGTTGGCTTGGAAGAACACCTGTTCAATGGCATATCCTGAGTCCAGATTGCCCTAGAGGCAGGACGGCACATATGAACAGCAACTGGTTCTTTCATTCCCTAAAAGATCTAAATCTTACATGGATGCTTTGCTCAGTTTCTTTCTGGTGTCTAAAGAAAATGTATTCTTATATCCCTTATAGCTATTCACTTAAACAAGATGTGGATTGAACAAAAGTCAGCCAATTTGTTCATAATTAATGTATTAGAAAATGAGTGTAGGCTTCACATTTATGAAAAAGATGGTTGCCACAATCCACCCCCCCACAAGAAATGGGATAGTTCCTTTAACTTGTTATTTTGAAAAATTTCCAAACTACCAAAAGTTGAAATTGTATATACCTTTCATCTAGAGTCACCAATTGGTAATACTTGGCCACATTAGCTTGATCAATCCGTACACGGGTACATGTGTATATAATGTTTTTGAGCCATTTGAAAATAGATATAACACGTCACTCCTACATATTCTGTACTCCTAAGAATGAGGGTGTCTCCATAGCCACAGCACATTAACAAACCCATATTCAACATTGTTATAATAATATTAACTATCCACCTGCAGTGTTGCCAGTTGTTCCTTAATATCTGGGATCTAATCAAGGGTCACACATGGCATTTAGATATTGTATCCATTCAATCTCTTCCTATCTATAATCCTGTCCCCATTTTTCATGCTGTTGCTGCTTATGACCTTGATATTTGTAATGAATCAGACTGGTGTCTTATAGAATGTCCTGCAGTCCAAATTTGTGTTATTAGTTTCCCAAAGCTGCTATAATGATGTACCACAAACCAGCAGGCTTAAGGCAACAGAAATTTACTGCTCCACAGCTCTGGAGACTAGAAGTCCAAAGTCAAGGTGTCAAAAGGGCTGAGCTCCCTCCGAAGGCTGCAAGAGATAAGCATTTCTTGCTTTGTCCAGGTCCTGGTAGGTCCTGGTGTTTGTTGGCTCCAGTCTCTGCCTCTCTCTTCGTGTGGCCTATCCCGTGTATCTTCATAAGCCTTTCTTATGAGAACACCAGTCATTGTGTTCAGGGCCCCTTTACTCCAGGGCGACCTCATTTTAATTCCATCTTCACAGACCCTATTTCTAAGTCAGGTCCTTTTCTGAGGTACTAAGGGTTAGAACTTCAACATATGACTTTTGGGTGGGCACAATTCAACCCGTAGTAGTGTGACTGTTTCCTTAAGACTGAATTGAACCTGAAGATGTTGTGAAGGATACCGTAGCACAGGTTTGCTGCATACTCTGTTTCCCTTATCTCAGTCTGTCCCATTATTGGCGATGCTAAGTTTGCTCACTCAGGTAAGCCAGTGTCAGCCAGACTTCTTTTGTTATTAATAACTAATACGTGAATGTAGGAATATGACTGAGCTGAGGACTCAAATGGAAGCTGTCTTAGAAACATAGGTTGGAGATCAGGAAAGTGAGACAGGGAAATGCAGCCAATATGGGGTGGAGCCCTGACCCTTTTGTCACTGAGGATGCTACCGGGAGCCGCTGAGTCCAGGCGGAACAGAATGCACATCCTCAGTCTCCGGATGTGGATCACTGAGCTACAGTTGCGTAGCTTGGTTCCATAGAACTTCCACCACCACCACCCTGATTGCAAGCAGAGTTGGCTGTGTGGCCAGAGAAAGTCCTCAGGCCTTTGAGTTTCAGGAGGTTTAGGGCTGATGGGTGTGGCCAGGCTATTGACAACCTCTGCTATAATAACCTTATAAGTTTAATCTATGAGCGAGTTACAGATCTTGGCTACTTGATCTTTAGCCACACTTTCAGGAGTTTTCTCTGTGTAATACCCTGCCTTGTCAATTTCAGAATTTTGGTTTTACATTTTTTTTTTTTTTGTGGGTACCGGGGGGTCGACCTCAGGACCTCGCGTGCCAACAGGCACCCGTGCCGCTGAGCGATATCACCGGCCCCTTTTTCGTATGTGGGTTCAGGGAGTCGAACTCGGGCCCTCGTGCTTGCAAGGCAGGCGCTTACGCGGCTGAGCCATCTCACCGGCCCTGGTTTTACATTTTTTAATAGGAATAGGAGTTCTCAAAGGGTCAATATTTTGAGTTGCCACTGACATAGCAGAGGAGCAAGTAAACAGAGCAAGATGCCTGAAGAGGTGGAGAAGTAACGGCTTGGGTGGATGGGCTGCATGTGGTCCTGATGGCAGGCCAGGAATGTGTGCTTGTCTTCTGCTGCTGCCCTGCGGCCCATGCTGAGTACAGTTCTGAGTAGTGGTTGAGACAGGGATTCTCTCATAGACTGAATTGCGTTCTTCCAACATTCACACGCTGAAGCTCTAACTCCCACTATCACCATATCTGAAGATAAGGTCTCTGATAAGGTAATTAAGATTAAGTTAGGTTGTAGGTTATAAGAATAAATTAGGTAATAAAGTCATAAAATGAAATTAGGACTCGAATCTCATAGGACTAGTGTCCTTATAAGACAGGAAGGGGCACCAGGGATGTGTGCGTACTTAAAAGACACAGCAAGAAGGCTGCTGTCGGTAAGCCAAGGCAAGAGTCTGTGGGAGACACCAACCTTGCTCACACCTTGATCTCGGACTTCCAGGCTTCATAGCTGTGAAAAAATAAATTTCTCTCCTTTAAGTCACTCAGTCCACGATATTTTGTCAGGACAGCTCTAGCAGACTAATACAAGTCCTGTTTGAGTTCTTTCATACTTTATGCTCTTTTTTTCACCTGTCTCTACATCCACCTGCTTGTAGCTCTCTTTGAACTTCAGGAAAAGGCACCTTGGTTCCTGGCTCTAAATTTTTCTTCCCATCTGGGAAGAACATGTCTCTCATTTGTTATCTTTCCAACTCTTTAAGAAAAAAAGGACAAGATTTAAATCACACATAGATATTAAGTAACATTCTTTTTTTATATATATGGGTACCAGGACTGTTTGCCAGCAAGTGCTTGTGTCACTGAGTGATATCACCGGCCCTTTTTTCCTTTATGTTGGTACCGGGAATCAAACTCAGGACCTTGCGCTTGCCAGGCAGGCTCTTATGCTGCTGAGCCATATCACTGGCCCTCTTTTCTTTTCCTTCTATTATCTTCTTACTCTCCTCCAAAGACCCCATTTCTTTTTGTCTAGTGCATACAAATGGCTTTCTTGTAAGCTGGACAGACAGGAGAGCAGGAGGTAGTTCGGAAGAAAGAAAGAAAAAGTTCTAGAAAGAAAAAGTTCTTTATATGAATTCACTACAAACACTAGTCCAAAGCAGTGCTTCTCAGATAATCAGGTAAGAAGGACTAGAGTTTTCTCCTCAATCTGCTTTATCTTTGTAAAATATAATAAAATCAATTTTTAGAGAAGAATAAAAACATACAAAATTCAAGTCCCAAAACTTTGTTAAATACAACAAAGAATTACTCTGTCAAATTGCCCATTTTTAAGTAGTCATGCTCAATTTCTGTACTTAACCCACAAAACAAACAGTCTGAATACAAACACTGGGCTATAGGTCACACTTGGACAACTGGTGCAAAGTATTCCCTTTTTTTCCTCAGTAGATCTTCTCATCTCATTCAGAGTCAGATGAGCTGTATGTCTCTTATCTTTTCTTTGTCTGCCTGTCTTCCTTCCTGTTGGAGTTTATAGTACTGAAGTTTCCTGCACAGTCGAAGCCATGGAGATGGTAGTTATTTCTGGGAGGGTCTTGGGGAGACATAGTGTTATAGAAGAGTAGGCTTAAGCTTCTCATATTCCTATTAGTGGAAGAGCTATAGAATAGACAACTCTCTTTGTTGTTAGGATCGATAGACTACCATATCTGACTCAGTGGATCACACTCATTTTTCTATTGCTCTTCTTTTATCTCCTCCTTTGTATCAGTTTGTATGTGGACAGTCAGACCAGAAATGTGTGAGATGCAGCAGCAATAACCATTTTCTGGGTCCAGGAACTTCTCTGGTGTTTCTGTTTCAAGAAGGCAAAGAGATGGGAAGATATTCCAGTAATGGCATTATTTCTTGAACAGAAGAAAGTCACAAGATCCGTAGTTTGATGGAAAAAGCCTTCTCCAAGGAACCAACTTTCCAAAGAGTATGTTTAGCTTATTGTCCAGTAATAAACAAAAGGCTGAAGGACAATAATCTTTATCTGCTCGTATACTGAGAATGCATGGCCAAGCCAAAGGGAATGCCCAGCACCCAGTCTCCCATCATTACCTGGACAGCAATCTTCACCCAGTCTCTCACCTATCTCATAAATGTACGTGTGGTAAATAGTCCCAGTGAAGTTACCTTTGGCAGGCTGGATTTCCCAGGGAATTATTCCAAGTGCTCCAGAAAGAGTGTAAGAGGTTACTGTGTCGCCATGGTGCTTCCCATGTCACATTTCTTGTCTCTGTTAGCAAAAAATATCGTCTCCAATCGCAACAACTAGTTTCTGGAAAGGCGATGCATGTGCCGCTTCTGTTCTCTTGGATGACCAACAAGGAGAGTCTCTGGGACCGAAGGGGATGCTTTGATACGGTCAGGCTGAAGAGGTGAGTCCAATGTGGACCTAAAGAGCTAACTCTGACACTAGCTGACTTCAGAGAAATGTGATCCCATTGTTTATCCTCACTTTTGACTTTGCCCAAAATATGGTGAAATATTGAAGGTTGCAAAATTCCATAATTAGGCCTTATGAAATAAACTGAGAAAAGACAGTATTACAGGTGAAAGAAAGAATAACTGAGGAGCAAATATCTTGAGAAGGGATGAAATTCGGAAAACATATGGAGAGACTTGACTGAAAGGAAAGGAAGTTGTTTCCTCAGTTAGTAAAGGAAGGGAAAAATAACATGATAGGCACAATTCTGTGTCCTCACACACAATATAGCAGATGTTTGAGTACATGGTCTCTAGAATCAAGCTGACCTAAATTCAATCTTGACTCTGTCATCAGTTAGCTGTGTGATCATAGCCGAGGTTCTTAAATCTCTGGCTCAGTTTCCACATTTGTAAATGGAGATAATAATAGAATTAATTATGCTATCAGTTAATGTAAGGATTAAATGAGATAATGTATATGTAGCAACTTCCCACAATGTCTGACACATAGTAACTCCTCGACAAATTTTCTCTTTAACATATTATGAATATTTCTTGTGTTATCAGACTTTCTTAAAATACAAAATTCTTCTTGGTTACTTACTACTCTATTGATGTACTCTATGTCCATCCATTTTTGATGACAGCATAACACAGAGGTTAAAGGGGTGGAGTACAGTGGGCGGTAGGGGGCTGTTCCAGAATCAAAATGCCTAAGTTTGTCTTCTGGCTTCACTATGCATCCATGTGACCTTGGATGAGTTAATTAACTTCTATAATCTCAATTTTCTAATTGTGAAATGGAAATGATTATAGATCACTGTTAGAACACATGTGAAATTCTTAGTATATCTTAATGGTGGTGATGATGATTTTCCAAACATCTACGATGTTTCTGATGTATTCCAGTCATATCACTGGTTTTCTAATTTCTAGAAAGTGAGGTTATTTTGTATAAGTATAGGGTTTGCCAGAGAAAGAAGAGCTCTGGTTGGCCAACAAACAGAATATATTTCAGGATTCTGAAAGCTGCAAGTAAAATAAAACTTGTGCTGTAACAAGTAGCATTTAATTTTTTTTTTTTTAGTAAGACTGTGGAATCAAGAAAAAAGTGAGCCACTTCCTTCAGCCCATGCAATTTGCTTACGAAGTAGTGAGACTTCACAACAATCAATCCTATCATTTCAGAGTCATATCTAGAATGTTTACTCTCTACTGGGAATCAGATGCTTTTTAGTGAACCTAATGATTATGTCAGTTTAGGATAAATAAAAGTACACATACATTTATTAATATTTTTTCAAGCTTCAAGCCTGGATATCAGAAATATGACCTAGGACATGTCATGCTGGTTTTCATGTGATCACTAAACTCATTATTTTCCCCAGATATGGTCTTCTATTTGATGATTCAAATACTAATGAATTCAGCATGATATCTACTACTCTCAGAGAAAATCCTGGCACACTTTTATTTATCATCTCAGTTGATGGTATAAGTCTGAGTTCAAAAAAATGTATTCCAAATTCTTTGAAGCTGCATGAGATTTGTTTGCTTTGTCTCCTGCTCCATACGTGAAACAATTAGCATGGATTATATTGCTGTAATATGTTCTAGTATTGTATAGTAGCTGGTAGTCTACCATAGGAGAAAAAGTGCTGTAAAGGGATGATGTACTTTAAAGGATACTAAAAGGAAATTATTCCAACATTTTCAAACAAACTTTCTTTGTCTTAAAAATCATAGACCTGGGAGTATAAAAATAGTAGAAAGTAAAGTGTGGCCAAGAGCAATACCACAAAGATATTTAAAATTGCTGCCTACTAACCAACTGTTGGAGCTAAATTAAGAGGGGGAGTAGATTATGCTTCTTTGCCACCTTCTTTTGATAAGTCTTTTGACAGAAACATTAGTGCAAAGAATTTGTGCCTAAAGATGAAATTTATGTCTACATGAAGTGAAGAACAGGATTAGATTTTTCACTTTCTACAGATCACTGTTTACAATAACCTAGGGTCATAAAAACATCATTTGTAAAGGTAGATCACAAGATAAACTGGCACAATGATATCAACTTGAATGAGAGTATGTTTCCGGGTGGAAGGAGAGGAAACAGAAAAAGAAGGGTGTAAGTATGAAGAGGAAAGCTGTTGGTCAGACGGACAGAGCCAAAAGAAACATAGGGTCTAGCGCTGTGTTCATCGGTGGGTGCCTGTGAGCTCTTCTCTGCGCAGTGCTTTAGCCTGTTTAAATAACTTATGACAGTAGTTACTTGCATCAATACATTTTGTTTACTGTCAGGTCTATGTTCTGTCTTTGTGAATTTCTTTCCTTTTTTTCCCTTTTGAAAAACATCAGTTGTTCCATATTTGTTGGTTTCACCTATTCTACTGATATAAACTGAGGCAGGCCTGCCTCACACACTGCCTGTGTATGTGAATGATGGATGATACCTTGTTTTTGTGTAAACACTTGATAAATATTTGTATATGCAGCCCGCGTCAGACTGTACCTGACTAGATAATGGGCGTCCACTAAACATAGGCAGCCAGCGCCTCCTGCTTTTCAATATACAGCACGTTCGGGTCTTACCTGAGCCTCATTGTTCAAGGAAAGAAAATGGCATAGAAATTAAGAAATGGGAAGGAGTTCCATAGTGTTAGGAACTGACCTTTCTGACTGCTCTTTTGTCAGCTGCTCCTCGCCCTGATACCTGTAAAACAGATCAGCAAGTGTTTGGAGCACATCACCCCTCCTAGAGACCTCAAGGGTTTTACCTATTTCTGAAATAAATTCACACCAGCCCTGGCCTTTGGCTGTCCACAGTGGAGGGCCTGAACCACAAGTCCATGAATCCCAGGGAGGTTACAGGTAGGAAACTGAGAACTCTCCCAAGTTGTATGTAAACTGTGTACTCGTGCATATCTCCAGAGCTTCCTCAGAGTGGCCAGCAGACTCTCAAAGGATCCTTAACAGACTAGGAACTATCACTTAGGTCAATCTTATACCTAAATCTTTCAAGAGTTTCCAGATTTCTAGTCTTTGTTCCAGTAAGGATGCGGGTTATTGGTGAAATCCCATCACATACTTCAATTTGGTGAGATATTTCTTTACACCAGGATTTTATCAAAATAAATACATCAGAAATACCTAATCAACAGGAAAGTAGACATGGACAAAGCCAGTATTTGGTTTCACAGGGCATGGTGGGGTACTGTGGATAATAGGGGAATCAGATCCAACAGGAGAAGGTGCAGTTAATATCAATGATTCTAAAACTTTAGTTTGTATAAGAAGCTTCTAGAACTGGACATGAACTCCTAGAAGCTCCTAGAGTTATGTCTCTAATCCCAGGTACTCAGGAGGCTGAGGCAAAAGGACTGCAAATTCAAGGTCAGCCAGGGCATTGTGAAACTCTGTCTCAAAATAAAAAAGTAAGGCTAGGAAGGTAACTCAGTGGTTGGGAGCTCTTGCCCAGAATGTGCAAGGCCATGGGTTCAATCCCTGTAACTACAAAAACATATAAATACAATGCAGTACTCAAAATAAAAAAGTACAAAATTTGGAGGTGTGGTTTAGTGGCAGAGTGCCTCCTGTGTTTAATCTCTGCTACTGCAAAGCAAAATAAAACCAAATTAGGCTGGTGATACACACCTATAATCCCAGCACACTGTGGGATGAGAAAGGAAAATTACCCATTTTATCCTGGGTAACTTAGCCACTTGGAAAGACCCTGTCTCAAAATGAAAGAAAGAAAAGAAGAAAGGAAGAAAGAAAGAAAGAAAGAAAGAAAGAAAGAAAGAAAGAAAGAAAGAAAGAAAGAGAGAGAGAGAGGGGGGGAAGAAGAAAGAGAAAGAAAAGGAAGAAAGAAAGAAAAGAAAGAAAGAAAGAAAGAAAGAAAGAAAGAAAGAAAGAAAGAAAGAGAAAGAAAGAAAAAGAAAGAAAGAAAGAAAGAAAGAAAGAAAGAAAGAAAGAAAGAAAGAAAGAAAGAAAGAAAGAAAGAGGCACCCTTATCCTTCAGACTGAGGGATGTAGCTCAGTCTGAAGACCCTGTGTTTAATCTTCAGTACCAGGAGAGGAAAAAAAAAAAGAAACCTCCTGAGAGTCTGCTAATTCTTCCAGCTCCTGGTCCCTTCCCAGACATGCTGAGAATTGGGATCTCTGAGGAGGGGACCTTGTCATGCGCATTTTAAGTGACAATTGTAATCCTAATGACTATCAGTAGTTTACACTAGGAGAAAAGTGCTGTAAATGATGCTACTTTTCTGTTTCAGTTTAATTTTTAAAAAACATTTGTTATTAAAGCAGACACTACATACAGAAAAATGCACAGCATGAACAAATAGCCGAATAATTAATCATGTGGGAACACACTGTGGCATCACCATGCAGGTCAGCAAATAGAGTGTCCCAACACTCCAGGTGATGCCTCACCCCATGGCCTCCCCGTGAAGATCGCCCCTCCTTCCTCTCCAAAGGTGCTGCCAGTTTTGGCCTGTTTTTGAGTTTTTTATAAGTGGAATCATACTGTTATTTCGAGTCCAGCATCCAATTCTAGAAGCCATGTCATGTACTTTAAGTTGTTTTATTTTGTTTTGTTTTGTTTTGCAGTGCTGGGGCTAAACCCAGGCCCTGTGGATGCTAAACATATGCTTTGCCACTGAGCTACACCCCCAGCCCCAAAGATGCTGTAATACAATGAGCTGCTAACTGGGTGTTGAAGAACTGAGAAGACAAAAACACTTAAATTATTGCAGATAGCAATCTCAGGATGCTACTACCTCGTCTAGGATGGGGAAACAAAGTGAAGAAGTTGGAATTATTAAAGTTTAGGAGACCAAGAGAAGGGATGCTGTGGAGGTGAAACTCGGACCTCCAAGAGGATGCAATGATGCTTTTTCTGTGGTAATGAAAAAACTGGAACGGATGCTACAGGAGAGAGCAGATCTATTCTTCTTCTTCCTGCCTTGCAGTCTCCCTCTAATGGCCCCTGTGGGTAGCGCCTAGAAAGGAGACAGCTTGCAAAGCAGAAATGTTCTTCAAAGTCTTATCCTGGTCTCAGCATTGCAAAGCAGAGGATGGAAGGACGGACTTGAAGTTGAAAACAACAGCTAGAAATGGGCACAGTTTCCTTAGCTCAGTGTATTATCCTTAGCTCATGTAACATTCTTCTGTGTTAAATGTATCAGTAGTTCCTTTATTTTTATTGCTACATAATATTCTGTTGTATGGATATACCATAATTTATTTACTATTTTATCTTTGATGGACATTTGGATTGTTTGTATTTTTTTCTGTTACACATAATAATGAGAAAGAGTGTTCTTAAACACATTTCTTGGTACATACGTGCAAATGTTTAAGTAGGTACACGCCTAGACATGAAGCTGCTGAGTCAAATATTCAGTTTATTAGATGAGGCCAACAGTTGTCCAAAATGGTTCTAAGTGTGAACACTCTCACCAGTAGTGTATGACAGCGGCCTGTTTCTATTCATACAAATCAACTCTTGATATTGTCAAGTTTTTAAATTGTAGCCAACCTGTTATGAAGACAGCAGTATGTGATTATAGTTTTCATTTTCATTTCCCTGATGATCAAAGACACAGATTATATACATATATTTTCAGCCATTATGGTATCTTTTGTAATGTCTCTGTTCAAGTTTCTTGCACACTTTTCTGTTGGACTATCTTTCTCTTACTAATTTTTATGGATAATTTGTATATACCGAATATGTCTTTTATCAATTATATAAGACTTTTCCTTGCTATAAACTTTCCTTTCCCACTCTCTTAATAAAGAACAGCAAGGCTTAATTTTAATAAAGTACAATGTATCATTTCTTCTTAAACACTAATTCAACTGAGGGCTCTTATTTAAGAAATCTTTTCCTGCTGGGCATGGTAGCACATGCCTATAATCCCAGCACTCAGGAGGCTGAGACAGGAGGTTTGCTGTGAGTTTGAGGCCAACTTGGGCTGCACAGGGAGACCATGTCTCATAAAAAAAAAAAAAAATGGGATGCAGAGTGTGAGCCAAAAAAATGTATACACACTTCAAGGAAAGAAAAACTTGTATAAATATTTTAACACTAAGTTTATTGAGACATGAGAGTAATATAAGTTACCTTTGGCCTCCACAATTATAAGAGGTGCTTAGAATGGTGGCCATCAGCTTCCAGATGTTTATTATTATGGTGAGCTGCTGCTTCGGCAACCTTAGTCATTGAGATTGCTACACATGCATTTTCAGTTTCTTCTCTAAGGGCTGGCAGGGTAGTGGGCTTTCTGTAATATATGACATCCTCTAGGGTCCCCCATATGAGGGTAACATTGTCTGTTGAAAACACATATTACTTTTCTTGAAGTCAGTCTTTCTTTCTCTCCATATATATATATTTCTTTCCTAAGACAAAATCATGAAGGCATTTTCTTAAATTATCTTTTAGATAATTAAGATCTGTGCTGTCCAATGCAGTTGCCACTGGCTGTGTGTATCTATTTCAATTGACAATATTTTAAATTAGATTAAAGATACAGTTTTTCAGTCGTATTAGCTACATTTCAAATGCATAAATGACCAGTGGCTAATGTATCACTGTAAAAGTGTAGAATATCTCTAACAACTTAAACCCTCTGTCGTGCAGCATTGATTTAGTAGTTTTGTTGCTCAGCTTTCACATTTGGATCTATAATTCACCTGGAGTTAAATTTCGTGTATGTATTTTGTTGTAGTCAAGTTTTAATTTTTTCCATATGAGTCTGCAATTAATCCAGCACTATTTATTCTTTTTTCCCACTATTTTTAGTGCTAACTTAGTAATTTATGAAGTCCCCATTTATCTATGGGCCTATTTACGGGTTCTCCATTCTGTCTCATTAGCCCATTTCTCTACCCTAAAGCCAATAAGTACCACACGATCTTAATGACCTCCTTTAAAATGGATCTTGGTATGTGGCAAAGCAACTTTTCCTAACTTCTTCCACTATGCCTTGGCTATTCTTGGATTTTTATGCTTTCATGGGTATTTTTATTTTATTTTTTAAAATATTAAAACAATCTCAAGTGCAAACAGAAAATTTCCAGTACACAACAAAGAACTATTCTCTTCTGAGTCGTTTGAGAGTAAGTTGCCCATTACCCCTAATCAATTCGATGTATTTTTATAAACAAGGAAATCTTGCATAACTTACAGCCATCAAAATCAGGAAATTAACACTGACACATTACTACCATCTAATCTTTAGGTGCCATTTAAGTCCTAACAGTTGTCCCAAGGCTTTAATCTAGGACCTGAATTGAATGGACGTTCAATTCATTAACACTGCCTTTAGCACATGTCTCTTTGGTCTCTATCAACATAGAATAGTTCTTCAGTCTTCTCTTAAATTTTATGCCCTTGACACTTTATGAAGATTACAACCTGGTTCTTTCATAACATGACCTCCAGACTGGGCTTTTTCATGTTTGATCATCATTAGATTCAGGTTATACATCTTTGGCAGAAATATCACAGCGCTGCTGTGCTCCTGCATCCTCTTGGGGGCTCATGATCTTGGTTTGTGCCATTGCCAGCGAGACTAACTCTGACCACTTGAAGCAGGTGGTGTCTGCCAGGTTCCTTGACTATAAAGTTACTCCCCTGCCTCCTAACTTTGGATTGGACATTCTTGGGAAGGTACCTTGGAATTATGTGCATGTGCCTGTTTCTTTATGTTTTCAATGTATTTGTTTATTTATCAGTTTGGATGACAGTTTCTTATTTTACTCAATGGGCTTCAGTCTGCTGCTTCATTATTTATTTTGATGTTCAAATTGCCCCAGATTTGGTTGAACATAGAAATAAACAGACACGTAAATGTGGATGTTGTATTCTCAAATTCTAACATTGTAGCAGAAAATGGCCCCCCCTTGTTGCCCAGGTAACCTCCAGTTTACTTTAGTTTCGGTTATAGTTCCTGTTACTTTTGTTTCCCAGAAACGGCTGGTCACTACAATGCATGGCTGGTCACTATGATACACATTGTACAAACCAATCCCCAGTTGACAAGCCACTTTGCTTCTGTACTTCCTGCTTGCAAACTCCATATCAGCCCTAAATTACCAGAGATCAGTGCCTGACATTTTTTGAGGTCAGGCCTGTCTTTGTTAAGTAAATCTGCCTCCAAATCCTGGGTGACATTTCAGTGTTTCTGTTTGCTGCTGCAACATTTGGGAGGTTGGAGAGTATGGAAACCCCAATAACAGTAAGCACTAATTCCAGGCTGCAGTTGTCCTAATTTGTACGTCAAATTATGTATGTTAAAAACAATGGGTTTACAACTGATGTCTTTTAATTGCAATTCATTAAACAGAGTTCATTTTAGTTTAACCTGTACGTATTTATAACTGTCTTCTCTAACAGTAAGAAACCTGGATGTTGTTGATCTTAGTTAATTAATTATTTAGATGAATCCTGCAGTAAATAGTAAATCTTCTGTTGTCACCGTCAGCCCCTCTTCTCCTCACAGATGTATTCCTTACCTTTCTTTTGTTCCAACACCTATGCTGGGCACGCTCCCTCTCATCCCCACCCCAGTCCTCTTCATCCGTCTTAGGCTGACCCTCAATGCCAGGAGCCCTCCTACTCCACAGGCAGTAGCTTGCCTGGCCTCACTCACAATATGACAACCCACACCTGGCTGACCCTCGTCCCTACCCACACCCCTCTGTGTGAACACCTTCCTCACCCTGCCTTAGAATCTGTACAGGTGAACCAGGCTTCCCAACTCCATGGCCGCCCTCCTCATCTAGCTCAGGCTTCTGCCCTTTGCATTGCACCCACACCCAATGTGGATGCTCTTCTCATCCTGTGTCAGGCTTCATCCTACAAATCTGCCCTTCTTTTGCGCTTGCATAGCACCACCTGCCCTGGCCCATCCCCATGTGTGTGTCTGCCTCACTCAGGCTCCCTTAACTTGTGCTGAGATGTCCTGCTGTACAGATTCCTGCTGGTCTCACATGAGCTCTGACTTCCCACTATGGATCTCCCTCCTTGCTCCTGTGAATGCACTGCTCTGGTCCCCTGTCTGGACCCTAAAATGACCTTCTTCTCCTTTGTGGACACACTCCACCCTGTTCAGACTCCAAAGTCCTGTTCCACGCAACTCCTGTGTATGACACTCTCCTTATGTTACTCAAATGCCAACATTTTTCACCAGGCTGCTGTTTCTACTTTGGACATCGTCCTCACACTTGGGTCTTCACACCAGCACTGAGCTACACTCCCGTTCACCCCCATGTAGATGCACTCCGCAGTATGGTCAGGCTCCAACACCCTCTAGGCCATGAGTCTCTCGTGCCACCCTGGGGATGTTATGGTGCTCAGCTTGCCTAATAGCTTTTGGACTAAATTATTGAAAAAGAAGGGAAAGAAAGGGGAGAAGAAAAAGGAAGAGAAAGAAAGAAGAGCAATCAGTTTGTCGAAGTCCATAAGAATCTTTCTGGGATTTGGCTGGGGTTGCATTGACTTTAAATTTCAACTGGGAAAGAACTGACATTTTTACATTATGGAATCTTCCAGCTCATGGACAAGATATAAGTTATTTATTTAGTTTGAATTTTCTTAGTTTTCTCATTGCTGAGACAAAATACTGGACACCCAAAGTTAAAGGAGAAAAAAAATTTTTTTTTTTATGTGGGTACCGGGAGTTTACCTCAGGACCTCGTGCTTGCCAGGCAGGCGCTTATGCCGCTGAGCTATCTCACCAGCCCCAAGAAAAGGTTTATTTAGCTCAGAGTTTGTACATGTTTCAGTCCATAATCAGTTGGCTCCAAGGCTGGGTGGCATGGCAGAGGGGCATCGCAGAGGAGAAATAGTCCATGGCAAGCATGCAAGCGAGATAAACAATGAAGGGACCTTAGCAGCGTCTTTCTGCCCCTTTTATATTCTATGTAGGCTACCAGGATTAGGGCAGACACCAAACTAATAGGTGGACTGAGTTAGTAATCACTTACCCTTAATCCTAGCGTTGCGCCATAAATCAATCACACACTATAGATCCAGCCACCTCTGAAAAAGCCCCACCTATGACTGCATGAGGCTTTGAGGGGACATCTAGACACAAGGCATAACATTATATTTTGTCTTAGCAATGAGAAAGGTAACTAAGACATCCTGTTATGTCTTACATTAGATTTTTTATGGCATTTGATATATTTCTTGCCTATTTTATATGGTATATTTATGTACATTTTTTCCTATTTTAGTCCTTTAGATTATAGATTGCCCTTGTTTCCAGCAACATTGTTAAACTCATTAATTCTAATAATTTGTAGATTATGTTAAATTTCATATATACATAGTCATACAATCTGTTAATTTTAACAGTCTTGTTTTGAAAAGCTTTTTTTTTTTTTGTGGGTACCGGGGGGTCGACCTCAGGACCTCGCGTGCCAATAGGCACCCGTGCCGCTGAGCGATATCACCGGCCCCTTTTTCGTATGTGGGATCCGGGAGTCGAACTCGGGCCCTCGCGCTTGCAAGGCAGGCGCTTATGCCGCTGAGCCATCTCACCGGCCCATTGAAAAGCTTTTAACATTAGAATTCTTAGAGAAAAATTCGAAGATGGAGGAAGTCTTAAAGAACATCAAAACTAGAGGGCCCTTTAGACAACATCTTTATTCACAGAAATATTCCAAACTATATACAAATATACAAAACCTTTTTGCAAGTGATTCGGGAGGTGTAGAGCCTGGTCTCCTGAAGGTCACCCAGCCACCCCAATCTCATCTAGCTGGATCTATGGCTTGAGGCTAAGAATCTCTGCCAAGTCCTGTTGAACGCCAGGAAACTAAGGCTCTATGTGGTAAGTGATAAAATTTATTATCTTTGAAGCATTGATTCTATGAGTTAAAGGACCAAGACATTTGTTTAGAACAAGCCCTTTTTATGGCTCTTTTACCTCTTCTTTCCTTTGTGTTTTACTCTGAGTCATTATCTATTCTAGCTTCTTGTCAGGAATGCTCTATAATTTATATTTCTTCCTGTACTTATTAGCATAGATCTATAAGGTAATTCCCAATGCAATGGTAACTCCATAAGCAAAGCTTTGCCAGAACCATCCCTCCCCACTCATCCTTACCTTAGTGGGCACCTGTTCGCCCATCACCTACACAACTTTTGGTTTGTTCTAAGTGTTCCATTTCTGCCCAGTACCCAGAATTTTCTACCACTCTTACTACAACACATGTAAAGTAGCATCAGTAGGAAGTGTGGGCCAGGGGAAAATGCTGACTTGGGATCTCCCTTGAGACGTCTTGGTGGCATCTCAAAGATCCTACTCCATAAACAGCGCACTGGATATCCTATCTATCACCTTCATGCCCCAGCCAGTTTTCCATGTCTCAGTAAATGGAATCTGCCTCACATCTATTGCTGAAATCATGAATCTGGAAGTCATTTGTAACTCGACACTACCTCTAACTTCTGCACTCAATTCTTTAATTTTACCTACAAAGTATATCTAAAATCTGCCCATTTATTTGTCCATTTCCACTGACACCTAATCTAAACCATCATATCATATCTTGCTAGACTTCTTGTAATAGCCTCCCAACTGGTCTACTTCCTGCCTGATTTCCTTAAAGCAGCTTCATTCTCTTCCAGAATGGTATACCAGATCACACCACTCTCATGTTTAAATTCCTTTTATGGGTTTCTAACACCATCAAAATAATCCAATCTTAATGCAATGATCTGTAGAGTACTGCCCCTCTCCACATAGGTATGGCATTTTCCCCCTATATTGATGTCATTCTGAGTACTTTGTTTCATTCCTGGTACAAATCAAGTTGTCTATAGCCTTTTGATCTTTATGAGGTGCTCACCTGGATGGATGGAGCTCTTACCCCTAGTTCACAGCTCTTCTCACAAGTCATAATGATATACAAACTTGCCAATGACATCCTTCCCCCACTTCCACCCAGACTGATCTCCTTAAGGGCAGGGGCTCCACCTGTTTTCCTCAGCAGTATGTACCATATATATTGGGGATGTAATAGATGCTCACTATGTATTTTTAGAATATGTGTTGGAATGTTATTGTAAAATATTAATCTGCATTTTCTCCTGCAATCTGCCTCTCCCACCCCCAAATACATCTCAGGGGGAAAAAAACCACAGTATCTTTCTCCAGCTAAACCTAGATCTGGAGACTTTAGGGGAAGACTGCTGGGAATTCAAATAGAAAGGAAAGCAGCTCTTAAGCTATCCAAGCCAAGATTTTGGTCCCAACAATAGATACATAAGAATTCTCAAGAGTAAATTGACACCATTTTCTGCAAAAAAAAAAAAAAAAAAAAAAAAAAAAAGAGTGGGGACGAAAATTTTATGTAGAGATGAGAGCTGGAGAGGCAGCAAATGAGCTGAGTGCTGTGGGTAGGTTTCCCAACCTCCAGCCCCAAACTTGTGCTTACCCTTGGGGTGCATAGTTAGAAGGGATCTGGGCCTGCTTCCTGGCGAAGGGCAGGAACAAGGGCAAGGTCCCTGATTTTCCCTGCACAGAGCTAGCAGGGTGTGGGTAGGGTGGTTGCACACAAAGGGACCTCCAGGTTGAAATGAGGAAAGCTCCTGTTCCATCTCAGAGAAGGCTGGTGGGGACTGATGCCCACAGCTGGGGAGATAAAACAAGGCCATGGACCAGTGAGCGAAGATTCTGAGGACCAAACTCCTTCTCCATGAGGACATAATGCTACCCTTCCGCCCTGAAGTTTAGCAGAGGGTTTCCCAGAATGAGAGGTGAGGGCACTGCTGAGCTGACTGATTTCCAACCCAAAATGACCAAGTCTATATTACTTTTGCTAGAAAACATGAGAACTCAAAGCAAAACTTAATATAAATTCTAGAAAAATAAGTAAATTTACTTTTTTGTTCTGCTCGCCTGGGTTTTATGGCTTAAAAATGTTGTTCAGACAACCAGTGAATTAATGCCTGACATCTTCCAAAGCAGGAATCCTGTTGTCTGTCTCCAACAAGTTACGTGGATTTCCCTACTGCTAAAGGTGATTGGATGTACACCTGCAAGCTTTTTTATTTATGTTTTCATGAATTTCTAATGTGTTCCCTATGTGATATCAAGCCTTTTGAATTTGAGAACTGTGCCTTCCTTCCACTTCAGACTCTCCACGATGTTTTACACTGTGGTTTTCCCGAGACCTCTGTACATATTTTTAAATGCCTTATTGGCTTCTTCCAGTGCTTATTTTCCTTCCTTTTTCTGACTTTGACTTGTAGTTGTAAAATTCCTTTTTGAATTTTATTTTTCTTTTCTTTAAAAAATTAGGGCCGGTGATATGGCTCAGCAGCATAAGTGCCTGCCTGGCAAGCGTAAGGTCCTGAGTTAGACTCCCAGTACCCACATAAAGGAAAAAAAGGGCCGGTGATATCACTCAGCAGCATAAGCACCTGCCTGGCAAGCACGAGGTCCTGAGTTCGACTCCTGGTACCCACATTAAAAAAAAATTAGTCTAGTGTTGATGCTAGGAGCAGGGCAGATATACCAGGAATAGAGGCAGTGCCCATGATACCCAGTTGAGCATGAACTTATACAGTCAGGTGCGCTGGACGGCTCTGTCTTAGTCTTTTTTCTGTTGCTGTAACTGAATATCCAGTAATTTATAAAGAAGAAAGTTTTATTTGGCTCACAGTTGTTCTTTGTTTTGTTCTGTTGCTTTTACCAGGAATTAAACCCAGGGCCTTCACAATGAGCAACATCCCCAGCCCTTTTAAAATTATTTCTATTTTGAGACAGTCTCCCTAAAGTGACCATGCTGGGCTGGAACCAGGGATCCTCCTGCCTTAGCCCCACCCCCAAAGTGCATCACTGTGCCTGGGTTGGCTCACAGTTTTGGCAGGTGGGGAATTTAAGATTGAATGGCCACATCTGGTGAGGTCATTCCTGCTAGTGAGGACTCTGCAGAGTCCCAAGGGGCCCAGACATCACATGGTGAGGCAGAACAATCTTGTTATCTTCGGTAACATCCCCCTTTTATAAAGCCACTAATGCCCCATCTTCATGGCCTCATCTAATCTTTATTATCTCCCAAAGACCCCACCTCCAAATACCATTAACATATGACACGAGGATTACGTTTGAACATAAATTTTGGAGGGGACAAACACTCAGACCAAAGCAAATGCTGCTGCTACCACTTACGGACTTGTGACCTGGGATTTGGATATCCAGGATCTGGCAATTAGTGATTTGTGGCCAAGTTAACCCACTGCTTTTGTATGAGCTCATTAACTGTTTTTGTATGACCCTTGAGCTAAGAATGGTTTATATATATATATATATATATATATATATATATATATATATATATTTTTTTTTTTTTTTTTTTTTTTTTTTTTTTTTTGGTGGGTACCGGGGGTCAACCTCAGGATCTCGCGCCAGCAGGCTCCCGTGCTGCTGAGCAATATCACTGGCCCTTTTTTTGTATGTGGGTACTGAGAGTCGAACTCAGGACCTCGCACTTGCCAGGCAGGCGCTTATGCCGCTGAGCTATCTCATCAGCCCTAGTTTGTATATTTTTAAATGGCTGAAATAAAACAAACAAAAGGAAACCACAATGTTTTGAGGGATGTGAACGCTACATGAAATTCACATTTTAGTGTCCATAAATAAAGTTTTACTGGATAGAGCCAGTATCCATTGTTGGTTTACCTAATGTCTTTGATTGCTTTTACACAACAACTGTAGGATTGATTATATGCACTGGCACAACAGAGAACACATAAGGCCTAATATATTTATTCCCTGGCCTTTACAGGTAGTCTGTGTCAACACTTGTCATACGGAGGCAGGAGGAGGGGTATTGGTTGGATAGTAATTGCTACATTAGAGGGTTTTTGTAAGGATTAAATGAATACTGGAAATAAAATATGGGACTGTGCCTGGAATACACTGGTGCTTCAGAAATGATTCCCTTTAACCAAGGCTGATCATTGAACATTATCACTTTTGCTTCCGAGACGGCTTGAGAGCACAGTGTAGCACATTAGTGTAGTCTGATAGATGGACAAGCTAAACATACTTCATGTTCTGCTTAGAAATACCTTTTCATTAATGAACCTCCTGGAAATGTGCATGGGATTAATTCAAACCCAAGTGCTTCCCCATTAATCTGATAAGTCCCTTGCACATCACATAGAAATTACACAACAGAGTTTAACCATGTATGGGTAACAACACAATTGCAAGTTTGCTTCCAAACTGTTCCCATGGATCCAGGAGATGCAGATTGAGGGAGGAAGCATCTCTCCTTTGCCTTTCCAAGACAGCCCTAATTCTGGACCCTCTCCCGAAGTGAATCCTGTGCCTCAGATAATTCTATGCTCTTCTGGCCACTAGAGAGCACTTTGAGACTAACGAAGCTCATTCCGTGCCCGGGCCTCCGTTTGAGCCCTGGTCCCCCGTGATTGAGGGGCGGCGTATCTCCTCACTGTAACATCTAGCTACCAGCCATGGCTCACAAATAGCCATCAAGGCTGATGGATGCATTTTGTGAAGCTCAGTGACCTGTAGTAGTGATAATGAAGTATTCTGATGCTCAGATAACATTTTATTCTGTCACTATGGTTTTCTGCCTCTAGTGACATCACCTAATTTGTACTGCTTTACAGCGCATTTCTAAGGCAAGCATTTTCACCAGGGTCCCTGTTTCCTTATTGCTTCTACTTTTTTCTGTCAGACTGAATTTCTCTCAAAGAGAAAATATTGCTTGATATTGATTCCAGTGCATGAGATAATTTCAGGTTCTCACTCTGCAGTTCATCCAAAGCCTTGTTTAAAATCTTGAAGAGGTTTTCCAAGGCTAAGAGGCATAGTTCAAAAGAACAGTTCTTAAATGTGTTTAAAAGACTCTTGGCTACATTTTCTGATCTTTCATCAGCAGTTTGCACTGATACACTTTCCATTGTTATTACAACTGAACCATATCATAGGGAGTTGTACCAGCAAGACCATCAAGTTTTCTAAAAAGCTATAAAGCTTTGATATTTTCTGGCCTATTTCTTACTGTGCTCTTAAAAATGTTTTGCTTCTGCTGAGCCAAATGTGTACCTCCAAAGGCAAACGCAGTGAAAAACTCTTCAAGCATCCCAGTTACTGCTGCAATATCTATTTATACAGCAGTAGGATGAGCTTCTGTTTGGATGTAGCTTCTGTATGGTAGGCATTGCAAATGAGTAATACCGACCTTCAGCTGGGCTTTGGCCCATCAGTGCTGGGGTCTGGCTGTGGATATGAGAAAAATCCGCTTTCCTGACCACGCTTATGAGCATTTCCCCTAGCCATTCCATTCTGGTGTTATTGTTTGCATCAAAGAGAAATCAAAGGCATCAGTTCTAGCCATGATTCCTCGACAGATGGAGGTGTTTATAAGGATAGGTTTTCAGGGGATTTCTTTGATGTTTTAAAAAATCCTAAATAATTTCTCCCTCTTTTGAATGACACTTGACTTTCAAGAAAAGAATATTTCTGCATGTGAAATGTCAGCTCTGTCTAATAATAACCTACTTAATGTGCCACGAAAATCACTAATATAATTTGCCACCATTTTTATAAAATGAAGTTCTCGCCTCGTAAGAGTGCCGGCTCATAGAAGCTGGCTAGAACAGTGGCAGGCTGTTACAAACACAACTAGATTGCTTCAAAATGAAATCATAGTCCTAGATGTAAACTTGCTACCTCACCTTCAGCCAACACACCCCATTTATACTGCGACATGAGAACAGCAAGGGAGTGAATAGCCCATTAACAAAGACTTTCAAGAAATATACTCCTCTGGGTTTCACAGGAGCCATGAATATGAAAACATAAAGGAGTGGAAACTAAGATAAGGAATTACATGGGGGTATATGCGTTATTGTGCAGATATTGTTGGTTTTCAGCAGCCAGATTGGTCATTAGCTATAAGTCTCTAAGGCAGATCCTGCCACTTTCTTCTCCAGTCCTGGAGGTTGTCTCACGTTCTCTTATTTATTTCATGTGCTGCTTTTTGTGTGGGTGACAAGATAGAAGACATTTATCTAAAAAGTAATATTAGCCCTGGAATTTCAACAAGGTTGGAATTAAATAGTACAATCATATATGTGCATACAATTGTATATAGTACGATTGTATATGTGTGTACGTGTGTAGATTTATTTGCCTGAAACTCCTTGGTTCTCAGAGGCTGTGATTATTTTAAGTGCACGTGAACATTCCATATTTAGAAAATGCAAAGAGATGGCACTCCTTGTCTGGGCTTTGTTCCAGCATCAACTACAGGTTCCTTCTGATGGGATTTCTCCCTAGGTTGTACAGGACTATAGTTAGAGCAATCTCTTATACCAAGGTTGAGATGCAAATGATTCTGTAGGTCTGTGCTGGCTTTTATTCTGTGTACCTTTTATATGTCGTACTTCTTTCAAAAACGAAACTGGGTATAAGCTGAAGATGATGTTAAGTAGAAGTAATAGTGAAAGGAGCAAGTGTCCGTAACCTACTTCCTAGGTGGGCAGAAAGTTTTTTGTTTTTTTTGTTTTCGGTGTTTGTGTTTGTTTTTCTTTGTGTTTTTGGTGAGAGACACAAAAAAATTCATGGCCTGTGTTGGGGCAGCTCTTTCATTGTTGTTTTACATTGCTACTTAACCATTAAATATTGCATAATTCCTTTCTCTCTGGCAAAAAAAGATAGAAGAGAAAGGCTGCCGATTTGGTTTTCTTTGTGCTCCTTGAAGGCTTCACAGAATGCCTTCCAAAGAGGCTCACAATAAACAGTTGCGGTTTGATTCATAGATCCTAAGGCTGTTTATGAGCACTGTGGCATGGAGGAAGTCGCCCCAGATCGGCCATGTGAACAGGAGCAAGCCAAGTAATCTTTCTGGGCCACTATTTCCTCATCTGTAAAAAGAAGGGGCTGGACTCAGTGATGGCTAAGGTCACTTCCAGCTCTGTAAATTCTATGCTTTTAAAAAATGCTCGGATCCTGAAAGGAGAACATCTTGGGTTTCCGGACAAAAGAGCCCAGGGTATATTTATGTTTGACCTCCTACCACATTCTGACTTTCTACTCTAATGAATCCGAGTTTATTCTTCACTGAAATGGCTCAGCTCCAGGAGCCCTTGGTGTGATTCTAACACTGTGTAGATATTGATTTTTCTTGCAGGATAGTGGTTACTGTAACCACCACACTATTAAATCTCTCTCCTTTTCGTAAGGATGATTCTACCAGTGCTGCCCCACTCCCTTCCGTTGATATTTAACTCAATCCAGGGCTAATTTGAAGGGAGCATTACTAGGATCACAATGTCTTAAAATGCTTCCTGGCTGACAGCTTTCTCCCTTTTGTCATCTTAGAGCTATCTATCAAACACTGCAGCACACAGAGGTGGTCAAAGATTGGACTAGGCCTTCGTACTGCCGCTTTCTCCTTCACCTCCTCAATGGCAGTTTAGATTTTCTTACTGTGAATAGTGTCAACTGTTATTCAAACAGGATAGGCTTCCTTCCTTATTTTGTTGTTCAGGTCTGTAGAAGATACCTTTTACCTCATGGCACTAATAACAGATTGCTGTTGTTAGGACAGGACCACAGATGTTACCCTCAATATACACACCCTTGGGGGGCTGCAACACTAAAATATTATTTTGACTCTTGGCCTCTCATTTTAGAAGTTCACCCCCCAGTGAGCTTTCCTGTTAGCGAAGGGAAGGCACAGCATGTCAAGCAGGTTATGATAGCCATTAACTTCCAAATAAAATTTAACAGGGGCTTTCATTCACAATTCTTAAGCATTTGCCTTGTTACACCAGTTAAAATATACACTTCAACATGAGTGGTGACTCTGATGTCAATAAAGAATTCTATATCCAGAACCATGATACTTCGTTGACTCCCTTCAGGAGATGCCACGGTGACCCCAGAGTAGAGGGTGTAATTTAATGAGATTGTTAATATTTCTATAAAACCAGCAATCTGATAAATACTCTTTAGGTTGGGACTTCCACAGGACTGGCATAAGTGACTGTTCCACACAAAGCATTATCTTTTCTTGTACAACACTGAAAGCTTACATGCTGCTTGACAAATTTGAATTTTTAAAAGCAGGAATGATTGGCACTTGGTAACTTACACAGAAATATAAAGTGGTACAAGAAAATTGCCCATTTCTTTTAGATTTACATTTTATGTTTTTTTTTTCTTTTAAGAAGTGATAAGACATGTAATTTCCATCAACTTCAACCAGTTATGTATGAAAGAGGCTACAAGTTCAGCTCTGTAGAGGAAAAGCAAGTCATGGAGAGAACGACATACTGAGAACAGGCAGACAGCCTTCACCACTGCCTTCAGCTCTGGTGCCATAAATGGTCAGTTTCCGGCCAAGATCAGAATCTGAAGAGTCAGATTCTTTCCTCTTGAAAACAACTCTGTTCTCCCTCAGTTTCCTGACTCACCAACCCCAACATCTCACCTATCAGTTTTTTCCCCAGGTCTGTTAAACTCGAGGAGAACAAGGAGGCAAATACCTCACAGTGGTATATAATAGGAGTTAACGAAGACTTCTCTTTATTTGTTGGATGCTCCAAAGAATTCAGCATAAAGCAATTATTTTTTATTAACAGAAACTCTATTTTAGGAATTCTGATTTTTTTCTGTCCTCTATTTAGGAATCCTGATTTTTTTTTTTTAATTCTGTTATGTCAATTTGCAGTCTGTATGCCTTTCATTGAATACAGAAAAATGACCTTATGCTTTAACATACATATAAAAATGTGTATGTTGCCAGGTGTAGTGGTGCATGCCTATAATCCCAGCACTTGGGAGGCTGAGGCAGGAGGATCACCATAGGTTCGAGGCCAGCCTGGGCTACAAAGTGAATTCTAGGCCTGCCCGAACTGCATAGTGAGACCCTGTCTCAGAAAGAAAGGAAACAAACAAACAAAAAAGTATATGTTGTTGAGACCACATTTTTTTTTCTTAGAATTTTCATGAACTTTTTTTTTTTTAACAGACAATAAAATCTGCCCTTACTTAAGGTTTAAACAATTTCCTCCAGTTGGACTGTAGCATAGAAACACAAACAACTATTCCTTTGAAAAAGAGCAAAAGTGATATTTTCCTTCTACATACAACTGTTGAGCTATAAAAATAAGTTTTTGGTCCTCATGACAAATTAAAACTAAAGATATTTCAATATTTATTATGTTAATTGGGGCGGCAATGAGGTTCATTTATTCCGCCTTTATTGGGGAGGGGTAAGAATTGGTATATCTTGTTTATTGTGGTATTTGCAGCACTAGCACATGACAGAGAGCAAAAAAATGACTGAATGAATGTTGATTTTACAGACTCCAAGCATTTAAATACTTCTGAAGGTCACTTAGGTAGTAGGAACAGAAAAGTTAGGATTCAAAGTTTGGTCTGACACCAAGCCCTGTGTCCTTTTTCCCCACAATAAACCTGATGCACAGTTTGGCTCTTCCCAGGCTCCCTGCCTTTGTTTCCCCAGTAACATCACATCCTTTTCTTGGCAAACAGAAGAGGTGCGAGTTGTAAATGGTGTCTTGGTAGGGCAGATATCCATTGATACCATCAAAGTCCCTTCCAAGGTCGTCCAAGAAGAATTTTATCTTCAGTTCTACCTTTTTAAATCTGAGTGCCGCACTTCCAAGATACCAAACTATATTCTAAATTATGCAATAGATGAGACATAGATAAATGTAGTCCTGTTAACAGAGAAGCAAAGCCAAAGCCTATGACAATAGTCCTTAAGAACATGGTGTTCAACCTATGTGAAATACTCTCCCCTTGATAGATATGGCTGAAAGCATACCAAATCTGTGTGCCTGTGGTAGGTGAAGAAAGATCCTCAATTATACCCCAAAATAAAAAGTATTAGCAAGAGAGATTTAACACCTACAGTCACACTCATAGTTACAAGGTGTCAATGAGCAAGATATACCAAGGAATGTATTTTTCCCCCTTGGCTGCTTGGTTTCAATGTTGAATATTTGAAACCTTAAGTTGTGAAACCATGAATCAGGAGGGTTTCCTGTATTGTGAATAATGTCATCTTTAAGATGAGCGACTTCCAGTGAAATGCAGGAACATTCCTGGTAATGTGTTAGCAGCAAGCAGGATCCTGAATTTATTGCAGGGGGGGAGTGTGAGAGTTGACCAAAATGGAGAATGATGAGAAGTAACTAAATTATGTATGACAGACTTTACAGAGCAGAGGAAGGAAGAGAGCTTAATGATGCTGTGGTTGAAGCACCAGCAGCAATTGGTGATGTATTGGGTCGTAGGCTGGTAAGAAGAGAAATCGATCTATGAAGACCCAAAGACTATAGATGAGTGTGACAAAAACCAAGTGCGGGGGGCGGGGCACAAAATGTAATGCATTTTAATGGCAACGCAACAGTCAAATCAAGTCAACTTGACATTGAAAATCATAATCTATGTAGCTCTTTCAAGCCTGAATTTCATCAAGGAAAAAAAAAATAGAGAGATCTATAGTTAATGATGAAATAATTTTCCCTTTTGCTTTCCCGGCATCTACTGAGCAGTACATCATTTAATTATTGAATCTACAGGCTGGACCATGGAAATGAAGAATGATGTGTCTGCTGTAGTGAGAAATTAGATAGAACCAACTGTTTATTCTCATCATTCTTCCTCCGTTGGGCTAAATTAATACAGTTAACAAGCTTTCGTTTGGATTAGCAGTTCAGATCTGGGATGTGCTGATCAGAACTCATGACTATTAGAGTAGCTGTTATTTACGGAGTGCTGGCAGTAACATCAGCCCTACGTGGAAAACAGAAAGGGGTTCTTTTGTCATTCTTTGCACTGGTACCAATGTCCCACCAGACTTGGGGGCGAAATGTTTGAATAGGGTAAATGAAGTTCAAAAAATCAGATTTAGCTCCTTGAGGCACATCACCTCAGACAGGTTGTCTTTTCTATTTGCCCGGTGCCTTGTTTTTCTGATTTAAAAAAAAAAAAAAAATTGTAAGAAAACCTATACAATTTTAGTGGACAAACTTTATAACAGGAATATCAAGCGCAATGTGTGTGCTAGGTGACAAACACCTCAGGCCCTTCCACACAATTTGAGTAGACGCTAAAAGCCAGTCAAGCAAAACGCAAATGCAAATGCAGCTTCGAGGCATCTGCGCCTCTAGGCGGAGCCCCTCCAAACAAACCGCTGCAACGCGGAGCTGCGGGGCCGCCCCGGCCCAGGTCCCCGCCGGAGGCCGCCGCACAGCGGGCGCACTCAGGAGGCCCAAAGCAGGTCCCTCCCCTCCCCGCCCCTTTCAGTTTCAGGGCACTGGGTTCTTTGGGTCTTTTAGTCACACATAATACATACTTATAGTACAGAAGCTAATGGTAGAGGGGGTGTGTGTAAAAAATCACCATTACCCACAAAAACGACCCAGCCCTCAGCCGGGGTGAAGTCGGAGCCCGGATGGGGAGGCGTTGGCGGGACGCGGCACGGAGCGCAGCCTCGGCGGGCAGGTCGCGGCGTCGGGGCGACCTCCTAGCGCACACCCCGTCAGCAGCGCAAAGAGTCGAGGGCAGACCCTACACCCTGAACCCCAACAAAGGGGCCCGGCCACCGCGGCAGCAGTCGGCGCTCTGGCCGTAGAACGCCCCAGGAGAACCGCCGGGAGCGCGCACAGAGCCCGCAGCCTGCGCCATCCGCGGGTCGCGCGCCCGCCCCGCCCCGAGCGCGCGCCCGCCGGCCCGGCCCGCTTCCCGCCAAGCGGCGCCCCGCCCTCTCCCGACGTCCTTTGCTCGGGCGCGTGGCGGCGGCTGCGGTGGGGTCGAGCGCCAGCCTGTAGGTCCGGGGAGGCGGCACCGGAGGATGGGCGGGGGCCAGCAGAGCGGGTGCGCGGCCCGCGCGCCACGTGGCGCCGACTAGGATGCTGGGCGCCGGCTTCCGGGGGCTCGGGCGCCGCAAGCCCCGAGGGAGCGCCTCCCACCTCCGCGTTAACCCGGCCGAGGGGCACACAGGGGCGGCGGCGAGGACTCGGCGAGGACTCGGCCTCCGCGCGGCCGCGCCAGGTTAATCTCGCGGCGTGCGCCGCGGCCACTGCCAGGCGTTCTCCTTGGCGATGGTGGAGTGGAGGGACGCGGTTCTGAAAGTCTGAAAATAGCAGTCCGGTCTGGTACCTCGCGTTGGGCGGGAGGAGCGAGGGTTCCGCCCGTCCTGCGCTGCATCTTCCTGAGCTAGGTGTATCTGAGCCTCAGTACCCACCCGGGGCTCACGCGGCTCCGGTGAGCGTTAGACCACGCGCCGGTCAAGCGCCTGGTGGAAAACTCTTTTTCTACTTGTCTTCCTCCCCCCGTTCCCCCTTTTCACCCTCCTGTTAGTCGGTAGTACTTATTTGTACAGCCTTATGGATGCGAGCCTTTAAACCGGGCGAAAAGCTAGTCCCGACCAGCATCTTATGTCTTCCTACACTTGATCTTAGCCGAAACTTCTCAAAATTTGGGCGACCGAATGAGTTGGTAACCACGGTTTCTGGTACCAGCCTGTTCACTGCATGCTAGTCTTGAGCGCTGCACTGTAGCATGAGGTTAAAGTCTAGACCTTGAAGTGCAAGTTTGGGAATTCTCACCTTCCTTTAAACCAGACATCCAGGCTTTCTCAGTGATCTGAGAAATTGAGTGATCTTGTGTTGCCCTCCTTCCTTCGTTACCCTGGTTTCATTCTTTTTCAAAGGACCCTCTAACTGGACTAATCGGCCCCCTTCAGGGGTCTCTGTGTCGTAGAGACCGCCTGCGCCTGCTCTGAGTAAAACCCGACTTAACAGAAAGCTGGCTTCAGTACCAGTGCTTGTCAGTGTTTCTTCTCCTTGGATTCTGTCCTCAGTGTTGACACTTCGGACCTATCTGGGGAATCTAAGGGGGGAAAGAAGGAACAAACTATCTGACTACTGTCACAACTGGGACAACTTTATATGTTATCTTTGGAGTCCAGTAGGCATGGCTAATACTTTCCTATGTGACTTAGGGCAAATTCCATTCCCTAAATTCTGTGAGTGTAAGGTGGGATGTTACCACCTCTTGGGATGAGGCTTGAAGGAGATAACGTGTAAAAACTTCAACAGTGTCTAGAATCTATTAGATGATCAGTAAATACTTCTTTTCTGTTCTCCTTTTCTCCTCTGCTGACTCCTGTTTATAAGGGACGAAGGAAAGAAAAATTTGTGGACTAGCCATATGTTGTAACTCAAAGAAATATCCTGTTAGCAGTAAATAGATGAAATAAATGAGAATGTGAAGCTATGGGTGCCAAATCCAAACTTCTGAAGTAATAAATATCTTTAAAGTTTTTCTTAAGACCAGAGACTGTCTGGGGTCCAAGTTTTGTGATTTCTGATTGAGAAATGTAGCTGAAGTTGACTATTTAGAGACCAGAGTTCAGTGTGGTGGACTGAATTGGAAAGCAGATTTACCAAAATGCTCCTCTCAACATTTTGTCCTGTTTTTCTTCTAGACCCAACATGAGTGAGGTTTCCTGCAAGAAACGGGATGACTATTTGGAATGGCCTGAGTATTTCATGGCAGTGGCCTTCTTGTCAGCACAGAGAAGCAAAGATCCAAATTCCCAGGTAAATGGATTTCATAGGAGAATGGATACTTGGAAAGAGATACCCACAAATTGAGGAAATTATGAAAAGGGAACAGCTGTCAACTTAAAGGTGCAGAGTGTGTTTGCTGCCTTACCTGCTGTATTTCTGCATGCTTACCTGTTCCTGTAAGAGGCTTTGGTTCCCTTCAGTGCTCCCCAGTGCTAGACCAACCATTTGTAGTCACCAGGCCTTTGGGCCCATTTCCCTGTAGGTTGGAGCCTGTATTGTGAATGCAGAAAACAAGATTGTTGGAATCGGGTACAATGGAATGCCGAATGGGTGCAGTGATGACCTGTTGCCTTGGAGGAGAACAGCAGAGAATAAACTGGATACCAAATACCCCTATGGTAAGGCGTGTTTTTATTTCATACTGCTTAGTACCATGGCCAGGGGGTGCTTCCTTTAAAAAGAGGGCCAGAAGGTATTGTCTTTCTTTTCAGTTATCACAGGTCCTATTGAACTACCTCCATCTGCTGTCCCTGTCTCTGAGTTCCAGAGGAGCCACTGGTGGGAGTGTGGTGGTGGTCACACAGCTGGACCCTGACGTCCTGGGCTCTGATGCCTGTGGTGGGCTCGGTGTGCTTCACTGGCAGCCTGCTGGCCCGTGCAACACCAGAGCATGGATGCAGGCTGCAGCCCTTTTCAGAGAGAGCTGGGGGTTGTGTGTGGGGACTCTGTAGGTGGGTTCTTTACTCTTGGGAAGCAGGATCAGCTCACTTAAGTGCTGTCAGGGCTTTGCTCTAATGAGAAGCGGGCTTCTTTCAGCCTCTTGCCTGATGAGATCTCTGGTTCAAGCTCATGTCTGGGAAGCAGGAATCAAACTTCGAGCATCCATCCGGAGATGGGTGATGCAGTGGCTTCTTCTGTTGAGCTACTTGCAGGGGCCTCTGCAATCCCATTGTAGTCTGTGGTCAGACCAAAAACCAGAGGTATGAAAAGGAAAACCTCTGGCTTAGTTCTCTAGATTTTCAGCTTGAAATTAGGAAAGAACAGTTTTTAGAATTTGTGCCTGAGCCCAGGGGAGAATGCCTTCAGAGATTATCCGGGAGAGAGAAATCTTTTCCTTTTATTCCCTAAAGAATATGCGATTAATGCTATGAAAGGGACAAATTGGATTGCTTATGTTAGTTGGTAATTTTTCATGATGTTGGGCCCTCTGTTTATGTCTGAGAATGAACAGACTGGCTCTGTTGGAGGTAAAGTAGATGAAGGCCATTCAAAAGAGAAAGATTGTGCCTTCAGGAAACCAAGTTCAAGGCATGATGTAAGACCTTTCTTCTTTGTTGACTCTTCCCTGGTAGGTTTTTCCTCTGGGTTTTTCTCATGAAGAATTCCAAGTCTACATTTAGTCTAATTTATGCATTTTTACTAATGTTCTTGAGCCTTAATCATGTTAAATAAGCCCCATAAGTTTATTTTTAAACTGCTTATGGGCAAATCCTCCATATTTGAGAGAAAAAGAAGAAAGTGCTTAGCAGTAGAGAAAGAATTGAGAAATTGAGAGTAGAGACAATTACAGAGCACTCAGGGTGTTCATGGTACAAAATATAGTTTGGCGATTAAGGAGATTTAATAGTTGGATAGTCAATTTAACTTCACCCTGGTAGGAGAAGGAAGAGCAAGATCAAAATTGGGAAAATGTAAAACTGTCTTCTCAGCCCCAGCTTTATAGCTGATGATAGTGACTTATGTGAAAAATGTGCTAATCTATTTCAGAAACTTGGCCATTCTTATTTTGATTGTGTAATTTTTTGAAGGCAAGAAAGAAAGGAATGATTAGTTGTTTTGAAGCTTATGCAAAAATAATTTTTCACAATATAGTTCAATATCCCCTATAAAAATAGCGAAAGCAAAAAGGTCGATATGTTAAAGATCTACATTAAAATATATGACTCACCGAATCAAGACTGTGAAATATTGGTCCTTGTGCGGAGCGCTGATATGGATGAATTCTTAGGAGATGTCAGTCTGTCGTACGCAGGCTGGTTGCAAAAGATCCCAGCGGATGGTCCACTGTAGAAGGATTCTCAGTAGTCACTGAGCAGCTCTCCCTGAGGGACCTGTGCCTTCTTCAATCACAGTGAGCCCCAGGCAGAATTGTAGCAGTGACCTAGAAGCCAAGGACTTTGCACTACATTTGCAACACTCTCCCCTTCTCTGTGCTCTGTAACTTCTCCAGTAACTGGATATCTTATGAGACATTGCCTTTTGTCCAAGTTGGGGAGAGTACCTTTCAGAGCTATTTTCCTGAAGGAATTAAAACAACAATAACAACAAAACCACGGAGGCATTTATCCAGCTACACTGATTGTTTTTTATTGAATAGCTGCTGAGTTTCTGGGCACTGGTTGTCTGCATTATTTTTTATCATCTGTATGATACTTCTAGGTTTTCAAAGCTCTTTGCCTCACTTATCATTTATTCATTTTATCTGTAGCTATGTTAGAATGTAGACAATTTTCCTTCATGAGAGTATGGTTGTAATTTGATGTACCATAAAAGTTGTAGAAGGTATTAAATGATTTTTAAAAGGCATTTAGTATTACTGTTGTCATAATGCATGTAAGGATGGGCTTTATGTCTAAGTAACAGTGACTTTGTACACTGTACTGTCCCTGTCTTTTCAAGGGTTTTCAAACCACAGAGAGATGTTTGGATTGCCTGGGATGTAGTAGAAATGTCTGTTGATGATTAGCTAAGATACAAATTCCTTTTTTTGTTTGTTTCTGTTTCATGAGTTTAAAAATTATTTTTAAAAAATAAGATGACAGTGTCTGAAATTGCATGGGTGTTTTTCTTCACCTACATTAGTGGTGACTGAGCTGCTGTATCAGAAAGAATAGTCGTAGGTTGTGCATTAATCCCTGTAAGGGATCTTTAGAGGTCACCTGGAGTTCTAGGCCGATGATTCTTAACTCTTAAATAAATAGGACCTTTTGTTAAACATGAAAAAGCTTTCAGTATCTTTAGAGTGAGAAAATCCTCCATGACAAGAAACTGCTTCATATCATTAAGACTTGACATTTATCAGATCTTTATTAATCAGCATTTATGTGCGTTTGGAAAATGTTTTGTGCTAGACATGGTATTTATTCAGATGTGGACCATGCTAGGCCTCTTGCAGTACCTTGGTAATGCCTCAAGGTTCAGAGCCCACAAGGACTAAGCCTACCTATTTCCCTTTTTTTTTCCTCTTTTTTTTTTTTTTTTTTTTTTTTTTTTGTTTTGTTTGTTTTTTTGAGACAGGGTTTTGCTCTGTAGTCCAGGCTGGCCTTGAACTCACTGTGTAGCCCAGGCTGGCCTCGAAGTCGTGATCCTCCTGCCTCAGCCTCCCGAGTGCTGGGATTACAGGTGTGTGCTACTACACCCAGCTACCCCTTTCTTTTATGTAACTTCTGTGTTCTGTGTAGTCTCTTAACTCCAAGGCCAGTGCTCTTTCTGTTGTGCCACTCTGTGCTTTCTCTGTAGGGCACTGGAATTCAGCTTTTCTGAAATGTTGATCACATTTTGCAGTTGAACAAACTGCAGCTTAGATGCAGTAACTCCTCAGAGACCAAGAGCTTGGGGAGTGTTTCCTAATGTTACACAGAAAGCCACTAGTATTAGACAGCCACTTGCAGGTGACTTTAAGATTTCTTCTAAGGGCAGTGCAGTGAACTAAATGTTTATGTCTCCCTCATTGTCATATGTTGAAGCCCTAATCCCAGTGTTGTGATATTTTGAGGTAGAGCCTGTAGAAGGTGATTAGGCTGTGAAGGTAAGGCCCTCATGAATGGAATTAGTGCCCTTATACCTGGGACCCTGGAGAAGGTTTGCTCTCCACCATGTGAGGACACAAGGAGAGGATGGTAGTCTGCAAACCTGAAAGAGTGCCCTCACCTGAACTTGACCATACTGACCTGCTGATCTCAGACTTCCAACCTCCAGAACTGTGAAAAATAAATATTGGACTTTGTTACAGCAGCCCAAAGTGACTAAGCTGGGGAACTTGGAAATTACGTAAATTTGAGTTTACTAATAACATACAATTCAATTCTACTTTATTATTCTGTAAGATTGAAATCGTTAGTCTTGATTGACACTGTGTGGAAAGGAGGGAAACACAGAGTACTTGTACCATAATAGGAAGACAGAGCTTTTCCTGGGCTGTGTCTCTGGAGAGGCATTTTTAAAGGGTGTTTTTGTTCTTCCAGCCTTAGGATCAAAACTTTATGAAACTATTTGATTAGGATATAATATTAATATGGAAAATGAAAATTCCCCCTGCTAAAGAAATGACTTTTATTTCATCTTCCTGAAAAATCCAAAAGATAGTATAATGTCAGTAACATTAAGTGGCAAGAAGAAGGCAGCATTGTTATGGTGAGAACATTTTTCAGATGAATGACAAGAAACCAGGAAGCAGCAAATTTATCTAATTTACCATATAAAAAGACTGTGGAAGATTTTTATTTTTATGAGGGAGTAGGTTGCTAAGCTCAACTCATGATGACGTATTCAGTTGGCATTTTTACTTTCTCTTTGTGAAATTCATTACAGTGAAGCACATTTAATCAAAATACTAGTTTTATAAAATGGAGGTAAAATACTGTTGATAATTCAAATATCATTCTTGGGCTTTTGTGTAACCAGTTTTGTTGACTACAGAGTTCAAGTAGAATCAACTTCTTTGCATTGTTAAGCCACAGGAATTTTTTAACAACACTTGCTACACCTTCATGGTCTCCCATTGGAAGCCAGGTTTGTGATGCCTGCAGTATCACATGTCGTCATGTTACAGTAACCATCTTGATGTCCTAGGGAGTGAGTGATAGCTTTCATCTGAATCCAGTGGGCAGCAGTGGAGACATGGAGCTTTTATCAGGGTCCATTCCTATTTCTGTAGGAATACCCTAAAACGAATATGCTGGGAAGGAAAACCTGGAATTAATTAAGGCAAGAGGTCAGTATGGCAACTTTTAACACTTCTGCCAGTGTGTAACATTGATCCTTTAAATTTTATATTTAAATTTAGTCTTTATTTTTCAGACTTAGGATATTGTTAAGCATGCATAGATGTCATTTTAGTGATTACTTAGCCATTTACCTTACCCCCTTGAACACTGACATTTTCCTGACTGCTGTGCGTGTGATGTATTTCTTTGGCATCCAAAAGGTTAGTCTTGAGAAACTAATTTATCAAGAAGTTAGGAGGCTGATCCTCCTAAAGCTGTGACTTCCTCACAACTTGTAAGAGCTTCTTAGGAATTAAGATCAAATTTGTTCTTTCAGCCAGTTGAAACTGAATGCCCTCTGGTTTTGTTTGGCAGATCTATGGATTTGATGATTTGCTGTTTCATTTTCTACAAAATTTAATTTCACTAAAGCTTTCTCCCATTCCTCCCCTGCTTGGCCATCTAGGAGTTTTATATTGACAGTAGGTCTAATTAGGGACTTTTGCACAAAATAACTGATATAATCCATGAGAAACTTTTGAGCACTTGTCCAGGGAAGAAATTTAGTAGATTTTTTTTATGAATCAAGGGTAAACCTGGGTTTGATTCTGTAATTACATCAACAAGAACTTGGTGGTATATGTTTAAGTCTTTTCCCTACCCCCTAAAATTAACCAGCTTGATAAAAGAATATTTAATTGAGGGTGTCACTGTTTATAAATGGTCTTCAGAAAAGAATAATTATTAATTTATTGGATTTTTATATTTATAGACAAAGTTTTAATTATTTTTAAAGTGTAGAAGATGATTTCATTGTGAATATCTGCAAAGGATGGATAGTAACAGAATAACCCTCCTACACCATTCTAAGAAACAGATGTAAGAGGAGCTAAAATGCTCATCTACAGGGCTCAAACTTACCCAAGAAAATACAGATACATATGTCTCCTATTATAAAAAGTGAATTTTTTTTTAAAGAGAAGAAAAAACAAAACAAAACCAATCAAAAAGAACAAATTTTCAAAACAACATAATAGGAGGGTAACAATGGTTAATGCATTACGTATAGTTATCTTTAAGTTAGTTATTCAGGATACCAGATATTAGCATTCAAATGTCCAAACATTATTGGCACAAACCTTACTCTTCAATGAATTAAGTAAAATTAGTAGTGTATCTATCTTAACCATCATATATATATATATATATATATATATATATATATATATATATGTATATACAATTTTTTTTTTCCTTTCTCTTCTTTCTTTTCCCTATTCCCCCATCCCAGTCTCTCTTTCCTTTTGACCAGTTTCTTTTTGATTCACCATGTCTATTGTACATTTTGGATCTTATTTACTCTTTCAGTTTCTCACACTAGGGAGACAATATGATGTTTACACATGTGCGTCTGATTTATTTCACTTATGAGTATTTTCTCAAGTTGCATCCATTTACCTATAAATGTCTCCAGTTTATCCTTCTTTATGGCTGAATAATACTCCATTGTATAAAAAGACCACGTCTTTTTTATCCACTCCTCAGTTGATGGGCATTTGGGTTGTTTCCAAGGTCTAGCTATTACAAACTGTGCTGCTATCAACATGGGTGCATATTGCTGTGGTACAATGTTTTTAATTCTTCTGGGAAGATACCCAGAAGGGAAATAGCTGGGTCAAATGGGACCTCCAATCGTAGTGTTTTGAGGAATCTCCACAATGACTTCCACAGTGGCTGTACCAGTCAACACTCCCACCAACAGTGAAGAAGAGTTCCTTTTTTCCCACAGCCCCTCCAGCATTTGTTATTAGTTGATTTCTTAATAATAGCCATTCTTTCTGGGGTGAGATGGTATGTCAGTGTTGTTTTAATTTGCATCTCTCGAATGACTAGTGATGTTGCACATTTTTTTGTATATTTATTTGCCATTTGTATTTCTTCATCTGAGAAATGTGTATTCATCTCAGATGCCCATTTTTGGAGTGGGTCTTTAAATTTGGGAGGTCTGATTTTTTTGAGTTCTTTATATGTTCTCGATAGTAATCCTTTGTCTGAGGAACAGCTGACAAACATTTTTTCCCACGTTGTGGGTTGTCTCTTCACTCTTTTGTTGGTGGTTTCTCTTGCTGTGCAAAAGCTTTTTAATAAGATGAGATCCCAGTTGTTGATTCTTTGTGATAGTTCCTGTGCGGTTGAGGTTTTATTCATAAAGTCTTTGCCTACACCAGTGTCTTCAACGGTTTTACCTATCCTACCTTCCAGCAGATTTAATGTTTCTGTTTTAATATTTAAATCTCTGATCCATTTTGAATTTAGTTTAGTGCATGGTGAAAGATATGGGTCTAGTTTTAATCTTTGGCATGTGTAGAGCCAGTTTTTCCAGCACCATTTATTAAAGAGGCTATCTTTCTTCCAGCGAATGTGTTTGGCACCTTTGTCAAAGATAAGGTGGCTTAGTATGTCTGGGGTTGTTTCAGCATCTTCTAATCTGTTCCATTGATCTTCAGGTCTGTTTTTTTGCCAGTACCACACTGTTTTTATCACAGTAGCTTTATAGTATAATTTCAAGTCAGGGATTGTGATGCCCCCTGCCTTGCCTTTGTTGCCCAGAATTGCCTTTGCTATTCTAGGTCTCTTCTGATTCCAAATGAATTTTAGGATTGTTTTCTCTAATTCTGTGAGATATGCTGTTGGAATTTTGATTGGAATTCCATAAAATCTGTATAACAATTTTGGAAGTATGGCCATTTTCACTATATTGATTCTTCCTATCCAGGAGCAAGGGATATCTTTCCATTTTCTGATATCCTCTTCAATCTCCTTTTTCAGAGTACTGTAGTTTTCAGTGTATAGGTCTTTTACTTCCTTTGTGAGGTTGATTCCTAGGTATTTCATTTTTTTGGATGCTATTGTGAAAGGTATTGTTTCCCTAATTTCTCTTTCAGTAAGTTTGTTATTTGTGTACAGAAAGGCTATTGATTTTTGAGTATTGACTTTGTATCCATCTACATTACTGAATTTGCTTATTACATCTAGCAGTTTTTTAGTGGAGTTTTTGGGGTCTTCTGTGTAGAGTATCATGTCGTCTGCAAATAATGATAATTTAACTTCTTCCTTTCCAATCATTATTCCTTTTATTTCTTTCTCTTGTCTAATGCTCTGGCTAAAGTTTCCAGAACTATGTTGAATAAGAGTGGGGACAGTGGACATCCTTGTCTTGTTCCTGACTTTAGAGGGAAGGCTTTCAGTTTTTGTCCATTTAGTATAATATTGGCTGTTGGTTTGTCATAGATAGCTAAAAAGTGAATTTTGAAGTCAACTTCCTTACAGAAGTTTGAAATAAAACTTAATTGAAGCTAGTGGCTCCAACGTGATGATAGGAAGTGGGCTGAAGTTTATCTTTGTACTATTTCTCCAAATTCAGCTTTGTTGAATATTAATAACTTCAGCTTCCAGGTCTTGGACACAGGATTCTGGGAGTGAGGAGTTGCAGTGGAGTTTGTTTGATCTTCGGAGGCTGCTGTTTCATATTTGAGTGAAACATAAAAGTGACAACAGCAGCCAGGCCACCTTTTGAACCTGCAAGAGGTGGGAGAGGGGAAGAAGAAGGTGATTTGAACCAACTCTCGAAACAGTATTCAAGTAGGGACCTTCCCTCTCATACAAAGATAAAATACAGACAAACTACTCAGGATGTTCCTGAAGAGGTAATAGTACATAACTTTAGGAGCGAATTGGAAGAGAGAAAGCTGCTGCAAAAGAAAAAATAGAGCTCGTCCAATCCTAAAACACACAGCCTCCTCTTCAGTGTCAAAGAAGCCTCTGTTAGACAGATTCCTGCTGCCAACCTTGGTGCTGATGATCCTCTAACAGATGAGGAAGATGAAGATTTTGAAGAGGAGAGTGATGACAATGATACTGCAACTCTTCTTGCAGAACAGGAAAAAAATTTTAAAAAGATGAGCTGAAGAGCAGACCAGGAAGGAACAAGAACAAAAAGCTGAAGAAGAAAGGATTCACATGGGAAACATTCTAGTGGAAACCCTTTCCCTCATCTCATCTCACTGGCCCATCCCAGCCTCAGGCCAACTTCAGAATTAAAAGGTGGGGTGGGATGGTGATGTTGTCTTTAAGAACTGTGCAAAAGGTATAGATGATCAGAAGAAAGAAAAAGATTTATAAATGATGCACTGTGATCTGAGTTTCACAAAATGTTCATAGAGAAATATATTAAGTAGTACAGTTTTAGATGCTTAAATTCAGTAAAATGTTGAAGATTGGTTTGATTTTTTTTTTTTCTTTCCCACCATCTAAATAGTGTATAGGCTTCCCTAATTTTAAGCTCCAAAATATCTTGTCCTTTGATGATGTATTATGTGATAATGGACATGGGAATAGGTTTAACAGAGTTTCCATTCGCTGAATATTTCCAGTCACATGTTTTGTTTTTAGTATTGGAAAAAGAAATCTGCTTGCAATAAATATTTTTAATCTAAATTTTAAAAATTAATAATTTCAGTAGAATTTCTGGGGCACATTCAGCTTAGTTTCCAAAACAGTTGTGTTCAGTGTTTGATCAGATTAATGATCTCAGTGCAAACAGATACATATTCCCAATGATAAATGCAACTTCTTTAAATTTGTGAAGTCTGCCTAGTAATACTAGGTTACCATTTAGTGTGAACATCTGAAACTGTTGAATTTCATAGTCTTTATTCTAGTAATCTGTTCTGTCACTTGTGCTGATTTTTACTGGTCTTCTCTGAAACTAGTCTGAATTACTAAGACTTCATTTTATTTTGAGTTTTTTTCAATCAGGAATCTCCTTTTCACAGCTTTGTTAATATTAGATTATTGAAGTAGAATACATATTTATATTGCTTTTTACTTCTTAAGATTTTGGTTTTGCATAGGGCTAGGCGTGTCTGTAATATGCTTATTAGAAAAGTAAACCCTACAATATTGCTTTAAACAACAGTGACCATAGTCAAGTGAAAGAATCCTGGACAAGCCATCAGGAGTTCTGGGTTCCAGGGCTAATTTGTTCATATCTAGTGATTGTGGGATTGTTAGACACGTCACTAGACATTTATTTCTCAGTATTTCTATGAAACAGATTATTACTGAGGACTGTTCCATTTCTATAATCTTCAGGAAAAATATTAATGATATAGCTTTGATTGGATTAGATTAGTGTCAGTTTCTCTGCTTACTGAGTTCTGAGAGCTTTTAGTCAAGGTGCAGAGCTGTAAAAAGCTGTTGGTGGCAATTACAGAGAGAACGTGCATACGGGTATGTGGATAAACTAACAGGAACAAGCTTCCTTCCTTCCCTACCATTGATTAAAATCTGCTGCAATTCCAATATTAATATAAACCAGATAGGGACAGTATACATGAATAGGAGGCAGTGGTTAAAGAATGTTGGTTACCCCACAAACATGGAAACTAAAAGACATTAGGTGACAAAAGGTTGAACAACATCAATAGAGGAAGAGATCCTGTGATAAAGTGAAAGAGAATATGTGAATATATGAGGCACTGATTTTAGAAACTGTGGAGACGAGAGGTTAGTCTAAGACCAAATAGAAATGAATTAAGAAATCCGGTTGTGAATCAAGCAACATGACAGTATTTATTGAAACATAGATACTGGCCTGGCGTTAGGAGTTTCCATTGATAAACACAGAATATTGGTGGAAGCAAGGGAGTTAGAACGGGAGGCTGTGCACATACTCTTCTGCTCGTGCTGTCTGAAGGGTTGTTGCTGGCTAATTAATGAAGTTGTAAATTTTATCTGTGCCGCTTTCATATGATAGATACCATAGTAAATTTAAAATATTGAGTATAATAACTGAGCGTGAATTTTTTAATTCTGCAATTAAAACACTATGTTCAAAATGCCATTAATTTTGAGTTTAGGTGAATAAAGGGAAGCAGAACTCCTTTTTGTTTGTCCTTCTGCAAGTGAGTTACTACTTTTTTGGAATTGAAATAAATACTGATAAAAACCTGTTATTTTACTGGTTTCAGTTGTCTGCTGGTGGTGGGTATGTTCTGTTCTTTTTCAAAAGTTATATTTTACAACGTTTCAGATTTTTTCAGAGTACTTTCACACATGTTCATTTACTCATTCAGTAAGTCCTTATAGGGCAGCTGTCACATGTATAAATGCCAGACACCCTGCAGTGGTAAACAGAATGCACATAGTCTGGTCTGTTTTCAAGGAATTTGCAGACTAATTACAGAGGGGGTTGACATTAATGAAATAAGCAGATATTGAATATTTCTCTCTGAGGAAATGACTTTTTTTTTTTTTTTGTGGGTACCTGGGGTCGACCTCAGGACCTCGCACGCCAGCAGGCGCCCGTGCCGCTGAGCGATATCACCGGCCCTTTTTTTGTATGTGGGTTCCGGGAGTCGAACTCGGGCCCTCGTGCTTGCCAGGCAGGTGCTTACGCCGCTGAGCCATCTTACCGGCCCCAGGAAATGACTTTTAAACTGAGATCCAAGGATCAGATGGCTCTCAGGTCAAGATGGGCAAGTTGATGTTTGGAGATGGGAGGAGCATTACAAGCAGGGGGATTGCTTGGCTGAAGCTCCCCAGGTGGGAATGCTGTAGCCCAAGTTTATTTCATGAAGGGTACAGTGATGTAGTGAGGTTGAGGGCCTTGGAGATTAAGAAGTTTAGATTAAAACATTGCTTTGGTTGTGCTGTGGACTGAGTATTTGTGTCCTCCCAAAATTCACGTGTTGAAATCCTAACCCCAAGGTGGTGGTATGAAGGAGTGGAGTGTTAGGGAGTGATTAGATCACAAGAGTAGACTACTTCTGGACAGGATTAGTACCCTTCTAAAAAAGCCTTGAAGGAGTTAGTTACCCACTTTACAGGGATGCAGGGAGAAGGCCCTGTCTGCCCCTTCCCAGGTCTCTCTCCAAACACTGAAGCTGTTTGCACCTTGGTCTTAGACTTGCCAGCTTCCAAAACTGTGGAACATAAATTTTTGTTGTGTAGAGGTGACCAGTTTGTGCTAACTTGTTAGAGCCGCCCAAAGTGACTGAGGTTGTATGTGAAAATGAATCATGCTGGGGCAAGAGTGGAAATGGGGCTGCCAGGTGGTGAGTATATCAGGCCAGGCAAGTGGACCTCGGAGGGGTGGGACTGCTGTGTCTGAGAGGAGTGGCTGTGTACACAAGTATATTTTGGAGGCAGCATCAAGAGGATGGGGTGATATGGGGAGGGTTGACTTCCCCCGAACAGTTCTGACTACAGCAACTGGATGACATCGGTGGAGGAGACTGCAACAGAAGCCAGATTTGGCGAAGATGAAGATTTGGACAGCTGAAGCTAGAGATGGATGTGAGCATCTCCAGTGAAGGCGCAGGTAGTACTGTAGGTATCTGGAGACAGGAAGAGGTCTAGGCTGGGTATGCCTATATAGGTCTGTTGGGCATCAGTATACATCAGTGGGTGTACAAAGGCAGGAGGAGGAAGCCCAACATGACCCTTGAGACATCAGCATTTAAAAGTTGGATATAAGATGAAGGGGGCCTACAAAGGGACATGATACCAGGGGGCCCATGGAGCTGTGTTTTTTTTTTAAGAAGGAAAGAATGGTCTGTTATGTCAAAGGCTGCCAAAAAGTCTAGAAAGATGACACATGTCTGGGGTTTAACAATGTGCAAGTCATTGTTGGCACTGTCGAGAGCAGTTCTGACAGTGGTAGGATTGGAAGCCAAATTGGGGCCAGCGGAAGGGCAAGGCAAGATGAGGAAGTGGGGACATTATTTAGATAGGGTTTTGAGGTGTGTTGCTGTGAAGGGTGCAGGTGGTGTAGCTAGAAAGGAGATGGAGCCCAAAGAAAGCTTTGTTGTATTTGTGAGATGGGAGAAGCTACATTTTGTGTTTTGTTTTTAGCTCACAGGAATCATCCCAGCAGGAAAGGGAAAGAAGAATCAAGAAAGGGAAAAAGAGTCATGGTGTTTCAAGATGTGAGGGAGATGGCCTCCCTCACACACAAACTGGTTAGTGACAGAAGAAAGGACAATAAGGGGCAGTTGACAGCTGTGGGAGATGATAAATTACAGCCTTCTCAATGAGATAGAAGTAAGGCTGTCAGCTGAAAGATCAGGGTGGGAGCAGCTTAGACACATGGGAAGGAGGAGGTGAGTGCTGGGGACCTGGAGCAGCCTGCTGGAGATGTGTCCCAGGAATGTAGGGCAGTGAGGAGCGCAGTTCTATTGGAGGATCTCAAGTTAGGTCAGTTAATCCCTGTCTTCCACATGCTGAGGCAAGATCAGTGAGGTGCCCGAGGCAGGCCTTATGGAGTTAGAATTAATTGGAACACATGGATCTCAACTCCTGTTCCAGTGCTCAGTCCCAGTTTACCCTTTAAAAGCCATGAACGCAAGAGAGGAGCTTTTAAGCCTTGTGGTATGTATTTACATTACAGAACTGTCAAAGGATGATTAGTGCCCGAGTTCTCCTGGTGCCTTTTTAGTACCTTTTAGGCATCCACAAGTATTTCATGTGAATGGTAGGAAGGGAGCTGGCCTGGCTTACCCATGGATGAAATGCAGTCATTTCCACGTCCTCCTCCTTCTGACCTGATTGTGTGCCCTTAGCACATAGGGAAGCAATGTAATTAGAGTTCTGGGGGCTTTATTATCAATAATGGAAACACCACAGTCAGAAATCTCTTTAGCCCTAAGCACTACCATTGGGGCTAAGTGGCTCCCCTGGGTGCCATGAGTTGTTGCTAGCAGCTTTAGTGAGAGGCAGAGAGGAAGGGGGCAGAGGACAGGGAACAGCAAGAGAGAAAAGGAAATGTCTCTTCCTGTGGTCAGGCTGAACTGTGTGGCCCAGGACTGCTGGTCTCAGGTGGGCAAGCAATCTGGGGAAGGGAAGGAAGTGCTGTTTCCCAGGTGGATCTTCTGCATTGTGCTCTTAACGGAACCTGGCTTTTAATAAGGGTACTCAGAGGTGGGGATTCTTCTATTTATTCCACAGGCCGTGAAGCTGAGGCTTGGAGATGCATAAGGTTAACATCAAGCTACTAGGTAGGGGAGGCCTTGTGTGAGGAGGCAGCTGAGTAGAAATGGTGAAGAGGAAGCAGAGGGGGAAAGAGCCAGGGATAGCTCCAAGAATCCAGAGGTGCACTGTTCATAGTGGACACAGGAGGTGGCTGTTGCAGTGGTCACTGGGGCCTGGCACACCTTACAGGTCCATGGTTTGTCAGGGCTTAGAAGACCATGCTGCCTTTTGAGCTAGTGTCACGTCCCTTTCCTCCCAGACGCAGCCTGGATTCCTTTTCATTGTCATTTCTTCTGGCAGAGACCTTGTCTGTGGGCAGAGTGGTAAGAGAGACTGTCTTCCAGGCATAGGACTGGGCTTCTCCTCATCATCAGTCTTTCCTGTTTTTTCACACACAGACCTACACTAGAATTTCTCTTCAGTAGAACCCTACGCTGCTCAGTGCCAGAGGTGGGAGGCTGCACTTTGTGTTATCTTCCAAATAGAAGGGCCACTAACTGCAGCGGCCCGGGGGCACTAATGTCTTTGTTCTAAGCGATATATTTAATTGGTTGGTCAGGCAGAAGTGCTGTCACCTGTCATCTGTGCCCGGGAAGACCCTGTCCCTAGCAGCCCACTCTCCCAAGTCCTCATCACAATGAGGAAACAAAGTCCAGTTGTGATTACAAGCAGCAGAGACCTTGTTTGCATCATTTTTTCTAGTTCCTAAGGCTTATTCCTCCCTGTGCCTGGTGCTCTTCCTGTAGCCCTGTGCAGGGAAAGGAGGGTATTATTCCTGTTCATAGCTGAGGGAGCCTGGGACTTGAGGAGGACTTTATCTTTGTGTGGGCAAATCCCAGGGTTTCACCCCCTTTGTTTAAAAGGCATTTGTAATCCAAAAACACTTTTCTGCAGAAACAATATTACCTGAAGATCCAGTTCCCCGTCTACCTGCACACAGAGTATTTAACCCCTCATATACTGGATTTTCTCAGCGGTTTGTCATCCTGTGTGTAGCTTTGCTTGATTTCTGCCTGGTGGTGTGTGAGCTCACAGGACTGGATCCAGTTCTCACCCTTTGAGCGCTTGGCCTGGAAGGGACGGTGTTTGCAGCCAGAACTTACCCAAACATATGGGAAATGCTCAAAGTTTTAATCTGTTTCTCTTTCTCCTGTAGCTCAACACGAAGGGATGCTCTGGCCATGGGCAGGAGTTGTGTCTGAGAAGCTGTAAGAGTGAAACAGCTTTGAGTTGCTCCAGCAAGTTGGCAGTGAAGAGGGGAAAGGGAAGAAGGGTGGGGAAACAGAGGCTGAGAATGATACATGGCTGGGCCTGTTTGGTTGAGTGGCCTTATGGAAGTGGCGTAACTGTTGATTTTCAAGATGGTTCTCCTTTTCCTAAGTCTACCTGTATTTCAAATCATTTGAAAACCCTGATAATTAATCAACTTGCTACTCTACCAGATATATAAGAGATACAGATATAAAAACTGAGTAGAGGGAGATGAGGTAGAGGGGTGACATTATTTGGGACCACATTCTATAATTTTTTGCTTTAGATTTTGGAGTATATATAAAAGTGAACACTTTATAACCTTTGAGGGACTTTGGAGGTAGTCAAAGGTAGGGGGCCTTAAATTTAGAGGCTAGTCTTGTTAAATTACTAACTTGAAGAATAGGTACTTGGGAGGTTGGCAGTGACATATGAGACCTTGTCAGGATATCTTTCAATAATTAAGAAATAAGTAGTTGAAATTCCATTCTAGTTTCAGGAGCCATGAAGCAGTTCCTTAAATGGCTCTGTTAGAGGAGTGATTGCATGCCCTCACCTTAGCAGACGTTTCCATCAGTATCTGTTGGGCAGTAAGGCTAGGGGCAGAGGTGCCATGCTTCTAGAGATGTGTTCAGATTTGCTCTGACACCTGTAGGATCCCAGAACACTTAGATTCTTATTTGAAGAAGTAATGACACAAAAAACTTTGTCACCAGAATAGAAGTGGGATATCTTGTAAATTAACATTGAGTTTTGTTTTGTTTTGTTTTGTTTTTTTGTGGGTACCGGGGGTCGACCTCAGGACCTCGCGCGCCAGCAGGTGCCCGTGCCGCTGAGCGATATCACTGGCCCTTTTTTCGTATGTGGGTTCCGGGAGTCGAACTCGGGCCCTCGCGCTTGCCAGGCGGGCGCTTACGCCGCTGAGCCATCTCACCGGCCCCTTGTTTTGTTTTCTTTAATCCACAGACCAGCCTTTAATTTGGGAACGCCATTTCATGTTAGTTATTAATTGTAGAACGAGAAACCAGTGGAAAGAATAGAGGGTGACTCTTTCTGCCTTTTCACTCTAGAAGGCTGTGAATAGACATTTCCTGGCTCTGAGTCTTGACTCTAGTTTTTTGGTGAACCTTCCTGTATATGCATTGTCGATTCAGCCTGGAGTGATGGCAGGAGGTAGAGCCGGACTGCTCTGAGTGGCAACAGGTGCTTTGTGTCTGTCTTCAAACCCTGACCCTAATAAGAGCCACCAGGCGGGGAAGTCTACCTTTTGGGGTCAGCCCTGACAGAATACCCTTTGGGCCTGAGGGTGTCGTTTTCTTCAAATAAAACACTGTAGCCATTAAAAATGAAGTGATTTTAAACAACCTCAAGAGTTTCTTTAACTGGAATAGAAAGTTTTCCTGAGTCCAAATTACTTCAGGTCCTGGTATTTTCTGTTGTATTTCATCAGATGAAGATCAGTTGAGGGTAAACTGTGATGGCTAAATCATTTCTGTAGTAAACAGAATTTGTTTAGCATTGTTCAGGGTTTGGTTTTGTTTTTTTTAACTTGAGTTGCCTTAGTGCAACTGTCTAAAATAGACATTGTATTAGTCTTGTATCAAATGAGATGGAAGTCAAATCTATAAAATGTTGAATCTCTTAAATCTAACAAAGGATAGAATATATCCTGTTAATTTGTCAAACTTCTAGAGAACCGCCTACATGAGACAGTGAGGATTAATCAAGCCTCAGTAAGAGAATTTGAAAAATACAGTTTTCTAATTATACAATCTCTTCTCAGTGGTCCAAGGTTAATGCAGTTCTGAATTTTGACAGCTAGTAATAGAAGAAAAAAAAAAGAAGAAAGAAAGACCAAAGCACAAGAATTGTCTTATAATTACCTGAAACAGAGGTACTTCCCTGGCAATCAAGCACTTTATAAGCATTAATTTTTTCCATTTGATTCTTTTCCTTTTAAACAATGTTGGGAATAATTGAAGGGTTTTATGTAGCTCTTTGTGCCTGTGAAATATACATGTATTATGTGGAGATTTCTTTACTTATTGCTTAGCCATAGATGTATAATTCTAGGTAAAAAGTTAGAAAATAAATCTTTTTTGACTATGTAGATTATCTTATGAATACTTCTTGGACACTGTGTAGCTCTTAAATTCTTGGTCCCTATTCCTACTATGAATATAAAAACTACGCTTTAACAAAACCAATCCTTGGTTAGGTTTGCACACAAGTATATTTTGGCTCTTGCTGCAGTTTTTAGGCAACATAGTGAAAATGTCAGGACTAGGGAAAGATACATTTATTCTGTATTGTGGTCAAGTACCTATGGAATGTTTATTGTGGTGAGAAAAAGAGCAGAAGCCCCAGACGCCACCTTCCTCCCTGAAAAAAAAAGACATGAGAAGGCAGGAAATTGGGGTTAGAAATGTAGATTTCAGAATTTTAGAAATAGATCTGGTCTCTGAGATTCTATGAATATCTATTCTTAAAGTTGGTGAATATAGGAGAAAAATTGAAGATTAGGATTAAATCTTGGGTAGTTCCCAAAAAAAGCAAGAGAAAAGGACTCACAGAAAAGTAGAACACAAAGAGTCCTGAGAGGTCTTAGAGTAGAGTAGTCTGCTAATCAAGGGTCAAGAGAACTGGTGAATCTAAAGATTACAACCAAAAAGGGACTTTGGGTTTGGTAAGGATCAGTTGTGGGGAGCAGCTGAAGCTGGAGATGGATCACTGGATCACACGTGCTGGGCTGGAGCGAGGCCATCCGAGAACAGAGGGTGCCCGAGGCAAGCCCCGTGAACAAGCTGCTCCAGCTAGGAGAACGTGAGGTGCCCCAGGTTACCTTGCAAACAGGTTGCTAGGCAAAGGGGTGTCATGTGACATCAACCTGCCAAATCTATAAATAAATGCGCTGCACAGTTGAGCAGTTCCTTTCCTCCCATCAGGAGAGAGGGCTGCACCTGATCCCAGCTTTCTGAATCTTGTCTTCATTTCTTCACCTTCTTGCCGCGCTCACGGTCCTCACCCTGGGAAGTTCGAGAGCTGCGCAGGCTGCAGCAATCAGTGACACACAGGGGAGCAGGCTCACCAGAGCCAATTGTATCTCTGCCCACTCCATGCATTAGGAGTATCTATATCACAGAAATTGGGACATACTGCAGGACTTTTTCTTTCTTTTTTAGAAATATTTTGTTGTACACACATCATTATATTACTGAGGCGAAACGGGTGTCCATAGGGTAGCAGTTCCACATTTTCTACATTGTGGCCCAGCATGCATAGTTTATACCTGAAACACACATACCTGAAACGAGATTTGAGGAGCAGTACCTAACCTTGCATGTGGGATGCATTCTGATCTCTGCCATTACTATATCCATTTTATTAAAAAAGAAAAAGTAATTCACTAACTGATTTTATGACTCGCAGTTTGAAAAAACATTGTTTTAAAGAAAACTAGATGAGAGAGCTTAGCGGTGTAAGCGCCTGCCTGGCAAGCGCGAGGGCCCGAGTTCGACTCCCGGAACCCACATACGAGAAAAGGGCCGGTGATACCGCTCAGCGGCATGGGCGCCTACTGGTGCGCGAGGTCCTGAGTTCGACTCCTGGTACCCACAAAAAAAAAAAAAGAAAACTAGAGGTTATGTCATTACAAAATCAAGAAATAATTACTTTAAAAAATTAGAGTAGCTGTTGTAGAAATGGTGATTTCTTCCAAAAAATAAGAAAAGAGACTTTAAATGTTGAGTAGATGACCTGTGCAGGAGGAGGACTAAGTGTGCATGGTTAAAGGAGGAGAATGGAGTAGAGGGCAGCAGCATTCTCGAAGCTGGTGGCAGTGAGCCGGAGCCTTGCAGGTGGCACCAAGAGAGAAGACCTGTTTGTTAGCGAAAGCTTGTCTTGGAGAAGATCAACTGTTCTTGAGGCCTGCAGAATGAAACTGGGAACATTAGGAAAAGGCTAAAAATCGATGCACTTGGTATTTTTACAGTTGCTTTTATGTTATTTGGGAATACACTTTGTCAGAGCCAGTGTTAATTGTGCAAACCCAAAAGTCACTACTTTGTCAAAGGTCCTATGCACCTTGTCAAAGATCAAATTTGACCTTGATTGAACTCTGGTTCAACCCTGTAGCACATTCTTTCTCCATACCTGCCTCCTGAGGTGGAAAGTATAAAGGACAAAGGTGCTTAGCCTTGTGGGCTGGCTAGCCAGGGCCAGGAGCAAGCTCACACACATGCCAGTCGTGTTTATTTTAAGTGCTTGTGGCCTGAAGCAAACTTGATGGTCCCCTGTTATTTGATCAGTGTGGAAGGCCAGTCTAAGAAATGAGCCCCTAATACTCTACCCTGACAGACCTATGTGAAGCAGCTTGAGTGGATAGTCATCAAGTTGGTCTGCTCAGTTTCTTTTTTGAAGAAAGTATGGGGGCCTAGGCCTAAGGACTGAGTAGTATCTCCTTGGATAGAAGGAACCTACAAGGGGATTGTGAAGGGAAGTTTGAAGTCACAGCTACAGGACCCGTGGAAACCCTGGCCCTGAGGGGCATATGTCAGGCCAGAAAGGTGAGGCTAGGCTTTGGGACCTGGATAGACAGCATGTAGGGATTAGGTGGGCAAGTCCAGATTGAGGAAGTCAGTGCTTCCCTGGAGCGGGGGTTCTCCCTTCAACCGCTTTCAGTGATTGCAAACCTTTTAGAGCTTTCAGCGATAACAAACAGCCCGCTGCAGCATGAGGGCCATAGGTTCACCACCAATGCCTTAGGTGCAGCCAGGAAGCCGGTGATAGGTGGGCCAAGGTATGGGTGTTTGTCATTTCTGAAATCGAAAGTGCAGGACTGAATAAGAGAAATCAAGAGTTGGATGCATTCTTAGTCTTTAGGCTGGGCATTTGAGTTTTGTTTCTGGTGCTGTCTAGTTTTTTGTGTGTGGGATTGTGGGTTAGGAACTGTTCCTTATAAAGAACCTCCTTTGTATCTGACCCTCAAGTGTTCATATTGCCCAGTAGACCTGATCTTTTTTTTAATAAGCTTTGTATTTTTCATCTAGTGATTTTTTTTTTAAGTTAAGAGAAAGGAAGTCTGTTTATTCACCTGTGTGTTATTTCTGTCAACCACCCTTTATACACAAGGACACCAGATACTGCCCAAGAGAATCTGTTTAATACAGCAGTTTTCACTAATAAATCCAGACCTGTAATGTTAAATTTGCTCCAAACTACCTAGATGAATTAGAGGAACATCGCCAGTGTGACAATTCTTTGGGATTCAAAAGACATCAAAGTAGTGTTCTATAACAGATTCAGAGACTCTTGTTCTGAATATGAATACCAATACCATAAAAATATTTATTAGATAGAAAAGCCTATTTTTGATATTTGAATTTAAGAGGACTTTGGTATTTCTTAACATCACCATCAATAATTGGAATCTGCATTTTCTCCTTTATTCATTCAATAAATATTTAGCACCATTATATTCATGGCATTACATTGGACCCTAGGGAAGTTACAAAGAACTAGAAGGCTGGGCTCTGCCCTCCAGGGGGAAATAAAAGAAACAGTTACTTCTAATTGTTTTTAACATTGAGCGGTGCTAATGCCCACTTCTGGAACATTTTGATCACCAGGGGAAAAGGAACTGAGGGAGCCTTTCAAGGTCAGTGCCCACATGGCCTTGCTGCCTTTTCTGGATATTTCTCTATCCTCATCCTCCCATGGTCCTGCTGGTTTGTCAAACCACTAAGTCTTTGGGGGTGTGTCTGAGGTCCCTCTGTGGCTGGCCAGGTTTATTTTCTGATGGGCCATGATCTGATAAGGTGCAGCTTATTTCTTTAGATTTCCCTGCAATGCCAGACACTGTTCAGTTCATTTTCATAAATGACTGAGACCTCCCAAAACATGCCATTCCTAGTCTAAAATAAGGATGTAAGTATGTACTGCATTTTCTGAGAGCTCTTGGTTGACTTCCTACCTGCAGCATTACCAAGGTGCTGCAGGACACAAACACCCCAAACTGAAGGCTGGTGGAGGAAGGTGGCCCAGGGCCTTCACCTGTCTGACCCAGAGTAGATTCTTAGTGTGCATTGATTACAGAGGAAGTCCTGACAGATGTGTATGGGGTCATGCATTTAAGGCCTCAGAACTGCTGAAAAGGTGCCCAGCTAGTGTGGAAGGCTGATGGTTGGAGAGAGTAGGGAGGGCCTTGAAGGTCCCACATGTTATATTCTAGGAGTTTTGTGTGATTTGGCCCACATCCAGATATTCATTAATTCATTTCAATGAACATTTTAGCACTCGTGTGCATAAGTATGTGTTGGGGGAGACCAGGGACTCTTACAAGGCAGTATTTCCTAAACTTGTCTAAGCACATTTGAGTTACCTAGGAAGTCCCTTAAAAATTCCTCTCACGGGCCGGTGAGATGGCTCAGCGGCGTAAGCGCCTGCCTTGCAAGCGCGAGGGCCCGAGTTCGACTCCCGGATCCCACATACGAAAAAGGGGCCGGTGATATCGCTCAGTGGCACGGGTGCCTGTTGGCGCGCGAGGTCCTGAGGTCGTCCCCCTGGTACCCACAAAAAAAAAAAAAAAAAAAATTCCTCTCACAGTCCAGACCATCATACTTCCAGGATAGGACACAGATGTTTAGTATTTTGGAAGCTCCTCCAGGGACAAGTTTGAGTCCCTACAATAAGGAGTGTATAATATAGTCTTAGATAACACAGCCAGAAATTCAGTGACAATACAGAGATACAAAAACCTCACCCAGCATATAGAAACCTCACCCAGCAGGGTGAGCAGAACTAGGTCTCTGCTAGAGTCCTGATTCCCTTCTGAGGGGGAATGTCCTGTGGTTAGGTGACGGGAACAGCTGGCCAGACTGGGCTGGGAAAAGGGTCAGCTTTGACAGGTGTAGGAGAGAGGAAGGTTCTCCCTCTGACCTTGAACTCAGGCAAGGCTGGGGATGACCCTGGATCGTTGGTGAAATGGGCCAATATATCAAGAACTTAACCATTGATTACCATTAAGTGGAGGAATGTTTCTCTTACAAACGACAAACTGCTGGCTGTCTGCTGGTATTTTTCCTTGTGTGTCAGTGCTGAGAATGGTGAGGTGAAGCAGATCCCTCAGGATAGAAATGCTCAGCTTCACTTCTTGATTTTCTTGCTCTTATTGCTCCTTGCCCTGTTAATGGCCACACTGAATATCCCTGTGTGTGCATATCAACACACAAATGAGCCATTTTATGTGGGCAATTCAATACCCCAGGGTCTTGTGGAGCAGAGAGCTATTGCTCCGCTTAGGGTGGGTGAAGGTACTTGACCTTAGCCCCTCCTGGCTGCTCTAGGTACTTAGAGACCAAGGACTGCTGCAGTGAACAGTTTCCCCACTAATCGCCAACCCAGTCAGATCACATGGCCCTCACTTGGTATTCTCAGTACTTGCCTTTCTAATCAATTTGTTTTTATTGAGTCTATTACATGTTATTTCAGAGGAGGGAATAAAGTGCTTAACACTTGGTCAATTCTTCATGAGATGCAATCTTAAGTTTTTTTTTTTTCCTTCCTTTTCAAACTCAGTGTGCCATGCTGAGCTGAATGCCATTATGAACAAGAATTCGGCTGACGTGAAAGGCTGTAGCATGTATGTCGCCTTGTTCCCATGTAATGAATGTGCTAAGCTCATCATCCAGGCAGGTAGGAAACAGCCCTTTCCAGTTGTCACATTTGCATTGCTGCCTGCTCATCAGTAGCTCATTGCAGATGTGTTTGATCTTAAATTGTTATTGTTTAGATCTAAATTAATTGCAGTATCAACTTTGCAAGATATTTCTTGTGTTTTGTTTTTGAATGGTGCCAGGTATTCTAAGACTAATTGCATCCTCTGTGATTCTTAGCATGTTTTTAATTTAGTTTGCAACTTCTTAAACTGCAAGCTGCCAAAAAACAACACAGGCTTTGCATATAATTACTGTCAATTTACCATTCTCTGACATATTGTGCATAGATTAGAGGGGAGGAAGGGAAATGAACTTCTGTCAGAAACAAGGTCAGCTGGGAGTCTATATCAAATTTTAATTTGTATCTAATACATGGTAGATATTTGAGGTTCTAAGTATATCTTTGCATGTAAATGTCATAAGACTGAAATGGTGGCACTCCAAGCTTTTCTTATATTACAGTTACCATAAATCCACACCACTGTATTCTGAATATTTCACCTTTTTCAAACTGTCACATCTACGATTCAGCTACACTTTATCTCCATAAAACTCTCAGCTTGAGATTTAAAGACTTAGCATGTTTAGCCAGATGTGTGGTTTAAAGGGGCTGTTTATCACAAGCCCTGTGGTTCTCAGAGCAGAAGGGGTCTGCCGACAGCAAATCAGAAGCTGCCCTTAAGAAACAGCCTGGGCTCCCACATGGCTGTTGCCGCTGAATCCTTCGGGATGTTTCCTCTGCCATCCACAGGTATTGGGGTGGCAGTAGGTGTGAGCACTGAGCAGCCTGTGCTTGGTGCAGCCAGCTTCCGGCTCCCTTCTGAAGCTAGTGGAGGAGCTGCCTTTAGTGCAGGGCACTCAGAACTCCCAGCTGTCAAGTTATTACTGCTGTCTGGTGAGATCAGGAAAGGAAGCAGATCTGCACTCCAGGGCAGGGCCAGATTGGTCTGCAGAGCCCCTCTGGGGAGCATAGTGGTACTAATCTGTGAGTCGGTCAGCGCAGTCTACTCCGCCCATCAACCCCTCAAGTAGTTGCCTTGTGTGTAAAGAATATTTGCTTACCTGCAAGAAGAAAATTTGTTCATCGGATTAAGGCTTGACTACTTCGACATGTTTTCACTTCACATTTGTTTAAAAAAAAAGTCCATGAAGACTGGAGGGCAGATTCAATATAGTCCCCCCTCTGCTGTATTAGAAAGCAGCAGATACATATTTCAGTAACTGGACAGTGTCTGCAAGCACACTTGGAAAAAGTAATTAATCATAGATGCTATAAGATCTCCATCTGCTTCTGTCTTTCTTTTGCAGTACCTGTACATATTTACTAATGGGGCTTCCATTGCTACCTTTTAAGGTATAAAAGAAGTTATTTTCATGTCTGATAAATACCATGACAGTGATGAGACAACAGCTGCAAGGCTCATGTTTGAAATGGCTGGCGTTACGTTCAGGTAAGTTGGGAGAACTCAGAGGAATGGGTGGCTTGAAGGGCTGATCCAGATATGTACGTGACCTTGTTTGATATCCAGTTTCTCTCTCTGATGCCTGACGTTCACACTGGGAAGTTCCTTTGGAAATGTGATGGCATAATTAAAGGTTATTCTAAGGGTAGTTTTTTAGGAGTAGTGATAGAAATATCTGAAGACAATCTGTTTAATGATTATATTTTAATAATAACTTTCCACAGTTTAGACTAATTATTTAAGTATCAGGAAATTTTAAAATTCACAAATGTAGTAGTGATGCTAAACGTTTATAAATTTTGCAAATATAAGTCTGGCAGTTTCAGATCAAAGCAACCTGGTTGAAACACCAGAAACATTTTTAGAACAACATTTAAAATTGAGCTTAGAAGTCTTTTGGGTTTTTATGATTGTCTTTGCTGAGCAAAGATTTTTGTGGTATGTTTTACTTGCAGGTAAGTTCTACCATCTTTGATTAATGGCAGAAAATTCCTTTGAGACTTGAAAGCTTTATGGTATTTATGGTCAGCAGTGGCAGGACTGTTAAAATGGGTAACATGCCTAGCCCCTTGTGTTATTAGGGTTTTATGGGATAAATCTTTTGGACTATCATGCTTTATGAGATTTTAAATCCAAGTTATTTACATACTCTCTTTTTGACTGATTTCTAAAAATATATTTAGTCTCAAATTTTTAAAATTATTATAGAAATAATGAATAAAAGATTAGTGAGTACAAAAACATTTGCAGTTTTAGAACATAATTTTAAGAAATTACTCCTTGCTAAAGATACTTGTTTTTTGCTGTGTATAAGAGGCAAAAGAAAATTCACTAATCTTTTGCTTTGGAGCAACTCCAAGTTGGCTGTAGAAATTTCTTAGAAAATAAGATAAATCTGATGGGAAAACGAGTAATCAGATATCATATTGTGCAGCTCACGTGTTAGAAATCCTTTGACTCCCAGATAATTCATGAACTCAGATAGCTGAAGAACATATTCATCAAGCCACCCCATGCATCCTTTTTGTCTTAGTCTTTTCTGGTCCCATTTCTCTCAGTATGGTGTGCTGTAATTGGCTCCTATAGAGGTAAAATATCAAGCAAATCCCAGGACGTTTTTTTTCTTTGCACAGAAAATATAGTTTAAGCCAAAGTAAACAAATGGTTTTAACTACTCATTGGATAATATCTTTATATATTTTGTTTTTCATGTTTAGGAAATTCACACCCAGGTGCAGCAAGATTGTCATTGACTTTGATTCAATTAACAGCCGACCGAGTCAGAAGCTTCAGTGAGTTCCATCTCATTAAATCTACAGAAGTTTGGGACTCTCCTCTTCTAAGAAGCTGCTAATGCCTTTCATCTTAAAATTGCATGTAACATTTTAGTAGCCAGCCTAGCACAAGTAGACATGTAAAGAATGTAAAGCCTCAAATCTCCCTTACTGTCCCTCCTGTCACATGGAATCTACATTTGTTTAAAACTATTGATTTAGGGTTGGAAATAAGGGAACTGCAGATGGCTTGCCATGCAAGGCTGGAGTAAGGGTGTCTTCTCCCTTGTGACCTCATTTGCTGGGATCTGCAAAAGAGCGTTACCCCTCTGTCATCCACTACATTTCAACAGTCACTTCTGCGTGTGTGCTGGAAGGACACATAAATAATTGTTTGTGTTCTTAGCGGGTATGGCAGCCACACTGATGTGCACATCTGTCCCAAATGAAGCATGACATGTAGTGCCCTTGGGGAAAAAAATGGCACCCAAATGACAGAAGCATTAGAGAATTTGCTGCAGAATTGAGGGAAGCCCCTACCCACCCACCCAGAAAACCTAGATCGGATGGCACATCTGTCCTGACAGCTGATCAGTACCATTGAACCAGGAATATTTCCTCTCTTCCTGCTGTCCTGTTACACGCTGGGTAGTGGCACATTATCCCTCTGGGGTGGGCACCCCTGTTGTTTTGGCCTCTTATTTTTGGTTTGTTGGTCACATGGAGCTGTTACATTTAGTTTATCTGAGTAATGAATTGTTGCGAGAGGACACAGCTTGTCTCATTGCCACCCCCCAGACTACGCCCTGCTGTGGTGGCAGCTGGGATTGTGTGGATGGGAGGTGTTGGGCATCCCCCACCTCTGCTGCTTCTGTCACATGGAAACAGGTTGCTCCCTCTGCATGCCAGCATGGTTCATTTCCCAGGGTGCTCCATAACCAGAGAGGAAATTAATTCCTATCCTGCAAGTGAATTGTGAGAAATTCTGCCCACCTGGAGGTGGTTTATTCCAGGTCTATTGGTGCTGGAAGCTCATTTATGCTGGCATCATGCCTTCATCTACCCAAACATCACCCTAAACATGTTTAGTACCTTTATTGAGAAAATGGTTTCTTTATCTTAAAATTTACTACCTTTTTTTGAGTGCCCTTATATTTTCAAGAATTTTTATTTTGTCTCTGAGGTTTTATACTCCATGTTGTAGGACATTTTATGATTTGGCTCCTTGCCAATATTATTAAAATCTTATTAAAATTTACTGCACCAAAGTATGTTCGTGTGTATATTATAACAATTACATGTTTAATTCTGTTTCTGTCTTGTTTTTTCTGTGACGCTCATTATGTAGGTTTAATGCTTAGAGAACAATCTGAGGTACTAATGCTGTGTTTACCTAGGGTGGACGAATGATGCTTTTTTTTGGTGGTGTGTTTACATTACTGGGGTGGAACCTGGGGCTTCATGTATGATAGGCAGGTGCTGTGCCACTGAGCTACATTTGAAGCCCTTTTTGAAATTTTGAAACTGTTACGGCTTGTGTCTAGATGACCGCCCAAAGCCTCATGCAGTCATGGGGGGTACTTTTCAGAGGCAGCTGGATCTAGAGTGTGTGGTGCTGGCATCAAGGGTGTCTGATTATGCCGTCAGTCCACTGATTGGCTTGGCATAGTTCTGGCTAGGATTAAGGGTGTGAGTGCTACACCCGCTCTAGGCTGGGTAGCCTGCATAAAATATAAGGGACAGAAAGTAGGCTAATGTGCTCTTGCCTACCCACTTCCTGTGGGCTATTTCTCCTTTGCCATGCCACCCTGCCTTGGAGCCAGCCAACTATGGACTGACATATCTACAAGCTGTGAGCCAAATAAACCTTTCCTCCTTTAACTCTGAGTGTCAAGTATTTTGTCTCAGTAATGAGAAAAGTAACTAAGACCGAGACAGAGTCCTACTAAATTACCCAGCTGGCCTTAAACTCGTGATCCTCCTCAGCTTCCCAAGTACCTGGGATTCTAGGCATGCGTGCACCACCACACCAAGCTGGGTGATATTTTGTATAGACCAGATTTCATGTGTTAGGAAAAGGCTTTTTTATCACTCATCCTAAGTTCTCTGCTTCCCTTCAGACTGGACGATCTGATAAGTTGCAGGCTCCTCCCTACCATTATGCTTCAGTCCCCAAGTCCATCCTCTGCTGCCCTCTTAAACTTATTCACTGTCTCTCTTCTCTTTTCTCCTTGAAACACCTTGCCCTCAGTTTGCTCCAAAATAGTAAAACAAAAGATATAAATCAGTAAAGAGACTTAAAGATAAAAAATAGGTTCCATTTTTATGTTGGTACAAGTTATAGGTTGTGAGCCCTGTTAGCAAGGAGTGTATAATTTTTATGTCACATTTGCAAATATGTCTAGGGGCTAACAAGCCATTGGTGCATCTGATTTATTTAGTTTTGGTACCATCTTATATATAATCTCAGCTTCCTACATTGAATTTTAGCAAAATTGTTTTTTCTTTTTTCTTTTCTTTTTTGGGGAAGTTTAACAGGAAAGCGTCCTCTAAGAGGGATGTGTGTACAGTGACAGGCTGTGGTTGGGCTTACGGGGTGGTAATGCTGTCAGTGTGGCTGTATAAGGCCTCCACCTTTGAACTGTGTTGCTGAGCTGATTTCCTAGTGACTGGAGTGCAGGTAATTACCTCTTAGTTACTGCTATCACTCCAGGAGTAGTGGAATTGTCCTGTCCATAGAATTCCGCAAATGTCATTGTTCCAGTTAATAGAGGTTTGCTTTTAACTGTTGCCTTTGGGAAAAGCATTCCAGAAGGAAGAAATTTTGAGCAGCCTTTTGCCTCGCAGGCATTACTAGATAATTGTGAAGGGAGACTGTATCTGGGAGAAGTGTTGCTGCCTGTCATAGCTAATAAATGACAATAAGGAAACCATTTTTCACTGAACTGTGGGTAGAAGAACTACATTAAAAGGCAAAATTTGATAGGAACTTCATTTCCCTGACACATTTTATGGGTTCCCCCCCCTTTTTTTTTTTAAAGGAGTCTGCCCTTAAAGACTTCTTGAAGCCCAACAAGACCCAACAACAAAAGTGATCTAATATATTTGCAATCTTTTCCTAATTAAAAATGATACAAAATAAGAGTTTAAGCATAAGAACTGAGAAAACTTCATGAATAAAAATTTAGGTTTGTACGCTCAGTGATCTGAAGTTACCATGGGCAAGGGATAATGTTTGGTTTTCCTAAGTCCATATCTACCTGAGGATTAAAAATATTTAGGATGAAGAAGTTGTTGCAGAAATGACTGAAGAATACAGAGAGGTAGTTTTCTTATTGGTGACACTGTTACATTTTAATGTTTATAGTTCACTTTTTTTTAAAGGAAGCCTAGTCAAAAAATGGTAGTTTCCATGAGTTATTACCTGGAATGCTGTCTAAAGCCCGGTGGAAGGACTGGAATTCAAGGGGACATTGCTTTGCAAACTCATCTCTTATCTGGGAACCGGGATGATCAGAGCTATAGTTGAGCAGTTGCAGAGGTACAGGCAAAACATCCCTGGGCCCAGGATTTTGTGTAGCTTGGGTCGCTTTTAAAGGAAAAGGTACAACAGATTTAGGTCAGATGAGAGGTGTCCCAGAATTAGTCTTTTTGTTGTAGAAAGAGTCTAAAACCATTTTATCGTAAGAGAATATGATTCTCCAAATAATTCTTGAGTGCCCACCACACACGGAGTTCTCCGATGGCTCCTAGTTTAGAACAAATGGAGATAGCTGGGTACTAGAAATGTTAGATGAAGCTCAGCTTTGCCAACCTCTTTATTTAATTAAACCACTCTGTCCAGGTACCCAAGCCATGGAGACATAATCTGCCCTTTATTGTATTTACTTTGTGTGTGTGCATCCATCAGCAAAGCAAGAGAAAAGGGCTAAAAGTGAAAGCCTTCCGGAGCCTATTTCTTACCAAGACCAGAGGCTTTAGAAGATTGCAAAAAGTCTTTCATTAAATTAAAATGATTTGAATATTTCCAAGAAAATTGGGGGAGAGGCACTGTGTTGATGAAAGAAAAGTACACCCTCTGCTCAGGACACAGAGTGGAGTCACTGGAGTCTGGAAGTCTCGCAGGTCTGGTGCTTTGAAAAGGGGCATGGCCCTGATTTTGTGTAGCCAACTGCCAAATCTCAGTTCTGCCTCTTGAGTCCTGTCCACATCTTTGCTTGCCTGCTGCCATTTTTTCTTTCTAGAAATTTCCTGTTTTAAACAAGTAATTTTTCTTTTCCAGTGCTGAGGATTGAACGCGGTACCTTGCTCATGGTAGGCAAGCACTTCATCACTGAGCTAGGTCTCTAGCCTTTGACCAGCATTCTGAGAGATTCTTACTGTTCTTCTTTGACCATCCACAGGTTTCTAAGTTGAGATCCTGCCTTCTGTAAAGTTTCCCTAGACCATTCAGGCTTAAAGTGACTTTTTTCTTCTTTGAAATGCTGCAGCTGCAAGATTGTCAGCAACGATATTTTTGGCAATGAATTGAACACTGTTTTATGACATCTCCTACTGTCTACAACTGTTATTGAAACATTTCATTTAACTTTTCACATTTATCTCTTCCTGCCCTAACTAGATATTAAGCTCCACAAAAAGATACGTGGTGTCTTGTGTTTTGTTGCAGCCAACTGTCCCTCATCCTCCCCATGTTTGCACAGGATCTTATGCAGAGGGATTTAATACATGTTTTAATATTTTCATTTAAAAGTTATGAACCTGATTATATTTTAATTCAGTGAAGTAGCTGGTCAGGAACCAATTACCTACATTTTTTTTCATGGTGACTTCCTTGTGAAAAGCTTTAAAAATTTTTCTTGCGCAATGTAAGAGAAAGAAATCTTCTATTAACATACAGGGTTAATGGGCACATTTATCTTTGAGAGAGTAGGGAGATTACTATTTAAATGTCTTATTTTTAACTTCTGTGTTTCAGTTAAAGCATTCTTATATATGGTTTTGAATTAGCAATTTGGCAATAACATATGTATTGACACAACACCCAGAAATGATGTTTGCATTGAAACCCATCTGATGAGAGAATGTCTTGACCTTTCCTGGTCTTAAATCACTGTAGAATACTTATTCTTGTAGAAGTTCTTTATTTTAACTGCTGTTAATAATATTGTTACTTCTTGGCATTGTTTGAAAACTTACCAATTCCATTTGGTCTAAGTTTTAAGTAGGCATTTGTTCTGGAATTGCTTCCTCTGCATAGTGCTGCGTGGCCTGGTTCTTACACTTTTTTGTATTTCCTTACGCTTTTTCTCCTTTTCCTGAATAAGCAAGCATAAGTAATGTGTACTCCTATAAGTAGCTGATACCTGACTCAGTGGCTTAAGTGAATAATCTATTTTTCTCTTGTAATAAATTGTATGGCAAGCTGAGTGTAGTGGCATATCATTGATCCCAGCACTATGGAGGAGGAGGCAGGAGGGTCACCACGAACTCAAGGCCAGCCTGGACTAATAGGTCAAGGCCACCTTGAACTACGTAGCAAGACCCTGTCTCAAAAACAACAACAAAAAGAAGTACAGCATTAAGCATTTACTGGCATTTGTTCAGCTGCTCAGTAGTTTCAGCAAAGATCTAGGCTTTTATTCTTTATTTTCTGATGGCTGTCTTTTGCTTGGTGTCTTCAGGCTTGCTTTGAAAAACTCCAGGAGTCTCAATCACATTAAAGGTACAACAGAGGAGATGGGAAATGGGGTGGGGTAAGACAGAATTCTGTCCTCTTGCCTGTCCCTTTTAATAGTAAAGCACAGGTTTTGTCAGAAGCCCTCAGCAAATAATGCTCTTGTCTCATTGGCCACAGCTGGGTCACATGACCAACCCCAGCTGCAAGGGAAGCTGGCAGGGTACTTAGCACTCCAAGTTCTATAGGAGAGGCTGCAGAGAGAAAGGGGTTATGCTGTTACTCGTGATATTGCCCATATGCCTTGGAAAATTGTGAAAGTCTGTGTACTTTCTACTCAGCTATTCGTCATGTCCTCAGTATTAAAGTATTTCTTGAGTTGAAAAATCATACCTGCTTTGTAAAGTTTTTGAGACTTTTGCACTAACTTTTGAACTCCTGTGTAGAAAAATCTTAGTTTTTTAGTTGGTCAGAATTATAGAAGAATATAGTATATAGATACCATACACATACCATTTGAGGGTAAGCCATATGGTAACCTTTGATACCTAACTACTTAAGTATTTATTTCCTAAGAATAGGAATGTTTTTATATATCACAATGTATTTATTGACTTTCCATAAATTTAGCATTGTTATAGTATTTTAATCCTCTATACCTATTCCCATTTTGTCAGATCTAATTTCTCTGTAGCATTTCTAGGTCAGGATCCAGTATAGGGTTTGGTACTGCCTTTAGTTGTCATTTGGCCTCTTTAATCTGGAACATTTTTCTCAGTGGCATTTTTTTTTTTTCCTGAAGTGCAGACTAGCTTCAACTTTGCAATCTTCCTGCCTCGCCCTCACAAGTAGCTGGGGTTACCGGCATGCACCACCACATATGGCAAGAAAATCGTGTGTGTATGTGTTTCTGTGTATTAACCCCGGGCCTTCACACTGAGCTACATCCCCAGCCTTTTTTAAATTTTAATTTTCAGACAAGATCTCACTAGGTTCCCCAGGCTGGACTCAAACATGGTGATCCTCTTGCCTCAGCCTCCTGAAGTGCAGAGATTGCAGGTGTGCACCATAATGCCCAGCATGACAATAGTTTTGACAGTGGATTCCTGGAAGGGTGCATGCAGATTGGTGCACTGAGGTGCTGGCTGCTTTAGACGACAGTGCCGGTCTTGACTGAAAAGCACCTTGGAAAGTCTGTTCATTGTTGACTTGCCCCTCTTTATGCATTTCTGGTGGTATAATTTGGATCTTAAATGTCTTCTAAAGGCTCATGTGTTAAAGGCTTTTAGTTCCTATTAGGAGGTAGTAGAACCTTTAAGGAGTAGTCTGATGAAAGGAAGTTTGGTCATTGGGGCCATTCTCTTTAAGGGGTTACTGGGACCCCAGCCTTGTCCTCTTCCTCCCTCTGTCTCCTGGCCACTGAGGGGAGCAGCTTGCTCCACCGAGTGCTCTCTGCCATGAAGTGCTGCCTCACCATAGGCCCAAAAGCTGTGGGGCCATGGGACCATGGACTGAAACAAGCCAAAGAAACCCTCTTTTTAAATTGACCATCCTCTTTTAAATTGAACATCTCAGGTTTTTGTTTTGTTTTGTTTAATGTAGTGAGGGAAAGTTGATTAACTCTGGGCTTAGGTGCAATTCCCTATGGGTGGGGGAGGGGAATATATATAGAGAGAGAGGATCACTTCCTTTTGACCTAAGTTTTGTTCATACAGTGAATATAATATGCAAAGTGTGGTTAATACCAGTGTTTCAGGAGATGAAAAAATAGACAAACTTTATATTGGGTTATCTTGGTTTGCCGCAGCTGAACAAATGAAATACTCCATTAAGATTTTACAAATTAGAATGTTGCAGGCTCTTTTTATTTAATGCTCCTGTGTTAAAATGTTAATAAGAGACGTTGAGGCAAGTTAACAGTAGTATATTTCAAGAGGATGAAGTATTCAGCATCCCAGGCAAACTGCTGGAAAGGTGGGCTCTGAGTTTTAATTAAAACTGTGTCCACATACTGGGACTTCATATTTCTTGCATCCTTTTCATTGAAGGGGGACAACAGTTTCTTCGTAAGCTCAGGCAAGGCTGACCGGCCGTCTTTGTAGTAGAGCGTTTAATTACCATTGGCAGCCTAGAGGAGGCAGTGAGCAACAGGGCATTCAACACTTGAGCAGTACACGTGGGCGCTGATTTCCGCGGTTGGTTAGAGTGAGGAATAATGAGGCCAAGGCCACGGACTCGGCCTGCAGCCCAGGTAGCTGGGGCTCCCTCCAAACCTCAGCCCCCGCCTGGTCAGCTGCCTCACAGATGCTCACTGCCGTCTGGAAGGGAGCCAGGGAGGCTGAGCCAGGAGTCAGCATGGGCTCTTTGTGTTTAAAAGCAAACAAAATAAAAGCAGGTTCTCTAATGTACCACCTCCTGTGATCCCCTTGCTAGGAATATCAGACTTAATGATTTAAATTTAATTTGTTAGCCATTTGGTGGTTAATTAAAAAAAAAACAAAAACCTAATGATTTATTAGCATTTTTATAATAAGCAACATTTAATATCTATTAATGAGAGTTCAGATGGATCAACAATTTAACTTCTTAATAAAATGAATCAGAAAAGTGCTACTTAGAAACTCCATACTGTGAGCATGCTCTCTGCATGTGTTGCAACCTTGGTTCTTCCCTATTATTAGACAGAAATAGAGGAGGAATGAGGCTGATTCCATCCCTTCTACCAGCAGTGCTTCCAAGAAGGAGGGGCTAGGGAAAGGTCACTAGAGTTTTTGTTTAGTTCACAAATATCACAAACTAATAACCACTGAGTCTTCATTCTGTTTTCCACTATTTCCTTTGGGCTGGTGACTGAAGCAGGCTGGTCCATGTCATACCCTGGAAAAGTGTGAGAAAGGTAGAAAAGGCTTAAAAGTGTTTTAAGGCTTAACAGGCTTGCAAGTTCCAGTCCAGCCTGGCCCACTCAGCCAGACCTTGTCTCAAAATAAAATGCAAGGATATAGCTCAGTGAAAAGGCACTGGGCTCAATTCACTAAAGCAAAACCCACTTTTCAATCCAGCCCTCCATTATGTCACATGAATATCAGTTTGCACTGGCATATTTGATTAAGTAGCTACTAATATCTGGGGTGGAGGTTCTGAAATGCTGTTCCAGCTTATGAAATTCATAGGGAAAAGAGGTATAGGACAGCATTATAGCCCTCTTCCTCCCTCACAAAACCTGAGGGTTCTTTACCAACCAGCAGATCCTGACTGAGCAGAGGTGAGCGGGTACAGAAAGGAATAGACAGCGAGTAGGTCTCCTGTCAAAAAACCCTAGGTTAAATGTCATCCATCAGGATGCATGTAGGGAAGGTAGAGTGACCGTCAGCAAAAGCCACCCCAGAGCCCTGTCCAGGCAGCACATGCACAGCCTGGGCATGGGCTCCAAGCTGCCTGGGTCAAGCCCTGGGTGTGCGTCTCAAGGCCAGCCTTGATCACAAGAGTAAGTCGCGCATCTCCGGGGAGGGGCAGAGTGCCGCCTTGGAAACAGTTTAATTGATTCAAGGATTAGTAGTTTTAGCCACTGGTGGTGGAGCCTGTGAATTTCAGAACCCTCGAGCTTTGGCCCAATTAGGAAGCCAGCTGGAGCCTCCAGGCACAGACAGCCATGGTAGCTGCTGTCTGATGTTTTGCCAACTTGCTTCAGTGCAATCACTCGGCGACACTGGGATGATGTTTCAATTTAGCCTGCTGCTCAGTCAGGACTCTTAAGAGCCTCATTGTCCGGGAGTGGGCTTCCTGCCTGTTACTTCTCTCCTCCTGCCTTGCTTCTCTTGGACACAACCGTGACATTGCTCACTGGCCAAGTGAGTTGTTAGTGTCCCTGGGCTACGGGTTGGCAGGTTTCCACTCTGAGGAGTGGCTGCCTGGCTGGCAGGGGAAGATCCTAGGCTCTTTAAATGCAGGCATGGCACCTTGGCATTTAGACTCTAGAGTTCTCAGCGAATCTATGTTCGTGAGTGGCCAGCATCCCTCTGTTGTTGCTGGAGAATATTAGAGTTTAGAATCATGTCTTGAACTGTAGATAAGGACATGTAGTTGAGGAACTTACCCAAGTTTGTGCAGCTTTAGCAGAAGAGGTGGGGAACTCAGGTTTCCAAACTCCTGAGGCCCATGTCTGCTCTAGGACACTAGGCTAAATGGCATCAGGCAAAGAAGGCAGGTCTCAGTTAAGCAGGCAGGTGGGCACCGTGCTGTGCAGCCCCACCCACCGCTGCATTCCAGCCTCCCCTCCTGACCTCTCATGGATGATGTGGCCTTACTGGCCTCTGCTGTGCTTCTTGAATGTTCCTTCCCAGATCCAGGCTGCTACATTTGCTGCTTCTCCTTCCTAGAGGAGAGTTCCTCTCCCACTCTTCTCATGAGTGCTCTTTCACACCTGCAGCACCTCAGCTTGTCTTGATCATCTGAGAGGCAGCCTCCACTCCCTATCTGCCTTCCAGCACGCTACCTCCCAGTTACTACTATATTCTGTCAGCCAGTTTCTTTCCTTACCTGATAGCTTGTCTGTTGGCTTTATTGTTTTCTGTTTGCTGCCCCTGTCTTAGTCCATTTTTTGCTGCTTAGTCCATTTTGCCACAGATTGGGAAATTTATTAAGAAAATAAATTTATTTCTTACAGTTCTGGAGACTGGGAAGTCCAATACCAAGGCATCAGCATCTAGTGAGGACCTTTTTGCGGGGTCATCCCATGGCAGGAAGCAGAAGGGCAAGAGGCAATGAGAGAGTGACAAAAGAAGGAGGCTGAACTTAACCCTTTGAATCAGGAGCCCCCTCTTGCTACAGTAACTCACTTTTACTGTAACAGCATTAATCCACTTATGAGAGCGAGCCCTCATGACCTAATCACCTCAACACTTGCACTGGGGATTAAGTTTGCAACACAAACTCCTAGGGACACATGCAAACCATAGCACCACCACCACCACTACCATAAGACAGCAGGGGCCAAGCCTATCTTATTCCCTGTTAACTCCCTAGTGCCAAGAACGGTGCCTGGCCCAAGAATAAATAGGTCTCAAATGGCTAATTGAATGAAGAGATGAGCCTGATCTCTGGTCAGAAAAAAAGTTCTCTGCAATCCAGTCAGACTCCCTTTGGCACCTCTAGGGGCAAGGGGGGACATTACAGATTGTGGGGTGGTATAAATTGACTGCTTGTTATATACAAAGTGTCCCCTAGGAAGGGCATTTCTGATTCCACCTTCAGAGGTTGCATGGTGTCTACATGGCAGGGGGCCACATCATACACCTTCTGGGAGCACCGTTCTATGCAGAAGGTGTCCTTCTCGGGGCAGGGCTGGTCATGGTCAGTCCATTTGTAGCAGAGGCCCGCTGAAGTTCTGGACACTGGACTCAGATCTTCTGGGTGAGGGCAGGTGCTAGAGGAACAGGTCAGCTGTAGATTCTGAAAGAGGCCAGCCCTGGAGTCAGAACCAAGATGTTAATAACAGAAGCAGTTGTGTGTGTTGGGGGCAGAGGACCAGAAATATGAGTAGAAATATGAGGAGTCTCTACTACACTTCCCACTCAATTTTTCTGTAAACCTAAAAGTATCCTAAAAAATAAAGTCCATTATTATTTTTTTTTTTATCTTTAAAGAAAAGGTGGTTGGTGCCTCAATTAATAACAGTACAAAGGGGCTGGAGAGGAAGAGCACAGGCACTCTTTGCTTTCTATTGTTGGAAAGAACACATGTTTAGGATGGACTTGGCTCGGGTGTCAAACCCCTCACGTTTTCACACAATGGCAGTGATAATAAGCTACAGGATTTCTGAGGGGAATGTGTGTACAGATACCCAAGCAAGGGCACAGAAATCACCAAAGTAAGTTTCTGGATCACTTACAAATTCCATCATCCTTTGTCTGTTTGAATCTGTTTTCCCTCAGGTGTAAAATAGAGAAAAGTTGGGGAAATCCATCCTGCTTATAACATTTAAAAGAAGATTTTGGAGTCAAGAGAGAATTCGAAGAAAAATTTAGAAAAGTGAGCACTTGGTGAAATTTCGCAAAAAGGCTTAATAGTGAAAGACATAGGATGGTGAGTAATTTCAAGGTTAAAGGGAGAAAGGAAAAGAAAGACATATATTCTTGAAGGCCCAAAGCAGGCAAAACTAGAGACAGTTTCAAGGGATAAGGAAGCCAAAGGCAGTGCTGATCAGGATATAGGGAGCATGGGAGGCCCCGGACAAAATAATGGGGCTGATGGGTAGACTGAGTGCTGATATAATGTCTGGTTGTCTCTTTATAAACCAGCCACCCATGCACATGTCCAGCCAAAAGGTGGAAGTCACCCCAGTGTTCCTCCATGAATGACTGGATAAACAAAATATGATACATACACACAACGGAATATTACTCAGCCTCAAAAAGGAAGGAAATTCTGACACATGCTACACCAGACATGAACATTGACATTATGCATATGAAATAACCCTACCACAGAATACAGGATGATTCCACTTATATGAGGTAGTCAAATGTCATTTGGGAGAGGCTGGGAGAAGACAGTTAAATAGGGGTTATTTAATGGATATAGAGAGTCAGTTTTGCAAGATGAAAAAGTTCCAGAGATTGGTTGCATGCCAATGTGAACACAGTCAACATTGCTTAACAGTACACTTGGAAATGGCTAAGATAGTACATTTTAGGTTGCCTCTTTTTGCCACAATTAAAGAAAACAGCTACCCCTGCCTGGACCTACAGCTGTCACCAAGGACTAGATAGAGGGTGAATTTTCTCATCAATTTGGGTGAAGTTCTGAATTGCCCCACCTGACTTTGACCCCACATCCTGCTGTGTGTCTCTGTATAATCACTCAGTCCCCTGTCATCCTGTCTTATTCATCGTAGGCTGCTGTGACAAAATACCATGAATTGGGGCACTTAAGCAACAGACATTTAATGTTCACAGTTCTGGAGGCTGGAATGTCTGAGATTGGGTGCCAGATAGCCAGGATCTAGTGAGAGCCTTCTTCCTGGTTTGTAGACAGCCACTATCTCGCCAGGTGCTCATATGACAGACAGGAAGAGAAAGTGGGACAAGTGGCCTCTCTGTTCTCTTCCTAGAAGGCGCTAATCTCATCATAAGGACCCCACCCTCATGTTCTCTAATCCTGACTGTCTTCCACAGGCCCCGTCTCCAAATTCCATTACACTGGAATTTAGGGAATGACAATGTAGTCCATGGCACATCATCCTTCCTTTCCCCCAACTCAAGAATTCGAAGAAATACATACTCATCTTCCTGCACCGTAGCTCTCACTCCTCCTTTTGTGTCTGAGCATCTTGGACCGTCTTGGGAGCACCTTTCCCGTTTCTACCAGCCTTGGGACCCCACAGTGCGAACATCCTTTGAGAACCCCCGCCCAGCTCCCCTGGTCTGGTAGCCGGGGCCCGGCCAGATGTCTTACTCTCATGGCATAAACATGATTGTATGTGGCTGTGCATGAAACCTGGACCCACTCTGGACCCCACACTCCAGAGAATCTGAGGCACAGCAGCATTTCTATTATCGCTTAGTAATTGGAGTTTTGCAGGCTTGGGATTACTGCTAATGGAAAGCAAATGGGCTCAGAATCAAGAAATAAGCACTTGAACAGCCAGCACCACTCAGTAAAGCAAAGAGGCTATTATGCCACTTTATGTGGGTAGAGATCATCATTTGTAGAAAGATTTGCCAAAATTTCAGCAGCACATGGAAGCAACGCCCCACCAGCACTACTCTGCTCTCCCTGCTCATGCAGCGAAGTGGCCACCAGGTGGGAAGGCTTCCTGCAGCACCAGTTGCCCAGGGCCAGGCTGCCCTCTGGCAGGAGAGAGATCTGATTTTGCCTTTGCTGCCTGTTTTTCCTCTGGTACACAAGGCTCAGAGAAGGCCTCAGAACCCAGAGCACTCCTGTAAGCCCCTCCTTACACTTCTCAGCCTTCTCGCAGCCAAGGCCCAGAGAGCAGGCAGTGACAGGCTGGATTGGGGCAGCTGCGGACAAAGAGCCCAGAACAGTGGCTCTTGACTCAAGGAGAGCGAAGTGGCTGTACAGAGTGACGTTTCCCAGGGTTTGCTGACCCTCGGTCTCTCAGTTAATCTTGCCCTTTCTCCTCAGTGGGGTAGTGTCAGCCATCATACATTTACATGAGGGGCCTTTTTTCCATAGATCACGCCACCCCCTTCCCAGTTGCTAAAAGGCGATTAATATGCAGAAGCCCTGCTAGAACAGCATTAGGTTATGACATGAGGAAATGGAAAAAAAAAAAGCCTAAGCCCAAACTCTGCCCTTCACGCGTCCTCCTGAGAGAGCACACGGACGATGGCCAAGGACAGAGTGGGTGTGCTCTGGTTCTTGGGCTCAGCAAATGGGGGAAACTGAGGCCACGTCAGCTGTTTACAAAATACTGTCCCGGCTTACGAATTCTCATGTGCAAGTCAGTCAGAGGGCTCGAGGGCCCCGAGTTTCACTCCCTCACTGTGGCAGATGCTGAGCCTTTTCCAGAAGTCTCTCGGAGGAGGGGGAGAGGAGGAAGGACATGAACTCTCTGCAGCCCAGCCCCTCTGAAAGGTGCCTTCACTCACCGGTGACCATCTCACTTAGCCATTAAATGTCACTGCAGCCTGTTCACACAAGAGAGAAAATCTACATCTAGCAGTAAAAAAGGTGATGAAATGAAAGAAGTTGTGAAATGACATTTTTTTCCAGCAGGTTTGTCATATCTCCTGCATGGAGGAAAATTGCTTTCTGTAAATCTTGGTCCAACAGAACAAAACACCTATTTCTTTCCAGTTGGGGAGACAGCCATTCTCATCGGCATAATGAAGGTATTGTAAGCTGTGACTTTTACAAAGTCGGAGGGAAACCAATCTGCAATCTTGACAGATATGATCTTCCCAGGATGCACTGTTCGTTTACGGTGGTGAGAGACCTCAATTAATTTATGAGAGAGGACAGCAGGATGTGACCCCTTGTGCATAGTCTAGGTGGAACTGTCCCTGTCTGAATTTATGTTCTGGTAATTTAAAAAGATTTATATTAAGCTTTTCTTTCATTTTGAGAGTAGATTAAAATTCTAATGGAAACCATTTGTATGCATTTGTTGAATTGAATAGTATTTATGGCTGTGTAAAAAAAAATGCTGCAAAATTCTGCCTATAATAAAGTCAGTGAAGCAAGAATAAGTGTAAAAACAGGAAGGAAACACTCAATAGAAACCATACTGTATTATACAAGCATAATGAGGGAGAGAAGCCGAGCAGAACGGGGCAGGGATTAGGCCCCCGGATGGGATCGTTTTCCTTATTTAGTGTAAGGTTTTTATAGCCCTTTTATGACTTAAAACCAAATTTAAATTTTGAAATAGGCCAGATCAGTCCTCAGACCCCATGGCCACATTGCCCTTTCCTATCATCCCTGAACTCTTACCAGTGTCCAAGACGAACATGCAGGAAAGAAATTCAAGCTGCATCTCAGGGAAAATATGCTGATGGCAGGAAAAGAAGACACATTAAGGCGGAGGCCAGAGTTTAGTGAGTAAAGCAAAATTCTGAGCTCCGGAGCAAAAGCAGGTGGAAGTGGGGAAGGCCCAGCACGTTCTGGCCAAGACCAGGGAAGTCAGGGTGCTCCGATATTCCAGGTGTGCCCTGGAACCCATGTTCATGGCCACAGCTGCCTGACCAGTGCCTGTACTGGAGCCACCTCTGTCACCCCACGGGGAAGGGCAAGGTGCATGTGCCACAGCCTTGTCTGTGGCCTCTCACCAGGCTGGGGAAGAATGACAGCAGCAGGACGATCTGCAAACATGACCATCTGCAAGAACAGTGTCTAGGCAACAAGACCCTGTGAAGTCACGCTTGCTGTCACTTTTGTCAGGGTGAGAGGCGGGAGGCCTCCAGGTCCTTAGCTTGTAGGACAGGTAGGGAAAATGCCATTCTGTCAGCACACAGGCCAGAGCTGAGAGCTTCATGGGGAAACTCACATTCTCTCAAAAATAACAGCCGTGATAGCATCTTGCAGTCAGGCAACACCAAGCATGATGGTTAGCAGTGCTAAGTGAGCAAATGGAAATTTCCAGAGAGCCCACTGCTTGGTTCCTGTGCTAGTGTTTCTCCCCCTACTTGTAAGCACGTTCTTTAACAGAGCTGCACGGATGTCATAAAATGCCTTACAAAGCATGAGAGCAGAATTGTGCTTTAGCAAATTTCACAGATACAAAGTGGTACTGCTGTCAACAGAAGCCTGCATGGAAAACATGGAATATTTTAAGAAAGTACTAACTCCTGTCAAAATAGCTCCCAAGCCTAAAATGCAGGAGTTCTGGCTGAGGTGTTTTCTGAGGCAAATCTCTCCCTACTGCCCTGAATACAGGCTCCTTCCTACCCCATGAGTCTTACGGACCACAGGGTCTGGTCCCTTCTAATCAATTTTAGTTCATGTCAAGTTGGTGAGGCCATGAAATGAGTCTGTCTGGTTATCTGTCTCCTGGCACATAGCAGTAGGGCGTAGTCCTGGGATACAGTAGGCGCCCAATATGGATTTACTGAATGAAACAAATATGGTCTAGGCCCCACAGGACACAATATAAGACAAGATCCTGCCAAATAAGGGCTGAGGCCTATGCTGGGGTACTGATGCTCGCACTTAGCTCTGGACCTCCACTTTAAGTGACTGGGGACAGATTTTCAAAAATGTCTTTTCTGTGAACTGCTCTTCACCTCCAATATTACAAATCAATACTTTATGTAATTTAGTGAAATTCCCATATAAGCCAAGTGCTAGAAGTTTTACATATTTTATCCTTATTAGTTTTACATAATTTATCCCAAATTAATCCTAGAAGGCAAATGAAATTATTATCATCCCATTTACAGATGAGAAAAGAGCCATGGAGGAATTTAAAACCTTGCCTATTGACTATTAGGGAAGGGAAGGGGATAGACTGGTATGGGGAGGAGAAGAGAGGGAAGGGTGAGATAGGGTAGAAGGGAGAGGGACACGTCAGTGCACAATGTGTGCATCTACGAAATGCCACTGTGAAACCCATTAATTTGGACAGTTAATATACATTAATAAGTATATGCATATATATATATATATATATATATATATATATATATTTTTTTTTTTTTTTTTTTTTTTTTTTGGTGGGTACCGGGAGTCGACCTCAGGACCTCGTGCTTGCCAGGCAGGCACTTATGCTGCTCAGCTATCTCACCGGCCCAGTATAATTTTTAAAATTGCCTGTTTTTCTATAACTGCTAAGAGGGAGAGGTAGAATTTGAATTCATATTGTAAGTCTAGTTCTCATTCACTTATTCATCTACTTAGCAACACTTCCTTGGACATTTACTATGCCTGGCTCTGTGGGATGGGAGGAGATAAGGGATGTCACAATACATTGTTTTTGCTCTGAAAAAATTCATAAACTGTAGAGAAAATCCATATGTAAACAAGACTCATCCATAGGATGGTAATGGTGTATGGAGATATCGTCTTGGCCACATTGACTCAACATAGATGGGGAAGTACATGAAGCAGGGTTTTCTGGAGAAGGGAAACTTGAACTAGCTCTTGAGAAATGAATGCTTTTGCTAGAACAGCTCGTAAATGCCAAGGGTGATAAAGTCTGCATTTGAAGATCCCCTTATTAGTGAGAACTTCCCTGACTCCCTTATATAAAGAGCAAACTGGCTTCCCCTCAGCCCCAGCACATAATGCATATGACATACCACATGTGGTAGGTTGAATGGGGGCCACCAAATGTCTGTGTTCAAATCCTTGGAGTCTATGAATATGTTACATTATAAGGCAAAATAGACTTTGCAGATATCATCAGGCTAAAGACCTTGAGATTTGGGGAAGATCATCCTGGATTATCCAGGTGGGCCTGACATGATCACACAAGTCTGTAACAGAGAGGTAGAAGGTCAAAAAGAGGTGCAGATGATATGTAGCTGGCTTTGAAGATGGGAGGAGTCACAAGCAGCCACTAGAAGCTGACAAAGTCTAGCCCTGCAAGACTCATTTTGAACTTCTGACCTCCGGAAATGTAAGAGAATAAATGTGTGATGTGTTAAGCCATTGAGTTTGCAGTACTTTTTTATACAAAAATAGGAAACTAATAGCACACATATCTGCTGGTGTATGTGTGTTCATAGTCTGCCTTCCTTTGCTGGAAGGTCAGAGACTTTGTCTAAGATGTTAACTGTTGTAACCTTAGTGCCTAGAAAGGAGCCTGGCACTGGAATATTTGTTACATGAATGCAGACAGATGGGGAGGTCACATGAAGGGGACTAGAAAATGGAATATGGATTCAAGGTATGAAAAGTGTGAAATGTAAGTGCACATGGCCACTTTGGGAGCTAAAACTGGAAAGTGGTGGGGAGTTGGAGATGCCAGAGGGAGTTGACCCTAGGATACTTTATGCTCTAATTTGCAAATAAGAAAGAATCATCGATAGGTTTTATATAGCAGAGAGCCATGACCATATTTGCTTATTGTTGTATAAGTCATTTGAAAAATAATTTTCATGTTCAGTATTAAAAATTGAGAATATACAGAAACAAAGGCAAAAACCTAAAAGTCATTCAATCTCATTTCCTAGAGTTAGCCACTTTAATACTTTGCGATGTATTTCTCCCTTTAAAATTGAGATTATTTTTTATATACTTTCTGAAACTGGCATTTTCCCCTTAATGTGAATTTCTGCATGCCATGAAATAGTCCCCTAAATATGTGGTGGTTAATGAGTGCATAGAATCATATCATACAATCTTAACTATGTTTGTTTAACCAGTTCCCTCAAACTGGATGATTCTTTTATTCCCCATATTTTGTTACTGTAAGTAATCATAGTAGCACCTGTTATACAGTAGCCATTCAGTCTTTGCTGAATGAATGAATAAATGAATGTTCCAGGGAACATTTTCAAATGTAAATCTCTGTATGTATGTTTAATGATTTCTTTAGGAAAAAATTCCTTGCAAGTGAACAGATTGGGTCAAAAGCTATATTTTTTAATGGCTCTTGATACCTATGGCCAAATTGCCTTTGAAAAAGGTTGTAAAAATTATAACTCCACCAGCAATGTATAAGTGCATAATTTCACTGCACCAATATTGGTATTGTAGTTTCTAAAACCTGTATTTGCATTTTAGAAAAGTTTCCATGGGGACTGGGAGGTAGTAGTTAAGGGGTCTTGTGAAGTTCAGGCAAACAATGGTAAGAACCTGAACTATAGCAATGGAGTTATATGTGGAAGAAGACAGATCTAAGAACTGTACAGGAAGTAGAATCCATGGAACTTGACTGCAAAAGGTCAGGAGGATGATATGGTGAGGACTCTTCGTTGTAAGTGACAAGAGGTCAACTCTGACTTAATTAAGCAGAGCTTTATTGTAAGAACGGGGGGTGTCTTAGTTACTTTTCTCATTGCTGATACAAAATATCTGACACCCAAAGTTAAAGGAGGAAAGGTTTATGTGGCTCATAGTTTGTAAGGTTTCAGTCCATAGCTGGCTATTTCCAAGACAGGGTGGCATGGCAGAGGAGAAACAGTCTATGGCAAGCAGGCAGATGAGAGCACATTAGCCCTCTTTCTGTCCCTTATACTTTATGCAGCTACCTGTCCTAGGGTGGGTGTGGCACTCACACTCTTAATCCTATCCAGAACTATGCCAAACCAATCAGTGGACTGATTTAGTAATCACATACCCTTGATCCCAGCACCAGACACTGGATCCAACTACCTCTGAAAAGCATCCCCATCATTGCATGAGGCTTTGAGGTGACATCTAGACACAAGCCACAACATGGGGCAACTTACCAAGTCAAAGCAAGGGCATACGTTCCCGAAACACTGCGTCTGGCATCATTTTACAGTGTGGGAGACAGAAAGGTATGGTCAGTGTCTCCTTGGGGCCCTGCTCTTGGGTGTGTTTGTTTTAGTAACAACTTGCTTTAGGTTCAAATTCATGAAAAAGGGCCACTCTGGCCTACTCTGGGTCAAGTGTCCACCCCGTGGCCAAAGATGGGGGTGCCTCGATTGACAGTCTGACCAGGAAAAGGTAGAGATCTATACTGTTACTATTTGAAAATCATTTAGATAACTTCCAAGTATGCAAAAGTCCATGGCTGGACACTCCTGAGGGGACATTGTTCATGGCAGGGGAGGCAGAGATGGACTGTTTGGGACAAGTGATCCTGAGGTCACAAATTTACTTCTTCCCACGTTTAACAGGTCCTACTTATAGTTCAGTCTTTGAACATGAGGATAACTCCTTTCCAAGAAGAGGAAAGAGGAAGGAGAGACAGAAGTCTCCCTTCTTGGCCTTGTTGGGATCCTGGTTCAAACCCCCTTTAGTCCTATGCCAGTGATGGCAAACCTTTTAGAGCTTTCAATGATACAAACAGCCTACTGCAGCACGTGCCATAGGTTCACCACCACTGCCAAGGCCCTTCAGCTTCCAGCACACAGTTCTTAAGGAGCCCCCATTGTGGCAGGCAGCCGGCTGACCGCCAATAATTTATGCTTCCTCTGTTAGGCCATGAAGTTGTCTCTGGAGTAGCTGCTTGTCCTGAGACAGATTTCCCAGCCCCACTAACACTGGGTGGAGCCAGGTGACTCATTCTCACCAATGGAAAAGCCTGGACCAGGGTTTTTAGAAGCAAATGTATTTCAACCCTGAATTCCCACCTGGGGAAAGAGGCGTGCCAACCAGCAACACCCCGTTGGCAGTTTTGTGAGTGAGAAATAAACTTCGAATATGTTGTGCCGTAGAGATGTTGGGACTTATTTGTCATAATGGCTAATTAATAACCTAAATACCTCTAGGTATCTGTTTAATAAAGACCTATTTAATAAAAGAATTACATGAGCAATGGGTGACAATGATCTCATGGAGTTGCAGAGAAACATAATTCCTAAAACAGGAAATAACCCAGTAATTCTGCTTCTAGATGTACATCCAAGGGAAATGAAAACATATGGCCTCACAAAAAATTGCATATGAATGTAAATGGCAGTGTTATATATAATGGCCCGAAAGTGGATAGCCAAATGTCCATTTACTGATGAATGCATAAGTAAAATCTGCTAGCTCCACAAAATGTGGTTTGGCAATAGAAAGGAACAAAATATCGATAGGTCCTATACAATAGATGAACCTTGAAAATATTACACCAGGTATGAAAGACCACATGTCATATGATTCCATTTATATGAAATGCTTGAAGGCAAAGCTATAGAGACAAATAGATTGCTGGTTACCTAGGGAGTGGGAGAGGACAGATTGAGAAGAAATAGGGAGAAACTGCTCATGGGTATAGAGTTCTTTTTGGAGTGATGAAAATGTTCTAAAATTCATGGTTGTGATGGTTGCACAATTCTGTGAATATACTTAAAGCCTGGAATTGTGTTTTCTAAGTAATAAACTGTAAACTGAGTCTCAATGATGCTTTTTTTAAAAAGAGAGAAACAAAGGAATAAGGACAAAATGAGACAGTGATAAGAAGAAACGACAGAACCTGACAGATCATTTCTACTCATTCTAGCAACCCAGTCCCTCCTAGGACAAAGGAAAAGCAATGTGACAGGTTTCCAAAGAAAACAGAGATGTCCCATCTCTAAATAAATAAACTCTGTACCTGTTTCACAGAGAGGATGGAGACTCCGGATTGCACAGGATAAGAAGTCTTTATTTCCAAGTAAAGTAGGAATATGAGAATCAAGGAACAGCTGACCAAGGGCCAGTCCCAAAAAGATTCAAAGAAGCCATAGATCTTCTTTGGAAAGTATTAAAAATCAATCAAACCAAGACACTTCACAAGACACATAAAGAAAAATGAGCTCATTAGTATCAAGAGGACTGAAAGGAGATTTGTACAGGAGCCTGTGACCAAGTTAGGAACAACTGAGCTGGGACTGACAGCCCTCATCAGAGGCTCAGGACAAAAACCACTTTGAAAAGCACAAAATGCTTTCCACTGGGAGATGGAACCAGCATCTGGGGAAATTATTTTCATTTAAATGGAAAGAGAAAAACAAATGAAAAAGAAGCCAAAGGGCCTTTCAAATATTTACCATGAATTCATACTTTGAAAGGACGATAAGAAAAGTGAGTTTACAATGGCTAATTTAAAACATCATTATTTGCCGATGGAGATAAAAAGGTGGCAAAATGTTGGTGTCTTCAGCTGGGGAGAAATTTGCTTATTTACACCCTCCACTGGAAAGTGCCAGGAGTCTGAGGCTCTCCCTCCCTCCGGGCAGGACTGGAGGACTCTTTTCTGAACCCCAGGCCAGGACCTCGGTTGAATTCAGACTTGTTGAGTAGATTTTCTGCTTTGTGGTGTTAGCAAATATTGAGGCACTCACCAAAGTCTAACTGATTCTAGACATGAAAACTTGTTTCTGGCAGAAGAGTGTGGCAGGCAGTATTGATAGAGAATTTCAAGTTTGATGAAAGTCAGAAAGAGGTGAGACTGGCTTCATTCCTAACGAGCACACAATTTCATGAGTTCTGTCCGAGTTTTCTCTTAGGAAGACATTTCTCACTGTCTCCTTGGGGGAAGAATCCCTCTGTTTTATTATGAAAGGAAGAAAGAACCCATTGCTGGTGGACATTTTTAATCCTCATAGACTCTGGCAGGTCAGACCCTATGTCATCAACAAAGGGACCGGGACTTGGAAATGGTTATTCACCCTCCCTGGGTCCCTGTGGTGAGTGCCCAGTCTGACTTCCAAGTTCATCATCTTTCCATGGCTCCCCACAGCCTCCTGAGAAAAAAGACTTCCCCTTGTCTTCCCTCCTCCAAAAGTGATGTTTTCCTTGCCTCCTCAAGGGGGGAAATGCTGAGAATAAAATCACTACAGTAAGCCAGGAGTGGTGGTGCACACCTGTAATCCCAGCACTCGGGAGGCTGAGGCAGGAAGATTGCTGCAAATTCGAGGCTAGCCTGGGCTGCATAGTGAGTTCAAGGCCAGCTTGAACTACAAAGTGAGACCCTGTCTCAAAAATAAAATAAAGTAAAATAAAATAAAATAAAATAAAATAAAATCACTACAGTATTACTATGTTTTAGTAGATATTCATGCTGTTAATCACACTGGGTTATTTTGCAAGACCCAGGTTTTCTGATTTTGGCTTATTTTTTGTTACAAACTGAGGATAAAGTTGCTGTCAGTTCTCTTTGTTTACCTCAGGAGTGGAAGGGAGGCTGTCTGTGCAGTGGGATTCAAACATTTGGCCACCCAAGGTCCTTGCTGGGATGCGACACTACATGGTACTTGAGGGTCTGTCAGCAATCTGGGGCTTTGGAATTCTGCTTTTCTGGGACTTGAATCTGCATGTTAGAAGGCAGGGTGTGGCCTGCTTAGGTTGAGGCTGACCCACTTACTAAATCCAGGAAAGCCCACCGAGACCAGAGTGTACCCAGCATCTCTCTCTGGGGGTGTTTGCTAAACCCAGCCTGATCTCAGGCCATCTCATCAGTGCAGGGGGTTATATTTTCCTCCCCCTTAGCCACCGCAGCCTGCTGTCCTTATAAACAGATATAGAGTTCTTTGGGGTGTGGTTTGAAAGCAGGATTCTTAAACCTTATTTGCATGAGGGACCCCTTTGGCAGGCTGTGAACCTCTTTTTAGAATAATGCTCTTTTCCTTTATTCCTTCCTTCCTTCCTTCCTTCCTTCCTCCCTTCCTTCCTTTCCCACTTTCTCCCATCCCCTTCCCTTCCTTCCCCTCTTCCCTCCCCTCCCCTCTTCTCTCCCCCCTCCATCCTTCTCTCCTCCTCTCCTTCCCTTCCCTACCTTTTCCTTTTTTGCCAGTGCTGAAAATTGAACCCAGGGCCTTGTGCATGCTAGAGAAGCACTCTACCATTGAGCTGTAATCCCCAGCCCTTTTTATTTTTTCTTTTGAGACAGGGTCTCACTGAGTTGCCCTTATTTACCTCCAACTTAAAATCCTCTTGCCTTAGCCTCCAAAGCAGCTGAGATTACATGCATGTACCTCACACCTAGATCAAATAATATTCTTAAAGGTACAAAATAATGTACATAGGATTAAAATGGTAGTCAATTATATTGATATACAGCTATCAAATATTTTTAAAGCTCATTTGTAGTAAGGTAATATATATGTGCCTTTCTATTAGTGTATTGAATAACATGATGTAGCACAGGTTTAATAACCACCATAATTTTGAAATAGTGGTAAGATTAAATACTATTTCAGGATATTTCTAGAAGTTAGTAATGGGATATGAAAATAACTGAGATTATTTTACTACAGAACAAACACAGGAACTGCTAATACAACTACGCTTAGTGCTGCATTTATAATTAAAGGAAATGTTTGGTTTCCATGAGGGGTTAGTGAAAATAATGATGCAGTTGTTTTCCTATCTATGTTTTGGATCCTTCTGAATTCACAGATCTCCTGAATTCCTATAGAGGCAAAGCTCTGCTTTCTTCTCATGAAATTTTATTTATTTATTTGTTTTCAGAGAAACAACTCATTTATTGTGGCTGTTCTTGTTAGTTTGCACTTCTTAGTTCTTTTAATTTCCCAGTTACTTTGATGTCTCTTGCTCAGCCTCTCTGCTATCTCAACATTCCTTCCTCAATCTTTCTAATGCTTTCCTGTCTTTTTAAAAGAATCTTTTACTTCTCTCTGTTCTATAAACTCACAAGAAATCCAAAGAAATACCTTTCAATATCTACCAGCCAGAAAAATGGAGGGCGAGCTGGCGTCAGTATGCATGTTGGATGATCTCTTTGTAACAAGGGGCCTCATAGCATCCATGCACCCTCCTGGGGGCCCTCCAGCTCCATGCATTGTCCCTTCTCATTGTGGGGGGCTGGAGTCTGAGGGCCTCCTGACCTCTGGGCCCCTCACCTATGAATCTAGGCAGTACCCCCAACCTTTTCACCAGCATAGCCCCTAAAAGAATATTGAAAAGTATCTCTCTATTCCCACATTTTAGGCAAATAGCTCAATTATTTTCTTACAAATTTAAATCATTTTAAAAGACTTTGCCTTGCAAGCGCGAGGGCCCGAGTTCGACTCCCGGATCCCACATACGAAAAAGGGGCCGGTGATATCGCTCAGCGGCAAGGATGCCTGTTGGCGCGCGAGGTCCTGAGGTCGACCCCCCGGTACCCAGAAAAAAAAAAAAAAAAGACTTATTTTCCTGCATATTATATATTTCCTGTCCTTTAAATACAAATTTTGACGAAAACCTTGAACAATCATTATAAAGAAAAACATGGAGATTTCTCAAAAAACTAAAAATAGACCTACACTATAATCCAGGAATCCCACTTTTAAATATATATTTAAGAAAAATGAAATCAACATACCAAAGAGATTCCTCCATACTGTAGCATACTGTACCCCCCCACCCCCGCCAGTATACTTCAGTTTGTTAGTTGCCCAGGTAATAATTCCTGTTCCGGTTCTGGTTGCTCCTGTCTCTTAGAAACAGCTGGTCACTGTGATGCATAGCTGGTCACTATGCTGCACATCGTATAAACCAGTCCCCATTGACAAACCATTCTGCCTCTGTACTTCCTGCTTGCTTATCCCATATAAGCCTCCCATATAAGCCCTAGACCTCCCAATCAGTGTTCGTTGACGTAAAATAAATCTGCCTCCAAATCCTGGGTGTTGTTTCGGTGTTTCTGTTTGCTGTTGCAATACTTGTGTTTATTCACAATTGCTAGTATATGGAATCAGTGTAGTTGCCCTTCAGTGAATGAATAGATAGAGAAAACCTGGTGTATATATATACACAATGGAATGTTATTCAGCTATAAAGACAAATGAAATACTGTCATTTGTAGTAAAATGGATGGAACTGGAAAGTATTATTGTGTTATAAGCCAGACACAGAAAGACAAATATCACATGTTCTCTTGCATATGTGAAAGCTAATTAAAAAAAAGTCTACTTGAATGTATAGCAGTAATTATTGGACATTGGGATGGGTGGGGGGTAGATAAAAGGAGGCTGAATTTGATTAGTTCATGCTGTATGCCTGTGTTGAAATACCAACTGACCTCCACTAATATTCATAATTAATACATGTTATTCAAAAATAAAAATAAATAACAACATTGGAACTGTAGATTTAATGCATCCAATTTATGGAAGGTGTCCTCTATGTAATGTGATAGAACTGGTGAAGCCATACCGATAAGCTAAATCAGGCTTACTATTTATTCATCAGGAGGCTGAATCAGCAAGAGACCATCTCAGGTCTGCGTCTGAACCCTGACGTGGCTGGGATGTGCTGCAGAGAGAGAGAGGGTGGACAGTGGTATGGAGAGAGGGGGCATGAACAGAAGGATGTGGCAGTGCCTGGATCCCTCCCAGGACAGAACTGCTCCCTTCTGAGTCGTTCTAGTGCTCTCTTGAGGGTGGCCCTCAACAAAAATGCATTCTGGAATTGTCTCTTTTTTGGTGTCCTTGAGGTGTTAAATCCCAAGATAATTTAGGATGGGACAGAACAAGGCCTTTCTTTAGTTCAGTGACAAGACAGTTGTGCAAGGGAGTGAGGAATGCTGGCATGTTTGAATGTTGAGAACCTGGAAATTGATTATTGATTCCCTGAAAGCAGTCCAAATGCCCTGAATGCCCCTTGTGGTCTTTGTTTCATTGAAGACCCATGAAATAGAGGGAGGGACTTATTCTCCTTTGGATTAACCTCTTTATATCAATATGATCTCAACATTTTGCCCTTCTACCATCACCAGATATTTACTGAGAACTTACGGTACGCCAAACGCTCTGCCAGCTGTTGGGGAAAACAAAGCCACAGCATCTGCCTCCTCTGCAGCCTGGGAAAGGAGACGGATGACTGCCCCACTGTGAGGCAGTCCTGTGGGACAGACCTGGGGCACGGGGAAGAGGAGCTCAATGTGGCCAGATGCTTAGGAGGCCTTCCTGGGCACAGGGCAGTCACTCCAAGGCCACAAGGAGGGCGCGAGCAAGCCAGAAGGAGAGGGGAGGAAGAGATGGAGAAACAAAGCTGGACCTAGAGGCAGAAGAGCGAACACTAAATAAGATAATTGCCCGAATCAGTAAATCAAAAGAGAAGGAAATCATAAGGCAATTTTACCATTATAGAAAAACAAATATGTAGAGCACACACTACCATTAGTGACTAATCTTAAGTTATGATCCAGCCATCCCTGCTAGAAGGAAGGCCAGAGCAGTGACTTCATGAGAGGGACTGTTTATTCTTAGCATTTTAAAATTTCAAGACATTTAATCACTGTCAATTAATTAAGCTTCCAAAGACACCTGAGTACAAGGTGGAATAATCTCCAGCTCAGAGAGGGATAAAAGATGGCCCTAACCCTAACGACACAGCCTGACTCAGCTGAACTCCAACTCCCGGGTCAGGAAGCCCAGGATTCTACCACTTGGTGGTGACAGTTGCTGTGTTTTTCTGCTCTCCTCCCAAGTGTTGCCTAACAGAGTCACCAGGTGCTAGCATAGAAGAAAAGTGTTAAAAGAGAGAGAAAAAGAAAGGACCTGGCCCAGGCACTGCTGCCACTGACAGCTGGCAGCCGGCCACCTGCCCGCCGGCCGGGACACACACAGCCCGGGGCTTTTGTTCTTGTGCTGGCTTTTCTTGTCTGGGCTTGGCATGGCAAATCCAGTCCCAGGGGAGAGAACTCTTTCCTGGGAGGAGGGTAAGCTCTTTGGCTTTGGTTTCAAATATGACTTGCTTCTCTTTTATTCCCACTTTGCAGAGATAAGTGAAAATCCCACAGGTAGGATCCTGTCTTGCCAAAAGGACAGGTATGCTCAGGCCTTGCTGAGGAGGTGGGCAGAGAACTGGCTGAGTGGCCAGGCACAGTTGGGAGCCATAAGACCTGAGCCATAGGCCAAGTTCATGGACACCCAGGGAAGACTGGGGTCTGCAGGGAATGCTGGGAGGACACCTGGAAAGTCATGAGCTTGAGCTGAGGGGTCTCCAGAGCACCAGCAGCAGTGGTGGCTTTTGCCATTTTGTCTAATAAAGGCTGTCAGCTGTCATGCAGCGTGTACGACTTTAATTTCTGGTTTGTTGGAGCAGCTGCCTTTTGGATGAGGGCAAGAACTAAGAACTACCCAGCTCCTGGTGGCTGTGCTCACCCAAGTGTGGCAGACAGAGCCATGCTCTGCCAGAACCCAGTAGTCAGTGCAGTGGCCAGGTGAGGAGGCATCCTTTAAGCAGAAAGATGCATTTTCTTCATTTGGCTTCCAAGCTGCAAAAAGGCAGGCTGCTTTTCAGGACCAGGCTGGCTGAAGTGGGCCACCTGCAAGGCCCTAATGTGGCTGCAGACAAGCTGCAGAAGGTGCAAGCGCCAGGGGTGGGGAAGAGAGACTGATGGCAGGCTCTCCTGCCTCTTGCATGCCCTTGGCTAATTACTGCAATGTGCTCGCAAATGGCCCTCTACCCTGTGCCTCCCCAGGAGACAGGCAGGAACCAAGATAAAATATGATGCATGCTTCTTTCTCTGCTATTCTCTTCACTAATTTCCAAAGCTTTGACAAAACATCCCACAGCACATAATGCAGAATAGGTGCTCAAAAGGTATGCATTGAACCACTTATCAAATTAAAATAAATGACACTGTGGTATCATCATGCTGGCCTTGGACTCAATGTCCCAGAAAATAGAGTCATGTCTTCTTAATTTTCTTCGTGAGCCCCTGGTACACTGGAATGGAAATTTCCTAATATTTTTGATGATGATGATGAGGAAGAGGAGGAGGAGGATGAATACTGTGACTGTGTTCTCTGATCTAAAGAATAATCAAATAGTAGCATGTGAAAAATAAGAGTTATATGAATTCATCAGGAAAGTAGGGACATACTTGAAAGAAAACTTGAAACCAGGGCATATATAAGTAAAACCCGGGAACACCTGGAGGGGAGACCTTGATGCCCTTCCAGCTAGCTTGCCAACAGCATAGATCCCTCAAGAACACGAGATTCCTCTCTATACGAATTTATCCCTTTATATCAAAGGATGAGTGAAATGTTTTAGTTTCCTAGGCTGCCATAACAGAGTAGCACAACCAGATGGATTAAACAACAGAAATGTGTTGTCTCACAGTTTCGGAGGCCAGAAGTCCCCAATCCAGGTGGCAGCAGGGCTGATACCTCCTAAGGGCTGTGAGGAAGAAATTGTTCTATGCTTTTCCTCTGGTTTCTGGCGATTTGCTGGCAAGCTTTGGCGTTCCTCAGCTTGTCAAAATGTCACCCTGTCTCTGTCTTTCTTCCTATGGTGCTGTTCCTGTGTGTCTGTCCCTGCACACCCCCTCCCTTTATGAGGACGCCACCCTTCTCCAGGCTGACCTTATCCCAGCATAACCAATTACATCTCCCAAGAGCCTATTTCCTAATAGGGTCGAATTCTGAGGGACCAGGTAGGATTTCAGCATGAATTCGGAGGACCCGTAACAGAGCATATCCACACTTTGGGGAAAGGAAGAAAAGACAGAAACATCTAATGGGCAATTTCTTGTGAGGAGTGATGAAGGAAAGAGGGAGCCGGGAAGTGAAGGAAACATACAAGAGGGGAGCCATGGTGGGAAGGAAGGAGCACAGAGGCAGCAGCGCTGGGGAGATGGCTTTGTCCTGGGGCTGCTGCCTCCACCTATTCGTTCATTTATGAATTGATTCATTCATGCATGCACACATTCATTCACTCCTGAGTCCCTGATGTTTGCTGGGAGATACACATAACATATGCTATAGTGTAGGAAGAATAAACTTAGAAAGGCGAACTACTTTTCCTTTGTTTTCACAGTTCAGAAGCTACGAGGACTCAGAAGGTGTGAGGATTTCTCCTGCAGCATCAGCCGGCAGTTTCTACTCCAAGGCAGTTCTGACATTGTCTACCTGGAGATAGAATCAGATCCCACAGGTTGAATCAGCACCCCCAGGACTCCCCACCACCACCACCACCACCACATACACATATACTTCAGATACCAATTGCAAGCTTCAGGGTATTTTACCCATGCTTCTAACCAAGTCAGCTACAAGTCAGGGTTCTTCCTATACCCTCCTTGGCTTTCATTAACTTGCTAGAGTGGCTCACAGAATTTGAGGAAACACATTTACCAGTTTATTGCAAAGGATATTACAAAGGACATAGATGAAGAGAAGCGTAAGTTAAGGTATGGAAGATGGAGTACACAGCCCGCTGCTAGGAACCTCCTATGTTCAGCTGCCCAAAGCTCTCTGAACCTGCTACTTCTGGAGGCCTCATTATACTGATTAAGTCATTGGCTACTGGTGATCAACTTAACTTTTGGCCTCTCATCCCTTCCCTAAGAATGGGAGGCAGGACTGAAGGTCTCAACCCTCTATTCCTGCCTGGGTCTTTCTGGTGACCAGGCCCCATCCAGAAGCTACCTAGAATCTGCCAGCCACAGTCAATTCAGTAGCATATACAAAGGTACTTTCACTTCAGAGCTTCTGAGTGATTTTGGAGTTGTATGCCAGGAAATGGGGATGAAGACAATATATATTTCACGATATTGCAATGATACAATATATACAATGTCCATAACATGGGAGCCTTGAGGTCAAAGAATTTCTAATTTAGCTGAAAAAACAAGTATAAAATGTTGAAATAACATGCCATTCATCTTACAGATAATGTTGGATGTGTCCTGTGGGCCAGGCATCAACCTGAGTAGGAGCTCCTAGAGGTCAAGATCCATGCCTTACTCATCTTGGTATCTGCAATGGCAGATTACTGACTGCTTTGCTAAGGGAATGGCACAGTGCCCTGATTCGTTAAGGCGATAGTAGCTGCTCTAATAGATAAGCTCCAAAATCTGAGTGGCCTAACACGATAGATTCTCTCCCATCAATTTCCTGATGTACAGAAGTGTGTGGCAGGAGTGCTCTGCTCCACAAGGTCATTCTGGGCCTCACCCTATCAGAGCCTCTCCCATCTGTAATATGTGGCTTCCAAGTTAACGTGAGTCTCAACATCCAACTGGAAGATGAGTTAGCCAGGAGCTAACTGCATGTGGCCATTTAGATTTAAATTGAAATTTAATAAAATTTAAAATCCAGTTCTTCAGTCTCACTAGCCACATTTCAAGTGTGGCTTGTGGTTGCCATATTAGACAACAGCAGACAGAGCATTGCCAACATTTCAGAAAGTTCTACTGGGCAGCACTGGTTCAGAGGTCTGTGCACAGAAAATATAGGGGGCAGGGGGCAGACCTGGAGGAAGCACACCTCACTTCCACAGTTCTCATGTTCAGGGAAGGCATAAGGACTTGGAATGTGGGAGCAGAAAAAATGTCAATGAGTTGGAAGAGGAAGAGCATTGTGGGCAGGGTCACAGCTAGCACGGGATCCGAGAGGAAGGAGTGAGCCTGCAGGGTCCAGAGGGCAAGGAGGACATAAGTGTATGTGGAGACTGCTCGTGATGGGGAGTAACGGCCAGTAGGGTGGATGGGCGATCAAGTTAACTTGGAGTTGGCTTGCTTTTTTTTTTAAGTGCTGAGGATCAAACCCAAGGCCTCACACATGCCAGGCAAGCAAGCACTCTACCACCGAGGTACACTCTAGGCCAGCAGCCTATTTCTGAGAAGCTCATATTCTTATATCCATGATTGGCAGTGCTTCTCAAATGTCCCCAGAACCTCTAGTTTGGGAAATGCTAGCCCAAAGCAGAGTAGAGCGGTGATGGAGAGCCTTGGCTGGCTGCTTGCTTCCTTGGAGCCAAGGAGGCCTGCAATTTGGGCTCCTCGTGAGGCTGAAGGAGGCAGGTTAGGCTTTTCCTCTTGCTCCTGCAAATGCCTCCAAATTGGCCCAGTTCTGATGATAAGAAGTCAAGGCAGCCTAGTTAAGTTGGCCAAACATGACAAATAACAGGCGTTTTTCAGTAATAACATAGATAACATGCTTTCAAGAATTGAATACAAGCTATTTAGGCCGATCCAGGTGGGAGGCGGTACAACAGACAAAACCTTGGAGATACGGGGGTCGCTGAAGCTGAATGCGATAGCTGGTGCTGCAGCAGTATTGACAGGGAGCGCATGTGGCCAGGAGGAGCCGGGGAGGACACAGTGTCACCAGGGAGTGATCCCGAGGCTTAACACACACAGCGGAGGTCAGGTTCAGTGACAGGATGTCATGCAGAGCTTTGCTTTCTGAATTTTAAGAGCAATGAAGTAAAACTGCAGCAAATCAAAAGCAGAAATGAGCAAAGGTTACAAAGGCATTGGAAGTTGTTTAACTTATAAAAGAGAAGTGTAAGAACTGCAAAATACAGTCTCACTCCTAGGTATACAAGGAGCTATGACAAGGAGAGTAGGAGCCCCTTCACTTCCACAAAGGACAGAGAATGTTGAAACTGGCTTAAATTCCTGATTGAGAGGGTGATTGAATGCCACATCCTTGGAGATTGTTAACATGTTAATTAATAACTGTCTCCTATGGAGAGGTTAAGCTGTGGGTGAGCCCTGGGCATGGCCCTGGACCGGCCAGCACAATGCCTGGCAAGATATAGTTTTGTGTCCATAAGTTATGGGATGTTCTCCCATAACATCTGGCACTGACTCACTATCCCTCCTCACCCGCACAGTGCCTCTTCTCCATGTCTGCTGTTTCCTCCCATGCCAGGAGGCTCAGTCAGCGTAACTCCTGGCCTCTCTCTACCGCTTTACTCCTTCATCCTTAGGACAGGCTTTGGTGAATTGGGAAGCTCAGCTTCAGCCTTCTTCCTCCTGGAAGCATGGCCTGTGAGGAGCTGGTGCTCTCAGCGACACCTCCAAGGGCTGCTTCTCCTGGTGACTCCATGGCTTATAGGACTGACCAACACTGGAGGTCTATATTCGGAGGCCTTTGGCTCTTTCCTAGCTATATGTTACAGTTTAGATTTAGAATGTCCTTTGAAAGGCTCATGTGTTCAGAAGTGGGGCTTTTGGAAGGTGATTGGATCATGGGGCGCTAATACTCATCAGTGGATTAATCCACTAATTCATTCATAGCTGAGAGTGTTATTAGGAGGGAGGGCCCTTGCGGAAGAGTTGGGCCACTGTGGGTGTGTGCCCTGACAGGGTACACCTCCCTCCCCGGCTTCTCTCTTCTCTCTCTGCTTCCTAGCTGCCATGCGATGCAGCCATCTTTTCCCCAGCCCCTTCCATTGTGCTGTTCCTGCCATGGAGCCAGCTGACCATGGACTGAAACTGTGAGCCAAGATAAACCTCTCCTCCTTAAAGCTGCAGGTGTCAGGTACTGTGTCTGAGCACCAAGGAAAGTGACTAAGATACCACACCAATAAATGGATGACATTTTAACCTCCATCTGTATCTCCATTATTTATTCTCAAATGTTGCAGAACTTGGGCAAGAAAGAGGTGTGCTATTTGGTGGGGGAGGGTTCTTTAAGGCCCCAGCAGCCTGGCTGCTGCAATATCATAATGATCTCTTTCTATTTTTTGCTTACCTAGAATCCACTTTTAATGCCTATGGGAGCTTTAAAAAAAAGAATTGGACTATGTCGCTTCATTCTTAAAATCTTCCACTGGTTTCCCATTGCAACTGGGCTCAGACTAAACTATCCGTGACCCAGGATCTGGACTCTTCCTCTCCAGCTGTGATTCACATTACTACCACTGACACTCAGGGATCTCGCTGCTACGTGTACACGAAGCTTGACAGAGCTTTGGGGACTCGGAATTAGCTTTCCCACTATCCAGAACTGTCTTTGTTATCATGCATGGCTCTGCTTCCCTCCCTAGACAGCCTTCACACTGCCACCAAACTGGTCCTTGCTCCAACTCTTTCCCATGATCCTTTTGTTCTCTCCATGGCACATTTCATTATCTGACACTAGCACATGTAACACTGGCTTCCTCCTTTATTCTTTCTCTTCCTGACTAACAGAGGAGCCTTCTCATGAGAGTAGGGATTAGATCTATTCATCCCCTTGTATCCTCAGAGCCTGGCATAATCACTCAGTAAATATTTGTGCATGAATGAAGGAGAGAAATGGCAAGAAGAAACGGCACATGTATGGAACAAACCCTGCACTCTGAGCCAAGAGATGTGGGAATTTGGATCTTGCCCACTGCTAATAAGTTGTGTGTTCTTGTGCTGGTCGTTCAACCCCTATTCACACCCTTCCTGTGTATCCTTTCCATGGGAAAGTGTTGGAAAGGCCAGAGGTCCGCTTGGAGGAGTCTCTTGTTGCTCCTCCTCCATACTTGGGTTTGCTGGCTTCTTAGGAAAGGCTTGTTTTCCCAGCCCAGGTTTCATGATATCTTCCCTTCTGCCGGCTCCTCTCCAGTATTTAGTATGGCAGCTGAATTATTTAACTGTGTAAGTGTTTAGGGACAGAGTTTGAAGGGCAAATAAGATAACAAATGAAGCAGCACTCTTTGGAACATTCTTTTTACTGCTGGGGATTCTTGAGCTTTTATTTTTCTTAGGCATCTTGACTGTAGCAACATAAAGAGTAAAACAAATCACATACACAAATCAAACCCTCAGCCCTGCCACAGCAGCTGCCACCCTGAACAGGAGCAATTTTAAATGAGAAGATTATAGCGGCAGCTAATGGAGCAGCAGCTAAAAACACTTGTCCGGGGCTGGCAGCACCAAATGCCCCTTATCACCCTCGATGAGTGCATTATTTTAATATTAAACACAGGAAATTGAAAAGTTATTAAAGTCACATTCAGACTTGCCTCCCCTCTCGCCGTCCAGTGACAGGCACGTGCATTAATAAGCTCCTCCTCATTGTAAGCCCACCCCCCAGCAGCCTGGCTCTGCAGCCTTTATCTCCTTTGGTACCTTTCCTTGAACCTTGCAATAAAGTCTCCTTTTTAAAGTACAATACGTTCCCCCCAACCCTGTTCTTCTGGGGCTTTTATGACTCACAATTCACAAAGGCCTCACTAATGGAAATGCAAATTTCCTACCTGTCAAAGACTGAGAATGCTTTCTGAAAACACTGGCGAGCAGAAAGTACATTAGCATGTGCATATTGGAGAGACAGCTGCTTTCAATGAATTTGAGGGATAAAAATGTTTATTTGATGCTGGGATAGAAATTTTTTAAAAAGTTGTGATTAGATCGCCCATGCAGACAGGACAACCCCTTACGAATGTTAAGCTTTTGGCCATTTGGTTCCTGTATGGGTGTTATTCAGATTCCAATAACCCAACACTGCTTTTATGAAAGTTTTGATTTAGGGACCAGTTGGAGCTACAAAGTTAAGTGCTCTGGATCTCTGCTTTGTTTTCTGTGTAAAACTCAGAAGAATGTCCAACTGATATGTGACAATGGTGCGATTTGTCACCTCTGAGCAGTTAAACATCTTTCTTCCTTTTGCTCATTACTGCCCTCTTCATTCATCATCATTTTCTTCTAGTGCTGTTATTATCACTGTGTGTGAAGAATGGCCAGTATTTGGGATTTCAGTGGTGAGCAGGCTCTGGAGAAGGGTCTTGAGAAGTAGGAGTGGCAGCCTGCATTGGTTTGCTAGGGAGGCCCTAGCACAGTACTGCAGACCAGGAGCTTCGAACAATCTTTCGTCAGTTCTACAGGCTGTAAGCCAAAAAATCAAAAAGTGAGGGTATGGAGTATGTTCAGCCCCTGTCCTTGGCTTATATAGATGGCCATCTTGTCCTCCTGTATCTCTTCATACCATCTTCTCTCTGTCCTGTCTCTATGTCCATATTTCCCTATTTTGTAAGGACATGGGTCTTATAGGATTAGGGCCCACCTTAATTACCTCATTTTTACTTGGTTATCTCGGTAAAGAGCCTATCTCCAAATAAAGCTACATTCTGAGGTGCTGGAAGTTAGGACTTCACATGTGAACCTGAGAGTGGGAGTAGACACAATTCAACTGCCCACCTGGTAATGAGCAGGAGCTCAGATTTGCCGAGCTCTCCTTCTTCAAGGACAGTGGGCAGAGATGAGAGAATGGTGGGCTGTCCCCTGCCCCTGGCCCCACTTCTGTCACTGCAGCCTGCCATTGAAGTGACTGAAGCTTTCCAAGGACCCAATTACAGATTGCTCCTCAGCAGCCCAGCAGAAGTCCTAATGTTCAACAGAACAATTTAATTACATTTTAAATGCACCCTAATCATGATGACACTGCGGTAGCGAGTTGACGAAAGTGACTTTTCCTGCAGAGGGCCATTCTCTGTGAAAGAGAGCTGCTCCCAAGGACAAAGCGTGGGCATTTCAAAGGAAACAAGGTCAGGAACTCCCCACACTCGATGGTGAGTAGCACCCTTCTCCCTGGCTTAAAGGGTGGCAGGGATGTGGCACGTGGCTCAGTGTGAGGCTGCAAACACATGGGTTGGCTGGGATGTGTTCTCAGTCTGGGGAGGGCAGGCCCGAGTGACTAACCCCAGCCCCTGTGAGCATCCTCTGAGGCTGAATGACTTGTAAGGAAGTTAGAACTAATGGAAAGAATTAACTGTATCTCATGTACTTGGCTGTGGCCTCATAAATGTGAAAGCAAGAGAGATTGTCACCCTCCTTCCATTCTGATATTTCCCTAGGAAGAATTATGGGACATTGTTATTATCATTTAGCCTGAGACGAGAGCAATGTATTGTCTCAGAGTCAAACAGTCCAGAAGTCTGAAGTAATGGTGTTGGTGGGCCAGGTACCTCTGAAAGCTCCAGGGGAGCCTTTCTGGCTCTTTTCCAGCCCCTGGTCTCCTGGCAATCTTGACATTCTGTGGCTTAATCCTCCATCTTCACATGGTTTCTTAGATAGTTTTTCATTGCTGTGGTAAAATACTTGAGAAAAACAACTTAAAGGTGGGAAGATTTATTTTGGCTCATGGTTTCAGAGGTTTCAATCCATGGTTAGCTGGCTCCATTGTTTCTGGGTCTGTGGTGGGGTAGGAACATCAGGGAAGAAGAGTGTAATGGAAGGAAAAATTGGACACAAAGACAGAGCAGAATTGCTCATCTTTCATCAGCTGTAATTAGAGCCAGAGAAGAAGAGACCAGAGACAAGATATAGTTCCTGGGCCGGTGAGATGGCTCAGCGGCTTAAGTGCCTGCCCGGCAAGCGCGAGGGCCCGAGTTCGACTCCCGGAACCCACATACGAAAAAGGGGCCGGTGATATCGCTCAGCGGCACGGGCGCCTGCTGGCGCGCGAGGTGCTGAGGTCGACCCCCCGGTACCCACAAAAAAAAAAAAAAAGATATAGTTCCTGAGGTTATACCTCCATGACATGGTCCTTCAACTAGACCTCACCTCCTAATAATGCCATCAAATTGTGATTTCATAAATGAATTAGTTCACTGATGAAGTTAAAAACTTCATGATCCAATAACCTTCCAAAGCCCCACCTCTGAACAGAAAGACACTTTGGGAGGACATTTTAGATTTAAACCATAATGTATGGCAATTTTCTTTGTGTCTTTATCTTCACATAGCCATCTTCTTATAAGGACCCAGAATTTTTTTTTTTTTTTTAATGTCTGATGCCAAAGACTGGAATCTGGTGACACACAGGCTAAATTTAGATATTGCTTCTGCTTTTACGAAGTAAATTCAAATACATCAGGTAAGCTGGCATGTTCTAGTTTACCAGTCTCCACCACTCTCTACTGTCACACTTTTAGTTACTACCTGGTCCTGATTTTGAAATCCTAACCTCTGAAGTTTGGAGGGTAAGGACTGATGCTTGGCCTTGGAGAGGGAGCATGAAGATGACTGGGTGAGTAGTATTAGGTTACAAGAAGGGCAAGGGTCTAGCTGGGCACAGTGGTGGAAACCTACAATTTAGATACTGAGGGGGCTGAGGCCAGTGGATCACAACTTCTAAGCCAGCCTGGGCAAATTTTGTTTTGTTTTGTTTTGTTTTTTGAGACAGTATCTCACTATGTAGTCCAGGCTGGCCTTGAACTCCCTATATACCCCAGGCTGGCCTTGAAATTGTGGCCATCCTCCTGCCTCAGCCTCCTGAGTGCTGGGATTACAGGCATGCACCACCATGCCTGGCATGCCTGGGCAGTTTTGTGAGACACTCTCTCAAAATAAAAAACTAAAAGGCTGGGGATGAGCTGGGCACTGTGGCGCATGCCTGTAATCCCAGCATTTGGGGGGCTGAGGCAAGGGTATCACAGGTTGGAGAGTAGAAGCATCACAGGCTCCAGGTTACCCTGTGAACATAATGAGACCCTGTCTCAAGAAAAAAAAAATGGGGAAATAGCTCAATGGTAAGGCACTCCTAGGTTCAATTCCTAGTATGTTAAAATAATAATAATAATACCAATAAAAATAAAGACTGGTAAAGATCTGCCTTCTGTTCTCTGCCAAAGCTTGAGGGCATCTGGACCCCCCTGCTGGAAACCATAGAGATCCTGGGGGACAGAGTGCAGCCTCTGGGAATGTCTGGTGGGTGACTCAGTCTGGGGAAGAGGATGCAGGAACAGAGGAGCCATGTATCTTGGGCTCACCCATGACCCTCTACTCCAGGGGCGGAGCCAAGTCTGCTCCAGGGTTCCTCAATTACATGGAGATGCTATATGTTCCAAAGCAAAGCTCTGCGCCCCAGAAAAGTGACTGAGAGAGAAGGGACAGGGGGCACAGTCAGATATGCTTATATATATTTATTGATTTTTATCTTATAATATTTCTTTTATAATACAGATTCTTGAGATCATAATGCAAAGTGAAATAAATCAGACATTGAAGGATAAATATTGCATGGTTACTTTTATATGCGAAACCTAAAATTTAAATCATTTAAAGAGGAAAAGAAAAGAGAGATGGTCGGAAATGGGGTGTGGGTAGGCTTTGTGGAGATGGGAAGGGGATCTGGGGATGTGGGGAGATGGAGGAGAGGAAATAAAAAGGATCAAAATGCAGTACATACATGTATCAGTTCCCCAAGATGAATGTAATTAATATGTATCACAAATATATACAGCAATAAAAATTTTAAAAAACTAAAAATACAGATTGTATTATATAATGTATTTATCATTGAATACAGAATAACTTTATTATAACATGTGTCCATATTTATAATACTGTACATTATAAAATAAATGTATAAATACTGGTAAATAATTGATTTATTTTATTCCCATGAAATTTTTACCATGGGGAGCTTTGAACAAATGGAGAAGTAGAGACAAACAGCGGAACGATCCATTCTCAGCACATGCAGACCAGTCAGGTCCTTCCTGCTCCCAGCTGCTCACCGGCCTTCCTGAGACTAAGCAAGGGCACCGTCAAGGCCTCCTTGGATTCCCACACTAGGCCCCTTCCTCTGAGGAGGGATGGAATCTCCGCTCCTGGCTTCGCAGAGCCAGGGAAGACCCTGCCCTGAGCCCTGGGGACTTACGGTGCTGATGCTCACGGTGATGCTGGGAGTGGGAGTGGCCTCTGGCTCTTTGAGGCCCAGACAGCATGTCACAGGCTTCGCTGGGAGTGGTGGGCCAACTGGTTGCAGAGTTCCTGGGTTGGCCAGCTTTGAACAGCGAGGGGGCCACCAGGCAAAGACCTAGAGCTTTGGTGCAAAGCCAGGACTTCATTTGAGTGAGTATCTCCAGCTCTCATGGGACCCTAAAGTGTGAGGTCAGGAGCCTTTTCTTCCCTGCTCACCTCGTCAACGCCACACTGTTAAGAGTAGATCTGAGCCAATTCCTCCACGCTCTCTGGAGAAGCAGCTCACCTCCGGCAGTTGTGGGGAGTCCTGCCTTCCCTCCTCCACCTCCTTCCAGGTGTGTGTTGTAGTGAGAGCAAGTATCTAGCTGACTGCTGACAGGTGCACAGCGATTAGCAGGCCAAATACAAATATATCCCTGTACCCGTGGGCTTGGCCAGGTTCCTGCTCACTGCCCTTCCAGAAGGACTCACTGGGACACTTGGAAAAGTATTCTGCTGGCAGGATCAGCTACCCCTCCCGATGAATCAAACCGTCTTTTCTGGGAGAAGGAGAGGCACACCCAGAAGCAGGCTGATTCTAGTCCCAAGCCTCCCCAAAGCTGATCGTCTAGGACCTCGAAACTCCCATACTCCATCACACAGAGGCAGAGGATCTGTTCCTAGGCAACCCCACATTGCCAACATTGGTGTCACAAGGGAAAATAATTGTAGCACCCCAATGTCAATGAATGAACCTGGGGGTACAGATTTAACCAGCATGTGAAATCTCTGGCCCCGATTGCAGTCTTACAAACAAACACTAGCCAACCACTTCTAGATTGTGGGTTAAATTTAATTCATATGCCACACAAATCACCATCATTACTGAATTGTTTTAATGTAAATCACATGTACTCAAACAACAGTACTGTGCGTAAGTAATTTGTTGAAAGAATTAACAAAATTTCCTTTTCTTAAAATCAAGGAACCTCTTTCAGAGAACCACTAAACCTGCAGGGAGGGCAGAACAGGCTATGGGATATGCAGGGCTGTGGGACATGTGACAAAAGTATCAGTGAGCACAGGACAGACTGGCAAGCTAAGTCGTCCTCACTTGTGGGAAAGGTGCCGATTCTAAAGTCAGAGAACAGATTTAGCCTCTCTCGGAGAGCACTTCAGAAAAATATGTGGGACTCAGTCCTCATTTCTCAAACCTTTTTGTTGGAAGTTTTTTCTTTGACTACTGGACAAAGTTAGTCACATGGCTGTGTGTATATGCAAAAGCTGGGTGTTGGTAAAACATGAAGCTGAAGGACTGAGGAGAGTCCATGTGCCCAGGCTTGCAGTGTGAGTAGAGTCCTGACAGGAGGCAGGGCAGGCAGTGCTGTGGGGTCTTGTAGGCCCATGGTAAGGATCTGGAAGCTCCCTGTAAGGGGTCGAATTGTGCACCCCCTAAAAGATACATTGAGGTCCTGACTCCTAGTACCCCAGACTCTGACCTTGTTAGGAAACGAAGATGTTGAGAAATAATCAAGTTCAGATGAAATCACTAGGTGGGCCTTAATCCAATATGACTGGATCCCTTATAAAAAGGGGAAATCTGGACACAGAGTCAGACATACACAGAGGACTGAATGAGTGACACAGGGAGAAGACAGCCCCATGAAGACGGTAGCTATTCTGCCACCAGCCAGGAAAGATCAAGGCTACTAAAAGCTGGAAAGGGCAAAGAAGGATCCTGCTCCTACAGGTGTCTGAGAGAGCACGGCCCACTGACATTTTGATTTCAGACTTCTAGTGCCAGAACCACAGGACAATCCACTTCCACTGTTTAAAGCCACCCAGAATGGGGTTACTTGTTATGGCAGACCTTGGAAGCCAATTCATTCCTGAGAGCAGTGGGAAACTAGAAAAGGACTTCATGAAGGGGAGTGATTGACTGCGTCTCCGATCTCGATATTGTCTCAGCACCACCAGGTGTAAAGGTGGTCAGTCATGATAATGACCAAACCGCAAATGCCAATTTTTTATTTATTCACTTCCTGTGGAGTGTAAGCAAGAAGCTGAAAGGAAACAAGTAATTACCCTAGTTTTTCCAGGGTTCGGATCCACTTTCCCCCACAAAACTGCACCAAGAATCCTAGCATCTGCATAGGGGTGAGGTGCAGGGGGGCTCAGTGCAGGCAGCTCCTTGCCTTGCCCAAGGAGCCCCAGCCAAAGGCTCCTGTCATTTTATGGATATGGGAGACAGGAAGAGGGAGAGAAAAGGCTAGAAGTGGCCAAGCAGGGAGCACACTGAGTCCTGGTGGGGAGAGAGTCTCAGAGGTCCCTGAAATGGTAAGGAGGTCTCAGGAGAGGTTCTCGTATGGGGACCCAGTCCCCAGACCACATAAGGAGGCCTCTGAATGGAGATGCCTGATACATGAGGGTCTGGCTGAAAGGACAGGAGGCCGAGTCCCTGACACCCCTGCAGTGACCGTGGCACGGCTATTCATCAACAAAGCCTGCCAGGTAAACCACTGCCATTGCTGAGCTTGAAAGAGCACATGTAGGACTCTGTTTTGGAGTCAGATTCTTCCAAGAAGTGAGTGGATGTCAGGGTCGATGTCGTGTGCATGGTTAGATGTGTCAGAGTCTCAGCCAGGAGGTAAAGGTGACTTGGATTGGCTGGTGGCTGTGGGAACGGAGCAAAATGCTCCGTTGAAGAGATGTTTGAGAGGTAAAATTTGACAGGGCATTGTGATTGTATGGACTGGGGAGGGGGGCAATTAATCCTGGGGTTTGGAATTCAGGAGAAAATGTTAGTTGGAGAGAATTTAAGAAGCCATGAGCATAAATATAGCAATCAGACCTCCTGAGAGACTACATATACAAACAGACCACAGCCAAATGTTGTAACCTGACAAGGCTATTGCCGCCATTTCAAAAACCAAGACCGCCATTTCAAAAGAAAATCGTTAAGTATCTGTTCTTTGTGGTTAAGTTTCTGTTTCCCCACATCAGGGTAAATTCCTGGAAATCATGTGATTTGGACTGTTGCCCAAGCCCGCACGCGGGCTGCATTCCCGCGCCAGGGCTCCTTTGTTAGCTTTCTTCAAACTGATTGGTTGCCCGTTTGCTGAACTTCCCTGCTCATAGGTTCCCCTAAGTAACCAATGAATGTACTAGATACCCTTTAACTCCCTGCGATTGGCTTCTGTAAACTCTGCTTGCTTATCCCTCATTACCATACCCAACCCTATAAAACTAGCTTCTTGTCTTCGCCCGGGGCTCCTCTCTTTGCTCTGGCATAGAGGATGCCGCTGGGTACCAGCTAAAATAAAGTGCTCTTTTTGGTCTTCCCAGTTGTCCCCGTTGATTCATTTCTTGGGTACAACACCAAACCATGCCAGAAAACAGAATGCTGCTGACCTATACCTGCCACAGAACCTGCCCAGGGAGCCATACTATTATCTACAATGATCCATCCCAGAAACCAAATGTGTGGCAAGTCAGACCGACTTCAGGTGCCCCTATGACAACCTGCCCTAAGTGGCCAGGATGTGGCTAGTAACCAACAGCATTCCTCATTTTGGTTACTGCTTCCTACTAAGGCTCAGTCATAGGAAGCCAAGTTTGCATCTTAGTAACCACATAGGATATCTCCTCCTCCAGGATAGGCATGGGCACTTCTTGTCTTCACACTAAGTGGGCACATGGAGGCCACCCGCTGTCCTGCAGACCCCCTCTCCTTTCCCTACTCTCTGTATTCCCTTCCTCACTCTTCCTGTTGTTTCTTCCATTCTACCTGTGCTTTTCCCTTCTCCCTGTATCCCTTCCTTTTTCACTCCTCTCTATCATTGCTTGATTGAGGGACTGAAGGACTCCTTGGTGTTGGTCTTGACCCCTCATCTGCTGCATTCTGGAAAGAGGAGAGGTGAGAGGTTAGAGCTGACACCACAGGCTTTTCTGTGACCAGCGAGCTGGCTGCCCCTGGCATGAGCTGGGTGACCTAATTGGCCTTTGGTATCTACGATGTTTTAGGTTGTCAGGGCATTGATTTTAGTTTGCAACTGTCACTTATGACTAATGTGGCTCTGGTGATGAACACATTTTGAAGGGGAAAACAAACAGGACGATTGACTTGTTACTGAAAATTAATTGAAACTAGATTCCAGCAGAGGAGAAGAGGAGAGAGATGTCAGCATAATTTAGAGGCATGGCAAAGGTAAATCAAAGAACACTCAATTTCACAGCACGTTCAGTCAACTTCATAAAGAGGAATAAACAAGTCCTTGTTAGTAATATTTAGACACAGCTGACTTGGGCTTCTAGGCCTCTGCAAAACCAGTTTCTCTTACATTCCTAAGATCCCTGCAGAAGAATCAGCCAGAATCAGGTTTACCTATGTTGCCGGGGGACAGCTTTCTTTTCTTTTCCAAATTGGAAACAGAGAGCATTGTTCCTCTGTGGGACCTCAGGCCCCTCCTTGGCCCAGGATGTTAATGCAGGTTAGTTTTGTTCACCTTCTCTATCCCTGAAGAAAGTGCTTTCTAGAAAAGCTGAAACATGAAGTCATCTGAAACAAGATAAACATTTCTAATTTGGGCTTGTCCTCTTTAGGTGATCTTCCAGGAGCCTCCAGGGCCCTTGATAAATTAGTTCTTCCACTCTAAATCCAAGAGTGATTGTAAAGGAGAGAGAGAAAAACTGTTGAGAGGAGAGGGACTTGGAGAAACATTTGTTTGTCAAGGCCGGGGTTTGCAACCTCTCCAAGTGAGGTGTTGGCTTGACCTTTAGGGTTGCATCCTTGGTGGCATCTGAGCAGACAAGGCAGAGTGGCCTCTCCTGGGAAATGCATGCAGTTTCTTGAGTCAGAAGGCCATGGGTTTGATTCCTGGCCTTACCACTTCTATGATATTTGCTCTATGGCAGCTGACTTTGCCACTTTGTCATAAAGTGGGGACAATCTTAGGTTCTACTTCACAAACTTATGAAGTGGTTAAATGATAACATCCATATGAAAAATGTAGAATGATGACCCCCTTGCAAGAAGTGGTAGATTAAAGACGTTTCTCCTCATGTCCTATGAATGTCAGCCTCACTCTTCTGCCTTGGAGGGGCAGAATTATAGTATATATTTTATGTATTTCTTCATTTATCCAGCCAAGCGAATGCTTAGAGGTGTACTGTGTGCCAGGCCCCATGTGACGTGTTGAGGGCAGAGCCATGAAGAGAGAGACTGCTTCCTTCTCTCCTGCGCATGAGCAACAGATAAGCAAGAGCAGGAACAAGCCCCATGGCTTTCCCCGGTGACTATACTAATGTCCTAGGGTTGTGGTAACAAATGACCACAGACTGGTGGTTTAAAACAACAGAAATTCATTCTCCCACAGTTTGGGAAGTCAGTAGTCTGAAATAAAGGCGTTGGCAGGGCCTTGCTCCCTCTCAAGGCTCTGGGGAAGGATTCTTCCTTGCGCTCCCAGCTTCTGCCAGCTGCCCTCCATCCTGGGCGTTCCTGGGCTTGTGGATGTGTCACTCACGTTTCTGCCTCCACCTTCACCTGGACTCTTCCCTGTGGGTCTGTCTGAACTCTAACACTGGATTTAACGCCCACCCTAAACCACTGTGACTTTATGTTACCTGATAACATCTGCCAAAGAACTTCTCTCCAAGTGAAGTCACATTCATAGGGTCAGGGTGAACATGAATTTTGGGGGGAGGCTATTTGACCCAGCACAGTGAATATGCCCTGAGGACAAATAAACAGAATCCAGCACCAGCGATACCAGGTGTTCCTGATACCAGGGGAGGCACTGAGTGGGGACAGGGAACCCCTCTGGGAAAGGGACCTTGGAGTTCTCCTAGAAGACATAGGGATTTTAGCTATAGGGAAAGTATTCGCTTCTTAGGGTTAACTTCTTTTCAGACAATTTTTCTCTCTAAGCTAGGACAACTTTTCAGAGGACAAGCTAAAACCAACTGGGAAGTTTAAAAAACAGGCATGCCAATTGTCAGACCCCCCACCTCCGATCAATTATACAGAATTTCTGGAGGGCGGGACCCAACTCAGGTACTTTTAAAAGCTCCCCAGGTGATTCTAGTGAGAAGTCAGGACTGCGAGTGGCTCCCCGGCTGCACGATGGAACCACATCTTCTCACTGCTATATCTGGATGTTCTCATCTAATCTCTTAAAGCACGACTGATCCCTGGGTGCTGGGCATTTGATGTACGGGCACAGCCAGGGAATCAGGATTGTTCAAGCTCCCCAGGTGATCCTAATGTGTCCCAGTTAGCTCTGCCTGAAGTTATCTGGGGGTGAGTCATGCAAAGTAAGGTAAAAATCACATTGGAAAAAGTCTCCGTGATTCCAGGGGAGAGTCACTTTGGAAGCCAAGACGTAGCCCATGGTCTCTGGCCCACAGTGCAGGAATTGTAGAAAAAGGATTTGAGGAGGGGGAGGCACAAGACAGTGAAGGCCCCAGAGCCAAGGCTGGAAGTGAGATGCTGAGCCCTACGCTCTTTCTTCCCAGAAAGAGCATCTTGACATTCAGACAGAGCTCAAACCTGGCTCTGCTGCCCATCTCTTGTTGAGGAACTACATCAGCTAGCAGCACCTGTGAGAGCTGAAGCCTGGCCAGTGAGGTCAACTGAGTGGACAGGTCAGTCTTGGAGAGCAGGTCGAGCCCACTTTGTGAGCACACGCATGGCAATAGGCTGTGGAGACCCCTTGTGTGGAGCCCACGGATGCAGTGCTCCTGGGAGATCATGGGCCCTGCTCAGGGCTCTGGGCTGTGCAGCTGCCGCCGGCCTGGCCCAAGGGCCAGCCTGCCTCGTGGGGCGGTTCCGAGTAATGTTAATAAAGTTGAGCTGTCTTTTCCCACAGAGTGCCGCATCTGTCTTCATTGAAGCGTGCTCTCGGTAATTTCATTGTGGGGTTTTCCATTAAAAAGTTTGATTAATTCCATAAATATTAAAATAAGACAGATAATTAGAATCCAGGTACTCACTGTTACACAAAAGCAGTAAAGTCTGCACTAAATTATTATTATTAATAGTAAGCACTCCTCTAGCGCTGGTAATAAGTGTATAAGAAAAGCGATTCACGGTCATTGTCATTAATATCGTCCTCCCCATTACGCTCTGGGCCAGCGGCTGCAGCGCTCGCTGTGTTCTAGAAGTGAGACGGAAGCCCGAGAGATGAGCTGATTTGAGACGCGGAGGCCTCTGAGCTGAAGCACAGACGGTGGGACCACAGGTCGGAGCCCTGCTTTTCACTTGAGCGTTGGTGCTCACACGCGTAACTGTCTCAGCCACTTCTAGTCCTGGGAGACAATTTCTCCCGCTCTCTGCTTCCTGATTGCCTCCATGGTGGGAATCTGTGTGCGAGCTTTTTCTATTCACCAGCACCGGGGATGACAGGAGGAATGGGGAAAGAGACAAGGGACGCGGTCCCGTGGGTATTTGCTTGAGAGCGGAGCCTCTATATAAATCATGTGGACAAGTTTAAACTATGAATCATTAAGGGAGAAGGGAAGGTACACCGAATCAATAGATAGCGAAGGAAGGGGAACTCTCCTTACACTTAAGCTGCAGCACCAATTTTGTTGTGTTCGGTCGCAGTCGTAATTGTCTCACTAATCACTTTAAGGTGGATTCCCAAAGTGACCACCTTGGAAAATGAAAAAAACACTTTGTTCTTATTTTTAATCAGAAGAACAAGTCAACTATATAGAAAACTTTTTTTTTTTTTTTTTTTTTAGCACTTATTAAAAAAGGGAAAAAAAAGCCTTCTCAGCAGCTAAGTGGGAAAACAGCATGACCTTTCACTGTGGTACTGGTGTGAAACTTTCCCTTGCTGCTGGCTATGGATATGGCATTACCGATGTGCCCTTCTGTCCCAACCTGGCACAGATACCAGGCCCAGGGGAGACAGGGCTCCGCCTTGCAGACAGCTGCTGTGCGTTTCATGCAGGGGTCTGGCTAGTGTCACCCCTTCTCCGAAGATCTCAGAACAAGGAGGGCTGCTACTCTCAACCCATTTCTGACCAGCTGAAGTGGATCTGACAGAAAACTGGAAGAAAGCTGGCCACTGAATTGAAAGGCCCTGGTAGTCAGCAAGAAGGGCATTGTTGACTTGTGAGAAAGGATTGGAAAAGCAGGAAGTCATTCCACAACTGGGCTCTAAGAGGCAGATGTCACAAATGCCACGCCAGGCATAGTGGCAATGGTTGCACAGCACCATGAATGCATGTCATGCCACCGACTGAGAAGCTTAAAAATGGCTAAAATGGTAAATTTTGTGTTATGTATATTTTACAAAAAATTTTTTTTAAACCCACACCAGGTCCTATTCGAGCCTGAGATAAAAATAAAAGTGATTAATACTGATCCCATCTGCATTTAAAATCTGGATATTTTGCTCATCAAGGAATTTTGGATTAGATTTTTAAATATTACTGTTATGGTCTCCCCATTTTTAAAATATTACTGTTATGGTGACCCCTGGACCTTAAATATTGCCAAGGGGCTCATGTGATGAAAGCTTGGTCCCCAACAGATGGTGCTACTGGGGAGTGGTAGAAACTTTGGGAGGTGGGCCGAGTTGGAAGAAGGTCACAGGGGGCTGCCCTCAAAGTGTATACTGAGACCCTAGCCTCGTCCTTCTCCTCCTCGTCTTTCTTCCTCTCTCTCTCTCCCTCTCTCTCTCTCTCTCTCTCTCACTCTCTCTCTCTCTCTTCCTAGCTGCCATCACGTGAGCAGCTTTGCTACACCATGAACTCTCTGCCATATTGTTTACCTTGCCACAGGTCTGACATGATGGCCCAAGTCATTATGGACTGAAATTATGAGGCAAAAGAAATATTTCCTCTTTTTAAGTTCTTTATTTCAGGTATTTTGTTACAGCAATGGAAAACTAATGCATCCCTTTAACCAAATTTAACCTTCTCTTGTTTTAGTTACCGATAGCCAACCATGGTCTGAGTGGAAAATTCCAGAAATAAATAATCATAAGCTGCTTTGAGAGGTGTTTCTGGAGTTCAAGGTTGTCCACCTCTACTTTGCATCCAGGAGAAAAACCTACAGGTGAGAAAATGTGGGAGAGCCATGAGAAGAGGAAAAGGAGCTCTAAGATAGGAAAAGGGGTTGAAAGAAAGTTCCCAACTGCGCTGAATGTGCACTGTGGGGCTGGGGGTAGGAGTGAGATTACTTCCTGGAGCCCAGAGAGAGCCCTGTGGAGTATCCAGTGACTGGAAGTCCATGAGGGTCTTCCTTTGAAGACCTGAAACAGGTTCTCTCAGGCGTAAGCATGAGGGGAAATTGAGACAAACCTTTGGTAGTATGTGGGCCCCAGCATGCAACTAAGGCACATCAGAGGTTCATGATGAGCAGGAAAGGACATTGGGATTGGTAAAGGTTGGCTTGGGGATACCAGGACAAATCTGGTCAGACAACCTGCAAAGGCAGGAATGGCTGGCCTGCAGATGAGAGGCATGTGGAAGGTGAGACTCACCTGAGCGCTCATGCCAGCTTCCTAATTCATCTCCTGTTTCCACACTGGCCCCATGCCAATCTTGGCCACACTGTGTCCTTCAAAGACCTGTCTAAAATTATCTCTTTAATGTATATATTTGCTTATTGACTGCTCCCTTTCTGCCCTTCATTAAATGCCACAAGGGAAGGAACAATATCTATCTTGTTCAATTTGGTATCTCCAGCACTTAGAATAGTACCCAGCACATAGTAGGACCTCAATAAATATTTGTGGAAGGAATGGATGCATGAGAGAATGAATGAAAATCTGGATTGAAGAAAGCCTTTTTTATTGAAAAATGCAGTGAATATTTACATTTAAAAAAATTTATTACAACAAAAGACATATTGCCATCAAATCCCCTGAAACCACTCCCCTTTGCTTTGAACATTCTTGGCACTTTCTGAAGCAGTTCTGAAAGTCCTCTCTCATGAGTGTCTTTAATTTAAATGAAATCAATGTCCTGAAACTATTGAAAATGTTTACCTTGCACAGTCATTTTAACTGGGAAAGAGCCAGAAGTCACGTGGTGCCATCCAATGAATAAGATGAATGAGGACACATCATAATTTCTTTACAAGCCTGCCTTTCCCTTTGGATAGCACTCTGCAGCTGAGTTCAGTGTAGTTTTTGTAAGGACCTTCCTGAAAGAAGACTTCTAGAACTTCTTCAGAAAGTGACAAGAATGATGGAATAAGTGTGTTTGAAGTGAGGAAGAATGTTTGGAGGGGGATTAATGGCAAAGTGTCTTTTATTGTAATAAATTATTTTATTTAAACACACACCACGTATTTTGATTACGTGTTGTACTTCCACAGTGGAGAAAGTGAACCGGAGGGTGGCACACTCACGGGACAGTTGAGTAGGTAGATGCATAAGGTATATTGACTCACAGATGGCAAGGTCTTAACCGCAGTGCCATGGGCTCTTGGTGCCATCTGTTCACTGTTCCTGACTCCTGTTTGTGCATCTTCAAATGCACTCTAAGTGTCGTGTTCAGAGCAAAAAAGGGAGGACCTTCTCTTGGCGGCCCACCACACTTTGGTTACCAGGCCACATTTAACGGAAATCAATGGTCCTCTTAAATAAGTAGGTACAAAGAGGAGAGTGGCTGGGTGAGGACTGGGACAAGGGCAGACTTGATGGTAGTGGGCAGACAGGATAACACAGGCATTTGTGGAAGGGGAACTAGACTTACCCTGTGTGGCCCTAGGGAGAGAGATCAGGACCAGAGGCTAGAAGTTAAAGGCATGTTTAAGGCCAATGTAAGGGCGATGCTCCTATGCTTTGGCAATGGCAGGCACTAGACAAGATGATCGCATGAGACTGAGAATTTCTTGTCACTGGGGCCATCCAAGCAGGGGGCTTAGTACAGCGCCTAGCCCAGAGTTGAGTGCGGAATGAATGCCGTTACTCTCTTGCATGAAGGTAGTTTTGGGAGTTTCGTTGACCACCACTAGGAAGAGCGCTCGCCCAGTCTCTGCTCAGGGTCCTGGGGATAAACCACAGTGATCCCGAAAAAAAAATGAGTGATAGTAAAAAGGAGTAAAAGAAAGAGAGAGTTGTGGTGGTGCCGGGAAGAAATGTAGACAGGATCTCCTAAGGAGCCAAAGATTTGCAGAACCAGCTTGCAGTGACTTCGGGATGAATGATGAAGGCGTCTCCAGGAGCAGCCCACAGCTTGGCAGAAGGACAGCAGTCTCTGGAGATGGTGATTTCCTGCCCTGTTCGACCCCTGCGGGGGGCATTCTGCACACCTGTGTGAGCCAGGGTACTCACAGAGACATCTCAGGAAAACAGAATCTTATAGTCACTTCAGTCTATTGGTTTGATTTGAAATACATGTTTCCTAACAAATATCTTTTTGTAAGATTGTTGTTTGCAAGCTTATGGCAGAATAAAGTACATGGCTGTCTGGTAGATGATGTCAAATGGTGGAACTGGAAGTCACAGTCAGCAGAATGAGTCCTCTGGTCTTTTACCTCGCCCAGCCCCGAACCCATCCCTAGTTTCGCCTGTGTTGCTGGGGCCAGAACTCTGCAAAATGAAATTTTCCTTTGCCAGCTGATTCCTGTCAGCTCAGCCAATCAGGCCAGCTGGGAGCCAGGCAAGAAGGTGAATGGGGCTGGGGACTTCCTGTTTCCTATTTGTTTACTGTTTCTGCCATTGCTGCTCCAACAGTGGCATTTTGTGCAGTTCAGGTGGCAGTACCTTCTATCTTTGGATAAACCCAGTCCCTTTCCATAGTTTCCCTTCCACTGGGGGCAGTAGCTGCTTCTCTATCTTGATTGTCTTTTGTACTTCAGTGTCCTTTATTGCCTTTCTTTTTTCTTTCAACTTTCTATCACTTTTGCAACCAATTCACTATGTTAAATTCCCTCTGTTGACATAACTGTTTTCCATACTGGACACAGCTAGAGGTTTTGTAGGATTGGTTGACTCCAGGGTTACATGTCTGGAGGCCAAGAGGAGGTTAAGGTGTGTGAAGAATTAGAGGAGAAGAAGGCAGGAGGAGAAAGGGGAAGGTGCATGTAGACAGATTCAGGATTATGGTTTAGATCTACAATGTCCCCCAAAAGTCTCATGGGGCTTTTGAAAGTTGATTGGATCATGGGAGCACTATACTCATCTGTGGATTAATCCACTAATGAGTTCAGAGCTAAATGTGCTAGAGAAGGTAGGGTTTGGTCAGAAGAGGAAGGTCACTGGGGACATGACCTGAAAAGATGTATTCTTGTCCTCAGCTCCTCCCTTCACTCTCTGCCTCCTGGCCACCATGGGTTGGGCAGCTTTCCTCCACATGCCCTTCTGCCATGCCATTTCTGCCCCGAAGCCAGCTGACCATCAACTGAACCCTCTGAAACTGTGAGCCAAAATAAATCTCTTCTCCTTTAAATTATGTGTGTCACATTTATATTTAACAATGGGAAAGGAGACTAATACAGCAATTTGGTACCAGAGAAGTGGTGTTGGTGCTGTGACTGTACCTGACCATGTGGTTTAGAGGCTTTGGAACTGGTTTTCAGGAGAGTTTGGAGAAGTTTGGAGAAAAAAAATGGAGATATACCCTTGTAAACACTCCCTTCCTCCCTTCCTTCCTTTTTTATTTCCTTTCTTTCTTCCTCCACTCCTTCCTCCTTCTCCTTCTTCTTTTCTTTTCTCCTTCTTCTCCCCTTCCTCCTTTTTTCTTCTTCTTTTTCTACTTCTCCTTGTTCTTCTTCCTCCTCCTCCTCCTTTCTCTCTCTTTCTATATATATATATATATATATAGACATTTTTGTTTAGAGCAGTTTCAGATCTATGGTGTGAAACTGAGAGGAAGGTATGGAGGTTTCCCACATGTCCCTTGTCCTTGCACATGCACTGCCTCCCTCATTATTAAATCCTTCACCAGAATGATGCATTCATTAAAATCAATGAAGCTACACTGACATATCATTATTGCACCAAGACAATAATTTTTTTTTTTTGTGTGTGTGGGTACTGGGGGTCAAACTCAGGACCTTGCACTTGCCAGCAGGTGCTTGTGCCACTGAGCGATATCACCGGCCCTTTTTTCCTTTGTATTTGGGTTCCAGGAGTCGAACTCAGGACCTCGCACTTGCCAGGCAGGCGCTCATGCCCTGAACTATCTCACCGGCCTCCAATAATTTTTACATTAAGATCCACTCTTGGTGTTGTAAATTCTATGATTTTGACAAATGTACGACATCCATTCACCATTATTGTATCATGCAGAGAGGTTTCATGCCCCTAAAAATCTGTACTCTGCTTATTTCTCCCTCCTTCCCCTAATCCTTGGCAATCATTGCTCTTTTCAATGTCTCCATAGTTTAGACTCTTCTGGAATATCATATACCAGGATTCACACAGTTTGTAGCCTTTTTTAGATTAGCTTACTTCACTTAGCAAAAGCATTCACGTTTCCTCCATGTATTTTTTTTTTGTGTGTGGGTACCGGGGGGTCGACCTCAGGGCCTCACGTGCCAACAGGCACCCATGTTGCTGAGCGATATCACCGGCCCCTTTTTCGTATGTGGGATCCGGGAGTCGAACTCAGGCCCTCACGCTTGCAAGGCAGGCGCTTACGCCGCTGCGCCATCTCACCGGCCCTCCTCCATGTATTTTTGTGGCTCAAAATCTCATTTCTTTTAAATGCTGAACAATATTCTATTGCCTGAATAGGTCACATTTATTTTTCTATTCATCTACAGAAACACATCTTGGTTGCTTTCAAGTTTTGGCAACTATGAATAAAGCAGCTGTAAACATCCATGTGCATGTTTTTGTGTGGTCTTACATTTTCAGTTCCTTTGGGAAAATACCAAGTAGGCCAATTTCTGGATCATATGTTAAGAGTATGTTTAGTTTAATGAGAATTGCCAAACTATTCCAATTTTGCATTTCCGCCAGCCCAGCAAACAGTGAGAATTCCTGTTGTTCCACATCCTCATTAGCATCTGGTGTTGTCAGTGTTCTGGATTTTGGCCCTTCTAGAAGGGATGTGGTGGCATCTAGTAGGTATGCTGTTTTAATTTGCAGTGCCCTGAAGACGTGTGATGTGGAACACATTTTCATATGCTTATTTGCCATAATTATGTCTTCACTGGCAAGGTATCTGTTAAGGTCTTTGGCTCATTTTCTAAAAGGATTATTTTTCCTACTATAAGTTCTAAAAAATTCTTTGTATATCTTATGTAATTCCCTTATGGGATATGTCTTAGACAAATATTTTGTCCTAGTCTGTGGCTTGCTTTTCTATTCTCTTGATCCATTTGGCCTTCTCTGGTGATATTTTCTTCATTACTTTCACTATATCACTATAGTAAAGTAAAATATTGTAAGAGCTTAGGATTATCTGTAGGAAAATGGAAGCTTTGAGAAAGGAAGAGAAAGAAACTATTAGTGGTCATAGGGCTCTGTGGGGGACACAGAGGCCAGTAGAAGTCATGGCGGGGTATACACAGAGGGCAATGCAAAAGCTCTGGACTGAAGAAGGTGCCACTCATTAAAGGAGATCTGAATGTTGGGGAGGAGGGATCTAAGAACAATTTTACTTTGAAATTTTGCTCTGGTGTTGCACTCTTTCCTTCTGGATGAGATTTAAAAAGATAATAGATTTTTTTAAAGACCAGAAATAAAATAATTCCTACCACATAGTTTCTTATGATGTACAACCTGGGATTCTTCTACATGTGTACTAACACATAAATGGCACTGGGAAGGCTTGGCCATTCTGCCTCCATGCTAGGTACTAGGAAAGCAATCGGATTAAATGGGCATTATTGAAAGCAATGGAGGTTTTGATTCATACACAGATGGCATTACATTAAATTACATTGTCTGGCTTACTATTAAGGGACATCTTGAAAGAGAAGCAAAGTGGAAGAGTTATTAGCTTTAGTTTTAGTGCTGGGGAATCCTCTGCCCAGGCAAGGGAAAGGTCTGGGCCTCATGTGTCTAGGCAGGAGCAGCTGTGCTGTGGGACTGGGTTCCCTTTCACAGACCCCAGAAATGCTCAGTGCGTCAGTGTAAAGGCACACTAATTGCAGTCATTTAGGCGAATTGATTACCATTTAGGCCTAAGTGCCAACAGCGCAGTAATGATTCTGCCTATCATTATATACGTGTCAGATGAAGTCGACTATAAGCTTTATTTGGTTACAACAATAAATTGTCTCTGTCTCCAGCTTTGTAAACTCAAGCTTTAGCTACCTTTTGCTCACTGGCTTGTCACCCATCCCCACCCAAGAAGGCCCTGTGGAGGGGAGCCAGAGTGGCTTTCCTGGGCCTTTCCTTCTCTCTCCCTGCTATTTGCTCAGAACAAAGCCTTCTTCGGAGCTCCTGGCCTCTGGGGTATCCTTGCCATCAGGGGAGGTCAGCGATTGTGTTGCACTGTTGTTTATGGCCTGAGGACAGACAGGGAACTGTGGAATCTCAGGAAACCCCTGTTTTTTTCCTGCAGTTCCCTAAAGTAGCTTCTTCCCTCTGGGCTTGGCCCTCCCTCTGGGGAGGCTGAGCTGTCACTTCTCCATCAGAGAAAGACAGCATGGCTCTGAACAAAGTATCCTGTCTGAGATGGAGCTCTGGTGGAGGGGTGTGAGCCGATTACTCAGAAGCAAGTTACTCCTCTTTAAATTAAAATATTCCATTAATTGTGTCAAGGCCTATCATGTTCACATTATGGCACCTTACAAAAGATACACAAATCAAGGCCCAGTAGGCTCTTGAGGGCAGAGTCCCTGCAAGGGGCTGAAATGCTCAATAGAACCTGTTAAGATTAGAGCATCTTAAACACATCAAAGACCAACGCTTTTGAATCTCTCCATGTGAGACTAGGCCATTTGCAGCCACCACATAATGGAGGATCCAGCCTTTGAATTCCCTCATCTCTGAAGAATCTTACAGGTATGTACGGACAACTGCCTCAGGCTTGGGGAGAGGAGAAGAAAGATGTTTTGAGCCAGTCTCTGAATAGAAGGAAGCTGCCATTGGCCCAGAAAATGCACCCCTGAAGACCCAGTCAATGAAGAGACAGCCTTTCGATGATCACTCCCACCTCTGAAATGTTGGAAGATAGGTGCTGCCTAGCTATGGTATCAGGACAAACTCAGCCCTTGAGAAAGAGCTGCCCGCTATGTGTGTGTGTGCGAGTGTGTGTATGTAGGTTGTCAGTTTTCATGCATCAAATTACACCCTACTCTCTACTTTGTTACTGTTTATTAAGGTTACCCAGACAATGGTCTCTATTAATTAATTATTTGCAATTAAATAGCTGAGGGCTTCTTTACCCAGGGAGACCTCACAAACTATGAAGGGCCCCATTCAGGTGTTGGTGCTGCAGCTTTGTGAGTTGAATTGCAGACACAGCTGCTGCAGGGGCTGGGCCAGCATGGTGGTAAGGAGCAGCTGCTGGCCACTAGCCTCCTTGTCATCTGAGGGGACATCACATGAGGCTGTTCAGGAGCTCGCAAGTCTCAGTCCTTCATGGGAACCCTTGTACCCTCCTTAGCAGAACCCCACACTTGGTCAGGATGGAACCAGAGTGGGATCGGGGTTGGGGGCACCCACCCATGCAGCTTTCCCTTAGGCCCAGATCACTTCCCCTTCCTCTACGGGAGCTCAGCCCTGCAGACTTGACTGATGGCTCCAGCAGCGCACATCACTTCTAGAACATTCTTGTGGCAGTGCTGGTTTCAGGAGCCCAGCAGGGTGGGTGCCTTTTCTACTGGACTCTTTGCAGAAGGAGGATGGAGGCAGCTCCTGCTGTCTTGGTCCAGCTCAAGGTGTCACAGCATGTCAGCTCCTGCTGCCCTGCAGCATGTGCTTTTGGCTCACCAACTTTTCAAGTAGATAGCTGTTTCTTTTCTGGTTGGTTTTATTGTCACTTGAAACTGCAAGTTTTCAGATAGATGGGTGTGAACGAATGCAGAGTAAGGTCAGACACTTAATCCTCTCTTCTAAGCTGAAGAAGGTCCCCCCAAATTCACGTGGACCTGATACCTGAGAGTGTGACCCGAAATAAAGATTACCATCTTAATAACGGTAAGATGAGGTCACACTGCTTTAGGGTGGGCCCACATCCAATGACTTTCCCTTACAGGTAAAGAAAGTAGAGACCCAGAGACTTATGGGGGAGACCCCTATGTGACCACTGAGGGAAAAATCAGAGTGAGTCTACAGGCCACGGTTTACCAGCCACCACAGAAATGGAGCTCACAGAAGCGAGGAAGGGTTCTCCCCTCCCCTGGAGCCAAGGCAGCCAATGCCTGGGTGTCAGACTTTCAGCCTCCAACTGTGAGAAGCTAAGTTTCTGTTGTATTAAGCCATCAGTTAGTGGTACTTTGTCACTACTGCCTTGGGACACCAGCATGTACTTCCACCTAGTTCTCTTTCTTTCCACATCACTGGAGGGGCAAGCACGGACAGGGAATAGGCACAGTCGGGTTCCTATGCCTCAATTTAAGTTTTCATATTTACTACACACATAAGCAAAACCAAACCAAACAGGATGCCTAGTTAAATCTGAATTTTGTGTCAACAACAGTTAAAATGTTTTAGCATATGTATATCCCAAATATTGCCCGGGGCATATTTCTACTCACAAATCATTGCTGATCTGAAAATCAGTTGAGTCGAGTCACCTGCCTTGTACCTGGCAACCTGAGGGCCCCTGCCCCTGGCTTCTCTGAGCCCAGGCTTCACAGAGCGGCCCTTGGGCGTGCTCTGGCCTGCACCTGCTGTAGGTCGAGGCCATGGCCAGTGAGCGGAGCAGCCGCTTCTCCATCCACTGGTGCTTCTCCCTCCTGGCTGCTTGCGCCCTGCCAGCAGCCTGCAGTCTGAACATCATCTCCACCAGCTGGATGCGAGTCTGGCAGGATTTGAACAGACGGGAGGAGGCAGAGTGGGGCGTGCAGAGTGTGCCGGGGAGGCCTTCCAGCAGGAGGGATTGGAGCCTCCCGGCAATTCCCGCTGAGCCGTGCTTGGCATCAGCCTCTGCACTTCGATTTGTTCTATTTTAAACTGTCTGCAGTTTCCCTCCTGGGGAAGGCGGGTGGGGGCATGGAGAGGTGGGGGTGTGCAGTGAATCCGGGGCTTCAGGAGCAGTTGGAAAACCAGAAACCAATTGGTAGGGTTCAATTGATTCCAAGGCAAAGGCTCAGAAGCATGAGGCCTGGCGAGGAAGAGGAGCTGGTGGTCAGTGCTGCTGGAGGGAGAGGGCTCAGGGGACAGAAAGCAAAATCCTTGTCCGCGGAGAGATGCAGGGGGCCGGGCGTGGGTGTTAGACCAAGTCATTTGGAGGACTTATAGTCCTGGTGAATGGTTTAGATGCGGGGGACAGGGCCTTCTGAGAACACAAGCCTGGTGACCAAAAGGACTGTGGTACCATTTCCCAAAAACAGAGCCAAGGAGGAGAAGGAGGGACCTGTGGAAGTAGAGGCTCCAACCCCACAGCACAGTGGAAGCAGGGGCAGGTGGGTAGACGTTCCCGGAAGAGGCCGCTGTCCAGGAGAGGTTAGTGAAGCAGGGTAGGGCCGGTTCCAGGAAACCCCTGAGCCCTGGGAAGGGTGTCCCCTTGCCCCCCCAGCCCTGGAGCTACTAATCAGAGTGGAGGCCTGGCAGAGCTCACACCCTTCCCGGAGTGAGCGCAGGTGCTGTCAAGAGCAGTGCTCATAAGAAGGCACCCTCTGTGACCGGTGAGTGTGGAATGGTGGAGCACAGGGATCGAACATGTGCTCTCAGGTATCAGTGAAAAGGGCTTGGGGAGCAGGGCACTAAATTCTGAATGAAGAGCAGTTCTGCCACACCGTGGCAGGTAGTGCTCTGGTTGCAGTGCATCGGCCTGTCACCTGCCCAGTACTACGGAAGCTGGAGGTGTGAACAAGAGTGATCCGAAAGGGGAGAAATCTGGGGCCAGACACTGAACCAGGAAGTATGGCCATTCTTATGGAGGTGGGGACCGTGGAAAAAGAGGCCTCAGGCTCTGAAGCCATATACCTGGATTCGAATCTTTGTCCAGCTTTTCATAAAAGCTCTCAGCTTCAGCTTCCTCACCTGTAAAATGGGAAGACTATACAATCTACTGCTCCGGGTTGTTAATGTTGGATTTGAGATGTGCTATCTACATTCCCTACAGGGTTCAAAGTACATAGCTCTCAATGAAGTGTAGCTATTAGAGAAATAAGCGCAAAGCATTTGGAGGCCTAAAGTGCAACTAGAGGTAGAACTAAAGCTTTGAGCTGAATCTTGGAAATTGGTTGGGTTCTGTTATAGTTTAGATCCCCCTAAAAGTCTCATGATTTGAATTGTGGGACGTTAGAAAGGTGGTTGGATTATGGGGGTGCTGTACTCACATGTGGGTTAACCTACTGATTAGTTCATAACTGAACACTGTTAGGAGGTCAGGCCTGGAGGTGGGGCGTGACCTGGAAGAATGTATGCTTGTTCCCAGCTCTTCTCTCTCTGCTTCTGGCTGCCACGGGTTAGGTAGCTTTCCACTAAGCTCTTCCACCATGCTAACATCTCTATCATGCAGGGATTATTTTTGTGAAGATGAGGTAAACCACTGATGCAAAGCATTTAGAGCACTGTCCAACATAAAAGAAGTGCTACAGAGGCTTCTGTTGCTGTGTTACTATCCCTGTTATACAAGGAGGGACCAGGTATGGTAGCTTCTATAACATGGCAACAGTCCACAGCAGGTGAGAGGTAGAGCCAGAACCTCTGCCAGGCTGTGCAGCTCAGAAGCCGTCCTCTTTCCTAATTCCTCAGGGGCTGCTGCTGCTCACCCAGATCTCGATGGAGACCAAAGCCCCCCCTCCCCCGAAGTGTGTGGAAATAGGAAATAGGTGGGAAAGGATGTGTCACACTGTGTACCACCCTCCTCAGTGCAGAGGCCACAGTGGATGGGAGACCGAGGCCAATCCTGGGTAGCCCACCCCAGAGCCAGCAGCAGACCCAGAAGAAAGGACATGGGGAGAGCAGGTCTGGATGCAGAGAGGAGGGTTTCAAGGATGATGAGCTGTTGGATGGAACCAGCCCTCCAGACAGGGCAAGAAGGAGCAGGGCCTGGGGAGGGCCATGGCCTTGAGGACAAGGACACGAGCCATTGAGTAGTGGCAGAAGGAACAATTAACTTGTTTAGGAGCAGAGGTGACTGACCAAGTACTGGAGATGTGAGCAGACCCCTCTGTCGAGAAGTCTGGCTCTGTTAGGAGTGGAGGTGTGTGGCAAGCAGAGAGGGCCTGGAGTCCCTGTGGGGAGGGCTGGCCAGAGGGCCTGAAGCTCTTGATGGATGATGCCTTTATTTTTGTGAAAGCAGGGATGGAGAATTGCTTTTCTTTCAAGGGTTTCAGGCCCAGGTGGAAGAATAAATCAAAGACCACACACACAGGAAGCTTTTGATTTGTCTTGCTGGCTTGTGGGTGGCATCTTTGTATCCCCAGCACCAGCTTGGATGGGAGTGTCTTCCTGGAGCCGGGTCTCTGGGTCTCTGCACTTTAGATGTGAGGGAGAAGGAGCTTCTGAGAGGGAAGCCTGAGGGAATAAAGGAATTTAACTGACAAAAAAGACCTGCTACTAAAAATCGCACAAAAAGAGATGCCTAGGGGATTAGCAAAGCCCACTTCTGGGAGTGTTGTAGGTGGGTCAAGGAAGTGTGACTTTAGGGGCTGTGACTTTGGGTGCTATTTCTGGTCCGTTGCCCTCTCCTCTCTGGCACAGTTCCCCCGCTCTGCTTCTTGGCTTAGTTCCCATGAACTAATCAGCTTTGCTCTGCCATGATGTTTTTGCTTTAGAGCCAGTGACCATGGACTGAAACTTCTGAAACCGTGAGACAAAATAAACTTCTACTGTGTCAGGTATTTTGTACCAGTGACAGGAAAGCTGACTGGTACAGAAACCATAGACCAAAGAGTCTGAAAGGATGCTCAAATTAGGGCCCTCTACAGGGTTCCCACTGGCTTTCTGGCACCTGTGGTTGAGGTGCCAGGGGATCGAAATGGGGTGATGGCACAGTAGAATTCAGGACACTTCTTGGGCACTTCAGAGGGGGAGAGGCAGCCCCTTTTTTCAGCTCCCCTTGTCAGGAATGGAAGAATACAGGAGGGAATAAATGAGATTGGGGACTGCTATGTTTTAACTGTGTGCCCCAAGTGTTCATGTGCTAGAAGCTTGGTGCCCAATATGGTGGTGCTGAGGTGGTGGAAGCTTTAAGAGGTGTGGCCTACTGGGAGGGAGTTAAGTCATCGGGGAACTATCCCTGAGAAAGGATTAATATTGCTCTCATGGAATCCCAGTTAGTTCCTGAAACACCAAGCCTGGCCTGAGTCCCCCTTGTTCCTGTCTCATCATGGGACTGTTCTCTCCACACATGCACTCCTCATGGTACTGCCCACCATGAACAGCCTGAAGGCCCTCACCAGAGGCTGCACCAGTGGGGCCACCTGATCTTGGGCTTTCAGTCTTCAACACTGTAAGCTAAGTAAACCCATTTCCTTTATAAATTACCCGACTTCCATATTTTGTTATGGCATCAGAAAACAGACTAGTACAAGGATTCTGAGCTGCTTGGGCCATGAGGGAGCCCAATGAGCCCTGAAGGAGGGTCATTTGTGCCCTCTGGAATTTCCAGCTGTCATCACCATGGACAATGTTGCTCTGTTCGAGAAATATACCATGTTTATCCATTGACTTTATGATAGAGAAATATACCATGTTTGTCTGTTGACTTTAAGAAATCAAAAAGGATCCTAAACTATTCAATTTCTATGGAAACAATATAGTTCGCTTCTGCTCTGTAATAGGGCTGCCAAGCAAGGGAGACGAGGAAAAGAGAAGAGAGGCGAGGAGAGAAGAGAAGGGGAGGGGAGGAGAGAAGGGGAGGGGAGGGGAGAGGAGGAGAGGAAAGAAGGGGAGGGGTGGAGAGAAGAGGAAGGGAGGAGAGAAGGGGAGGGGAGGGGAGGGGAGGAGAAGAGAGAGAGCATGATGGGAACAGCTGGGAATGGGGGTGGGAGGGACCCTGTGGCACTGAGAGTGAGCCCCAGGCCCCAGCTTGACATGGTCCATAGGCATCACGGAAACCAATCATCTGCTTTGGCTTCCTTTTGAACTGTTTATTAGTTCTTCAATAATTTACATCATTTTTTTCTACAACATAGATGGGGGGTGAGATTTCTTGGAAAATGGAAGGAATTCCACCTAGCTGGGTTTCACCATGTGTCCAGCATGCCCAGACTGGGAGAGGCCAGAGAGGGAGTGGAGGGGACACCTGAAGTGGCTTGAGGCCTCGAACACTGAGCTTGGACTTTGGGTGCAACAAGATGAGTGACATAGACCAGAATGCCAGCCCATGTATCAGCCATGGATCTCAGGCAAGTTCCTAACCTGCTGGCAGTGGGCAGCGCCTCACAGGAAGCCCAGGGACACTGAGCTCTGGACTGTTGCCTGTGGAGTGTGTCAGGGAATGGTCCCCAGGACATGCAGCCAGTGGCTCTGCGCCTTCGGACCCACAGACCAATAATACATGCAGACTTGGGGCCTCCCCTGGGGCTGAGGGCAGGAGGAACAGTACCGAGCACAGCCCTGCCCCGCAGAAGCTTGGCTCCGGGCAGCACAGGTTGTAACTGTGGTCATGACTGCAATGCCCAGCCCTGTGTGGAGATGCCCAGCCTTCCAGGGCACTGTTCCGAGCCTGTGACGTGTGCTAACTGGCTTAATCTCACAACCCCCTGAGGTCATAACCCCTACTTTACAAGAAAAGGAAACTGAGCCGCAGAAACCTTAAGTAACTAAGTCACGTTCATGCAGCTAGTGAGTGGCAGAGCTGGGCAAGCCCTGGGTGGTCTGGCTCTCGAGCCTGCATTTTGACCTCTGCCCACACTTGCCCTTCTCCCCTGGTCTTGGCCACTGTTGCCCACCTCCAAATAGGCTCAGCCTCACCCCCTCCAGGAGGCTGCCTGTCTACCCCAGTAGACTGAGGGCCCCAAGTCTGCGCTCTTAGGCAGCACTGCTCTTTGCCCCCCAGTTGGATGTAGGACTCAGGATGACTGGGGCCTTGCTTTTTCCAGCATTTTCACAATGCCTTTCACGTGGAGGTGGCCCAACCCCACTTCTACTTCAGTCTGAGCAGCTAGGCCTTTCTCTGTATTGGTTTCATGTGAGACTGAATCAGCCAAAGAGACCCACAGCAGACCGTGGACTGTCTGGTCTCAAAGGATCCTCAGGGTCTGGCCCTCTGCAGGGTCCCCTCTGGCTTCCTGGCCCCTGTGGTTGAATTGCCCAGGGATGGAGTTGGGGTGATGGTATAGCGGAGCCCTAGGAAGTTTCTCGGGCACTTCAGCTGTGGGGAGGCAGCCTCTTCCTCCAGCTCCCTCCTGACAGCGGCAGTCAGTCCTGCGTGGTCTGTGCAGATTGCAAAGGCTCACAACCAGGGGCTTCCTGGGTGACCTGATGCTCTGGCGGGTCTGCTTACTGACGGGGCCTTCCCCACAGTGAGAAGAGAAGGTGGGGATGCTCTTCTCTGATGATGGCAACAAAGAGATCTCTCTCTCTCGTAGAGACAGGAATGTAACAGCTCAAGGTAGACATTCTAGCCTAAAAGATGAAGAAAACTGAGGTGCAGAGATAGCAAGTGTGCCCCACTTCAATTAGGGAGAAATGTATGTGTGAGAAAGATTGTGGTGGTGAGGGTGTTTGTAGTGGTGCGGGGGTGTGTGTGTGTGTGAGTGTGTGTGGTGAGACACCTGGTGTGCCTAGATATGGCTGTGATGGAGGCCCCTTCTGAGGCCCAGGGACCCTTCTAGAGGACAGAAGTCCTCCAGGGCCTGGCCAAGGGGTGAGTGGGGCAGTGGTTTTCAGGGTTGGCCATGGTGGGGCTGGGCCCTCCCTGGAGTGACTGAAAACCTCTGTCCTCATCCCTAGACTGTCAGAGATTTTCAGTCTGAAGCCAGATGCTGCTGAGGGTTGGTGGTGGTAACTACCATGTGCTGCGGGGACACAGGAGGGGAAGGGGGGGACTCAGGACGGCCCAGCACCGCTGGGCCCTCCATCCTTTATGAAGCATTGCCACGTGGCCTCTGGGGAGGGCACCCTGGGAACTGTCCTGCCCCACCCGTGTGCAGCCCCTTCCCCAGATGGCCCTGGAACTGTGTGTGAGCTTTGTAAGTTCAGGGCCACGACTGTCACTGTCATCGTTTTCTCCTTCAGGAAACTGCAACTGGACAGATGCACTAGGAGCCTCATCTTTTATTTATTTTTGCCACTATGAGAACTTGTGACACCACAAACAGAGCAGTACTTACTGATGAGACAGGAAGTTTGTAATCCCTTCACGGCCCCTTAGCTCTGGGCTGGGTGGCCCTGACGGTGGGCTGTCACATCGCGATGTTACTGCCAGGGAGTGGGGTGATTAAATGAGTATGGGAAACCTAGCATCCCAAAGGACGAGCTGGGTCCAGCGGGGAGACCTTTCAATACAGTACATTTCTGACTTTCCAGGACAACAGAAGGAGGGGACACAATTGTCCACTGTCAGTCATGGACCCAAAGACCTGTCCTTTACCCACTTTCCTCAGCCATTCGGTTGCCCTTGCTGAGACTGGGCAAACCCCAGGGGCGCTGGCTGTGGGCTGTCTTTTGAAGATGAACTTTAGTCTATGTGTGATTCAATAATCATCAACTGTTCACATCATCCTAAAACTGACCAGTGAGAGCTGGGGTGGAGGAGGGTGTCATCTTAGGGGCTTTCCTGCAGGCAAAGTGGGAGCCTTGATAAAGAGGTGCAGGGAGCCCCAGTCCCATTGAGGGGGTCTACAGGGAGAGCACTCCCTTTCCCCTTTTTAGGGGACGCCCCTCATGTGGCTTAGTGATTACCACATGGGGCAGCAAGGCTGTGACTCCTAGAAGATGTTTACAAGACTTCTTCTTAGCCTTAAAATCACTGTAAGTGCTTTGTTCTAGACTTTTCTTCCCCTCCCCCGAACATATCACACAGCTTATGGGCATGGAAGGAAGGGATAGAGTGACTCAAAGGCAGGGGTTTTGGTCTACTTTAAAGATGGAGAAAACTGAGGCAAAGAGGCAGCAAATGGGTGCCTTTGGTCAGCAGAACTGGGACTTACGAGTAGGTCTCCACTGCTCTTGGCCTTGCCTAGCTCCGCCGCCTCTCCAGGGACTTGCTAACTTTGGTCAATTCCAGCACTAATTGGCAGAGGCTGCAGACAGAGCCCGAGTGTGGCAAGGCTGGTGCTGGGTCCCTTTGATTTACATGAAGCAGGCACAGCTGCCATCCACAGCTTAACAAGCGGGAAGTAATTGAGGCATCCTTGCCTTCAGAGTCCAGAGCCCCAGTTCCCCTCCCTCCCCTCCTCAAGTGGCAGAGAATACCTGGGCCATTCATGTGTGGTGGTGGGAGATGGGGTCTGGGGGCAGAATCTGGAGGACCGCACCCAGGAGGCACGAGCTTGTGTATTAGGATAGGTTTCCCAAGCAGCCACCAAAGACAACCACAGTTGTCTGAGCAGGAGGGAGGTGCTTGGTGCTGTCGGGAGAACAACTTGTCACTTGATGAAGTGGCCAAAGACAACTAGCCTCTGACAGCATTCAGATAAACCCAGGGTCCTGAGTCCAGGTGCAGTGTCCCTCCTCCTAGGTACCATTGGCTGCCAGCTGACCACGTGAGTGTGTGTGTGTTTGTGTGTATGTGAGATCTCACCACGGGCCTCTGTTTCCCCATAATTCCAGCTCCTGGGGAGCACGAGCATTGCCTTAGTAGTGAACTGGGGAAAATGAAGTGGCTCATAGGGATGGCCTTAGGGAGCAGGTGTTCTTCTTGCCCACTCTCCCGGCACCAGAGGCCTGCCTGTACGGGTGGTTCTGTCAGAAAGGGCAGGACATCTGGCTAACCTTGGCATGCAGGTAATCGGCCATTTTGGTTTTCACATGAGGCTGCACGCCCAACTGCTCTTCATCTTAGGTGATATTTTAACTTCTGCCAGCCGTCTTTGGTGTCCTTCCATATCCCAGTGAGAACACGGATTGGAAAAGGGGGCTGTTTTTTGGGTACCCACAGGCCTCCAAAAGTGCCAATAGGTTCTAGTCAGCGACAGTTTCTGAAGGCAACACCAGTACAGGCTGACACTTAAAATTAGCATCCATTGGCTTCTCTGGGTGACAACCCAAAAGCAAAAGATTGAAAACCCAATTTTCCCTCCCGGGGGACAGAGGAAGAAGATTAGATATCACGGTGGTGGTAAGGCCAAGCCTAGGGGGACGGAGTGGGGGAAGTCAGGAGAGAGTTTGCTTTTCCACGCTGTCCTTCTGGCACTTTCGGTGAGAGCTTAGCTCCCTCAGAAATAAAAATGGCGCTCTGAATTTAAATGATCTGGCCTTCTGGGAAATGCTTTCGAGCGACAGGACTGTTAACATGAAAAGTAAAAGGCAAACAATGTGGTAGTTCAAAAATCACTGTTTTCAGGGGCTGCAAAACTCGAATAGCCCGCGGACACCTCCTGGGAAGAAGGGCCTTAGTTTGATCTGCCACGCCAGAGGAACGCTGCTTGACAAAGTTTCTGCTTGACGTGAAGGGAAATCTTACGGGAGCGATATTTTCAAGGACCAGGCCTTAGTGAGGTGGTGCATGCAGCAGAATTAATCGCTTTATGTGTGAAACTCCGCGGGCAGAGCAAAGATGGGAAACTAGAGGATCACCGGAGTTGGCCTAGCCGCGGAGCGGGTGGAGGGTGGCGGCAGGCGGTGGTTTCTTTGGTTTCTGGCCGGGATTTGCTCGCCGAAGATGCGCGGCACTAGGGGGCGCTAGATCCCTTCCCGAAAGGGCCTCGCTGCCGCCCTAACCTGGAGGGAGGTCGGAGACAGCCGTGGGACCCAGGCTGCCCTGCTTCCCATCCTGTTTCGGTGCCTCCAGATGTTGGGAAGGCCCTCACTCCCGCAGAAGCCAGCGGCCAGGGACTCGAAGGGGAGGGCAAGAGGGAAGGGAGGACAGGCTTATGGAAAGGTGTCCCCTTACTTTTGCTACCTCCCACCAGCCCTTCTCTTGATGTTCCACCAGCCCAGGCCGGTGCTGTCCCTCCTGTCATCCCTGTATCTTCCCTATGTTCTGCCGTGTCAGTGCTTGAGACTGAATCATAAACCCCCAGCCTAGTCTTGGAAATAATGTCCAAGCTGAATAGCTGGACATAGCAGACTTTTACATAGCTGAAGTGAGGTGATTTCAAAATCTGCTGTTTTATACCTTTTGTCAGTACACTGGAGGGTGGATGAAAGGTTCTACTTCCCCCACGGTAGTCTGAGTAATTAAAGTTCATCTGGTCTACCAAGGGGGTATGTGGTTTTCCTTCTAATTCTTGCAAAGTGGTTAGATACAGTCTGATCAGTTACAACCCAGACAGTTTCTCCCAGCATAAATCCAGAAAAAGGGGGAGGTGGAGGGAGAAAGTGAGGGAGAGAGAGAGAAAAGAGAGGGAGAGAGAATAAGACAGCAGGACAGAAGGGACATCGTGCATGTAAAGACAGGAATCCTGGGAATCTTTAAAGAATATTCCCTGGAATGGGTAGACCAGAATCCTCCTAGTATTAATCTTGGAGGAAACTTTGGGGGTAGGCAGCCTCTTCCTGTACTCCGTCGTTGATTGCGGTGTGATAAGAACTCCAGGTAGAGGAGAGTGGTTGGGCCCTTCTTCAGACTTCCTCTGAGCAGCTCCATTGTAAGGCATTCTGTCCTGTCAAAGAACTTGTCATTCAAACTCCTTGGGCATTTATGCTTCCCTCACATTGTTAAAGTTAACTTGTGAAAATTTTAAAGAATTCCTTTTGACCCAGTAGACCACTTGTTAATCCTGTCAGTTCTATGCAGTGAGTTATGTCAAGCAGAAATAGCCATTGTGGACGGAATTCAGGAATTCTCTGCACACTTGTAAAAGAATGAGATTTCCCTTCCTAATGCCGGCTGAATGCCCGTGGCTAGGGCTTGCTAAAACCCAGTTCACAATTCACCCTATAAGCAGAAAGACTGTAACCAAACCACTTTCTTGCCTTAGAAGTCACAATTTATGCTTCTAATTTTAATTTTCCTCAGCTTAGATCCCAGAAGGATTTATTAAATTTGCTTTGTGGAACCCATTAACTCTAAACTGAATAATGATGTTACTTTAGGCTTAGAATCAGTTTATAGTAAATTCTCTATACACAGGGCACTAGGAATCCTATATTCCTCCATGACAGAATTTTAAGTCAGTTCATAAATGAAAAGGTTTACTCAATTTACCTAAAAGTTATTAGTAATTAACTGACATCAAGAGACTATTGTTTGTCTAGGTGGTGAATAGCAAATGAGAATTCTAGCTAGACAGGATATTCATTATGTGGCTTAAATTAGAAAGTAGAAAATTCCATTGGCTTATCAGTAGTTCTTTTATACCCTGGTTTAATGTTGTGATTAAAATGAGTAGCAGTGATTTACAAGTAATATATATATTTTTTATGGGTGTGCTAGGATGGCCAAATTAAATGAATTGCTTATATGGGCTTTCTTTTAGAAATGATGGGCTGTCTAACTTTGCATGGCAGACTTCTACAATGAGGTAGATGAGGAGCTGGAAATGTTGGCAGGCAGAAGGGAGATTAAGACACATGCTTTGTTAGTGAGTTGGGGGCATTTTTATATGTAGAAAAACACATGTCATAACTGTCAGTTATGGCAGCTTTGGAAAGATTGAGTGCTCTGGGGAAAGAGAGGAGGCCAAGCACTATCTTTAGAACCTTCCTAGGTAGCGTTGTCAGGAGGCTATGTAATGTACGAAGGCCTCTAGCTGACAGGAAGTCTCTGCTCCCTTCTGTGGACTGGGCAACTTGCACAGCTTTCTCTACGTCCCTTCCTTCTGAACCTTACAGCATTTGATGCATATTGTGACCTGGGTTGCGGGACTCGGATCACTTCTCTGTGGCAAAGTGGGATAAAGTCGGAGTGACTCTGGAAAGGCTGAGATCTTGCTATGTTGCCCTTTAAGGATTCCGGGTGGGTGGGTGGGGGTGGCTAGTCCCACTCTGCTGGAGCCCACAGCCCTGAGGTGGGTGGTGGGTGGTGGCAGGTCCTTGTCCTCGCTCCTCTGTATTACAGTAAGTGAGCTGCTGTGAGTACTGTCCAGGTGGTTTTGCCACAGACAACACGACCTGTGTGGCGCAGTGCCTTCTTGCTTCCTCTTTTGGGTTTCTCCATTCCAACAGCACTTGACAGCTGATTTGCTTTTCAGCAGGTGAAGAAAGAGGTGCATTTGGAAGTGGGCCAGGACAAAGGGAAAAGGGAAAGGTGGTGACCGGTGCCCATGGCTGGGGAGTTCACCACAGTTCTCGCCTCCCAAAGTGCTAGGGGACTGGTCTCGACTTGAGGTACTTCTTTTCAGGTGTTGTATTAGGTTTGGGTCAGGTGGTCAAACCTCATTCCACAATCGGGTAATTTGTGATGAATGTAAACAGACTAAAGCAAATGTCATAGGCTGTGGCAGCAGCACATCTCATACCTAGACATTTATTTTGTAAGACACGGTTTTTACCTACACTGCTTTTCTTTGCAGTCTTAATGTCTTTTTTTAGACATTTACGAACAGCCGCATAGAGAGCAAGAGCAGTAATTCACATGTTTTCCCAGATTTCCTTTTTGGACCATGTTAAACTCTTAATTTGAGGAGAAGAAACTAGACCAGTTTGCAAGTGGAGTGACCTGATGCCCATTGGATGCACAAGTTACCAATTTGAGGTTGTCACTACAAAGCAAGTGTGAGGAAGTCTGCCTTTCAGTCTAAAATCAAAGCCCTAGCCTGCCAGCCTGGAAATGCTGAGCGAAGCATGCCCTAATCAGCCAGTCTATATGTAGATTTAGACATCTCCAGGAGGCTGCTAGCCTATCAGCCCCAAACTGATTATTCTAATCAAGTGTTTTAATTAAGCACACTTATTGCCAGGATCACAGGAATGAGGCCTGTTCTCTAGTAGTAATGGGCATTTTTTTTCTTCTTCTTGTTCTTTTTTTTGTTGTTGTTCCTCACAGTTAGTGTTAGGCTTTATGTGGGTGTAGTTAGTGTTTTTCTAAAATAGGCCATGGGAAAGTCCTCTGTGAAGCACGCTCTCCCGGGCTGGCATTCTGGCCAGTGGACAAAACAGTTTGAAGAAGATATTACCAACTGGGTTGCAGATGAATCAGTACCCCAACAACTGGGTCCTTTTGCATCCTCCATGTTAAACACAAATGCAGTACTGGCTAGCCCAAATTTGAAAGAATATATAAACACACACACATTGGGTTGGCTTTTATTGGAATGCCTAGATGCAATCTATAGTCATCAAGTTATGGAAAATTCCGGTCACATATAAAGTTAAGAAGGCAAATGAAAAGAACAATACAAATCAGACAAAATTTACATCTCAAAATATCATGAAAGCATTTTGACTGGCTTTGCCTAAAATACTTTGAATATCAATATCTTTTTTTGTAAGCTAATTCTTTTCATTATACAGCCCCCCACCCCCCAACTCTTAGAAAAAGATCTTTTGTTTACATATTCCCCATGGTCACTATTTCTTGTAAAAGCATGTCCAGATCACAAGCCTTTTTAGAAAGAAATAGGCTCATTATACCTACTAACAAGACACTAATTGGGTTGATTTGACTTCATCTAAAATAAGCACCAGGAGATTCTCCAAATCTGTCATTTAGCGGTGCCAGTGTAAAGACCAGTCATGTCGGGAAGAGGTTAAGACCTATGGTTTCTTTTCCTTTGCCATGTGGTACAAGCTTTTCATGGTCAATACATCGGAGACATTTCTGAGAATTTAGACTCAGAACCTATTTCACCCAAAAGTACTTACAGCATGCTAAATACAGTCCTGCGCAAGTTCCATCGAACAGAACTGCAAATATCTAAGTTAACAGTTAAAAAATAAAATGTAAAACAGAACCATGTTTATGATGCTTGAAATCTCATAGTTTTCTAAATTTGAGAGCCATAATACTTGTCAAAGGATTTCCAGGATAAAAAATATTAACGCTAATCTGTGCTTTCATTCTAATAAAATATCAGCATTCATTAGAAGATTAATTACTTCGGTATGCTCTACCAAATACACAAAGACAGTAATAGCACTGATACTGTAAATTCAGTAGCTATTTTGAAACTTTCCCAGCCAATCTGTTTAATAAACACGCCTACTGTGCAATTTAGAGTATGTGATACATACAAAGCAGTTAGAAAATTATTTTCAATACATCACTTGAACCTTTATATTTACGACATGTTCACTTGCTATATTTTATCACCATTATACATAGAGGAAAACAGTGTGTAGTATAGCTCAATGAACTGAGAAATATTTTCTAAAAATATTTTTGAGGCTGAATTTAGTGCTCACGAAAATTTGTCGGAGCGGCTGGGCCAGCACAGAAGCGCAGATGGCGGCTGCGCCTGCTCCCACCTCGTGTGCTGGGGGTACAGCTGTCAGCTCACCTCCCGCTGGCTCTGCCACCCCGGGCTTCCCCGAGACAGCAGAGGCTGCCATTCAAACCGGCCCCCAAGATGGTTGGGTCACGTGGGCTAATAGGAGCTTCTGTCTCCCTTTTTTGGTCCCTTTTGCGGACCTGAGGGTCCATATCCCAGACCAGCAGTGACCCTGACCGGCTCCCGCTGGCTCACTCACCACTGCTGGGTTTTCGCTATCTTTCCTAGATCGTATGACACATTTATGGTCACAAGGACATCAGATCCTTTCCTCCACACAGACGTTTCCGAGCGTTTGATGTGGTTGGTCTCTCCTCCATCATGAAATGGAGCATCAAGGAACAGTAATATAACAGTAAAAACCCTGTGGTTAATTATAGCAACTCCCTACTGACTTTTAGGCTGAGAGAGGGCCAGAGAAGCCCTCCTCAGTCCCTTCCTGTGTGTGTGTGTGTGTGTGTGTGTGTGTGTGTTTAATATCTTCCATTACATTCCACCAGCCTTGATTTTCTACTGTGCCTCTTGGTTGGTAATGGCTGAGGACACTGGCTTGATGAAAGAGAAGGGAGAGAAAAGAGCAGTTCTCTGATTAGCCACCCACTTGGATTGCACTGTCCTGTCCATCTAAGTGATAGAAAGTTGCACATTTTCAACCTAATACAAAAATATTAACACTTCTGGACATTATAGGCATAAGTTGTTATATCTCTACAATATAGTAATTTATACTGTACAGCTATAACAGATAACAAAAGGTGCAATCCTTTAAAAAAATCACACAGTTCACATGTTTTTATCATTTTATTTTTAAGTATAAACTTTTAAACACTTTACATAAATTAACTCCTCTGAGACTAATATTTGATGTACAGTAAATTGTAATTCATATAAAAATCCATAAACAACTTGTCTCACATAATTTACAAAAAAATCAGGGTTTCCTTTGCTTATCAGTGACAAGAATTCTATTTGCCAGTTTTTTCCCCAAGGCAAACCACGTTAGCATTGTAAAATCCATTATTAAATCCCGGTGGAGCAGAAGTCACTTGTGCCAATGTTCTTTTACAAAGCAGCACAGGGAAAGCGGTTGTCTATAAACAGTGATTTCACCCCACATTTTAAAATGAACAGAGATATATAACACATCCTATGCAGAGAGACTACTTCTTGTAAGCAAAAGTCGACAATTCGGTAATATTTGGAAACACTGTATGCATTTTTTTTAAACCTTAGTTAAATACAGTGCCTCAAACAGATGGCCCACCCCAAAATGTTTAGGCCTTTTTTTTCTTTACGATTTTTTTTTTTTTCTTTTAATACTTTCAGTCCAACTGAGTGCAGCGATATGCATATGTAAACATATTCTTTAAAGCCGATCACCTTTAAGGTCATTCAGAAAAAAGTTGTCTTTGTTTTTGTTCGCGTGTGTATATATTTTTAATAGCAGTATCGTCCTCCCGGAAGGCTCTTCTGTGTCGGAGAGTCCGATTCGGATTGTGCTACAGAAAAATCTGAGCAAGGGGATGTGGTTTAGGCTCAAGAGAAGCGCAGCAAACCAGTGCGGCGGTCGTGGCAGAGGGCGGCGCGGCCGCTCTCCGAGCGCAGCGGCCCGGGGGTTACCTCCTGCCGATCTCGCTTTGTCGGAGGAACTGGATGTTGTTGGCGCTGTCGGCCAGCTCGGGGTACTGCTCCACCGAGAGTACGTAGTACCCGTCGTAGCCCTGCACCTTGCCGGCGCTCAGCAGCTGGCGCTTCTCGCCCTCCGTCCAGAGGCGCGCGCCCTCCTCGCCGTCGCGCACGCGCTGCTGCTCGCGCGCCCAGGCCCGGGCGAGCGCGCGCTGCCGCGCCTGCTCCAGGATGCGCGCCTTCTCCTCGTCCAGCGTCATGCCGTAGCGCACGTGCAGCGCCAGCGCGCCGAACTGCATCTCCACGTCGGCGAACCTGCGAGTCCTGCCGTTCACCACGGTGGTGGACTGCGACACGGTCACGTTGATGCCGTTCTCCAGCGCCTTGCGGCCGCTCGTCAGCCGCAGCGTCCCCAGGTCGCTCTCGGGCGTGGTGGTCTTGATGAAGTAGTGCGTGTCCTTGCCCTCGATGGTGAAGTGCAGGTTCTCCAGGTAGAAGGCGTTGTTGAGCACGGCCGCCACCTTGATGCAGTCCTCGTTGGCGATGTTGAGCACGTTGGTCTGCACGCGGCCCTGGCTGACGGCCAGCATGACGCCCTTGCCGATCAGCGACTTGACCGTGGCGAACCACAGCCACGACTGCTGGCCGCCGGCCTTGCGCCTGCTCACCTGCACCTCGGCCATCTTCCCCAGGGACAGGAAAGCCTTGGCTTGCCTTGCCACTTGCTGCTGAACTCCAAAAATGGGCTGAAAAGGGAAACACAACAGGGGTAGGGTTGAGAACAGCTGTAGCATGGGGTTGCTGGTGACCTAGACTTCCTGGCGGCTTCACATTCGGCCAGAGACCGGGCCAGGCGGCGAGCACCAAGGTGTTTATTAAAACCTCAAGTGGTTCTTTGGAGACGAAAATGTCTACACTATCTGGGGTGGAGGGATGCATTCGAGATCTCTTCCCCGCAAGGTGATCCAAATGGGTTTTGAAATGTTAAAAGAGGGAACGCCATTACTGTTGCTGAAAACGTGTTTCAGTTTCCAAGGCGGGCAAAATATTCATGTTTTTAGTTTTCCTTTTTCACATCCCGCCCCTCACGTGGGAAACCCGTTTACCAAGCCCTCCACCCCTGCAGCTTTCTCCATGGGAGGTTGAGGAGAAAGCACCAAACACAGAAGAATTGGGAAGGCTGGGCGTGATTGGGGCGGATCTCGGCCCCACTTCACATGCTTTGAAGTGCTTGTGCTCTAATTTAAGTCATCTCCGTCCGCTCCTTGTGACACGGATTTCAGCTGAAAAATCACTAGTGCAAGTGCAGAACTGAAATGTACATGGATGAACGGACAGTGGGGGCAGCTGGAGGAGAGTATTTATTAATTTAGAAAAACTTACTGCAGACAGAGAGTGGACCATCTCCACTGGCAAATGTTTAAAATTGGGGCACCTTAACCCAGCCATTTCTTACCCTCCCAGATGTTTATCAGGCCAGTGTTTCCCCAATGGAAACATCTGTTTCATCTCCAGCAGTGAAAGAAACTTTGTCTTTGCCTTTGAGTCCCCAAGCTGTCTTTTCTCTGCACTTCTTTTGACAGAGAACATGAACCATATTAAAAGGCTGCCCAGGAAAAAAAAGTTAGCATGTCCATTTGTACAGTTAGATTTAAGTGTTTTCAGGCATTGTGGAGAGTCATACACAATTAGGGTATGTGTGTTCAAATGCACCAGGAAACTTCAGTATGTCTTCATGACACTTTATCGGTGTAGATAGATTTGAATTTAGAAATGTTAAAATAGCTCCCAGGCCCTAGAAATTTGATGGTGTTTGTTTTTGAAATGTAAAGGTGACATCTGAAAAAAAAAATTGCTTTTATGTTAAGTATGAATGCATACCAGAAAATAGAAATATTGGCATTGTGGCTATCATGTCTGTGTATGTTTTAATCACAGTTGGCTTTCTCTTTGTACTCATTGAAAGTATAGGGAGGGAGGGGAGGATTCATCTTTCTAAAAACCTCTGTACTCTCCTTATCATTATAGGATAACCCAAATTTTTACTAATTATCCTCGTGTTAACCTAGAAATTCTGGTATTTTGTTGTGCATTTCTTTCTGATCTCTGAATGATGGGATTTAAAGTGCTGCATTCTGACATGGCACTTCGATTTTGCAATTTTCCATTCTATTTCTTATTTCTCACAGCAGTTGCAGTCCTCCTGATCTGTTATTTCCAGGAATATTTACAAACATCTAGCTGTATATAGAGCCTTACTGGAAGACATTTTATTTTTATTTTTTCCCCATGAAACATTGCTGATATTTTACAGAAGGTGAACTCTGGCATTGTTTGTGGGCTGCTAATTTGTAATATGAATCTCCTGCCCTCCTGTTTATTGTACCTTTGCCTGCAGGTCCCAAGTGCCATAAATGTGCTTTCATGGGGTTCTCTGTAGAAACCCAACACTCAAAAATGAGCTTCTGCATTTTATTACCTTTTGATAATGTCTTTCTTTGTTTTTATTAGCATCACTAAAAAAAGATTTAAGCCTATTTAACAGGCCCCTGGTTTGCTGAACAGAAATGCAGAGGAAGTGTCAATTTTCCTTCTCCAAAAAGGTAAAAAAATGTCTTTGGTACAGTTTTCACAAGGGTAGTTTGATTAAATATGGGTAAATATGACACAAGTAAGCCGTTTCCCACCCTTTCATAGTTTTGCATTTGGTTTCTTACCGGCACATCATCCCATTGCTGACTCTTCACAAGTTCGTAGGAAGGTTCTGTTAAATCAAATTTGGGAACAGGGAATCCAGGAATAGCATTGTGCAGATGGAAGCCAAATGTCACCAGCCAGCTGTTAACATCTAGGAGAAGAATGTTCAAAAGGAAAGGTGATAGAGATTATTTTGTGCTTTCATTAAATTCTTACCTTACAAAAAGCCCAATTTCACAAATAATCTGAAAACAAGCACATTTGCCTTCCTCCTACCATTTCAAATCTGCTATTTTTAGACACGAAGACAATAACCTCAGTAGCAGAACTATGGCAAATACTATGGAAAATGCAGAGTAATAGATACTCGCTTAGACCGGGTAAACTGTCACGAGTGTGAAATTGCCTGTGCCAGTGGTAGTGATAAAAAGGGTAATAACAATGCATGGCAGCATGAAAAAGACATAGTTGTAGAAAACAAATGAAATCTGTTTTGTAGTTAGTAGAGGCTGGTCTTAAATAGAAGTTGTATGTTATTAACTTTCAAAAGTGATTGCCTAAGGATATGTGGACTTCTACAACCCATTTTCTATTAATAAAAACCCTAAATTGAGAGTATTAAAATGAACAGTTGATTCTTAATCAAAGATGAATGCTAAAAGCTGGCAACACTGGCTAAGGGTGCAGAAGTTCTGATTACCATCAGTTACGACTTCAAAAGCTCGCTGTGCACAGGTGGAGACAAACTTTTTGGGGTGAGAACCTGGAAACCTTTAAAATGGTATTTTAAAATATTGCCATGTGACTCCAAAAGCCATTATGCTCAGGATAAGGCTTTTATTCTATTCTGGAGGTTATAATGTTACAGAACTACTCAGCAGGCTTGCAGGTTTATGAGTACAGTTGGGTGTAGATTATTTTATATATTAAGCACATTGCTGGAAAATTTGAAATTGCATTTCGCCTAATATATTTTATGCCGTCCCATCTCTCTTTTGATGTTTTTCAGAAAATGCTGCTATGGCATTCCCTGCAGTCCACGTTGCTAGGAGAGGAGGAATTCAGCAGCTATAGGCTTTCCAGCCTTTCAGTCAGCCTCTGTCAGCACCCCTTAAATAACCTGTGGTAACTGCTTGTCAGAATGATGGAGAGCCACTTGCTTCCCATTTCCCTTCTCTAGGGCACAAACTCTCACCTCCTTGCCAGGCTGGCAGGTCTTTTGTCCAGGCGTCATATGGCTACCAAACCAGTGGTTTCTCTCTGTTGTAGGTGTGGTAGTGGTCATGCTGAGCGATAAGTCCCCATATTTTCACATAGCATGGAAAGTGATACTTTTTGGGGGACAGTGTATATAAGATTACAAGGGAGTCTTATGTTTTGGGGAAAATTCTTTCTCCCAAATGTTGGAGTAATGAGGGCAAAAATTCTCTTACTCTGAACATTGTTTGCCTAAGTGAAAAACAGAGGACCTTCAGTATTGCAAAGTACTTCCAAAATAATGGATTTGAATGTGGGTATATACAGAAACACCCTGAATAAAAATACCTTAATGGTGTGGCTGAATCATGATGCAGAAAGAAGGGCCTTTCAGTTGGTTTACATGGAAGAGACATGCGAAAAGCTTTTGGCAGTCTGGGAGGGTGGGAAACAGATGTTCAATGAAGAGGAGGCAGCATTTTGAGAGCTGTCCTGAGAGCTGAGAACAGACAGCTCAGTGTGTCTCAAATACTGAGGTAGAAAAGAGGAAGCTGGAAGGAGAAGTGAACACAAGTCAAAAGGAAACAGGAAAACCCAAACCAAAGTAAAAAAAACCCAAAAAATCGAGAAAGCTATTCTTCAGGAAGCATAAATATGGCAGAAAGGTTCATAATGGCAGTCTAAATAAGAACTGGGAGGCCGGACAGGATGATTCAGAAGTCTTGAAGTAGAGGAACTGAAGAGAACTATAGCATGTTTGGAAGGACCTTGTCTCTGTTTATCTTGGTGGTTCTGTGGTGGCAGAAGTGGGAACTGATGTTTTAAATTTTGCAAAACTAAGAATAACATGTACTAAACTTGGAAAGATATGAAATCTATAGCCTGAAAATTACTCCATATTGGTGGAAAACTAGTGTGCCTTTAGTAGTGTCACCACGCAGGTGCTGCACTCAATCGCAGTGGAGATCACGGTGTAAGAAGCTAAAGTGAGAACGCAAGCAGGATCCATTTGCTAAACAACTCTGGGAGAAACAGCTCCATTAATGTTCCGAGGTGATGGTGATGAAGAGGGTTAAACACCTCCCAGGAATGAGATGTACGGCACAGTGCTGTGTTTTAGACTGATTGTCTCCAGTAGAAGTTTGTATACATACTGAGACCCTACGTTACACTTCGTAATGTAGTTACCATTTAATGCAGAATTGTATATGAGGTGTGACAGAAAAATGTGAATGCTTAAAAACTTTGTTACAGTAAAAGACCATTGCCACTAATCCCCCTCAAAATATGCCCTCTTGCTTCAAACACATTTATCCCATTATTCTTGCCACTGTTCTGAAGCAGTTCTGGAAGTCCTCTTTTGTGAAGGTCTTCAGTTGTGCTGTTGTGGCTGCCTTGATAACCTGAACTGATTCAAAATGTTTACCTTTCATGGTCATTTTTACTTTAAGGCAAGAGGTTGCAGGGTGGCAAATCTGGTGAATAAGGTGGATGAGGATACACTGTAATATTTTTATAATTCTGCCTTTCTGCTTGATAGCACTTGGCAGTAACTTTCACCATATTTTTGATCATACCTTATAAAAAGCACTCATGAAAGAAATCTTTCAGAGCTGCTTCATGAAGTGGCAAGAATGATGGGTAAGTGTTCCAAGTGAAAATGAGTATTTTAAGAGGAATTAATGGTAATGTGTCATTTACTGTAATATATTTTTTAAAATACAAACATTGCCTATATATTTTGATCATGTTTCATATATCCAGAACTGGAGATTGAACCCAGAGCTCGTGCATACTAGACAAGTGCCTTACTGCTGAGCTTTGTCTCCAGGCCTAATAAAGTTTTACTTTGAGACAGGGTCTTGCTAAGTTGTCCAGGCTGGCCTTGACTTGGGATCTTCCTACCTCAGGTTCTGGAGTAGCTGGGATTACAGGTGTGTGCCACTATGCTTGGATCAAAATTTCTTATATTTATGACACAGGTAGACACTATTGTTTGCATTTTATAGTTGAGGAAACTGCCATAGTTTAGGTGTCCCTATGTTAAAGGCTTGGTACTCAGGGTGGAGGTGGTGGACCCTTTGAGAGGTAGGTCCTCGCGGGAGGTGCTTAGGTCATTGGGAGCGTGGCCTTGAAGGGACCCATGGGGCCCTGGTCTTTTCCTCTTCAACTTTTGCTTTTGATAAAGTGAGGGTTTTTCCTCTGCCATGTGCTCTTGCCATGACATGGCGCTTCTACACAGGCCCAAATCAATGAGGCCAACTGACCAGACTGGAAGCTCTAAAACTGTGAACCAAAATGTATCTTCCATTTTTAGGAGCTATTTTTTGTGGTTTTTTTCCCTGTGCTGGGGCTCAAACCCAGGAACTTGTACATGCCAGACAAACATACTACCAGGAAGCCACATCCCCACCTCTACCTTGGCTGTTTTATTATAGTAATAGAAAGTATATATAACAATGAGATACAAAAAAAACTTTTCTTTTTTTTTGGCTATAAAGCTACAGTTTATAGGAGAAAGAGATTGGAATTCCAGTTTGGGGACTTCAAGCTTACTGTTTTCTGCTCCCCCATGCCTCCTCCCTTAGTGACTGGATTCCATTTTGTGGCAAGAAACTTGCTGCCTTGGGCACTGGCAGGCAGAATGGAAAGTAACTATGTTTCATTTTTCCTTTGTACTTCTCTACAGATCCAAAGAGGAATAAATGTATTTAAAAGGTCAATTCCAGTTATTTTGTGTATTAATTTAATGGTTATAGGAATTTAGCAATTATAAAGGAGAAATATGCTGACCTGTGATGTAATCTTTCACATCGTGGATTTTGCTTGCAGGGTTATTATTCCTAAACATATACAGGTTAAATGGGGCTGGGTCCTTCCCAATTCTTTTCCAGATTTCTATGTCAGGTGTTGTCCATCGTCCTGCCAAAATGTCATAATCCCTTTCTCCAAAGTGGATTAATTTGGTGAGTGGGTCATACAAGCCACCGTGAAATCCAATTACCAGCTGAAAGTCAATATTGGAGTCAAAATAGATTTCACCATATGCAGTGTACTGAATCTGTTTTAGCATAAGCCCGTTGCTACTGAAAACAGCCAATGGTGTCCCTGTGTTATCTGATGCAATGTAGAACTCATCCCCACTGCTGATTTCCATGGCAAAAAGGTGTCCTTGGAGATCATAATAAAGGGAGGTAATTTCTGAACTCGAATGGTTATAGACATGAGTAATCCTAGTGGGATAGGTGAGGTCAGCATAAAAAAACTGCAGGTGCTGTCCCAGACTGGTTTTGCTAGAAACTCGCCTTCCCAGGCCGTCGTAGCGATAGATCACTGTCCAGCCACTGCCTTTACTGTAAACCCGAGTTAGAAGTCCCTTGGAGCTATATTCAAAGATTTCTGTGCCTCTCTGACGTAGGAAACCATCTTCATCCAACCGATACTGGACATCACCCAGTCGAGTGATTCTGTCTCGCAGGTCGTACCGGAGGGGTGTTAAACGTGCGCTATTGCTTGGGTTTAGTAAATGGAGGTTTCCGTTCAGATCATAGTTGTAACGCCACATGATCTTTTCATTTAGGTAAACTGTTTGCAGCTGTCCATCAACGTCATATTCATAAGCATATTTGGTAGTGTTGGCAAAGGGGCCTATTTTTATCTCTCTCTTGGTTACCCGACCCATGTTATCGTATTGAATTGTAATCCAGTACATGAGTGACCTGAATATCTCATACTGAATTTCTTTGATGCGGCCATGAGCATCAAAGTGCTTTGTGTAAGTCATCACAGCTGTGGAAATGATTTGGTTAATATCATAATATATAACTCCAAATTTTCCAAACTGCTCAACTTTGCCAGAAATGTCATCAAACTGATAGAGATCAATGGGCAGTGGAGTTTCATTGATGACACCCTGCATGCTGGTCACTCGAAAGCTGTTGTCATAGCTATAGTCGAATCTCGCATTTACCATTCCATCTTCACTAAAGCGGAAAATCTGTCTGTCAATCAGAGGGCCAATTTGCCTGTATCTAATGGTGCAAATAAAACCATCACTCTGTAGGTTTACTGTTTTTAGGACTCCTGCTGTTTCATCATAGGTAAAACTGACTCTTGTGCTATCATATAAAATTTCTGAGAGCCTGGTCTGCCTTCTGTACTTGAATAGGACCCTCCGACTTGTACCCAGGAAAGCTGTTTGTAGAAGCAGCCCCTCCTCATTGTAGTCTGTGATGATGGAGGCATTGCTTTCTGGGGGGTTGTATATGTTGCGATAGTAGCCAATGGACCGGATGGTTTGCATGGTGTGACGAGCCACACTGGGCATGGTGATGGCAGACAGGCGGTCCCACATATCATATTCGAAGATGTACTGCCGCTGGCTATGAAGCAGAAGAACCATGGACTGTAAAGAAAGCACAAATGTTACCTAGTGTTTGTGAATAGGGAAGTGAAAGAGGATTTAGTGACGAATATACAGAAACAGTCTGCCTGAGAAAATGATTTTGATTTTAATTGAGTTATCCTTGACCTTACATGTTGTTAATGATTCCCTGCCTAATTTGCTTGGATGCTTAATTGTAAGGGGTTCTGCAATTAGTAGTTCAAGATTCATAATGTGCTACTTGTCATGATTGTACCATTCTTTTTCTAGGCATTCATAGAAAACCAGCAGATTGTCAATGGATTTGGCTAAGTCATAATACAGACATGAATAAAGCTGCTTTAAAGACAATATTTCAAGGAGAAAATAGCATGGGGAAATGCAATCCTATCCATAATTAGCAATTACATAGTAAGGTGGTTTTTCCCCCTCATTTGATTGGAGAGCCACTCAAATCATGTTTAAATTTCCAGTGTGTTTGGGGGAGGAGCAAAACATTCAAAATATTATTTTATGAAGAAAAGACATAAAATTAGCCCAAAATGGATATTGTATACAACATAAAGCATCAATGTCAACAAACACTGCACAGTTAATCACATGATGACTGAGAGTTATAAACATCCTTAACAGAAATGCAGATTTAGACATGCTTCCCATAAGACGTCTGTATTGACAATAAAATCTACATTTTGATATTTTCTGTTGTAGGTACCAAATCTGGCTTGTACCTCCAGTGCTATCATCATGGTTTCTGGACTACATATGCTTTGGTGCTAAACTATGAAGTGAGTGAATATACAAATAAAAGTAAGCTCTGCATAGGTTTGCAAGTAACTGCAGGAAGACAAATGGGCCAAATGGAGAAAAGGTGAACCCTGAGGCTAGAGTCAAGTGAACCTCATCCACACTAAGGGCTGGAGTGTTCTTCTCACTGACAGAGCTTGCTGTAAGCCATGAAAGCAAATGGAATGATGGCAGAACAGGAGGGATGGTTAGGGTGGGAGGCACCTCTTCTTCTGACATGGAAATGCATAATTTTATGTCCAAGGCACATTGTTTTCATTTTCCACCATCTTCACAAAGTTTTCATGACTTAGGCTCCAGAACACTTCTGTGGCCAAATCTAGGGGCAATTTTTGTTCGTAGGTTGTCACAATTTGGATCTTAAATGTTCTCCTAAAGCCACATGTTGAAATGTTGGTCACCAGCCTGTGGCTCTCCTGAGTGGTGGTGAAATCTTCAGGAGGGAGTCTGGTGAGGGAAGGCAGGTCGCCAGGGGCCTGGCTTTAAAGGGGACACTAGGCTCCTGCCCCTTCCTTGCCCTTTGCTTCCCGCCATACGAGGTAAGCAGCTTTGCTGCACTACATGCCCCTGGTCATGTTCTAATTCACCATGGGCCCAAAACCAAGGAGCTAAGCAACCACCAGAATGAAACCTCTGAAATTGTGAGCCAAAGTAAATCCTCAAATTGCTCAAATCATGTATTTTGTCCCACTGATGGAAAGCTAACACATGGGTTGTGTAGTAAATGTCCTGAGAGTTTTTCTTAGCAGTTTGTATTTTTCCAAGGAAGGCTTGGAGTAGTGCAAGTTATAGGAACTGATACCTAGTTTTACAGTCATTTAACTTCATATTTGAAGGTAGTAAAACATTCTTAAGAGGAGTAAGTTTTGGCTTTGTGTCACTACCCTGACAAGGAAATGGAAATTTGGAGAGATGATAAGAAAGGACTCACTGGCTTTTCTGTTCTCCACAGATGCATGAAGGTGACCTTGGTTACTGCCGGTCTCATTTTGTAACAGCAGCTCTTATCAGTGATACATTCCTTGCTCCTTTTTAAACATTTTTCAGCCACCTTATAATTGCTACTATCAATTTTTTTTGGGGGGGTCTGGGTACTTATTTTTTATTATTCTTCCCTGAAATGTACTTCAATTAGAAAACTGTTCCAGTCTGTTCCTCTCTCACTTGGAAACACTACCTGGGGGCCACTTAGGTTGGAGGGCAAAATATCTGTCATGTGTCGGGATTTATTCCTAGAAAGGTACGTGTAAGGGGCTTATTCTATGGTCTCTCCACAAATAGCCAGTTGACAGTAGAATGCTTACTATGGAGGGAGCTTGTCGTCTAATGGGCACAGCTCATGGTCTCAAGGGCAAGTCTCTTCTAAGGAGAGGAAACAGGTGGGTTTTTGAGAGGAGGGTATGGCTAAGAGGGTCCTAACTGAAAGCATTCCAGGGTTGAGAAGCTGCCATAAGATTGGTAGTATCCCACACTGAGCTTTGAATCTGCAACTGGTTCTCAGGAAGACTGGTCTTCGCATATGCACCTTGGATGGGTCATGGGGGAGGCATTAGGTTTAGACGGAGGGGTTCTGCAGAGCACCGCTAGTGAAGGATCACACTGTGAGCAGTGAGCACGGCAATGATGTGTATGTGATTTTTTTGATGACAAGAGTTACTCTGTGTCACTCATATATGGAAAAGTGAAGGCAGTAACTGTTAAGAGTTGAGTTTGTAACTTAAGGCTGCTATGAAATTGGTAGCAGATTTGAGATATTTAAGAACTCAAAACCGGGGGCCGGTGAGATGGCTCAGCGGTGTACACGCCTGCCTGGCAAGCACGAGGTCCTGAGTTCGACCCCCGGAACCCACATATGAAAAAAGGGCCGGTGATATCGCTCAGCGGCACGGGCGCCTGCTGGTGTGCGAGGTCCTGAGGTTGACCCCTGGTACCCACACACACACACAAAAAAAACCAACTCAAAACTGAATCATTTTCTCATGCTAATGTTTGTCTCAAAGGCAAATGAAACATCACATGAATATGCTCTTTGGTGGATGATATTTCCTTAGAAAAACATTCAGGGAGATCATTTTTTTCCTTTTTTTCATTTTCTTTCTCTTTCTTTCCCTCTTGACCACAGTCAATACCCCAAGCCACACATCATACAACTTGGTATTTTACACCTGTGACTCACTCTTAAGACTCCACTTACGGTATTGTGTATATTCTTAGAAATGGGAAAAAGCCTAAACTCCAGTGCTTATCTATTATATGTAGAAAAATAGAAAAATACCATAAAGTATCTGAAAGTGTGGCTTTCGAAGAAAATAGCTTCTTTTGGTTAATAATGCATAAATAGGACCTACATGCTTTTTATGGTTATGTTGAAGCTCTGCCAGGAACAACAAAAAACTGACAGCTTTAACTGTGCTAATGTAAGGCTCTTTCTTAAATGAAAAAGCCGGCATAGAAATTATTTACAAATGACTTACCAGCTCAAGGTCTAATTTGCGAATGTTGTCAGTGTGTAAGCTTGGCAGGTGGATAGTGTTATTGCTTGTTTGTTTACAGCATAAATCACTTAAAAGGGTCTCAGATAGTAGAACTTAACTAAGGAGAATCTACTTCGCTAATGCAGAAATTCATCACTGCTGTATTACTGTGACTGCCATACTGATACTTAGAATAATAAATGGAACTCTGTCATATGCTGCAGCTTTTTTCCCTCGTAGTGCTCAAGGTGATTGCTGAAGAACGCTAATCATCTCTTTCCTGTTTCCAACCTCAGTGTGCAGGCATACCTTTTCTAAGTATGTGTAACTCCATGTTTTACCATCAGCAAAGACTCGGGATACAATTCTCCCCTGTCCATCATAATCTACTTTTTCACTCGTAGTTCCTCGCTGGATGCCGGCAATTTGACCTGTGGATGAATAGGTGACGTTGACGGACATCAGCTTGCTGCTTGGCAGCCAGAGAGTTGGGTGCCCTGATATGTCATAGGCGATCCTTAGTAGAAATTTACGATGGTCATCATAGATCTTTTCTGTCTTTGTTGTTCTATCGAAGTCCACTGAAAGGAGGTTTCTGCCATTAACCTGTTACCACACAAATGAGATGATAAAATAAATCATATTATTCCAATTGAAGTAACATTACTCTTCTGAGCCCCCAGTATTGTTTAAACACCATTTACGATGATTTATTCTCTTTGTCAGTAAATTAATTTAGCAACTTCTTGGGTACAAGTGCAAGGCAGTAGATTAACTGTTTTTTTAAAAAGGTTTTATTATACAGAGAGACAGGCTGGCATTTGTTCAAAACCTTTTTAATTAAATTTTGCAAACTAAAGCAACTGATAAGAAAAATACCAAAACATATTTGCTTTAAAGTTTTTTTTTTTTCCAGAAGATCCGAGGGTGATAAACATAACACCTATGTAAATTACTCAAAGCTCCTCCCTCAAAAAGACATTGGAAAATAATTGCTTAAAAATTAATCATGGTTACGTTAAATAAAACACAGTAGTAAATGTGACTCTAACCCTTAGAAGAGCAGTTAAGTAGAAGTTGGAACCCACATTACTGTAAATTATTAATGAGTTTAAATAGCAGGAGGTTACAAACATGATCACTGCTTTTGGCCCACTGCTGACAAGTCACAATGTTTTGGGATGCTGTTTGCTTTTGATAACATCTGGTTAATTGGCAGGGACTTCAGAGTCCTTTACCACCGAATATCCATGGTCTGAATATTGTACTTAATTTATAAATCTAGCACCAAGTTGCTCTAATAGGGACTCTGTGTGACTATGTGTCATGTCCAGCATCTTTGACTAAGCCTGGCTGTTCCTGTCTATGATTCAAAGCACACACAGACCAGCACTTGTTTTTGCAATGGGAATGAGGTCCTGATTCAGTTCTGCTTTACAAGTAGTCCGCAGTGTTTGTGGACTGTGAACCCTGCGGGGCAGATACCATGGCCATTCTTTTGTCTTCTGTACAGCACCTTTGTGGGGCTGTGGCTTACAAATATGAAAATACTCATTAACTGCTTGGATTGTTAAAAATTAAATGGAAAGCCTTAATTTTGCATGACCATGTCTTAACTAGAACTTTAAAATTGACAGCTTCAGCTGATTAATTTTATATATATGTGCTATAGTTTGCATGTAGTTTGTCCCTATCAAAACTCAGGTTGAAATTTGGTTGCCCGTATAGTGGTTTTGCAAGGTGAAGACTTTAAGAGGGATGTCTTTCTAAAGAGACTGGATTAGTTCTCTTAAGACTGGACTCATTTTCCTGATAGCAGTATATTATAAACTATGTTAGTTACTTTGTCCCCTTCCAAATGTGCCCATTTGCCCTTCCACTTTCTGCCACAAGGCTCTCACCAGAAGCTGAGCAGATGCTGGCATCATGATCTTAGACTTTCAGAACCATAAGCCAAAATAAACCTTTTTCCTTTATAAATTACCCAGTCTCAGGTATGCTGTTGTAGCAACAGAAAACAGACTAAGACATAAAGCTGTTATACACACATACACACACATTTACTGTTCATTCGTATTTACATGTAAATGTATGTGTAGGTACAAATATAATATGTATATTTGTGTAAATCCAGGATGAACTAATTTTTGCATTGTACAATTGACAATAAACATATCACATGCAAAAATAATCCTTAAGCTTAAACTTTTCAATTAGTTGTTTGAAGTCCATGGAAATGTAACATTATAAGTTAAAAAGAAACAATGTTGGGGTGAAAAACCTTCAAAGGACCAACTTACAAAAAAATGAGAGGGTAGAACCCTTGTACAACACTATATCATAGCAGAAATTTGTGTATTGGACTAGATATGGTGCACGGAAAGACAGACAGAGACAGAGACGGAGAGACAGAGAAAGAGACAGACAGAGACTGTCTGGGGGGAGAAACCCAGGAGACGAAAAGCCTGATCTTCAAACCCGTCAGGGCTGAGGAGCAGCCTGCCTTTGGGCTATTAACCCCTCTGTCTGTTTCGTCCATCTATAAATAAAGAGGTCAGATTGGATCCCTTAGGCTTTGTCTCTCGATAAGTTTTACTGGATCCTAACCAGCTGGCTGGAGACTTTCTGAGCTTCTGTTTTCCCACGCAGAAATGTCTGCATATTAGTTGCGCTCTGCTTCATGTGAATTGTGTGACACTTCATGGGTTTCACTTGCAGAACGCTTCATGTACTTTGAAGAAGCTACTAGCTACTGTTACAATATTTTTTCTTTCTTTTTATATTTTTCTTTTACTTTCATTAGTACATGATTATAGTACATAGTGTTTACATTCATCATGGGGAGTTGGTACATATATATAACATATCTTAATTCTTTTTTCACCCCCCTTTCCATTTCTTGGTCCCCTTTCCATTTGCAGAAGCTTTATCTCCATTTTTTTCTAATTCTGTTTTTTTTTTATACCCTTCCTCCCCAAGTATCTTTTCTAAAGTCTGTAGAAAGATTCAATATCAAATTAACTTGATAACTGGCAGAATCAAGTGCCAACACATATAGAGGACTACTTTGTCATAAGGAAGGACACACTTGAGTCATTTGTAGAAAAGTGGATGTACCTTGGGGCCATAATGTTAAGTGAAGTAAATCAGACACACAAGCTTAAATATTGCAGGGTTTCTCTTAGGTGAGAAACCCAAAATACAAATAAAAAGAAAAATAACACACAGATAATAGGACAGAGGGAGATGGACTGTTTGCAAATGGGAGGGGGACCAAGAGATGAAGAGAGGGGGAAGAAGGAAAGGAGAAGGGGATGAAAGGAGAAGGAAGATGTGTTATGTACTTCTACCAACCAAATCTACACAAAGAATAGGGTCACTATGTACTGCAAACATGTATTAATAAAAATGAAATTTGGAAGAAAAGAAGAGGTTTTGCATATTTAAATGGTTGCATTAGGGCTCTTGGGTTCCTCAGGTTGTGGTTTTTTTTTTTTTTTTTTTTTTTTTAATATGCGGGTACTGGGAGTCGAAGTCAGGCCCTCACGCTTGCCAGGCAGGCGCTTATGCCGCTGAGCTGTATCACTGGCCCCCTCAGGTTGTGTTATAAAGTAAATCTCCCTGAATTTTCAAGTTTGTCCTCTTCTTTTCCTTCCTTGGGCTGGCTGTACCAGGCTAGGAATAACCATGAAACACTGATTGTGTAGTTTCCAGTACTGTCCCTGTTATCGGCCCATCTACTATTTTACATTGCCTTGATTTTAATTTGTATTGCCATTCTTGCTGCTGTCCTTACTCTCCTTTATCTCTGCAGTATTCCCTCTGGTTAGAGTAAAAGAAATCTGGACTGCAGATCTGGTATGATTGGTTGCTGTCGCAGAAGGGTAAAAAGGTCTGGAACCCCATCTTTTCACTACCTTTACCCTGCTACTGGCTTCTGATTTGGTGCTTTGGTTTGTGACTACACTTGCATGATGCCAACACCTCCAGATGAAAAATGATATTACTGTTGCCACTGTGTCCATACCGAACATGTCACTATTTGGAACCATCTGGGAGCATTATGAGACCAAACAGTGGGATGGATGCTTTAATTCTTCTTTTTATCTGGACAAATATTGTATACATGCAATGCCTTTTGTGTATCCTCAAACTGAAGCAATAAATTTGTTTTGGGAATGCTTTTTCCTGCATTTCTAATACAAGCCAAGGTTTTAGCCATTCTTATTATTTCCAGACACCAGTGCTGTTATTCAATATGTAAAATTTCAAAAGATACTAACAGACCTCCCTTTTTTCAAACCCCTCCCAAATATGCCCAGACTTTTTTTTTTTGGTATTGTAAACAAATGTGGCAGTCAAGGAACACGTTCATGCTAAGACATTTTCCTGCTTCACCACACCTTTCAGAAATCATAGTAACTTTCTGAGTTTTTTGGTTTTATAGTCATAAAGCACCAGCATTATTCTGTGTCCCATCATCTTTTTTAAAAATAAATATCTTAAATTATAAAAATAACAAGTTAAATTGAATAAATCTAAAGATGAAAAATCTTAGATCATTATTACCATATATATGTATATATATATCATATATATGATGTCCAACCATCAAAAATTGAATCAAAATATTGTATGTGGATAGTAGATCACCATGAATTCTTTTGTGTTATATTTCTTTTAAGCACAAAAAGTCTCCATTTTCAAAGATCATGTCTACATGATTGTATAATCACAATGTCCCTTTGATATTGGGTGGGGGACAGTTGTTAATTTTCCCTCTGAATGCTTCAAAAAAAAAATGGCGTCATTATGACATCAAACAGTTTTCTCAAAGAGAGGGGCCATTTCCATAGAGTTACTCGTTCATCCAAAATGTTATGGAGGAGAGTGAAGGGGGCTGATGTTGTCACCCAGAATGTTGGTGACAGTATCAAGCTTCTCTTGTGTCCCAGTTGAAGCACCAACTTGCTACAGATGGTTAGTGCCTCTGCACCCATCACGGTGCTGCTGCATGTGCGATTCCACCCTAGGCAGAGCCACTCAGTTAAAATATCACCCAAACGTGATGGGCACAGTAAGATTTAAATGTGCTACCATGTATATGTATGCCTTCAAGCATACTGTTAGCTCTCAAATTCTGAGGATTTCTTGTAAATGATTCATTAAAATTTCTTCTTTAAGCATCTGAAATCTACGTAGGTTTAGGAGATAAATTTTACTATTAGAATGCTATAATAATTTTTTTGGTAACTGATGGTTGCTTCTAAAGTCCATAAAAATTAGGACTATTTACCAATTATTAGACAAGGACAACTGCTATACAAAAAAATTATATACTTATTAGTAATTTTAGCTATTAATAAGTTATAGAATTTGATTTAAAAAATTAGCTTTATTCAACTATGCTTTTCTACATCTCTATCAAGATTTTTTGAACCTGTTATTTCCTACTGTTATTTATGTTCTTTTCCTGTAATGTAATGTTTCACAGAAAATGCATTTCATGTTGCTAAATTCTTATATAACTTTATCTTTCTAATTCTTGTCTTTTTAAACCTTTTTCTCTTTTATGTACACACTTTTGTATAATGTTTATCTATCTATATATTTTATCTATGAAATCTAGCATTAGCTTTGTTTACAGCAATCAAGCATCTGTAAACATACTTGCCTCAGGAAGATCTGGCTTTTCTCATTGTTTCATTCACTGAAAAAATATTTGAGTCTACCAAGTGTCAGGCACATATCTAAATTTAGGTCAAAAACTTGAAGTTTCTGCTAGGAAACAATGATAGTTAGGAGAGGAGATGCTTTTGGTCTCAGAAAAGGGGGGATATAAATGGCTCTTCCAGCTGATTCAGGTCATGCGTGGCTACAGGCCTACCTGCCTGTTCTCTTCCCTGTACGGGCAGACAGCCGGTTCAGTCCTCAAACCAGCCTTTCATAGCCTCACTTTCTCTCTAGAATTCCTCTCCTGGAATCCACAGAGAAATGAAATTAGCAGTCAGAGCTGGCACATCCAATCTTATCTTGAAAGTAAGAAACCCTCCCTTGTGATCTTGGCATTGTCTCTAGGAGAACAATCAAATGTATCAGCTGGAAATCTCCTTTCTGTATCACTGCACAGGCCATTTAAAATAGTATATTTTCTGAAATGTCTTGCTGAGGCATTGTGGTTCTGCTATTTAGTAAGGAAGAAACTAACACTCATGCCTGTGTGCAGGAGTCCCTTCTTCCCTGAAGAAAGAGATTTTCTCTGTTTAGAATCAGGCTTCAGACTGGGTTCTTTTCCTCTACTCTCCCTAATTTATTTTATGCCTAATTTCTTTTTTATTCAAAAACTAGTGTGACAAGTGCTGGGGGTACACAGAGACATAACTTGTCTCAAAGAACGCAAGCAATATGTCATGTGGTGAGCTTGTGGACAAAGACTTTCCCTCTTTCCCCCACTTCCTCCTCTTCTCTGCTGTCTTCCTTCCCAGCACACTGAACAGCTCTTCCCTAGGCATCTGTTGTGTGGGTAGAAACATCCAATGTTTGATATGTGGTTGAAAGTCTCTGGGTTAGGGTTAAGGAATGTATAACCCTGCCTTTTATTTTCAAAGTACTCACACTGTTTTATTTATTCTTTATTTGATTCTTGTAACAGTTGTGTAAAAAAAGAGGCAGTGTAGTAATATAGTTACGGATATCATATACATCATAATGTTGTGATATATCTAGATAATATATAATGTATCCCATAACATAGATGCCATGATATACATAAGGAAACAAAGATTCAGGGAGGTTATGATTTTCCCATAAGGGTTACTATTAGTAAAAAGTGGAGCCTGACCTAGAACCTGTATTTTCTGACTTCTGGTTAAACACTCTGTCTTTGGTATGTATGGTGAGAGCACAAGTATGAAACAGTGCCTTCGTGTCCTAATGAAAGCCTGTGTCTGAGAATGGGTGTGACTGTGTGTGTGTCTGTCCGTGTGGGTGTGCGTATTATCCTTGCTTCAGGGATAGGCAGAATAAAGCCTGTGAACAGCTTTCACTTCATGATGGCCAGGGGAAGCCATGCCCAGGGAGGAAGCAGGAAGTGGCAGCAGCCGATGAAGATGAAGGCAGCCACTGCTTCCCAGGTTCAGGCGAGGACAAGGCGGGAGGCTGGAGTTCACTCTGGCAATGTACCATGACTGCCCGAGAGTGTTCAGAAAGAAGTACGGCGCTTGTTTTTCCTGCCCTTTGCTTTACATTTTACCCTAGTCCTATTTTCCCTTCTAGTGTCCTGTTGTGTTTCCTTCTCAGTCCTCTGACTGACCTACCCTCCCTCTAGCCTTCTGTAGCTGTCGCCTGCCAAAGAGGATCCAGGGAGGGCTGGAGCCAGGGCATCCTGGATCCACAGCCTGGGAGTGGATGAGGTAGGAACATACAGTGCTAGTTCCAGAGACCATATATTTAGAGCCCCAGACCCTGTCTTGCAACTGAAGTGGAATCAGAATATAACCTGTAAGCTGGATACAGTCTGCGTTTGATCCACTGATTCTTTTTTACTTCATTTCTATTTCTTGGAAGTAGCCAGAAGCAATATTTAGTCGCTGTTTCTTATCCTGAAGGATTGGCAAAGTAAATAATGTGGGCCTGTTTGGGTAATAATTTAGCCATTTCTAGTGCAGAAAAAAGGACATAAATGGTAAACTCCATGTTTTGTTCTCACTCCTTGATTTTAAGTAATTTTTTTTTAAGTGGCAAGGGAAGTAATGTTAGGAAGAATTATGTATGTATCTGATGGACTAAAATTTTTTTGCTAATATAAAGAATGAATCAGGTTCAGTTTATTGTGGCTGAAGGTGATTTCTTGCAACCTATGTTTCAGTATTTAATCTACGTTGTCTTTGCCAAATAGCATCATAAATCACAGCTTGCCCTCTAGATATATTTGGTCCATAATGTAAGGCAATAGAAAAAAAAAAATACCTAACAAATAAGTGCAGAGAACATTTTGCAAAGCTCAGTTACACTAGGATAATGAGAAATAACACATTTCTTATAAAAAGTAAGGTAAGTTAGAGTTTTCCATCAATAGTAGAGAGGGAGCAGTTAGGTTCTGAGACTGGTAGTCTTGCTATGTGTCTAAACTGTGGTTTAAAATATTGAGAATGCAAAGGAAGAATTCACCTTTCAATGGCCAGGCAATTCTTATTCATCCCCATTTCCACACTAAGAAGCCATCACCCTTATCCTAGCAGGTAAAGAAAAAGCCTAAGATTATTAAAATAACCTCAGTAAAATAAGAAACTTGCAGTCTAGTTGGGATTGTATTATATGTAACTCCCTAACTTGCCAGGGAAGTATTTAATTATTCGGCTATTTCTGAAACAGGTGATTCTTACTATGAACAATCTTAACAGACTGATGGATGTTTTATCTCACTCTGTAAGGTAGCCTGCCACCCCTCACCTTGAGTGTGGCACGCTCGCTCTTGGAGGCAGATGAAGGTGACAGATGAGTCCTGCCATCATGAACAGGCCATCTACACAACACAGGGGACTAGACAGCCTCCTCCACTCTCCAGCAATTAACTTACCCTAAGCTTTCGACCAAACACATTGACTTTTCCTTGGGCTTGTTCTTTCCGGAATCTCCATTCCACCAAGTTCTGACCGTTCTCACCAGGAAGAGTCATGTTTCTTTTGGCCACTGTTGGATTCGCGGTGCCGGCCAGAACGTGGGGCTCTGTTTGGTAGTGTGAGTCCAGACCACTGGCGTAGATTATTCTAAGGGAGCCATCGTAACCAATCTGGTAGCTGTTCCTTAACTGATCTGAAAAGCAAGGAGCAGAAAACATAGGCTATTTGATGTGGTTTGAATATTTGGCTTGTTATACATTGAAATAATGTACATTTCTAAACATTTAACTGAATCCCATTTATAAAAACAAACAAGGAGTACTTGATATCTTCTTAGAGAGTAACACAACAGCTTTCACTCCTGGCACTGTGTGCTGTCAGAGGTTGGACTTAGACTTTAGTATAGACTTTAGGGTAATTAAAGTCTTTCTCAAATGTAATAGGTTTCCTTTTTTAATTTGATGAAATGATGGCTGAGCCTCCAAGTGCAGTAAATAGTTTGTAAAGAGCCAAGCATGTCGTCTTTCCGGAGGCTGATGTGCCCGCCTCCAAGGTTTTAGAAGGGTCCCTTCCCCTACACTCACTCCTTTATTTTTCATCAAGACCTTTTGAAAGATTATCTGTAACTTGACTATCAAAAACATAAAGTGATACATTCCCCCTGAACCTGAGATTTTAAAAAAGGGAGCCATCTAATAATTCGTACCAAAAGAACCTTCTTGGAGCTGGGTGTGATAGCACATATCTGTAATCCCAGCCCTCTAGAGGCTAAAGCAGGAGGATCACAGTGAGTTCGAGGCCAGTCTGGGCTATGTAGTTTAAGGCCTGTCTGAACTACATACAGAGACCCTGTTTCAAAAAGCTAAAAACGAAAAGAAAACAAAAAATAAAACAAAAATAAAAACAAACCCTCTTGGGCTAGGGGTATAACTCAGTGGTATTGTGTTTGCCTAGCATGTACAAGGCCCTGAGTTCCATCTCCAGTATCACACAATAAATAAAATAATTAAATAAAAATAAAACCAAAACCCTTCTCATATTGTAGGCTACTGCCTCAATTTAAAATTTTGGAATAATATAGTACTATTTGGAAGTACTGAAGAAATGAATTCAAGCAATACTACCTTTAGATGATTGCAGATTCCCTGATGGAACAGGAAAAAAATGTCAAAGAAGTTTAACACAGATTTACAATTATTCTGAGTTGTGACCTCATGATTGCAAATGTCATTGTAAACAGGCTTTGTTGAAGATTAGTTTAAAAAGGACTATGACAGGAGGTTCCATCACAGAGATATAATACATAGTCCCATAGACTAGGTTAAAAAAAAATGGGAAATCTGGATATTACAAAAATGGGTACTTGGGATTTGGGATAAAATTTCCATCATATGTAGATTCAAGTACTGTATCATGATGAAGTCATAAAGCTCTGTGCCTCACACTACTGCTCAGACGGTAGAAGAGAGGGTATGTTCTGGAGAAATCTTAGATGACCCAAAAACAGTCTGATGACACATGTGAAGATTTGGAATTAGTTGTTTTATTAAATAGGAATGGAAAATGACATTAGTTTCAGGTTACCATTATTCGTACATTATGTGATTGGAATATATATATATATATATATATTTTTTTTTTTTTTTTTTTTTTTTAAACATGTAGGGGCTAAATTATTCCATCACTGTCTCTAGAGGTTTCTGTTTTCACCTTTTCTTTTCTGCTTCATCTGAGAAAATCAGGGTTGCCATATTCTATTTGGGTGCTAGAGGCATTCAAAAACATTTAATTTAAAATTTAATTTTTGCATTTACCTTGAACCATGGTATAGAAGGAATCGATTGAGGACAGGTTTGAAGTGATGCTGACGTCCTCTTCTCGGCTGGATGACTCAATGTCCACCGTGATAGCCCTGTCCATGTCCCCATGGAGGTTCGTGACCACTCCAGTTGGAAATGTGACGTTTGTCAGACGACCTTCACTGTCATAGCTAAGTAAAGGAGGCATCAAGTGATGTTAAAAAGGAATCTGCAGGTTTTTCTTACTTATAAATATAAGGTACAACATTATCAGCTGCACAAATTTGGAGGAATATTTGTCTTTGTGCATGAGGTATGCAGAGTGAGGACTTCAAACATGCTTTGAAGTAATCAAAAGCCTGTTTAACACAGAAAAACCTCACTGGTGAGAGCAAGAGTAAACAGAAAGCTCTCCATCTCAGCATATTATTCTTTGAAGTGTGACCAAAATCCTCCTGCACATCTAATTTACTGTTTCAAAGGGAACATATTTGCTGATATTAAATTCCTTAGTATTCTTCCATGTCTTCCACAAAGTAGATTTAATTATGTTTATGAGTTTTTAAAGCTTTTTCAACTTACATCTTCTAAAATAGTACAATATGCATTATATAACTTTTAAAAACATTATATACATCATTTGCATATGTAAAATATTATTTTACTATTGTAGACATCTTCAACAAATTAAAAAAAAAAGGTTTTAAAGATTTTTTTTGTGGTGCTGGGGATGGAACCTAGGGCCTCTTGCATACCAGGCAAGTGCTCTACCAATAAGCTATAACCACAGTCCTAAAAACTTTCTTATTTCTCAATGATTGACATACTTTATAATGGTAAACTTGAATGGTAGTGATAACCTATCTTGTTTATACTGATATTTTAAGAATGAGTGTTATCTCAAATGATGATTTATTGTGTTTACTGAAATAAAATGCAATCTTTCCTGACATTTCATGATTATTTGATATTTTATTATATGTTTACTCTCTTTTAGCATATAAATATGAGGAACTTATCACTTAAATGTTAACATATATTGTAAAAGCTGTCCTATGCTCATAAATATGCATTATAGATACAACATTTGACCTAAGAATTGAATTTCTGTGACTTTGCTATCTGTGGCAGCACCAGAGAAAATTTCCAAAATGATTGTGTTGTCTGAATCAAAAAACAAACAAACAAAAAAAACCCCACAAAACTCTCAGTGAAAAACAAATACTTATATATAATATACTTAAGGTTGATTTTCAGGTAGATACTAAGGCTGCTTCATTAGCAAGAAGTTCTAAGTGAACTAGAGACTAGAAATACGTTCTACTTAAAATTAGCCCAGAAGCAGAGTTAGTAGAGGATGGATGTTATTAGAGAAAGAGAAGAATTACCAGGAGAGGGAATGTGGGAAAGAATCATAATAATAGTTGTAAATATGGAGCAATATGAGAGTACAGGATAGAAAAAAGTACTTAAATAATATTTTGGAATAAACAGGTAGAGAATTTTTAGAATATAAAAATTCTGCTTTAAAAAAATGTGACTAGTAATTAGGAAAAGATTCTAGCTAATAAAGGTGGAGAAGATTCAGAAAGGGCAATGTTGAGGTGGAGAACAGAAGGAAGAGAAGAGAAGGCGAGAGACGGAGGTCTGTTCAGTGCCCAGTGCTTAGCTGATCCCATTCATTCAGAGCGGACGGTACCAGTTGGATCACAGGCCTGACTGATGTGGCCTGACAACTTGCCATGCTGCTTAGCCAGCGGCAGGAACGGGCACTCAGGAGGGAGAAGTGAGAGACAGAGAGAAAGCAAATGCACCATTAGTGTAAACATTGTTTGGACTCATAAAAGCCAGAGCTAAAGAAACAAAGCCAATGTCCTTCCCTCCCCACCAGCCCAAATGCCCCGAGCAGATTAAGGCATAAATGAAAGAAATCCAACACAGCTTATTGCTGTCATTTCTTTCTGGAAGCCATGATTGCTCCTGAAGAAACAAGCATGCATAGGTTTATTTATGCAGTGAAACAGAATTTCATAATTATTGATATATCAGCTTATAGTTCAATCTTAAATTTTTTTTTTTAATGTGGATACCAGGAATTGAACTCAGCACCTTGCGCTTGCCAGGCAAGCACTTATGCCGCTGAGCTATATCACCAGCCCTCAATCTTAAATTTGGTAGAATTCTTTTATCACATTACATTTCTCATAGGATAATGTTAAGAACATGTTATTGGGTTAAAAAAAACTGACATCCTTTTGAATGCTCCCATACAAAAGATTATTCTGTATTTCACTGCCCCTTCCCCCATTTTACAGACAGAAAAATGAAAATATGGTATGGTTAAGCCACTTGATCAGGCTCTCATTGGATCTCATGAATGGGCCATTCCTGGAAATGTTATGCACCTGACCCCAGGCCCATTAGCCCTTTTGTAAATCACACTGTCTGATTTAAAGTTGAGAACTCTACTTTATATATATGATACTACCTGCCAGCAGCTTGCTGATTCATTCTTACTGCTGCCACTGACCTGCCCTTTCACTGGTTTATATTTTCCAAACTCATTCAATCTCAAGTAGAAACTTCACCTTTCTCCTGTAGAAAGCATTTCTGCAACCTTTGACTTGGTGCTTTCATTGGCTTGCCATACGTTCCATTTCCTGCTGGGCAGGCATTTTTGTATCACATGATGCTGAGTACACGCAGATACAACTCAGGATGCTGAGCACTCAGACTATAACCTATTAGCCTTTGGTTCTTTGGGAAATAAAAATACAAGTAACCTTTGTTGGTAGTACAGTTAGAATGACACAGGGATAAGCTGGCATCTTAGTGGCCCAGCTTAACAGGTTAGCCCCGGAAGTTCTAAATGCGTGCCTTCCAAGGAGCGCTAGTGGGCGAGTCTCAGTTAAGACTTTAACAGGGCCGAAGCTAGAGCAAGGCCAGGTAAGCTGCAATGGTGTCAGGACCCTCAGGGCTTCTTCCTAACCAGTCAGTTTCTGAATAACCTTTAAGTGCAAGTTAAGATGCTGGGGTATTAGAGTGCCCCGAGCCTGGGGATGTAGCTCAGGGGTACAGTGCTTACCTAGCATGCATTAGGCCCTGGGTTTAATCTTCAACACCAAAACAAAGAGCAACAACCATAACCACAAAACAAACCCAACTGCCCTGTGAGCGCTACAGATCACCAGAGCAAACACAGTGCAGAGAGAAGATGCTTTCGCCTTAGAGGGGCTAGGAAACAGCCTTACTCAGTGGAGACTGTGCCAGACCTGGGGAAGGTGTGCAGTTCAGACAGATGAAGCCCAGGCGGGAAAAGAGCGAAGACAAGGGTGTGGAGCGGTGAGGGTACAAGGGCAGGAAGAGGACCTGGTGGGGGAACTGTACAGCAGAGAGAGGCCTTGAGCAGGCTTGTTACTGGGGATGATGTTCTGGGTGCTGAAAAAGGTTTGAATCATGGTAGTCCAAAACAGGGCGACAGGTCAGGCAGTGAGCATTCCCCAGACTTGTCAATTTTACAAACCAGGAAAAAATAAGCAGGAACCAACATAATGTTTTTGAATAAAAAGACTACTATTTATTAACCCCACTATTTTATAAAGAAAGACCAAGTATACATACTGAAGGTGGAAAGGACCTAATTTCAGGGCGAAGGACAGTTCTTTAAAAGGAACAAAGTGGAAAGCTATCGCAACGGTTATGGCTGACAATCCTAAACGAAAGGATATCAAGAGCAAAGCATAGCAAATTTTTTAGTCAAAGTTTTTCTGTGTGTGTGACATGGGAATCTCTGAAAATGAAGACACAGAGACCCAGGGGATGCTATGTATTTTTAAGATGAAAACTGGATAGCTAAGTAGACATGTCATTGGACAAAATAGGTATGACCTAAGGACGATAAACTCAGTGGGTGGGGGTGGTGAGTGGTGTAAAAGCAAGGTCCTTCGGTTCACATTTTTCTTGGTCATGCTCTGCAGTCTCATTCCTCCAGCCCAGCTCACCTCTGGGTATGGGGCTGGATGCTTCTGGGATGAGGGTCTTATGCCCTACTTTTGGGGAGGTAGAACAGGCAGTGACTCCTCTAAGTTTTATGTGGAGAGGAGCTCTGGCTTCTATAACTCTACTTGGGGGACAAGGATTCAAGTTTCTGTGACCTGCTTCTGGGAGAAATAGCGGAAGAAGAGAGGAAGGCGGGAGAAGGTCAGAGAGAACTTCTTGCTTCTTAGGCTTTTCCTATTTCTTCAGTTCAAAGTACTCAGCATGCTGAAGGAACAAATTTTGAGATGTTTTGCTAGGACTCACCTAACAAAAGCTTTATAAAAAAGAATCATCATCATTTTTTTTCCATTTCAGCATAGGCTTAAGTATAAAGTTTCTCACAGATTAGCGTCTTTGTTAACAGAAATGAAAAAAGAGGGCTGAAAGATATTAAAACAACCAGGGAACTCTAGATAAGGGAATGAGAAAAAAATAAGTCATCAAAGATGATTTTTGGGTACTACCAGAAATGGTGGGCTAACCCTTCTCTACCTCAACAAAGGGAAGAGAATGACCCACCAGGAAATGGCTGTTCTCTGGAATACTTAAGTCCCAGGTACTAAGAGACTTTTCCATCAGACCATGTGCTGCTGGACACATTCTCTGCTTATGTGCAACTTTGTGTTTCAACTTAATGTTTGTTACTTGGCCTCAGTGATGAACTAGTCCTGCCCTCCTTGTATACTAGAGAGGTAGTTTTCTTTTGTTAGCTCTGTGAATTTACAATGCAATAGGCTCTAGGGAATTTGAATATAACATCAACTTCTTGCTCTCCATTCTGCGAGTCTCGTCTTAGCCTCATAGCTCCAAATTCATCACACAGCACATTCTTTTCTGCTCTCTCCTGACCCCTCTCCACAAAAGGCTCTTGTTAGAAAAGGCAGTCTCCCCCAGGCCCTTTGTGACCTTTTACTCTTTCACTAATGGGATGCCCTTATTCGATGGTTATCTATTTGTCTTTAATTTTGATTGTATTTTTGCCTAGACTTGCTGTTTTAGCCTTTGTAGAATATTTTAAAATCTCTTTTTAAGTTTCCTTAAGCAGTGGGATTATGAACAAAAACCACAGAGAATTGTAGCCTCATTCTCAGTTGAAAATGTACTCACTCTGATGTGACATTTTCTCACCCTTCGCCTTACACACATGAAGTTCCAAATTCTTAATTTTTCTTTTATAATATGTCTCAGATATTTGTTTTTCCATTCCCAGAGCTTCTCTAGATTTTTACAACTGGTCTACCTGCCTCTACATACTCGCTGATACCAAATTAATTTTCCCAAACACCACAATTATAATACTTATCTCCTTAAACATCTCCAGTAGCTCCTCAACTGAGAGAAAAGTTGACTAACCTAGAATGTTACCAACCCTATGTCAATAGACTATTGGCCCTGTATATTTATTCAAGTGGAAACAATTTGCAGTTCTTGAAAACTTTCTTTAAAACTTGACAGCAGGATTTATTGTCTTCACTGAGTCCCCTTAAAATGGCCTCTTTGACCAAATGCATACTTTTAAAATTATCTTCTGCTTTTGGGAAAAATATGTGTAAATCACAGTAAGACTTCAGAGAAATACATGAAGTAGAGGAGAGAAGCCACTGTAACTGCAGAGCTGTGGCTACTGTGAGGAGTGATATGGGCTTTGTCCTTTTGCTGGTTGTTGGTCTGTAAAGTAGCTTGACACTGACCTGGTCTCTCTATATGGCAAGAGATCCTTTTGTATTTCCTCACGTGACCTGGCAATACTCTCCTCCAAACCTCTGTTTCTTCACCTATACAGAGGGAGTGAGAACCAGCTAACGGTATCTTACCCACCTGACTGCTTTTTACAGTCACGACTAAGCCTGTTGGCAAGACAGCAGCGGGGTTTGGTTTGGGAACATTCTGAGGCGTCCACATGGAATAAATGCTCCAGCGCAGTCACCTTTCTCACCTCCCCAGTGTCACCCCATCACCACCTCGCTCTGAGAGCTGCTAACTGCAGTACATGGGTTTGCTTTCAAACTTGACTCCCAGCAAGCTCTTCTATGAAAGACTTAGTTCCCTTTTCACTTTATACAGAGAGAGAATCTTTCCTTCCATTTAAAAGCATTCCTTAAATTTTCTTTCATAGATTAACAGCTAACAAAAACAAAAACTGCTCAATGTTGCCATCTGCTATGGCAATTCTTTTTCCACAATGCTAATTTGTAGTAACATCTTATCTGTCATTGTGGTAAAGTAGAACAAAATTACTGACCCTATCAGAACTAAACATTTTCTGTAATTCATTCCTTGATCCTCATTTCTGGTGAAAGATATGTATGAACAGCAAAAACAGAACAACATGCTTTAATGGTGGGCTGATTTGGGATCCTAAGAGCAGTAATTGTGATTCGTAACACTGATATGAAAGACTATATACTTCAATATTCTTTAATAATCATCTCATAGACAAATCATAATTTCTTTGAATTTAGTAACAAGGTTGTCATTAAGAAATCCTCAAAAGTTGAGTTCTGGATAGGGAATGCAAAATGCTTCCATCACTGAGGTAAGTAGAGCAACCCACCAACTCCAAGATATGGGGTCATTTGGTACTCAGCTCACAGCTACCTATGTATTACCAAAAATAACAGGAAAAGTATGAAATAAGAAAGACAAAACAAAGTGTTATTTTACATGATTTCTGTCTCAAGTGCCAAGAGGATTTTGATGAGAAAGGATTGCAAATTGAATGGAAGAGGGTAGCTAACACCAATTTAAATTTCTTTGCTACTGCTGCATTTCATTAGAAGGTCTGCCTGATGGGGCACATTCTGACCTGTGCTTTGCTCCATGAAACCACAAAAGGCATCAGTCTGCAATCAAGTTGCTATTCCCTCTCTTCCTCCAAACATCCCAGACAACATGAGTTCTGAGGAGCGTAGACAAGCACAGACTTTCTTCTTTAATCTCAAGTCCAGTCCTTTTGAACACTGAACACAGTGATAGACCATCCCAGAAATGTTATTTCTTTCCGAGGATCACATTCCAGAAAAGTGACTCAATGCCTCTTTCCTTTCACAATCATTACTACATCAGGGAGGACCAACAAAATGATAACACTTAGCCTGAAATTCACAGGACTTGAGCCAAAAGCATCCAAGTCAGGGCACTGCAGAAATAGTTATCTTAGGGGCTCAAAGGATTCTAGGTGAGCCATCATTAAGCTTTGACAGGGGCCTGAGAGAAGTTGAGGAGAAATGGCAGACTCACAGATTTTTTTAGAAAAAGCAGATTTTTTAATTATGAAGAAGCCCTTTGTTTTATAATGGAGGGCACAGAAGTCCAGAGAGGCACTATAGGTTGCCCAGGTTATATTGTGTGGAGTGACAAAATCAGAACAGGAGCCCATGATTTTAGTTTACTTGGGAGCCTTTTCCAATCAACCTACACAGCTTCTTGGGAAACAGAAAAGAACAGATACAGTACAGGAAGGGAGTAGCATCAAGGGACGAATGAAAAGTCAATGAACTGGAAAACCAGGGTGAACAGCAAAGAATAGGGAGGAAAAACAAAAGCAGTGGTGGAGAAATTTGGAACCTAAAATGAAAGAATATTCAAATCGTAACACTGTCTATTCACAAACTTTAAAAGAGAAAATGGGGGGAGGCAGATTTGAAGATTTTAAAAACTTAGGGATACAGAATCCAGTAGCAGAGTGGACTCATAAATACTAATACAGTCACTGCCTTAAATATTAAGCCACAGGAAACTCCAGTCTACATATTCATGACTCACATTTTCCTCCCACTGGTAATTAATTCTACATTTCTTTTCTCAATGAGTGTGGTCTCATTCACATTCTTAACTTTAATTCTCTAAACAGCTCTCACATTCCCATTCTCTAGAACTGGCTTCTCCCAAGTCCTATCCAGACATTTTTTTTAACCACATGTAAGACTATGGGAGGCTCAAACTCATAATTTCTAAACTTAAAATTCATGAGTTCTAAGTTGCTGTCTACAGACACGCTTATTCTCGGTATTTGCCTATTTCCCAACTTCTTCACCTAAGTTGGGAAATCAGGGACTCCTCAGAGATCCATTTTCTCCCTCAGATGCTGCGATTAGTCATCATGAGATACTCATCTCCTGATAATCAATCTACTTTCTTTTTTGTTATCTCAGTGTCTGTCCCAAGTTAGTCCTTTGTTTCTTACCTGGATTCCCTGACTCCTAACATCCTCCCCCAAAACCTTCTACTTTTCTACTTTACCCCATCCATGTACAGTCATCGGACTGACTACACTGCTTCCCTGTGAAGCTCCCGTAATGAGTACTGTCTGCTCAGGTTGCAGGCTCCCCCAGACAGTCCACCCCCACGGACACACGGAAGCTGTACTCGAGCAGACTGGGACCTCCCTCCACCTCTTCCTCTAGTCTCACCTCTCTATACCCCCATGCACATTCCGTGCTCTCGTCATTCTACACTGCACGTTTCTTCTAAATCCTATTGTACCTTGATGAGTAAAGGCTTTCCTTTGGCCTGGAACCCTCAACTGCTTCTTGCTAACCTTTATTCACAACTTCAAAGACTGAACTTATAAATAACTTCCCTTGGGTAGTGTTTCTTGCAACATTCCTGTCCCCAACCCTCAGTCTGCTATGGATAAGGCCCCTCTGTACCCACACAGTATGCTGAATAACTCCGTTTTACCCTTCTTACAGTCATTCACTTCTCTGTCTCTCGAGTGGACTCTGAGGTCCTTGAAAGGAGGGAATGTAACTTTTCACTCCGCATCCTCCCGCAACTAAGGTACCACCTGGAACATACACATGTGTACTGAAGGAATGAGCGCATGAGTGAATAAATAAATGCCAGGATATTAGTGGGTAAATAGGAAATGCTTGATGACCAAAGCACACAGTTAAAATTCCCAACTTCCTGAAGCCTAATAAGTTTGAAATAATGTAATATTTTGTCAATTAGTTTGCCTTTACAATGCAGCACTTAAAAGCCTTTCATTTTCCTTTAGGTGGCGTACCTGCTTTTGGAAAAAAACTGTTTCCCAGGGTACTGGTGTTGCCTGGACCAGTCCCATATGGGACTAAACATGCTTGTGGGAATATCTCTGTGTTAAAAATTATGTTAAAAATAGAACTCTTTATTTAATTAATAAAGTATAAATGAACTAATCTTTAATTGAATATGCACATACACATATGTAAGTGAAGAAAAACTCCTGGGTATAACCTTTTTCACTAGTTCTAAATTATAAATAACCACTGCATAAAAACATCCTGACCTCCTGCTAGATTTTAAAGTTCAAGGGTTGGTCACCCTAAATATTTCTTGGTTTCTCTAGGAATAGTTATATATCCCAGGAATAGTTATATATTTTGCTCCTCTACATTATATCATTTTCCTAGAATGTCTGAGTTTCCTGTCTCAGTTTCCTAGAATCCTGAGATTACAGGTGTATACCATATTCCCCTTTATGGAAAACTGGTTTGGAGTGTGTAAATGGCTGGGTTTATGAGACTTGATAGTAGTGAAGGATGGGAAGAATGCCAAGTGAGGAGTCTGACAGACTTGAAGCCTGTGGACAGTATCCCCAACCATCTTGTCTTTTTCCTAGATTTCTCTCCCCAACTAGAGAGAGATTCAGAAGAAAATAGGAATGCAGTGTCCACACTCAGTGGCATTTGCAACCTCCAGGCCTTCGGAAACCACTCCAGGACCTGGGAATATAGGCAGGGACTTACTCTGTGTGGAATACCCCTGTAAGAGGCTGAGGAGTTAGGGTAATAGGATGTTGGACTGGCTTTTATTTTGCTGTCCTGGGAATGAGCTGGAGATATTACACATTTTTAGACTTTAAAAAAAAAATAAAAACTTCTCGTGTGCTGTTTGTCAATGTGTAAATCTCTTGCTTCCTTCTAAATCATTTTATGTGGCAAGTTATATAAATTAGTCTTAGGGTAAACCATTTGGTAATCACTTTGTAAAGTAAACTCTTGATGTACACAGACAGGAGGCTAACATAGCATCTACCTAATTTAGACAGTTATATAATTAGTTTAGAGAAGGAATTTGACACTTGGAAGTTGCATTTAATGCACCATTATGGAGCAACTTAGCACATCTAGAACACTAGCTTGTTAACGGAACACACTGGAAGAGTTAATACAGTCTTGCAACTCTTGATACATTCCCAGGCAAAACCGAGAAAATCTGACTTCTCAGCTTTTATATATTTAGGGGGATTTTTCACATAATCTGAATAATATATATTTCCCCATTTTCTTTTTTCCTTTGAAACCTGAACAGATCTTATTATGTTTTAAAACTAGATTGCAGAAGGGAATTGCAATAAATTAATTCAATAAAAGTATTGCCTTAATAGGTTAATGTTTGAAATATACAGCGGCTCCTTTATTCATTTGCCTACACAATTTTTTTACTGATATTACAGAGAACAAACTTTCTTAAAAATTTAAGGAAAAAAAATTTTAAGGCAAAATTATTAAGCAATTAAAATAGTAAAAAATGGAAATCAACTTTAGAATTTTCCTGATTTTAAGTAATCTGCTGATAGAATCTCATACAGGGCATCCCTCCTAAATATTTTCTTTCATGTAGAAAGAAAAAAGATGAGGAAAAGAAAGGAGAACTGAGCACCAGTTTTAGCTACAAGTTTATAAAATCAGGGGCTTAGTTTTTAATGCAGTATTTTGGGAGAAATAACAATGATTCATGGTTTCAGTGTTTTGAGTTTTTAGGGTTGGATGTCAGATGCCTTTCAAAGGAGAGATTATCCTCTCAGTTTTGTGCCATGGAAGGTACCTCTGCAGCTTTTCTCACATCAGAAGCTACTTCAGAGGTGCATATGTAAGGAGAACACAGTATGGCACAGCTGTTGAGCTTTTAAGCATGCTTCAGTTTCAGAAAGAATGGGCACATCTTTTGTAATCTGGAATAATTACCAGTGAGTTTTCCTACCTTACCTGTGCTTTCTGTACACTATGAATTTAAGTGTCCTCAGGATAGCACAAGTACTATTCACACTGCCTGTCTCTCCTCTGAGGTCCCTTTTCCCATGCTCCCATTTATTCCAGGGTATTAGAATGGATGCTGGTGGGAGTTGTGATTTGCCATGGGCACAGAGTTAAGTTCATTATAAAGAAATGATTCAGAAGCTCATTCTGAAATTGCAAAGCTTGAATGAGGGACAATAAAGCACACAAATGAGAAACTAGAGACCCATATATACCTACATAAATGGGTAAAAGCTGAAACTCATTTATTTGCTCTGTGAATCTGAATATAGCTCACAAAAGATCACAGAGTCAGCTCCACAAATACAGAGCTCCAAATATTCAAAGTCCCAAGACAAAAAAAACTGCCACAAACCTGCTGGTGTGCATGTACATAGCAGCCAGAATTCGTAGCTTATTTTCATGCTGTCTTCTTTAACCAGACAGAAGAGTCTCTAGATATGTCCAGCTTGTATTTTAGGTGGATAAGCAAGCAGAGTACTGTGCAATGCCATTTACCAGTAAATTATTTATTCTATTGTCCAATTCAATACAATGGATTTGCTTTTGTGTGCATTCAAGTGTAAGAACTGTGGTTTCATTCTGGGTATGAACTTTTTAAATAATAAGAGATCTTTTTGGTCTCTTTGGAATTACTTTAGCTGTGGCAATTGTTTTACAGTTATATGAAGAGCAGCATGAACAGTCCCTGAAGACTAACACATGTAACCAGGCCTACCACAGTGTCATCACCCAAGGTGACCCTGTGAGCTGGCTGATCTCCTTTTTTTGTCCAGTAAGTCAATGCAAGGGGAGGTCAGAGACAATCAGTAATAATTCAGCTCATGAGGCATATTAGTCTAACTCAGTGCTTTCAAAGTTGAGCTATAAAACATCTGATACCTACTGTATCTTTCCTCTTACACCACCCAAGTGCACCAGCAAGTGCAAAGATATCAACCACTTCCCTACTGAATCATGATGGTGACACAACTGCAAGTAAAAGAAACAGCTACCAACTCTACTTTTTCAAAGATTATTGTGCTAAAAAACTACTGTATTTCTCCTAAAAAGTCACCTGCTTATTTTATTGGTGACTGATAAGAATCTCAAGTTGGGAGCCAGGTTTTTTCCCAGAATCCTCTCTGATACTAGGTACCATAATAGAATACTTTTAACTGCATTTAACTGAAAATGTTTTCTGCTTTTACTCCTTAAGACCAACATTTTAGAGTAAAATACTATCAATAGAAGTATTTTTAAAATTATTTAAATAACAAGATTAAGTGAAGTTCTTATTTTATAAATGAAAGTGAAAAAACATAATATTGGTTAAGTAAATTTAAAAAATCAACAACAAAAATGGGAAGTGTTATTATTTTCTGCATCAACAGTTAGTACATAGGTCTGAACTATCTTACACAGCAAGAGAGCATTTAAATAGTATTCTTTCAGTGGCTCCTTGGAGAGACTGAGCTATAGATTTTATCAGACTCTTCTCTATGAATAATATTCATCTGTCTACATCTTTGTTTATGTTCAATCTTTCAACAAGTAGCTTCTGGAGAGTTCTACGTGCAATGCAACATTCCAGGAGTAATGGGAGTCACAAAGACAATGAAATAGTTTTTGTTTTATAAAATCATTTCACATTTCATTTGGTACTCACACCAATATTACACCAATACTGCAATATGCTAATTATACACTAAAGATACTACTGACAAAAAATAGTAACAAAGTGAAAACATGTAAGGTACCTAATTTGCGCTCATTCTCTTTTCAAGTTTCTTTGGTAGGGACTACGGCAACTGTACTTTTATCAGCAGGCAAATTCACTGATTCCAGGTCTTCTTCCATTTGTTTCTATCCTATAAAAGCTTTAATCTCCAAGATCTTCAGGTACTAGTCTAGCTAGAAAGCTGCACACATACAAATGGGAATTTGGACTAAAAAGTTTAATTTCTCCGTGCAAGATATTTATGCAGAAAGATTATTACAGAGCATGTATCAGCTCAAGAAACTGGTGTAGAAGAAGTTAGAAAATTAGAGTTTTTCAACAGGAAATGATTGTTTTTTTACAATCTCTTTATGGCTTTGGTAAAATTCTAGCCCTTGTCAAACCTGTCAAATACTTTCTTTATGAACTTACCAAGAGTCCCGATAAGTCTAAATTAGACATGCAGTACCACAAAAGTATGAAGGCAAGTATTACAGAGATGTACTAATACTCCGGGAGTCTGCCAGCTCACCAATAACTACTAAAACAAAGGAAGCCTGACAAGGATTCAGAGGTCCTGCTGCCTCTGTTATACTACCTGCCCATGTCAGGACACGATAAAGCAGAAACTGTCATTAAGGAGTAGTAGGAGTTCAGTTTGCCCATCTGCAATCTCAGATATCCACAGACAAAATATGTTGCTCTTTGAGAATAAAGTATGCTTCTGGAAGGCCTGTCTGATAAGCATATACTCTTCTCTATTTGTGCTCTTATTTTCGGGTGTATTTTAAGGTTCTGATCTATACAAGTGAACCCTTGCTCTTCATAGTCACGTTGTAAAAATGTATGAGATAAAAAAAAGGATCATTTGTCATTTTGACATGATGATTCTGAATTCTTTAGAACTATTCTACTTTCATGTACTTTTACAAAAGACATACATGGCTGGGGATATAGCTCAGTGGCACAACACCTGCCTGGCAAATGCAAGATCCTGAGTTCGATTTCCGGTACAACAACAAAAAATTCAAGTAGACAAAAGACATACATATTTCTTAGACATTTTTAAATCGTGTTTTTACTACATATATCTGGAAGAAAATTAAAAACACTGCTTTTAAAAAATTATATTTCTATTACTTTTATTAGAAAAGTTATTTTTGAAACACTGGTTTGTTAAAGTACTATATTGTTAGAATATGTGTCCATATATATAGCCTACATATGTATATATACATACATATTTATATATATGAATAAAATTGTGAAGTTATAGTTGATAAGATGTTTTGATAATGCATTTTGGAATACTTTTCCTGCGGTCTATCTGGCTATGCCATTTACTAGATGTACTTCAAGTATGATGTATAACAAGTTTGTACTTGTGAAGATATTGCACTGTGTTTACATTAATTTAAAAAAATGCTTTCCCATTATATTCACAAGATTGGCTTGCCAACCCACCCCCTATTTTAGCCACCTGCTGATACCTGACTAGAAATTCTGATGGTATTCTCTTATAGAGAAATGTATCTTCTTTGTGTGCTATCATTTAAAAGAAAAAACAAACAAACAAACAAAAACCCCCAGATTTGCTTAAACTATCTCACATCAACCCCACTGTGAAGTTCTCTGATTTTCCTAGATTGACTAAATTTGTAGGTCCTAAGGAAATCATCATGTCTGTGCAGGAAGTTCATGTGTCAGGATTAAGTCACATGATGAACTTCTGTGCAGTTTGATTCCTGGAACAAATAAGGACACATTCAAAAATGGCCCACAGAGCAGGGCTTGAGCCTTAGTCTGTACTAAAAACTTATTTCTTTATATTTCTTCCCTGTTTTCAACTAAAGTGAAACCCTTCCCAAGCTGCCATCATTTCCTGAAGATCCTATAATCAGAGCAGCTCTCCTGCCCAGTCTCATGTGATGGTAGCACTTTTTCCAAGCTCGTTTTGCCTCTTTGGCAACACAGCCTGCTACATTTTGAAAGCCGTGCAAAGGAAGTGCTTTCCATTAACTTCCAATTTATTCCCTTCCTATTGCGATCATAAAATGAGCAAAAGGAATGTTAAGAACAGAATTTTAATGTAATTCAATTGAAAAGGTTTGTTCCTCTGACAAAATCATGCTGCTGGGTAACATTCATTTTATTAAAAGGGAATCTGTCAAAAAAGAAAAGCAATTGAGCTACAGGAGAACTAAGCTTTATGTATAAGATCCATTCCACAGAAGTTGTACAGAAAATATTTGTATATTGAATCACTTTTTCTACTGACATTTATTATAATTTTAGAGGTATGCTCCTGGAGAAAAATACTTTTGCTTTAGCATATCATTGTAAAAATCACACTAAGGAGCTCAATATTCATTCTAAGGATTATTTTGCATTTGTCAACATGCCATCTTGGTACATCTAATTTCCCTTCATGGCTTGTGCTATGTTAGTCAAGCGAACAAGCAATTGAAAATGATTTTACACATACTCACTGCAAAGTACACATGCCATAAAACATACTGGGGCTAATTTTCATTTCATTTTTACTGACCTCAAAAATATGACTGTTCTGATAGCATATGGCCTGGGCTACCACCCCCAGATGTTTGGTAAAACAGATGAATAAGCCTCATACCTTTTCATACACTTTCAGATGGCAACTGACACTCCTGGTTCGCATTTAGCTGTAAGGTTCTTTAAAGTGCAGTTTAGCTTGTCCAATAACTGATTAGAAAAAAGTTAAGTTCTTCTTTTTTGTTGTTGTTTGTTTTTATGAGACAGGGTATAACTACATAGTCCAGGTTGGCCCTGAACTCACTATATGGCCCAAGCTGGCCTCAAACTCATAATCCTCCTGCCTCAGCCTTCCAAGTGCTAGGATTACAGGTGTGCGCCATTGCACCCAGGTCAAGCCTTTCTATTTGGTATGTATAATGTGTGTAATACTAATGTAATCAGCAAAGTTCAATATAAATGTTTTGAAAGTTTTTATTCAACAAAAGCTCCTGACACCATCAGCTTTATCAAGTGGGAAAATACAAAGCCAAAGGCTTTATGCCTAAAACCAATGTTGTAGTTGTTTCTTGAAAGTTTTGCTGCTAATATACTGACTCTAGAGCAAAATGCTAATACACCATGTCTGTCTAAAGCAAAGTTAAATTTGCCATGAGGCTAAATGATACTTAATCTTCAGGCCTTTTACTTGCATGGATCCCTTTCAAGCCCCTATATCTAATTTTGTCTTTTTTGTGAAAGAGGGATCCAAAAATTACAGGAGCTCTAGGCCATAAAGAATATGGCTCCCCCTGCCCCTTAAGATTATATTATTGTAGGTTATATTAATATATCACAGTATTTTATAATCAGAGTAGAATTTTCATGTACTTACTCAAAAAATGTTGTCCATCCAGTTTCATCACTTTTAGTGGCTAAAAGTCCACTATTGCCATGGTAAGTAAACAAAACTAATTCTAGTCCTTGAGCAGTCATACTTTTCAAACATCCATTTGTTCCTATCGTCAACCATATCACTTGGTTATCTGGAGACACTACCCGAACGGGCATCCGATTTGGATCTCGTCTAATTCTAAGGGTATTGCCATTGCTGTCTGTCACAGCAGTGATATCATTATCATTGCTGTAGCTAAAATTGTACAGGTAATCACCAGTGACTAAACTTATGGTATACTGGTGAGTACCATTGATGTCAAATATATATAGTTCTTGATCAGTTGGAGAGGCCACTTCATAAAAGTTCATAGAGTTAAGTAAAGGCTTATTCTTTGACACAGCTCGGATCCGAATATTTCCTAAATCTGCAATGTACAGTGTACCATCTGGAGAAGCAGCTAGGGAGGATGGAGCATTAAGTTTGGCATCTTTGGCATAGCCATCTCCACTCTGATAACAGTCACAGTTGGCATCATTTTTGCAGTCACACTCTGAAGGTATCCCAGCCACTAAGGAGATTTCCCCATCTGTTGTGACCTGCCTTATTCTGTTAATTTTCTTTTCATCAGTTTCGGTAATGTATAAGACCCCACTATAAGACACAGCGATGGCAGTGGCTGATTCCAGTGTCGTCTGAACTGCGTGCTTCCCCACGGGATATTCCACTCCAGGAACCTGACAGTGCATGGGCCGTCCAGCAGCAATGCGAACTTGACGATTCTCAGTGATCTGTAAAACTACATTATTATCCAGGACATAAATGGAGTTATCCATAGGGTTAATGGCTAGGTCAGTGGGCCATTCCAGACGTACCTTAATAAAGAAAGAAATGGTCTGGTTAGTCAGTTACTACACCGCAGTTAATTTGCCAGAAGAGTAAATTAGATCATGCATGGAAATTAGCCTTAATTTGATAAACTGTTTTAAAATTGTTTTTCAATTATTTCAATTGTTTTTCAATTTATTTTAGCCACAGTAAAATAAACCTAAAAATTCTGAGTGGAGACAAATGTTAGGAAATAATGTTCTATTTAAAAGTGCAGCACGCTGAAAGATTTGCTTGTTATAGCTGAACAGCAAATGAACTTCTACGTAGGGAGCGAACAGATATCACTGAGGTAGGAACACATATGTTCCTTACAGCAGTAATAACCTCCGAATGTCAGGGCTTTCCAGGTTATGACTACATTAGTATTCCATTGTGTTTTCAACCCGGCTAATAGTAAAGTTCCTAATTCTAAATGTAAGATGTTGGGGACTAATCACAGTGAGTTTTCTCTACTACTCAAGGAGCCCATGCAATCAAAAGATTAGAGATTTAAGCTGTTTTGCTCTTTTTGAAATATCTGCATGTTGCTAATTTGCTGGTATTTTATTACAAATGCTTAGCATCTCTTAGTGATAATTGCTCTGTATTTCACTGAATTCATCAAATACAGGATTACAGAAGAAAATAACTTTTTATTAGCTCCCGCGTTACATTCAAATGGAACAGCTTTATCATAACCATTGTCACACAAGATATATGCAGTTAATGTGGTGCCATCTCTGTCTGCTGACACAGCAAATCAAGCAATTTAGAAGAAAATAATTCAGCTTATATTTTATCTACCTGGCTGATGTGCATGCTAGTGTCACAAGTTAAAGGTCTGGCTGATGTCAGGTCGTTAGAGCCCAGCAGAGTTGATATGATTCCATTTTGATCAACTTTTCTAATCATGGTTCCATCAACAAAGTAGATTAATCCATTCTTATCAATTGCCATTCCTTTATCCGAGAGAAGTAGGTGTTACAAAATTTTTCAAAACAATTAATTTTGATTAAACTCTTATGCCCATCACAAAACACAACATTTGACCTCAGTGATTACATGGGTGAGCAGGGAAGATGCCAATCGCAGGAGCATTAGAAAAAAGTCAACACAGGCGTTTATAATTATAGATGTAGTACCTCTATATTTCAAGTATCAAATTAGAATGTCTGTAAATTGTAGAGATTCAAATTCTGTTAATCAACTTATAGTAACAATATTCTAACAAAAATAGATCTAAGCCAGCGTTCGTGATTTATTGACCTTGTTACAGTGAAATCTCTTATGAATAATTCAGTACACCAAGTACTTTTTTTCAGTCCTTGTTCACATTATAGTCACTATCTATAATGAAAAAAATAAGGCCTCCAAACCAGAAAACATTATAATGAATGGCATAATACACAAGGAGCCAATCTTGACCAGTTTAAAAGCCTTTACCACATAGAATTTTAGTCCCTGTTACCTCTGAAAATTCCTGACAGCGAGCATTTTTTTCCCATGGCAGAGAAACAAAAGTTTAACAGCTCTGAAGTGGTAGGAGCTAATAGGGTTGCTTAGTGATGGTTTTAAAGAGGCCTGGGACTCCTTCATGACAAAGAAATTCCAGGACAATGAAAGAATTTGGACACTTCCTTGAAGTTTAACAGGATGTGACCTGAATAATATAGAGTAGCTGCTTCGTTCTTTGAAATGTTGAAAAAATGGTATGATGATACAAATAATTCTAAGAACCTAATATGTACTGTAAAATCAACTTAGGACTCTAGCAGTTTCATGCTAAATGGCTTTTTAAGACATTAGATGTGAAACAGCTTTCCAGAACAGAGTTGACGGTAAAATGTTAGACTCAGCATTAAACACAATCAGGCACTAACTGCATTTTCTATTTTTTTAATAAAAAGAAACCCCCAAATTGATAACTGCCAGTACCTTTGGGACTCATGAGTGTTGCTTCCACAGCCTTCCCTCCGTCCCCACACCTGGCTTCATCAAATGGAAGGCACTGCTCCCCTGTCCCTGCGACCACTTCAGCATTTTTAGTCAAATCTTTTGCTCCTGTGAGTGACTTTGGACGATAAATTCTGCGGGTGTTAGTGTCAGAAACATACAAATCTCCAGTAACTGGGTCAGTGGCAAGGTAGTATCGATGAGCTGGGTTGCTGCTGTAAAAAAGATAGTGCATAAATATCACAAGAGAGTTACACTTAATACCCAGAGGGAAATTAAAAGTAACATAAAAGAGATCATGAGAAATTGATCAAACTGGAATCCATTATCAAAGACAAGAAAATGAACAGTATATTTAACAATGATTTAAGCAAATGTGATATTACTGTTTTCCTTCCTGGCCTGATGCTGAGAATACAATTTATTAAAAGCTGTTCTTAAAAATAATTACCATTAGAGAAAAATGGTTCTAGTTTAATATGAAGAAGCAAGTTCTCTAAATCTTTTTGGTTCAGTGCAAGGCCATTTATAAATTATTCCTAAGTGACAAAGTTTATTCCAAAAGAAAGGTTATCTTCAACAAATTCTCCAGTGAAATATAATATACTACTAATTTCATTCACATTTAATCACAGGGAATTATTCCTTTTCTTCTTGCTACACAACCAAATGTATCTTATCTTGGTTGCTCCATCATAATCAAGAAAAGACTGGTTGATGTAGTTGATGTAGTTGATAACGCTTGTCCACAGGTATGGGGTTAAATAATAAAATGAAACCATTCACGTGTAAAAGGCAGTCTCAGGATGCTCTTTTTCTACTTTTAAAGTTTTGAAACTGAGCTATGCAACATATCTATGAATTTGGTGAGGTACAGACAGAATTGCAAAATGTAGTGCCTCTGTTTTATAAATACAAGCAATGCAAATGTAAAATATATGTCCTATTCCCTGTAACAAATGATAAGACCAATATTATCAAGGAATGGGCAGATTATGACAAAAAGTTGGAATTAAAAAGTTAATATCCCTAAAAACACTTAAGTTTGAAACTAGCTTGGGCGAGTTAGTGATACTTGGCTCAAAAAAAAAATTAAAGAAAGGGTAGTGGTCCAATTTTACTTAGTTCATTGAAGAGTAAGGTTTGTGCCAATAATGTTTGGACAATTGAATGCTAATGTCTGGTATCCTGAATAACTAACTTAAAGATAATAATACGTAATGCATTAACCATTGTTACCCTCATATTATGTTGTTTTGAAAATTTGTTCTTTTTTTGATTTGTTTTGTTTTTTCTTCTCTTTAAAAAAAAAAAGAAAGGGTAGTGGTGATCTAGGGTGTAGCTCAGTGTGAGGCCTTGGGTTCAATCCCCAATACTGTAAAAAAAAAAGTAATTTTGTACCATGTACAAATATTGTCTTCTTAAAAAAACAAATATTTAATGTTTCATCAAGATGTCAACTGACAAGAATGTAGCCATGTTTTGATTTTACTGATTGATTTTCACCCTCATATTCTCTATTCTTCCCTACCTGCTTTCCACAGTCAGACAGACACACAAAGTTATATTCTTGTTTCCATTTCTTTTATACATAAACATCTAAAATTTGAAGTATAAGCCGGGCATGGTGGTATATGCCTGTAATCCAAGCACTCAGGAGGCTGAGACAGGAGGATTGCACTGAGTTTGAGACCAGCCTGGACTACACAGCAAGACCCTGTCTCAACAAACAAACAAATAAACCAACAAACATGAAGTATAAACCAAACTCTACATGAACTTTTTTTTTTTTTTTTTTTTGTGGGTACCAGGGGGTCGACCTCAGGACCTCGCGCGCCAGCAGGCGCCCGTGCCGCTGAGCGATATCACCGGCCCCTTTTTCGTATGTGGGTTCCGGGAGTCGAACTCGGGCCCTCGCGCTTGCCGGGCAGGCGCTTAAGCCGCTGAGCCATCTCACCGGCCCCTGAACATTTTAATTCATGTAGTAAAGTAGTAGTTTTATCATTAATAATAAAGTTAGCTTTGATGAAACAACCCCCACTACTTAATTTCCTTCCTTATAAGTGCTGAATATATGTACTTCACACTCCATATAAGAGATTCTACTCTTTTTTGGGGGGGAGGTATCAGAAATTGAACTCAGGACCTTGCACTTGCCAGGCAGGCGCTGCACCGCTGAGCTATATCCCCGGCCCTGAGATTCTACTCTTGAAATAACAGGCTGTAATTTTCACTAATATTTCTCACACTGCTGGAGGAGGCAGCCGATCACATAGAACAGTGATTGATGGTGAACCTTGTAGAGCTTTCAGTGATACAAACAGCCTGCTGTGGCACGTGTGCCATAGCTTTGCCACCACTGACTAGATTCTGTGGAGACCTTTGGGTGCTCTAGTGAGCTCTATGGATATGATGTTGGCATACAAAAAATTCAGTAGTCATACAAAGGTTTGAACACCTTCAGTTTTTGGGTCTCCTTTATAACCTTTAATATCTTTTTTTTTTTTTTTGTGGGTACCGGGGGGTCGACCTCAGGACCTCGCGCACCAACAGGCACCCGTGCCGCTGAGCGATATCACCAGCCCCTTTTTCGTATGTGGGATCCGGGAGTCGAACTCGGGCCCTCGCGCTTGCAAGGCAGACGCTTACGCCGCTGAGCCATCTCACCGGCCTAACCTTTAATATCTTGCAGCAAGAGACAGATTAGCATTTGTAAATACATGTAAAAATGTAAAAAGTGATTTGAAGGGCTCATAAAGAAATGCAAGTCATTACAGAATAAAAACACTTCAGAACCACCAGGTCATATGAAATGTAAATGAATCATGTACTCTTTTTCATGATATCCTTCATTGTGAGAAAGAAATCAGATTTTTGAGGCAGCAGCACGAGTGGCAGCGACACACAGAATGTGAGCCACAGAATACGAGACTTCTTGATGTAAAACTAATGGATATTCAAATCTTAAACTGTGCCTTTACTGGTACTAGTTCTATTCTAGTCGGGTGGTAATAAGAGAATGTTCAGAGTGATGCTTATATTTGCTTTTTTGTCCTGTCCTGATGCATCTTTTTCAAGACCACGGACATTTCTAAATTAAGCAACATATGTCTATGGCTTTTAAAATGTCTACAAAAAGAAAGCTCTCATTTTGTGCGCAATTCTATTGTTCAGAGGAACAAACGTGGAGAACATAATCCTAGAGAAGAGAATTAGCCTCTGGAACGATTCCCTACAGAATGGTAGGAAACGAGAATTGGATAAATTCCCTGCAGTGCAACTTAGCATGGCAAATTAGAGCTGGGTCTTAGATCCTGGCCTCTGCTAAGTCAGAAGAAAGTTTAGTACTGCTGTATTGAAAGAAAAAAGTGAATCTGGAAATTTCTAGTTGATAGACTGGTGAAAGGGAAGCTCTGACTCATAGATGCAATGTGAGTTGGATTCAAGGTCACCTAATTTTAAGCATAGTTTCCTGACGGGGTGAGCTAGTACTTGCTTTCCAACATCCTGAAGAGCACCGAAGAGGCTGGTGTGTTGGTACAAATGAGTGGTGAGTTTTTAGATGAGTAATGTGTCTAGTGTGAAAATGTGTGGTTATAATGACTGAAAGTCTGCAGCTGGCAGCTGGAGCACAGGGATTTACAAAACGCATGGTTTTGGGAAATCTCTGTTCAGCAGCAGGCACACGAGCATTTTTGTGTGATTGATGCTCAGAGATTTTGCCGTTTCAGAAGGGCTTGAAATAACATTAAAATTTTGAATAATAGCAGCAAAAGCAAAGAAACTGAGATCAAGTTAAGAACCTTTTGTATATTGCACCTTGATTCTTAACTCCTCTTAAATTGTCTACATCGCCACAATTATCAAGCCATTTTCTCTACCATATTATTTCAATTAGACAGAGTTCCAGTGGCAAGTACAGGCTGGATATACTAATTTATTTTGTCATAATTCAATGGTCTTAGAACAGAGAAATATTTGCAAAGAACAAGCCACACAGTAGACATTAGTAGCACTTTAAACTTTTTAGTTGGAAATTGTGCCACAGCCCTTAGCATACCAGCATTTGAAGATGCATAACAAATTATATTTATGTTTAAAAGCCATACCCGGGGCCGGTGAGATGGCTCAGCAGCGTAAGCGCCTGCCTAGCAAGCGCGAGGGCCTGAGTTCGACTCCCAGAACCCACATATGAGAAAAGGGCCAGTGATATCGCTCAGCAGCATGGGCGCCTGCTGGCGCGCGAGGTCCTGAGGTTGACCCCCGGTACCCAAAAAAAAAAAAAAAAAAAAAAAAAGAAGCCATACCCCATACTATTTTGCCATATTATTTTGTGGTAAGATTACTGCAAGGACTTGGGATACAGTATTTCTGTGCATGCTTCATTTTTAAATATTAAGTCAATAAAGGAGTGCTGAATCTAGTTTTTACAATTTAGAATCTTTAATTGATTCAAATTCAGAGATCTGTGACACTTTCTTTGATCCTTTAATTGGTAATATAAAATACACAAAGCTGAATTTTGGCTCTAAATGTTTAAATGCCCCTTGGCTGGTATTAGTTAATATAAGGTTTTTATTTTAGAATTTTAAAGAATTGGAGCAAGGGGGCCGGTGAGATAGCTCAGCGGCACAAGCGCCTCCCTGGCAAGCGCGAGGGTCCGAGTTCAACTCCCTGATCCCACATACAAAAAAGGGGCCGGTGATATCGCTCAGCGGCACGGGGGCTGCTGGTGCACGAGGTCCTGAGGTTGACCCCCGCTACCCACCCCCCAAAAAAAAGAAAAGAATTGGAGCAAGGATGAGCTAAAATTTATCATCTATTAGATGGGTTTGTTAGCAAACTAATACTGTAAACATCAGAGGGAGAAATGTTTAGAATATCAAAGAGAAACACATTTTAAAGCATTTTAGAAGCTTCCATTTAGAAAAAAATTAATATATTGATTGAGTAGTACTTATTTCTATTCATTAATGTATAGCTGAAGATTTTATTTTTATATAATATCCTGTCAGTACTTGTTAATTTTTTTTTTTTTAGTATTCGTTAATTTGGTAGAGGAATACTCTCCAAACTTTAAAATAAGAAGACTATGTGTTTATATATTCATTCAATGTTTTTAATATTTTTCCTATTAGTCCAATTATACTGTTTAAAGTATATGAAATAGAATAAAAGGATGAGAAACATACATTATTATATTTTACTTAATTATTAACAATTGATAATACTGTTCGTTTTCATAAATTTAGACACCTTTTTCAGTTTCTTTTTTCTTTGTATCACCTATTCCTAATACTTACATGACTATAATACTACCCAGGAAAGTGAGGATATAGAGAAAACCAGGCAGGGTCTTATAATCAGTAAAAAGAAGATGATTATAGGCAGGCAAACGGAAGGAGCATCTGACAGTAATTTCAGTTTTTTAAGCTAAATGAAGAAGGTCCAGTAAGCTGAAATGCTGTATGCTGATTTCTTAGGTCAATTTAGCTTACTAAGCAAATGAAATCCCTATTTTTATCAATGACATCATAATTTGTCTGATTTGAGCATAAAAATCTTGTACAGTTTCTACATCTTCCCATTTCTAAGCACCGTACAACCTCCCTTTCTCTGCCTTCCATTGGTTGATTTCCTTCACTGTTAGCCTCTTATTTTATGTATCTAGAATCTGGTTTGCAACATCAGCTTTCTAATAGATCTTCACACTATCCTGAATACTTAATACCAAATTAATCTTCCTAAAAGGCCACTTTGATTATGCTCCTGTTCAAGAACCTAAGATGATCCCCCACTGTTTGTGTTATGCTACAGGCAGAAGAGTGATTCCTTAGAGTACTCCAGGGCCCTGTCGATCGGATCCACTTGCCAACTTGCCTCTCACTCAGGGGGATGAAATTCATATTCATTCATTCCCACCCCCCCCCCCACTGTCCTGTCTTGTTCTTGTTTGGTTTAATCAGACTTTAGGCCTAGCTCAAATATCAACCATTTCAGAAACGTTACTTATCCCATTCCCCCATCCTTGGAATCTTTTCCTCCACAGAACTACCTTCATGGTGTAAGCCATGTATGATTCCATCTCAAAGAATAATACTGATAACGTTATTTAGTTTCTCACATATTCTTTTCCCTAATTAGACTGTGAGTTTCTGAGAACTCCAATATTACTATTTGTCAAAGTGCCTGGCACATGATAAGCAATCAGTTAACATGATCAGTTAACACTGATTGATATAATACAGATGAATACCAATATAAAATTCAAACTTCATATTTTGCATGCATAGCACATAAAGGAAATGCAGAAGCCCCAAATTTGGTCTGGATGATATACAGAAGAGAAAAGTGATGAAGAATCATGAGAGAGGGATTATAATGCGTATTACTTCCAAGTTAGTACATAATGAGTTAGTACATAATGAGTTCATATTAAAATGTATTACAAATAATAGCTCTAACTCCAGAGTTTTTTTTTTTCCCCCAGAGAAAGAGATTATACTTCTAAGCAACTTGTAAAAATGAGTGTGAAATAAGTCTAGTTTCTTGCATCTTAGAAAATCCTCCCACAGAAACCTCATCATTGGAACATATAAAAACAGGGACTGTGATACAGTGGGAAGAATATATTTTTTAGAGTGCTTCGAATCTTTGCTCCACATTTTTTAGCTGTAGTTCTTGGAGAAGATAGGTAACATCCTCAAGCCTCCACCACTTCATTTGTAACTCAGAAAGATTGTTGTGTGGATCTGCAGTAACATATATAAAATATTTGGCACTCACTGTGCCTGGCACAGGATAGGTCAGCTTGCTAAAAAGGTAATGAACTGCTTTGATCATTTTTCTATCACCTATTGCCTGCAGCATTTTCACATTGAGTTGGTGTGTACACCTGTTTGTCTTTCCGCTGTTCTCCACAGCTATAGTGAAAGGAAAGCCAGAAAAATTTTGATATTCTACGGTGGTTTCTAATAGCAGAGCTTTGCATGCTCAGTATTCTGGGGAAGGTGTAGTGTTAATCTTACCATGTGACTGACCCATTAGCTGAAAGTATGAGATCAATATGGGATCTCCGGAAAAGGTCACGGGACCATGCCTGGTCACTCTGATATGCAACGGCTTTCAGTGGGGCTTTGTTTTTATTTGCTAGTCATCAATCTTTATGCAACAGTTTAAATGGGTTATGTTGATTTATTGATCTAAAGTATCTCACATGAAATATCTCTAATTTTTAAATCTGATATCACAGCCTTAGATATTTTAATGGCCATACTAGATCTAGCATGTCCAACCTGTCTTGCTTTTTGCTTGTTTTACTTTGACATATTGCTTCCCCTCCTTTTTTGGCTGTCCTGAGGAAAGATTTTCAGTGGAAGGTATCTATAAGAGCTTTACTGTACCTTCTCCAGCTAAGTGTACACAGCAAGTAAAATATTAAAAATTTCTGAACTGATAGATTTGCTTTAATTATATTCACCCTCGGCTTTGAGGAATGTCATTAGCTTCATAACAGCAATGTAGATTACTTGAATCTAGTCACTCTTCCAACTTAGGAAAATGCTAACTACAGGCAGAGATGAATGGAGCAGGAAGCTAGCACAGCCTATTAAGTTTCAGAACTCCACATTTGCATGGATCCCTTCCAGGCCTAGTGAAAGGCCCTGACAAAATGTTTACATGATTGTATCTTTTTTAAAAAATATATTTTAAAGTAAAATATTTTTAGGTTCTTTTTCTTAAAGTCTCACAAATTGAATAAACTTTGGGCCCATCAAACATGATCTGCCATACATACTGGTCGAACTAAAAAGACTTCCTCAAACTTTTCTACTTGAATTTTGTTATTTTTAATGGCTTAGATTACATAGGTCAGGGATTGAAGCTTACAACTCTCTTTGTATTAGTTATACAGAGGTAGTCATTACAGTACTTTTGTTTGTAACAGAATTTATCTTATGAGCCAAATAAAGCTTACAACTCTCTTTGTATTACAGTTATACAGAGGTAGTCATTACAGTATTTTTGTTTGTAACAGAATTTATCTTATGAACCAACCTGAAAACATTTCTCAAATTATATCGCATAATATATTTTGCAATATATTGTAAAATAACAGCTCAATTAAGCAGATTTAATCTTTAGATATTCTGTGATAGTGAGTTTCCTGTCTCATGATAACGGCGTTAGAAAATAACTTCGAAGTCACATTGAAATGTAAAAAGTGCATTTGAAAATATGCAATAACCTTTAAGCAAGATGCTTACCTATGTCTAAAATCTTTATTTCTTGGTGGAAGCAGATAAAAAAAGGTGAAAAAAGCACAGTTAGAAAAGGCTTCTAAAACATGCAGTAAATATTGAGTTTTTAATTAGTTATATGGAAAATTGTCGATTTGTGCAGAAATAACAATGGAAATGAATTTTGCAGGCCACGGCTTATCAAATAACTCATGAAATAGGTTAATTTGATAATCACATTTAAGCAAAGCAAGACAACAACATATTACTTTCATTATTGGCACTGTAGCTTATGGGTTGACTTAACTTGAAAATTCAACATTTTAATAAAAACTTAATGTAAATTTTAATAAAAATTTTAATAACAACTTAATGTAAACTTTGTTCATTACTGTCATGTCTTGATATCAGAAGAAAATATTTTATGCCTTAATTTCAACCACAGTGAAATGAAAGAGGAATACTGATACTACAGGGCTATTCTAAAGAAAACCAAAAATATTTAAAAATCATAGTCTCATCCCATTAGTGCACAGAAAACTCAATGAAAGTGGTAAAATATTTTACACTCTTGTACATATATTTATAAAACAATATATATGTGTTATCCTGCTATCTTTAACCAAGAACTGACTTTTTTTCCCCTAGGGAGAGTTTTAAACATTGAAAAGGCAGGTTTATAAATAATTTAGTGTATCACATTCAACATTTCTTTAAAAAAAGGCATATTTGGCTTTTATTAAAATCCCAAATTAAGGAAAGACATACCTTAGTTCTAAAACGCTCGTTACATTTCCAGAAGGGAATATCCGGCGAACATAGTTGAAATCCCCTACATATAGGCTGCCATCTATCCCACAAGCTAGGGCGACTGGGGCCAAGAGTTTATTCCCATCGGCTTGACCATTGCAACTTGGACAGGAGATGCTGCGCCTCCGTCCATTGCCCATGATACTACTGACAACTGGAGGCTGTTGGGAGATAAACTGATTTTCCCCATTTCCCTTGTATAGTATACCTGGAAGAAAAAACAGTGCATTTTCCTTATGATAAAAAGTATCAAGTAAAAATGTTCACAATAGATCTAACTAAGACTCAATGCCTTTTAGATTTAGATGGGGACACTTTTATTTAAAATTCTATTGGAAGAAACTCTATTCAGCTACCTAATATAAAAAATTACACAATAAATCCATAGGAAATGTAAAATGATGCTTATGGTAAATTTAAAGAATGCCTGCTGAAAGGAAGAAAGGACTAACAATAAAAAATAAAAAGCCAAATCTTAACATCAGTGATTCTCAATGCTGGCTACACAATTGAACTGCTGGAAGAGTTGTAAAAAATAGTAATGCCTGGTTCTCATCCCAAGAGATTATTTAATTGGTCTGGGTGCAGCTTCAGCATTGACATTTTTAAAAACTTTCTAGGTAATCTTAATGTGCCCAAGTTTGAGAACCATAGTCTACCTAATATTCTTTAGAGAATAATGAGTTTGCCTTATTAATCAATGTTAAAAATACTACATATTTGCCCAATTAAAAATGTACCCTAGGAATAGAAATTTCTTTCTTATAAATTTATCATTTTTTTTAAATTATGGAAAACAAAGTTTAAAAACATTTATCAAGCTTCTGAATTGCTAATTATAATAGAGTCTCCTTTGGGAGTTGAGCTTTGCTGGGTACTGAACCCAGGCTTTGAGTATTCTAAGCATGTGTTCTACCACTGAGCTATGCCCTCCACCAGTGGAGGTCTACTTGATTTCTACTGTATTGTCAAAGACTATTCTTGCTTACACTCTCATCTGAAAAAGGATATATATATATATGAAATTATTCAAAATGTCAAACATAACAAAACATTTGCAAAAGGCCAATTCATTATTTAAAGTGAATTCTGCTTCAAAGCATGAAAGTGCCAATAATTTTATAAAGAAAAATGCAAGCCTGCTCATTGTAGTCTTCAATGAAAATCTGAGAACAAATTTCAGAGAAATAGTCAAGATTTTCATAGTTAGAAACTAGATTTGAGTTGAGACTCTAGTTTTTTCATTTTGCCACTAGTACAGGTAGATCAATGGCTTCATTTTGGTCTGATATACGCTGGATGGTCAGCTGTTATCATTCAATGCATAATTTATGACACTTCTCAGTGTGTTATTATCTGCATAAACCACCTGCTGCTCTGATGTTAGAGCTCCATATATTATATTTATTGGATGTTCTACATTTCAAAGCAATTCTTAGAGCTAATGACTATACTTCTTAGAAGATATACTGTTAAAAGAATAATCCCATGAAAATACAAATAGAAAACTTGAGAAAATATTTTTTCCCTCTACTCTGGGATAATTTTAAAGTGAAGAAGTGAGCAGAATAATTAAGTTCCCTCTACAGTTCAGCACATTTTAGGTACATCCTATAATTACTTTTTTAATGCTCTGCTATTTGTGTGATGTAATAATCACAGCAAATTTACATAAAGAAATCAGGAAAGATAAATCAGGTTTATTCAGAATTGAGGAAAAATAATTTAAAGAAGGCTGGATGATAAAAAGAGATAAAATGCCTTTTGCCTTGAATATTCAAAGAATATATTAATAATACCTAAGATTCTTCTTTCTGTGATTGTGTTATTTGGTAATTATGGAAAGCTAATTTACTATAAAAGCCAGTTCTGCAATTTTCATCAGAAGAATCCTACAAGCCCGTCTACAGCTCTACTGCACCTGATTTATTCAGTCATTACTTTGAAAGATTGGCCCTTCATGATTCTCTATTATGACAGAATAGAAAGATGAGCATTAGAATATTTATTTCCATGTTTCAGGGTACCTGCATAAACACGTGTCACTGTCTACATTTTTTGTCTTCCCTTCTGTAATATATTTCTATAGCTCATCCACCTTGTCGTGATTACAAATCACTTTGTTTATTCAATTAGACACATGTCACTTTGGAAAGTCACTACTTGTCAAACTGTTCTTGGATAAAATTTGAAATCACTCTCAGTTCATTCTGTGACTTCGGTTATTTCACATTTAAAAATAAGATACACTTTGTTATTTCTAACTCTTTTTTTTGCAGTACTGGGGATTAAACCCAGGGCCTTTGCATTGAGTTGCATTCTAAGCCCTCTTCTTATTTTTTATTTTGAGACAGGGTCTAAGTCTCTTAGTTACCTAGGTTGGATTAGAACTTGTGATCTTCCTGCCTTAGCATGCCAGAGTGCTGGGATTACAGGCACGCAACACCACACCCAGCATTTATAACATGTTTTGAAGTATAGAATTTTGGGTAGTTCAATTTTTACATGTGATCTTTTTTTTTTTTTGGAGATAGGGACTTGCTATGCAATTTAGGCTGGTCTTGAACCCACTAAGTAGGCCAGGCTGGCCTCAAACTTGCAGCAATCCTCCTGCCTCAGCCTCCCAAGTGCTGAGATTACAAGCATGCACCACGAGAACAGGTCTGTATACAGAATACTTAGAAATTTCCTTGTCCAGCTAATGTGATACTAAGTATTCCAACAGCAGTGAATTACAAGGGTACAAGTTTTCCTAAAGCTCTTCACTTATAGTCGCCCTACTATAACGAGATCATAGTTTATAATTTCGTGAGTGAAATCCTACAGCTAAATAGCTATGACTTTTATCATATATTTTCATTATAAGTAAAATGCATCCAGCGAGGTTTCCCCCTGATTTGTCTGTGAAGGACTTCTGAAGGAACATGGAAATATGTGCGAATTGTGTGAAATAATTTTTAATAATTTAATTAAGAGCAGCTACTAGCATGATTAGCGCATGGCTTTGCATTTTGAAAGACCATGATTAATTCTTGTGTTACTCACATAACAGATTGAAATTACCACTGCTTGAAGACAACACTGATGATTCAAGAGAGGCTCAAAGATAACATATGGAGCATTCACATTGGTTGGGAGGCCTACGCTTCTAATGTATGTGCTGCACGTGGCACTAGTTACGTGCTCTGCTCCCAACCTTCAGGTGTGCAAACTGAACTACACCTAATGGCCAGGATGCAACTGAAAGAAGACCAAAACTTTATATTGCTATGAAACACTGAAGGTGTGCAGGATGTTTCTGATATTTTTCTTATTACTGATTTGCTCAGTACTATTTACTATCTCCTAGAGGTAAGACACCAGTATTTTCACACATTGGCTTGGAAACAACTTTAGATTGAATATATTTGGAAAAATTACAATGTGTCCTCTCCATTACTTACAAAAAGTTTTTTAAAAAATGAATTAACATTGATGCAATATTAATCTGAAAAGTGATGATTAATCATAAATGTTTAGTTGTGTTATATGCTCAATTAAACATTCCGAGCCTTCCAAAACCTCTGCGAAGTCCAAAGGTAGACTACTTGCCAGTGCTGTGAAATTTCCTCCTCTGGCTATTTGTAAAAAGAGAGTATAGAGGCCGGTGAGATAGCTCAGGGGCATAAGCGCCTGCCTGGCAAGTGAGAGATCCTGAGTTCGACTCCCGGTACCCACATACGAAAAAAGGGCCGGTGATATCGCTCAGCGGCATGGGCGCCTGCTGGTAGGAGTGCAAGGTCCTGAGTTCGACCCCCGGTACCCACAAAAAAAAAAAAAATAAAAAAAGAGAGAGAGAGTATAGAGTTACTAGCTTATGGTTTAGGATAGTAGATTAAAATAGGTTATCTGAAGGTTTTGCTTTTCTAACAAAGCACCTTTAAATTATCAGACATGCAAACAAATATGTGGGCAAAATATCACAAACACAGTAAAAGCAACATAATTTGTTTAATATAAATAACATTCCCTATGAGAGGAAGGGGATCTTATTTTGTAAGTAATGTATCCTTTTGGTTTGTGATGTCTGAACATATTTATTCAGAGCACATCCTCTTATCATATTATCAGGTCTGCTACAAGTAATATTTTTGATTCTTGGTTTTTCCTCAGATTGTTTATTTATATTTTCCCTCCTTGAGTAGAATTTTTTTCAAATATAGCTCAAGAACTGAAAAAATATCTAGATATTCAGAATAGATTAATGATCTAAGAATTAAAAATCTAATGGAAATATTTTGGTAAAGTCACATAGGGTTTATTTTTTTTTAGACAGGGTTTTGCTATGTAGTTCAGGTTGATCATGAAACTCACTACTTAGCCCAGGCTGCCCTTGAACTTGAAGCAATCCTCCTGCCTCAGCCCCACAAGTGCTGGGATTAAAGGCATGTGCCACCATGGCTGGCTAAGTCACAGGGATTTTTTTTTTTTTTAAATGTGGGTACCGGTGGTTGAACTCAGGGCCTCGCGCTTGCCAGCAGGCACTTGTGTCGCTGAGTGATATCACGGGCCCATTTTTTCCTTTATGTGGGTACCGGGAGTTGAACTCAGGATCTTGTGCTTGCCAGGCAGGGGCTTACACCGCTGAGCCATCTCACCGGCCCAGTCACAGGGATTTTTAATTTTCTCTTTATTTTAAAAAGTCTCCCTGCCTCCATTTTTGGTAAACCTTTCCACAGAGCTTTGGCTACACTCACTGACTCATGCAGAATTAGACACTTACGGGTGAATCTGTGGTGAATTCTCCCACACAGAAACTTTTCATGTAGTATCAGTCACTTACATTCAAATAGTAACACATTGTGGTGACAAACATATGAACATTTAAAGTCCAGTGAAAGAATATTATGCAATTTCCACTTTAGTCTTTATTACAGTCTTTACAAATATCTCATTGTTTTCTTACCAAGAGTAATTCTACAGCACACACAGGATAAAATGTTGCAACAATCTAATCAGGGTGAGGGTGGGCAACATTAACCGTCTATGAATAAGATCTTACCATTCTGAACATCCAGTACATGATGTTTATCCAACGTCCAGCCACCCATGTTGGAAGCATCTAATTCATAGCCTTGCAAAATGGCAGTCCTCTTTTCCCACAGAGTCAGGTCCAAGCATGACTCATATTCATATCCAACTGACACTGGAATCAAAACAAATCACAGTTCATCCCTTCAACTACAGGTGGAGATTTATTTTATAACTTTGAAAAAAAAGCCCCGTTCACAGTTGTGTTCTGAGACCATGTTTCCACTAATTTATGAGCAGTTTATTTTTATACAAGATGACTTAACCATATGAAAGATTTACAAAATAATAGCCTCCAAATGTTATTTTCTACTGGTTTAATAGAAATGAGTCCTGCCCCTTCACCACACCAATCTTTCACAAGGGTTTCACCGCACAAAATCAAGTTTAGATTGGGCAACAGGTAAAGTAACTGGGTCAGATAAGTTAGCCCTTAATGGTGACTAGATGATAACAACTAAAAATAATGTTTGCTATCTGAATAATTAAAGCTGCTTAGTTTCTAAGAGCATTGAACTATGGAAAATGCTTTTGATAATAAGGTTCAATAGAACACAAAAAGATTATGACAATGTATTTATATATATCAGGAATAAACAAACTAGCAGTAAATTAATAATTCATAATTGAAAAAATTTCAATATTTGCAATCAAATGTGAATCTTAAAAATTTACAAAAAAGTGAAGGGAGAAGTGACAACTATTTGATTTGAATAAATTCAACTCCAAATTACATTTTAATTTCAGAATAAAACGCCTATTTTATTTCTAGGTAAAAATGACAATAAAAATTAATCTTTTATTTTTTAAGCTTTTGAGTTCAGCTTTAAGCTATATATCTACATGTCAAACTTTGATAGCACTGTTGAGTCATTTAATGAAACAAGTGGTTTGACCGTTTAAAATTGTCGTTCCACTAAATTGACTGTCCCTTTTACTCAAAAGAGTAGAAATAATTCCTGCACACAAATTTTGTTTGATTTCTGTTAATCATTATCAGCTGAAACTACCTCAGTGTCAGACACAGAAAACATAACAAGGATAATAAAAGAGAAATAAAGCTATAAAGAAGAAAATAAAAATACAAGAGATACAATAAGAAAATTTGTATGAAAACAAATCAAAAACGACATGACAACCTGAAATACTATTCAGAGCATTCTTTGAATATACAATTTCAGCCAGAAAACAGATACCCTTTTTCTTCTCATAAGGAGTACCTCCCTTTTCTCATGGTAGATCTAAACCAGCCAGCTTACAACTTCCCTAGGATGACCTTAGTGCCACCTTTTCTGTTTCTCCATTGACTTTCCACAGGTTACAATTAATTTTATGATAGTTCTGACTTTGAGAACATTTTTTTCAGTGCAGAGATTTATACGGAACTTACCGACAGCTTCAGACAGACCATAGACCTTTTGGTTATAGGCATCTGTCTTATCCCATATAAAAGTATAGGCCAAGTTTGGAGAGGCAGGAAACCACTTTTGGAAGAGTCTCCCGACAACAGCTACCATCAGATGTACCTTCATTAGATTAAACGGTATGATAGACTGGGTCATGGTGATTTTGAGCACTGACTTATACCCTGCAGCTCTGGAACTCAAGTAGGAAAGTTTTAAATCTGTTCCCGGAATTGTGGTTTCTTCATGAAGTACCTGGGTTTGAACAAAGAGAAGTGTCTACCTGTGGTCATGCATGTCTACTACAGAAAATATATTTAAAAGTACCTAGTAGAAGACAGAATAAGACACCAAAGAGTCATTATTCACAAATACACACGTGAGCATTTGAGCTGTTATCTTTCTTTTCTTTCCTGTTTTTTTTTTTTTTTTTGGTATGTTGCTGGGCCGTTATCTTAGCCAACAATTAAAAACAACTCTGCCAAATATTCTCCTTCTAAAAGCCTCTTGTTGTTTATTCTGAGATAATCATACCCATGGTGCTACTCTTCATACAGGAAACACTGTGACTGCTCTGTCAGGCTGACATGCACTGACTTGTTAGTTTGTTAGTCACAGTAGATTCTTGCTAACCTATCTTTCACCCCAGTCACCCTGGAGAATCTGAGCAGACATGTAAGATGGTGAGCTCAGATCTGTAAGAGGGGTGGCTCAAAATAGGCCCCCCAGTCAAAGATGTGACCTGCCTCATTTAGGGATGAAACTACCTATGGCCTCTCAGCCTACGGGTAGGTAACTGTACACAAAGACAGGAACAGCAGCAAAAAAGACCAACTTATTTTGGGTTAAATTGCAGCAAAGTCCATATCCATATTCAGTGATAATGTAACAGCAGCACACTCTTGTTTTTTTTTTTTTTTTGTGAGTACCGGGGGTCAAACTCAAGACCTTGCGCTTGCGAGCAGGCGCTTGTGCCGCTGAGCGATATCACTGGCCCCACGCTCTTGTTCTTAAATTATAAGTTACAATCTTGAACTGTTTTTTTGATATCATGGTAAATGAGCTAATATTTTAAAGCTGCATATAATTTTTTTCCAGAGAGCAACTAATATGTAATTGAGTACAAACAGAAGACATTCAATACATACTTTTTGATTTGCAACCGGACTATAAAAAGTGAATATGTTGACATAAGGATTATCTCCTTCAGGAATTTTTAAAAATCACAGACTTAAACCCCACAGTTGCTGGGCATGGTGGCAATCCCAGCACTTGGGGAGGTGAGGTAGAAGTATTGCAGATCAAACCCACTGGGCAACTTAGCGATTTGGGGAGACCTTGCCTCAAAGTAAACAATGAAAAAAGGGCTGGGGATGTGGCTCAGTGTGAAGACCCTTGGTTCAATCATCAGCACTACAAAAACAATATAAAACAAAACTCCTACAGTTTATCCATCAATGTGCTGACTTGACGAGTGCCAAATGATGCATATAAAACATATGCCACATTATTTAATAATTTTGAAAAATATGTTGTGTAATATAAAATTTGTCTCAAGAGTTTAGATTCTCTCTACCAATGCTCACAGCTCTTCATAGGCTTACTACATATACTGTAAATTGCAAAGCTATATATATTCAAGACCTGTATCAGAAACCCACCATTTTCTTTACAAAGAAATAGCACCCTCAAAGGTTTCTTCAATTACCCCATCAAAAGTTATTACACAGACATAATTGACTGCCTTTTCAAATTAGAAAAATCCGAGAATATTGATTCAGTGTTCAATAATGTTTCCCTTCCTTACAAAATCTCTTGTATAGAACAGTTAGAAATGATGTATACATATTTACCTTCTCCAAATTTTAATATCCTAGGTAAAACCCCTGGCACCAAGAGTACAGCCCTCATTTCCATATAAACAAAGACACAGGTGGTCTAAACAAACCTCCATTCTGGCCTGCGAGTCAGTATTGGCATGAAGAGGGATCTGAGGCAATATTGTAGGTTAAGAAGGCACTGCTTGCATAGGTACACCAATTTATTACAGCTGGGCTTTTCCTTATCAAACATTGACAGAACTTAGTCACAGAACTGTCTTAAGCAAAATAGTTCATGAACATATAGAAACTTTCAGAGCTCCAGTAGACTCCACAAGATTTAAACTTGACAATACTTCCATAAGACTGCAGGATGTAGAGTGAATGATGTCATTCTTTCACGATTAGGGTGAAATGTCAATGGTCTTTAAAATAAGTTCCTGAAGGGTTGAGGATGTAGCTCAGTGGCAGAGTGCTTATCTAGCATGCATGATGTCCTGGGTTTGAGTCTCAGCACAGGAAAGGAAATTGTGCGTGTGTGTGTGTGCGCGTGTGTGCGTGTGTGTGTGAAACTGGTTGCATCCTAAGGCATATAATGTATTTCCTTTTAACTTACTTTAAAAAATAATTTCCTATAAATTTGATAGGCTCTCTACATGTAAGAGAGTCTTTCATCAATATGTATTTCCCGTGACCTGCTAGGAATTGCTTCTCTATTTCAAAGTATCATGTGGTATTCTTAATTTTAATAGCTGATTATTGCCTCTGTCATCATTAACCTACTTCTATGGAACATATATCTGTAATTTAGTTCATTAAAGCATGGATTTCTGCTACATAATTTAACTTTACCATTTTATATTACAGTATCAGGAAAAATAAATCCTGCCCAAATGTGGAAATAAACCATTAAGCCTACTTTTGCCACCTGCATGATCTGTAAGACCCATTCTTCAACCTGTTAAACATTCGATTAGAAACTATATTCTTCCAATTCCACCTTCCAAATCTCTGTCTAAACTGTTTCTCCTTTTCCATTTCTACTACTCTTGAGATTGTTAGGTCCTTTCCACCTAAATTTAGGACTTATATAGAAATACAGTTAACAATAGTCTGTTCATTGATTTCTGGGTCATTACCTATCAATTATGCATTTTGTCTTGAGTTAACTTTTGAGAAATACTGAAATAACTTCCTTGGTCTTTTGTTTCCACATTGCTGAAGGAATACCAGCAGATATTATTTCTGGGCCATTCATAATCTGGCCACAGTACCATCTTCTGACTCTTTGCCCTTTTGTGTTCTACAATTAAATTATTTTCCTGTTTTTATAGAACAGGATTTGGTTTCAGCACCACACTATTGCCCACCTATTTTATTTAATCTGGTTAATTTAATTTTATGCTCTCTTCCCTTTTCTGCCTAATCACTCTTAAAGTGAACCTCGTTAGTGATGCTATTTTTGGTTTACTTAGGGATCAATCTCTGTCTCGAACTTTCATAGTTGTTCACTCAAATCTTTATCACATTTACAATGGCAGGATCCATGTCTCATTCGGTATATCATAGTAGAGTACCCCATACATAATAGCTTTTCAGTAAATTTTCACTAAACGTTTCACCACTGTATGAATGCATGGAGAAAATACCCCATGTATTTATGGACATGTTGACTGTTTGAAAACCATTTCAATGTCCTTGTTTGCCAGAAATTCTCCATCTATAAACGGATACTGTCTCCAGGTTAAGTCTGTTTCAGGACTAAGAAGTTTAGAGTTACTGCAAGATGAACCTGGCCAGGAGGAACTAAGTTGAATAAATGAACTTCCTAAAGCTTCACCTCAAAGTCTGCTTGCTTATTATAATTGCTGAGATGTCACTTTTGCATGATTTGTCCACAAGCCATTTTGTTTTTATATCCTGTCTGTTCTTGGATTGTCTCTATGTCTACTCTGTCCACAGGTGATCTCATCCCATGTTGTAAAGATGGTTATGTGCTGATGACTCTCAAATTTATCTCTTACTTTCAAACTCTTCCCTGGACTTATTTTTCTATCAATGTTTCTGATACAATGTCACTTCATCAAAAAGATGTTCCTAGACTAAACTACATAAAATCGCACCTTTATCCAATTTACCCTGCTTTAGTATTTTTGGGTGTCTTAGCATAACATGACATATTTTTATTGTTCAGTGTCTCTCCATGCTCATTAGTTGCAGCTCATTGAGAGCAGGTACTTTGCCTGATTGCTTTACTGTTTTGTACCTACATAATAAAGCCTGGTATAGAACAGGTGTTCAATAAATATTAGAAGAATGAATGCAACAAAGCTGTACGTGCTATTATAATTTAAAGATCACATGCTTTTACTTGGGTATTTATGAATAAAGACAATTATTATCGTACCTAATGTCCTATCTTTAAGATCTGAAAGTTATTTCTAATTGGAAAGAGAAGAAGGAAAAACAACCGTCAGATATTTAATAGATAAAATGAATAGTTAAGGTATAGCTATTTCTTTAAAAGTTATTCTTTTTTCTCTGTGAATAGGGCTTTATGAGCTATAAATTATTAGAGCTTAAGACAGCATATCAAGTTTTTTAGGTAATAATGTCTTGAGAAAATTAATGAATATTTTTGTCAAAAATTATCTTTTACAAAACATTTTTTCCTTACAATAATAACTAAACACTAAGTTGTTGAGAGCAATGACTGTGTACAATAGTACTTGTTCCCAACAGCACTTGGTACGATGTTAGGCTGTCAAGTACACAGAGGCACCAACATGTTTTTCAATAAATGAAAGAATGAGCAAAGGCATTATTAGTGGTTGAGTTTAAGCACTTTTCCATTCAGCCACAGCTAATAAATATATATAGATACAGCCTGAAAAAAAAAATATATATTTTTATATGCGGGTACTGGGAGTCGAACTCAGGACCTCGCGCTTGCCAGGCAGGTGCTTATACCGCTGAGCTATCTCACCGGCCCATGAAAAATATTTTGAATATATCTTTAAGAAATAACTGGATATCCTAATATAACCACGTGTGCTCTGCACACATCACATTCTACAGAATTAGTTAGGATAGTATTGGAATCCTGTAATCCTTCCAAAATTTCTTTGGCTATCATAGATCTAAAAGTCTTTCCTGTAAAAGTACTCCTTGCTAGAATATTTTACCTGTGTTTCGGGTATAATGGGACTGTCTTCAGGAGAAGATCTGAAAAAGGTAGATAAAGGTGATGACACAATGATAGGATTTGGCCTCACAAACCCACTCAGATCACAGCTGGGAATGTCATTCTCTTCTTTCTTCATGACTAGGGTATCCATCACATAAAAGACATTCCATGGGATCCACACAGTATGATACTGCGTGAGGAAAGGGGATCGTTCAAACACCAAAGTGAGAGAAGCTCCACCATTTGCCACCAAGTCAAACCTAAGAAAAAACAAAGATATACTTAGTGAATTATCTGGATCACATGTAACTACAAATATTCATTTCCTTGAATTGATATACTTTATAAAGAAAATCAACTTTCCTTTCACATGAAATATTCTGAAGCTACAGAAATATTAAAAGAATTATACAATGAATGCTCATATCTGTTTATATACCCTTTGTCTGTGATAAACATTTCCTCAAATTTGCTTTCTGTCTACTCTTTGGAACCATCTGAGTTTAAGTTGTAGACATTATGAAATATTACCCTGAAATGTATCAACGTGCATCTTCTAAGACAAAGAACATCCTCTAAAAAACCACAATATTATATCATGCCTTAGAAAATGAAATCAGTTTTTAAAGGAGTAGATGAGTACATGACTTTAAATCTCTGACTGATGTACTGTCCCAGGTGTGTGGAGTTATTGCCTTTCTATTACAAAAGACAATAAAACATGATGGGTGATGGAAGAATGTCTAAATTTATATTTAAAATACTTCAAACAGAGATAGTGTGATGCGACTAACTCACATTCCATCCTGGCGAGTAATAGTGTATCCATATTCTGGGTAATGGAAAAATGAGACATTTACTCCAATAAGTGGAGTTCCATCAGCAGTTAGTACTTGGCCTCTGATGACAGATGCAAGGCTGTGGAAAAGTAGAAGAATTTAAATGAACATCTGTCTTCTCAGTCCAACATTATCATGATTTATAGATAATTCAACATAAGGATAAAATAACACTATCATATACAATCAAGCATTATTCAAAATACCAGACCTGAAACACTCCCAAGACAGTGCCCCTTTCAATGCACTGTAATTTACATCCTCCGAATGCCTTGTATTTATCCTGGATTCTAATTTGTCGCAATCTGTTTTTTGGAGAGTTATCAAGGCCAATAACTTAGAGATGAATTTTTAAAGTTATAAACTTTTGGCTTTTTTTGTAAGTCATATAGATGACTTACATGAAGAAAAGTATGCTTTTCAGTTAATTCTGAGGCAATCTGTAAATCTGCAGGGACCAAGAAGTACAAGATTTAAGGGGGCAATAAGGAACATTTGTGCAACAACTTCTAATCAACTGCTGGATCTAACTGCATCAATGCTGTTAAATTACTGCAGACCCAGGAGTTCTACTATAAATCATCTTCTTTTTTTCAGTGAGACACGAGACACCTGCTTTCACTTACTGGTTTATTTTCAGGTCATTACTGCTCTTTAAAGTACTAGTCAACCAGCTTATGCAATCTCATTGCCATGCCTTTAGCAGTTCCATTACATTAATTTATAATTTATATTATTTAGTGAGCTCAGCTAAAAAAGTGCACTTCTGTTTTGCCTTTTGGGGTCTTTTCATCGCTTCTTTTGAAACATTTCCAACTGTGCTAAAGAAAAATCAACTAGTTAAATGAAGATTTATTGACTCCTTAATGGAATGCTCTGTTATGTCTCAGGTATTGAAATTGACAAAATATGTGGACTGTGTCAAAAATGCTTGAAACATGAAGTTTGGTGAAGAATTTGGAGGAAGATGAAAAATTATATTAAAGAACTTCCCTCAAAAGCACACTCATCAGCATTTCGCACATGGTGCAAAGAACTGTTGATTGTGCACTTACAAATTTATATAAAGAAAAGATGCATTAACCTCTTATTGAAAGGACTTTCTCCAGGTATAACATGGGTGCTCTCAGATCCAATAAGAAAACTGATGCGATCATAGAAAGATTTGGCAGCTTGCTGAGATGGTGACTGTAAGCTTTGGCTAATGATGTCCTGAGGATCAGGCAATCCACGGCAGTAGGGCTGATTTTGGCAGGAACTTTGCAAGCAGCAGTCAGGATCCATGCAGTCACTGAGTCCATCTGTAGAGAGAAAAGTGAACCAGTGAGAGAATTCTCCTCTTTATGCTATGATGTAGAATAAATTTGGTTTGACTGATTGCTTCCTACTCCCTACCTGATAGTAATTTCTATGAAGCATACTTTTTGAAACCAGATGAAATATAATACTTGCATCTGTTTTCATAGAGAGTAAATATTTGGATCGGAGATTGTTGAAAATAATCATATAATGTTTACTTTGGGTAAGAAATGAAAAGATATTGATTAGAAAAACCTACTAGAATGAAGGAATATGGATTAGTTGCAAATAAACTCAAGCTCCTTTATTTTAGACATGCACTAGGAGTTAACAGTGTATATGGTAAATGAATAGGGACCCACATAGGGTAACTATCTAAAATTTAGAAAAGGTCAGAATATGAAATTTAGTAAAGAGAAATAAATACAAGTCAATATAAAATGGATGAAATTAGCCAACCATCTTTCAAGGAAACAGCTCTCCTACAGAAGGGAGAATATGTTTCTGATGAAATTAAGGCATTTCACAAATTTTAAATAGAAACCTGAGCTCTTTGTATGTCTCCCCTAAAGTGCAAGTATTAATTAAAAATGTGACAAGTATAAATTAACTATAATATTGGTAATTATAGGAAATCCATCATGAAAAACTAAACTGCAGTATTGGTGACTTAAAAGAATTTGATAGTGCCTTCTCCAGGAACTATAAAAGGAACTATGTTCAGTGGCTCACATAGGTAGTCAGGCAATGCATAACGACATTTTGGTCAACAATGGGCTGCATAAAAGTCAGTGGTCCCATGAGATTATAAAGGAACTGAATAACTCCTATTGCCCAGACCATAGCTGCCATAATGTTATAGTGCAATTGTGATACTGATGTAAGCAAACCTATGGCACTGCCAGTCATAAAAGCGCAACCTATATATTTATGTATAGTACATCATACTTAACAATGGTAAATGACTGTTACAGGTTTAAATATTCACTATACAACATCTTTTGTCATTACTTTAGACTGTATTACATCTACTTATATAAAGAAAAGGTTCACCTTGATTCAGAATACCACGTTATGTTGGCAGCAGCCTCCTGCATTTCATGTTTACCATCTCTCGATTTTATCAAGCAGTTACGTTGAGTGACTGACCTATATACCATTTAGGTTTGTGTAAGACACTATGGTGTTCACACAGTCACAAAATCACCTAGTGACACAGTTCTTAGAATGCATCCCCATCACTAAGTGATGTGTGACTGTATTTAGTTTGAAACATTACTAGTCCACCAGCGGATGAGCGCATCAGGTTGTAACAGTGTGATGGCATTATCCTTTAAGGCCATTATTCACTGACCAGTTGAATATATACATTTTGATCTGCTTGGTAATTACATTTCTCAGTAAAGATTAATAAAGATAATAGTTTCTGAAGACTTTAATCACTCTTGGGAGAACTGACAAGAGAGTTTTAAAATCTTCAAACTTAAGTAACAGGTCTTGGTGTGACACCATTATGGTAAACTCAACTGATAATATCAAAATGATCTGTATATCATATTTACAAGTGTTTTTTAACATACTTTTTAGTTGTAAAAAACCATACTAGTCTTATTTGCATTAGGCTTTTTTTTTTTTTGTACGGGGCATTGAATGCAGGTCCTTCTCACTGAGCTATATCCCCAGCCTGCTTTTTATTTTGAGACAGGATCTTGCTAAGTTTTCCAGGCTGGGCTTGAACTTTGATCCTCCTGTCTCAGTCTTCCAGACTGCTGGAATTACAGATGTGCACCACCACAGTTAGTTTAGGCCACCGTTATTCACACAATTCTAGCTGGCCCCTTCATTATCTGACAGCAAACTGAGAAAATAGGCAGTTGGATTAAACTGTCAGTCTAGAAAGCAGGTCAACAACAAAATAAGTAAGGTAAGAAACAAGAGAAAAGGTCTGGTCACTGCCCTTAAGTCATTTTGCCCACCTGCAGGAGAATGCAGTAAACAGTTAGCTGTGTTCCAACACCCATCTCCCATTCTTTGGGAGTTTTCATTTCAGTATTTACCCCTCCCCAACCTGCAACCTATGGGAATATTCCCTTTCATATTTGGGTGAGAAATGTACAGGTAACCTAATGTACGTAACCAGGGTAATTTTCAGGAACTGTCTGGAAAGAGACTCTGCCTCTGCCATCCCCACCCTAACTGGGTTTAAACTGTAAGGCTGTGAGGCTGGGGTTGCTATAGCCATCTTGCTGCTACTGTAGTCCTGTCTGGGGACCAAGCCATCCCAGAAAAAGCAGAGCCAGGAGGCTGAATAAAAAACAATAGGTCATCCTTGTAGTTTTTCCAACAAGCTGCACTTGATATTCTGGGCTTTCCAGTTATCGAGGCTAAAGTACTCCTTTTTTTCCTTAAGCCTGTTTAGGTTGAATTTTCTGACACTTAAAGACTAGAAAAAACCCCTAGTCCTTAGCTAGAGACAGGAACGAAAAATCTCTTCATTATTTTCTTATATTAGGGACGCTTAATAAGTAAATACTTGAATAACATTGAAAATGCTGGACTCTTTTTACATAACAATATTTTAAATTTTTTGTTACCAAAATTTCTATATTCATAAAAACATGAGTCAAAATTTCTAATATGGAAACAGTTTTTCCATATCATAGCTTCCATTTTCATGTAGTTGTCTTATGTTCCTAAAATGATAGGTTGTTAATTATTTGAAGCTGCATGCTTATTCCTTTGACTAAAATCTAAAATCATGTGTAGGAAAATCAAATAAAAGTGAGCTTTAAAATTTCATATAATTTATCAAGATATTACCTTCTTAGCCATAAAGCCACGAAGATGAAAAATGTGTAAATATTTCTCAGTATTTCTAGTGGAAGAACGATGAAACTATGCTATTACCTTATTTTTCATGAGGATGTATTATAATAATAATGTAAAACATTGTTTTTTTTCCCATTTTTCTTGGACTAGAAACATAGTTATTAAGATTCACGTTTCTAAAGTAGTAGAATACTGATCTATTGCCCCAGTGTCATTTATGGTCTCAGAAATTTTTTAAAAAACTTCCAATCCTTTCAGTAGCAATTTATAATGACATTGAAGTTTTTTGAGGAATTTTTAATATATATGCTTTATGATATATTTCACTTAGTAGTTCTTAATGGACTTAGAATTTATATATATATACATATCCATATATACATATATACACATATACATATATATGTATATATACATATATATATATACACACACATATACATATATACATATATATGTATATATACTTGAGAGAGTAATTTAAGACAAATTTCATGCAGGTTTTCCCTTTGCTTTCATTCTATAACATGCACAAAAACCAGTCAAAAGGGAAAATATTTCCAAATATTATATTAACCTGGAAAATTAAGGGTTAATTGTTTCCCTCCTCTCCTCCTCCCCCACAATACCACTCTTACAGTGTCTTCCCTTAGGCAATATATGGTACAGTTGCCAAAAAGGAATGCTCAAATTTAGTCATTCATCTTTGTTAGTTTATAAAAAGCAAATGTACATCTGGCATGTAGTCTGTAGGTCATAAAGCTGCACGACATTGACACCTTCTGAACTAATAAGTTGGAAATGCATTTTTATAAGCCTCTCTGCTAACATCAATCAGAGAAAGAATCTCGTTTTCAACAGCCAAGATGCAGGGACATAGTTTGTTATTTCTCTGCAGAGTTTATCAGTAACTTGCCCAAGTGAGTGACGGATGGTTATGAATCTGGCTTCCTACAATGTGAACAAACATTTTTCATTCTTTGTGCTCATACCGCAGATAGGGCTATCTGGTACAACTGAGTTGATTAGCAACTTGCCCAAGTGTATAGTGTAGTAGAATTGTCTTCCTGGAATAGCCTCTCAAAATCGTTGAGATTCCATTTTAGTCTCAGGAATATTATGTTGGCTTACATTTATATTGGCATAGAAGCCATGTCTAATATCGTTAATCATAAAAAATCTAAAGAGATTCAGAAATGTTCAAAACCCACTAAATAACAACTTCAATTATTAGTTAAGAGCTTTTCTTCAGTTTAGGTTTTGCAATACAAGTGGTACTCTGATGTAAAGCAGATAATATAGTTTATGCAACTCTCCACTGAATCCTTAATATTTTTCAAGTTATCTACTCTGTTCATATTTTTAAAAATGTTCTTGTCTTTCATAAGACATTTTCATTGTCTTTTACAGTGATTGGCAAACTTATTTTCTAAAGGGCCAAACAGTGACTATTTTAGGCTTTGTGAGCCATATAATTTCTGTTGGCAGCTCTTCAACTCTGCCTTTCTAGTGCCAGAGGAGCTTTAGACAACGTGGAATTGAACGCATGTGACTGCGTTCCAATAAAACTTTATTTACAAAAGCCGGTTTTGGCTCAGACTTTACTAGTCTTCCCGTAAAGTTTCTACCCTGTTCCATTTGTATTATTCTTTATGTCATTCTTGATATATTTTCTGTAAAATTTAAATACATATTTGGTCAGATTTTTTTTTTTTGTCAGATTATTAAAACTGTGATTCTAAGTCTTTTCCTGGGTCACCTTCTATGTTGGCTTTGCTCCAGTTGTCGAAACTCTCAATTTCTTCTTTCAAGTAGCTATAGGTATTTTAATACATTTTTAAAACTTTGATTTACTGACCAGATAAACATCTACGTACTTTCTTTCTTTCCTTTTTTTTTTATGTGGCTACCGGAATTCGAACTCAGGACCTCGCGCTTGCCAGGCAGGCGCTTACGCCGCTGAGCCATCTCACCGGCCCCACGTACTTTCTTTTAATGAATTTTCATTTTTCCTCAAGCTAATTAATGTCTACCACCTTTGACTATGGTACTTGGAAGCACCCAAATCCCATCAAGTTCCACATTAGAGTTAGAAATTCTGATGCGGTATTTTATTTGTGGACATCAGAATTTTAATAGTGTGCAGGTATGCCTTTCATTATTCTTTTCTGTCATCATTTTGTAACATGCTTGGAGTTTATTTATGTGCTAGTGAATTGGGATCATGTTTGGTTTTGGTATATTCTTGGTCAGTCTGTATCACACTCTTTTGGTGGTTTTAGTCCCTCTTCTCCCTGCCTTTTTCTCTGCACCTAGTCAATCTCCAGCTCTAGTTTCTTCTTTTCTTCACCTCAAATATTTCTTGAATCAGTCTGTTTCTTTCTATTTCTCTAAAAATAACTTCAAGCCACCTTGGTCATCCTTTGACAAGATCTCAACAATAGTTTGGTTTCCTAGGTTCCAGTCTTGCCCAACAATTCATTCTGTACACTTCAGCCAGAGTAATCTTTTTTATTTATTTTTTTTAAAAGTAGGATGAATTTATTGAGAGAAAGATAGCTTCTGTCTCAGGGAGATAGAAAAGGGGCCCGGAAAGTGGGTTGCCCCCAGAGTAATCTTTACAGAAATCAAATTTGGTCACTTTTCTAGCTAAAATACTCCCTTTACTTGGTATCCAGTGTCTTCTGAGTGAAATCAGAAATTCCTACCATTGCTTACAAGACCTTTCCTGATGACTGTTTTCTCTGCCTGGAGATCTCTAACTTTATCTCTTATTCCCTACCATCGGTCCTCAATTTAAGTACTCAACTCAAACAATTCCCCCATTAAGCTCCTTGAGGCTAATCTAGTTCATGATGGTATCTTCAGTACCTAGAACATTTCTTGGCTTCAAGTAGGCATTTTACACAACTGTAGAATAAAGGAAAGCAATGAATAAATTTCTGGAAAGTGTGAGATCTAAATGAGTCAAAATGATGCCCTAGAAGCATATTAGAAACACTTGCTGGTTTTATTATCCTTTCTGTACCCTCAAACACTATATGATCTTCAAATTCCTGCTTCTTTTTTATAATAATAGGTACTTTAAAATGTGCTGCATTAAACATTTGCAGAATTATAAAAAGTACCGAAAGAAGTTATGCAAAATACTATGTACATTATATGCATGATCTTACAAAGACCTTTGAAAACACACAACCCACACTTAATGAATGGAAAGGTAGACATCAGGAAAGTTTACCTCATATCAATCTAAAAAAACTTCTGCATTATGAAAAACACCATACAGTACAAAGTTAAAAGATAAGTGAAAATCTGAGATAAAATATCTACAACATGCCTAAAATAGAATACATAGAATATATCAAGGAGTCCTAAGAATTAAAGAGAAATCATCAAAACAACTCCTATTGAGTTTTCTGGGCCAGAAAAATAAATAAACAATTAACAAAAAAGCAAACAAAAATAAAAATAAATATTGCTGAGAAACAAATATAAAGATCATCAACCTAGGGCTGGGAATACAGCTCAGGACTACAATGTTTGCCTAACATGCACAGGACCCTGGGTTGGATCCCAACAGTGCAGGAAAAAAAAAATATCCCATAAATCTAACTAGTAATTAGGGGAATGCAAATTAAAACAATAAACATGGGTCATTTTCACTCATAGAAAAAAATTCATATTTTTTTATTTTGTTGAACAATTATATGTACAATGATTATATGCAGACTATGAACATGGGAACAATAAACACCTTCATAATGATGAAATGTAGGGCCGGTGAGATGGCTCAGCGGCTTAAGCGCCTGCCAGGCAAGCGCAAGGGCCCGAGTTCGACTCCCGGAACCCACATACAAAAAAGGGGCCGGTGATATCGCTCAGTGGCACGGGCGCCTGCTGGCGCGCGAGGTCCTGAGGTCGACCCCCCGGTACCCACAAAAAAAAAAAAAAAAAAAAAAAAAAAAAATGATGAAATGTATGGTGGCTGAAACCTATTTGCAAGGCATTCTGGCAGTAGCTATCAAAATAAAAAATTAAAATACCCTTTTCTCCAAAAATTTACTCCTAAAAATCTGTCCTAAAGAAATATTTGTTGGGCTGCTGAGATGGCTCAGCAGCGTAAGCGCCTGCCTGGCAAGCGCGAGGGCCCGAGTTCGACTCCCGGAACCCACATACGAAAAAGGGGCTGGTGATATCGCTCAGCGGCATGGGCGCCTGCTGGTGCGCGAGGTCCTGAGGTCGACCCCCGGTACCCACAAAAAATATATATATATATTTATTTACTTACACGAAGACTTATATGATGATAGACACCTAAAAATTCAATACGTGTTTGTCTATATGCTAGGAGTAAAAAAAAATAGAAATAAGTACATTATTATTAATGTAAGAGCAATAAAACTAATTAATACATCTTTGTTTTTATTATGAAGAATGAGACAAGGCCTATATGTATTAGTATGAAAAAAATCTGTAAGGTACATTCTTTGGAAGAATTAAATTTAGAATAGTACTTGTCCATTTAAATTTAAAAACATAAAAGCGTACATAAATTCAATGAAGGAGTAGAAAATGCCCACCAAGTTGTGAATGGTGACTAGTTCTTTCAACAAAGAAAATGAAGTATTTATGTACTGTGATTATGAATAACACTCGTGCTACTGACGCAGGGTTCTTGCCCTGAGGATACATGTAACAAGAGGCCTGCGTCTAGAGGGGCTCTGAGCAATGCCCATTTCTACATTCCGAAGCCGAAGCTACAGTGAATGGGGGTAAAATACAGGGGAGATTTCTAGCTTCAATCTGTGTGGTTCTGATTTTCCTCTCCTTCTAAAACTCCTTGGGTCTTAGCAGGAAGTTACTGGGATCTTTGCTTCTGAGACCACAAGCTACATTTCTTTTCTTTTCCTTTTTTTTTTTTTTTAATGTGGGTACCGGGAGTTGAACTCAGGACCTCGCGCTTGCCAGCAGGCACTTGTGCCGCTGAGCGATATCACCGGCCCTTTTTTTTTTCCTTTATGTGGGTACCGGGAGTCGAACTCAGTACCTTGCGCTTGCCAGGCAGGCACTTATGCCACTGAGCTATCTCACCGGCCCAAGCTAGATTTCTTTTTCCCAGAAGGGAAAAATGCTGTAAAAATTCTGTGGATAACAAAAGGGTTCAGAGTAGCCTGTATTTTCCTTAAAGTAGGATCCAACAGTTTTCCAAACTAACAGTAATTTTCTCCCAAATAATTATCAGGATAATATATTTTAATGACCACAGACTCTGAGTGCCACTCTATGTTCTGATAATATATAGATTCTTTTGGAGAAGTACTTAAGATCTTTTATACATTTAAAAAAAAAACATTTTTTTCCTCTCTTCCCACTGCTATTGCCTATAATATATTTAACTTTTATTTTTAAATTCAGTTTGGGAGACACAATAGTTACACTAGTCTCATTTTCTTGCTAGACTTTTTTTCCATCTAATTCCTAATCTTCATTGGGTAATATCCAAATTTACACCACCTCCATTCATTTTGCTGCTTATACGAAAATTCCATCCATTTTAGCTCCTGCTTTTGTTTCACCTCCAGCATATTCCTACTTTTTCTTACAGTTTGAACATTTCATTTGTATTTTTTACTTGCTTATTCAATATTTATTACTTCTAATTTTCTAATTTCTGAATAACTTAAATAACTTAAATCTCTACTGTAATCAGCCCCTAAAGACTCTAAAAAGATGTCTCTTTTAGATATATCTTTCTGATTACCCCCACAAACTAATAATTCTGAAGGACAATACTTACAAGTAACATGTGTTATTCTTGGTAAAAGTTATGCTTTGACATTCCACCATTCTTGAATAAAGTTCCATATGAGTCTTTTAAAGTCTTCTTGTGCCCTCAACTACCAAAACTCCATGACAGCACTTGAACCTCATGCCTCAAGTCCCTATAATGGAGTTGCCCACTGAAGACCAGAAAGGAAAGCAAGATGTCAAAGAGAACTTGGACTGGATCTCCCTTATAAGAAGAAAGATAGGAACACGGTAAAAGATGCCAGACATAATGCATTTTGGAGAAACCATCTTGTTAGTAAGTATCTCAATAGAATTTTCTTTGGCAAACTGTTGCATCTTGATGCTTGCACAGAGGGACCACCAGTGGTGTAAAGTCAAGAAACCCCCTATTGAATGAGATGCCTAGTGAGTAGGCATCAGTGTAAGAACAATGATGCTTCTAATAGCATACAGTATATGGCGAATTAGCTGTCTTGCTAATCTTGGGCAAGAAAAGCATGTCAGAGGTTCAGCATTGCTTCTCTGGTTGTCAAGTGAAAAGGCTGAAATTTGGGGGAAAGGGAGAATACAGAGAAGAGAAAATCCCTTCTGAAGTTAATACTCTATGAGCTACATGAAGTAGTTAGAGTATGTTGTTTGATTATACTAAAGCTAAATGCTACTAAGAGCCAATAATATTCTGAGAATAGAATCTGTTTTGCTGGCCACTCAGTATCCATATTCTTTTCCTCTGATGACAGTGCTTTAATTTTCCTTTGGACAGGTAATTTATTTCAGGCCATTTGAGTAAGGCTCAGTCCCAGTGCCAGGCCTCATAGAATCATAAAAAGTATCTTTTCTTGTGGTGGCACAGTTATGCTAGTGGAATATAAACCCAGAACTGGTGGTGGCTGTTTTGGAGGAAGAAATGGCTTGAGAATGGTTCCAACACAGAGAAGAAGCAGTCATCAGAAGAATAAACCCAGGCTCGTGGCATTATTGGTTGAACACCTGGATGCAACTGTGTCTGAAATTTTCAGTAATATAAGCTAATATTTTTAAAGGTAAAGGATCCTTTGAGTTAAATTTCTCTCATGTCCCACCAGAATCTTTGCTGGTAAGAATCACTGCACAGCACCTGGGGAATAGAAAAGATTTTCTTGTTGAGGCCAAGTGGAAGTTGAGGTAGAGTGCGGCGTGAGACAGAGTGGACCTCCTAGCAGGTGGCCGCCTGAAAAAGGAACTCGTGGAACTGAAGAAGGCAGCAGTAACAGACCGCTGTCTCACATCCCACCCCAGACCACACAAGCCTTAACAGTGAACCTGTAAAGTTCTCCTTCGCCCACCTTTCTCTGCTCTGACCTTAGCAACATCATAATCACAATGAGTTTTGGGATAGAAACAAGAAATGGATCAATGTAGCAGGGTATTGGCTTTATAGGTTTAAGTTGGAATAGAACAAGAAATATTTATGAGCCATGTCTAGGTGTGCACTGTTGATCATTTGCTCTGAAAGCTTTCTCAACTAGGACAGGGCAGGAACTAGTTGCTCCCTGAGGATCTATGTGTCCCATTTGGATGTTATCCACAATTCTCTACTCCAGTGACCATGTGCTTTTTTTTTTTTTTGTGGGTACCGGGGGGACGACCTCAGGACCTCGCGCGCCAACAGGCACCCGTGCCGCTGAGCGATATCACCGGCCCCTTTTTCGTATGTGGGATCCGGGAGTCGAACTCGGGCCTTCGCGCTTGCAAGGCAGGCGCTTAAGCCGCTGAGCCGTCTCACCGGCCCGACCATGTGCTTTTGACTTCCACTGTGTGGTTTATAAATCTCCTACTCCATTGCAGGCCTTTGTTCAAATCATCTGCTTCAATGGCCTCTGTCTGATACCTGGAGGTGGATTTGAGAAGCAGCTGAGCTTTGTTGATTTCAGAGTGGTGGTCTTAGGAAACATATTATGGGTAAAAGACTGTCCTTAGTTCTGAAAAGCATTATCTAGTGTACATGATACGGTAGCTGTTTGAACCTTACAGAAATGGCAGATTTACTTCTTATGAATGCACATGGGTTAAAGGAGTGGCTAAGGACAAATCGCTCCAATCTATTTTATTAACAATCCATTCCTCCTATTCCTCATGAAGAATTCCCTTCTAAGGCTGCTTTCTCCTTAAGTACTTCAGAGAGACAAAGAAGGGACAGAGAATTATTAAGGACAAAGACAGATACTTGTTTAGTGAGATGCAGATTTTTGAGGATCTTTTAGAATTAGACAATGGCAATGGGGCAAACTTGATTGGAAAAAGGAAAGTCTATTTTGGAGTAGAAGGAAAAGGCCTGCTCTAAGATATTTGAGTATTTCCCAACTGTAGCTGTCTTTTCCAAAATTTCTTGATATATCTTTTTCACTTCTGGGGTTGGTAAGGTGCTTTCTCCTTTACAAAGATCATATTGCTCAAACTGGACTATAGCAAAGATCCTCAAACTAGACTGTAGCACATATTTATATCAGGTGTTTAATTTCTGGCTACGGTCACATCAAATTCTTCACCATTTTTTCCTCCTTGGTTGCTTAATCTGCTAAATCAAGTTACTTAGCTACTTTCTTGCTAATTCACCATTCTGACACCGAAGTTAGTTTTCATAATGGTTCTGTATCCCTACAGTCACTATGTGTCCTAGAATTTCAGGTATGGTCCCAATTTTAAGCCTTCTGTTTTACTGTCCTAATATCATGAAATCCTTAATTGACATTATGTGTCTCACTTTGGGATTTGGTGTGGAAAATATTGTCTCTATGTACATAGAGCATGGCTATGTTCAAAGAACACTTTAGCTTGGGTTGCAGGGCACATAGGTTACAATCTCAGGACATAACTTACACATTGGGAATTCTTGGAAGATCAACAAAATTAGGTTAGGCACAAGCATGCAAATTATGTGAGATAAGTAGAGAATTCACAGGAGGTCTTCTATCAGCTCAGATTTCCCCTTAGAGAGGGAAGCCTAGAGATAGCATAGTTTCATGCTAATAAGAATAAACAAAGGGGAATGAGGCCAATTCACAGTTGATAAATTTTGAGGATAAGGAAAAACTGCCTTGCTAATAACAGTACTAAAGAGTTGATTAGCCCCTAAATTACTCTGCCTTGTCTCCACAGACTTGGCCCTGCGGTTTGCTTCCCTCTGAGAGGATGTGGAACCTCCTCAATGTAATCTTTTAGAAGAAAATCTGAAATACATGATCAAGGAGAAAGAGTTGCTCTCCTCCTCCCCAAGCAATAAAAAAAATGGAGTAGGGGCTCTTTGGGGGAAAGTAATGAGGAAAGTTACCATGTGGGCTGTGGTACAGAGAGGATTAACGCTGCCATTTCTATAAGCACGTGGTTATAGAAGTAGTCTGGGGAACACGGTATTATTAGCAGGGAAAAGCTGTGAGGGTTAGAGCCATTCTGAATCCATCAGATGCAGAAAGGAAAGGAGGCATCAGGACAGTTTCAGTGGCTCAAGTTTCTTGATAGGAAAGATGGGAAAATAGGGAAGATGGTGAACAGTCTGCTAGAGAGTGATGGGGAGAATTGTAGCTCCTTGTTAGGAAGAAAAGACACAAATGGCATTTGGCTGGAGAATGGCTGCAGACCTGGCTAGGGTGTGTATGTGTGTGGGGGTGTTGGGGTAGGGGAGATGAGGGGTTGGCTCTGTCACTGTGTTTCCTGGAGAACAGGGGTCAGGCCAATGTGAAAAGGCTGCTCAGTCTTCTCTGATAACTTTCTATGGATTCCTATTAGATAAGATGAGCACTTTGAAAGCTAAAGGGAAACCAAATTAATAGTGGCAGCCGCTTACAGCATACCATGTACCCAGAAGTATGCTATGTACTTTGTACACATTTTGTCACTTAATCCTTTTACAAATTCTTTTATTGTAATCTTATAAAGGAGGCAATTGAAATTTAAAGAGACTACGAATCTTGTCTAAGTTCACATAATCACTACATGGTAGAATGAAGGTCTGTCTGCCTTCAAAACCTGCATTCTAGCCACGCTTGCCCATGAGGAGTGGAGCGGAAGAGGAGAGGGAAGCTCGTGCTCAGCTACAGAGTAGGTGAACTACAAAGGCCAGACGGCAACTAAATTCTTCCTAAAAACTTGCTCCTAAATGCATGCCAAAAACTGAGCAGCTGTCAGGGGCAACCACTCCATTATCAAGTCACTCTTTATTTTCTGAAATTAAAATACAACAGCATGGGGGATGTGCTCAAAGGGGAGAATAATTATCTTAGCTGAAGGCTTAGACTGGGTGGAATATCAACATCCCTTTAACAAGGTGTGAAGTTAAAGATGAAAAGATACTGGAGTACAGCTTCAAGGGGACTGTTCTCTGCTACTGTTTTATTTTTCCCTTCTATGACGTTCAACAGAAGAGTTTGGAAAATGCCTTGCATCTTTTCGAATGTTTAGTTATTGAAATACTGCTGTAGAGCTCCCAATTCACAGAGCCCTAAATATAACAACTGAAAAGGATATTGAACTGGGGGTTAGGAAAAGGAAGGGAGAACAATGGACATTATACGGAAGCTTCCTTACCTTGCCTTTTCCCCCGAATGATAATCATCTTGCATTTGTTTCAGGCAAAATAGGGAGTAAAATCATTCCATCAGCACTCATATATTTTTCAATCAATGTAATCTATGGGGATCAGATTTTTTTTGGCATCAGATAACTATATATTTACTGTAACTTACGAACCTGGGCTCTGGCACATGCTTCCGTTCATGCTCGGCATCTCTTACCTCCTTCATTGTCCTTGCTGTCTGTGCACAGGGTCTCCATGGCTACATCACAGCCCGCACCTCTCCACCCGGGCTGGCAAACACAATGCCAGCCGTTTTGGTCCAGTGTACATCTCCCATTGCTGTTGCACAGACCAGGACAACCCTCTGTCAAGACAAAGAAGGAAGACACCAGTGATTTGAGTATTGAAAGATTTTTCCACCCAAAATAAACAGATACGGGACACTTAGTGGGAACAGGCCTTTGTAAACAGCACAAATACTGTAATTGCACATGGATAGAAACAGCAACATTATCTAAGGAATCTGATTCTTATCCAAGTGGCATCTTTGATTGGCCTGAACCTTGAGACACCACTTACCTGTGCAGGACAGAAATATATGCAACGGTCCACTAAATTGCTGCAGGCCAGACAAAATTAATTTTTTTTCCTTTAGCAAAGCAACAAGGTATATTGCATGGTGTGAAAAAGCATCTCAAGAAAATAATTTTCGAATCCCTCGTCTAGATTTCAAATCTGTCATGAACATTGCTGTCACTTCTTAGGACATGCTTCCTGAGAGCACCTTGTTGCTTTAAAAAAATTCCCTCTCAATTTAAGAGCATGAAAGCATGTGAGAGTTTATGAATGATGTCAAAAGAGATCATTAATTTTATCTGGCCTCAGAGTTGCCAAATATTCATGTGAAATTACAGTGCATTAAATAATTGCACAAAGTATAGGCCAGTATTAATGACTATACTTTATGCCAAGAGTACATTCCTTTTCACAGAATAAGCGAAGCCCAGGAAATAGTGAAGCAGCTTAGCATCTATTCTAACAAACATTAGGATTCAGGCTGCATACGGATGGGACAGGACTGACAGGATTTCCAACTAAATGTAATAGCTGTGCATATTTGATTACTTAGGACGGACAAAATGAAATACCATAAGGACCACAATAAAACATTGATAGACTGAACAAAAACACGGTAGTGACGTGCTTCAAGACAGATAGCGAAGAGTGATATTTTGTGACAATCTCCCTAAGGCTTTTATGCTGTTACCTTTATATCCTATCTTGTCTGCTTTTATGGGTAAGGAGGGAAAATTTGGGAAACAATTAAAATAATTTAATATATCCAAAATCTATAATTGTTTCAGTCTAACATGACATTGAAAAAAAAACCATTTTTGCCACTTCCTACTGATGATATCTGGCATGCAGCCAACATGATCTGTTTATGAGGATGACACTAGGTAAATTCTGGAGTTCTTGTTTATGAGTGTGACATGACACTAACAGAAGCAAGATATAAATGCTCTAAAATTCTAAGAATAGCCGGTTATTAATCTGATCTCTTTGGACAGTAATTTATAATTTAGTATAGATATACTTGCTACAGTAATTGGGGTTTGTTACCGTTTCTTATCATTAGAATGCTCTTCTTGTTTTGGTGACAAATTTTAAGGGAACAATCTATTTAAAGATGTTTAAGACTATATTAAAAGAATTATTCAAGTATTGATTTCCCCTCTTCCACTGTGGAACTTGAAAAGAAAATGTCTCAAAGAGACATTCTGTCTCTTAAGATTACAGTTAACAGAAAGAAGAATATTTTGACAGTCTCTTGTGGCAGACATAACGAAATTAGACTTATGGATGCCATCAGGTCAGGATGAGATTAATTTTGCTGCTTCTTTTCTTTCAGACAATTACCATCTGTATTTATGGATTTTTCAATATATCAAAGGTGAATTTTCCTTATGGATGTATTTTTTGTTTTGTTTTGTTCTTAATGAAACAGGAAGCTATAATTGCCCCACTGACAGTGCAGCAGCTGACTGCAAACACAAAGAGTTATTATATGAAAGCCTGGATATTGCCATGAATATTTTCATATTCCAATGAAAGGCACAAACAAGGGATAGCAAATAGGTAATCTGAAGAGAAAGGCAAAGGAAATTTTCTTTTATGAAAAAAAATTTTCACCTATTTCTGTGACAACTGAAGACATTAGAATCTGCTGTTTTCTGCAGAGCAATGTTATTCATTCTGATTTAAAGGAATGCATATTTTAACTATTTAAAAAAGATAAAACATAAATTATGACATTACATATATTTTGAAACATTTAGAAAAAGCCAAAGAAGTTTCCATATGAGGATAAATGAGATTTCTCTCAACATATGTTAACCAGAATCTTCTTTAGGTTGACAATTTCTTATTCTGTGTTAAGAGTATCTATGATTCTTTAATATTCTTTAATTTAGAACTTAAAGCTCATGGGCTGAATTGCCAACAATGAAGATCTTGAAGCAAATAAACAAAAAACAGCAAATGTATCGTAATCTTCAGTTTTTGGTGCTAGTGAAAATTAATGCTTTTACATAGGAATGAGATCTGTGATAACTCAAAATTATAAAAATGAGACACAGACATTTAAGTCTCAATACTTTAAATCCAAGGCATTTCACATAATGTAAGCCCGATTCATAATTTACAATAATATGCATGAAAAACAGTCTACTGTCATACCTAGTGCAATTTGATACACGGTTATATATAGATATATATGTAGATATGTCAACAAAGAGCAAATATACAGTACCTTTAACTATCTTATCCAAATAGTGAGCTTGGGAAATTAAAAAGAAAAAAGAACAGACAGACATTTCAGAAGTGTCACATGGGACAAGGAAATTTTCAGAATTTACATGCAAATCAAGTAGCTGCAGCTGACATAAGACTCACATCACATGACAGAGATGCACTTTGTATCTTCTAAAAATGCAATATATTCACATCTTAGTAAATGTAGTCATGATTCCAGGAAATACTCAGCACATCTAAGAAAAGTCTGAAGGTAAACTAATAACTATCATTCACAGATTCTTTGGGATGCACTCTACCCTCATTCTTTTTAGGAGTATAACTAGAAAAAATGGAATCAGTTCTTTATTACTAAAGAATTTCGGAATCTTACAACTATGAGATATATGAATAATCAAACTTTAATAATGAAAAGCAGAAAAAAGCAAAGCAAAGAAAAAATTAACAATCCTTGAGCAAATGTAACATTTTCATATTGTACTTGAAAAAGGCACGTATAAATTCTGTAGAAAATGATTCTCCAGCAGCCCTTGGATCCAAGTCAGATTGACGGCATATGTCACACATGCCGTCCATTAGGCAACAGGGAGTATTCTGAGATCCTGTTTCTTTTTGGGAATCGTCCTGAAACAGGCTTGGCTTCTCTCAAAAGGTTTGTAGGCACAGTCAAAATTAAGGCTTCATCTTTGGCTGCACCCGTACCTGCTCCTGCCCATTTATCTTCCAATGAGGCTACAATTAGGCTACACCTTTCCTCCTGACAGAGACATAAATGCTTCTCTTCCCTCATTGTAGAGACCTAATATATTCTTAATAAGCTTCAAATCTTCCTGCTTTGTCAAAATTCAAGCATCTTTAATGATCTAAAATTGCTTTGCAAAGATGCTTATGTTATTTTTCATTATTGATATATGCAAGTGGTAGCAGAACTCTTAACCAAAGGATTTAAACTATAACTTTCAGATGAGACACTCAGGTTGGCCATTGTGTCATGTGTGTAAACAAAAACATAAATGGTTTTGACACATCTGTACTGTGTATATAAAAGGGTTCTTCACTTTGCCACGGGATTCCATTACAGGCTTCTCAGTTGCCTTTAAAAATAAGCACATTTATAGCTAACTGACAATAAATTACAAGAGAAATTAAAGTGAAAGAAGATACAGTGTTAGATACTACTCTACAGTTATAACTTAGTAAAAATAATTCTTTTTTTTTTTTTTTTGGTGGGTACCAGGGGTCTAACTCAGGACCTCGCACGCCAGCAGGTGCTCATGCTGCTGAGCGATATCCCTGGCCTTTTTCGTATGTGGGTACCAGGAGTCGAATTCAGGACCTCGTGCTTGCCAGGCAGGCGCTTATGCTGCTGAGCCATCTCACTGGCCCAAATAATTCGTCTTTTAAACATAAAAAAAAAAATGTATTATTCCATAGCATTATTCATATAATTTCTTAATAATTGCTTCTAAACATTATAGAATCTAGTACAGCCCTATAATAGCTCATTTGATGATTTGAACTTCACAAAGTGACATTAAAATTTCAGTAGTTACAGGTTGAGATAGGGTAATATTTCTGAGTAAATTCTTAGTTTATAAAAATAACGATGTTGGAGAGTACATCTTTTGCCTTTATACCAGGTCTTCTTCAGTTAATATAACCACACAAAGAACACAATGAATTAACGATACAGATTAGTATTTTTAAGGGAGGACTAAATTATTTCTAATTAGCCAAACCCATTATTTTAGCAAACAGAATCAATTTATGAAAAACACTGGGTTGATTTGCAGGTAAAGATAGTTTTGTGCCTGGGTCAGGAGAACAGCAAGGAGAGCTGAAATTAGAAAATGCATTTAAAAGATACAGCAAGGCAAACAATATAACACTTTAAACATTAAAGATATTTAACACAAGATTTACAAAAAGCTAAAACCAATCATAAAAATATCTGTATTGAGAAAAAGACGCTATTATTTATCATTTATACTTTATTTCAGAGAATAATGGTCACAGTGTAAAATTGAGAGGGAAAAGGGAAAAATCTACAACCTGTATTTTAGCCTTGAAGTGTAAAATTTCTGACAGTATCACAAAAACCTGGTTCTAAACTATGAAGTTAAAGAAGTTGTCAATATGAGGTTGAAATAATTATTAGAAGTAATAATTGCAACAATAAAAACATCATTATAAAAGCCACTATAGGAAATATTCAGAAAAGTGTAGGCATGTTGTAAGAAGCCATTCTTATAATAAAACTCTTACAAAAATGAGTGTTAGCAACTCTCGGTACAAAAAAAAAAAGGGGGGGGATGTTAGGCATATAACATAAAATCCTTTAAAACAAATTCTCTGGTTAAATGTTGTGTTCATAAGACACTTTTCCTGAGATTTTAATTATTTCTTTTAAGAATACCTAGGGACACAGTGAGGTATTACCATATTTCCTGGAAGCTGAGATTCTGAAATCTTCTGGGGTCTCATATCTGAGAAAACTGGTAAAAGGTATGGATTCTCTTCCCAGACAAGTTCACATGTGCTCACAAATACAAATACTGCTGCTGATTTTAGATTTCCTATGAGCCTTTATTCTACTACCTTATATTGCACCTGCCTGATGTATTAATGATGCCCAAATTTCTAGCTCATACCTCTTTTTCCTTGTTAAGAACAGGTTCAGAACAATCCCAGGACATATATGAAGTACCCTGACCCCAGCCTTGCTTCTTGAAGGTAATAATACAGACTTATTTTGTGCCAAATAACTAGTCAAAGTGTTTTATGTTATCTTTCATTTAATCATCGCCATAACCCTCTGATGTAAATACAATTGAGATAGTAAACACAGATGAGGAAAACGAGAACATGAAAGATTAGGTAATTTGTGCAAAGTCACAAACCAGCAATCCAGACTGTCCAGGTTTTGAGCTTGCTCGTAACAATATGTCATGATGGCAACTCTTGGTGATTTAGAAACAATTTCTGTTCCAGTAGAAAAACAAAACAAAACAAACAAACAAACAAAACTCATGAAAGAGGCTCAGAAGGACTATGTGATCCTTGATCTAACACAAATCTTTCCTCAAAGCCATAGGGCAGTACTATGGTCTTTTAGATATCTTCTACATGGTTTCCCTGGGAAATTGCAAGGTAGGTCTACTTTAAATGCCACAACATTTCTTTTAAAGGCCACGGCTAACTCTTTGCTTTAACTGCCTCTCTCTCAAAACACATTCAGATCACAGTCATCCCTGGGACCTAGCAAAGAAACAACTGTTCACGTGTCAAGTCCATGCACTAGGGGTCCCTGGTCCACTTGCTGGTACAGGTGGAAAAGACACGGAAATATTGAGTGTCGGAGAAAGGTTGGGCTCATCAAAAATATTTTTACTATAGAATTAGCCCATAAATTTTTAGTATTTGCAAAGCAAAGTATTGGTGCCATATCCTTTGTACACACCCTTCCTCTAGCTTTTTATTTTTGTCTTTTGAGACAGGGTTTCACTATGCAGTTCAGGCTGGCCTTGAACTCACTTTGCAGCTCTGAATGGCCTTGAACTCACAGCGACCCTCCGCCTGGGTGCTGAGATTACAGGCGTGCTTCCTCTAGATGCATCTATTTAAAAAGAATTCTTTCTCTTTGTAAGCTTCCCTTTGTGTTTTGAGGAAGATGGTAGAGGTAAACTCAAACAATTATTTGCCCTTGTCTTCACCCCTTAGGAATGGATGTGGGCTCTAAGGCCCCTTAGGAGGGCACTTGCTTACAGACAGTCCTTTTGTAGCATGTTTAAATCCTTAACATATAGAAAAGGGAGGAACTGCATCACTTTGAAAATTCTACCTGCATGCTGATGCCTCATCTGTTTATCTCTCAAAGTTATGGGTGGCCCTCCTCCCTCCCTTTCCTGTTATTTTATTCTTTCTGTTCTCCCCATGAATACTTCTCATGGTTGAAGTCTCAGAGTATATACATCACGGTACACATAAAAGAAAAATCAAGAATTAGGTTTGCTCAATTTATTACAGCTAAGAGATGCCATGAAAATACATGGCTTAAAAAAAGAAAGGAAGGAAAAAGAAGAAAAGAAATATATGGCTTTAATAAAATTTATAGGCCTATGTGACTTAATGTATAAATCTTTCCCACAGAACTGCAAACCCCATGGGTGTGCTCATCACTGCTTTCCTATTCCCCAGTTCACAGGGGAGGCTTAATATCTATTATATAAAATAACCAAATGTGCTTTACATGATGGTCTTAGTATCTTCTACATGTGTTTACAATTTTTGAAGAAATTCTCTGACATTCTCTGACATGTTACCTTTTCAGAAAGAAGTAAAAGTGGGCAATACTCACTGATGGTATTTTCCCCTCTCTTTCGCCCATGTGTTCCTGTCTCCTCATCCTAACCCATCTGACCAAACTATATTCCTAATACTAACAGTAACTGCTATTGACTGTTACACTATTTGTGAAAACTATGCTAAACATTAAACATAAATTAGCTTACAGAATTTTCACCTTCCTATGCAGTAATGGGTACCAGTAATGTCTTCCCCATTTCACAAATAAAGAAATTGAGGCACAGGAAATTAAATAACTTTCCTAAGATAAAAATTCTGGCAAGCAGCAAAGACAAAATCCCAACCAGGTAGTCTGATGCCAAAGCCGCATTCTTTTTTTTTTCTTTTTTTTTTTGTGGGTACTAGGGGTCGACCTCAGGACCTCACGCACCAGTAGGCGCCCATGCCGCTGAGCGATATCACCGGCCCTTTTTTCATATGTGGGTTCCGGGAGTCGAACTCGGGCCCTTGCGCTTGCCGGGCAGGCGCTTACTCCGCTGAGCCATCTCACCGGCCCCACATTCTTAATAAATGAGTTATACTGATAGCTCAGAAAAACCGAAACTATGCACGTGTGTAAGGCAAACTAGAAGAATCATCTGTTTTTGGGTTGGTCAAGGAATTCATTTGAATGAAAAAATTAGATTAAAAAGTGAAAATTCTTAGTTCAACATTTGCAATGATAAAGAGAAATCAGAAAGTAAGATTAAAATGCAAACTAAGTTGAAATATTAAACTGTTGACCAAACCTCATACATAAGAACATTTTATTTATTTATTTATTTTTGTTGTTGTTGTTGTTGTTGTTTTTTTCATGTGGGTACCGGGAGTTGACCTCAGGACCTTGCGCTTTGCCAGCAAGTGCTTGTGCCGCTGAGCAATATCACGGGCCCTTTTTTTCCTTTATGTGGGTTCTGGGAGTCAAACTCAGGACCTTGCACTTGCCAGGCAGGCACTTATGCCGCTGAGCTATCTCACCGGCCCCATAAGAACATTTTAAATAAATGAAAGAAAGCTTTATGATAAGAACTGTTGTACCATGTTCTAAAAGCCCAAAGTTTGGAAAACCAGGGGACAGGAAAGTAAAATTAGGGCTAAAACCAGAAAAAATGAAAACAAGTGAGTTAACAACAACAATAAAACAAAAACAAAAACAAAAAACAACAGAAGTAGCTGAATTGATGTATAAATGTTATACAAGAAATATGCGCTGACTAGTTGTTCCAAAGAAGGCTGCTCATTAAAAAATGAGGCCAAAGGAGTATATGAGTCTGCTTTTTTGGGGGGAACTGGGATATCTGAAGGTCTACATGGAATAACATTAATTCCAAATTTGCTTTCTTTTCACTAGCAAACTGATTCTTATTCTTATAAACACAGAGAAGAAACAAAGGCAAACCAAGTTGGTTATATATACATTAAGCAGCTCACAAGGGAAAGTAAAAATGGTTTGTGTATACACAGTTGCTGATGTGTATGGTTATGTACTATTCACATTGTTCCTGGTGTCAACAATGTGCTTGGTTGGAGCATATTAAACAGCACAGTATTTTCACTGGGCTACTGAACTGACTCTTGGGTATAGTGTAGACACAGGCAAATAACACAGAGTCTACAATGCTGGGAATATTTCTCAGTTTAATTACAACAATAAAATCTTAGAGGCCCAACTTCAGAAAAGGATAATTCAATCAGATGAGTACATAATAAAATAAAGACATAATTCACTATGACTATTACTGCAGAGTCCTTGGAGTGGAGGACAGGTTTTTAGTTAGCATTGTGTTTCATAATATTTTATAACAGAGACTTTAAAAAATGATTCACATTAGTATCTCATTAAAGTTGTAAGTAAGTATCATTCCTAGATTATTCATGTACCAGTCCTTGTAGGATGACAGAAAAGCTACCATCTGCAAATAAGTATATATTAAATCCATTTATTCCAATCAGCAACTGTTTAAATCAGCATGCAAGCTGCATACCCATTGATTTGATGTTCCTTAATTGGTACTCACTGCACTGTTTTATTACTGATTACCATATCACAAAGGATTATGACAGTGACATAATTTTAAACACGTAAAACAATTATATATTCTTAAGACTTTACTCAGGTCCCTTAAAGTATGTTCTTCCTTACACAGAATTTTCATTCTAAGATTACAGTGAAACATTTAAAATATTCTATCCCATTTAAGAAAGTCAATTAATTTGAATTTTAACAGCTCGTAAGTGAGACGGAGTCAATAAAGAAAATCTTTGTGTCCACACACGTGGTTTCTTTCTTTTTTGTGGGTACCGGGGGTCGACCTCAGGACCTCGTGCGCCAGTAGGCACCCGTACCGCTGAGCGATATCACTGGCCCTTTTTCTCGTATGTGGGTTCCGGAAGTCGAACTCAGGACCTCGCGCTTGCCAGGCAGGTGCTTATGCCACTGAGCTATCTCACCAGCCCCAACATGTGGTTTCTTAAAAAGCATTTTCTCCCCTAAATACTTTTTTAAAACCTACTTCAAATAAATTGTTTGAAAGTTTGCATATTTTATTCTGTTTTTGGTTAGGAAATTTGGTGTAAAAATTGTCTGTATAAATATATTACTTCTGGCCCAGTGAGATGGCTCAGCGGCGTAAGCACCTGCCTGGCAAGCGCGAGGGCCTGAGTTCGACTCCCGGAACCCACATACGAAAAAAGGGCCAGTGATATTGCTCAGTGGCACGGGTGCCTGCTGGCACGCGAGGTCCTGAGGTTGACCCCTGGTACCCACAAAAAAAAAAAAAAAAAAAAAAAAAAAAAATATATATATATATATATATATATATATATATATAACACTTCTTACATGTAACTACCCAAGCAAAATATCATATTTCAGTTTGGGATATTATTTATACCAAGATATTCCAAAAGAGCAAAATAATATTTTTATCTGATTTAAATCAGTCCAGAAAAATCCACACTCCTTGGGAAAGGTGCTTTGAGATAAACTACATTTTATAACATTAGCATTACTGAAAAAGTACCATTATAAGCTGCAGGGCTTTGTACACAATAGTATTTGGTATTTTACTTCAGTTTATGATTTCATCTTTTCTTGTGGGCTATACATTCACAATGGAATAACAGAGGTGCACTCAAAATGCAAACAGTAAATTCAATGATTTAGTCATGTGCGCAACCTGTGCAAAATCGATGCCTGTGTTTAGCATGTGATGCACAAGTTTTTTTTTTTTTTTTTTTTTTGTGGGTACCAGGGGGTTGACCTCAGGACCTCGCGCACCAACAGGCACCCGTGCCGCTGAGCGATATCACCGGCCCCTTTTTCATATGTGGGATCCGGGAGTCGAACTCGGGCCCTCGCACTTGCAAGGCAGGTGCTTACGCCGCTGAGCCATCTCACCAGCCCAGATGCACAAGTTTTGTAACAGCCTGTACATACGGCATGATTTCATCCACGGCATCACATACATGAACATGTTAGTAACTCATATCTCTTGCATTTACTTCTTGTTTGAATTTATTGAATAATAAAGGACATATTTTAGGATTTTGTGGATTTAAAGAAAATCAGTTATAATATTAGTATTCTCATTTGGAAATGAAACTAGCCAGAGACAGCTGTTAACAATAAATACAAATTATAAACGTGGGGCTGGCAATACAACTCGGTGGTAGAGTACATGCTTAGTATACGCATGACCCTGAGTTTAAGCCTCAGTGATAAATGAATAAATAAATAAATAATAAATCCCTACATACATATATATGTAGATATATCTATTTTGTATATAGCCACATACATATTTTTACATTAAATGATTACTTGGATATTTGAGATTTTCGAACAATGACAACCATGTCTCTGTAGTGTTAACAATTTCATCATAGTAAACCATAACAATGATCTACTGATTTGGTCAGTATCAATGAGTATGATTTCTAATTTACAATCCTTATTTTGTCCATTAATATTTAAGAAAAATGTATAGGATAAGACATAAATAAGCATGTAAAATATAATGGGTCTTTTTGTGTCAGTTTTCTTGATATCTAGAAAGTAGTAAAAAAGTTTAACAACCTTTTTCACTTAACTAGGATAAACTATAATTTTATGAAAATAGATAAGTGGCTCTTTTCAAAGGTGACTTGGAGAGAAAACAATTTTTCTGTATTTGTGGGTGAGAGAGAGTATGCACAGATATTTACCACTTATATTTTGGGAACTACTCCTTTCTCGGCCTTTTTCCACAAACTGATACTGGTGATACATGCTATCTACCCATTTTCTATAAGTTATTTTTCAGTGGCTTTCAACTGACAGAAAAACTGGATATAAATTAAAATTTTAGAAGGAGGTACACAGAGTTTTCAATAAATAGCTTACAACTTCCTTAAATTCTTTATTCATTGATTTTCCTCAAACTGTTATTATAATTATTATTATAATTATTTTGACAAACTCCAACTTCTATTAACTATTGTAATTCAAATTTTTCCTAAATGAAATAAAAAGTGGCACTTTATTATTGAGACATCACTGGTATGATTGTTATTTTATTTGTTTCTATGGCAATTCAACTTTTGTTACATAATCATCTTTATCACAGAGAAATTAATTTTCATGCACTCCACTATAACATCCAAGAACAATTAAAATAATTTAGGAGGCAGCATTATTTAGTCCTTAAGGCATGGGCTCGGGAATGGCTCATGTAGGTTTGTTTCTGTTTTTGTTTTTTTGAGACAGTTTCTCACTATGTAGTCTAGGCTGGCCTTGAACTTGCTAGGTAGCTGAGGGTGGCCTTGAACTCGCAGCGATCCTCCTATCTCAGCCTGGGATTACAGGTGTGCACCCCCACGCCCGGCTGCTCCTATAGGTTTGGATGCTGCTTCTGTCTGTATACTAACTACATTCACAGAAGAGTTGTGTAACTGCTCCAAACTTTTGTTTACTCAGTAGAGATTTTACAGCTTCTACTTGTTTGCATTTATGTGAGGATTAAATAAGGTTATCTAGAGCACTTTGTGTTATACCTTAGCATACAGTAAACAATAAATACTAGGTGTTATTAATCTATCTTGCTACTACTCTAGAAAGGACAGACTTGTGAGAAAATCCATCTTTCAAGAGACCCTAAAGAGAGGGAAGTCTGACTTTAAACAAAGAAACATGGCAGTGCCAATGATTTGTCTTCATAAACCATGAGAAGCACTCTGTTCTAATACTGCCAGCACAAACTCTCTCATGCCCCGTCCCCCAAATACTCTCTTTTTGGTGAACACACTCTTTACATGAACTACGGTAGCTAGTTTTCTGAGTGGGAATAACTCCAGTTTTGTGTTGGAAGAAGTTTTCTTCCTTGTCACTCAAACACCTCTGCTAGTTTAGTTGTACAATTCTAAATCAACATATGATTCAACTTTATGGAATAAACACCTACATCATACATTGTCCTTAAATATTTTGTGTTCCTTCATTAGTAATTTCATTTGAGCAAGGTAAATTAACATTTTCTAAAGGAAAAAAATCCATATAATTTGCTTATAAGTTCAGAAATACAAGTCATTTTTACAGTAACTATTCAGAAACTAAGACTTAATATCACATTTCACATGCATATCTCTATCTTATATTGTGATTTTACTGGGAATGTTTATTCTATTCTTCATTATGAAATGTACTGAGCAGATAGAATACATATTGCTAACTTTTATAGCAGAATACTGTTAAGTTAGGGTGCCACCACTTCTAAATACAGGAGGAAGCCCGCCCTAGGCCGAGACAGGCTTCTTCGGTAGCTGCAGGTGACACACATCCATGTAGACATAGTTGCACATCTAGACATTTAACTGCGTGGCTTGTGCTCACACTGGTCCCAGTTCAGAAGATTTTAGAGGCAGGAAAAGAAGGTATGTAAAATAATCACATAGAAATCTTTCCCTTTGCATTTTATGGCAGCTATAGAATGATTTTTTTCCCTTACATACACCAAAGTATTTGGACTGGATTACTCACATACATTATAATCACTGTTGGGGACTCATCTTAAAAGCCAAGAGTTGGACTGTATGTGAAAAGCATTTCTATACCTCATTGTTCATATGGGGACTAATTAATGCATACCTAATACCATTAATTCACAATTAGATTACTTATGTTTAACCACATGCTTTCTATGCATACATATATAAATATTAAATTTGGATAGAATGATAATCATTCAGCACCATAACAATTAAACAGCTGTAACCTGTTTCATGTGTTAAGTGATGGAGCTGCAGGTGAGCTCCACAAGCAGATGGTCTTATCCACCCATGCTTAATGTTAAAGACTTTTTTAAGAAAGGAGGTGTTGACAAATCAGAACAAGTAGGCATAGTTTTAATGCAAATCGGACAATTTGCAATGTAGATTGCCCTAAAAACTAATTTGGCTTATAGGAAAAAATTAAGCTGTTGTTAAAGGAAGGCATTATATCACATTTGGATAATAGTAGATTCCTCACTAACACAATTATTTACTAATTTCAACCAAAAGAGTTTAATGAAAAAGCAGCTGGCAAAGGTTTGTATTTATGGACTTCCTTTGACTACTCCTTAATTTATCCAAGGCACATGCCTGTTAAATCCCAGAAATGATGGTCATATTTCAGACAGCTGTTTTCCAGGTTCATTAAAGAGGCACTCAAAAAGGACAGGGCCATTGAACCTATCATAAAGAAGAGAAAAAAACTTGGCAGTAGTCACACCATAATCTGTGAATATGGTGAATAAAAAAGGGAAGGGGCAGCCATGCCTTTTGTATGGACAAACACCATAACAAAACTTGTATTTTAAAAACAGCTAGGTAGAAAGGAACTGTCTTAAGATGAAAAGAGGCTATTTTCAACTTGTTATATTTGAGAAATGATGAAGATAAATTCTGCCATTGAAAAATTACTACAGTACCATTATGGGAAAGAGTAATCGCATTTCTCAAATTTGTGGGCTAATTCTTCCAACCTTACAGTAAACTGAACACAAAGTTCTGACTCTTTATTTAGTCCATTAGGATAATAAGAATCTCAGCATGTAAGAAAAATTACTTAAAATCCACATTAACACTTCCCTTGGTGCCTGGTATACTACAGTTACCTGATAAAAGTTTTAGGAAGAATGTGGCAACTTCATAATCTGGCACTAGTTATAATCTTTATCTTCCTTGCTAATATTGTAAAATAGCTGAAATCATTATTTTGCACCTGGTTTCACTCCCAAATGCCTTGAACTTCAACTTCTCAATACAGGCTTCTGATGAACTTGGAAAGAATTGAAGTGAACATTTTTCATCTTTATTTCTGGTTAAATTCTATATCCAGTCAATTGAGCTTTAAAACCTCTTCTATAGTAGCTTTGGGTTGTAATTAAGATCTTAAATGGCTTTTAAAAGATGCAAATCAATGAAGTGTTCCAAATTGAAAAATATACTCCAGTATATTAGTAAAGGAACAAAATGGAAAAAATTTTAATAAAACAATATAAATTTGACATACAGCTTAATTGACTTTTTTTCAGTGTTGAGACTCAGAAAATGATAACTCCAAGTACAGTGCTTAGAGCTTTGAATAAAAGGGGGACCAAGGTTTCTCTGACATTTTATCCCTCTGTTTCATAACCCCCCTTTCCTGAGGTGGGGGGCTTTCTCTGATGCTACCTTATCTAACTAAGGGAAATTCCTCCAGGAGGAGTGTAAGTGATGTGGACCCCTCCCTCACATTCATTAAATGCAGAAGATGAACTCACAGGAAAAGGAGACCGAAGAGCTGACTGCTCAGCCATAGAGACTGCCATTAGCAACCATTTATTCCTGGGAGGGCCGTTGCCTGAGAGGCTGTATCTGCACAGCAAGATGGCCTTTGGTCTCCGGGCATTTCTTTCCCTTATTTCCCATGGTTGTTACTTTCCTTTGGAGGCCTTGGGCTACTTGCACATTAATGAATCTGTATGCTCTTTTTCCTGCTTATCTGTCTATTGTCATTTTTGTATCACTGACACGAATTACTGAACCTTCAGAGACCACAAAGAAAATTCCTTTAGTTCCTACATCAGACAATGTATCCTGAATTAACTTTTTTTGGTGGGAGATGCCGGGGCTTGAACCCAGAGTGTTGAGGTTCATCCCCAGATCTTTTTACAAAAAAATATTTTAAGACATAGCTTCACTAAGTTGTCAAAGCTGGCCTCAAACTTACGGTCGTTTTGCCTCAGCCTTCTGAGTAGCTCTGATTACAGGTGTGTGTCACCCCACTTGGCATCTCTCAGTAAACTTATAAAAACAATAAAAACGACAACAACAATAACAACAACAACAACCATGAAGTTCCTGGTGGAAATACATACAAGACAGTAAGAAAGGAAGGAATGAGGTTTACAGATCTAAAGAAATCAGGCATATTTTAAGGACACCTAAGTGATCAAACAGCAATATAGATCATCAGCATTTTCTTATATACTGCTCCTATTTGAGAAAAGTCACAGTGGATTTAACCTTCCATTCTTTCTAAACACAACTGCTTCTGAAGACGCGCTTACAGTAAGGTAGGTAGGAAAAAGCTTCATTTAGGCAGCAACTCCTGTGACCCAAGTTATACGGCAGGAGAATGTCCCTCCAGATCTGAACACAAGCAACCACCACACTATAGAATTCACTTATATCATATAACTCTAAGAAGTATGTGCACAAATTTCTTCTAAAGGTCTCAAAATTCTCATCCTCATAATCTATGTGTAAATTACCTATACAGAAAAAATATATGTTAAATCCAGATATACCCACCCACAAGACAACTACCTATATTCAGAATTGAGCTTTGGGAGTTACAAAACCAAAGCCAAAACAAAAAACAGCAACAACAAAATAAAACTCCTTTTCTAAAGTATAGAACATATTTAATACAGAGTCTGCCAAAAAAATGTATACACACTACAGGAAAAGAAAAACTTGTATAAATCTTTTAATACTAAATTTATTGAGACATCACGTGATTAATACAAGTTACCTTTGGCCTCTACAGTTACAAAAGGTGCTCACAGTGGTGGCCATCAGCTACCAGACATTTATTATTTTTTTTTCCTGGAAGTATGTATACATATTTTTGGTGGACTGTGTAGTTCCATAAATAATCTACCTGTTACAAAAATTTACTTGGCAGCACTGCTGCCATCTGATTTGAAATTCTCAGTGTTAGCTGATGATGCTGTTGCTGCTGCGCCAGAGAATAAGAGGACTCAAATGCCTGATATCAACAGCAAAAGTTATTTGTGCCTACATTTAGTGCTATTCTTAGGAATAAACAAAACAAAAACAAAAACAAAAACCTGATGTCCTAGGAAATTATTTATTGGGAAATAAATTCTCCAAATAATTAGATAACATTTATCAGGATGGCCCTTGGAACTATGCTCACATAGCAAGTCATGTGCAAAAGACAGTGACGATTTTTATTTAACTTTATTTATTTATTTAGTTAGTTAGTTATTGAGACAGGGTCTTGCTATGTAGTTCAGGCTGGCCTTGAACTCACTATGTGGCCCAGGCTGGCTTTAAACTTGTGGTGAGTGCTGGAATTACAAGTGTGCACCACTACGCCCAGCAGGAGAGCAAACATTTGAACCCAAACTTTTTCAAGATCTGTCTGACTGGAGGATGTAGTGGGGGCTTCTGGAGACAGGATAAGAGATAAAGAAGGGTGGAATAGTACAGAGTTAAAGTTGCAACACATTTCACAAAATGTTCATGGATTTTTGTAAAAGTTAGTGGAAGTCAAATGATAAGAAGCCTTGACAAATAGTTTTTGAGACTAAAATATGATAGAAACACATAGTCAAATTCAATAAAGTCTCACACTGAGACTATTAATGTTTGTTGATCGATTCCTCTCATTCAACAGGTTATGGATCATGGGTAAAGGGCTAATTCAGGACAATGTGCATATCTGTCATGGCTTGTAAACTGGCTGCAATTAATTTGAACTCACACCTTAATAGCCCTTTATGATGAAACTAGTATAGTATATATAAAGAAAAACAAACTAATACAAAAGAACAATTTACATAGGTCAAAAGAAAAACTGTTTGAAGGATAGCATAATCACAAAATCAAAATAGCTTATTATTCCCATAAACAACCTAACCACTCATCATCAAAACCCTTCTTTACAAAGCTGAAACAAAATAAAACAGTTAAATTGACTAGTAAAAATGACATTATCTTTATTGCAGTTTTGAAATACCAAAATGAAGCAGAGAGAGCCTCGACGACCTAATAAAATAAGGCTTCCATCTTTTAGAAAGGTCAGAGAAACTAGGTTTGCATTTGTAGAAAAGAGATGAAGTGACCACATTTAAGAAACCACTAATTGAGGGGATTACAAGGGAAAAAGTACTGAATATAACACTGTTAACTGAATAAATTATACTCAAATGAGAAAAATAGCAGCGTGAGGCACCCCTATATGGGTACTGTTACCTCGGAGGAAGAGATGGACATCTGAAAATCAGCTAGGGTTGCAGAACAGGAGTGGTGGTACTCAGTGAGCTCTGCCGGGGGGACTTCCAGGGCTCTCTCAGGAAGCACCATCTCCTCTGCTTCTCAGACTTCTTTTTTTTTTTTTTTTTTTTTTTGTGGGTACCGGGGGTCGACCTCAGGACCTCATGCGCCAGCAGGCGCCCATGCCGCTGAGCGATATCACTGGCCCCTTTTTCGTATGTGGGTTCCGGGTGTCGAACTCGGGCCCTCGCGCTTGCCGGGCAGGCGCTTAAGCCGCTGAGCCATCTCACCAGCCCTTCTCAGACTTCTTACTACTTAGAATCAGTAGGACTTCACAGTAAGGACTCCAAGAAGTTCTCTTTCTGCATATTTCATGGAAGGTTTTTTAGCCTATCTGGATTTTTATCACCACCTAAGTTAGCTTAGCAGAATTTCTTCTCTCTTAAATCTATGCCTATTGGCTCCATGATAACCCACCCTCCATCGTATACGACAGATCATGAAGCATCTTCATCTACACGCTTAGCGAGTCAGAAGTTTGGGGTTAGTTTTCCTTGTATCCAGCATGCATCCCAATTTTTCTGGAGGGATTAGCAGAGCTGACATGATTCCATAGGGTGGAATTACTCACAGATGACTTTTTATTAACTTCAGTGCAAATACTCTAGCAACAATGATAACAGTAAGTAATGTCTATGTGGTGTTTCCTTTGTGCCAGGTATTCTGCTAAGTGGTATTCTACATGTTTTAACCTACTTAATATTCTCAGCAGCTCCATGAGGTAGGAACTTATTCTCAACCTCACTTTATAGCTGAGGAAACTGAGGTAAAGGAATCTCAAATGATTTCTCTAGATTGTACAGATATCGAGTGATAGAACTGGGACCAAGGCAGAGTCAGTTTTTGAGAGGTTTGAAACTAATTTTGGGGAGGGGTCCTCTTCAAGAAAAAAGTACCAGTTCAGTACTAAATTATTTAGAATGAGAAAAATCACAACCAAATAGGATTTTTAAGCTGATAAATATCACAAATATCAGAAAAGCCACGTAACTTTTTTTATTCATTAAGTGCCTGACATGTCTCTAATAAACATTTTTCCTATATTTTGGGGCAATGCTTTCTCTTTGCCTTCTTACATAACAATGATTTTGTGGTATTCTCTACAGAGAGAAGAAAAAAAAATTCAGTCTTTATTTGGTGTGATACTTCAGTATGCTTTTCACTATTGATAGTTTAGAAAAGTTGTATTTGGCTTCAATACTTTTTTTTTTTTTTTCTTTTCTGGTACCAGGGATCAAAAGGCTTCAATATTTCTTATTGGTAAAAGTCACACATTTAGCATTTCTGTCAAATTTGGGGAGACATTTTATCATGTAATAGATGACTCTTACTCTTTGAACCAATGTCACCTATTAACCACCTATTAGTTGACTAATAAAGGGACTTAAAGGCTGCTTTTGCTAAAAGCACTGGCTCTTTCTTTTTTTGTGGGTACTGGGTGTCGACCTCAGGACCTCGCGCGCCAGCAGGCGCCCGTGCAGCTGAGCGATATCACCGGCCCTTTCTTTGTATGTGGGTTCCGGGAGTCGAATTTGGGCCCTCGCGCTTGCCAGGCAGGCGCTTACGCCACTGAGCCATCTCACTGGCCCAAAGCACTGGCTCTTAAACTAGGTCTGTATCTATCTCTTTTTCATCAGACTGCTGCTCAAGTTGAAAACAGATGTATGTTAATCACTTAAGAAGTGTTAGTATAAAAACTGCTAGTACTATACTGAGTCAGGAACCATCATAGAGAAGAAGACAAACTCCTGGGCCCTTAACGTGTTAGTCGTTAAAAGCATGATTTGTGTTTTCTTCTGAGGCAGTCAGGTACTTGAAAACTGCTTTTGCTAAAAGACAGTGACTCCTTACGTAGGCCTGCAGATGCTGAATAGGTATTTGAAAGTAGAATAAAGTTTGTCCTTCATTTTGTGTCTATCTCCTTTATTACCTTAAAACTTTGGTTCATGGTAGGAATATTTCTGTAGCTGCTCAGCTGTACATATAGGCATGTTCATCATTTTAGGGAGTGTCTATCTAAAATCTGGCAATTATAGGTTGATTAGCCCTAAATTTACCAAACTTCTCATGTCTCCTTTCCCTTCAAGGCTGAAGACACCAAGATGAGAAAATTAAGATGTTTTCAAGAACAGCTAATCTTACAGGCAGATAACTCCATAATGAGAACTGAACCTACCCCACCTCCAAGTGGGAGCAATTACCCTGGAATCAAGGCTGCCCCTCTCAAGTGGGAGCAATCGTCTCATGGTGGGAACCGAATTGCACCCTAATAAGGGTTTCCCTGGGGCCAGCATAACCTCAGAGCCAGCCCTCAGATAATAATCACCCAGACTACAGTTTGACCAAGACTGCTTAACTATGCCTAATTAATGCTCCCCTACCCTGTCAACTAACTTTGTTCCTTCACCTTGTAACCCCAAATTTATTGTCAGTACCCCTGAGATAGGCCCACCCAAAAGAGAATAAAATGATCAAATGTTGGGAAGGAGCTCAAGGGATCATGGCTGTATTGTGTTTTCATAGCAAAACTAAATAAGGATAGAAATGGGGACCCAGGGCTTAGACGCAGCTCCAAAGTTTAAAATATAATAGCTATAAGGAGATCCTATCAACACAGATGCCAGCCTTACACTGGAAGTCAAAGCTGACCAATGAACTACCTATCTACAACTGAGCTCAGACACTGACCACTCACTGCAACTCAGCTACCCCTTTACTTCGTTTATGGAATCACTGGCATGAACTGCCCATTGGTCAGAGCTGTGGCTCCCTTCCGGCTGTCGCAGAAGTCTAATGTGCGTACATTTCCTCTGGGTCTGCTCTCATCTCCATGGTTTCTGGACCCAAGAACCCAGCTCTGGTAATGCCCTGAAGAGAGGGCTCAGAAAACAGGTTTCCCTGTTGCTTTCCAGAATGGTCACACTAAATAATAAATTCCTTCCTTGCTTTACTGGTACTCTTCTCTCTCTGTTTAGACTCTGGAAACTGAGTATGGCATAATCTAGATGGGATCCCCAGAGTCAGGCCATTGGCCTAGGGCTCTGGTAACAACTGCTTAACAGGAAAAGGAATCAATGAACAAATAAAAACTAAGCAAGGAAAGCTAAGTATAGTATCTTACAAAATGGGCCCCAAGTGATCTAAAAGAGTGAAGATGATTCCTTGCCATAAGAAAAATAAAATCTTAAAGGCAATTGAGAAAAAGGGAACCCTCATGCTTAAATCTAGAAACTTCCCAAATATAGCAGAATTTTTTAGTAGTTAAAAAATTCTAGAACTGTAAGAGCTCTCAAGGGCTCCTTCCAATAGGATCACTACTCAAGAGACTTAATCCTTTGCGATAATGGATAGAAAGAATTAAAAAACAAAAACACTCCTTTTCTAAAACTGTTCTGCTAGCAAACAAGAAGAAACAAACATTCCAATGTTTCACAGCTACATACATAATTGTGGTATTGTTAAAGCTTACTGGAATGGAGGTTCAAAAACTGGGAAGGAGCTTGTTCTAGGATTTAAATATACTTTCCAACCTGAGGGTCTTCATTATAATTAACCAACATTATATAATATAAGCTCATTTTCTCGATTTCTGTCCCCTGGAGATTGAAAAATGCCAATCTACCTCCAGAAGACAATTAGCCCAACTACAGATGGAGAGTTGAAACACCTCTTCCTTCACAACAGCCCTCCCTGGTAGATTACAATCAGATGTGTTATTCAACCTCTCTTCTTTAGGTCTTAATCTAATCTATAGCCTCCAATGCTCTCAGATAGAAATAGATGAGTTTAGGAGTAAATCTTGTCAACTAATGCTAAAAAGAATGGTTCTCATGGAAGTTGTAGGTTTAAAAATACTCAAAAATTGCTATGTAGGATTTGTCATTGCCTAGGATATTTAGTTAGTATTGTACTCTGCCTACAAACACCTGATCAGCAGACCCTGGCATAGTATTTGTGTTGCATCTGTGGGTACTTACTTCTAGCCACAGGCCAATCCCATAGCAGTTTACCCTCTTTCCCTACATAAGAAAAGGCAAACCAATTGAGCCGCCTTTACATGCCTACAGATTTCAGTCACATGGTTATAGATTTGTTACTAGTGAATTAATTCAATTAGGTCATGGCTACTACCTCACAGTTCACAAATTAGACCCACCTTAACTCTCAGTACAGAACTATTTAATTTTGCTAAGTAGACAGCAATATAATATTCTAATTATGTCAACTATTATTTATAGACTTAATTATATTTAATATATTTTTAATTCACCTCTGGATCCTCTAAATATTCTTACATCTTTCCCATCTTATGAAAAACAAAGGTAGGCACATGAGTACAACAATCACTGTACCCTTTTATGTAACGGTCACATATGAAACAGGGTATTTTGTGGTTGAGTTTCTGTATCAGTGCTATTTCTGTTAAACCATGTTAGCATAGTACAGTATTTACTTGATGTGGTTCACTCATGTTACCTTCCTTTTATTATAAAAGGGTCCAACAATCATAAATCCTTTCTGGGAAGGAAGAGAGAGATATTTATTTTAATAATGATATTGCTAAAAGTAAATTCCCCCTTGTTTTATTTTTCATCTGCATGCATCACTGGTCAAAGTCTAATTCAAGACAAGGGAAGGACTCAGGACAATGCAGATGAATATGCCTAATTTGTTGAACTCATGATTCATAACAAGAGGGAAATATGAATACATTAACAAAAATATGAGGATGGAATGCTTTCAAGTGGAGAGAGGCTTCAGTGACTACTCTAAGTTCATAACCTATTTTGATATCAACGTGCCTAGGTTTTATGAAAGCATAAGCTGAGTTTGTGAAGACAGTGAGATGAGTAATGAAAACTATTCTCTGCTTCTATTGGAAATGTCTATTCAATTTTTTTCTGCACCTCTCTTTGAATTATCTTCCTTGTTTGTATTCAGTAAGATGACACCTAATATGGAGAAAGAAAAAAATTCTTGCTGACTTTGAGTATTCTTTTATAAAGTGACACTTCTTCCAGACAGACATGTAAGTGTTGAAACTCAGAAGAAATGCCCAGAACAGTAACCCTCCCAGAGGAGAAAACATAGCAGAGTTTCCTGGTTGTTTCATCAGTGGCTCGCAAATGGCCCCTTGTGGACAGTTACACAGGCAGTGAGTTAAACAGGAAAAGGCAATTGGATCTTGTATACCAAATTTGGAATAATTAATTCTAATAGTCTGAAATAGCAAAACAATGATTTAAAGGGTTTCTACATCTTTTAAAAGGTTCACACCCCAGATTTACTTTTAATGGAGTATGACTCTGCCATTAAAATTATAAACTTGAGTCATTTGTAGGAAAATGGATGCACTTTGAGACCATAATTTTATTTTATTTTATTTTATTTATTTTATTTTTTGGTACCGGGAATTGAACTCAGGACCTTGCACTTGCCAGGCAGGTGCTTGTGCCGCTGAGCTATATCCCCGGTGAGACCATAATTTTAAGTGAAGTAACTCAGACACATGACTTAAATATTACATGGTTTCTCTCATATGGAAAACTCAATATGTATGTGTGTGTGTGTGTGTGTGTATGTGTGAAGTCCAAAATAAAAGAAAGAGCAAGAAAGAAAAAGATATTGTAATCCAGTGCAGACAACGTATCTAAAAGTGTACCTTGACTTAGTACAATTGTCTTACATGTTTTATAACTTCTTTAGCCTATTAGTCTGGTTTTCAATCTGTATATATGATAATTAACTTTATAAGGTCTTACAAGGTAAATAAATGAATCTTATGCTAGAAAAATAAAAGGGGAATGGAGGGAGGGGGGAATATGAAGGGAATTAAAATGTGTTATGTACATGTACCAATTCCCCACAGTGAATGTAATCATTATGTACTGCAAACATGTATTAATAAAAGTAAAAAAAATGAAGCAGGTATAAAAGCAGCAAAATTAATGTAAACAATATAAAATGGAATTATAAGCAAGCACAGCAAGATACACTAAATTGTAATAAAGAGACCTGCTACTAACAAAACCCCACTTTGTTCCCAAACAACTAGAAAGTTGTTCAAGAATAGCTCATCTTTGGGAAACTATTAACCACATAATATTGCCAAGGTCAGTGAGGACCCGACAATAGAATGGCTTTTTGAGTAGTTGTCGGTTGGCAAGGTAAATATGAATAACTTCCTCATACCTTTCTTGGTTTTCAAAGCTACATACACGTGTGTTTGTTGTACTTCCTGGATACCTAGGAATATCTCTCTCCCAGCTAGAATTAATTTATGGTGGGGTCACAAACTTTAAGAAGACTACTTTTTCTGGCCCTGCCTTTGATATGTGGGCATTCTGAAATTTGGGGCATGGGGCTGTTTGGTCTATACAGATACTGCGCTGACTTTGGATGGCCACAGAAAGATACACAAATCCTGCTCGTTAAGTTTTTCTGCCTTAATGTACTTCACATGGACATCATGTTGCCACTGCCCTATGAAGCCTCTCTCAAAGAGTAGAGGAGGGGAAAGCCACCTCACAATTGTGGACACAGGCACTCTGTAAGTGCTGAGAATATATGCCTTTGTGGTTGACTTCGGTAAAAACTAATTTGTTCTCAGAAGCAGGCATTGAGCTCACATTCAACAAGAGTCCCTCAGGGCATTGCAAAGGTAAGAGTCAGCGTAGCAGCCCTCTCTTAGGAACCTGCAGGGGTGCTCTTTGCCTGGTCTGAAAATCTGCGATTCCTACACTGATAAGGTTCTCTCACCCGCTTGGAGCACTGAACACTTCTTCTTCTGGAGTCTGTAATTTTTGTGATTGTGGTGGACAGAAGATGGTCTCAACTGAGCTTCCCTTGGCAAAAATACTGCCCCAGTGTTGATGCATTTCACTGCTAGAGAAAGGAGCAGGCTCTGTGGGACCTCTCAGAGTGGGAGGGAAAAAATCCTAAGGAAGCATGTGCAAGGATTCCTCCTGACTCTACCTGATGTGCTTTTTCTTTCCTTGTTACTCATAAGTATAGCCTGGAACCCAACCACCTCTGAGTCCCAGGGTCATCCTAATAGATACCAAATGTAGAGTGGTGGTAGGATCCTTGAAAAAGATGCCAGAGATGTCAGTAAGATTATAAAAAACTTTACGTAATTGTGACAATTTTATTAGATATATGTGATTTCAATTTTTCCATGACAAAATTCCAGTTTACTTAATTCCTTTAATCAAAACAGTGAAATATATAATACTTACAGATATACTGGAAGAATAAAATCTTTTAACAACCCCAATAGCCTTATCAAATTTTACCCTAAGGAGATAAAACAATATGGAAAAACACTGCACCTCAAATTCTGAAAAAAAAAATTTTTTTTGTGGGTACCGGGGGTCGACCTCAGGACCTCGCGCACCAGCAGGCGCCCGTGCCACTGAGCGATATCACCGGCCCTTTTCTCGTATGTGGGTTCCAGGAGTCAAACTCGGGCCCTCGCGCTTGCCGGGCAGGCGCTTATGCTGCTGAGCCATCTCACAGGCCCTGAAATTTTTGTAGAAATGTTCAATTTATAATCTGTGCTATATACTTTCACTGAATCGAGGTTAAAATTTATTACTTACACATTTTATGGTTTAGTTTTTTGAGACAGGTTCTTACTGTATAGTCCAGGCTGGCTTTGAACTCACTAGGTAGCCCAGACTGACCTTGAACTTGTGATCCTACTGCCTCGGCCTCCCAATTGCTGGGATTACATGTGTGTACCACCATATCTGGCTTGTTTTTTTAAGCAAACATTTTCTTGAATAGCATTGACTTTGAACATCTTGAAAATGTGACATTATATGTTCTATATACTTTCATATCCTTGCTAAATACCATTATATGAAACCCTCCTTTTTTGTTTAAAAAAAAACCATTTTGATCTTAAACATCCATTTGATTGTTTTATTTAACCCACATATGTTCAAGAATGTTATCATACTTTAAAGTGTTAAGGTACAGATTTAAGAACTGCTAGACATGTATTATTCTACTTTATTTCTAGTGATACTGCAAAATAAAGTCATAAAAATTCACACATCATTTGTAGAGACATTATTAACACATGTAAAGATGTGTGATTCTGGAATCTACAGAGGTCAAAAAGGCTATATATTTGAAAACTTTTTTGAATTTTGAGAGTAAAAATATGACTGCAATGGCAGTATGGAACAGTAAGAAGTAATAGTCAATGCAAGTCTGTTATAAATCAGACATTAAATTTTCCTTATGTGAGTCCATTTTTATGGTCATCACAAAAGAATGAAAAAATTATTGTATTTTTTACTTATGACAGTTGCCCTAAAAGAAGTGAACTGCCATTATAAAATGACAGTCATAAATAAAAAAAAGGTCTCTTTTTAAGGAAGACAACTAAAAACCAATGTGAAGAAATGAGCTTTTTCCAAGTTAAAAAACAGCCAACAATTTGAGCTCTTTTACAGCAGATTGAGGATAGGTACAAAAGTAGAGTTAAGGGCTGGGGTGTAGCTCAGTGGTAAAGCACTTGCCTAGGATGCACAAGGCCCTGGTTCCATCCTCAGCACTTGTCAATGAATCAATCAATAAATAAGCATAAGTGCAGGGAGCCTACCGATGGTGCAGTGCTCTCCGTTCCATCCTTGGCTGCACTCGCACTTCCCATCCTTGCAGGTCCCGTGCTCCGCACAGCGAGGGTGGCAAGCTCTCTGATTACATGCTGGGCCCGTCCAGCCTTCCTCACAGCGACAAGTGCCTCCCATGCAGACACCATGTGAGCCACAGTCCACGGAACATATTTCTACATGGGACAAGGAGGAAGCAGAGCAGGAGAGAACAGTGGGGACCGGTGAGAAGGGGAATTAGGACGGCTACATATTAAACTCACGCTTGTTAAGGTAAAGAACAGAATCATTGAAAAATAAATCAGAAGTGCTTGCATACAAAGAAAACTTCAGCATTGGCTAGTAGGAATTACGAATTATAACATTTTACTTCCTTACCCATTACTTAATTTTATATGTGGCTGTAATGGTGCATAAAATACGACAGTTTTATTAGAAATAATTTCTTACTTTATACATAAAGATATTTTATACATAAAATATCTATAGGGTGGTCATACTTATATATAAATATTCTGGAAAGTATCATTTGGCAGCCAAGAAAACACACACACACACCACATTAATGAAATAGTTCAGTAGCTAAGCATCTCAGGTCTCATAAGTCTTGGGTTTCACACATTTATCAAGAATTGAAAAGGGATTATTTCCAATGTCATCGTTCAATTTTAAACATTAAAAGAACATTCATTAAGAATGGTTTGTGCTTATATTGTTTGATCAATTTTGCATGCCTCTATCTTGTAATTTGAGCAACTACTTTGAAGATAACAATATGCTATATATTAACCATCGTTAATTTCCTATTATCTTGTTTTGAAAATCTATATCATTGTTTTATTTTCTCTTTAAAATAATAAAAAAAATTCACATAGAAAGTACATTAGCTTGCTTCAGACATGCAGAAATGCTGATTAAATAAAGGAAATTGTTATTTCTCCTATTTAGTCAATTGTACTGTTGACAGATACAAATTGTTTAGCTCACATAGCAGAAAACCAGTTTAATAATACAAATAATTACTGACTGTCATTTGTTCAACAACCGGAATTACTGGAAGTGACCAAATAACTGCAAAAACTGTTGATACCAGGTTAAGTCTTTAAAAAAAGACATTTGAAAAATATTTTTTTTTCTTAAAGCTTTCTTAGAAGCTTTAACTAGATCTAGTTAAGAGAGAGGGAGAAAGGGAGGGAAAGGGAACATTGAAAGATATTTTTTGTTCTTCATATATAAAGTTAACTATAAGTTAACTCTACTTTTTGTTCTAAGACTATATGACTATCCTTTAGTTTTGGTTTTCTTTCAAAAATAAAAATGTCTTACAATAACGACTTTGAAATAGTTTCTAACAAACAGAAAATAGACTACAGCCCTTTTTCTCTAAATTAAAAAATAGTAACTGTTTATGTAGCCACACATGCTTCTATTTTCTCCATTTGTTCCCCAAATTACATTTCTTGGGCACTGTAATTTTCTATTTCACAGGATTAACTTTAAACACTGTATCAAGCATTATGAAAGTTGTAACATTTTTTATAAACAAGTGAACAACACCCAGGACTATTAATTGGGAGCGCGTACTATGTGAGGTTTTTTTCCTTTTCTTTCCTTTTTTTATTTTTTGTTCTGTGGCACATATTCTATCTCTTTTGAATTAAATTTTTGATTAAGAAATCTAAGATGGTTTGATTAACTTCAGAGCAACATAACATCAACTCAGCTCCAGAAGAGAGACGTTTCTTTCTGAGGCACCCTTTTTATTCAATCTAATCAATTTTTCATTAGGGTGAAGGTGTTTATCAGTGTTTAGCACACTAGCTTTGAGCAAGGTGCGTCAATCTTTGTAATGAACTTATTAATTAGAGTTAATTTAATTGAAGTGGAATTGAAGGGCTAATTAATGGACAAACTGCTGATGAAGATAGAGGAAAGCTCTGTTGCTTTCAAACCTTAAACTTTCTGATAGAAATAATTCATTTCTTCTCTTTGGGCTGATTAACCAAATGTTTCTTCAGGTGTAAAATTTACTCTTTTATTGAATTTAGATATCTGAAGGTTATTGCCACAACAATAAAAGTGGTAGCTAGTAAAGTGTTTTCCTTTAGGATTCATTTAGTTAGAACATTAGAATTATACTGCTAGTAAACTTTAAGCCACACTTGTAAATTAACAACATTTTTATAAGCTTTTAAGGAGAACTGTGCAACAGCCAGATAAATTGGAGGCACATGAGGTCAGGTATTTTAAAAAAGTGAATGTAACCATATTTAAGATTTTTACTATTAACTCTACATAAGCTTTCTTTTTGCAATTAATATGCTTCTGCAGGCTTAAACCACTGGTGGGTTGTGTATGCATAACTGACCCTTTAGGGGCTTGTATCCCTGGTGGTATAAATGGATCTAATCACTTTTACTGGTCTTTTTACTAATAAAATTAATAAAAAGCTGCCCAATGGGACAGTCATGCATGTACCACTGGTGGTTCAAGCTGTTCAGCAGCGAAACACAAGAATTATGGCCCCATATGAACGTACTAATAGCAAAGTTCAATAAAGAATTTTTCTGTACTTAATTGCTTTCTTCAAAAGAAAAATACTATATTCGTTATTCAGTCCTATGTAGTGAAAGTTTTAATATATTCCAAGTTCCTTTCTTTGCAATGAGGATATAAAGATGAATAGAACAAAGCTCCGCACTTATTATTACTAAACAAGTAAACTTTGGTATACAGGCAAAACAGATTTTTAACTAATATAATAATTATATCAGCATGAATAAAATTAAAATCTAAATATGTAATTTTGTGTGATTTTGATAATCAATTTAATCTTTTAATTAACATATATATACATACATTTGCTATTTGTAGCAAGATAAAGAAGGCTGAATTATCTTTGGAGCTATTTAGTATCAATTATAAGTTATCCTTTAATAAAATAATACAAGTAGTATACCACAATGACTTTATATGAATCAAAAAGGGCTATTATGCTTGTTCCTTTCTTACTTGGATAACTGTGGTAAGTAAACCAGAATAACAATATTTCAAGTAAGTTTTACTGTACTTTATAGCTAATATTATACCTATTTTACTGACGGAGGCATAAAAGACCACTACACAAGTAATTATTTCTATAAAATTTAATTGGGTATTTTTTGTGGAATGCATTTTTAGTACAGGAACTGGAAATGTAAATAAAATCAGAAATAACTAAATGCCTATTTTGTGCTGCCCCCCCATATATACTTCTTTTTTTTTTCTGAGATGGGGTTCTTGCTATGTTGTCCAGGCTGGACTTGTGAACTCCTGATCATCTAATCTCAGCCTCCTGAGTTGCTTAGATTACAGATGTGAAACACTACATCCAGCCTACAAAATATATGTCAAAAAACAAACAAACAAACAAAAAAACTGGACAAAACAAGTTCATGTGTTACTTGAAATGAGGTCATGAACCCATGCTTGATAAATATTGATTGGCAAGGATTTCCCACAACACTTTAGTGGGATGTTCAGTTCCTTCTATAATCCAGAATCCAATTTATGTTTTTATTCTTATTTATCCTATACATGTTATTTGCTCTAGCAGTCATGAAGTTTCTAACAAAGTTTCTGGTTTTCTAAGCTATCAGAATCAACGAATATACTTATAAATCAGTAATAAATATACTATAAAACTTGTTAGCTTCCAGAGGAGTATGGCCAAAAGATGAGGGAGGAAAAATAAAGCAGGAAGAAGGGGAAGGAGAGAAGAAGAAAGCTTGTCTCAGTATATTTACTTACAGGCTGAACAGAAACTATTCACCAATATTACAAATTAGCCTACGGAAAATATCCTTTACCTTGGGTTTCCAGGATTCAATTTAAATTGAAGTTGCCAAATCTATCATGCTGATATTGAGTCATGGGGTAGCAGAGATATCACTCAAGTGTCTCAAAATGCCAGAAAAGCACAATTTGTAGAAATGACTAGTCCCTTCTCCCCACAAAAAGCATGTGAATGAGATGGCAATATTTTATTTTGTTTTACCATTAAATGATATTAATACCTGAAATAATTTGCATGGCTTGAATTTCACATTTGTGGAACTGTAACCAATTAATATTTTTATGTGGAAGTTCCTCTGAGTTAGTGAAGAATTAAATAAGACAAACTACTACTAGTCTTTAAAATACTACCCCTATTTACTGCTGTTACTATCACCACTACTTCTATTAATGGTGATACTTCTATTAATGGTTACTTCTATAACTTAACACTTATTAAGTACCTATTGTGTATAAGGCACAATTCTAAATGATTTTCACATATTAACTCATTTAATCTTTACCACAATTGTATAAAGTAGTATATTATTAACTCCATTTTACAGATAAAGACTCAAGTAGAGAGAAGTTAAATATGTTGCCTGATATTCAGCTAGAGGATGGTGAGTCTAACAGCTGACCCCAGGCAGTTGACGTTCACATTCTTTACCACTTTAGAGAAAAGCGCCATCAGTGTGGGCAGGATGAGCCTGAGATTTATGCACAACGCTTTTGTCTGCTCAACACCGCTAGTAAAATCTGTCCTTTTTCTTCCTCTTCTCTTCCTTTTCTCTCATCTTCCCTTTTTCTTCTCCAGTTCTTCTATTCCCTCTTCTTCCCCTTCTTTTCTCTTCTTTTTTATACTATTTATTTTTGCTTAGTTTGCGTATCCATATAGAACTCCTCATCTTTATGTCTCACTTCCCAGTGCTTCTTCAATCAGCACCGCTTTTCCTAGTTTTCTTGCCCCATTCACAGACATAAATGGCAAGCACAGTTTTCCTTCAGACTTACAACTCTTCCCATCAACTTCTCTATTTTATGTTTTCAGCAAGTCTTACATATTTTTCCTTTAAAATGTGTTCATATTTATCTTTTTCATTTTTACTGACTTGAAACTCATTCATGCTCTCACAGTCTCACACTTCTAGAAAGTCCTCTCATTTGTCTTCTAGCATTCAAAGTCTCACTATTACTGCTCTCTGACATAGTCTGCAGACACTCCTCCTAAAATGCTGCTCTCATCATACTCACGAACACGCTGTCATTAGTCAATTCTTCATTGTCTAAACTGCATCCCCCAGAATGGGGCCCAACCTGATTTTTACCTCCAAATGTTCTTTTCTTCCCTACCGTTCTATGTACATAATATTACTCTAAGTTGTACCATTGCTAATAGTAGTAACAGTAGCAACTATATTTAGTAATGGTACTAGAAACTATAATTAGAAATTATTATTAAAGTATTTTATATTTACTTATTCATTATACTAAGTACTCTGTATATGTTAATACGAGTAATTCCCACAGCCTCTCTAAAGAATGTCCTGTGATTACACAGTGAGTAAACTAAGCTGTATTACAGTCATTTGCCAAAGGTTGCTCGCCCCTGTAGGAACACATCTGCGTAGGAACCCATGTACCTGACTTCACAGTTCCTGCTCTCAAGTACTTTCTAATACTGTTCCCCTAGTCAAAACAGATCTCTCCCAGTAAGCCCCAGATGGCCATGTTTACATGAAGGCAAGAAATGTTAACAAAAGCCTCCTTGAAAAAGTTCGGCATTCATCAAGTTAGCATCACTCCTCTGAATGTTCAGCGAATCTGGCATATTATTCTATATAACACTAAATATAACAGTATTGGTTTCTAACTATTTCACACATGTTAAACATAATCTCCAAAATTAAACTGATCTCTAGGCTAGAGTAGCATCTTCTCAAACTGTGTAACTAACACGTGAGAATACCATGGAATCAGTTCATGAGTTGTAACCAGCATTTGAAAATAAAGACACTTTTATACTGCGTATGTCTTTACTGTGATCATGCTTAGCCTTATGTTGTCAAGTAATATTTTTTGAGTCTTCTCTGTATAAATCCTCAAGCTTTACACAGGCCTACAGGGAGGCTAGTTTCAATAAGTAGCTCTGTAAAGTTGGAGTGAAGAAGACGGGGCATATTATGAAATGAAAGATTCTTCATCCCAATAATACTGAAGCGGAAATTTTAGTACCAAATTGGCTAAGCCTATTTCCTTCCTCCTCATTAAGACAACTACATTTCATTACATTTAACACTATATCTACAAATAATCACTGTGTTACAATCTGTATAAAGTTAAGTAAGTGTGCTTTAAAAGCTAAGATGCCATAATCTTTAGATAAATATCACAGTAAGTATTTTATTGTGCCGAACGTATCGATCTCACCGCTGGAGCAGTCCGGGCCGGTCCAGTTAGGGTCGCAGGCGCAGGCGCCACTTTCTTGGAGGTACGTGCCATGACCAGAGCACTGGTCGGGACACATGGTCTTCAGGATTTCACAGTTGCTACCACCCCATCCCGGGTCACAGTGACATTCGCCGTGGATGCACACCCCGTGGTGAGAACACCCAGGGTCCAGACAGTCGGCTGGGGCCAAGAAGGAGAGCGATTTCAGCAAACCGGCAGACATCACAGTGCACCAGAATAAAGAACTAAGTCCTAATCTAATTTATATGTACTTTTTTTTTTTAACCTGGGTACCGGGAGTCAACCTGAGGACCTCGCGCTTGCCAGCAAGCGCTTGTGCCGCTGAGCAACATCGCCGGCCCTTTTTTTTCCTTTATGTGGGTATCAGGAATTGAACTCAGGACCTCGTGCTTGCCAAGCAGGTGCTTATGCCGCTGAGCTGTCTCACCGGCCCTATGTCCATTTTTTTTTTTTTTTTTTTTTTGTGTGTGTGGGTACCGGGGGGTCAACCTCAGGACCTCGCGCGCCAGCAGGCACCCGTGCCGCTGAGCGATATCACCGGCCCCTTTTTCGTATGTGGGATCCAAGAGTCGAACTCGGGCCCTCACGCTTGCTGGGCAGGCACTTAAGCCGCTGAGCCATCTCACTGGCCCCCTATGTCCATTTTTGATAATAAAATATCTACCACTTTCAAGGACTTGTTTCTGAAAAATGCCAAGAGTTCTAATACAATAAAACATTAAGAACTAGCCCACTACCATTTAGGTAACTAAGATTCTTGGAAGGATTTGTAATTTTCAAGAATTACACAAATATTCTCTTGGGATTTCAGACTGCTGTTGTCTGTTCTGCCAAATCAGAATAATAAGTATTGCCATTTCTAGAACGAAATCTGTATCAGTTGACCTAATCCATGACCACCGAGCACTGACAGCTACATGGGATCTTCAAATTGTTTGAGAAATAAATGAGTTGCATACTCTCTATCCTTCTTAATTCACTTTAATGTGCTTTAGATGATGAGATTTAATTTAGCAATTTGACTCAATAAAACTTTACACTTGTAGGGTCAATAGCCTCCAAATTTAATTCCAGAGACTTAATTGCATTACTTTGTGAGTGCAGATCAATAAAATCAATTTGATTGAAGAATGGAAATGGTACTTTTTTGCTTTTTGAAAAAACAATTTAACTGCGCTTTACAGTATAGTATCTAGACTCTCATCATTACACATAGTTATGGAACCAATCTGTGACATGCTTATTCTCATTAGCCTATCATGTTCAATTACTGTTTCTTTCTAGAGATGTCAAAATGCTAGATTCAGAAGCTGGCATCAATGTGAAAAACTGTAAAAAGAAAAAATAGCCAACAGGCTACTGTTGGTTTCAAAGCACAAATGTTTGCTTAGTTTCTGAGTAAAAAAAGAGAATTATTCATGCTACTGAAAAAGACCGAAAAGGCTATTGATATTTGGTCTTTTTATTAGTTAAAATGTTTTAAAATGCCTTCATAAGTATGGAAATCAAAATTACTTTCATAAGGAAGCATATGAAAAGAGAGATTCATCTGCCAAACTAAAGATCACCGATATAATCTGTTTCTTTATGAAGATAACAATAGACTTCTGTAAATATTAACTTGTTTACCTTCTTCACAATTCTCTCCTTTGTATCCTGAGTTGCAAGCACAGGAGCCCATGATACAAATCCCACGACCCCCACACTGTGGGTCAATACACTGTGTAGTCGGCACATCACACTCAGTGCCCTTCCAGCCGCTGAAACAGAGGCAGCGGCCCTTGGAGTACTGCCCATTGCCACTACATAGCACTGGACAGGCTGCTGTGAAATAAAACACGACAGAGGAATTAACAGCCACATTTTCCACCAAGGTTCCAAAAAGAAAGACACATTGGTAGAACAAGTAATATGCCGAGCTTTCCCCTTTTCTTTCCTGTCTTGGTAGTTTTCTGAATTACGTGTGTTTCTACAGCTTATTTATATCGGCTTAAGAGAAGAATCTACTTGCATACCTCTTGAACAGTCCGGACCCAGAAATCCTGGAAAACAATGGCAAGTTCCAGAAACACACTCTCCATTTCCATGGCAATTTCGAGGGCATTCCACCACAGACTCTGCAGGAAAGATAACAAACACTTGTTGGACAGCCTGCCTCTTGCAATAGATAATCTGTCACTTTGATCATTTTAGCTAGTGTTGAAGGAAATATGACGGCTTGCTCCAGAACAAAAAAATTGATTCATTTATACTATGTTATTCAAATTGGAAAGGAAAATAGTCCCCCCTTCAAATGCAGATTTTTGAAATGTTTTCATGATAGACTCTCCTCCCTCCAAATTAATTTCCAATAGTATTTTCTTTCTGGGCTTCAAGGTTTGCCACGTATTCACAAATCAACAATTTAAACATATCTCTCCTATTTTACCTGGGCTTTAACACCCGGGGAATCACTCAAAATTGGTAAGAATAATTTAGTTTCTATTCAACACAGTGTTTAGGCTGTAGCCTGGAAAAGATGCTTTGAAGAGTTTCTTACCTATAACAATGGTGTTAAAAGACACTTGCTCTGTATTCTTCCCATCGTTATAAAAAGCCAGATGCCAAATCCCAGAATCTAAGTACTGGATGAAGCCCGCTTCGTGGAGACTGATGGATCTCGCCTGCCGACTGGCTCTTTCAGCCTCCACCAGGTTCCGCTGCTCTCTTGCAATCAACCTGCTGCCATCCAGGAGTTCCACAAAGTCGTACTGGGGACAAGGACAAGGAAAACTGTGTTAGTAGTCAGAAATATGATTGTGTGGCTGTCCCTCTCTGTTCTTTTACCCTTCAAGCTTCTCTCTTTTGCTAATATATGTTAGAAAAAAGTTCCTGACTGACAGGTACACATGTAGAAGTCTTTCACATGTAGCATTCACAGGGATGATGAAAACTACGTAGTGCACACCACTGTTGTATTTACACAGATCATTTTTTCCTTATTGGGTAATATGTTTTCCACATTTATTAAATTTTCCCGATTAAGAAAAAATTTCATGAGCTTAGGTAATTTGGGATATAGAGGTAAAATCTATGTGAGTTTATATTCCAAACCCATATTTTATTTAAACCATTAGATAACCCCCCCCCTTTTTCTGGTGTTGGAGATGGAACCCAGGGCCTTACATATGCTATGGAGGCTCTCTACTACTGAGCTAAATCCCATCAATTTTCAAAATTTTATTATTTACACAGGACAGTGGTGGTGAACCTATGGCACGTGTGCCACAGCCAGCTGTTTGTTATCACTGAAAGCTCTAAAAAGGTTCGCCATCACTGACACAGGGTCTTGCTGAATTACCCAGGCTGAGCTCAAACATGTGATCCTCCTGCCTCAGCCTATGGAGTAGTTGGGATTACAGGCATGGGTCACCATGGGTAGCTAGACCTTTAGACAATCTCTTAAGTTCTTTCCCTTCCATTTTAATAATTATGTAGTAGCAACTATTTTTGGATACTTACTCTGTAGTGGGATTATTTTTAAGCCCCACAGGAACCCTTTTGGGAAGGCATTATTAGTTGTACTTTAAGGATAAAGGATGACCCTTGAGGAGCCTCAGCAGAGTCATATACCCTGAAGGAGTGGAGTTGGCATGTAAACACAGGTGCACTTTGCTCCAAAGCTTGGGTTGTTTCCACCACAACACTGCACCTCTCTTCTGTCACCCTGACATCACCACCCCAAGCAGCATGGAGAAACCCAGAGTTTTTTTTACTTAGACATGATCAGATTAAAAACATAATAAGCTGCCTTTCCATCTTTGATCAAAAGTCTAAAAAAATTCAACAGTGGAGAAGACTGAAGGGCTGGCAATAAAAGTTCACATGCCTTGTGATAACTTCACATGAGGTAAGTCATCATTAAACCTACCTTTTGTTTTAGTAAGATTATCATAAACACTAGTGGTTACAAGAATTGAACTAGAGAATTTAAACTATGGAATATGATTGGTAACAAAGTAAAATTTTGTAAGCAGAGATAATACAGAGAATTCAGAAGACATTAAAAAAACTTTTTAGATAATAGTTTTTTTTTTTTTGTATCGGGAATCGAACTCAGGACTTTGTGCTTGCCAGGCAGGTGCTTGTGCAGCTGAGCTATATCCTCGGCCCAATAGTTTCTTAAAAGTAGAGCAATTCAGTTTTTATAGACAGTTACCAAGTTTCATGTTATTCCTGAGACATGTTGATGGTGAAAAAACACTATGGTACTACAGTAAGTCCCTGCCCTACGAATGTTCGCATTGTGAACTTTCACGGGTGTGCTGTATAAGATTCCCTTTGTCGGATTACTGACAAATCTGACTTACGAACATTCTCCTGGAACAGAACTCATAAATCAGGCACTATACATATATATATATATATATATATATATATATATATATATATACTGCATATGTATATAAAATATAAAACATATATACAATATATAAATCATCATTAGAAATATGTGTAAAAAGGGAATAACTAGGTTAGCACTCAAATTTTTCTTCATTTAGTTCTTTTAAGGAGGAAAATAATGACATGTGGCTACTTAGCCTATAAAAATGTCATTGGAATTTTATTCTATAATTATCAGATGAAAATCAATTAAGCAGTTGTGAAAGGTCTATCTATTTCAAATAAGGCACTTATCCTCATTGGATTTAAATATTTATGTTTTCCGGAAAGCAATAGAAAAAAATGGCATATTGCATATACTTTTCTCCTCTAACATTAACACATTCGCGCTGGCTTGAACCACCAGTGGAACATGCATGACTATCCCACTGAGCAGCCTGTACCACCTGATGGGACTGTCCCGTGCCACCTGATGGGACAGTCATGCATGTACCACTGGTGGTTCAGAGCTGCCTGGCAATGAGATATATGAATTATGGACCTGTCACAAATGTGTTAAACACAGTAACTGGAGAAGCAAAAGAGAGGAAATTTTGAGCTTTAGCTAGTCTTTCAAGTACATAATCACAATCATTACCATTATCACAGAACCATTTACAGCATGCGACAAACAATAAAATAAGGCTGGATGGTGAGCGTGGTAGCAATGGGAGGAGGTAGCTGATGGTTTTTGAGTATATCTACCTAACTAGACTCTTCTGTAGGGACATTTCACACAGGACTTTAAGAGGGCTATTGAAATACCTAAAGAAAATTCCCACTTTACACTAAAGTAATCAAATAATATGAAATGGAAATATTTAATAGCCTTTGTTGCTAGGGTATAAAATGATCATGTAAAGATAAACGAGGTTTGCTTTGTATGTCGTACCTATTCATAAACTGGAGACACGGATTTTGGGGGTCTAGGAAGGAGTATTAACATCTTACGGCATTTTTAGGATGTGATTCTTTGGGTTATCTCTTCAAGCTTATCACTTTGGGGGAGCTATCATAAGACAAAGCTTATCGTTGATATAACTTCATATAATTTGAATTATATTAGTATGACAGTTTCTTTAAAGGGTAATTTTCTTATGAGAGAATATTACCAAATATATATGCCTTAAAAATCCTTCTGATTTAAAGTTATTTTAAATTACAATGTATTAACAAAGCCATGCAAAATCAATAGAAAAAAAGTTTGCCCACTTTGTTGTATTTATTTTGATTTTCCAATAGACCTTGTAAAGTTGCAGAGAGACATTTTTTCAGGTATCTTGGAAGTTCACTTCTGAGAAGACTATACAGATGTTTAATTCAATTTTGCTATTTAAGTGATGAGAATTCAGAATTTATGAATGTTTCATTGTATCTTTAAATCATCTTTTTGGTGGTGGCACAGTCCTGCCACCGTCATTGGAATGTACAAAAGGAAGAGCTTTTGGAGATCATCTGATCCAACTCTCTAATTTTACAGACAGACACTGAGGTTCAGAAAAATCAAATTACTTGTGCAAGGCCAGAAAGTGGTAGGGGTGTGCTTAGAACTTAGACTTCTGCTTCCTATTCTGAAACAGCCTTCATTCAAATATACTACATGCCATAGCACACTCAACTGCTGGATCACTTCCTTAGGCTTCTAACTGTCCAGGAGAATGAATTGGGCTTCAGGGAGAAAAAAAGCCAATTGACTTCTTGGCAACACTCTAATAATGGACAGTTCTATAAAGGGTCACAAAGACTTTCAAAAAACTCAAGTGACTATTCTGAATGGCTGGCCAATTTTAATTATTTCAGGTTGATTTATTTAACATTCCCCAGAAACTAAGAATTGTTCAATTTGGGCTACTTTATAGCATATTTCATGTTTATACACTGAACTCAGAACAGTTGTTTGTTCTGCTGATCTTGAATAAACCTGAGAAAGGAACTCTAATAAGTGTAAAGTTTAAGAAAATGCATAACCAAAAAAATAAAAGAGGAGGGGCCGGGGGTACAGCCCTGCCTGGAAAGCACCTGCCTGGAAAGCACCAGCACCTGCCTGGAAAGCACAAGGTCCTGAGTTCGATTCCTGGTACCAAAAAAAAAGAGGATTCAACCTAGGAACCAATCTCACAAAGGATATAAAAGACCTCTACACTGAAAACTACAGTACTCTGAAAAAGGAGATTGAAGAGAATATCAGAAAATGGAAAGATATCCCTTGCTCCTGGATAGGAAGAACCAATATAGTGAAATGGCCATACTTCCAAAATTGTTATACAGATTTAATGAAATTCCGATCAAAATTCCAACAGCATATCTCACAGAATTAGAGGAAACAATCCTAAAATTCATTTGGAACCAGAAGAGACCTAGAATAGCAAAGGCAATTCTGGGCAACAAAGGCAAGGCAGGGGGCATCACAATCCCTGACTTGAAATTATACTACAAAGCTACTGTGATAAAAACAGTGTGGTACTGGCAAAAAAACAGACCCAAAGATCAACGGAACAGATTAGAAGATGCTGAAACAACTCCAGACATACTAAGCTACCTTATCTTTGACAAAGGTGCCAAACACACTCACTGGAAGAAAGATAGCCTCTTTAATAAATGATCATGGAAAAACTGGCTCTGCACATTCCAAAGATTAAAACTAGACCCGTATCTCTCACCATGCACTAAACTAAATTCAAAATGGATTGAAGATCTAAATATTAAAACAGAAACATTAAATCTGCTGGAAGGTAGGATAGGTAAAACCCTTGAAGACACTGGTGTAGGCAAAGACTTTATGAATAAAACCCCAATTGCACAGGAACTACCACAAAGAATCAACAACTGGGATCTCATCTTATTAAAAAGCTTTTGAAGAGCAAGAGAAACCACCAAGAGAGTGAAAAGACAACCCACAATGTGGGAAAAAATGTTTGCCAGCTATTCCTCAAAGGATTACTATCGAGAACATACAAAGAACTCAAAAAAATCAGACCTCCCAAATTTAAAGACCCAATCCAAAAATGGGCATCTGAGATGAATACACATTTCTCAGATGAAGAAATACAAATGGCAAATAACTATATGAAAAAATGTTCAACATCACTAGTCATCCGAGAGATGCAAATTAAAACAACATTAAGATTCCACCTCACCCCAGAAAGAATGGCTATTATCAAGAAATCAACTAATAACAAATGCTGGAGGGGCTGTGGGGAAAAAGGAACCCTTCTCCACTGTTGGTGGGAGTGTCGACTGGTGCAGCCACTGTGGAAATCAGTGTGGAGATTCCTCAAAAAACTAGCATTGGAGGTCCCATTTGACCCAGCTATTCCTCTTCTGGGTATCTTCCCAGAAGAATTAAAAACATCGTACCACAGCAATAAATGTGCACCCATGTTTATAGCAGCACAATTTGTAATAGCCAGATCTTGAAACAACCCAAATGCCCATCAACCGAGGAATGGATAAAAAAGACGTGGTCTTTTTATACAATGGAGTACTATTCAGCCATAAAGAAGGATAAACTGGAGACTTTTATAGGTAAATGGATGCAACTTGAGAAAATACTCATAAGTGAAATAAACCATATGCACATGTGTAAACATCGTATTGTCTCCCTAGTGTGAGAAACTGAAAGAGTAAATAAGATCCAAAATGTACAATAGATATGATAAAACAGGAAGAAACTGGTCAAAAGGAAAGAGAAACTGGGATGTGGGAATGGGGAAAAGAAAGAAGGGAAAAAATTATATAGATATATAAGATAGTTAAGATAGATACAGTACTAATTTTGCTTAGTTCATTGAAAAGAAAGGTTTGTGCTGATAATGTTTGGACAATTGAATGCTGGTATCTTGTACCCTGAGTAACTAATTTAAAGATAACAATACGTAATGTATTAACCATTGTTACCCTCCTATTATGTTGTTTTGAAATTTTGTTCTATTTTTTTTCTCTTTAAAATAAAATAAAATGAAATAAAATAAAAAGAGGATTCAGGATATATCATGTATAGGTAAAAATTCCCTATGAATGCGATCATTATGTATCTCTAAATTGTACCAATAAACTTAATAAGAAAAATAAATAAAAAAACAGAAATAAGAACCAAAAACAAAATGCATGTCCTACTTAAAACACATATATTGCAGTAGAAAAGTGGATATTGTGTGTGCTGTACCAAATAATACAATTATGAGAAAATATGAAACTATCTTTTTGTTTTCTAGAATTTATAAGTTGCATAACTATTGTGCTTAGCTTGGAAGTACATACCTTTAATTAGAGAAAAATGCTTTTATATGTAGTTTTGGTGGAAAAAATTTTTTTTCTTATTTCACTGGATTATTACTATATAAATGCAATATTTCTGCTATTAACTTAAGTTCTAGAGACCCACTTCCATTTAAGAAAAATCTGATTATTAGTCCTAGACGATATCTCCTATAACATGAATGGGAGTCAAATCTAAAAGTTAAAATTGGACACAAGCTCATTATAAGAAGTATTTGTTGTGGAAGATCCAAAGCATTTGCTTTAATAATAGGGATTAGAAAAATAAATCTACTACAGCATGATATTAAAAATTTCAGTCTTAAAATTTATAATATGTGTATGAATCCAAACTACAATGACATTAGAGAAGGTATGTTAAAAATTTTTCTTACTCATCTTTCTTTCAAGATGTGGACTTCTTTACTAGGTCTAATCAATTTTTCTTCATAATTTATGTCCTAGATTATATGAAAGGTATTTCTCTCAAAGTTACTTAATATAAAATATATGACAGTCTTCTAGTTCTTATTTTATAAATCAAAAATCAGCACGAAATTCCACAGGTAAATAAACTAATTATCAAATATAACTTTAAGTTCACCTAACTGCCAGTTTTAATTAACTACTACATTATTGAAATTCCTATACTTACTAACATAATAGATGTTTCTGGAAAAAGTCAGAATTATAGCAGACCTTTTAAATAATTTCTCTTAGACATTATAGAACCTATTCTGGGTTGGGATGGTGGGGACTGAACCCAGGGCCTCATGTACCGCTGAGTTACACTGTACCTGCTATGGGACTTTTTTTGAAACACGATTTCCAAGTTACATATTGTGATGCAGTATTAGATTATAAATGAAAAAGGCTGGGGTATTTTTGATAGTGGTTCTGTAGACATAACTGTTACTGTGAGGGTATTTTCACACAAGGGAATTAACTTTATGGTTTTTTTATTCTGTTGTTTTGAGAACCAATACTTGGTTTTCCATATAGGCTCTTTTGCCTATATATTTGGGTATTCATAATCTTGGAAGAGGAATAGTGGCTCAAATTGATAAAGTTCATACCATCATGTTTATGTTCCCATTTCTTCACTTGAGTACAAATGACATAAATTAAAAAGTATTTTCAACAAAATGAATACATATTTAAAGTGAATTACATTATGCATCTATTATATAAAAGGTATGAGATCATCTGAAATTATTACAGAATCTTGGAAAATCTGTGATATTTTACCCAGATGATGCTTAATGGTCACTAAGTTACACATTTTAGCAATTTTTAATCATTCTTTAATGATAAAACCAAGTCAAAAAGCAAATGTTGTTCTTCCAACTGTTGGTTAAAAAACCACAAAGCAAATGTAGGCTACATTTAAAATTCTTTCAACTATAAAAGATCCATTCCAAAGTGGTTAGTTAACCAAACAAATTAAGAAACAGAGTAACTTTAAAAAATACAAACTAATACTCTTCCTTTTATTGACAACAAAGTCTACTCTTACCTGAGTATGGGAAGGTGGTAAGCCTTTTCGGCCGTATACTCCGATCAGCGCGTCCTTCTGAAGAGAGATATTGAATTTAAGAAACTGTGGCTGATCAATAAAGAGCTGTGATCTCCAGAAGATCCCGGGAGGAATCTCTTGAATTGCTCTTCGGCCAATATCAAGTTCTCCAGAATCTATGGTGTTATTTTCTTGTGTAAATCCACCTAATTTTCCTGAATATGAGAGATCCATTGATAAAAAAACAAAAAATTACAACAGGGTTTCTTTTCCAAATGTTATTTCCACTAAATGCTCAGGTACTTCATCTTCTTCTGATAGACGAAATGCTCTCATACAATTTTCACTTTATAAGCTTTTTTGTTAGATATCGTTGTTTTACTAACTCTGATTTAACATATTCTTTAAGATATTTAAGTTAAAATCCTTCAACTTCCTCCAAGGTATGCCTATTCCTAAAACTGTTTTACACCTAAAGTCTCTTGATCATTTGAAACATAATTATCTTACAAATTATATGTCTTGTTATTTCTTGGGAAAGATTAAGTCTGGTACTTAACAGTTATTCTAACCATATCATAATGCTACAAAGTGTAAATTAAGGAAGAATGGATTATGGAGATTTCCAAACCAATCTTTAAGCAAACAACAGTAAAACCTATCAATGGTATTGATTTATGCAGTCCTCTCTAAACTAGATGCTAGGATGAATGAAAAATCAGATGTGGAGAGGAAAGGAGAAAAGAGTTATTTAATGGGGACACTGTGAAGTGAAAAGAAGGAAGAGCAAGTTTAAATTCTCAGTTTTTTAATGCAGGCTGTCACAACATTTTCTCTTCTTTTGACTCTCATTTCACACTCGCTTTCAGCCTTAGTGAGCACACTGCATCATCGTCCCATTGAACTTTACTCTGTAGGAATAAAAACCTCTCTGCTCCCCAAATCCCTGCCTTTTAGAGACTACCTCCCTTCCTGCATTGACCTGCTCCGAGAAAACAGACCCAAGATTCATTTTTGGCACGGTGCTTCCCTTTTATCTCTTGGCCATGGTTACTCCATGGAGGTTAGTAATGAGAGAGGCTTTATAATTTGCCATAGTGGGGCCGGTGAGATGACTCAGCGGCATAAGCGCCTGCCTTGCAAGCGCGAGGGCCCGAGTTCGACTCCCGGATCCCACATACGAAAAAGGGGCCGGTGATATCGCTCAGCGGCACGGGTGCCTGTTGGCGCACGAGGCCCTGAGGTCGACCCCCTGGTACCCACACACACAAAAAAAAATAATAATTTGCCATAGTGAAAATATAACTCCTCTGGTTCCTACGCAGAAAAGATCCATCTATCAAATTCAAACCTTTTAAAGTGATAACAAAGTTGACTTTACAATTTTGTCTTTACATTAAACTTAACATAACAAAAATGTGAACTCAAAATTTTGAGGTTTTAATCTCAAATCTGAGACTTGTAAATTATTTTATCCTTATTATAGAGGAGAGAATCTTCTGTGAAAAATTATTAATTTAACACTGAGTTCACTTTTATTGAATGTCTGCTAAGGCAGAGCACTGAGGTGATAACAAAAATATATAACCAAAGAGTAGTATCTTTGAGATTATTTAACTTAGATAGCTTTTGCCATTACTAGCTAACTAGATGGTTAGGGAAACAGCACCTCGAAACTGTTAAGTCAAATGAGGACCTAAAGCAGAGGGTCAGAGGAAGGTGACATCACTGTAGGCTGGATTTTGAAGGATAAGTACAACAAGGTTTCTGAGTTCAGGTAAGCATCTTGATTTGAAAAAAAAGTGTGGAAATGGACATGTGTTAGGGTGCTGGTGAGCAGAGAAATCCATCTGGGCAGAAGAGAAGTCAGACACTCTGGGTTTGAATGCTGGCTCTGTCACTCACTAAGTGAGAGATATAAAGGGAGACTTCATCTGTGACACAAAACCTCATCGGGAAAATAAGGATGGCAACGTGATCACTGGATTCCTAGAAGCAACGCCTGAGGTACAACACAGAAAGTGCTCACTGCAGCGCTGAGTCCTCAGTATTGAATGAATGAAAGACATTAGTGAGTTGTCATGGGACTGATGAGAAAAAGTTGGAAAGGGAAAATGTTATCAGTTTGTAGAGTGTCTGGACTACCAGATTAAAGGACATGGTATTTATACTTTAATATCTGTCATTTTTTTGTATTTTGAGGTTTTTATATTGTGCATTTTTGTTTTTTGTTTGCACTCTGTATTAAAGACCATTATTATACTCTTTTTAGTGAGGATGTATATATACTGGGATATTATGTTACTATGGACATTATAGTGTGTCTTAAGAATAGATATTTGAAGAATTATGGTTAAATGGTATTTTGATGGTACAAAAGCACTTGTTCTTGTGTTTGGTGTGGTGTATGTGTGATCAGGAGAAACAGAATTTAAGATTACTAAGAAACATGTCCCACAATCACAATCACAAATGAGTAAGGCAGATGACCAGTTTATGGCTGATAAAGAGTCTGGAGCAATTCACGATAAATTCACTCTTATAGATAAATATGAGATTTGAGGGAGAGTGCAGTTCTAGTAAATGTTAGGATTGCTTTTTACCTGGACTACTGCATCCTACAATGACACATGCACCATCAGCTGCAAAGGACAGCTATAGCTAAATGGAGACCCATTAAAGGTTCTGTGCAGGCTAAAGATGAAATGAAATCACTGTTTTAAGAACATTAAAGAGCAGTAGTATAGGAAGTCTGGAAATGAAAAAAGGAGTGAGAATAAAGTCTAATAACCCAGGTATAAGGCAGAAGAGGCTTGCATGAGAAAGTGTAATGAAAAACATTATTTACAATTCACTTCCTCTTTTCTTTCCCAATGCCCATAATCATGGCAGTTAACAGCCTTTCGATACCAGGCCTACTTCTTCAATCAATTTGGTAATATAAAATGCTATAAGGAATAAAATTTCAAAATCGAATTACAGTAATCATTGTGATTTTCACATACCAACCCTGAGACTATAAACTGCATAATTCATAGGATTTTTATTATTTATTTTATAAGAATACACATTAATTTTAGCAAAATTTGAATACACAGTTAAATAAAAACAGAAAAAAACTCATTATCCAAATAATATTTTGTATTTTACTTAAACAGATACCTTGCTTTATTCAGTGACATTTTTAAATATCTGAGACTAATTTCTACTTTTAATTTTAGGATGCTTCTGTACAGGGACCAACATTTGTCATAAATTAGCTTTCACTGAGAAGGTTAAAGGGGGATAATAAAAATGGGATTAACAAATTGTCAGGTAGTTTTACTTATATGTATTAAATGTCAAAACAAATCTATGAGACTGATGTTTTGAGAAGAAAAAATAAGGCTTAAAGAAGTAGATTATGTGCCCAAAGTAAACTATGGTGCCAAGATTCAAAGTGAGGGCTGCATAATTCCAAAATCATATGTTTTACATAATCACCAGCAGAATCTTTGCATTTTATTAAAACAAAAATATTTATTTAAATTACTAGGTTTTAAATCATTTGCCTATTTCTTCTTTATTTTTATTAGTATATGTTTGCCATACATAATGATCACATTCATCCTGGGGAATTTGTACCTGTATATAATATATCTTAATTCATTTTTTCCTCATTCCTCTACTCTCTCTTCAACTCTTCTTCCCCTCCCCATTTACGAAAGCTCTGTTTCCATTTTTCCCCTTCATGCCTATTTCTTATAAAGTCATTAAACCATACTAGGAAATCCACAGCATTTATAATTGCAGGAAATAACGTTATAACTAATTTAATTAAGAAAAATGACCACTTTTTATTTAAAAACATACCAAGTATACTATAGCATATCATTCTTTATTTATGTTGAAATTTTTAATAAATTCCTAATAAGTTTTTGTCTTTTGGTTGACAATTTTTAAAATACTGAAGACAGTAGTAGTTCACTTCCCCACTAAAAGTTTATTACATATATCCCATTTAAATATGGATATAGTTCATATTTGAATTCATTCATCCAGTTTACACACTACTAAGGCAATCAGCAAGTGCTATCTGTCATTACTATCTGAAACTTATGTAACTTAATTTATTGTCTGGTAGTGATCTTGTCTATTGCTGCTTTAAACTAATTTTAGCGGTTTTAACAGCATACTTGTATGCTCTGAGAGCTGGTAAAAATAAACTGGTGCTAATACCAGATTTTTTTTTCTTTCCAAAACATCATCTTTGCCCGAGAGCATTAGCTTTGGTCACAGTAATCAAGTTCTGATTTGAAGGGAGTATGGTTTCACTGCCTCAAAGTAGTTTAATGGCTAAGTACTTTTGTTTTGCTGCTTTCCTCATTTATTGATTTTGAGGGGTTAAAAAATCTTTCTCACTGAAATGTTATGAGAACCAATTGTTGGGTCGATAGGTATTTCTACTTATGCAATCAGTCACACAGCTAATTTAAAAAGTGCCTCAACCACCACCACCACCACCAAGACCACCAAGCATGATCGGATGTGCCTGAATGGGGCAGTAATAATTGTGATAATTTTTTTGGCATCCTATGATAAAAAAATAAGGCCTAACTGTATCATAAACTCATAGAGCTCAAGTGCCTGTGGAGATCATATAGTCCAGGAAACTTCAAACAAATATAGTCATAAACTAGGGTACTGTAAATTTGTGATATACATATTTGGTGCTCATCCCCTTTTCCTGGAATACAACTCTTGAAATCCTTGGAATCTTTTAGGTGACAATGTGATCTTGTATGCTATCGAGTTGACTGACGGCTAATTGCTCAGAAGTGGTGTCACGATGAAGGCTTGTGACTGGGAAGATCAAGGCAGGATTAGAGAGTTGGGACTTTTCCAATCTCCAGGGAGGGGAAAGGGGTTGAAGGATAAGTTGACAACCAATGGCCAATGATTGAATCAATCATGCCCATGTAATGAAGCCTCCACTAAAATTCAAGTTTAATGAGGTCAAGTTTAGAGAGTTTCAGATTGGTTCCTGGGGGGATAGCATAGCTCTTCTCCCAAACCTGACATATGCATCTGTTCATCTGTGTCCTCTGCAATTTCCTTTGCAAGGTAAACATACTTCCCCAAGCCCTGTGAGCCACTCTAGCAAGTTAATCCATCAAAGAAAAGGATTGTAGGAACCCCAGTGTGTGGCAAAGCTGGCCAGAAGCACAGGTAAAACAACCTGAGGCTTTTGACTGGCATATGAAGTGGGGAGGGGCCAGCTCTCAATCAGTGGGATCTGCCTGCATCTCCAGGTAGACCATGCCAGAAGTGACTTGGAAGAGAGGGATAACCAGCTGCTGTTATCTGCAGAACTGATTGCTGAAATCCTCACACCTTTTGGGGTCACAAAAGTCTTCTGTGTTGACTGTTGTGTTGTAAGAGCAGAAAAAATTGGCTTGTTTTTTTCTTAACAGGTAAATTTAGACTTTTCAATATGGGAAGAGTATATTGTTCCAGGTAATTAATTTCTAGAATCCCAACAACTTCCATGTGTATACTTTCTTTACAATAGAAAGGTATACTTCTTACACAACCAAAATCTTACATGATACGCTGTTTTGGAGCATAAAGCCTGCAGGGAACCAAAAAAAAAAAAAAAAAAAGGCCAAATTTAAAGTATTTTTGTTGCTGTTGGTGAAGCTTCTTTTATTCCAGGCACTGTAAATTCAAGGAAGGGCTTTGGTGTTTCTGTTTTTCATTAAGAGCAAAGTGTGAAGTTAAGAATGGGGTATTTAGAACTCTTGGCACACTTGAAACCAGATACACAAAGAAGGAGGAATAACACTTTTTGTCTGATAACCTGTGACTTTTTACCTGTCTCCACCATTGTCCAAGAATGCTTTTCACCTGCAGAGGGGCTTCAGGATTACAAAGAGAAAGTCAAAGAGGCAAGAAATACAGTACTAAACATGGCAATGACTTATTTCAATTGTTATGGCAAGGATTTGGTTTTTATCTGTCTACCTATTTATCTAGAGCAGTAATTCAAACTGAGATGGTTGTCACAAAATGCAAAATAATTTATTTGACCTGAAAAATTTGGCAGGTTATTTTTTTGATGAAAGTATATTTTATTTTAATGAGTATTGGCTCTGCAGTTCAATTATATAGTGGGTGTTTCCTGTAAATTAAATAGGCAAATGAAATAGATACATTTAAAGCATATAATGAGATGAAAGCATTCAAAAATATTATAGTAGTAAAGGTGAGTTAAAATGGACAACAGTTATTTTCCACCCCATTCTGAGTATATTTGATTAAACAAAATGCAATCAAGTAAAAGAATAACAGGTATAATTAGTAATATTTTGCTAAGTATTTTGCTAAGGTATAATTAGTGGTATTTTGTAAAGCCTCTTTTGTATACTACAAAGAAACAGAAGAGGATTGATTCTAAAACATGTGCAACAAATCTTCTTTCAAAGTATGCAGTTGCCAATTCTTTGCTTTCAATAGAACTGAAGGAGAAATGTAACAGAACTAGTGGCTTGTAGACTACTAAGCATAATTTTTGGAAGTAGATCAGAATGTGATTTTTGACATATGAATAAGAGGGATGTCAAAGAACTGAACAGCTTCATTCTAGAAAAAATCCTTCCATTTTTATCTACTTATTTTGTAGGAAGACTGCTCATGTTTGTATTTATAAAAAAGGACAACAGCAACAGAACAGAGAATTTTGTTTCGTTCTTCAAATGGTATTTATCTATGAACACAAAAACTATTTGAAAAAGTCCTCATTCAGAGAGGCATTTCCAATACATTTTCACTTTTTCTATTTCATAATTATCAAAATGTTTAACATATTTATATAATAACTAGGTCATAGTCAGTCTAGAGTATACGACTACCAACTGTAAGCATAATCATTATAAAAAAAACTAGGATTTTAACAACACTATTATTAACAACACTATTATTAAAATTTCTCAGGAAATTTTAATAATTCAATTTAAATTTTCACAGATATTTTCTTTACGGGGATACAGGAACAAGACGATTTGAAAATCACTCACATGAAATATGAATCTCACATCTAAGTACCTGCCAACCTATATTTGCTTCAAATTATTACAATACTTAGATTTATTTTGAACAAAAGTCTTAGAATGTGTCTTTTCTAACAGATACAGACCACATCTCTCATTATAATCAGTGAGGGAGAGAGGTAAGGATATCACTGATTTTTCTCTGTTTAAATCCACCAAAGTGGCAGCTTAGATCAGTATAACATTCCTACCTAAGCCTCTAGTTTGAATACCAGGAGATTAGAGATGTGGAAAGGGCCTTTGTCTTTTAAAAATTCTGTCCTGTTACTTTTCCAGTCATGGTGTGTCTCTAATTTGGACAAGTCAAGCATGGACGTTCCTGTTAGTATTTTTCAAATGCTCTTTATTGATTGTAAACACACCTGAAAGTCAGGAAGGCACCGACACAATTTGATAAACTTGTAAATACTTGCACAAGCCCTTCCTCTGAAGCTCATCAGTCCTCTTAGATAAAAGCCTGGATACTGAAGTCTTTTATCGTGTCCTGAATCCCAGAAAACTTTGGCTTCAGAGGAAATAAAGGAAAGACAGTTCTAAGGCTCTCATCCTCCCTCACAGAGATCACTGCCTCTGTAAACCCCTAGAGCCTGAACCTGGGAATGATCATAGGAAACACCAAGGTTGTCTGCAGGGTTCACTAAGAGAAAAAGAAGGAAAAATGGAGGAAAACACAGAGCCAGGGGAACAGAGTGCCTTATAGTTATTCTAAACTCAAAGCTTGTGGGTTAGGTATCAAACCAATTAAAGCCTTCACAGTAAGAGTGAGATATACCAAGTCTTCACACACAACAGGGCACCATCTTGAAGATTTTTTTCCACATGTCCTGTTGTGCCTGAAAGTGGGAGCCACTGCCAGTCTTTTTACCTACACACTGTGATTTTTCCTTTCATCAGGAGGGATGTGTCACAACAGTCTTAATGTCTTAAAATACAGTTGTCAGTGTGTGGAAACAAAGAGACCATGCACACAAAGCTACTGCTACTCTTCTCCTTAAGTGATACCCAGCTTAGATGAAAACATATCTTTAAAGTGGCATTTCAAAGAAACCCTTTAAAATGTATTTTGATCTCTAAAAAACATTTTATAAGTAATAGTTTATTGACAAGAGATTCCGTAAGGACAAACAGAGTATTTAAAATCATGTTTGTCATTAGGAGATTCGGTGTCTTTGAAAATTATTTAGTGGCATAAAAAAATCACTGAAAGTTACAAAATACTATTTTCCATACATATCATGAATTTGCCACATGCGTAGGATATAAAGCTTAAAATGGAAAGGCAGAAAAGGAAATCCAACTGTCAAAGTGTAACTGCAATTGTTGAGGAGGGTAAATAATAATATCATTATAGGTCCCACCGAGGTACTAATAATCAAGACAACAGGAAGCAAAGTTAGGCATTTGAAGGCATTCGTAGGCATTCAACAGTCCATCCTCCAATTCTATGACCAAACCTTGGGTTCATACCCCGACTCTGAGACTCCGAGAAAACAGTATGAACAACCATGAGCCATATGGTAACATGTGGATACAGTTACATCACAAGCTAAATCAAATAAAATATAGCTACTTTGCAAATGTAGTTTAATGGACGAAATCAATATAGCATCTAATTAAGGAACTACTACACATTGCAATAACACAAATACTAGAAACAAAATTGAATAAAAGTCAATGCTCTTGGAGCCCTGTTAGTCCTATTTCTTCAATTCACAGGCAGTCTTTAACCTGCTGTAAAATCTAATTCTCTGAAGTTGTCTTGTATTCGAGAAAATAATGCACAGTGAGCAGTAATGTAAAATTTAAAAACAATTGGAATTATTTAAACAGGATGAATCATATATATATATATATATATGCTCACACACAAGTAAGCTTCCGATTTGTATTCACATAAAAGTTTTCTTTTTTTCAACTGGAGGAGTCATTTGGCATAGTTACATAAACCAGTACTTACGGCCTTTCATTTTAGTCTCATATCATTCCAAAATGTCCTATGACACATTTCAGCATTCGTCTCACTGTCCCTTTCAGTTAAGCTAGTGTTGAGATGTCCTGTCACTGTAGCCTCTACTTTACCCTGTGTACATTTTCTAATTCACTGTAGTGGTGTGCTTGATTTCTGTCTTGCCTAGTAATTCATAAACTCTGGGAACAACACTGACTGCCATTTTTTTTAACTGCTATATTCTCAATACCTCACTTAGGCATGACATATAACATATGCTCATAAATAAATGTAAAATAAATGAATACTAGGCATTCAAAGAAAAATTAAGGCTAAGATTCCTTTCATAAAATCCAAATAACTAAAAATTAAATAACTAATGATAGGGCTTTCCTTTACTGCTTTAGAGAATATTATTGAGCTAATTTAAAATTTAAGGCTCTATCTTCTTAACAATTTTGTTACAAACTATGTCATAATCTTGAATTGCAGAAAATGAGAAAACGAATAATTATTGATATTCATCACTGCTTGGTACCCTACATGCATTTTCTTAAACCTCTCTATTACCCTATAAAGAAACAGGAAGTTAGAGAAGGCAATTTGCTTAAAGGCCAGGGAATGGCTGATTTTCAGTTCTTAACCATATACTATACTAATATTTACTTTTGCATATACTTTCCGCAGGGCACTGTGCTGGGCCTTTATAAACTTTATACCATATCATTTTCATTCATTCATTCAACAAACACTTTTTGAACACCTATTATAGGCCAATAACTGTGCTATGAGTTTGGGGTAGAACACTCTAGCATACATTCAAATATTTATTTTGACTACCACAAATCATCCTATGAGGTAAGTATTATAAATTCCTTTTAACTGATGAGAAAAACAGAGACACATATAAGCTCTATAGCTTGTCCCAGGTAATACAGGGATTAAGGAGTAGATTAGGACAGAAACCAGTGGTTTGGCTCAAGAGTATTATTGTTTCTGTACCATAGTATGGTGTGATGAACAGCCAGATGGTGAAGAGGCTTGCAAGCCATTTAAAGAATCTAGGTCACTGAAGGGAGTCAGGTGAGTATTATTATGTCAAATTTGTACATGAAGAAAAGACAAGCAAGGCTGGAAACAACACAGGTAGTGTTGCTGTCTGTGGCTGCTATAATCCAGGTAAGAAATAATAGGATCTAAAAGATATTATGGAGTAATAATTGTCAGGATTTTGCAAGTGATTGAATATGAGAGGCAAGAGAGAAGGAGCCAGGTATGACTCCTGAATTTCTGGACCAGGTAACTAGGTCAATGATGATGTTATTTTCTGATACAGAAATCCTTGAAGAAGAGGTGATGAGGCAGCTGTGTTTCCCAAAGACGATTACACATCTTCCATTTTGCATGCCCCTGTGCAACGAGTACCCCATTTCCCTAGTCAAGAGAAGCTTAACTGTCCTCATGGTGAAGCTAGTTGAGTTCACTTCTAGACTAACAGGATGTGATAAAAGTGATATCCTCACATATCCCATTTAGGCCATAAGAAGCCTTGTAACTTCTTCTAGATCTATTGGAATGCTCCATCTTGGGATACTTCTCTTCAGAACCAGCTACTACATTCTGAGAGTCCCAAGTCACATGAAAGGCCATGTTCATGCGCTCCAGTCCATAGCCACAGTAGAGGTGAGCTTGAGTCAACAGGCAGTGCACACTGCCAGTCACATGACTGAGCTACATTGGACTTCCAGTTTCATGGAACCCCATCTGACATTTAGGAGCAACTGCATGAGAGTCCCAGCTAAGAATGCAAGAACTTCCCCGCCAATTGACAAAGCTATGAGAGATGACAAGTTGTTTTTGTAAGCTACTGAATTTTGGTATGATTTATCATGCAGTAATAGATAACCAAAGTAGTCAATGAGGTCAGTCTTAGACACATGGAGTTTAGATGTTTGGAAGATACCCAAATGGAGATGTTCTAAAGAAACTGGATGTAGTCTGGAGCCAAGGAGAGCAATCTTGGCTGGACTTACTGATTTAAGGATAAAGAGAATATAAATGTAACTAAAGCCAGGAGAGTGGATGAGAGAACCTAGAGTAATTATATTATTACAGCATAAAGTCCTAAGGAACAGTAACGTTCCAAACAGGTAGAGGGAGATAAGCCAACTAAACAAACTAAGATGCTACTATCAAAAAAGTCAGGAAGAAAGTCATGAGGAATGTGGTATCACAGAAATTAAGAGAAAAGAATAAAGTAGGAGGGATAGGTCAACTCTTGTATTATCAGGAACTCAAACATGATAAAGAGGGAAGAGTATTCATTGGTGCTCTTGACATGGAGACATCAATTTCAATGAGTGGTGGTGATAGAGGACAGTCATGAGAAAGGAGTACTGCAAAAGCCAGACTGTAATAGGAGTAACTGGAAGGTAGAGAAATAGGTGTGGGGAACACAGACACTATTTCAAGAAGTTGGCTGTAAGGAAAGAAACACTGGATAGAGCTAGAGTAGTAGGCAGTCAAGGGATTCTCTCCCCACTAAGATAAGAAAGATATTGGAATGTTCAAATGGTGGCTGAACAGTATCAGCAGAATAGGAAAACATACTTTATTTACTTATTTGTTTATTTATTTATGGAAAACTTTTAAAGATATAGACCGTGATCAAGAGTACTAATGGAATAAATAACTTTGAATATGGAGAGAAAAGGGTGAAAGGATACATCCACATCCGCATAGGAATGGAAATTTGTTTACAGGAAATTAAGAGAGCATGCTCTGAAGGTTTCAATTTTTTTCTGTTGAATACAGTACAGGGTCATCTACAGAGAAAGGGTTCTGAGCATGGTAGGAAGACTTGTAATAATTATTGAGAAGTATGGGGAGAGTACTTTGAAAGGGGAATACAGCTGGGATGCCAGACTGTTGGAGTTGGTGAGCCAAGAGGTAAGTGTTATTATTCCCTCTTCACATGTGAGGACATCCAGGCTGAAAGAGGTTAAATAACTTGTTCAAGGTTACAATGTAAACAAATGAAGGAGCTAGCATTTAAGTACAGGCCTATGTGATTGTTTCCAGTACATTAGGCTAAGTGAGTTCCATGGTCCAGAGGAATAATTTTAGTTTGTAGAAAGGGACTGTGTGAGCTCCAGACTTTATTCTTACCTATTTATTAATTTTGTCTATTTCCATCCAGTTTTCCTAAAATGCTATACTTCTGATATCTCATCTCTAAAATCTGTGGTCAAAAATGGTCTCAGGAGTAATCAGTAAAGGATCATGACATACAATACAAATTCTTCTTTGGATACTAAATACCACTTAGAAGCTTTGGTTCATTATTAACTTAAAGGCAAGCAGTTGTTTACTGAAACATTTAGCACAATGACTGTTTCTGAGAATTATATTTACAAAAAAATAGGACTGCATAGATCAGAGTATTGCATTTAGAAACTGTGCAGTAATTTTCTCATTGTACTTAGCACAGTTAATTCCCATAGTAAGCTTTGTTCAGAGTTCTCAGGCTTTCACAAGGGTTGTAATTTCCCAGAATTTCTAGAGAGATGATGTGATCAGCTTCTATGGACAATTTTTAAGTCTGAACTAGTGTGTGATGGTGCACGGATATTTCAAGTTCATCATGGAGGTCTAATAGCAGCAGATTTTAGGTACCTCATTTCTTGTAAATAGAGCCCCTCCTGCCCCTCTGTGCTCCAGGGCTGTAAATATTTAAGAAATAGACACTAAGAACTTTTCCTTGGAAAAATGAAAATAAAAATTCTGTTTACCACTTAATATTTTATTTCTCACTGTAGTATTTGAAATAAAGAAGACAAATGTCTGTTGCTTAGGTCACGTTTGAGCAGACTGTGGGCACAGAAAGAAACAGCCTTGTTTTCAGGAAGGAAAATTGCTACAAACACCCAAGTCCAGTTGGCAGGTTGCAGGGTCAGTTCTCCAGCAAACTTAACAGACTCTGGGGTATCTCTTAACTATTTTTTATGTGGAAAGTTTTTTACCTAGGTAGGAGGAAGGCACTTTAAATAGATGTTCATATAGTTGCTCTGTGATCTCATGGTGAAATATTAGTCCCTCTTAGAAAAGGGGTGAATAAATTAGTGTTTTTGAAACTGTAGTTCTTTGAAAATTATGAAATTATTTTAGTGGTTTGTAACTAGTATTTGTTAAAAATGGGAGCTAGAATAGAAAGTTCTAGGGTACATTTCACTAAGTAAGGACAAGTACTATTTTAGGAACCATTCAGGTGGTTCGTGTGTATTTTGGTTCTGATGTAACATGTATTTCTTATTGAGGTCATGATCAATAGTTTGAGTCACTAGTTTAGAGGACTGCATAAATATCTCTGAAGCATATTCGAATGCTATTTTTTCTATCCTCTGGAGCTGATATAGTCCTACAGAGTTTATTTCAGTGTTGTCTTAAATTTTTCTTGCAAATACGAACTATTACTCACTTTGCATGAGCTTACAAAGTAACTGGAAGAACTAGGATTTGCATACAGTCTTATAAGAGCTGAAGGATACTGATGTGAGGAGATGTATTCTCTGGAAAAATACTAGGAAGCACTGCTGAGGCTAGAGCACTTCCTCTCAACCTATAGCTTTCTCACTATCACCTTTTTTAAGTACTGTGAAATAAACTACCCATATTCTATTTTCATTTTAATCACAATAAAAGGTTAGGATGTTGAAAAGTAAATAAAATATCCACAACAAAGCTTTTATCACTTTAGTATAATTTTTTCAGCCTATAAAAAGTTTTCTACATGTGTGGTTAGTAAGTACCATTGGACCATTTTCACAGGAACTATCCATTTTAAGAGATAGTCTAAATTTCAACCAATATAAAAAAATTCTTGATGTTTGTGTACTTCATATGTGTGTTATCAATGTAAAAAATAATTGTTTGGGCCGGTGAGATAGCTCAGCAGCATAAGCACCTGCCTGGCAAGTGCGTGGTCCTGAGTTCGACTCCTGGTACCCACATAGGAAAAAAGGGCTGGTGATACCGCTCAGTGGCACGGGCACCTGCTGGTGCATGAGGTCCTGAGTTCGACCCCCAGTACCCACACACAAAAAAAATACTGTTTATGGTAATTGAAATTTAGTTAATTGCACTTTCTCATCTACAGTTTCAATTAGGAAAGCTTTTCTTTACCACTCATCAATCCATCAGTGTACAGTGATTGCCCCTTCTACTGCCAGTATGGTCATGTGTCACTTACTAGCTAATTTCTTTTTTTTTTTTTTTGTGAGTACCGGGGGTCGACCTCAGGACCTTGAGTGCCAGCAGGCGCCCGTGCCGCTGAGCGATATCACCGGCCCTTTTTTCGTATGTGGAATCCGGGAGTCGAACTCGGGCCCTCTCACTTGCCAGGCAGGCACTTACACCACTGAGCCATCTCACCGGCCCCTTTCTTTTGGAACATGTAGAAATTTGTATAAAAAGGCTCCACATGGGGGGGATTCATTATTATTAGTATGAAAATCTAATGTCTTATAAAATTCCTCAACCTCCCTAAGGAGAAAGAAAAATAGAAAATACCACTGTTGAAATAGAAGCAAAGATGGGAAGGCCAAGAACAAAAAATTTTAAAAGCATTAGTTACAGTAAATGAGTACATGTAAAACAGTAGAATATATGTTCATGAAATATGTACTAGCTTCTTTCTAGCCTGGCAAAGAAACTAGCCACCTGAGTTGAACACAATTCACAGCAAAGCAAAATAAAATATATTAGATAAAAGAAAGAGAAAAAGAAGAGCTAGGGAAGTTCTTAAAGGCAAACAATTTATTTATCAGGTGTTAGAAGAAGATATCTTGATCATGTTTCTTCGAGATATAAAATTTTAGCGTATTTTGTAAATTATCAGAGGATACCAAGGCCAAAATGTGTATGTATACACACATAAATAATATGCAAATATATAGTATTAATATACACATGTGTGTATACATTTCTGAATGTTTCTATTGGAAAAATGAAATACAGCATTTTCTAACCACTTACTCCATTTTTAACTCAGAGCCAATTGATTTAAAGTCTGTTAGCTCACAAACTCTTAAAGGTTTAGAGAAAGGGTAACCGGGCAAAGGTAAATAAATTACATTCCTTTAATGTGTTTTGTACTTAAAAGCTTTTATAATAAAATTAACATAGTATTCCAACTTCACATACAAGTTGAATGAGAAAACTTAATATACCCAAAGTATATTAAGGGATTGTAAGGGATGACACACTGATTGCAGTCCATTTGTGGACTGAAACTAAAACTCAATATACACTTGCAGGAAGAAAGGCAGAAAAGCCTGCCTGTCAAAGCAGAAGGCAGAAAATCATATTAATCCTGAAATTACAATGTGAATTTTCAACTTCCAAATAAATTTGTAAGAAACATTCAAGAAAACATGGTATTTGTGCCTGAGGTCCTGGGTTCAATCTTTAATACTTAAAAAAAAGATGAAAACTATAATTTCCAAACCTTTCTCTCTGCAAAATAAACTGGATATAAACATGGGTAAAACAAGTTTATGGAAAAGAGATCCAGAATTTTCTCTCTTACCACTGTCACCAGAAGGTAATGACACAGTGTTTGTTGGCATGGTATCAGAATTCACTTTTCCATTTTCAAATGTGTCATTTTCAGTCTGCTGTAACTGCCAGTTGAGGCCAAATAGATGCATTGCTGGGGGTAAAGAATAGAAGTTGTTTAGAGGTTTGCTGCTTTTAGCTCCAAATGCAAATGGTAAACACGTTTATAACACATATGTAACAAGAGTCACATGTATAGTTACAATTTTAATTTTCTGAAATACCAAGGATAACTGCACAATAAAAATTATAAAACAGTTTCACAAACACATGCAATTTACACACAAAACCATGCAGTCAGTATGGCAGCATTTCAATATATATATATATATATATATATATATATATATATATATATATATTTATTTATTTATTTATTTGGTACTGGGAATCGGACTCAGAACCTCATGCTTACCAGGCAGGCGCTGAGCCACTGAATCCTTGGCTCCCTTCAATAATGATTTAATATTACTCAGTTAATTGGTACCAGGAAAGTCTCAGGAATGAAACACTATAATTTGTCTTTGTTCCACTCCCTATCAACTTCTAAGTAATCTGTAGAACGCTCTATAACAGGCTTTGCTGAACATGTTTGACCACAGGTCATCTGCATATTTAGAATGCTGTGTTGTAACATCTATAGTTCTCAAGAGACATGATACCGTATGTTTAGAAAAGCAAACACTGATTTCACTGATTAATTTGTATATTTGAAATTATCAGATTGCATTCAGATTTGTAAAATAAAACTGGAATATCTTAAATTTAGGATGAGTACTTTTTGAATTTATGACATATGACTCAATAGTGGCACAGATCATAGAACATGCATATGCATCAAGTAATTTCATGTGAGTGTCTGATGTAGATATGCTAGTAATTTTATAAATTAAATAGTTATAAATTTATGAAAATTTTATAGATGTATTTAGTAACTTTATGATATTTAGGAAACATAACTAGAGGACTATATGATGTGATTATAAATTTATAAGTACAATAATTTAAAATTTTAATATATTACTTAATATATTATTTTTCTCAATTTATCTAAAATACTTAGACTATGTCGCTGTCATATTAACCATTAACAATTACTAAACATTCACTTGTGCTTCATAAACTAGAGAAGTTATTTCCTAAGGAAAACTAAATATTCATAAGGAAACTCAGGGATGGTCATATGTATTACTGTATCATGAATGAGAACTTTATTGACATTATTTTGCTCGCTATACATATTGGAATTTACCACAGAGATGGAAAAGGATGTGTTTTAAAAGTATTGTTAGAGGCAGTATGATAACTACCGCTGTAAGAGAGCTTTTATTAAATATATAGTATACTATATAGTGACACAATAAAATTGGCACAGTGTAACAAGCAGTGGCTTTGGCTGTAGTTATATTTTTGTACAATCCTTAGTCTAGGATTTCATCTTGGATAAATTATAGTTAAACATTAGGTTTACTTAAAAATGAGGCTGGTACAGCAAAATAAAAGACAATAGGAAGTAGGGAGATAGATCTTTCTCAAATGGGAAGGGATCAAGAGATAGAATGAGGGTGCAGGGAGGGGAAAAGAAGGGGATGAAAGACGAATTAAGAAGTGTTATGGACATGTACCAACTCCCCACAAGGAATGTAATCATTATGTATTGCAAAAATATACTGTAAAAAATAAAAAAGTAAAAGAAAAACAAAGAAAAAATTAGGCTTGTTAAAACTATCTACTGATGTGAAAATTCTTGACAAAGCATAGGAAAGATAGCTGGCATACAGCAGGACAGTTCCTACTACACAGGTATTTTACTTACTTATTCTAGACTACAGATCACAGAACTATTTTAAGTCACATAACTAGACCACGGTAAATCTCAATAAATAATCCTTCTTCCGTATAAAGCTCCCACCCACTGTAAAATGCCTGTTCACCACTCAGATGGTAGGTATAAATTTTTTTGAGAAATTTGCTCTGACTGGGCTGTTTTTCCTAAGAATATTCTAGTTAACTTTTGTATATAATTTAGAAAATACATATAGGCCTAAGAACACAGTGCCTGGTACCTAGTAGGTCTCAAAAAATACTTGTCAACTTAATAAATTGAAATTAGAAATACTTTTCTGAAATTTTAAATTCTAGGAAAACATTGTTGTGTATAATATTAATTTAAAAAGTAAATATTAAAAATATATAAATGTCCAATGGACAGCATATTATTGACATTAATTAAGTTCTTTAGTATAGTGCATGAAAAGTAGATGAGTAAAAGTCCAATATCTATGATTGACTCAATTTCAAAAAATCCAATAATTTTGGACATCACATGATCAGTCTCACATTCCTTTGTTAATATCTGATATAAAATCATTATAGTAAGAAATATAACAAACAAGATAGCTACATCTGCCCTGTATATGGATAACAAATGTATACATTCACACTCCTTGCTTAGTCTGTCATCAAATCCATTTAAACAGTGATTTTCACAGATTAAGACAAAAGTTTTAGAATTCTTGAATTTATAACTTGTCATTCTGTAAAGAAGTATAACTTCATATGTCATCTTGCATTAAATTATGTTGTGTTTAACTGGCAAAATGTCAGAAGCTTTCTAAACATTTATCAGTTCATACATTTTCCAAGGTTTTAGATACTTTAGCAATTTCTGAACAAAATAATGAGAACTAGTTCTGCTTACAATAAAGATATGGAAGACACACTCTAGCACAGCAACAATAAATATAGGCCATTTCTGACTTAGAACGGTTTGACTTCTGATTTTTTTTTACTTTATGGTGCTGCAAAAGCTATGTGCATTCAATAGAACCATTCTTGGACTTTCGCATTTTCATTTTTTCCCTGGGCTAGAAACATGTGGCATGATACAATGCGATGGGACCATTCTTGGACTTTCACATTTTCATTTTTTCCCTGGGCTAGAAACATGTGGCATGATACTCACAATGTGATGGGACCATTCTTGGACTTTCGCATTTTCATTTTTTCCCTGGGCTAGAAACATGTGGCATGATACTCACAATGTGATGGGACCATTCTTGGACTTTCGCATTTTCATTTTTTCCCTGGGTTAGAAACACGTGGCATGATACTCACAATGCGATGGGACCATTCTTGGACTTTCGCATTTTCATTTTTCCCCTGGGCTAGAAACATGTGGCACGATACTCACAATGCGATGGGACCATTCTTGGACTTTCGCATTTTCATTTTTTCCCTGGGTTAGAAACATGTGGCATGATACTCACAATGCGATGGAGTGGCCTCTCCCAATCAGCCTCCTGATCAGCAGGGGAAACAGAGAGATTCTGCAGGGCACTGTGTTGTTAAATTAGGACGTCTGGTAGGTTAGGTGTATTAAATTCATTTTTGACTCTTGATATTTTCAATCTTTGATAGGTGGGTCGATCAGGATATAATCCCATAAGATCCAATAGGATCAGTTTTCACCATGAACAATAGCTCATCATCATTGAGATCTTTTAACATGAAAAATCTTGTTGTATGATAGATTTGTTTATATTACTGGTTTTAGTGGACTTTGATGGATAGAGATAATCCATGGGATTGTACACAGATGTCAATGTTAAGAAGTAATATACTGTTTGTGTGAGAACTATTTTATTTTTTGCCAAATGGGCAACTAGAATATATATATATATATATTCTGGTTCTACTTAATATGCTGCATAATGAGAATCATGCCTAATAACATTATATCTTGTTTAATACTTCACTGAAAACAGAAACCAATAAGTTGCTTGTTCTTAGGATATTACCTACTTTGAAATTATCAGTGTTTGTGTTTAGTGAAGTTCTTGACAATGTGTATAACTTAAGACTTAAGTTATAAATGAGAGTTATTGGGGGGAGGGCAGCATACTCAAAAGTCATGAATGCTCTAGAAATTACTGAGCATGCTGTCATGAAACTGTATTTGATATCTTGGCAGACAAATAAAGAGAAACTTAGCTAAATAAAATACATGTGTAAATAAGATGGCTAAGTCCAATTCTTCATTCCTGAGCTGGAAAGCAGATTTGAAACTATGGGAAGGGATTTGCTGCCACTTTTCACGCCGGGTACCAAGGATCCTTTGTTCATGCATATCCTGTGGGGAAGGGGGGTGTGGGATGAATGGGAAGCAGCAGCTGGCAGCTCTGCACTCTGAATGAGTCCCTTGCCTCTTTAGGGACAAAGCCTAGGTGAGGAGGTACAGTACTAGGTATTCTCAGCAACGAAGTATTCCTCAGGCTCTGTCAGAACATGATGATGCAACGGAAAAACTCAGTGAACAAACACTGTCAGGTACAGTGCTAGGGCTTCACTTGTATTATCTCAGTTCAGCTTCACAAATCCTTCATTAAATTACTACTCCTTTTTTTCTTTCTTTTCCTTTTAAAACTGAGAAAATGGAGGCTTTCTGAGATAAGGTAAGATATAAGAACCTTGTAGGACGTACAGTTACATGCTACTAAGCAGTGGACCTCAGCCTTAAAGCTAGACTTCCTGATGGCAAATGGTGCACCACTACACACCTCTGCTGCATCGAAGACAGAAAGAGCGGGCACGGAGCGTAGGCAGCAATACTACCAGGTAACATCTGTGTGTTCCTGTTCCTCCCAACAAGTACTTTTTCTCTATACTATAATGTCTCAAAATAAATTTATATAGTAATATGATGATAATGTTGATGAAATTAAGATCAGACTACTTTGGTTAACTGAAAGATTCTTAAAAATGATAATTTAAAAATTGCATAAGTAGCTGCATTAGTGGTGCATGTCTATCACCCCAGCATCCTGGAAGGCTGAGGCAGGAGGACTGCAAGTTCAAACCCAGTCTAGGCAATTTAGGGAGACCCTGTCTCAAAAGGAAAATAGAAAGGGGATGGCAATGTAGCTTAGTGTGAAGCTTAGTTCAATATCCAGTATCCTCCCCCAAGTTACATAAGTAATTAAAAAAAGTAAGAATTACATGTGTAATACCATATTTATAAATTTTAAAGTTTTTAGAATATTCGTATAGATTATTTCTAATTTCATGTTTCACAGTTTTATATTGCAATTTTTATGTATAGCTAGATGGTTTTAATGAGTGTGTGTGTGTGTCTGGGGGGGTTGGATACATATCCAACATACTACGCAAGACAGAATGGAATTTACAGATGACAGCAACAATATGTATCTGCTCAGTGTGTTTTCCACACTTTACAATACCTTGATGGCTCTTATCTTCTACCAGTGCACTGTGTGACGGATCTCAGTGTCCCTTGTACGGTGATGCGATGCAGGGAGAACGGGCCAATGACTGACCTCATGTCTTACAAAGTCAGTGCATAAAGAAGACTCATGATACCAGAGCTCATCCTGCCTTAGGATTCATTTCCCAACACTGTGCCATTTCCCTTCATATCTGAATTGTTCTGAATTAAACTGTGCACCCTCATGAAAGTAATTTCAAGAGTTTTAATACAAATCGTGGCAAATATAATCAGTTGTCCACACGTTAAAACTGGCTTCTACATACAAGAATTTTACCAACTACATATGGTTGTAGTTTACAAGATCATTCATAAATTAGTTGTTTGGAATTAGTATGCATTTTCTAATATTAAAAATCTTAGAAATAATAATTCAGTCCCCAGTTGGGTCTACACAAGTCTATCTATATATCCAATAGAAATATGCATAACTAAGGCACCAAAATGTCTGCACAACAATGTTTTAAGAAGCATAATTTGTAATAGCCCTAAAATGAAAACCCAGATACGTGCTATCAGTGGAATGGGTAAATATATCATTGCATATGTATCCAATGGAATTCTCTATAGCAATGTAAATGCTGCCAGATATAAAACCATGGATGAATCTCACAAACACAAAGAATTTAGTCACACAAAAAAGTGACCATTGTGTAAGTGCATGTATACAAAGTTCAAAGTCAGGTAAAATTAATTTGGAGGAGTAAAAATTCACCCCAGGGATGACAGAGTCCATGGGGTGGGGGACGCAGGGGGCTTCTTGAGTGTCAGTAATCTGTCTGGGAGGTGGTTCTATATGCGTGTTCACTTATGAGCATATGCTGTCCCAAATGCATATTATACTTGAATAACAAAACTATTTAAAAGAAATCCATCTAACACATAGTGAACATATATTTTTACTCTCCTTAAACACTCCCTGCAAATACTGTTCTCTACAAAGTTACCTCTGACAGTTAGTTATAGCCCCATGAGATAACCAGAGTCAGTGAATACAGAAGAATGGAAAATGACCCTATTGTGGGGAGGAAAAGGAAAGAATGAGGAGAGGCTTTCCTTAGTGCAAATCTCAGGTGTCAGGAGGAAAGCAACATCATTAAACAAATGTATGCATTATGTTAATGACTGTCAGCCATGGCTTTCCCAGGTTGATTTGTAGTTTATAAACATTATGATGTGTCTTGGCAAGGGTATAGAGAAATTGAAACCCTTGTACACTTTTGGCAAGACTGTAAAATATTGCGACCTCTACAGAAACAGTATGGTGATTCCTCAAAAAATTAAAAACAGAACTACTGTATGATCCTTGTTATGCCCTGAAGAATCACAACTAATGTCTCAAAAGGATATCTGCATACCCATGTTCATACCAGCACTGTTCAAAATAGTCAACAGGTGAAAGTAACCCAGATGTCTACTGATAGATGAATGAGTAAACAAACAAACAAATATACGTAATGGAATATTATTCAACCATAAAAAGAAGGAAATCTAATTATATGTGATAGTATGGAGGAACCTTGAGGACACTGTGTTAAGTGAAATAAGGTATGCGAGTCACAAAAGACAAATACTATATGGATTCTGCCTATATTGACTATCTAAGGTTCTCAAATTCATAGGCATAGAATGGTGGCTAGTGAGGTGTAGCAGGGTGGGAGAAATGGCGAATTGTTTAATGGATATAGGATTTCAGTTTTGCGCTGTGAAAAAGTTTTGGATATTTGCTGTACAACATGAATGTATTTAATACTACTGAACTGTACACTTAAAATGGTTAAGTTCATAAATTTTATGCTTTTTTTTTTACAACAATTAAAAACAAAAACTATGACGACTTGTCATTCCACAGAAAATCTCTTTTGCTAAGATGAAAAAATGTGGCTCTGACAGAGTGAGCAAATTACCCCACAAGGTACTGAGTGATTGGCATGTGATAGTGACCGAACGCGAAAGGTTTTGTGTGTAGCCCACTTCAACCATGTTCATCAATGATTTGGATGATGATATAAGGAACATTATCACAGTGTGGAGATTACACAAAGCTTTGAGGGAAAGTATCAATATTATGCTTAATTACAGATGAGAATAATTTTTTTTTGTGTGTGTGTGGGTACTGGGAGTCGACCTCAGGACCTCGCGGACCAGCAGGTGCCCGTGCCGCTGAGCGATATCACTGGCCCTTTTTTCGTATGTGGGTTCCGGGAGTCGAACTCGGGCCCTCACACTTGCCAGGCAGGCGGTTACGCTGGGCTGAGCCATCTCACCGGCCCACAGAGGAGAATTTTAAAGTGTCTCAATTCTGATTTCCTTCTAATTATTATGGAATTTCTCTTTTTCCCTTTATTCCATGAATCTCAAAGGAAGAGACCACACTGTAGTTTATACTTCCTCACTACATGCTCTTTCTTCTCACTTTGACTTGCCTTCCCACTTACACTAAAATGTCTTTCTCAGTGGTTATGGATATCTCTTGAACTGCCATATCTAGCAGGCTTTTATCGGTATTCACCCTGTTTACATTTCAGTTAGTTTGTCAACATTAGCCACCCATCTTCAATATTTCATCAGCCCCCGGTAATTCTGTTCTCTTCCTAGGTCTCTAACTACTATTTTTCTATTAACTTCATTGAACCCTTTTGTGGAAGTTATGAGGACAATTCATGAGTATTTCATATAGCAGAGTTACTCTTCCCTGCTCCTTGGAAGCTATATAACTTTGCTTTGGAGAATATAATGTGGGCACCAATAGTATGTCTTACTTCTGGAAGGAAGCTTTAAGAAACCATGTGTAATTTATTGCATTTTCATGAAATGATCACAGAAATGTGCTGAGTAGTGTTTTTGTTAGTCTAGGTCTTTGAGTGAGCACAACTGCCTTGCTGTCTTAGTTATTTTTCTCGCTGCTGAGACAAAATACTCAACACCCAAAGTTAAGGGAGGAAAGGTTTATTTAGCTCAGTTTGTAGAAGTTTCAGTCCATAATCAGCTGGGTCCAAGGTGGGGTGGCATGGCAGAGGAGCATCACAGAGGAAAAACAGTTAATGGTGGCAGAAGACAGCAAAAGCAAGCAAGAGAGTGAGACAAGCCTCTTTCTGTCCCTTAAATTGTATCCAGTCTACCAGGACGAGGGCGGTGCCAATCCAGTTGGTGGACTGATTCAGCAATCACCCACCCTTAATCCCAGCACCCTTAATCCCAGCATTGCACTACGAATTAATCACATGCTCTAGATTCAGCTACCTCCAAAAAAACCCTATGGTCCCATGAGGCTTTGGGGGGACACCTAGACACAAACTATAACACTGGCTAAGAACCACACTGTATATATCATTTAAGCAAGAAATAAGCCATTATGTTAAGCCATTGTAGTAAAATGCCTCTAAATTGCCTCCAAATAATCCCTGTCTCCTTGTATCCATTCCCTGGAATATTTCCCTTCTCTTAAGTGTAGGCTTGATTTAGTGACTAGCCTGTAATGGAAAGCATATGGTGGACATAATGGAATGTCTCTCTGAGCTTAATTTATAAAGACTTCAGCTTCTATTTTGGTTGCTTATTCTCTCTCTTGCAATGTTTGCCCCCAGGAAAACCAGCTGTCATATCATAAATGAAGAATCTTATGTGGTGAGAGACTGAGATCTGCAGATAACCTTATGGTGAACTCGGAACCAGAGTCCTCCTGTGCCAGCTGACCCTTCAGGTGAGACTCCACCCCCAGCCCTTATTTTGACTGCGATCTAAAAGAATAGGTACCAACCAAAATTGGGACCATATTTTATGACTTCCAAAAATTTAAGATAATAAATGTTTGCTGCTTCAAGCTGCTAAATTTGAGGTAATTTGGTATCTGCAATAATAACTGATACTGCCATTGCTATTTTATGGTTCCTTTTTACAATTTCATAAGCTATACCAACAGACTTATACCACTCCTACTTTCATGTATCCCTCAAAATGTAGACATTCACCAAAGCCTTTCCTTGGCCTTCCTTTCATCTTAACTGCTTTATGACTTAATCTTTCAATTCCATGTGAATGCATGATGTGCCAGCTACTCTTAATCAGCAACTTGACTGGATCAAGAGACGTGGGGAAAGGTGATGGGATCGTGGGTGCATTACACTAATCCGTAGATTAATCCACTGATGTTCATAGCTGAATATGCTGCTAGGAGGTGAGGCCCAGTTGGAAGAGTTGGGTCACTGTGGGCACATTGTTGGAGGTTCTTCCCTTGTGCTCTGTTTCCATTAGCAGCTGTGCTCTGCCATGTTTTTCCATCATGATATTCTAGTCTTGGGGCCAGCTGACTGTGGACTGAGCCTCTAAAACTGTATGCTAAAATCTCTCTCTCCTCCTTTAGGTTGTGGGTGTTGGGTATTTTGCCCTAGCAATGGGAAAGCTTACTAATATAGAAAATTGGTACCAGAGAAGTGGACTTGTTGCTGCAACTATATCTGACCATGAACTTCAGAAGCCTTTGGAACTAGTTTGTGGGGGGAGTTTAGAAGGGGTTCAGTACAGAACAGAAGAAACCTAGAGGACAGTAAGTAGAGCTTGTTGGGCAATTCTGACTGGAGCTCAGAAGACTAGAATTTTGAAAGGAATGTGAATAGTTAAGGCCGGGCTCAGGAGGCTTCAGATGGAAATGTGGTCTCTATTGGGAATTGGACTAGAAATCATGCATGTTTTATTCCGGAAAAAAATTGTTTATATTTTGCCCATGTCTTAAGACTTTGGGTGAGGCTGAAGTCAAAGGAAGTGGACTACTTGATCTGGTAGAGGAAATTTCAAGGCAACCTAACAGTTAGGCTATGGGATGTGTACTGCTGGCTGCTTTAGTTATATTTATTGTGAGAATCAGGAACAAAAAGCAGAGCAGAAAGATTTGAAAAACTTGATTTGGCTTAAAAAGAACCAAGTATAAAGTTAGGGACAAAGGAGGTATGTTGGTGAAGAGATTAGTGCCATTAAAAAGACACCAAGTATATTGAACTGGAACAAGAAAGATTCCTTGAGGGCAACTCAGGAATCAGTAAGATCTGACCCATGAGAGATTCATGGTGCAAAAGTGTAAACCTTTCATTTGAGAAGAGAGCCCCTGTGCTTCAGGCTGGAAAAAAAACCACCTACTGAACTGGTTCCTTGATTTCATTTTACTCTGATTGGCCACCCTGGAACTCAGAGACCTTCATAGCCATGGTCCAGGGCAACGGGCTATTGCTCATGCTGGCATGAAATCTTGGTGTCAGCCATGTGAGGATGCTTTTTCAGCCATGGAGAATACAAGAGTTAGGGGGTCCCAGAGGCTTCCACTTAGATTTTAAAGGGAAGCCAGGCAAAAACGTGTGACAGTGTTGGAGTTCCCTGCCAGGAAGTACTGAGAGGGCAGTACATGAAGCTGTGGGAATGAGGGCAAGTCTTCAATGTAGACTTCAGAAAGATGGAGATGCCAAGAATGTGGAACACGTGCTGAGGAGAGCTGCATGTCTGGAACACAGCTGGCCCAAGAGGGAGGTCATGTGGGTGCAACAGGAAAAGCTACAGGGATGGAGCTGCTCCAACCCTTTGGAACTCACATCTTACCACCATGTCCCCTGGATGCCACACATGGAGCTACAGGACTTATTGTTTACCTGTTGAGCTTTAGGTCTTTGGTCTTTGTAAACTCTTAGCTCACAGTCTCAGAGAAAACTTTGACTTGGACTTTTGAAAAATGTTAGAACGGCTGAGACTTTGGGGGAAGGGATTATTGCATTTCTGATTGTACACAGGCTAGCTGTATCATGTCATGTGAAATTATTCATTTGTTACTGTGTTTATTTGGACATTACTATGGTTTAAAGGAGATGTGTTTTGGTGTCAGGTTGACTAGGAGTGCAACTGTGCCAGTTAATCTTAACTGTCAATGTGATTGGATTAAGAGAGTCCTGGAAAGGTGATGGGGCCATGGGGTGCTATACTCGTCAGTAGACTACTCTACTGACGTGCCTAGCTGAATGTGCTGTTAGGAGGTGGGGGCCGTTAGAGGCAATGGGTCACTGGGGACGTATCCTTGGAGGGTATATCTTTCACTGGTGCTCTCCTCCTATACTTGGCTTCCCGGCCACCATGACGTGAGCAGCTGTGCTTCCCTATACCCTTCTGTCATGATGTTCCAGCCTTGGAGCCGGCTGACCACATACTGAAATCTCTGAAACTGTGTATTAAAATAAACCTCTTATCCTTTAAGTCACAGGTGTTAGGTATTTTGTACCACCAAAGGGAAAAGCTGACCAATACAAATGACTTTCAAATATGTATCTCTTATGCTAACTTCTTTCTGGATTGATTCATGCTTCAAATTATACATTTTACAATTAGACATACCTAGAAATCCTATGGTACCTCAACTTTATCATCGTAATTGTTTTGCTTTCTGGGTTTCTGTGGTTTGTTTACCATATCATTTTAACCCAGGCGATGAAGTCAGACAGGCCTGTCTTGAAACACAGGTATATGGATTACGAACTGTATGTGGCTGTGGGTAATTACACAGCCTCTCAAACCCTCCGTTCTTTTTCCTATTAGTAGAAATCATGATATCTATTTCATAGATTTGCTGTACAATTAAAGACAATGTATATAAAGCATTTAGATATGCAGAAATTACTCAAGTGATATTAACCACTACTACTGAATACTAAAATTGTAAACCCTGAAACTTTTTTTTTTTTTTTTTTTGTGGGTAGAGGGGGTTGACCTCAGGACCTCGTGTGCCAGCAGGCGCCTGTGCTGCTGAGCGATATCACCGACCCTTTTATCGTATGTGGGTTCCAGGAGTTGAACTCAGGCCCTTGCGCTTGCCAGGCAGGCGCTTATGCCGCTGAGCCATCTCACCGGCCCTAAACCCTGAAACTTTAACTTTTCTTCTTCCCTCATCTTTTCATTCAATCAGTTGCTAGTCCAGCAATCTTTATCCTAATTTCATTTGTTTTGTTTTCAGCATCACTCCCTTATTTAAGGCCTTCAATTAAATTTTTATAATTTAGTTTTTATTTTTACCAAGTTATATATGCACATAATTTTACAAATTTTGTTATGCAAAACTACAGTGTTGAATCCATTCATCTAATTTTCACACTCATCATCTCTAGGAGTGGCTAAATGGTTGTTAAGCCATTAATAACTATTGAAACCTATATTACACCTAAACAGTCTACTCTAGATATATAATTCTAAAGTTTGTGGTGCTCTTAAGCTGTAGCCAATTTTTAAAAGTCATTTCTTCTGTAATTAAAAAATTTGTGCTGTGGCTTCTTAGTTTTTGCTGCTATAGATTTTTTCAATTAATGTAGAGGAAAAATAAACCCTCATATATTGAAATAATTTTGAGACAATATGTTACTGAAGACCTATAAAATTTTATGAAGGGATATATTTCAGACTCAAAGTCTACTCAAGTGAGAGGAATTACCACATGCATTCCTTTTATTTTTTTAAGGCTGAAGAGGATGAACAAAACTCATGGCACTATAGTTTTTTTACCTCCTGCTCATAAAAAGGGGGCATGCCATTGTTTTTAACCAGCATATGTTGATTTGATATTTAAAAGCCAGCATGTAGAACACTTGAAACCAAAAATGTGTAATTAAAGAAAATTATATACCACCAAGTAGCAAATTCAATGCTATTTTTAGTTTTATGTTGAGAAAAAAGGTGCCAAATTTTGATCCTGTCTCTGGGGACCATGCCGCTGACGTTGCTACCACAGCTACTATTATTTCTACTGGCATGTCTGATTTCTTGGATCCTGCAAAATATGGATGGGAAAGAGGGGCGGCGACAGCTGGTGACAGAGTCTAGCAATCTGCCAGAACCTTGGAGCAAATTACAGGGGATGTTGTGAAGGGAACACAGAAGCAAGCACCCTTGCCATCAGTAACCTGAATGCAGTTAATACCACCAGAAGCCTGAAGAGTACACACTGAGGTTTTGGCAACATACAACACAGTTCTTAGCAGGCCTGACATTATTGAGTAAGTGCTATTTAATACTACAAGATCAAGCAAACATTCTCACAAAAATAAAAAGTATGAGATAATATGAGAAAGTGTCTAGGAAGTAAAATGGACTTTAAAAATATCATCCTCAGGCCGGTGAGATGGCTCAGCGGCTTAAGCGCCTGCCCGGCAAGTGCGAGGGCCCGAGTTCGACTCCCGGAACCCACAAACGAAAAAGGGGCCGGTGATATCATTCAGCGTCACGGGCGCCTGCTGGCGCTCGAGGTCCTGAGGTCGACCCCCCCGGTACCCACAAAAAAAAAATAAAATAAAAAAAAATAAAAATATCATCCTGAAAATATCTGGAATTCAGTTTTGTTTAGCCTCTAAAATCTTGAAAGTTCACTTAAGCTAAAGTCTAATTTCCTTGTCTTGTAATTCACTTTGCATCTACCATGGTACACCTTCCTAAAGACAGTATTTCTAAAAATAATTCATTAAGAACCTCTTAATAGAAGTAGTAAAAATAAAACCAGGATCTGAGCTTTTATAGCTAAAGACACTGCTTTCAACATAGTTTGTCTGTGGTATCTTCTTGAGTCTTTCCTTTACATCAAAATATACCCAAGTCCTAGTCTCAAATCTCCTATTTATATTTGAAAGATTTGCTCTTTATATTTGAAAGGATTGCTTATATGATACCTGAGATCTCTTCCAGATTCATACGCTATGTCAATATATTTTGAAATATATTCAGGTTAAATCATTGAGCACTTAAGAAAAAAGATCTGACATCAAAAAGTTATCAACATAGTAACCTGAGCATGGTGGCACACACCTGTAATCCTGGCGCTCTGGGAAGCAGGGACAGGAGGACAGCAAGTTCCACCCCAGCATGGGCAATTTAGCAACCTAGCGAGACTACTTCAAAAAAAAAAAAAAAAAAAAATATATATATATATATTTTTTTTTGTGGGTACCGGGGGGTCGACCTCAGGACCTCGCGCACCAACAGGCACCTGTGCCACTGAGCGATATCACCGGCCCCTTTTTCGTGTGTGGGATCCGGCAGTCGAACTTGGGCCCTCGCGCTTGCCAGGCAGGCGCTTACGCCGCTGAGCCATCTCACCGGCCCAAAAAATATTTTTAAAAAGGGCCAGGGGTATAGTTCAGTGTGAAGACCCCGGGTACGATCCCTAATACTGCAAAACAAAACAAAACAAAAAAAAAAAAACCAAAAAACACACAAACAGCTCACAAATAAATAAAAGAAACAATAAAAGAATAAAAGGAAATCAGCATATTAGAAGACCAGTGTTCCCTTGTTTTTATTTTAAAAAGTACATTGCAGAGGGTTAAATTATCATTTTATACATGATTCCTTGGTATCACAGGTTTAGAAAGCGTAATTTTTCCTTTTTTGTTTCAGTTTCATGAATACATTACATATACACAATGCACATGTGGAATGATTAGATTTTACAGAAAAGTAAGAAAAATGATCTTTAATATAGAGCTATGATTTGATCTGATACATGCTTCCACAGTGCAACCAAGTTTTCTATGTAAAATGGAAGCATATCATGTAAAGATGGCAGTTTGTAACTTGGACCCCTACTGGTGTAAACTGTCATTAGGAATACACAGTTTTCCATAAATTAGCTTTTGTTTTGGATTTCCTGCTGTGTTTATATACATGTTGACGGAATGTGTTCAGCAACATATTGGCACTCTAATTCATTATTATTTGTTATTAACTTTTAAGGCTAATATTATTTCAATAGTCTATACCTTGCTGACCCAGACATGGTTATTTTGAAGTGAATATATTTTTGAAATTTTTCATATTAATATGCACTCTAGTTGTCATTAAGAGAAAGGGAATTATTCTCTTTGCCAACTAGAGGATATACTGATATTCAATGGAATTAACACAGTGTAGCAAGTTCCTCTGAGAATTACAAGATGACATTCTTAAATCATAGGCTCTTACGAATGAACAGATTTTGGAGGGAAGGAATGAAAGGGGGAAAGAATGGCTGCCAATATTTTATATTTTATGATTTTTTCCTTTCCATCTTTTTGGCATGACATATTAAGTATTGAAATACCTTGATGAGAATAGCATTTTAACTTGTAAGTTTGTTTCTGCCATACTTGACTCTTATTTTTTTTTTTTTATTTTAAAGAGAAGAAAAAACAAAACAAATCAAAAGAAGAACAAATTTTCAAACCAACATAATAGGAGGGTAACAATGGTTAATACATTACGTATTACTATCTTTAAGTTAGTTATTCAGGACACCAGACATTAGCATTCAATTGTCCAAACATTATTGGCACAAACCTTACTCTTCAATGAACTAAGTAAAAATGGTAGTGTATCTATCTTAACCATCTTATATATATATATATATACAATTTTTTTCCCTTTCCCTTCTTTCTTTTCCCTATTCCAGTCTCTCTTTCCTTTTGACCAGTTTCTTTTTGATTCACCATATCTATTGTACATTTTGGATCTTATTTACTCTTTCAGTTTCTCATACTAGAGAGATAATACGATGTTTACACATGTGCTTCTGGTTTATTTCACTTATGAGTATTTTCTCGAGTTGCATCCATTTACCTATAAAAGTCTCCAGTTTATCCTTCTTTATGGCTGAATAGTACTCCATTGTATAAAAATACCACATCTTTCTTATCCATTCCTCAGTTGATGGGCATTTGGGTTGTTTCCAAGATCTGGCTATTACAAATTGTGCTGCTATAAACATGGGTGCACATATATCGCTGTGGTACGATGTTTTTAATTCTTCTGGGAAGATGCCCAAAAGGGGAATAGCTGGGTCAAATGGGACCTCCAACCCTAGTTTTCTGAGGAATCTCCACACTGACTTCCACAGTGGCTGTACCAGTCGACACTCCCACCAACAGTGAAGAAGGGTTCCTTTTCCCCACAGCCCCTCCAGCATTTGTTATTAGTTGATTTCTTAATAGTAGCCATTCTTTCTGGGGTGAGATGGTATCTCAGTGTTGTTTTAATTTGCATCTCTCGAATGACTAGTGATGTTGCACATTTTTTTGTATATTTGTTTGCCATTAGTATTTCTTCATCTGAGAAATGTGTATTCATCTCAGATGCCCATTTTTGGAGTGGGTCTTTAAATTTGGGAGGTCTGATTTTTTTGAGTTCTTTATATGTTCTCGATAGTAATCCTTTGTCTGAGGAACAGCTGGCAAACATTTTTTCCCACATTGTGGGTTGTCTCTTCACTCTGTTGGTGGTTTCTCTTGCTGTGCAAAAGCTTTTTAATAAGATGAGATCCCAGTTATTGATTCTTTGGGATAGTTCCCGTGTGGTTGAGTTTTTATTCATAAAGTCTTTGCCTACACCAATGTCTCCAAGGGTTTTACCTATCCTACCTTCCAGCAGATTTAATGTTTCTGTTTTAATATTTAGATCTCTGATCCATTTTGAATTTAGTTTAGTGCATGGTGAAAGATATGGATCTAGTTTTAATCTTCGGCATGTGTAGAGCCAGTTTTTCCAGCACCATTTATTAAAGAGGCTATCTTTCTTCCAGCGAATGTGTTTGGCACCTTTGTCAAAGATAAGGTGGCTTAGTATGTCTGAGGTTGTTTCAGCATCTTCTAATCTGTTCCATTGATCTTCAGGTCTGTTTTTTTGCCAGTACCACACTGTTTTTATCACAGTAGCTTTATAGTTTAATTTCAAGTCGGGGATAGTGATGCCCCCTGCCTTGCCTTTGTTGCCCAGAATTGCCTTTGCTATTCTAGGTCTCTTCTGATTCCAAATGAATTTTAGGATTGTTTTCTCTAATTCTGTGAGATATGCTGTTGGAATTTTGATTGGAATTGCATTAAATCTGTATAACAATTTTGGAAGTATGGCCATTTTCACTATATTGGTTCTTCCTATCCAGGAGCAAGGGATATCTTTCCATTTTCTGATATTCTCTTCAATCTCCTTTTTCAGAGTACTGTAGTTTTCAGTATAGAGGTCTTTTACATCCTTCGTGAGGTTGATTCCTAGGTATTTCATTTTTTTGGATGTTATTGAGAAAGGTATTGTTTCCCTAATTTCTCTTTCAGTAAGTTTGTTATTTGTGTACAGGAAGGCTATTGACTTTTGAGTATTGACTTTGTATCCAGCTACACTACTGAATTTGGTTATTAAATCTAGCAGTTTTTTAGTGGAGTTTTTGGGGTCTTCTGTGTAGAGTATCATGTCATCTGCAAATAATGATAATTTAACTTCTTCCTTTCCAATCATTATTCCTTTTATTTCTTTCTCTTGTCTAATCGCTCTGGCTAAAGTTTCCAGAACTATGTTGAATAAGAGTGGGGACAGTGGACATCCTTGTCTTGTTCCTGATTTTAGAGGGAAGGCTTTCAGTTTTTGGCCATTTAGTATAATATTGGCTGTTGGTTTGTCATAGATAGCTTTTACCAGATTGAGATAAAGACCCTCTATTCCAATTTTCTGTAGGGTTTTTATCATGAAAAGGTGCTGGACTTTGTCAAAAGCTTTTTCTGCATCTATTGAGATGATCATGTGATTTTTGTCTTTGGTTCTGTTAATATGCTGTATTACATTTATTGATTTACGTATGTTGAACCATCCCTGCATCCCTGGGATGAATCCAACTTGGTCATGGTGTATAATCTTCTTGATGATTTGTTGGATTCTGTTTGCCAGTATCTTATTAAGGATTTTTGCATCTATGTTCATTAGGGAGATTGGCCTGTAGTTCTCTTTCTTAGTTGGGTCCTTCTCTGGTTTTGGTATCAGGGTAATGCTTGCTTCCAGGAATGAATTTGGGAGTATTGCTTCCCTTTCAATTTCATTGAAAAGTTTGAGAAGTAGGGGCATTAGGTCTTCTCTAAATTTCTTGTAGAATTCGGCAGTGAATCCATCAGGGCCTGGGCTTTTCTTTGTTGGGAGGTTTTTAATTACATCTTCAATTTCATTGGCTGATATTGGTTTATTTAGGATTTTTAAATCTTCTTGATTCAGCTTTGGTAATTCATACGAATCTAGGAATCTGTCCATTTCTTCTGCATTTTCCATCTTAGTAGAATATAAATTTTCAAAATAGGTATAGATGATCTTCTGGATTTCTGCAGGGTCCGTCGTGATATCACCCTTTTCATTTTCAATTGCATGGATTTGAGTCTTTTCTTTTCTTTTTTTAATAAGATTGGATAAGGGTTTGTCAATCTTATTTATTCTTTCAAAGAACCAACTTTTTGCTTCATTGATTCTTTGTATTGTTTTTTTATTCTCCAATACGTTAATTTCTGCTCTGATCTTTATAATTTCCTCCCTTGTACGGGCTTTTGGCTTAACCTGCTCTTCTTTTTCTAGAAGCTCGAGGTTCACCCTTAAGTTGTTTATTTGCGCTTGCTCTATTTTCCTGATATAAGTGTTTAATGCTATAAATTTCCCTCTTAGGACTGCTTTCATTGTATCCCATAAGTTCCGGTATGTTGTACTGTCATTATCATTCAGTTGTAGAAAGTGACTAATTTCTTCTTTAATTTCATCTGTGACCCATTGGTTGTTCAGGAGGATGCTGTTTAATTTCCATGTGTTTAGGGAGTTTTTGTGGGATCTTTTGCCATTGATTTCCAATTTCATTGCACTATGGTCTGATAATATGCATGGGATAATTTCAATCCCTTTGCATTTACTTAAGCAGGTTTTATGAGCTAGTATGTGGTCTATTTTGGAGAACGTCCCATGTGCAGCTGAGAAAAATGTGTATTCTGATGTTGTGGGATGGAACACTCTGTAGACATCTACTAAGTCCATTTGTTCAAAAGTTTGGTTCAGTTCTACTATTTCATTATTGATTTTCTGTCCAGTTGATCTATCTTTTTGTGACAGTGGAGTATTGAGATCTCCCAATATAATTGTATTAGTGCTTATTTGATTTTTCATGTCCTTTAGTACTTGTTTTATATAGCTGGGTGCATTGGTATTTGACGCATATATATTTATGATCGTTATCTCTTCCTCTTGGATTGTTCCCTTTACAAGGATGTAATGACCGTCTTTATCTCTCTGAATCCTTCTTGGCTTGAAGTTCACTTTGTCTGCAAAAAGAATAGCTACCCCTGCTTTTTTCTGTGTTCCTGTGGCATGGAGTATTGTTTTCCATCCTTTGACTTTCAGTCTATGAATTTCTTTCTGAATTAAATGTGTTTCTTGTATACAGCATATTGTTGGATCTTGCTTCTTGATCCATTTTGCCAGTCTGTGCCTTTTGATTGGTGAATTGAGACCGTTAACATTGATGGTTAAAACTGATATGTATTGACTTGTCATGATATTTTCCTGTTGTTGGTTCCCACTCTTTGTTTTTCCGCTTTCCGGCTATTAATTATTTGCCCTGCCTGGTGGATTCCTTCTGTTGGGGTTCCTATCTCTTTCTAGAATGTCCTTCAGAACGTTTTGGAGTGCTGGTTTGGTGGTCATAAATTTTCTCAGATGTTCTTTGTCATGAAAGTATTTTATTTCTCCATCAATTTTGAAAGATAGTTTTGCAGGGTACATCAATCTGGGCTGAAAATTATTTTCCTTTAGAGCTTTCAATACATCATTCCAAGCTCTTCTTGAATTGAGGGTTTGTGCTGAAAAGTCAGCTGTGATTCTGATGGGTTTTCCTTCATAGGTGATTTGTCTCTTCTCCCTAACAGCTTTTAAGATTCTGCCCTTCTGTTGAATTTCTGGGATCTTGACTATAATATGTCTGGCTGAAGTTTTTTTTTGATCATGTCTAGTTGGTGTTCTAAAAGCTTCACTTATAGGGGTGTCAAATTCCTTTTCTCTTCCAGGAAAGTTCTCCCTGATTATGTCTTTGAACAAGGTTTTAATGTCGTTGATGCTATCTCCTGCTTTTTCATTTATTCCAATTATTCTTAAGTTGTTTATCTTTGAGTCATCTAGCAGCTGCTGAATTGATTTTTCATGGTCCCTTGCTATTTCTAAGAATTTTTCCATTTCATGATCACTAATTGCAAGCCTGTCTTCTATATCTGAGATCCTGTCCTCGCATTGGCTTATTCTGCTACAAATACTTTCAATGGAATTTTTTATCTCTTGGGTATCTGCTTGAATCTGCCTTATGGATTCCATTTCTTTCCTATGCTGAGCATTCATGGTTTCTATAGTTTTCTTAAGTTCATCTATTTTTTTGTCTGTATCAGCTATAGTGTCCTTAAGCATGGTCTTCATTGTAGACATTATCTCTGCAGTTATCTGTGAGATTATTTCTGTTTTAATTTTTTCCAGAACCTCATTCAGTTGCTTTGTTGTTACCACTTCAGATAGGCCAGGTGGGTGGCTTTCGGATTGTCCCACCTCGTTGCTCCCTAGGTTTGCCTTTGGTGAATTGGATGTGTATGGTTGCATCTTGTTTAAGTGTCGTCTCATTTTTTCTTTCTTTAATTCCTGGGGTGATGTTTGCAAATTACCTATAGTAGGTTACTTTATTGCTAGTGTTTAAGATCTTTAGAAGATGACTACTTCTCTGCAGTATCTTCCAAGTGGAGCTTGCTTTTAGGTTTTGAGCTTTCTGCCAGATCCTACCTCTTCAATTCGTTGGGTATGCGAAGTTGCTACCTGTTTGGCCCAGTCCTTGATTCTTTGGTACTGTGCCACTGTATTTTCTGTGTCCCTTAGTCAATCTCAATCATGAAATATCAGGAAGGAAAGATGTTTAGATCAATTATTTCACATTTGGCTATAATGTTAACTAAAGCATCAAACACAGCCTAAAAAATGACAGACTGAGCTAACCAGTTATTTACCACTTTTAGCTGTATAGAGTTGCGGTTATATAACAAAATCTAAAACACAGCAGAAAAATTATATGCAGTATACAAGTCCTATGTATGTCAATTTTTCCTTGAGGAGTTTAAATTTAAAATGAGTTAAGGAGGAAATAGAGTATTGGGAGAAGAGGAAGGAATTAGATGTAAGGTTAGAGGACCAAGAGGGATCCCACTAAAATTGGGACACTAGTGCAGAGGACAGGTGGTAAAAAGAGAAGGAAGGGATAAAAGGAAGAACAGATCACAACCACAATCACAAAGAAGTTAGAGGCGCTGTTTACACTCATATAAAAAACCAGAGAGAATAATGAAGGAAAGAGCAAATACACATACAGAAACAAAAACAAAGATAAAAACAATAAAATAGATCAAAAATAAAACCCCACCAAAAAACAAAACAAAACAAAACAAAAACAAAAAAACCCTTCGCCAAAACAAAAAACAAATCAGTGAGAAAAAAAAAAAAAATAAAAATAAAAATAAAAATAAAAAAAATAAAAAGAATCAGTTCCAGGTGTTGACTCTGCTGTAGGCAGTTACCCTGTGGTGACAGAGTCCTGTTCTGTGCAGGTCCATCCCAGTTAGCCAGGAGCGCCCTCTGGCGGGCGGTGAGCAGAGGCGCGTACTTTCAGGCAGAGACCAGTCTAGCTCGCCTCCGCTCTCAGCGCCCTTTCACAATCCCTGGGCCTGAGAGGCTCAGCGCGCTGTCCGGAGCGCGGGTTCCCTGCACTGGTTCCCGCCGCTCTGGTTTTTCGCCACGCCCCCCACAATGGCGCCGGGCCAGTCGCTCTCTGGCGCGGGACAGGTGTGGCTGAGAGTCCAGTCTCGTTCGCCTGCTGACCTCAGCACACTTTCGCGGGCCTGAGAGGCCCCGTGCTGTCCTGTCCGGAGCACAAGTTCCCAGAGCAGTTTCCGAGCCGCTCTGAGTTTCGCCACACCTCCCACAATGGCGCCCGGCCGGTCGCTCTCTGGCGCGGGGCAGCTGTGGCTGAGAGACACTCACCGCCGGTCAGCGCCGTTCTCCGCCGCTCCCCTGCCCCGCCGCTGTCTCAGGATCCTCCGTGGGGGCTCCCTGGGCGCCAGCTGCCACCGTGTGTCCGTAGAATTGAGCCTCCGCGGCGCTGCAACTCCCGGGATAGTAGAAGGTGCGCGCGTGCAGTCTGCTCCTTCTTTCCTTCTTCTTTGTTGGAAGTCACCCGTCACTGGTGCCGGGGGTCCCAGATTGCGCTTCAGAACTTTTCTGGGTTTCGGGGAGGCATCTCCCCCCCTCCTGCGCTTTCCGGGTCGCTATATTCCCATGTTCCAATGGTAACTTTTAGAGAGAGTTTCGCTGCCTGCTTCTTACTCATCCGCCATCTTGAGGTCCTCTTGACTCTTATTTTTTTATAAATTATATTACCTTAAAATTCTACTTTTAAAATTCATTACATTTTTTCTTTCTTAACTCTGCAGATATAGTATAAGATGTCTATAGATGCTGTTTAGGAAATGATAATTCCAGCTGCCCACTGACAGCCAATGTTGAAGGTGACAGAATCTGATGAAAATCAAGCTGTTGTTTCTGTCACAGGGGGAAATAAGTTAATATTTCTAAGGAAGATCTTATCCTAATTTTTCATCAAGTTTTACCTTGTTTCTGGGTCTGGTCACTCACTGAAAGAAGCATTCATTCTCTAATCTAATGGAAAGAACAACCCAGTCACCTGTCTGAACAGGCCAGTCATTATTAGGCTAGATAATCTTTGAGGCAATAGTTGCCAACATTAAAAAATATGATACCAAGACTGACAAGGTATGATTAAAAAATATATAGTGAATGTTTAAATTTTAAAAAGTACTACAGTAAAAGACACATTGCTATTAATGCTCTGAAAATACTCCCTCTTACTTCAAACCACTTAGCCTATTGTTTTTTGCTTTCTCCAGCAGTTCTGGAAGACCATTTTCATGAAGGTCTTTATGGCATTGTCGTGGCTCCCTCGGTGTCCTGAAGTCATTCAAAATATTTACATTTCATGGTCATTTTGACTTTGGGGAAGAGCAAGAAATCACATAGTGCCAGATCCAATGAATAATGTAGATGAGGACATACCGTAATTGTTTTATAAGCCTAACTTTATGTTAGATGCCACTCACTGGGCAGCACCATTCACCGAATTTTGATCACAATTCTTTTTTTTTTTTTTTGTGGGTACCGGGGGTTCGACCTCAGGACCTCGCGCACAAGCAGGCGCCCGTGCCACTGAGCGATATCACCGGCCCCTTTTTCGTATGTGGGTTCCAGGAGTCGAACTCGGGCCCTCGCGCTTGCCAGGCAGGCGCTTAAGCCGCTGAGCCATCTCACCGGCCCCTGATCACAATTCTTAAAGGCATTCATGAAAGAGGACTTTCAGAACTGCTTCAGAAAGTGGTAAGACTAATGGGATAAATCTGTTCAAAGTGAGGAGGAGCATTTTGGTGGGCATTAATAGACAACATGTCTTTTACCATAATAATTATTTAAACTTTAAATATTCGCTGAATATATATATATATATATATATATATATATATATATATATATATATTTGTGTGTGTGTGTGTGTGGGTACCGGGGGTCGACCTCAGGACCTCGCACACCAGCAGGCGCCCGTGCCGCTGAGCGATATCACCGGCCCTTTTTTCGTATGTGGGTTCACGGGAGTTGAACTCGGGCCCTCATGCTTGCCAGGCAGGCGCTTACGCCGTTGAGCCGTCTCAGCGGCCCTCGCTGTATATTTTGTTTTTTTTTTTTTTTTTTGTGGGTACCGGGAGGTCGACCTCAGGACCTCGCATGCCAACAGGCACCCGTGCCGCTGAGCGATATCACCGGCCCCTTTTTCGTATGTGGGATCCGGGAGTCGAACTCGGGCCCTCGCGCTTGCAAGGCAGGCGCTTATGCCGCTGAGCCATCTCACCAGCCCACGCTGTATATTTTGATTACCTCCTCTATTTCAAGAACATACAAAATACAGAATGAAATAATTTACGTGATTTGTATACTATTCTGATTGCCAAAATATCGACTTTCCTATTATCATGAAATGTATGCAACAGAGGTTTCAATAGTGACAGTTATCAGCAGCTTTGCCACTAAAACCCCATGGCTCCAGCTCATTATTCAAAGGCTTGCAGTGCTGACTCAGTTTTCATCTGGCTTCTTTTCTTCTACAGTGGCTTTAAAAACTACATACTACTTTTATGTAATACATGTTTGTATGTTAATGACTTAACTAAGCATATATATTTTTTTTACTTTTAAAAAATGTATTGGGGAATATAGGATCTAAAAATTCCTTGAAATTTTAAGACACTTTAATCACCATTATTAAAAGATCCAACTACTAAAATAGGAAGATTCTTAGAGGAATGTTAAGATATTAAAATATGGAAAAATCTAGCAAAACAGCCCCTTCATAATAGTCCTGTTCTCCTCCAACAGGCCACCTTTGAGAAAGATAGTATGACCCATGTGTGGTCACAGATGTGTCCTCACATATACATGCATGTGCACGCATGTGGTTTTTAAGTGGAAACTAAACAAATCAATGATCCTTCAGAAATCTAGGCACAGGCCACTCATGTAGTTTGTTCCTCGTTCAATCAAAAAAACTCAGTAAGTTGACTATCTACCTTATTAAGTTCTGTGGCGTGTGAGACGCAAACTGCAGTGGAATCTGCTTCACGTCTTGTGGATTCCTCTAGTACCTAACAGTAATGGGAACTCACCACTCACATCCACTTCCTTGACTGTGTCATCTCACCTGCAGGCAGGGTGGGAAAAGGTCTTAGGAAGCCAATGTTTTCCTGGCTCCCTATTCATCTGGGATCACTTGGAAAGCACTTTTCCTTAATTATTAACTTAACTAATATTAATAGTTATTTATGGGGCATCTGTGCAAATGTTCTCCAAAGCAAAATACAGAGGAAACTTCAGTCTCTGATCCGCAGGACGCAGGAGAGTTGCTCACAGTACCAGCTTGCTTCTGTAATTGGTGGTCTCGCTCTCCTTACCTAAAAATAAATGCCCCACTTTCCCATTTTAAACATGCAATGCTTCTCAATGTGGGATGCTTTTTCTAAGATCATAAAGAATTTCTCTGAAGAAGCAAAAAGCTTCTAAAAACATCTTTACTCTAAAAATAGAAAATAATTGCAAAATTGGTGATTACTTGAAATAACTGAAATAATACAGTTAGTTTTATATACACACAGGCTCAGTAACTGTGTCATGCAGTAGCTTATTAAAACTAGAAATGTAGTTGATGAAAAGATTAAGGATCTAGAATGAAATTAAGGGACCCAAAGGAAGAGATCTAAGCATTTTCAGTCCCTCCAGCAATGATTCCCATACATTTTTTAAAAAATGTACTTATATCCTCTATGACATCATTTAAAACCTTCTGGAGTATTATTTTATAAATATTTTACATTGATACAGTCAGTTCATTTTTCTTTGAAATGAATGACACAAATATTAATATATTTAATTTAAAAGGAAATTTTATAGCATCATTGTAAAGAAAAAAATCAGCATTTCTTGAAACAAATAAAAGGTAACAATAAGAATAAATGAAGTGAACTATTAACAATATTATTAAAATTTAGGTAGAAACTGTTGCCAGCAAAGCTGCCCTTTATTTGTGAGTGAAGTAGTAAAGACAGGTGTCAGAGACATGGTAACATCTACCGAGCCCTTTCTCATGACATAATCAGACAAAACAGAATGAGAATTCAAAACTGAATAAATTCCTCATTTTGTCACTCAGTATTACTTACTGTCCTATCCATGTACCACCTGTAAATTATTATATCTTATAAGAAAAAAATGCACTATCATATAATGGGGAAAGTTCTAGACTCAAATAAGGAGACTGGTTTATGGTTCCCTTTCTAAATATTTACTGGCCCTAATAATGAAAAAGTCACTGATTCCCTGGCTCTAAAATTTTTCTTTTTAAAACTTGTGGACAATAATATTTGGTTTACTATGTTGTTATAAGAAATAATGATAGCAGCTAAAATTAACTGAGTACTTACATTTTGCAAGGCATACTGATGATTTTGTTAAATATTCCCCAAAGGTATATTATTGTTCAACCTGTTTATACTGATGAGGAAATTCAGGTTTATGGCAATTAAGTACCCTGCTCAAAATTATAGTTAGAAAATGACACAGGTGTATACAAACTCAAATCATCTTGATGCTCTGAGAGTTGGTACTTACAAGCAGTATTCAAAAATGCATTGTAATGTGATATGCAAATTTGATATTTTGTCACATAAAACTGTGATATCATTGTAGTAAAGATTACGTCTTACTTATCTTTGTGATTTCATTATTTAGAGAGATAGTTAAATTTAATGGAATTAAATTGACTGTGATACTGGAAATGATTCAAATAAGAAACATACGAAAAACAAAAACCTAAAAGCTTTAAAACTATCATTTCCTTTCAGAAGCAAGAGCTTCATATTTGAGAAATTACATGTAGGAACTGTCTACACAGTCCCGGATATCCTGTGTCATCCTGGAAAGTGGAGGATGATACCTGAAAGGCCTCCTCTCCTTCCAAGCAGAGGAGCCTTACTGAAAGCGATAGGAGGAAGTGTTCCCTGCTGAAGGAAGAACTAGAAACGATCCCCTTGTGGCTGAATGAAGCATTAGGGTGAAAAGAAAATCCCAGAGAGAGAGCCACTGTCACGTCAGGCTCCATGACAGGGAAAGCTGGTAGGAGAGGAACACTGGTTCCCCCTTTGGAAACCTGGAAAACCACCAGAATGAAATCCGACAGGGAAAGAGTGGAAGCTCTTAGCATTAAACAAGCTAACAAAAAAACCTGAATATTTTCTCAGGAGATATTTAAATATTATGCAGAAGTGGATTCAGCTAAAAATTATAATTGTTCTTCGATTCCCTATTTATGTGCCAAAAATGCACAATGGAAGGGTTTCAAAGTAATATTCTTTGCACCTTTAGGCTGAACTCAATATTGGAAATTGGATATACTGACATCCTTGGAGATCAAATACAAAACACGACTATTAATCTCCAAACAGTTTTTTAAACACAAGCAAAACACACGCATGTGTACACACACACACACACACACACACACACAGTTTTAAAAAAATTCTTTGAAATTGATTAATAGGTCTGTTATGGATGTTTGAAAAGAACTTTAACTGTTTTAAAAGCCATTTTGTGCATGTACTTAAAATAAAACATGTATGTTTGTTATCTGAAGTTAATAGAAAGGAACAAACAGAAAAAGCTATAAATCCTGTGACATTTTCAGATCTGGTTACCTAGAATTTCCAAAGTAACATTTTTTTTCCCACTTCTAGAATAACTGTAAGAGTTCCAGCTAAGTCAACAAAGAAAACCAAAGAATATCAAAGCTTTTTTTCCCTGGGATATGTGTAGACTTTTGTCTTTATTATATTACGATATGGTGGTTTTAACAGTACTGACAATTGATTTTGCATCACATTTAAGTTTATGTGGTAACATTTAAAATTTGTTCCTATGTCAGCAATTGTCAAAATACATGATCCTAGTTATTATTCAGGTTGTAGCAGGAAAAATCTTTCTCTAATGTCTAGACTCAATCAATTCTGCCTTTTATGCATTTCTTAGTTTCCTACAGTTCTGTCTTTAAAACAGTCACCATGATCGTAAAAAATAGCTCAGGGCTTCTTTTCTCCAAAAGATCATAATCTATAGGAGGGTAAACAATATATTATCTTGTCCACTGCTGTCTCTATCACACTGTCTGACCCTCAGTAGTCACTCAATAAATGTAAATGCTGAATGAGTGATAGATGGGTGGATGGATGGATGGATGGCACTTCATTTTCTGATAGGGATTGGTTATCTTATGGCAATAAAAAGAAACCCTGTGGAATCTTATTTTTAAGGTTTAAAGACAAGGTGAGCAATCTATAGACATTTGAAGATGATGATGCAATAAACATTTAAAGAAACAACAGAAATTTATTTGATCTGTTATATTCTGAGAGTGGGTTTGGATATGGAGTCAGTGGAACTTACAGTTACACTGAACTCATTCAAAATTCCTAGCAATCTATCAAGTCTTTTTTTAACTTTTCCTTTCATTATTCTGTATGTAATACTTTTATCAGAACACAATGCTCTCAGTACCACTAATGTAAAAGCAACGACATATGTTACAGCAATTAAATATTTATATAACATAGCACTGAAATGGCAAATAGATGCTTTCCACTTGTCATGAGTCAGTAGATAGTGCTACATTCTGCAAAAATGATAGTCCAAAGAAGAGAAAATATCACTGTATTTCACAGACAAAATATTTATGTTTGGCACACATTGAAATAGAGCTGACTTTAAAGGTGCTTCTTATTGTTGCTGTTTTTCAGGTCACAGAGATCCGTGTATTTAAATGTAAAAACAGTCTGTTTGAATGTACTATTTTTCATATATTATTTACTTTTGCTGACCTCGTATCACAGCAAAATAATTTTTTTCTGAGGAGAGGAGAATAGTTTTTTACACTTTATATACTTGTATAATTTCTTGAACTTGGTAGTGATTTTTGATATGTAATAATAGAATATACTCAAAACAAATATGTTTGTCCTATGCTAACAAAAAGCCCCCAAAATTTATAGTGTCAAAAAATTGAATACAAATACTGTATATAGCTTTTTCCCACTTTAGGTTTAATTCAGAAGTCACTTACATATTATACAGAGTTTACTGTAGAATGAGCTGAATTTTAAGTGACTTCTATCTTTTGTAAGTCTCATATAACATGTATATGTTATATATAACATATGAGACTTAGAAAGGTAATATTTTCTAGAAATAGAGTTCCTACTGAAAGTCAAGACAGAGTACAAACATGTCAAGATAGCCAAAATTTCAGTGGATGCTAAAGGAATATATACACATATGAAGGCAGAATTTCATTCCTATAAAGTACTGTTCTTGGTAAGAAAAAAATGCAGCTATCTGAAATTGGGTTTTCCATAGATTTGCTCCATTTTGGATTCACAGATTAACAGTGCTACATTACTATGCTTCACCAAATTACTATGTTTCTCCTCTCCTAGAAGTAAACTGTTTCATTTTGAACCTTCATTCACCATTGAGTCACACTTAATTATGTACTCAATTTCACATCTACATAGATAAAATATCAATGTATTGATTCCAAAATTTTAGCTTTACGGTTTTCCATACTCTAAAACATAGGAAACATATTTTTATACAGTGTGATAAAATTGTATTGGTATTAAAATGCTACATCCCATCTCAGATGCATTTTATGAATGTAATGCATCTAAGAGTAAGGGAAGCAGCTGTAGTAAAAACTGGTGTGTAATTCATTGCTTGGCTGTATTGTATAAACTAATAAAACATCACTTTTATTACAAAGACATGTCCAAAAAGACAAAAACAATGCCACAACACATTTTATTTTGCCATGTATATTTACATAGTTGAGTCTTCATGAAGCATAAAGGGCTAGTATGTTTTTCTTTCTAACCCTGACCTGCATATACATAGCTAGAACCATCATCAATTTCAAGGTAGACACAAGAGGTAAAATGTTCATGAAATGCAAATCTACACAGAAGTAGCACAGATAATTACCAAGGAATCACAACTGCAATGAACCTGGGTTCTATAGGTTATGTTTGCTGGACCTAGAGAATACTTATACTGTTAAGCAGCCTGTTTAGCAAACATAGGACAATATTTATTTTAGGAATCAGCTGGTAGCAGCTGTTCAAGGAAATAAATAACTACCCACATATTTTTTAAATGAAGAGTAATTTTGAACATTTGAGTAGTTCTCTGCTTAGTAGTATGTGTCAGGAGCTTATCAGAAAAACAGTGCTGAGTTATTTGTAGTCATCAGAAAATGAGTTAATAAACTAGTTCCTTAAAAATTTTAGATTTTGCAGAAGGATTTTTATAGGTGAAAAATTATTGGACTGTTAGGAATGAGAAGTGTTAAAAGCTACAGGATTCTGTTTTGTAGAGGTGATGGAAATACTCTAAAATTGAGTAGGATGACAGTTGTAAAACCCTGTGATGACTATACTAACTCCCACTGAACTGTCCACTTTAAGTAGGAGAACTCTATAGCATATAAAGTATAGCTCAATAAAGCTGTTTTTTTTTTTTTTAAGTCTGTTGTCAAGTCAATTATTTGTTGGGAAAAACTTAGCTAAAAGGGGAAAAAACTGAAAAAAATATACTAGCATAATACATTCTTGTATGATTTTTGTTTTTTCTGATGTTGAACATGTGCAAGCTGGGTGTCGTTATACTTGTAATCCCAGCACTCTGGGAGCCTGAGGCAGGAGGATTCCAAATTCTAGCCTAGCCGGGGCAACTTAGTGAGACCCTGTCTGAAAAAAATAAAAATAAAAAATAAAAAATAAAAAAAGGCAGGGAGGGGAGGAGTTGCTGGGGATCAGAGTAAGGCCCTGGATTCAATCCCAACTACCACTAATTCCCCCGCAACCCAAACCAACCAAACAAACAAAAAACCCTACAATATTTTCGTTATTTTCTATGAGAGAAAATTCTTTGGATTTTCAGACTTTGCTCAACTGATTTGTCAGTTTTAACTGGTGTAATTCCAACACTTATTTTGATTTGTATTTAATAATGTTTTACTGCAATTTCTAAATATTTTTCTATCAAAACTTCAGGTTGACTTTCATACAGATAAAAGAGACTCAGAAAAAAGATCAATAATCAAGACTCCCACTCCCTAACTGCAGTGAAGCAACAGCAAGGAACAGGCTATCTCTCTGTCACATGTACGTCTGGGATGTCTCCCCAAAGCCTTACGTGTTCAGAGGTGGAGCTTGTGGAAGGTGACTGGACCGTGGGGGCCCTATCACCAACCATTCAGAGCTGAATGTGCTGTTAGGAGATGGGGCCCGATGAGAAGAGCTGGGTCGCTGGGCTGTGACCTGGAAGGATCTTACCTGCCCCCCTGGCTTTTACTTTCTGCTTCCTGTTCCATGTGAAGTGAGTAATGTTTCTCTGTCAGACCCTTCCCCCATACCCTTCCTGTCTGGCAGTCCCTGATTATGGACTGAATCCTCTACAAACCGTGAAACAAAATAAACCTCTCCTTTCATCTGTAGGTGTCGAGTACTGTAGTATCTCAACGGGGAGGGAAGTGACTCAGATGCTCTCCTTTACCTTTTCTTTGGTGAACCACTGCAGGTTATTGCTTGTCTTTAAAATCTCCTAATTTTAGAGTAGAAAACAAAAAAAATGAGTATATTGGGGCCAAAAAGGTAGGATAGATAAATACATTGATAGGCCCATATCACTATTATCATTGTATTTAACATTTAGTTATAAATTATTGGAATTCTCATTGTGTAAAGGCATGGCGACTTAAAGGTTAATGCGTTAGAGCAGCATTTTAAATGGAGTTCAGTAGTCTAAAGAAAATCACTATGTGAATGCTGAAAAGAAGTCTGCCATATGCACATTTTATTTTTAAAAAATTAGAATATGCAAAATCTTGGCACATCTAGTATGTATAAGCTAAGACTTCTCAATTCAGCTCACTCCTCTGTCTCACGAGGGCCTTGTGATCTCCAATGTAAGAGAGTTTTCTACCAGACTGGTGCTCGATAGCCTCATGCGTCTAGTGGCCAGGGAACTGGACAGTGTGGAAACAGAACATTTTCACTATCAAATGGAACACTGGACACTGCTAGCCAAGACCCTTGCTACTCGAAGTGTGCAAAGTATGTTTGAGGGACCATAACAGTGGCATCAGGGTTATGCTGATGCTACTGCTAATACAAAATCGAGTTCTCACTTCAGATCTGCAGAATTGGAATCTGCACGTCACCAAGATCCACACATGGTTCCTGGGCACATTAAAGTTGAAAAGCACAAGTCTCGACCCCTCTTCATCAAACCACTTGTTCTAAGATGCCACTAAAGCGATCTTATAAATGGGACGCTTTTTCACTCCAACATTAGGATTTCTACACTTTCTTCCCTGTTTTCAGTTCTTTAAAAATCTTACGTGAGGCAGGGTAGTTTGATGAGGTCTTTGACACAAAGGGTGATCAAAATATATGGTGAATGCTTAAATAAAAATTTAATTACAATGAAAAATTTATTACAATGAAAGACACATTCCCATTAAGCCCCCTCAAAATCCTTCCCCTCACTTCAAATACACTATCCTATCATTCTTGCCACTTTTTGGGACAGTTCTGGGAGTCTTCTGTGGGTGTCTTTATGAGCTATGATAAAAAATGTGGTGAATGCTGCTGCCATGTGCCATCCAATGGAAAGACTGGTTCACAAAAACATTACAGTGCCCTCATCCACCTTATTAACTAGATCAGGCATCATCCAACTTCTCGCTCTTTTCCAAAGTCAAAATGACTTTAAAACGTTTTGAATCAATTCAGGACATCAAGGTAGCTATGACTACTTAACTAAGACATTTATGAAAGAAGACTTCCAGAACTTCAGAAAAGTGTCTGGAATGATGGCATACATGTATTTGAAGTGAGAGGAGTATTTTGAGGGGGATTAATGGCAATGTATTTTTATTGTAAGAAAAATTTAAAAATTTAAACAGTCACCTATTTTTTTAAATTTCACTTCATAGTTCATAGCCTGGTCTCCTTTATTTATTAGCTGTATGACTAGGCATGGTGATTCTCTCTTTTCTTTTTTTTTTTAATGTGGGTACCGGGGGTTGAACTCAGGACCTCGCGCTTGCCAGCAGGCGCTTATCCCGCTGAGCCATCTCACCAGCCCCTGGGATGGTGTTTCTTTAAGGAATGGATTTACTATTTGTTAAATAGAGATAACTCATTGGGTTGTGAGAATAAATGAAATAACACACACATGCTTTAAACACAATGCTTGGCACAGTGAGCGCTCCATGAGCTCCAGTTTAGATGTTCCACATTCCTTCCTTGATGTTTTTAGGGTGCCTCTTCTCATGGTGATCTCTCACTAACCCTTTTGGCATCAAGCAAAGGCTCCCTTTTCATCTTTTAAACTACACATCAAGTGCCATGTGCTGCATCAAGGCTTTCCCAATATTTTCAGCCTAAGATAGGCATTTTTCTTATTTTGTTTTCCCCTTTTTGCTCATCAAACTGCTAGGAAAGCATGGAATCTTAAAAGTGTATTTTTATTCATGTTTTTATCATTTGACTATAAGCTTTTAGAAGAGCTAATTTGGACTGCTAATATCTATTCCAGGAATGTTAACATAAAAATGGTCACTGAAGCTGGGTGTGGTGGCATACTTCTATAATCCCAGCATTTTGGGAGGCTGAGGCGCAAGAATTACAAGTTTGAACCCATCCTGGGCAACACAGCAAAACTGTCTCCAAATCAAAGAAAATCCAAAACCCAAAAAAAAAACAAATAGTAACACAAAGGTGCTGGGGATGTAGCTCAGTCTAAAGGTTCTGAAACAAACAAACAAACAAACAAACCAAACCAAACCAACCAAACACTGAGAGCCAGGAAAATGGTACATGCCTGTAATCCCAGCTACTTGGAAGGATGAGGCATGAGGATTCCAAGTTTGAGCCAGTCTGAGCAATTTGTTAAGACTCTGTCTCAAAATAAAATGAAACAAATCAAATAGGGTTGGGAATATAGGTCAGTGGGTTTGCTAATCCAGTATAGAAACAAAAATATAGTTATTGGGGGCTTAGGGGCTTTGTATGTATGAGATCCTTGAATCTATCCCCAGAGTCAAAAACAAAAACAAAACAAAAAAACCACTAAATTACTAGAAAATTATGTGAGTAACAGAATAAATTTAAGTGCATTTTAAAATAATACTTAGATTAAATAAGGACTTTGGAGTTATGAAAGCCAGAAATATATAGGATAAAACTAATCAATCTGACTACTTAACAACTTCTGGAGCATGGTGGCACATGTCTGTAACCCCAGCCTTATGGGAGGCTGAGGTAGGATGATCTCAAGTTTGAGACCAGCCAGGGCAACTTGGTGATTCAAGGAGACCCTGTCTCAACAAACCAACAAATAAACAAACCAATCAAACAAACAAACAACAAAAACCCAACCAATCGACAAACCAAACAAACAAAAAACCTTCACATGGAGTATGGCAAAAATGAATATGACTAAAATTAATAATATATTGGAAATCATATATATGATAAAGGATTCATATCCTCAATAAACACCTTTGCAAATCAAAAAGAATGGAGAAAAGCCATAATTAAAAAATCGAGAAAGAAGACACACACAAATTAATAGAAATAGCCAATAAATATATGAAAAGATATTCAACACTCCTAGTAACAAATCAAAAGAATAAAATGTTTTAACAAAATAGACTGGAAAAAATTAATATAATATAGATGATAACTGGAATTGGTGCTTAAATAAACTGAAAAATGGTGCCATGGTTTGCAAAGTTTGAAGCCTATGTACCATTTGGCACAGCAAATTTCTTTCAAATTTCTTTCATACTGAAAAAATATTGATTGAATGAGCACACGTGCACACACAAACATCTACATAGTCACATAACATAAAAGAAAGTCACTGCATTGTGAAGGAGTGATTAATTACAAAATAGCCACTGAATAAAATTACTCCATATAGATGATATAAATTAATGATAAGTGAGGAAGGGTTGGTATAAAATGCTTTTAAAAATATGGACCTCTGCTAGCTGTGGTGGTGCACATGTATAATTCCAACATTCAGGAAGCTGAGGCAGGAGGATCGCTGCCAGTTCGAGGCCAGCCTGTGCTACATAGTGACTTCAACGACAGCCTGAACTACGTAGTGAGACCCTGTCTCAAAAAACCAAAGGAAAAAAACATGGACCTCTAATTGTATACATGTATTCGAAAACATTTGGAAAGGTATATACCAAAAAGTTATCATTGGTTTCCTGTACACAGTGGAATTACAATGAATTTTTATTTTTTAGACCTTTCTCTATTCTCTGAAAATTTGATAGGGTTAAAAAATACCAAGTAAACAAACCACAAAGCCTGTCCACTTCCCTGCCCTGTCTCTATTCCTTTCTTTTAGAAACTATTCACCTTTTCCATTCTAACTTCACCTCCGAGAAAAGACGTATTACAGCAATACTCTCTTAAATTCTCATTATCTTATTGCAAGGTAAGTAAGAAAATTCTAGGATAGAAATACTTCCTCAAACTTATCTTTTTATTAAAAAGTACTCATTTCTTAGGCTTCTGCTTTATACTAACTGTCAGTATGAGAGAAAGGGACCTGTAAGGGAATGCAAAGGACGCTGCAAGATGGCTGCGCTTCCACTGAAGGTGATGAAGACAATCTGGTGATGATATTGGTCTCCCCATGGATTCTGGGATTTACCACACTGATCTTGCTAAAGAGGCAAGCGTTCCCTTTTTCCCTCTCAGCTTTATACACACACTTAATAGGCCAGGATAACCTTCCCTGAGAGAAGTGCCATAGTTTTTTCAAGGACAAAGGCAGCACCTTTAATGAAAAAAGATTTATCATACTAACTGATGAAAAAATACAATTTTTTGCTGAGCAAAAAAAAAAAAAAATCACTGTGCTAGTGCACAAATCATTTAAATGCAAGAAGACCAGTGAAAATTTAAGCATACCTGTGCTTAATTAAAGCAAGAAAATTATGAAGTTTCTTTTGTGATTAAAGAAATTTTGCCAGATAACACTGGGATAGTATCTCCTTAATTCCTAAAACAGTAACTGGGACAAAATAAATGTCCAATAAATATCTACTGAACTAAAAAAAAAAGATATGAATATGTTAACTATATAATTTGCATGTTTTCATGTGGAGAAAAAGTAAAGGGAAAAGTTCATAACAGTGGTACTAACAGGAATAAGATAGGAGGCTATTAAGCAATAAAATCAGACAATTTTTAAAGTAAGAAAAGTTTTGAGTTTTTATTTAGAAGAATTACAGTTACATTCCCTAATGAGCCCTGAAAAGAGCATAAGTCTCAAAAGTAATAGTGACCTAATCTCACATTAAAATGCTACTTTTCCTGCTAATTGCACCACAAAAATAAAATTAAATGGTATTAAACTGATAATCAAAATATTTAACAATTCTAAAGGCACAGACACTTACCTATCAGAAAGGACACGAGACCAGTGAACCTGATGCTGAATCCCAGCCCTCTATGGTATTTATCTATCTGGCACGCATTATGTTAAAAAAAAAAGGAAAAAGAATCCCCTACAAACACACATGGGTCATTTATTACATCTCGTTTTCTACGTGTACATTTCAGAATTATTAAAAATTGTTTAGCAGCACAATTCTGACAGGTACAAATAATTTATATGGCTAACTAGAAGAAATTCTCTTAATGGCTGGGATATTTTCTAATTGAATACTAGAAAGTCATCTGTAAAAAGAGATGTTTATCGTGAATTTCTTCATTTACCTTCAGTGTTATAAATGTGAAACAGCACAGTATTGCCGGGTATGGTGCCAGGTATGGTTGATGCCTATAATCCCAGCATTGGGAGGCTGAGGCAGGAGGATCGCTGTGAGTTTGAGGCCAGCATGGGCTATATAAGCGAGTTCAAGGCCAGCCTGAACTACATAGGAAGATCCTGTCTCAAACAAAACAAAACAAAACAAAACAAAACAAAACAAAAACAACAAAGTATTGTTTCACTAGGATGTGATCTTGGGCAAGTGACAACCGTTTGGTATCTGATCGACCATTTTATAAGGAAGAAGTTAACTGAGATTAAAAAATGACAAAAAGGTTTCATCTTGCTTTCATCTCTGATTGATGGGTAGTGGCTGTTTGAGGTGCTGCACGAAGCACTCTGATGAAGATAATGAGGACATCTCCAGGTTCAGTGGGAAAGAGTGCTCCGAATCATTAGTGATGTCTTCCTCGGTCAAAGAATGGGAAATAATGGTACATAACATGCCATATAGCTGCCATCCCTGACTCAATTATCTCTAAAGTTCTTTCATGCTCTACAATTCTGTTTTCCCATTAGCCACAGTGACTCAAAATCGTTATTTCACTTTTCCAAAGTACATAATTTATATTTAAGGAGTACTGTAGCGATTGGTAGATACTGGTTCACTGCAAAAAGCATCATACTATTCTATATACAGCTCTGTAATGTTCTTATTCAGTTGTAGAATTTCATGGGGCAGCACAAATTGCTTTGTAAACTTGCGAATGCATCACTGGCTGTTGTTCTTGGTGGATAAACCACACAGCTTATGATTTATCTCGGTGGACACCATTAGCATTTCAATGTGGTAGGCCTTTCCCTAGGCTTGGAAGCAGATCAAAATAAGATGCGGTCATTTCTGGCATTTTTAAAAGCAATTTCCAGTAGTTTGCCCAAATGTATTACAAAACAGTTAAATGAAAGGAATATTTACAGTTTCTATTAGTAGCTCCCATCATTTGGGTTACTTTTAAATGAAAAGCATGATCAATACTATATCGGAAAAGATGAAAAATCACATATATGAAGGTCTATGTAATGCACTCATTGTTTTACGGATGCCCGGGTCTCTGAAGAGTGTTCCTGAGTGCAAGATGATGGTCCTGAGTGCTGAGTTTTACATTTAGATCGCGGAGTTAGCTGAAGGACATGTAACATCACGAGCAGTGGAAAGCTCCCTACTGAGCAAGAACGGAAGGAGATTCATGTGTAGTGGTCATTCTTGCAAATGCGTGAATCATTTTGTGTGCAAAATGTAATAGCGCTGTCCTGTTTCACAAGGAATGTCAGTAACAAATGTACTCTATAGTTCGTGTTCAATAATATGAATTGCTCTTTATGAAAATGAATTACCTACACAACTAGCCTTTCTCTTTGTCTGCATCTGCTGAAAATTACTTAAAACATTCTGTGATTTAGAATATCATTACCAACCCATCCCTCACAAAATACATCTCTTACTATAGTTCTTGATCAAAAAAAAAAAAAAAAATCTAACAAAACAATGGTATAGTGTCCCAATTGACAGGTAAAGTAATTCTAAAATCTTGTTCTTACCTATAAAATATGACAGGAGTATTGCCAGGAGCACTGAAACCCCTACAGCACACAGCGCAGTACATTTCCAGCTACAGTACTTCGAAGACTTCTTGAATTTAAAAGCACTTCTTGATAGGGTGTTTCTAGGTAATGGCCGAGTAGGAGGCGAATAAACAGAGCCAGATGCCATTGTGTATCCTGGGGTTGCAGTACCGAACAGCGGCGTTGTCCCTGTTCCTGTTTTGAATAGGAAATGCCTGTGAGAAAGGAGAACATCATTATAAGACATGGATATGTTACGACAGGGGTATGTTAAATCTGACAGACACAGCCATGCACTAGCTCTCTCGTGTCTCTTACATACTCTCTCTTCTCCATCTACCTTGGATAACTTAAGTAAAAAATTAAAAATAAAGTAAAAAATTAAAAACAAAGTAAAAAAACAAAAAAAAACCAAAATCATAAAAATGACTCTAATGAAAGAGGCTTATATTTAGTGTATGTCCTAAGGTTATACATACAAATGATCACTGTCCCTTCAAGTAGACATTGTCAGAGACTATGAAGTTATTCTAATCATATACCTGTAATTTATTGAACAAAACCATTTTGGAACATCTCTTGATGAACTAACTGCATTAAGAGTATCTTCATAACTCACATAAGAGTCCTGTTACCTTATAGTTACACATGTGTATTATATGAGAGTACGTATTCATGTAAGCACATTTATACACGATTGTGCTCATGTTCTGCATGTAGATTGACTTTCTGGATGTCTGTGGAGGGGGAACTGGACCGAGCCAGCCACCCAGTGCAGGGCGCATGCTGCAGACGGGATCAAGTGGCCCAGGAAAGTCCAAAACAACAGCGAGAAATCAAACCACTGGGTGAAGCAAGGGACCAGAGAGACAAGGCCAGGCCCAAGTGTCCACGCACACACTGACAGTGGGCGAGGCCAGCGAGACCGAGACCAGGCCCTGGCTGAGGTGCATACACAACCCCAGGTGGAATCAGCAGTGTGGAAGAGTCTGAAGCGACAGTGAGGGGCCAGCAGTTGGTAAGTTAGGTGAACCAGCCTGGTGCTTCGGCACACAGACACATGAAATAGAAGCGGATAGGGCCGCCACTCTGTATCAAACGGCTCTGGAGAACTCCAGCAACAGACCAGTCCCAGTCCCCACATCCAGAGGCCAAGATCAGCTCCCTACCCAGCACAAACCCTACAGCAAACCTGGCTCGAGTACATAGGACATTTCTGGAAACGGACTTGGACACTACCACAGAACTGTAAACACCAGAGGAACTTTACTACTTTTATTTCTTTTTGTCTGATTGGTTATCCTTTTTCTGTCTGGCTGAGGTGTTTTGTTTTGTTTTGTTTTTTGTGGGTTTCTTTGTTTTGGTTGGGTTTCGGTTTTTTCGTTCTTGTTCTTTCCTTCTCTCTCTTTTTTGCATTAGTTAGGCTTATTACCTTTCTTTTTGTTTTCTTCTACTCGTTTTCTTTATCTTTCTTCAACTACCTCTTGAAATTATGATATCTTCAAGTAACTAAACACTGTATCTTTTCTTCCTGATACTCTTCAAAACTCCTATATTTTCTCTTTCATCCTTTCTCTCCTGTGTCCTCCAACTTCCCAAAACTTGGGTGACCATCCTTTGCCATCCAGCCTTGCTTCTATTACATTTGACCTCAATATCTATCTTGTCTCTTCCCATCTTGACAACCACACCCCCTGCAACAGGGTAAAATCACCCCACGAAGGGGAAAATCATTGTGTACTAGTTGCTAGTATATTTTGGATTTTATTATATAACCGTAGAATTTCATCCTATGGTCAAAGGTAACAGGTTAATAGTTACCACAGTTTGTCAGTAGTTCGGCTGTACGTGATGCTGTTGCTATTGCTTGCTGAACTGCTTTAGCCAGGGTGTCATACATGTTATAATCAGTTTTTCTCCCTTACAGGACAACACTGATTGTATAGGGTCATAATCATCACCATAGTCCAGTACCAAAGGACTGGGTGCTGAACCAAATAGCAACTTTTCATCTTCAACAAATAGGGAAGGTAGGTTCTTGAGATAGACATAAAGAACCATGTATATCTAGAAGACATCCCTGAAGAACAGACATCTCCTAAGGAAGCCTCAATACTAGTGATAAAGCTATCTACCATAAGAAATTGACAAGCAGCAACAAAGGAAACAAAATAAAAGAAAAATTAGAAAACAGAAAATGACAAGACACAGAAGCAAAGTACAACCCCAGACTCCCAGCCCACCCAGGACAAGCCCAGAGCACAGTGAGATGGAGGAAACCGGAAGTCAAGTACTAGAACTTTCTGAAATGATAGCAGCAGAAGTGAAAAAACAAATGGAAAAGACCACAGAAAAAATAATCTCTCAGATAGAAAAGAAGTGATGATCAAAATGAAAGATATTAGAGTAGACACGGATTTAAAAAATGGAAGACCTTAAGAAAATGATGGAAACCACAAATGCCCAACATAGGAAAGAAATGGAATCCATGAAACAGATCCAAATAGAAATCCAAGAGATTAAAACCTCCAATGAATGTATATGCAACAGATTAAACGAAGGCAGGATAGAGTATCAGATCTAGAAGACCAGATTGCAGCTAATGACCATGAAAAGAAAGATACCTTAAAAATAGCAAGAGACCATGAAAAGTCAATCCAATAGCTGCAAGATGAAGCAAGGAAGAACAACATAAAATTGATTGGGGTTGAGAAAGCTGGAGACAGCGCAAATACCATAAACAACCTCTTCACAGAAATAACGGCAGAAAACTTCCCAAACATGGATAAAGAATTTGACATACAAATAAATGAAGCATATAGAACTCCAAATAGCCAAGACCAAAATAAATCTATACCAAGGCATATAATAATCAAGATTCCAGAAATTCAGCACAAAAACAGATTATTGAAAGCAGAGAAAAGAAACAAATCACCTATAAAGGAAAGCCCATCAGAATCACAGCAGACTTCTCAACACAAACCCTCAAATCAAGGAGAGCTTAGAGTGAGGTATTTCAAGCCCTAAAAAGAAACAACCTCCAACCTAGATTGACATACCCTGCAAAACCATCTTTCAAAATTGATGGAGAAATAAGATACTTCCATTACAAAGAACACCTGAGGAAATTCATGACCACCAAACCAGCTCTTCAGAATGTTCTGAAGGATATTTTAGAAAAAGAAAATGAAAATACACAATCACAAGAACACCAATAGAAAGAAACCACAAGGTAGGGCAAGCAATTAAACTGAGAGGAAAGACAAGGAACCAACAAGAAAACAATATGAGAAAAGATAGGCCAATACATATCTGTTATAACCATCTATACAAATGGTCTCAATTCACCAATCAAAAGAAACAGACTGGCAGAATGGATCAAGAAGCAAGATCTAACAATATGCTGCATTCAAGAAACACATTTAACTCAAAAGAAAAAAAAAATCATAGACTGAAAGTCAAAGAATGGAAAACAATACTCCATGCCACAGGAACCCAGAAAAAAGCAAGCGTAGCTATTCTATTTGCAGACGATGCGAACTTCAAGCCAAGACTGATCAAAAGAGACAAAGAAGGTCACTACATTCTTGTTAAGGGAATACTCCAAGAAGAAGTAAGGGAATACTCTAACTACACAAAACAAATATTAACAGACATGAAAAATCAAATAAGCACTAACAGAATTGCAATGGGGGGCCTTAATCCCCCACTATCACAATTAGATAGATCAACTAGACAAACAATCAACAAAGAAATATCAGCATTAAAACAAATCTGTGAACAAATGGACTCAGTAGATGTCTACGGAATGCTCCACCCCACAACATCAGGATAAACATTCTTCTCAGCTGCACATGGGATGTTCTCTGAAATAGACCATATATTAGCCCATTGAACATGCTTAAGTAAATGCAGAGGAACTGAAATTATCCCTTGCATATTATCTGACCACAGTGCAATGAAATTGGAAATTGATGGCAAAAGAAACCACAAAAACTACATAAACACATGGAAATTAAACAACACCCTCCTGAACGTCCAATGGGTCACAGAAGAAATTAAAGAAGAAATTAAACAGTATCTACAATTAAATGAAAATGCCAATACAACCATATTGGAACTTATGGGACGCAATGAAAGCAGTCATACAAGGGAAATTTATAGCGGTAAATTCTCACATCAGGAAAACGGAATGAGCTCAAATAAACAACTTAATGTTGAACCTCAAACTCCTAGAAAAGGAAAAGCAAATCAAACCCAAAGCTCACATAAGAGAGGAAATTATAAAGATCAGAGCAGAATCAATACAATTGAGACTAAGAAAACAATACAAAGAATCAATGAATCGAAGAGTTGGTTCTTTGAAAGATTAAATAAAATCGATAAATACCTAGCCAACCTTATCAAAAAGAGGAAAGAAAAGACCCAAATTCAAGCAATTAGGAATGAAAAGGGTGAAATCACAACAGATCCTGTGAAAATCCAGAAGATTATCAATACCTACTTCAAGAAAACTGTACTCTAATAAAATGGAAAACACAGAAGAAATGGACAGATTCCTAGACACATAGGAATTATCAAAACTCAATCAAGAAGATATAAATATTCTAAATAACCCGGTATAAGTCAATGAAATTGAAAATATAATTAAAAACTTACCAACAAAGAAAATTCCATGCCCTGATGGATTCACTGCTGAATTCTACCAGAAATTTAGAGAAGATCTAATGCCACTAATGCTCAAACTCTTTAATGAAATTGAAATAGAAGCAATACTGCCAAAATCATTCCTGGAAGCAAGTACTACCCTGATACCAAAACCAGAGAAAGATCCAACCAAAAAAGAAAACTACAGGCCAATCTCTCTAATGCACATAGATGGATGTCCATGGAAACATTCTCACCCTAGCCTGTTTCCTCACTTGCCACGGGCAGTTGGTCAGTTCTCAAGGGATGTCAGCTATTTTATTTTTAGCTTATGTCAAACACAATCAGGAAGGTAAATCTGCTAGGGGCTGAGAGGGAGAGAATCATAGAAAACTTTCTAAATCCAAACCTGAATAAATGAAGAGGTCAGTGAAGCAGATTTTAGATCATTTATCAAAAGATTCCCTAATAACTGGTTCATACAACAGTGGAGTCCACTGACTTTAAAAGTTGTATAATCTCTTACTTTGAAAAATTTTAAGCAGAAATTCAGGGAAGATCACTGATTGTAAGATTCCTATTAACAATAAAAAACTCCAAATTTAAAAAAAAAAGCACCATGCTTTTCATGGTAACATTATGCTGATAACACTGTATATTCAGTTGGTGTCCTAACATTCATAACAACATTCCCCTCTAACCTGTGCAATGAAGTTAATGGGCTGTACTTTCTCCTTTGCATTCAGGAGGTTAAAAATATCCTTGAATATCCCATGTATGGTCTTTAAACAAGATGCATTCACAGGGTATACAGCTAAGTCTATTTCATTTCAATACTCATGTATTTTATTATGTATTAGAAAACAATTCAATACATGAAATTATTTAAGGGGTTAATAACAGAACTGGAAAGCTAGACTGTCAGTGTTTTAATTTGCTTTATGTGTCCTTGGACCAATTCTTTAATCGCTCACTTTATTTTTGATTTCTTAATCTGTAAAATGGGAAACATAATCATATTTACCTCAAAGTTGTTATGAAGTTATTTATTGCAAAAGAATGTAAAAAGTGTTTGGAATATGATAAGTACTACATAAACTTTTGATGAATAAAGAAGAATTGAACTCAGATTTTATTGTATTATTGCTTAAGAAAAGCTAAAAGGTATTTAAGTGACACATAGAGTGTCCAGAAAATTATTAAGGGAATAATAGCCTAGGTGGCATACAGAAATGGTGAAAGTCATTCAAGTGTGCCTAGCACAAGCATAAGGTAAAGAATTCTGGATAGAAATCTAAAGACATGGGTACTTAAGTTCCTGCTCTCTCATTTCCTTGTAATATGAATCTAGGAACCCTCGATGATTTTTCCATCTATAAAATGGAGCTAATGATTTATTATCTTACAGTGCTGTAAACCAGTTAATGAATTTAAAAATGCTTTGTCAACCACAAAATTAAAAAAGATGCAAATAACAAGTTATAACTTCTAGATCTCATACTAGTGACTATATCATGAATCCATTTTCCTCCACTGAACTACTACTCTATAAAACTAATTTAACAGTTTACAGTCTGAATTAAATGGTGTATTGGAGGGACCATTTTTAGCACTTCCAACATAATCATATTCAACATGGTAAGTAAGAGTGTAACCTCTGGAACTAGATTGTTTTCAAATTCTGATGTCACCTATCTTAGCTGGATGATGCTTAGTAAACTCACATTTTTAATTTTAGTTTTATCATCTGTGAAGCAGGCATGATAACAATACCCACCTGTTGTGAGGCTTTTTATGAGGATTAAATGAAGTAACACATATGATGTGTACATTAGTAACCAGCACAAGTGCTCAATAAACATTAGCTATTTATTATTCTGTTCAAATTCACATATTGAAATCTATATTCCCACAAACCAAAAGTAATAATTTGAAGGTTTTAAATCCCAGTTCAAAATGTAACATCATGGATGGGGATGCAGCTCAGTGGTGGAGTACTTGCCTAGCATGCATAAGGTCCTAGATTCAATGTCTAGCACCATACACACACACACACACACACACACACACACACACACACACACACACACAGTAACATCATCAAAACCAATAATGTACAAAATGAATTTCCTGGTTTACAAATCAGGTCCTGGAGATTCTATATACTGGCATTACTCTGAATGAGAGATGGGCTGTATCAGGCCAAGAAGTAATAGTTATTTAGAGGAGGCATCATCAAACTTTTTGTGCAAAGGCACAGAGAGTATTTCAGACTTTTCTGGCTGTACCACTGAATACACAAATGACTGAACGTGCTGTGTTTCAATAAAACTTAATGAACATTGACATTTTAATTTCACAGAATTTTCTCATGTCATAAAATATTTTTTTATGTTGTCAATTATTTAAACACAAAAAAGCCATTTTACATCATAAGCAGTATGAAAACAGGTAGAAGGGCTGGATGTTTCTTGTGAGCCGTTGATCAACATTCTCACTTTTTTAAGGATTATACAAGACTGAATAAGAGGCTCAGCAGCCCATAGTAACAGACTATTCCCTCAACACTGGACAGGATTAAAAAAAAAACAGTTTGAAGGATGCATAAGCACTCCTCTTGGAGAAGGTGGAGCATATCTGTTAGTCTGTCTGTCTGTCCATCCGTCTATCTATCTATCTGGGTAGATACATATAAATATGTATACAATTGGAGATGGTGAGACTTATATTTAATTGGACAGAGATCTTATGGCTTTCTTCTTAGAAATTTCCCTCTAAAAAAAGTCCTAGCATACATTAGAGGATGTATTTCAAAGGGCCAAATCACCTTGCTGAGTATAGGAAAAGGATGATTGGGTACAACTTGTTATGTTATAACCCAAGCATGGTTTCTGGCATCACATCCTTTTTGGATGACTCCTTCTGTCACTACTGACTTGAGCTAACTATCCATTGTGTCCCCTTCATGAATGACAATAGTGGTAACTACCATTTGCTGAGTACTTATTGTTACATACTATTATTTCACTCATTATTCACTATAATGCACTGAAGGACAAAGTAATTATTAGTATCACCATCCTTCATTCTCCACGTCTCAGCTCAGATTTTATAACCTGGCCACTCAATCCAACCAAAGCCATCCTCTTCAATCTCTATCATGTCACCATGTATATTTTCTTCAAAATGCTAATTATAACCAGTTATTATCTTGTTATTTGGTTTAGTTGTGTAGTGTGTTAAAATTTTTCCCCTGACACTGGGGATCAAACCAAGGGGTATTCTACCACTAAGCTACATCCCTAACCATTTAAAAATATTTCTATTATTATTTTGACACAGGGTCTTAGTAAACTTCCTAGGCTGTTTTTTTCACCTGAAATTTATTCCCTCTTCCTGTGTTTGCTCTGTCTCCCCCTTGTCAATTTCTGCAGCTGTTTATATTTCATTGACTCTGGAAGAGATGAGACAAGATGAAGAGCCTGAGTCTTGTTGGTTTTCTAAAGTCCACACTAATAGTTGAAATGGAATGAACTGGAGTATCACCAGAATATCTGAGAGAAAAACAGCATGGATAAGAGTTTCCCCCCATACAAGGACAATATCTTCAGGCTGGGGAAAGCAGAGAACCACTGGAGCAGGGAATTCAATGGGGCTCACAGAGAGAAGCCTGTCTTTTGCGTGATAGGCAGCATGCTGGGAAGGTAGCAAGATTCCCAAGAAGACTAAGGCTCTTTCTGCCATTTTTGAGGGTACAAAATAGCAGAGAGCTACCCAATGAAGCTCTGCACACAGAAACAAGTAATACTGTGTAATATGGGGTACGTGGGCTCATGGCCCACAACAGATTATCTTGCCATAGTCTTTTGGCACCACACAGACCTTCTACGGGAGAGTAAATACACAGAGGATTTGTCTGAAAGCAACAGAATGTAACCATATTCTCCTTAGACTAGAAAAAAAATTCATTTTATTAAGGGTTAGGAAGAGAGAAACACGGGAATGGCCGAGGGCAGAGGGACTGTGCCCCAGCGATGAAGAGCCTGTTCCTGGCTTCTGAAGAAGGAACTAGAGAGTGCAGGTCAGAAGAGCTGAAGGTAGGGGGAACGACCTTCAATCTCAGCTGGACAGGTGAGGAGATAACTGGATACTAGAGAGAATCAAGCCTGGACTGTGTAGGTGATGCAGTTATTGTGTAGGTGATGCAGTTATAGTGGACCTTGCTGAGATGCCTATGTCTCAGCATGATTTATAAGAAGCTGACTTACTTCCACGGCTTCCAGAGTAGCATAGAAAGTCAAGTGTGCAGCCTGGACTGAGGTTTTCACAGACAGGAGTGAAGGCTGCCTCGGGAATGATACACAGACTCACAGTGAAGGAACAGACAGCGTGACACTGAATGTCCTGGTGGAGAGGACTCAGTCACCAGATGTTCTCTGCTATGTCCAGAGCATCATGTAAAGTGATGGGGTAGGAGAGGGAGGGACTCAAAATGTCTAAAGGGAAGTTTCTAGGGGTGAGGACTTAAACTGTAAGCAAAACCCTAAAGCTGTAATTCTAGCCTACTAAGTTGAAAGGCTAAGAATGATATATCCACTACATAAATCTAATGCCTATCTTCTCCCATGAGAATGTAAATTCCACAAAGTATTATTCACCTCTGTATTTCAGACTGAAAAAGTTCTTGGTACACACTAGTTGCTCCGTAAATATGTATAAAATAAAATGGTAACCACTGTAGATGAGGAAGGTGGAGTAAATCTGAAATTAGTTGGGACCAAAATGAAAAAGCATACCTGAAAGATGTTAAAGCTTTATTCACAATAGTTTAAGTAGGGGCCGGGAATATAGCTCAGTGGCACGGCACCTGCCTGGCAAGCGCGAGGTCCTGAGTTTGATTCCCAGTCCCCCCGACCCCCAAAAAAGACAGTTTAAGTAATTTCTTAATGGGAGATGAGATTTGAATCTGCATTCAAATGGGACTCTAGAGATTACAGTCTTAGCCTCAAGATAAAAATGTGAATATCCGCTGTGTGGAGGACGATGAGTCTGATTGATGCTAATATCTGGTTTCAGTTTCCTAAATCTAAAATATAAGTATCAGAATATTCTGATTGTTGAGCCAGCCAAGAAACTCTTTCAAATACTAGGATTAAACTGTTATGAAATTATTATTATTTTTTTTAGAAGAAAGTGACACTTTGAGATATTGTTGGAAACAAAGCTGTAAGAGCTAGGGATGTGGTTCAGTGGAAGAACATGTCCTTTGCCTGGGTAAGGCCCTGAGTTCAATCCCCAGCACTGTGCCCCCACTTAAAAAAAGGAGAAAAATAAATATATAATATTCTAAAATATATTATTCATTAATATTAGTATAATTGAAAACTTCTTGACCTTGAAACATTTCTATTTTATTTAATACATGAATTTATTTTTGTTGCTGCAAGAGACAACTGAACGTAATTTTATTTTTTGCCACTGATTTTAATACTTTCTCCCTTTCTCAGGAGAGTGTCAGGTTAGGGCCTGCGCATTCTATGTACAGAAACATTACAAAACATGGGATAAGAAGCCAAATCACCAGTGGCTTACATTTTTAAATCATTGGTCTTCAATACGGCTGGCTTTCTAATATGTAAAGAAAGAATTAGTAAATGTTGTTTAAACTGTTGTATGTTGAAACCATTTACAAATGATGTCATTTGTGTGAGAACTGATTTTATAGGCCTTATAGATATGGTGAAATGTACATGTAAAAAGCTCTTACACACAGTGGAAAACGTCTGTGTCAATATATTTTCTATAGCAGAGAACATGTCATTTCATGTTTGGCAGAAATGGGATAGTGTTTGGGTTGAGAAAAGATGCCATCTTTCCAAAGAATACTTTTCTTTCCATTATAATACATAAACTATAAAACCCTGCACGCTGTATCCCATGATTAATAATAAATCTTTAAACCCAAGTCTCCCCTTCACTTTTCTCTAGGTCCAACACAATGATTCCTTATGTTGAGAATTCTACAAATATTTAGTGAAAAAATGAATATTGAAACTCATGCGGTGTACACAATAACTTCCTGTATGAGAAAATTATTTTGTCATTTAATGCTTTATAAGGCACCCATTTTCCTGTGTTAATAGTTTCTCTTCATCCTATGACTCTTTGCCTGGTCCTACGGCTTTGGGAATATGCTTCTCACATATAAAAAATTCTGCAAAAATTACTATCAAAAACATATGGTTTTGACCTGGCAGCCACATGAGATTGTAGAATAAAGGCAGAAATTTCCTTTACTCCTCATATTTGGGAATAAAAAAGTGAATCCTGTGAGAATATGCCCCACTGTATTCAGCAAAAGAAGCAACAGCAGCTTCTTTTTGACACAGAGCACACTGGATTTTTGTTCTGATGTTTCTAATGATGCCCTGCATGATGCCTGCCTCCAGTTCCTCAGCTATCTGTGCCACTGTTTTCACTCTGGTGATGAACTAGAGAGGCACACTTGAAGGGAGACTATCAGAGACTGAAATGAGGAAAATCAATTTCAAAGCCCCAAAGACAGCTGGTGCAGAAGGTCACTGAACACTAACAGTTGCTTTGTGGCTTTGGAATCTTGAGGGGGATTCTATTTAACAACAACAAGAAGACAAGAACTGTAGAACTGCATTGCATCATTAACTTCTAATGCTATGCAGCGGCTAACACACAAACGGGAAGGATTACTGTATATTAAGCACAATTAATAGTTGCTCTTTTGGCTTTCTTTGTTGATCTGCCTTCATTTCATCAGCTTCCCTTCTCTGTTCCACTTTGTATTTTTAAAGGATTCTATAACGTATCTTTATACGGGTCAGCTCACAAATTTAAATTTAGTAAGCACAATGGCAGAATTTCTTCACTGTTCTTGCTTTCCCCATCCCACCTTCTTGGTCACTGTCACAGCATCTCTGCCCTGTAGGTCTCAGATTGAGGGACTTCGGGTAATTTTCGATTACACTTCCTTCCTGCCTGCTCCCAGTATTCTCTGTCCAGAGATTCCTGATTCTTTTTCACAGCATTTTTTTCTCTTATTTCCAGAGTACTAAATTCTGTGTTCTTCCTTTTAATCTATTTGTTGAAGACAGAGAAGAGGCAAGAGTAACATATTCATTGCTAATTTTCTTCTACCCTCAAATTAAATACTGCACTAGCTGGACATGGTAGCGCACAGCTATAATACTAGCACCCCAGAGGCTGAGGCAGGAGGATCACTGTGACTTCCTGACCAGCCTGGGCTACATAGTGAGTTCAAGGTTAGGTTGAATTACACAGTGAGCCCCTGTCTCAAAAAACCAAACCAAACTAAACTAAACCAAACCAAACCAAACCAAGCCACTGCACTTACCCAGTATTCTGAATTACTTCTGTAAATTCAGGCACCATTTTTAGCTTCTCTTATCTGAGGCCACTTAGGATTGCTTCTTATAATTTAATTAATTAATTAACTAATTTACTCTACCTCTTATCCTCTTAGTGGGTATGCTTTGTTTCTTAGGGTTTTTTTGTTGTTGTTGTTGCTGTTGTTTTGTCTTGTTCTTGGAAGTACTGGAGATTAAACTCAGGGATTCCCACCTGCTGGGTAAGTGTTCTACCACTGAGCTACATCCTCAGCCCTCCTCTTCACTTTTAATTGATTTTGTTTTTCAAAATAATAATAACACATACCATCACAAGATTTTTTTTAGTGCTAAGATAATCAGATTTTTGAGTTATTACATATAATATCAATTAATCAATCAATGCTTTACTAAAGAAGATCCTAACATTAAGTACAAAACTAAGGTTATAATAAACTTGTAAGAGTCACTAGAACAAAATGGGTTAATTCTAGTCTTTTGTTCAGGGGATTAATATAATCGTGTTATTTCTCTGATATCGAGGAAATGGTTTAGTATGTTAGAAATTATAGAGACCCAATGAAAAGCATCCTTGGAAAATGTGTTATAGAATTATTCAAAGTGGCTTGAGTCATTTCCTCAATGGGAGATTAGGACAGAAAATAAAATTTAAACAAAGTGTGCAACTACTTAATGAAATTTTAATTAGCTTAACTTCATAAGTGGTTATCTTCGTAGAAAACAGTTTGTTTTCTTCAATATTTTAAATAGTATTAGAAACCTTTTTAGAGATTAACAAAGCAAATAACCGGAATACAAAGAGTATAGCAACAGGTGTTCAGCACCTGTCCCTAAGGCACAGTTGAAAGCTTTATTAGTGACATGCAGACACCTGGGAAAATATGTCTGTTGCATGTAATATTTATTATAACGCGTAGGGGAAAAGGCACTACTGTACAGACAATGTTGATGTCTTTTCTCCTTTTTAGATCCTTCATTGGACAAAGGATAATTTACATTAAACTAAATGTGAACTGTTTAAATAAACTGTCTTGATGTCTTGCTATTTGCTGATGTTTGTAGGCACATCAATGAAAAGTTACCTAGGATATAAATTGATTTCTTCAAATTAGATGTTTGGATTTTAAATACAATGTGTCAATAAGAAGAAAGATTGGCTTTTCAATATCCAAAGTTCTCATTTATGAGGTAAGAAAATTTTAAGGTGCAGGTTCCTTTTCCTTTCAGCAAAATGTAAGTTTCTGGACTTAAGAGGTTTATTAAAGGTCTCACAAGACTTCTTCAACATCCAACGACATTTCCAAAATGACATTTTCAGGTCTAAAGCGAATGAATCCCATAGTTGTGGATTGAACTGACCTGGGGATATATGAAAGCTAAAATTAACTACTGAGTTCAAAACAGTTTTAGTCGCTTCATGTCGAAACAATGGACAGTTTACCTAGAATTTATTTTAAGATACTTTAAAATCATGTTAGTACACTTGTTAGTGTGTGTTACTTTCTCTATTGTCCATTATTACTCATTCAATTACTCAGTCTTTAATTGTGCATCTTTATGAAATAGTATATCAGGTAGTATATCAGCCCAAAATATGTCAATGTGTATTTGAAAGAACTGATGTACGTAAAAGATGATATAGTATTAACTGTCACATAAGCATTTTGCCACTTAACATTTGTGCTTATCACAGTCTTTAGAATTTTTACTATCAAATTCTGAATTTTAAGTTCTAAAACCAACTGGATTGTCTGTTAAATGAATATTGTGGGATGTTTTCATAACTAATAAAAAGGCTGAACATGCAGTTTATTTAGATGATGTGCTTTAAAGAACGATGAAAAGAAATACAAAATTTTTTGCTGCTAATTGACAGAAAACTAAAAGAATCAAGTCCATACAGAAAATTACTCATTCTTATTCAAGGCTTGATCCCTGTATGTTTTCCTAACCTTTTAGCAATTTATTCCTTTTTTTTTTTTTAATATGTATGCGGGTACTGGGAGTCGAACTCAGGACCTCACACTTGCCAGGCAGGCGCTTATGCCGCCGAGCTATATCACTGGCCCCTTTGGCAATTTATTCTTAAAAAATATCTAGAGACATCTAGTACAATTACTTACTGTGCTTAAATGATTAAATATTTTGAGAGACATCTCTATCAGCTAAAGATGTTGGCTCTCAGAGGCTCTACAAAATCCCTGAATTAAGACTGAAGAGTCCGCTGTGAGTTTTGGGGAAGAAATCCACCCACGCTAGCACCTGCAGAATGCATTCCACAGTTACTTAGCTTATAAACAAAAGTAGTTCAAAAGTAGTGAAGGTTAGAGTACCAATGTGAGCGGAAACGTGTTGAGAGACGATTCCATGCATTAAATTGGTGCTTCTCAAGTGTTAGCTTGCATCAGAATCACCTGCTGGGCTTGTTAAAGCATAATAGGTCTGGGTAGGGTATAAACCCAGCAAAGGATGCTGGCCAGGGTCCACACTTTGAGAACCACTGTGGCAAGGTAGTAGCACATTAGTTTCTTAGCTTGATTTAACTTCAAGACTCCTTTGAAGATTGTAAAGCATTTCAGAAAGTCAATTCAAAAGACTCCTGCTTACAAAGTCACTGCTGGTAGCTTACTTCAAGTAGTCAATTAAGAACAAATGGAAGCTGGAGCTGGCAGCACAGATGTTATTCCAGCACTCTGAGAGACTGAAGTAGGGGGTTTGCAAGTTCAAGCCCAGACTGGGCAACACAGCAACTGAGTAAAACAGTCTTTAAAAACAGAAAACGAAACAAAACAAAACATAAATGGAATTTGTACAATACAAGGCTCAATCCATCAGGCTTTAGAGTCAAATGGCTTAAACATTTTTCAGTTTTTACACTTTTAATTTTTTTACTTTCAACATTCTTATTTTTCCCTCTTAATTTCTCTGATTGGTTGTTTTCCCTAATCGCTTCGTTTCTTTTCTAAAGTCACTGCTACTTAAGTATCTACCCTGTTTACTGGCCCTGACTTTATGTCTGAGATACCAGCATCTATTGTTTTGGTTCTTCTTCATTTCTTAGTGTTTATATGTTCATGTGCATCTATAACATTCACCAGGAGAGTATTTTTATTTCACAAATACCTTCATTCAAGGGTTCTCTTCTCCTTTCCCTTTGAATTTAATTCTTGCACTTCTGTGCCAGTATAAGTCTACCTGATAATAGACACTGGAGAGTTACAAGTTCCCAAAATGTTTCACTACTTTCTTCATACAGATAATGCTATTTCTCTCCCTTTAATCTTTCTGGCTGGGGTAAATTTTTATGTGTTCTTTCTTTGCTAAATATTTGATCTCAATTTATTACCTGTACTAAGATTTATGTAAGAGAGAAAGCTATGGCTAATCACTCTCTTTACGAGACTCTTCTGGAAAGCCCAATTCTAAATATTTTAAATGCACTGTGTACACACACACGCACACACAAATAAATAAAATCTCCATATTCCCTTTACATGACTGCTTTTTATGAAGGAGAAAAAGAAACAGAAACATTTTTTCCTGAACAACATGCCTTCTCCCTAACTTCTCTCCTTCTTTAAAACTCCTAAGGTCAAATTCATGGCAACCAAGGTGGTCTTCCTACTACTGGACATGGTGTTAGTAGTACTGCCCCTGGACACAGGCCACAGCATGGTAGGTTCTGATCTACAAAACAACATGATGAAAAATCTCTCTTATTGAAGTTTAGAGGGAAGAGAACACCAGCAAATTTTTAAATTCCATCCTGAATTCTTATTATTACAGTTATAGATAAGGTGTTTTCTTTCATCCTTTGGAAATTAGTTTAAAACATGCTTCTGAGAATGTAAGCAAGAGAACTTAGAATATTTAGCTGGTACTAAGAAGTAAAACGTATTAGGAGAACTAGTTTTTAATTAATTTTTTCAATGACCAAGGCAGCAGCAGTAGTACTTGAAAAAGCTATCACTAAGAATGAAAATTAGCAAATGGGATCTAAAAACTAAAAAGGCTTATCTCAAGCTTGATAGTAAAGGCAGAACAGTTAAGAAATAATAAACATACCTGTAGTGAGTAAACAATAAATTAATATTCAATTGTTTGTATTTTTAGAACTCTGTTAATTTTTTAAAAATATGACTCTAGAAAAGGAATGCACATTTGTGCATAAGTGTATCTGTTTACATAAATTTTCTAAGAATTGGCCAGGGCTTGTTCAAAATGCATTTATTATTTTGCTTCTAATATAAAGGTATTATCACTATGAATTTAATTATAGAAATTTTATACTATTATAAATTATATCATTATAAAAAGAAAAAATTCATATTCCTACTAAAGTATTTCTTCTTTTACTACTACCTACAATTAATTCTGATATGTACTTTAAAGGAAAATATTTTAAATAAGAAAATTAAACATTTCCCAAGTAAGCAATTAATATCAGGATGTAAATTATGTATTTTGATGTGAAAACAAAAGAACAAATATATAATGATTCTAGCTGTGACACAGTGTGTTAGTGAGACTGATAAACTACTTCACGCTGATAGCCTGTTGTGGTCTCAAATCTATTACACTTTTGAATTGATGTGCTATTATCTTTGGACAACTTTCACACTAGGAGATGATCCCAGCAAGAAACATGTCTTAAATGAAAAGCTTATAAACAAGATACATTTCACTGCTGCTACCTGAATTAATATGAGCTATTAGTAATTGCACAGAAAAGTTTTGAGATAAAAGTAATTTTTAATATTTTACAAAAATTTTTGCAATATTCATAATTATACATTTTAGAAATTGCCCCTGTGTCAATTTATAATTATAATGAACATGAAAACATGTTCATGGTAACTATGACATTACGCATTAACCAGTCTCTGAAAACTCCCAGGGATAATTCTAGAGACTGTTAAGTTTGGAGGAAATACGTCCTCAACTGTCTTTTACAAGTTTTGCAGTCTTAAGTAACTACCAGAGTTATGTAAAATTTAAGTAAACTACGGTTGAATAAAATGGATAGGGCTCAACTATGAAACAAAATCTTTCTATTGTGACTTTAAGCTATGTCTATAAGCAAGCACCAAATCATGTTAGATTTTATTTGGGAATGTTAAGAACTAAGCAACAATAGGTAGAAAATAGTTTTTTTAATACTACAGGGGGTTGAAACCGTGGCCTTAACACTGAGCTACATCTCCAGCCCTATTTCAGTTTTTTAATTTGGAAACAGAGTCTCACTAGTCACTAAGTTGCCCAGGCAAGGCTTGAACTTGCTATCCTCCCGCCTCAGCTTCCCAGGGTGCTAGGATTACAGGGATGCGTCACCACTCCTGGACTGTATTACTAAGTGCCACTCCATTACTAAGCTTAAATAGCGTAAGTGTTTGTTTCACATTTTAGTTATTTTAATGGTTTAGCAATGACATCAGATATAAAAATCTGTATTAGAGATTTTCTTACATGTTTTAATATATCAATTACACCGTTGACAGTTATTAAATACTAAATATATTAAATGAAAATGGAAAAGAACATCTTAAAATCCCATTGTGCAATCTGAACAATAATCTCTTTAATTATTAATTTTAAAAATTATTCATGGCAATCTATGCTCAAAATTGTTCAGAGAAGTTTTTTCAATACATTTGAGAAGGAAGTGTGAGCTAAAGAGAAGAATTCCCGGTACTGATATAAGTTTATAAAGAATAAAAGAATTTCAAGGTTGTAAGGAACGTTGAAGGCATGCATCCTAATCACCAATTTGATCTTTATGTGACAGTGAACAAAAAGTAGATGACAAAACAGAAAACCATCAGTTCAAAGAGTAGAGAGAAGTTTAAGTAAAGGTTACTTAACACCTACTTACCAAACTTGTATTTCTCTCTTATCTAAAAATAATAAATATATAAAGCTTCTACAATATTTAATACACCGATGACAGTGGGAGCTGCCGTTAGTGCTTTTGCTGGGAAGTCCCTAACTCTACAGAGGTTTATAAGAGGAGGCTGAACGTAGAGGAGTTGACAGTGACGCCCTGACCTTTCAGTTTTTGTGGTTTGCCTATGCTTAATTAACTACAAGATTCTTTACTTTGGGATGGATCGTGGCATGATCTTGAAAATCTTTCGCAGTCATATAAAGGCTAATTAGTTATTTCATGGCAAAGTACCCAAAGAGTTAGAAACCTTTAAAATGACATAAATATACAACAAGTAGGATTCAATACTACTAACCTTTTCTGTCACGACAAAAGCAGTCAGCAGTGTGCTACCAAGAATATATTTCTGAAAAAAATAATAATCTGTCCATTCAAAGTAAAAGCAGTATTCAAAAATGAGTAAGCAAATATTGTTTCTTTAAAGGGACTCAATTCAGAGAGAAGTGTGTGTGTGTGGGATAGTGGGGATTGAACCCAGGGCCTCTGCACTGAGCTACAAACTCAGACTTTTAAGAAAATTTTTTTATTCTGAAAGAGGGTCTCACTAAGTTGCTAAGTTGTCCAGGCTGGCCTGGAATTTGCAGTCTTCTTGTCTTCATCTCCCAGAGTGCACCACCGGGTGTGCACCACCATGCCTGACTCAGAATATTCTGAAACCCTGCATTTGGAAATAACCCTACCAATATACAATTTTGTTACCAAAATTTTTATGTCATCTATAAAAGTTTCTAATTCTCTAACCTGCTTAGGAGTCTCCCTAAACATGATGTTCTAGTGTGTTCTGTCCTTGTTTATTTGTAAACGTGAAAATCCAACAACTATCAATTAGTTTGTCAGAATACGAGACTGGACGTTAGAAAAATTAGCCAAATTTCAACAAAAACATTTATATAACTGTTAGGACTGAAAAAATGTTTACAAGGATTAATGTTTAATAATAAAGCTAATTTATACTTAATAGTTATATATTTATATTTAACACAAATAAGTAAACAATGAAAATCAAATTCTGCAAAAATATTTATTCCATTCCCAGTCCTCACCATGGTGGCACAGCGGAAAGCAGCGTTCACGGGAGAGCTCCGTGGTACCCACCGAGGCCAGGCAGGGCACGGCAACATGAGGTGGTGGTCACCAACCCCCGGAACGCACCCTGAACGCGAGGGCCACCGGGTGACGCAGGGAAACGGGAAAGTCAGAGTAAGAGGGGAGCCGCACACAGACTCCGGCGCTCGTCCAGCACAGATCCGGAGACACTGCTCACAGTGTGGCACAGCCGCCTGATTTCCCTACCAGTACACGCGCCAGGGTGTGCTTCAGAAGTGGCAAATACACTTCCAAATCACCCGTGTGGACCCCAGCCCAGCTTCCGAGATTTAGCGCTCCGGGGATCGCGCAACTTTGAAAAAGGAGGCGGGGGCGCGGCTGTAGCCGGACCGGCGTCCAGAAGCCCTGGCTCCATAACCCGGTGGAACCGCGGTTTCCCAGCCAAGCGCGGCCGGGAATCGGCGGTAACGACAAACAAAATCCTGGTCCACAAATGTGGTGCCCAGCCCAGGTTCAGAGACTCAGGCTAGAGGCTTTCCAGGGAAGAAGGCGGCCGGAGGTGCGGCGCTGGGGGACGCACGCCAAGCCGCTCGCTCCAGATGCCACTGCCCACGCTGCAGGCAGCAGGGATTCCCGCCTCTCTAGCTCTGGGCACAGGGAGACATAGAACTGAGGATAAATCTGGAAGCCAGGGGTGATGAGGACACATGGGCACCAGGGGTGGAGAGAGACAGCCTGCAGGAACGGAGGAACCGCCTCCCTAACCCCCGGAGACTACAGACGTCACAGACGGCTGAGCAAGCTGGGCAAAGGTAATGGGGAGTTCCGAGGACCAGGTGGGGAAGACAGTGGGGAGAGGTCTGAAAATTCCGGGCCAGCAGAGAACCCAGGGCTGAACTCACTGAAGGGAGCAGAATAAACGCCCCACCAAAGATCCTGAGGAAAACAGACGCTCAGCATTCAGTAGGCTAAGCAATGGAATTGGGTGGAGTGTTGGTTCTCTCAAACCTGCCTGCAGCCAACGAGAGAATGCAGACTCCCTCACTCCCAGTGTGTGTGTACGGGTTGGTGGTTTAATTTCTATAATGTCTACATAGACCCATGTGGTTCACTTTTACCAAGGGTCGCTTCTGTGTCTTCCAACATCGGGTTTCGGCAGGTGCAGATGCGCGATTAATTCGTTTCAACATCCGTGAAGCCTCTCATGTTTCCCACTTACACTTCCTTCGCCCTTTCCTCGTCCTCTGCTGCCTCACACGATCTACTTTTCAAACCTCCTTCTGTCCAGTCATAAAACTATACCATCGAAATGTACTTTCCCTTTTTTGTTTTGTTTTATATTATTTTATTTCATTTTAAATCTCTCCCTTTTCCTTTTTCTCCTAGTTCTTAGCATATACTTTATCACTATTATTCTTTCACCTTCTTGGGTTATTAAAAGAGTTGAAAACTTTTTTTTCAATGTATTAAATTAAACGTTGATACACGAGTGTGACTTGTTTTTTGTATGTGGTTATTATCAATAATTGTTCTCTCCTCACAAGATGGTGATGCTGACTGGACCCAGTTGTTTGAACGGGAGGAGCAGCAGATGTCGCACACTGACTCACACCCACAGCCAGGGACACAGGCGTAAACCCTCACATTAAAGATCTCTGCTATCGTGGCAGAGCTTCTCTACCACTGTATCCCAACGATCCACAAAATTCAACACAGAAACACAAGAATCATGAGAAAGCAAGACAACAAGAAGCCTCCAAAAACTCAAAACTCCACAAGAGCTGAGCTCATGGGCATTGAAATGGATGAATCTCCAAAGAACTTGAAAAATAAATAGCTAAAGTAATTAAAGAGAGTGAAATTGAGACCAACAGTTGAATGAAGCAATTACTATGATGTTCAAATAACCAATTAAATAATTTTGTTAATAAGATGATCAGTGAGCTTTAGACGCATAAGCAGCTGAATGATTTAAGGAAGACTATGCAGGAAATTAATGACTATTTTAGCAAAGAACTAGAGGTTATAGAAGGAATGAAGGAGAAATCTTGGAAATAAAAGACTCCACTGAAAATTTTGGAAGACAAAGCTATCTAAATAAACCCATGACCACTACGCCAGCCACTGCAGAAAATACTCAAGGAAATCCTAAGCAAAGACAGTGAGGCCAACATCACCAACATGCCCAAAGGAATGAATACATCTAACTGGGAGAGTAAGTAAAAGAAAAAATAAATAAAAGAATCAGCACTGGAAAAATAACACAATGACAAGAATCAGTAAATACTTTTCAATTAAAAAAACTCAATGTAGGGCCGGTGATATGGCTCAACGGCATAAGCGCTTGCCTGGCAAGCGCAAGGTCCTGAGTTCGACTCCCGGAACCCACATAAAGGAAAAAAAGGGTCAGTGATATCGTTCAGTGGCACAAGCGCCTGCTGGCAAGCACAAGGTCCTGAGTTCGACTCCCGGTACCCACATTAGAAAAAAAAAAACAAAACTCAATGTAAATGATCTTAACTCCTCAAGACACAGACTGACAGATAAGATTAAAAAACCAAACCCATTAGTGACACTCCTCATCCATAAAAAAAAAGCAAACTGAAAGTGAAAGAATGGAAAAATAATATTCCATGCAGGTGGAGCCTGAAAGCAAACAGAAGTAAGTATTCTAATTTCTGACAAAGCGGACCTCACACCAAAACTGATTGGAAGAGACAAAGACAGTCACTACATATTGGTAAAGGGAGCAATTCACCAGGAAGATAGGTAAAGATGATATATAATATACATATATACACATATATATGGAGACATATATATATATATATATATATATATATATACACACACACACACACACACACACACACACACACACACATACAGTCAGCACACCCAATTTCATAAAGTAAAAACTATGTGACTGTGACACAAAGGGATGGATAGATACCAATACAATCATAGTGGGAGAATTCATTATCTCACTCTCACAAACAGGTCAACCAAACAAAAATTCAATGAAGAAATGTCATAGTTCAGTCACACTACTGAACAAACAGGTTTAACAGAAGTGTTTCATCCAAAAATAGCAGAATACATACTTTTATCAGCAGTCTATGGAATGTTCCCCAAAATAGAACATATTTTAGGCCATAAAGCAGAAAGCATGTTTAAGTAAATACAAAAGAATTGAAATAATCTCTTGCATCCTATCAGGTCATAACAGAATAAAACTAGAAATTAAGAGTAACAAAATAATCAATGGGTCACAGAAGAAATCAGGGAAGAAATTTTAAAACTCCTAGAATCAAATGACAATGGCAATACAACATATCAGGAGGTGTGGGACACAAGGAAAGCAGTTCTAAGAGGGAAGTTTATAGCTGTGAGTGCCTACATTAGAAAAACAGAGCAATGTCATATAATCTAATGATGTATCACAAGAAAAACAAAAGCAACCCAACCCCAAAACTTGTAGAAGGCAATAAATTATAAAATGGAAATCAATAAAATTGATACTAAAAAACTATAAATGATCAATGCATCAGAGTTGTTTCTTTAAAAAATAAAAAGAATGATAAACCGTTACCTGAACATTCCAAAAAAGGAAAGAAAGACCCACATCAATGCAATTAGGAATAAAAAAGGCAAAATTACAACAAACACTACTGAAATCTAGAGGATTATAACAAACTATTTTGAAAACATATTCCAGTGAACTGGAGAATGCAGAAGAAATGGGTAAATTCCTTAGACACAAATGACTTACCAAAATTGAATCAAGAAGATATAAAAACCCCAAATAGACCAATAACAGGCAATGAAACTGATGCAGTAATAAAAATTCTACAAAATAAGAAAAGCCCAAGACCCAGTGAATTCACCACTGAATTTCATTAAGATTCAGAGAACTTAAACCCATATTTTTCAAACTCTTCCATGAACCTGAAAGGGAACGAATACTGCCAATTCTTTCCATGAGGCTAGCATTACCCCGACACCAGAACTGGACAAGGACTCAGCAAAATACAAAAAAACTAGAAGCCAATATCCTTGATGAACACAGACGCAAAGATCCTCAATAAGATACTTACAAATAGAATGCAACAAATCATTAGATCATACACTATGACTAAGTTGGCTTCGTCCCAGGAATGCGAGGATAATACAATATATGTGAATGAATAAATGTAATACACCACATAAATAGAATTAGGGATAAAAATCACATGATTATCTGAACAGACACAGGAAAAGCCTGTGAAAAATCCAATGTCCATTCATGAGGAAAAAAAAAAAAAAATAGAAACCCTGACAAAAACAGGTATAGAAAGACCATACCTCAAACCAATAAAAGTTAGTTTATGACTAACCCACAGTCAACATCATACTAAGTGGGGGAAACTGAAAGCTTCCCTCTAAAATCAAAAGTGGGACAGGGTATCCACACTCTTCACTCCTCTTCAATATAGTACTGTACTTGAATTTTAAGCCAGGGTAATCAGGTAAGAAAAAGAACTAAAAGGGACATAAACAGGAAGTAAAACTGTATTTGTAAATGATGGGACTTCTTAAAAAGAAGACCTAAAAACTCTACCAAAAGACCCTTAGAGCTAATCAACAAATTCAGAAAATTGGCAGGATACAAAATCAACACACGAAATTTGATAGTGTTCCGGTACACCAATAATGAACCCATAGAAGAAGAAATCAGGAAAACAAACCCATTCATGGAAGCTTCAAAAAAATTAATACTTAGGAATCAACCTAATGAAGGAGGTAAAAGATCTCTCTAACAAAAACTATATTATTCCAAAGAAAGAGACTGAAAAAACATTACAAAATGGAAAGACAGCAACTCTTCCTGGATAGGCAGAATCAGTATCATCAAAACAGCCATAGGTTTAAGGCAATTCCTATCCAAATACCAAGAACATTCTTCACAGAACTAGAAAAAAAAATCTTAAAATTTATATGAAACTAGAAGAGACCCAGAATAGCCAAAGCAGTCCTGAGCAAAAAGAACAAAGTGGGAGGCATTACAATCCCAGATTTCAAGTTATACTATGGAGCTATAATAATGGTACTGGCATGGTACTGGCACAAAAATAGACATGTAAACAAATGGAATAAAATACAAGGCACAAAAACAACCACATGCATTTTAGCTATTTGATCTTTGACAACGGGGATAAAAATATATGCTGGATAATGATAGCTTCTTTAATGGTGCTGAAAATACTGGTTATCCACACACAGAAGAATGAAACTAGACCCAAATCTCTTACCCTATACTAAAATCAAAATATATCAAAGACCTAGATGTTAAAACAGAAACAATCTTCTGGAAGATAAAACAGGTAAAATTCTTGAAGACATAGGCATAGGAAAAGACTTTCTGAACAGAAACCTAGTTGCAAGAGAACACCACCAAGAATCAACAATGGGATAATATCAAATTAAAAGCCTCTGCACAACAAAGGAAACAAACAGAGTAAAGAAACAACCTACAGAATGTGGACAAATTTTTTGCCAGCTACTCTTCTGAGAGAGGACTAACATCTAGAATATATTAAGAAGTAAAAACAAAAACAAAAACAAACAAGCAAAAAAAAAAAAAAATACACTCTAAAAGTAAATGACCCAATCAAAAAATAGGCAAATGAAATTAACAGACATCTCTTAGAAGAAGTAGTACAAATGGCCAATAAGTGCATGAAAAAAATGTTCAGTGCCTTTAGCCATTAAGGAAACGAAAATAAAAATAACTTCCTACTCTAGTCAAAATGGCTATCATGAAGAACACAAAAACAAAAATGCTGGCAAGGATGTGGGAAAACAAAGCCCCTCTATATTGTATGCAGGAATGTAGACTAGTATAAGTACTATGGAAATCAGTATGGAGATTCCTTAAAAAACTAAAACTAGAAATTCCATTTGACCCAGCTATACCTCTCTTGTTTTTTTTTCCCCCCAAAGAGTTAAAAAAATCATAGTACAGTGTTACGTGCGTACCTATGTTTGAAAAGCACAATTCACAATAGGGAAAGTGGGGAAATAGCCTACATGCCCATAAGAGATGAATGGAGAGGAAAAAACGTGGCATACATACACAATGGAGTACTATTAAGTCACAACAAAGGATCAATTTGAGTCATTTGTAGGAAAATGGATGGACCTTGAGAACATAATTTGAAGAGAAATACATCTGATACAGAAGGTTAAATATGACACGGTTTCTCTCACATGAACCCCTCTGATATCTATCTATCTATCTATCTGTCTGAGAGACAATAGAAAAGAGACTTTTGCAGATTGGGAAGGGGGTCAGAGAAGTGGATTGAAAATGATCAAGATACAAGATTATATATATATTTTCTCCAAAATAAATGTAATTATCATGCATTGCAAACACATACCAATAAAAAAGAAATAAACCTTCTACAGTAAAAAAATTAATTTCATCTTTTTAATTTTTGCTTTTATATACGTAAAATAACATGCATCGGATTAGTACATTGCTACATGGACATAATAAAAAAATTTAACAAATACACATACTTTGAGGTTGAGGTTTTTAAAATCTTTTGTCAGATATAATAAAAAATTTTAGAGACCACTACTAGAAAAGGTAATGAATTTAGAATTTGGACCTGAAATCTAGCTGAGTATTACCACTCACCAGGCATGTGTCCTCAGGGAAATTCATAATCTCAATGAGCCTAAAAAGAAGCTAATGTTAATCTATAAGAGAATTTCCTGAAATTTGTTTTGGGATATAATTCATCTTTTTCAAAAGCAGAACATCTTCAGATCCTCTACACTAAGACTGATTTCACAGTGGTACACGATAAGACTTCAGTAAACATTTCGGAATAGACAAAGGCATACATTCAGGCTTTATTTTATTTTATTTATTTATTTTTTTTTTGTGGGTGCTGGGGGTCAAACTCAGGACCTTGCGCGCCAGCAGGTGCCCATGCCGCTGAGCGATATCACTGGCTCTTTTTTCGTATGTGGGTACCAGGAGTCGAACTCAGGGCCTCGTGCTTGCCAGGCAGGCACTTATGCTGCTGAGCCATCTCACCGGCCCGTGGGCTTTATTTTATGTATTGCCACTATTCCACCACTATCTCAGATCATTTCTTCACTGTATTATTACTTTTGCCTTTTCTGAAACAAATCCTGTCTTCGAAAACTTACTTCATAGTTTATTTCTTCTAAATCACCCAATCAAATTAAGGATATAGTGCTAATTCTTTTTTTTTTTTATGTGGGTACTGGGAGTCGAACTCAGGACCTCGTGCTTGCCAGGCAGGCACTTGTGCCACTGAGCCATCTCACCAGCCCTATAGTGCTAATTCTTAACATTAAAAACCCCTGCAAAGCTGAAAAAGCTATCTAAGTGTACACAAAAATTAATCAAAGAATAAATTTTTCATAGTTGTCATTGCCTCGATCAATTTTTTTTCTTGCCTTTACCTTTCTAAATACTAAATCAAATATTTTTTAAACATATAGCACAAGAAAGGAATAAGGGAAAGCAAAGAAACTGAAGTGCTCGGTACATTATGTATGACATTTCATTGAATCCTTATAACATCTTTGTGAAGTATTATCAGTCTCATTTCATGAAAAAAAAAGATAAAAATGTATGAGAACCTAGACAATGTTACACAGGTAGTCAGATGTTCAGATTTTAATTCAGATCTATCTCAAAACCAGTGTTTTTGACAGTACAGCATGACTAGAAAGCAGCAATACTATATTACTGCAGGATGTAATTGGAACAAGATGATTTCTGGTAGTAGCATTTTAAAGTAGTTCTGAATATGAGGTGATATGCTACAAAATCATAAAGAGTGTCACAGTGGAACCAGAGGGGTTATCAAACAGAATTTATTAAGCTTAGTTGGTTAATTGCATGTCCACGAATTTAATCTCATGGGTTAAGAAGAAAGCGTTCTCAGAATGGTGCAACAGAAAACAGGCTTTAACTCAAGGTTGAAATTAAAGGAGAAAGAAATGAAACAGGCAAAAGTATATCAAGGAGAAATGAAGAAATGCAGGAAACGATAAGTAATTACTGTATCTTCAACAGTGCATATATAATTGATTATGAAACCAGAAGATTAAATTCCAGAGAAAAACACACAACTTTAAAATTGAACAAAAATTAATTCTATGAAAAGATAAAATCACCAAGTTATTACAGTATTAAGTACAGATAAAGCATACATACATATGTTCAGATACACACATCAAGTAAAAAGGACTAGTCCATAGACATACTAGTCAAAGTTAAACGATCTTTTAAAAAAAAGCCTCACAAATTAGGCACAGTGGTGCCTGTTGGTAATTTAATCTACTTGAGAGGCTGAGGCATGGGGATTGCAAGTTTGAAGTTGGCTGGGAAATTTAACAAGATCCTGTCTCAAAATAAAAACAATTAAAAGGACTAAGGGTGTAGTTTAATGGTAGAGCGCTTGCTTTGTAAAGTGCGAGACCTGGAGGTCAATCCTCAGCCCCGTTTAAAAAAAAAAAAAAACCTTACAAAACAGTTGCTGAGGAAAAGAAAAAGGGGTGTTTCAAAATGGATCAGAAGAAGATAATGATTAAATCACAGTCATTAACCACGACCCGAATAAAGGGATCCATGACCTTTCGCTTTGGTCATGTTCACAGAAAAGTGACTAGTAATGTGGCAGAAGTAATTAAGAATTCATGTCCCTAGATACTACGGAAATTAAGGTTGTCATATATAAATATTTTATACAGATTACTGGTTGGTTATCCAGGTCCAAAATTTATCATAATATATAGTAATGAAATAATGCTTTCAAAAATAATTTAAGATCTATAGTAAATGACTAATGCATATTTTCTTGGTGTCTTAGCTTCTATTAAAAAGAAACTAAAAAAAAAACTAAATAACTAAAAAAAAAAATAAAAGAAACTGTTTCCCTGCAAATAAACAAAATAATACTCCCACTCTATTGTATCGTACCATCAATCAGCCACAAAATACACCTAAAGCTTTGAATACCTTGAATAAATCTAGTGTCTAACTTCTGACTGATGTGGAGACAATGCGTCTATCAAGGCTTTTACTGATTCACTCCAAACATTTACTATTTTAGTAATTAAATGTTTCAAGCATATGACTAGTTGTCTTTCATTATTATGTGAAAGTTTTCTTTTCTTCTCAAGAACAAAATTAACAGACTTGGGGTTTCAACCTACAAAAATTTACCTAATTCCTGTTAAGTGAGAAAAACAGTGAGAACATCAAGACATTTTATTCTGGTAAAGTTAACCATGGTTTAATTTTATGCTTGTCCTAACATATAAAGAAAATTTATGCATAAATATCCCAGTTAAGTACTTTTCCTTTCATTTAGAAAGAAGAACATTACTTTATGAGAAATAATATTTTTTCAACTGTTAACCAATTAGGTGCCTTTATCCTATACAATTGTGTGTGTGGTTTTTTTTTTGTAAGATTATAGGAAATTTATTTTCCTATGTGATTTTTAATTTTTTCTTTTAAAAAAATTTTTATTAGTAAATGTTTGCAGTATATAACATTTATATTCCTCGTGTGGAGTTCGTACATCTATATAACACATTTTAATTTCTTTTTTCATCCCCTCACCCTCCTCCCTCCATCTCTTGCTCCCCTTCTCATTTCAGAAAGATCTATCTCTTTACTTCCTACTATCTCTTTTTATTTTGCTCTTTATTTATATTTGGGTTTCTCATATAAGAGAAATCATACATTTAAGCTTGTATGTCTCATTTATTTCACTCAAAATTATGGTTTCAAGGTACATCCATTTTCCAAATTTTTGCTATTATTATTTGGCCATTATTTTTAAAAACATTTGTAAGGAACCTGTCATGTTCCAGGTGCTTTACTTACTTTATTTGAAACTCATAACACTATTTTAAGCAGGTATTATTGCACTGGAAATAGATCTCAGATTTAAATAATTTGTAGGTCAGTACAGAGATAGTTAAAATAGTGGATTTAACACTAAAAACCAGGTTTGATGCCAAAGCATTTGCTCTTTTCATGATGCTGAACTGTGTTTTGTATCCCCACTCTACAAGGCCTTATTTAGAGCATATATCAATATTGACTCCTGGGAATGATCTTCATCTTAGAGCTACTATTAGTGTATAGCCTATTTCTGGTTTTAATTATTGGCATGATGCCTGCTCTAACATCAAGTTAAAGTACAGCATTACAGTTGGTTAATAATAATCTCACATTTGAAAATCATGCCTTTGCTTTACCTTATTTTAGTAACTATCTTTGCATCTCTCTTTTTCAGGTTTATTAGAAGGTAGCCTTTACTTCAGTGTAAGAGAATGACTTCATAAATCTCAATTACAATGCAATTAGAGTCACATGGATGTTTATTCTTTAAATAAATTCAGAAGCCAATTTTGTTTTTGTTTTACTTTTTTATGAACACAGAGTAATCTTTAAATCTAATAGTTTCTGTTTAAACAAATAAATTTGAACTTGTTGAATAAGATTTCATTTGGTATACTATCTTCAGTATACACTCCGCTCTTCTTGATATGGTGAGAAGAAAGCACAGCCAAATATTATACATATTATTTAGGAGCTACATATCTGTAAGCCAACAAAAACTTATTCTGTGAAAGGGTCAACAAAAGGTTAAATACTTGCTACAAGATGGCAACAAAAACTAGGAAAGCTCAAATCCAAAGTTCACCTATATTCAAGCAAAGGTTGCTTCTTCCATTTGATCTCTTATTCCTATTTACCTTATGTATAAGACAGTATGGGCTCAAAATCAACTTTATTCTTGAAAATAGAGCTTTAAATGTTAGCACAATGTCCCTCCTTGTCCTGGAAATAATCAGTTTATGCTGTAGAAGTGTCCCACTTTAGGATGGTGAATTACATGGTCACTACAAAGCTTTTCCCCTGAACTAGGCCTATAGTAACTTCTTGAATTGCCATCCTCTCACAGTATGATTTTTAAACCACAACTTGAAATATGCCTTAAATATAAATGCCATATAGAAAAATTCTTGTACATTGTCTTTCTTTCTCCTTTCTTCCTAATATTTTTACAAATGCACACATATCCTTTACAGGTCTATTAAGGAACTAACTGATGGCACACACTTCCAGCACTCTGGGAGGCTGAGGTAGGAAGACTTTGAGTTCAAATCCAGCCTGGGCAACTTAACAAGACCCTATCTCAAAATAAGAAGATAAAAAACTCCTGAGAATGTAGTTAGTGCGAAGTCCTGTGTTCAATCCCCAATGCCACACACACACACACACACACACAAACAAACAAAAGCATCTAATTTTTTAAAGATGCCATATTTTAGGATATAGAATCCAACTGCTTTTTATTATTTTTTAGCTTATAATTTTAGATGACTTTACTTTTTTTAATAAATAGTGGGTTTGGTTTTTTTTTTTTTTTTTCCCTGTACTAGGGATTAGACCCAGGACCTTCACACTCAGCTACATCCCCAGCCTTTTTTTATTTTGAGACAGGATATTGCTACATGTTTAGTTGATCAGCCTAGGGTTGAACTTGCAATCTTCCTGTCTCAGCCTCCCAGAGTGGTAGCGTTACAGCCCTGCACCCTATGTCCCGCTTAAAAGAAAGATAAAACTCTTAAAGATTAAGAATTTCTTAGAGTAGACAGGTCCAATTCTGAAATTTGTGTTCAGTAACCCTAGCTTCTTCATTTTTGCATCTATATTCTTTCTTTACAGGTACCTTTGCTCATCCCCAAGCTATCTTTAACAAAAAGAATATGGCATCAGTTGGTCAATTTAAGTTAATGGGTATTTTCCCAAGCATATTTTACTTGAAGCCCTTTCTTTTTCTTTCTCTTTCTTCCTTCTTTTCTTTTCTTTTGCAGTACTAAGAATTGAACCGAGGGATGCTCTGCCATTGACTGACCCCCCCAGGCTCTTTATTTATTTTATTTTTTCTTTTGAGACAAATTCTCATTAAGTTGCCCAACCTGGGCTTGAACTTGCCACCCTCCAGCCTTAGTCTCCTGGGTAGCTGGAATTGTAGGCATGTGCCACCACACCAGTTGAAGCTATATCTTTAATTATGGCAGATCTTACTATTTATTATCTTACTATTGGTAGTTGGTTATCAGTAAGTAGGTGGAGGTACAGTTTTTCAGCTGAAAAAGTTTTCCTTTGGTATCAGAGGCCACAATGTGTAGGATGCTGCCCACAGTTTTTATAGGCAAGGCTGACTCCAACCTGGTAATTATATGATTGTTTAGCCTCTCTCTAGAACCACTTTAATGTGAAGATAAAAGAATGAGTACAGGATAATATCTTAGCAAACAGACTTCTGTTTACATAATTCATTTTTAAAAAAATATGTAGCAATTGATCTCACATTAAAGCAGCCCAGGACATAACATAGTTGAAATTAAAAATGCACTAATAAAGTAATTTAATATGCAATTTCATACATTAATAATTAGCAAAGCATTACTGAACTGCAAGGTAAAAAGCTATGGGAACATAACTAATGAACTATCAATGCCAAAGTAGACTTCATAATAAACAAGACTTTAATAAATCTTTTATTAAATGGCTACAAATGAGCCGTTTTGTTAACATCTAATAAGTAATTGTTAAGCTATTTAACTCACATATATAAATGAGGGATGTGAAGGCAATTAATTTTACAATTGCTGAAGGTTAAGGTTTCACAATAAGAGTTATTGTACTATATTTTAAAATGCTGGTGCTACACTGGGTCAATTCTAAGCTCTTCCTCTACTGCTCCGTATTCTTGCAGCAGCAATTACACACCAAATCAGCTAATGTATAAAATAAACAAAGGGCAGGCTATAGGCTACCCAAAGTCCTAAAAGTGAATTATCCAAAGTATAAGCAATAGTGACCTCAAGGAAAAGGAATTTTAAGAAAAAGTGTAAGCAAATATTTGGCATCATAGATAAGGCACTAATTGTTATAGAAAAGGATTTGCTTATCAACTACAAATGCTTATCTGGATCTCTTCAGGAGATCTGAAACTCAAAGGTAATTATAGACCAGAACTCCTTTATTTACTGAGTAGAAATTCACGGTATACGATATTGTCTTCAGGAACAGCAAATTAGACAAAAGGAATATACATTTTTATGGACTTAAATAACTGCTTGGCAGGGGAAAAACAACTCTTCCTAATAAATCAAAATGATAGATACACTAGAGTATTTGAAACATGTAGCACAAGGTAGAACATTTGTATGCCTTTTTACCAATTTGTAGATAATCTACAAATTACTAGGATAGGCCGGTGAGATGGCTCAGTGGCGTAAGCGCCTGCCTTGCAAGCACGAGGGCCCGAGTTCGACTCCCGGATCCCACATACGAAAAAGGGGCCGGTGATATCGCTCAGTGGCACGGGTGCCTGTTGGCGTACGAGGTCCTGAGGTCGACCCCCCCGGTACCCACAAAAAAAAAAAACAAAAAAACAAAAAAAAACAAATTACTAGGATTTCAAGTATTACTGTAGGACATTTTTGTAACCAACTATTATCAATACGCACTCAAAGAAAAGGGGGGGAACGAAGAGAAAATCTAAACTACACACACATAACTGAAGTCTGTACTTTATAGCTTTTAACTTTTAAATGATGGTTTCAATAAAGAGATAATTAAATGAATATATGCATAAATTGAAATAATTCTCAAAGGTGAATTCGTATATTTAGATTTAAAAATGGTTAAAGGAAGAACTAAGTCTGGATAAAGTTGTTAATATAGCAGAAACTGAGCCTGAGAATCATACTCAATAGGGAATCTTAACTAAAAAAGGAAAAATCAATGATAAATAGGAGTGGCTCTTCACCTCAAGAGTCCCAACCAAGTGAGACTGTTAAAGAAACCACAGCAGTACTGTGCCAGTACAGTGTGAGATTTTCACTTGGCTGCTTAGGTTGATGCACTGTTTACCTGCACGCCGAAATACCATTTCTTTTGATTTATCAGTAAGATGTGAACGTTGGATAACAAAAAAGTAACAAAACCATACTACAGATTAAAATTTGTTAATATTTTTAAAAGTGATACACATTTTTAGATTCACTATTCTTTCTATTCATTAGTAAGATTATATTAGCTGGTTAATTTCTTCCTACGTCAATCCATAAACTACATAATATAAAATAATAAATTATTGATGATTCATTAATGGCATTGCTTAAAAATGGAAGAAAATTCCAGTAACTACTCACTTAGGAATGATTTCTTATAGTGTCTGAGTAAAGACAAACCAACTACAATCTTACATATGACTACAATGGATTATCTTTTAACCAGCTACTTTCTTTTCTGAACCTCCTCCAACCAAAATCTGGTAGTATGATACGAGGCATAACAAGAAAAATTGTTATCCTTCTTAAAATTATTCCAAATATCTTCACATGGCTTCAGGGAATACTAGATATCTTACTTACACCTTTTTTGCTATACAACATCACTAAAATTAAGCATATTCCTGATGATTTAACTTGACATATTTCATAAATATTTGTCAAAACAATTAATGTCACCTGTGATACAATTATCTATATTCAATTTGATGACTCAACTGGAAAATTACTTTTTTCCTAATAAAAATTTTCCAAGTGATAATAGTGAATCAAAGTTGATTAGTTGTTCAGTGTGCTAATTAATTACACTGGGTAAGTTTAGCTCTGTGCAATAACCTTGGGGTGGGGGAAATCTATATATATGACTCTTTTTCTTTTATGAAGAGAACTCTGCTATTTGCCTACTTTTTTTCTTTTCTCCCAAAAGAGTGCTCAATAATACAAAATAAATAATAAAACTCAACTACTCTTGGCTGACACTACAGAAAAAAAGGTAAGTATTCATTGGAACTTTGTTCTTAGGTTTAGTAAAAGAAAAGACAGGCTTTTATTATTGACAATTGCGAGGACCTCCTGCTAGTTCATCCTCAGGGCAGAATTGGTGTAGATAACACAGCTCATGGCAAAAATAGCAATGTATTCATTGTGAGATAGTTTCTTTATCCAGCAGCTAATTTAAATGCAGAAGTTAGCCAGAGGCTTTTCAATGCAGGATATTTTGAGGGACACTGTCTCAGGGAGCCGAGTCCTCTATTTTTGGGCTTTTTTATGGTCATAATTCTTTTTCTCTGAGCCTAATGGAAACTTAAGGAAATGATGAAGTAAATAAAACAGGAATGCTAGGGAAACCTTGCTGCAAAGCTTCTAAGAGAATAATAAGGTAAGGCACCACTCTTTGCTGTACAATAAATAATAAAAAGGAAATACTGACTGCTAAGATTCTGTCCAAAGAAAGGTGAAATGTTATGTACCAGGAGATATTTAATAATGAAATAGACTAGCTTAAACAGTTTTTTACATATATATACTTATGTATGAGAAGCTAGCCACTGGTAAGCCACCCTGTGCTAGAAGTCCTAACTTCAGAATCTCACTGAAACACTAGAATATGCCCAGAGAAAGGCCGTTATGCTGGTGAAGCCTCTGGAAGAATGAGAAAAACCCATGGCCATCATATAGAAATGGGGCAATATTACTCGTATAGTTCCACAGTACTAGCTCTATGAGTACAGCCAGGGGGTGGAATTGCAAGGGTAGAGGTTTCAGTTCACTGTAAGGAAGAATTTCCTAACAGAACTATTTAAGACAGAATGTCTTAGGAAACAATAATAATAAAAAAGAAATTAGAGAGTAAATCCAATCTCCCTCATAAAAATATCCTTAGCCAATGGTCATCAGACTTTCGATAAGTATTATGCTTGGGAGTCCACTATGATTCTGTGATACAATGAACAAAATATAGTCTGAGAAAGTATGGGAGTTGAGAACCAAGTAGCTGCTAAACATGTTCACTGACTCAACCTATGTGGGGTTGAGAATCACATTTGACATCTCCTTCCTTTTCTTTACCTGCCTAACAATTTGTAGATAACAAAAAAATAGTAGCAAGGAAAAGTTTCACTGAGGTCATTTATTCTTGTTTCTTGTGCAGAATAAAATATATGCAAAGAATGGGAAAGTTCACTGACCCAGCAACTAAACAATTACCAACAATCTGCAGTTGATCTTAAAAAAGACAAAACATAAAGGATGTAAGTATGGTAAATTTCCTTTAGTGAGAAAAGGATTGGAGTACTTTATTTTTAAATTTTGGATCCTAAAACTATTATAGAACATGGACTGTCTATGCAGGTAAATTGTGTGGTTCTAATGTTCAAATGATATGAAAGCCTCACACATAAGAGTTACCTGCTTTCCAGTGGTACATTACTGCCAAGGACCCAGCTGTCCTGCAGCTGGACGGACTCGGGTGTGGTTTGCAGCTCGGCGGGCAAAGCAGCCGGCGGGGCCGGACTCTGGTTCCTTCTATTGGTCAGGGAGTTTCTATTGAGAGAAGTGATGGATGGATGATGCTGTGCGGAGTGCTGTTTATGGGAAGGTGGCAAAGGCTGCAGGGTAGATTGGCCTTGGTTATTTGCAGGTTGCTCTGAAAAAAAAAAAAAAAAAGTAAGTTTATTATATATATAGGTAACTACATATCTATATACACTACTAATTTATTGGAGATCCACTGTAAATGAATTAGAATTAAAAACTGCATATAAATCCATAACCTAATAAATTTGCATATTATTCTATTAAGCGGGTGTTCAGTGACATTCTCTAAGAGCAAGTTTACCCTTGATACACAAAGTTCTAATTAATATACAACAGATGGCAAAATTGCTCTTGGTTTTAATTTGTTTCAGATTTTTTTTCAATCTGGTTTTATTAACACCTACAGAAAACAGCATCTGACAGCTCCCCTAATGTGCCTTTAGATTTCAGCTTTTTTTTAACAAAGCAACCCTGAAATTAAATGGGTAATTTCAGCAGAACACAAAGGTTTTCGAAATGCATATAATCTCTATAATTATTTAATGGAGTTTTTTAAAGCTTTATTTAACTGCAATAAATTATTACAAGCTAGTTGCTAAACAGCAGTAGACTACTCTAGTTTAGTGCATTTCAAATAAGGCAGATCTGCACTGTGATCTACTAATAGACGCTAAGTATTCTTTAGCAGAAGGTCACTCTGTGAAGCAGATGTTGTTTCATGGATACTTAACAAACTGAATCACATCTGATTACAACGTCAGAAGACTCATATACTTAATGACCGTTACGTCCATTAGAACACACACAGAACAGATTTTCCAATTTCACAGTATGCAGTATAACTACATTTTGGAGTAAGTCATAGGTGACCAGAGAGACTCATGCCACTATATCATACAAATATTTTGTACAAATGTTTTGTTCAAATATATATAATTTTATTCAAATATATATATAAATATTTGTGCAAATATATTGTACAAATATTTTGTTCTAGGTCAGAGTCATAAAGGATCTAGCAACTTCAAAATATAAATACACTGCTGTGTTATACCTATATAAAAATTCCCTAAAGCTAATGAATCATAAATTAAAAATCACAAATTAATGTAACATACGAGACCTACTTTTCAATCTTATTACCTAGCTTTGGATGTACTAGAATTGACAAATATGACATTTTAGCAAACAGGTAGATGACACTTTAATGCTGAACTTATTATTGTTCCATACACATGTCAAATTTTTAACTAAATGCAGTTTAAAATGCAATATAATTTTAAAGTAATACATTAAATCATCCTATTAACATAAATGCATGTATTAGAATAGGAAACAGGGACTATCCTTCATCTACAATGAGAACTACAGCAGTGATTATTAAACCAAATAACATAGTCTAACACTGTAATTATGATTCTATGAAATGAATTCATATATGTAATACTTTGAATATATATTATTCAAGCTTCTTTCAGGGTACGATGATAAGAATAACTCCTCCCATAGCATATAACATCAATAATTACTGAATGTTTCTAATAGACTTTAATAATCCATATCATATAATTTAATAACAATTTCTCATTCTTGAAATGCGGGGCATAGATAATACCTAAATATATGAAAATAAAACTGCTTCCTTGTATAGCTCGTATTCTTGAAGTTCCTCATAACGGAAACTGTAGAAATCCTCTTTCACTTCTTGTTTTGGTGTTCATCATAAAATGTCTAATTATCAGAAGTTGAAATAAGCCTTTAAGGGAATGGCAGGGTTAAAATAGCACACATAGCAAATGTGTTAGGAAAAAAGGAAACTAACAGTTTAAAATTCATGAAAGATTTATTATTCAGGTATCATATAATTAATTAGCATTGTCTTTCCCAGCATCAGTGCATATGATTAGAGCCTCTATGGATTGCTTTAAGGTACATTTCAAGAAGCTGCTACAGCAAGCTGTAGTCATGAGGGCTTAGCTTAGGTTGGAAGGGAAACAGAGTAAAGAGAGAATCATTTCAAAGGAGATACTAACAAGACCATGCCTATAAAGAAGCATAGGCATGGATCCAAAGACTATATTTTTAAGCATGGTGCTGCCAAAGAATAGTATATTTTGCACATGTTCAGAAGTTGTATATTAGATGTTATACTATGTGTAGGAAATAGTATATCAGAAGCCAGAATACCAAGTTTAATCCTAACTCTGTCAGGCATCTCGATAGTGAGTCTCAGTTTTCTCATCTGTAATGTGTGAAATATTATAGTCCTATCTAGGTCTTAGTGCTATTCTAAGCATTCGATGAAATCTACTCAGGCATTCAGTTTTTCATGTGCTTAGTCATTCATCCTAAACATTTACCTAGACTCTGTTCCAGGGATACGCTAAATCAGTAACATGAGAAGGCATGTATGAGTAGAAAAGTAAAGCACATGGACATTGAAATTGTATTGAAAATTAAGTGATTTTAGAATCCATTTCCGTATGTTGAATTTAAGATTTTTATCATTTATTTATTTATTTATTTTTGGATACCAGGGTCAACCTCAGGACCTCGCGCGCCAGCAGGCGCCCATGCCGCTGAGCGATATCACTGGCCCTTTTTTTGTATGTGGGTTCTGGGAGTTGAACTCGGGCCCTCGCGCTTGCCAGGCAGGCGCTTATGCTGCTGAACCATCTCACCGGCCCCCAGATTTTTATTTTTAAAACAAATCAAAACCCAACCAGTGAGAAAAACTTCCATTTAAGGTTTCAAAAATGTGCTGCTATGGCTTGCCCAAGGTTCACTCTTTTGTGATCATGTATCCACGCTCTTCCTGGTGGTATACTCCAGATAAAAGGGCAAAATATTCTGTCTCTTAGAACCTCTTTTCATTTGGCCACACAATTAAGAGTCCCACCAATGAAACATGTTCAGATGATCAATGCTAGGTTCAATGTAAAATTCAATAGAACAGAATAAGTGCAGAATGTGAGGGAGGGTGGGAGGGCAGCAGACCATGAGCAGAAGCAAAATACGAGTATTCAACTGAAGTCAAGATATGGGCTATCAGGACAGAAAACATAGAGCATACATTTATCCACACAAACTTATTAAAAAGAGTAAGTGTAAACATCCTTAACAAAATAAAATAAAGCTAAACACAGTGAGAAAGGAAGATAGGGCCGGTGAGATGGCTCATCGGCATAAGCGCCTGCCTGGCAAGTGCGAGGGCCCGAGTTCGACTCCCGGAACCCACATACGAAAAAAGGGCCGGTGATATCGCTCAGCGGCACGGGCGCCTGCCGGCGTGCGAGGTCCTGAGGTCGACCCCCCGGTACCCACAAAAAAAAAAAAAAAAAAAGAAAGGAAGATAGAATAAAAGAAAAATAATGTAGGAAAGATAAAGCCAGGTTTACTGTTAGTGGACAAAAATGCCTGCTGCATGGTTCTATACATTTTTTAAAGTGAGATACAAATCTGGCTCTAAATAATCTTACTGACAACTCAAAGAGGAAAACACATGATCAGTTACATGACTTGGAGTATTTTTAAGATAAAAATATTTGCTTAAGACAAACACAACTATTACTGACACTGAAAACAGAGAGAACATTATTTTTTAAAGTTCTTTGGAAATTTTTATAATTAAGGTTCAAAACAGACCTGAGGAAACACAGGACAAGGTCTAGACTTAGAGACTGGTAAAGCATTTAAGAATCTAATACAGGCGTGAGGGTCCACACAAGAATATCCAGAACAGCAAGCACAGCCTTTCGTTTTAGTGAAGATTTGCCAAGACTTTAGAAAAAGTTCTGGTTATAATGGCTTTGGAACAATCAGACGTCACATAGTCGCCAGGTTTAATTTTTCTGCAACACAAATCTGAACATTGTCATTTTACTCCTGGAAAATTCCAAATTTTTTTTAAGTACCTATCAAGCATTCATTCTAAAGGTGAACGTTACATTTGGTCACAGATAACGCAAAATATATTTTGCAAACTTCTCTTCATGCATCCTTTTTATATATTCTTTGTTTTATTCAAGTTTCTTGTACCCACAATATGCAACACATCTTTCCTCTTAGGCATGTACAGTTGCTTTTATCTGGAAAGATGTTCCTCCATTTTTCTATATCTAAACCCCACTTACTTTTTAAGCTCTAAGAAAGATGACGCCCCTTCTGTTTTCTTCAGGTTGAAGTCATTTATCTTTTCTCTAAGTCTTCTTAGAGAGTACTTTATCTGTTCTTTTTTCACAGTTCTATTCACTTTCCCATCTGTACCACAAGTAATTTTGTAAGTCTCATATCCCCTGTTAAATTTTCTAGGGGCAATACCCATGCCTAATTCATCTTTGGGCTCCCAAGGACCACACAAAGATAGATACTCATTAAATATTTGTTGAAAGACTATTTATGAAGAATTCAATGAGAGAGTATGGAAGTGACACGAAGTAGAGACAACTGGTACTGCTCTTAATTGAAAGGTAGTTGTAAACATATCTTATTTCCCAGCAAATTCTTATATCCTGAAAGTCAGGAATAATCTAAAATAAATTTCTTTGGATTTTTAGTACCTTCATTAAGTGTTGTACTTCAAGGACTCCTAAAAATGTACTGATTGGTGGATGACATTTATGCAATAACAGCACCATGAGGGGTCATCTCATTCAGGCAGGTAGGTCTGTCATGTATTGGTTTTTAGGAATATTTCTTTGTGCCTTTCGCAATTATTTTGATATTTAAAAATGTACCACTTAAAGATGTACAAATAATGGAAATATTATATAAAATATTAAGAATATATAAAAATAAACATAAGATATGAGATATAAAAGATAAATTTAATATACTTAAAACCAAAAACAGCATGGTTTCCTTATATTTTAAATATTTTTTCCCTCAAATATTCTTCTCTTTTTAAACAATAAAATTCTTGCTGGGCATGGTGGTGCATGACTAAAATCACAGCACTTGGGAGGCAGAGACAGAGGATCGCTGTGAGTTTGAGGCCACTTTGGACTACATAGGGAGTTCAAGACCAGCCTGAACTACGCAACAAAACTGTCTCAAAACAAAAAAAAACAAAAAAAAACAAAAAAAAAAAATCTTGGCATTATGTATACTGGACGGTACATATTATACCCAACTAGTGCCTTTCCTCAGTTCATTCTTCCCTTTCGCCTTTTTTCAAAATCCTAGTGCTCATATAACTTTAATGAAAGTTACTTGTTTTTAAATTGAACGAAATTTATACAATCTACTTTTAAAAACTCACATTAGACTACTCATAGAGATTCGATAGAAAAGACTTTGGTCATTTTGTTCCACCTTTTGTCATCAAAGAACTCAGCTTGCTCTATCACTTACGGATGTCAGTTCTCAAGCTGAATCTTTCAGCATGGGTGAATGGGTGACAGGAATCACGGTCATGCAGAATAAGATGTATTGATAGTTAGGCCATGAAAGTGCTAGAACCGTAGAAGCTACTGGCTAAGAAGACAGATTCTGGTTAGACTGACAATCTGTAGACCCCCAGTTCCTAGAGAAAGTAACGCATACAGACATCTCTGCACGGGGCAGGACAGAAACTTGTGGCAACCTTTCCTGGATACCAACTCTGCTGTTATGAATCAGTGACAAATCATGATACATATGGAATATTTTCTTGAATAAGTTATTTAATCACCTGGTGACTACATTTATTTTACAGTGATACCTAAAGGATCTAAAAGACAGTGCCTGCCATAATTGTAAGTGTGAAAAGGTGCCTATTACTAAGAGTAGGGAAGTGCCTTCAGGGCAGATCATCATGAAGAAAAACAAAATAATTAGAAAAGCTTTGTCAGCAACTAACACCATCATTGCAAGAAATAAGAACACACAGTCTAGTATGTCTAGTATGCTTTCACAGGTAAGAACAACTAGAAATACCATAGGAGTAAAAAATACACTAATCTTTTGCCAGTTCCCAGGAATTTGATCTTGTAGTGATGAAATCAGACTGACTTTTTTCATCTGGTATGGCCACAGAATTATATCAAGGAAAAAAAAAAAAAGAGTGGGCATATAATGTCTGAACTTATCTGGCCTAATTTCCTTGATTTTTTTTTCCTTTTAAGGCAAGCTTTCGTTATGTTGCTCAGGCTTGCCTCAAACTCCAGGGCTCAAGTAGTCCTCCTGCTTCAGCCTCCTGAGCAGCTGGGACTAAAAGCTTGGCCATCATGCCTGCCTAATTTTTTTAATTAAAAGCTACTACTGGCAGATTCCAAACTGTTAAAGTGCATTTCAGCTCCAGCTCTTCCAAAGTTAACAGGTCTAGGCTGTGGTCTTCAGGGAGCAGAGTGGAAATGGACTACTAAACAGGAAAGCTAGAAGAGAAAATAATACCTGCTGGGAGATAAAATATCTCCGAGTGTCTGTCTGCATCTATATGTGTGGGCTGTGTTCGTATGGGAGGAAGTGAAAGGTGACTGTGAGATGAGAAAGAGGAGGGGAGTGGGGCTGGCACTTGCTTTGCGCAGGTGTGCACAAATGGAAAGGTATCTCCACCTGCTACTCAAGGGCTTTGTCCCACACTTCCGTCACTATTATTCCTCTCTTTCTGCCCTAGATCTCTGTTGTGGGTTGGCTACAGAGCCCTCCAGGGAAGAAACAGCCTAATTTGGAAGGGAGACAGAACCTAAGGGCGGAAAGTTGTGCTAATTTAGAATAATTACAATTTGAATTAAGTCTGCTAACAAAACACAAAAGGAGGGATGGAAGGATGGATAATTGGAAATAGAGAGGGATAAAGGAGGGAGAAAGTGGAAGAGACAGGGAGACAAATAGAGGGGACAGAGAGACAGAGAGCAAGAGAATGGGAGAAAGAGAGGAAGAAGAAGACAGAGAAAGGGTGAAAGGAATAGAGGAGGAGAGTGAAAATGAACGAACAGAAACTTAAATTTGACAAGACTGCTAGAGAACCCTGAGAAGCACTATTACACCAGATACCTACTGGTCATGCAGCTGTGTATGGCTGCTCGCTCTCCAATACTAATGGCAACAGGCGGGATAAATGATTAAGTCTGGCCTTGGCTGCTAGGAGTTTATAATCTGATACACAGATCATGTCAGACTAGACAAACTCGAAGAGGAGTAAAACCCATGTACTGCTGATTAGCAAACTGTGGGATTAAAGCCTTTGTTTCTGTATACTAAAATGTATTCATCCTCATCACACTTTTGAACGATATCTCTCCTCTTATAACTGTTTCAAATAAAACAATTTTTCTTCAAAACTGACCTCTTTCTTAAAACAGGCATTGTCTTGTCTTTTCCTTTTCACGCAAGGGAGTGCTGTGTCAATAAGATAACCACCTAAAATGGAAAGACGGTACTCGGACAAGGAAGTCCTCACCTCACTCAGAAAACCACCTGCACATAAATCTGTTCTTCTGGTTCATCATGTTATCAGGAGCCCCGCATAAGGCAAGTGTGAATGTGAATGGTCTGTTTAGTACCTCTGAAAGTCCTTTGTTATAATACAGCACAGTGTAAAAATTTTCACCACCATAAATTATCTGTCTCATAGTTGCACACATATCAAGTGAAAATTTAAAATGTTAGAAAAATTCCAAGATACTATAGAAGTAAACAATATTGTATCTGTCAGTCTCATCAGACAAGCAGTTGTCAGGCTATTTATATAAAGATATTAGAGTATGAAAAACCTCAGCGATGCATAAATAGGAAAACTTGTACTGACTAGAGGTGTTACTTATGTGAGGAGAGACATACTGTTTTACTTTATTGGATTAATGGAAATTTGCTTTAGTTTTTGTAAGGTCATTCTTCGATATGAATATTGGAAGAAATAAAGTATGAGCCTTTAAATCTTTGCATTTTCATTTTCCCTTGACTTCGCTAAACTTTCTATTTGAGGCACTGTGGCGACCTGGATTACCTGTCAAATTCCTCGCTATAAAACACCCAGAACTGCCAGGTCCGATAGAATAAGTACAGCTGGGATTAATTCATTCAGCCTATCTACTTGAGTATATACTACTTGCCGGGCTCTTTTCCAGGCATTGAGGGTACAGCACTGAACAGAACAGCTGACAGTCTTAAGCTACCAATGAAACTTGTACTTTAGGTTAATATAACTGAACTGAAAAAGAAAGGATAGGACAAGAACAAAGGAGACTGAAAAAAAATGTTGACAGCCCATGAGCAGACACTGTAGCTTCTCTGAGGTCTGGCAATCTCTGTAACCTACTTAATGTACGAAGAGGAGATAAGACACACTGCCTTCAATTTAACTTCAGACCCCTAGATCGTGCCTGGACCCTCACAGTGCTGAGCTCCCAAAGGGTAGACTTTAAAAATCTTTCCATTACAAAAGCAACAACAAGAAATTTTGCTGTCTTGTCCTGAGCACTGGAGGGAGAAAAAAACAACTGAAATTTTAACCACTGGCCGGGCTTCTTCAGGGTTGGAGTATGAGGATGAAACAATACACTGTCAACATGGTTCTGGAATCCCAATCCAAGACATCAATACTAAACACAGTCCTGGGTCAGGAATTCCTATTTGGTCACATAGCAGAAGCCACTGCAAAACTATTTTAGAAGAATATACTGCTAATCCAAGTCACAGAGGATTTCTACAGATAAATTCCTGCTTCAAAAGAGTTTGTAGTCCAAAACTACAAAACTTAAGAGAAAACAATCTGCCTTGAACAAAAGTTTACAGACAAAAAAAACAAAAACAAAAAGCTAGCAGGAATTTGTCTCCTCAAAAATTTCAGATAGTATAACCATTAAATAAACCTAAATATTTTAAAAATGTTTAAGGAGTTAAAAGAAAATTGTAACACAGGAATTAGACATTATGAAAAAAGGCATGACTCAGTTTTGAAAAAAAAGAATGTTTATAAATAGGAGAAAGGCAGCTATTGATATTAAAATGATTGTATGATTTAAAAAGTAAATTAAAAACAAATATAGGAAGTACCAGTGAATTGGAAAGTAGACCTAGGAAAATAACTCAGACAGCTGCAGAAAGATAAACAGAATGAAAAAGAGTGTTTACATATGAATAAGTAGTTCCCATTTAAAAAGAAAGAAATAAAAGAAAATAATAAAAAAGGCTCATACACACCAAGTAAGAGTTCCAGAAAGCAAGAACAGACCTTTCTTTGCAGCTGAAAAGCTTTCTCCAAAACTCTTAATACCATTCTTATGGTTGTCAAATTACACAAGACATACTTATGAACATATACATCTCTTTTTCATTTTCTATGATTCTCTTTGCTACTTGCTTTTGTTTTTGGATAGTAACATTCTAGAGTGTGCTTTATGTAAAAGGTAACTTCTCTTGAATGCCAGTAACTTCTCACTGATATTATTCTGACTTCTACTGTTGTTCAAAACTGTGTAGTTAATATAATAAGTAACCTAAACTATTTAAAGGGCACTGAAACAGGTATAAACCATTGTCTTTTGCTACTTATAGTGTTTTATTTTGTCATATGATTAACATTAGCAATACCACAGATATATCCTCTATAGAACTCATAGTTTTGCAACATTGTTTCTAATGGAAACCTACTAAACATGCACGGAAAACTAGATAAAGATACCATTAAAATGTCTCTGTATATGCTTTAGGATATTCTTCTACCATTTTAAAATATTTCACCTGAGACAGAAAGCAAAAGAAGATGTCCCAGTCTTGACAATAAACTGTTGACATATAATCAATAAACACTTTTTTCTTCTCTCTCATTACCTAATGAGCATTTGATTTTAGTGCAATTAAATTTTACTTACTTTAAATGGAGTATATGACATGATACAAATAAAACACATTTGTAATATGGATAAGGACAGACTGAAAAGCAAAAGATGTTTTACTATGTGACAAGTAGCTTAAGAAGAAGAAAAGCAAATCAAATATTCCAAACAATGCAGACTTTGCTATGCTTTTCAGATAATATATTCTTTACCACGAAGAAAACGTCTAGTAGAGAAGAAAGACTAGAAAAGGATACAGGAGCCAAAGAGATGGGTACTTGCTCCAGCTAACTAAAGATAACTACACACAAATCAGTTAACTTCTGGGCCTTGGTTTTTCCCCTCTATTAAATTAAAAGACGAAGAGGGAGGAAGAGTAAGAGGAGGAGGAAGAAGAGGAAGAGGAAGAAGAAGGAAAAAGGGACAAAAGAAGACTAAGATGAGGGTCATACACTGAATTCTGAAGTTTTTCAGTTTTGAAATTCTCTTTATTTTAGGTACTATACAATAAAATCTTGAAACATTAGCTTCTGTGATAAATACTAAAATTTTAAGATAATTAGGGGGCCGGTGAGATGGCTCAGTGGTGTAAGTGCCTGCCTTGCAAGCGCAAGGGCCTGAGTTCGACTCCCGGAACCCACATACGAAAAAGGGGCCGGTGATATCGCTCAGCGGCACGGGTGCCTGTTGGCGCGCGAAGTCCTGAGGTCGACCCCCCGGTACCCACACACACAAAAAAAAAGATAATTAAAAACCTCATATTATCTTATAACTTATCATCTTAAGGTATATATACTGAAAATCACTTTATATCAAATTTAAATTGACTTCTGATTTCAATATTAAAATCATTTGTGAAAACTTCTACGTAAGAAGCCAGGATGGTTTCAATTGAAAAATACAGAACTGTTTTGTAACTGTTATGATCAGAGTTATAATACATTTTTTTAATTAGTTAATTACAGGAAAAAGAGACTCAGTCTATTTTATCTGAGCCTTTGCTTTTTCAAGGCAGTAAGTTGGAAGCCCCAGATCAAGGTGTGGCAACGTCAGTTTCCAGAAACAGCTGGCTTCCTGGCTGTAAGATGGATGTCTTCTTGCTGTGTTCTCACAGGGCTGTGTGTGTTTGTGTGTAGCTGTGGGGGGAGGGGTAGAGTGGATCTGGTATCTCCTCTTATAAGGAGGGCAATCCTGTAGGCTCAAAGCCATACTTTTATGACTTCATTTAACCATAATTACTTCCTCAGAGGCCCCATCTCCAAATATAGTCACACAGGTGGTTCATACCTCAACATATGAACTTTGGGAGACACAAACATTCAGTCCTTAGGAGCCGGTTTCAAGCTCTGGGTCCAAATAAAATAACTGTGCAAATCAACTTTGTATTTTAAATTTTCCAGGTCCTCACCTGTAAAACGGGATACTAATAACTCATACACAGAAGTGCTGTGAGGATTAAAAGAGATAATATATATTAAAAGTATATTTATAAATGGTGAAGTGCTATTTTAATGTAATTTCTTAATTTCCAAGTATTCTTCATTCATGCAAATGAAGTAATACAAAATTTTTACTATAATTTTAGACATATTCATATAAGACATTTTTTCCTATAGGGAAGGTTCACAAACATTCTATTTTCATTTCTAAATTTATAAAACCAAATATATACCTAACTATATTTCTAACATATCTAGTATCAATGAGTGCTTATTTAAAAATAACATATCACTGGCATAAAAGATCTATATTATTACAGAAATAATTTTCTGTATTGCAGGGTACACTTGAAGCTTCAGGCTTGTATGTTGAACTCACATTTTACAGTACTGAACTTGTATTCTTAGCATTTAAAGCAACGTATAGGCAATTATGCTCCCACTAAAACATGTGAAAATGTAAGGAAGAATGAAACAACTTTATGTTTTATGGCATTTACTTTGAAAATCCGATTAAGATAGATGTCTTTAGCTCATAATTCTTCAATGTCACGTTGTCATGGTTCCCATCAGCAAGATGTTTTAAAGGCTTTCGATTAATATTGCATGCCAGAACTGAAATTACATCCTTTGTCGTTTAGTTCTTAATGGTGCAAGTGATATCTATCAAGTAGTGTTTTATGAAGCGTGTATGATTTTTATTGCAGGCTGTTTTCACAAATCTTTTTCAGGTTTCAGAAAGACTGCTTAGGGTTTACAATAAATATGCCCTTCTGTTGAAAATCATGATGATTCTTAAAACTGAAGTAAAAGTTGTATTATTAGAATTTGTCAATAAAAAATCATCCACTTGACTCTGTTGCACTCTGGTTTGCATAGTCTTGAATATATTTACTTTAACCCAAATATTTTAGAAAAACCACACTATTATAATATATGCAAAGTACATGCAAAAACCATGGTTCAAAAGGCCCTGACCAGTCAACCTGTACATTATCTGCCCAGTACGGAAAATACGTTATATCTGAAGATAAGCACTAATAATCAAATGATGCTGGAGTTTGTGTACAAAAGTATGTTTTGTTCTTAAAATACATTAATTCATTTTTAAGAATAAGCTAGTGTTCAGATATTAGTTTCAAAAATTCTGAAACTCAAACACCTCAAATAGAAGTCATTTTCATATTTTAAAGACTCAGAATCATAATAGAATATTATTATTGTATAAATTATAGAACTATACATGAAAAAGGCAATTCTTACATATTTTTTCTTTAGTTTGAATATAAACCAATATATTTATTTCCTAGTTTTATCATTAATATATTCTACGTTTCTAGTTTTGGTTCCTTTTTGCTATAAAATTAGGATAACAGATTATAATTTCTAAGGTCTTTTTTTCCAGTTAAAAATACTACCTAATTCTACAGTGCTTTAACAAAATACACATATACATTTAAAGTTTTGGTTGCTAACTCTACGTCTCAAATGCTACCATGCTTTATCAATTTGCATTTAATAAAATATAAATCTAGTCAAGATAAGACAACTGATCAAAAGCATTATAAAGGACAATGGCAAAGGACTTATTCTTGGATGTATCACCCTTGGGCCATATCTCCATAGTCAATGCAAGATAAAGCTGGTTATATCTCTTCTGAGTTAGCTGTATCTTTAAGGATCTCACAGAAATATAGCTTTGCCAACTATGTGTCTATTATAAAAGAGAATAAAAATATTAACATTAAGGTAGATATTCTTATCCAGCTCTGCCCTGCACATTCATCTTGTTTGGATAATTGCACATTTAAAATTAGAGGCTACTTATCTGGTTCTAGACATTAGGGAATAATGCACATGGAAAAGGTTCTTCAAATTCTGATTCCCCATGGAAGATCACTGCAGTTCTCATTAATTCTGTAAGGAAGAGCTTGTCTTTCCTGCAATGTTTACTTGAGTTGTTTCTGCTGTATGTGGTTGACTGGGTGATGGCAATAGTTCACTTTAAAAACATTCTCTCCATTAGTGAGAATCGATTTCTTCAAACATTCCAACACATCCATATCCAGTATATAGTAATTTCTTTAACCCCTGATACTCAAAAATACCGTGTGCTTAAAAGATAATCCCCTTTACAAAAAAACCAAGGAACTTACATATTGTTCCTCTATTTCACAGGTGTTTTACTTTATTTTATTTTGCTGGTTATAAGTAAATTAATTACTCAGTAACTCCAAAATCTAGGCTTAATATAACTATATAGATCCTCAGTGCAAAAAGCTGGGAATGAGGATAGCAGAATTCAAAAGGAAATTTCTAAATATTAAAACTCATCAGGCTTATTATGTTATGTGCTCTACATATATTATCTTAATTAATCTCACAGCCACCTTAAACTATAGGTACTTATTCTTGCTTCATAAATGGGCAAAAAATACAGGAAAATTAAAAAATCTGACAATGGTCACAGTGTAACTCCAAAGCTTCCCACACTAATTTACAGAAGAATAATTATTTTTGTCATTTTTGTTTCAGGCATGTTATCAAGAAGAAATATGATGGGGAAATTTTAGTTTTAGGATATTACTGTAGAAATTCAACTTTGAATTGAAGAAATGTTTGCTTTATTTTGAGTCTGGGGTTAGAGTTAGGTCCAACGTGGAGACCCCAATCCAGCAGTGAGTGATAACAGAAGCATTTTTCCATTATATGGAACTATACATTGCATTTAAATAGGGGAACACAGACAAAAAAGTACTTTAGATGTAATTTTCTAATTTTACACAGAGGTTAACATTTTTTAGTATGTGGGCAGCATTCTGTCTCATTTTAAAAATTTTCTAAAGTGAGTATCTCATGCTAAAAAACACAAACTATATTAGTTTTTGAAGATCTCTAAAAGTAATGATTCTGAAAGAACAAGATTCTATTCATTCATTTTCTTCTTGTCCTTGTACTACATCTTGGCGTTAGCAGGTTATTTTTACAAACTCACAATAGCTGCTAATGTAAGCATAATATATTTTTCCTATCAGTCTTAAGGGATTATTATAGTTATCAAACCAAACAGTACTACAAAGCACAATCCCATAGGCTCATCTTTGATTACTGCCACACTTTACTGGCAAATATTTGAGACAGCATTATTAAAAGTTAATGGCCTTCTGATTTACAAAGAACTGTTAACTCTTTATTTTCTTACTTTGACCAAATGCTACCATATTTATACATTTAGGAGGTCATCAAAAAAGTCAAAAACAAAAAAAAAAAAAGAAGAGTCGAACAATTTCATACATTATATTCAAAACAAAATATCTATTTTTTTTTAAAAAACTGCTTACTTTATCTGTTATATTAAGATGCCTGAGTAATTTAGATATTTTAACATTATGGATATTGTAAAAATAGAGTATTAGAAAAGATCAAAAGCACAATTTATATTATGTTTAGGAATACGCTTTTCAAATGTCAATGCAATTAGAGATAACATATCTTAAATATAAAATTTGACTCTTTACATATTCACCAAAATTAAATGACATAAAAACGCAGTTAAATGGCTATTGGAACAAGAGAGAAGGTATTCTAAAACAAAGAACATTAACTTTCAAACAATGACATTGTAAAACTCAAGTTATACACATCACTGTACACATAAAAGTGAAAAGTGACCTCAGTTACATTCTTTACATTCAAAATTGTAGCACACATGATCCACAGTCAAAGCTCAATCATCAGGCTTGAGGTAAATATTTGCCCTGTCAACGAGTTAAAACAGATTCGTCAGAGGGCTATGATATCTGCCATGCTTTCATTCATGCTTGCTGCTCATAAAGACTAGCAAAACAAAAATAGTTACTGATTTCAGGACAAGTCAGAAATGTGAAGATTTATAACTGGGTAGATCTAATGGACCTGTCAAAAACAGAAGTTACCAAAGAAATGGTCATATCATGTTATAGTTTTCATCTTAATTTAAAAAAAATTCTTTATGAAGGTCCCTGAAAATGTTAGTCAAAGAAGCACAGAAACAGGAAGGGAAATTAAAAATAGGGCTCTGAAGAAGTATTTCTTCAAAAAATCACTTCTGAGGTCAGGGATAACGTGGTGCACAGAGAGATAGTGAATTCACTATAGTATCTTCCTTTATGCTTTTTTCTCCTTTCATTTAGAATATAGAAAAGAGTAAGAACAAGAGAAAAGACAAGGAAAGCAGCAAACTTCCAAAATAGCATTACATTATTAATAGTGTCATACTAAGAAAAAAATGACAGCTTTCAAAGAGTACTTTTGTCTCCACTTACTTTATCTACCTAGGCTACAAGGTAAATTTGAACCTCTTTTTTAAATTTAAAAAATTCAAAACTGATTAAGATTTGATTTTTGTTTTCTAAAGATTCTCAAGCACAGTTACATCCTATTTAAATGACAGAAGCAGCAACAGCAACAACAAACTTCAACATCGTGCCATTTTCTCACGATAAACAAAACTTCAACCTTTGTTCTCTCACAGGTAAATGAGTTCACAGAGAATCTCCCCATTTGGTATTAGGCACTGATACACTAAATTTGAAATGAGAATTGTAACAAAATTATGCTAATACAAATGTCCCACTAAATATAACTGTCCTTCTACCAGAGCAGCAAAATAACCATTGCTCAATCCTCAGCACTGCCAGATAGATATATAGATAGACAGACAGATAGAATAATATGACTTTTAAAGTTTTGTGTAAAATATGAGTCCTGAAAATTAATCTTGATGACACATTCATATGGGGGGAGGGAGTTCAAACCTGTGGACAGTTTTTTAAAAAAATTCATTGTAGCTAATATTGTTACTCTTATTCTAAGAATTCTTAAAACGTATTTCATATCCTTTATCTATAACCTGTCAATCTGTCCAAACCTAAATTCATCCTCCTACATACGCTCTGCTCCAAGCACTTCTTCTTTCTCAGTTATACCACTTTTCAACTGAAATCACCATATTGTATGGAAGCTTCATGGTATGTCACCTTTACTCTCTTTAATCCTTTATTTAATCAACAAGTTTGATGTTAGTTTGTTAAAAATGTTCTTGAATATTTCTTCCTCTATATTTTCAATGTGTTATCCTGTCTATACCATATTACTCTTCCCTTTCTCAATCTCTTATTTATTAAATAAAATAAAATAAAAATCATTGCCTGTTGACCAGGTCTGAGCCCTGTGAAAAACCATACACACTGGCATCTCTGCCTGCTGACCACCTCCACTCCAATCTATCTTGCACTTGATCAACAGTTTGTTTTCATAATTTTATTCTCTCTCTTGAATCAACAATGGTTTACTGCTACGAAGCCATGAGTTCAAATTTTGTTTTCCCAACATTTATGCACAATCAAGTTTAAGTACCGTGTACTACAAAAGAAGATTGGTTTATTGGTTTATTGGCTTACTTGACTTTATACATGAAACAGCTAGTACAAAATGTTGGGTAGTTGTGAAATAAACTTCAAACTATGTAAGGAAGATGAATTAAAAACATTTGTGCTACGGGTAGTTTGGAAGGCTTAAAGTGTAGGCTAATATTTAGCTAAACTTCGAGTTAACAAAGTCAAAGTCGCAATTATAAGGAAGACTGAAGATCAGTAGACACCAGTTTGGGAGGCAACTTAGGACAGAGACTTCTGAACACCCAAAGTGAGGCCAACAGATGACTTAAAGCTCTGAGTGAAAGAGTTCGTACTTGATCTGGCAGGCCACCTCAGGTTCCTTTTAAGAGAATTATTATGAAAAAAGAGGTCAAGAGAAAATTAACCAGATACAAGGGCCACAGGACAACAACTTGGCAGTGAAGTGATGAACTCCTTTTTAAGCATGGGAGCTGAGCAGATTCATAATGGCTCATTCATTCATTCTTCTACAAATATCTACTGAAAACTTCAGCAGAATAAAGGATATAATAGCTAAAAACAGACACACACACAACAAAAATCTCGGTCCTTGTGGAGCTTACAATGTAGGACGTGAGGAAAGGGGGAAGGACAATATACCCTGAACACAATAATGAAGCAAGTGACATGGAAGGTGATATTGGCAAAACATAAAGCAGGAATGAGAATTGCTAAGAAGGGGACTGAAATTTTAGATTGGGTCATTGGTATAGGCTTGACTGAGAACATGAAAAGAAAGAATTGCAAAAAGGGGATCCTTTGAAGGAGGAAAGATAATAAATTAGCTTTTAGATGTGTTCATAATGGTTTAGAAATGTTTACATGTTACAATATCTATGTGAGCTATCTCAGTTATCTGAGTACTTGAGGAATCATACAGATTGTTGAAACTAGATAAAATAAGTGCTATTAATGTGCAAATAATATTAATAAAATTAATAGAAAATAATATATATTAATATTAATAAAATGTATTCCTCAAATTTGTGTTTTCTTCCAGATTCATTGAATTTTCTGTTATTAATATAGCAGATCCACCTGTCAATGACTCCGCTGTTGTTTCTGAAATTGACCATCATACTTCCCTATGTAATCACTGGATCAACAGAAATTCCTTTTAAATATTCATTCCTTCAATATACCAGCACTACAGAGTGGAGTCTAATTTAAACCTTAACATCTTTAGAATTGCCTCCTGAGCTGATATTCGTCAAATTCCAAAGAGTAAAAAACTATTCTCTCTTTCATTTATTCATTCATTGGTTCACTCAATAATTTGTACAACACACCTACACTGAATACCAGGTATTTTTCAGGTATGAGAAATTAAAATGTGAACAAAATATCCCTTCCTACCCTTTTAAAGCCTTCACTATGTCTGATTTCCAAGCTTCTTTTTTCAACTTGCCTTCCCACTTTTCAGTATACAAACATACAAAGGGATCAAGTATTATCTGGTAAATAAGCTGAGAGATGAAATATGCTGAGTTATTAAAGGTTCACAGACAGCTTTCCGATAAGATAATGCTTGAATTGTTCTGAAGAATACGGATTTCAGGACAACTGGGAAAAAGGCAAAAGCATGAAAATGAGGGCGAGCATAATGAAGCAACTGATCAGACTGGCTAGAGCGTAAAGGGTGTGTGTGGGTGCTGCAGAAAGCGGAAGTATAGATGCGGTGGGAAAGAAGATAGAAAAATAGGCGGGACAGAGGTTTTGATGGGCTTTGCCTTGTTCCACTACACCATTTGAATATTAAGCAAATGAATGACAAGGTCAGAGATGCATTTTACGAAGACTACTCTAGCAACAGTATGGAAGGTGCATATAGGGTATGTGGGGTGTGTGTGTGTGTATGTGTGGGAGAAGGTATGGTGTGGTCCTTGGGTGAGTAGTGGCTATGGGAGTTGGTAGACATTTACAGTATTGTAATGAACACAGAAAGGAAAGTCCTGGCAATGTAGATAAAGATGTAGGGTAAGACTCGAGATAATTAAGAGGTTAGAATAAATTGATCAGCAGCACATTAATTGGAGGGTTAAAAAAAAAAGTCAAGCACAGAACCATGTAAATATTTTCAGAAATATATTCCATGTTTTAAAATTATTTAAAACCACAAGATACCATCTTTTTAACTTTCTTTGGCTCTAACAACTCTAATCACTTGGGAAATCTACACAGGAGTGGCTTGTATTTCTGCTAATTTGGAATCACTGGAAAAAAATTTTTTTTTCACACCAGTGTACTGTAGAGTTTGTATTGGCTCTTCTTTTAAGTAGTAAAGTCCATCTTTCTTTGTAACACTCCACAGCACTGATGGAAGACTTAATATTTGTGTCTCTTTAACACAAATTCTTTTCTATTTTATCCCACATTCGAGATGTTTTTCCGTGTAAATCACTCACATTAAAACAGATGAAGAGGCAGAAGGAAAAAAGAAACATTATGAGAAAGAAATTTGGTCCCAATAGGACACTGAACCTGATTTCTTAAAACTATGCTCATAATGTGGCAGGATGGATAGAAAACACACGAAAAAATCTACCGAATAAAAACCAAAATCATGGGCCAGTGAGATGGCTCAGTGGCGTAAGCGCCTGCCTGGCAAGCGCGAGGGCCCGAGTTCAACTCCTGGAACCCACATACGAAAAAAGGGCCGGTGATACCGCTCAGTAGCACGGGCATCCGCTGGTGTGCAAGGTCCTGAGGTCAACCCCCGGTACCCATAAAAAAAACAAACAAAAAAAAAAAAAACAAAAAAAAACAAAATCGTGTATCATGGAATTTCTTTACATTGTCTAAATATATGTGTAAGCCTGACTGAACTCTTAAAAGTTGAATTCTGCTTAAAGTAATGCTTTATTACATCCCGAAAATGAGAGTAATTTAACACAGCCTAAACTCTTCCAGAGGATGTTCAACTCTAGGACATAATGAGGGAGAAAAATAAGGGAAAGCACAGAAATTGGCTATTTTAACTTAGAACCTTACTTTTCAACTAATTATTATCCACGTTTAGGGATGAGAATCTCAGGATAGAAATTCAATGGTATTGTTTTAATACAATGCTCTGTCCAAAAACTATGTCCTATTTTTCTAAGAGAAGTAACTTGAGGATTTCTCAGAGAAGCATGATACCAAAGTAATGCTTTCAAGAACATTTACAGTAAATGAAATTGCTATTCTTTATGTATAAATACTCATGCAAGTTAAAAAAATTAAGATAGGGGCTGCAAATTACAGCATTATAAATATATATAATTAGTTTCTGCTATCATTTTAATTCTTGACAGTATTACAAGATAGAAAATTAAAAGCTTGTGTCTCTTTTTAAACCAGAAGTCTACAAGGTGTAGTCTGCTGCCGTCTGTGTTTGTAAATAGAGTTACATAGGAACACAACCTCATCCATTCATTTTTGTGCCATAACAAAGGATTTGAATTAGTTGCCCTGACCCTGAAAAGTGTAAAGTATTTATGATCTGGCCCTTTAAGAAAAAGTCTGCCAACCAGTTGTTTTTCCCATCTGAATATTTTTGAGAGAACTACAGATTTGCATGCAGTTTAGGAAATAATACAGGCATTAGTGTACCCTTTAATTGATTTCTCCCAATGGCTAATATCTTCAAAATATATAAGGATAACATGATACGAGCCACTGATTTTATTCTGATTTCCTGTTTTACTTGTATTCCTGGTGTGTGATTTCATGTGTGCACAGGTGTGTGTCCATGTGCATGTGTGTACGTGTGTTCTATACAAAGTTACATTTCTATGCTAACCAGTTTTTAAAAAAAAAAAATGATAACCAATTCCTCAATAAAGGCATTTTCTTACACTGTACTTCAAAGGCAAAAATTGGTCATAAAATGAAGAATTAGAAAGTTAATATTAGCTGCAGGTTTTAGCAAAAGTTGGGGGTACAACCTGGATAAAGATAGATTTAAGGCTTATCTCTAGTAATTATTTATGTAAAGAAATATATGGCTTTATATCTGTGAACAGAAAAAAATGTATTTCTGTGAGCAGCCTGAACCATCTGCAACTGCATTGTAATTTGTCTCCCTAAAATAAATTTTACTGAGAACCTTACTTTCTTACTACCAAATCTTGTAGAGAGGGACAGACTGAAGGGAAGGGGAAGAATATGAAGAGGAACAGAACAAAAATATAACCAATTTTAGATATATTAAAAGGCAATTTGCCATTTTAAATTAAAACTTCATCTATATCATTTGAGATTACAACAAAAAGGCAAAAGACAATACTTCAATGTGTCTTAGTTATACTATCTAATACAATACATTTATAAATGGCCCAATAAAATGCTTTAACATTTTAAATAATTATTTATATAGTGCCTGAGGAGAATCCATTTGCTTAAAGATGCTTCCTTCATTTCTAAATCAAAGAATTACTAAAGGAGAAGTTTCATAAATACAATGTAGTAGAGATGGCAATAAATAAATTCATGAAGTAATGCATACCAAATGACAACAATCTATAAGTAAACCCTTCCTATAAGTGTCCTTTCTGGAATAAAGAGAAGAATAAATGAATGAATAAATAAATAATAAACATTAAAGTGGTAAATTGCTGTGGTAAATTGCAATTCTGCTAAGAGCAGAAATCCACATGTTATGGAAATGAATTTGACATGACTAGTTATTTTGAAAAATTTAAAAAGGCACACAGAAGAATATAAATTTCTAGCTTCACATAACTAACGATAAATTTTCAAGTTCATTGCAATAAAAAATTATAGGACTTTGGATAAATTGTGAGGAAGCATTTTGAGCCACGAATGGAAAAGGCAGCATGTATAAGAACTAAGTCTTTTGAATCAAAATACTTTCCTGCATTTGAAATGAAATGGAAAATACATTGAGCTGAATGTCTTTATGATTCATTTTAATTTTTCATATTTTATTGTAGTTAATCTATTTATTTTTATTCCTGAATAAAAAATATATATTCTGCTCTAAAAATGAGTAGTAATAGATGATGACAAATGTGAAAATAATTTCTGCTTAAGCATAATTATTTGAATGTGTGAAACATGAATCTCAGTATTTTCCTTATTAATAAATAAAATATAACATTTGAGAATAACTTGAACTATAAATAGCTTTTTCATATTAAATCATATAAAAATTCATTTTTGATAGAAAGCTTAGGTACTCCCTCCTAATATGCTTCCCTAGTATAGTACTCACCTACAAATCCTTGAGAAAATATTCAAAAATTTTAACTGATACATTGCTCTGAAGTCATATATAGTTTTGGTGTTCTTTCAATGTGGGCAACTAGGCTAAAACACGAATGTAAAGGATTTTCAACATGTATTTTCTCTTCCCTGCTTCTTCTTAGAAACAGTTGTGATAATGTCACAATAGAATTTCAACACTGGAATAGTGTCATATTCTCCTAAAAATATGATTGAGGGTCTACAAAAAGTGATTGAAGGATTCGATTCTTGCATCAAAAAGCCTGCTTTAATGTGTATTTCAAGAAACATACTTGAAAACTTGTCAAAAATACTTTATAGAAATTTTAAAAAGATAAATTGATTTGATAAATTTTATGTTAATATCAGAACCATGTTTAAACTGATACAACTATGTGCTTGTATATATACAGATTATTGGCTATATTACAAAAAGTGTCATTATTTAAATAAATCCTACTCAGATCTCAACAACGCTGCTATACAAAAGCTGAGCAATGTCTCCAGAGCCCGACAGACATGGATTTGAATCTCAGGCTTATTTCTCCGATGTAGAGAATATGTACTTAACCTCTGCTGGCTTAGGAGCATGCATGAGATTCACTGAAATAATATCTGGCACAATTTGTAATTGATAGTAGATGATCAATAAATGAGAGGGTTTACTACTGTTTGACCTAAGCAAAATCAGCAGAGGCACACCCTAGGACAGAGATATGGACTACATGCAACTCTCATGACTTCCGGTCCCATTCCCCAAGTCCAAATCTGTGACCTTAAAGTATCATTAATCTCTATAGCACTCTTGGCCTCCAACGAGACCCCAAAGTTATTCAAACTCCTGAATCAGGCAGCTACCAACAATGAATGTGAGTTGGTAAGTGAATTCAAACCTCTTTATCAAATCTAGGGCTATTTCTACTGCCCTTCAAGGCCACTAAAAGTTTCTTAACCTGAATGCCTCTGATTTTTTTCCTCCTACTCAGCTCTAAGTAGAAGTAATTGATATATCAGGTTTGGTAGAATTTAGAAGAATCACAGGTCGTTGAAAATAGGTATACTCATCTGCAAATTAGGAGGTTTCTGAACACTGCCTATGTTATTTAGAACTCTGTTATGGAGTTATTCAAGAGTATTTCATTTCTGACGGTATCACTAATTAAATTTAGCCCTGTGACACAGGTTAACATGATGGTGTGTAATGAGTGACTCAGATTACTAAAATATTTTATTGCTATATTTGGCGTTTAGATATGTGCCTCCAAATTAACGGCTACTTATGTGGGGCTGAAAAGACCAATATGGTAGATAAGGAACTGTCTTCACAACAGTGTTTTCATTTTAAGACCAATCTTTGGTTGTGGCTGTTCAGGAAATACACTGTAAATCTGCTACTCACTTCAGAATCAGCCCAAAGTCCTTGGTTTAACAGAGTCATATTATTCCTAATTGCTGTGTGCCAGAATGGGTTTTGGTTTCTGTTTCATAGCAATTTACAATTAAGTTACATTGTTTGAAATTTTGTAGTCTTGTGTGCTAATTATATATAGTTGAAAAAATATACATTAAAATGCTCATTCCAGTGATTTCTTATACAGTTACTTTTCAGTGGAAATTGGTATTATCTGAAATGTTGTATTATACAAATGTATTAACAGGAGAATGTAGCCCAATTAACTAGAATTCTCACTTATCTGAAATTTTTCCTATCATTCAAGTTTTATTTTATTTGAATTTTTATTAGTACATGTTTGCAGTGTATAATGGTCCCTGCGTTACACTACATAATGATTACTATGGGGAATTGGTACATGTACATAACACATCTCAATTCTTTATTTTCCCCTTCCCCCTCCTTTTTTTTTTTGCCAGCATCAGATTTGTTTACTCGTAAGTCCTTATAAAGTTAATAATCAAACATACAGATTAACAACCAGACTAATAGGTAAAAAATATATAAAACACATGAGATAATTATACTAAATCAAGGTACACTTTTAGATACAGTATGTATGCTGGATTACAATAACTTTTTCCCTCTCCTTTTTTTGGATTATCTTTTATTTTGCACATTACTTATATATTGAACTTTTCATATATGAGAAATCATGCAATGTTTAAGCTCGTGTGTCTGATTTACTTAACACTATGGTCTCAAATTTTAAAGAAGAAAATACAAAGAAACACAGTATAGCTTAAAAATATTTTTAAAAAACTGAATAAGGCCTGTCTTTGTAATAATATAGATATCTTCACAGCCTGTGTCTTTCTACCTCTAAGATTATAAGCAAAATAGGAGCTACTATTTATTGAGTGTTTATTATAGGCATTATCCTGTACTTATAGTTTTTGGAACTGTTCATATAATTTTGTAATCTTGCACTTAAGAATCATCCCTCCTAAAATGAATCTTGTCATTTTAGATCGCTGAGAATCATCCCTCCTAAAATGAATCTTGTCATTTTAGATCGCTGAGTTAGGTGAAAAGTTAAGGCACATTTATTCACCCCAAATAACAAAATCATGTTGACGGACTCCACAGTGACACAGCCATCCTGTCTGCTTCAGCTACACCCTCATTTCTGCTCAGACACTTCAGTTTTCTCCCGTTGACTTCTTGTCATATTTCTTAAAGTAGCTGCTCTCAGCTTTCCAATCTTCCAATCCTCCAATCTAATCACTCCTCAGAAAATGACCTTGGTATCCAACTTTTCTACAAAGACATGAGATATTTTCCTTCCTGTTTAGTTCAGAATTTCCTAACATTTACGCTTAGATTTTATTATATATATTTATTAAGATATAATTAATATACAATACAGTATACATACAATACAGTATACAGACCTTAAGTGCTCAGTTTGAGAAGTTTGACAATTGCAAACATCTAACAACCATCCAAGAAAGTGAACATTTCCTTTACCCAGAATGTTCCTTGTACCCATTTCCAATTTCCTTCCTCTTCCCTCCTACTTATGACAACCACTCTCGGATATCTTTCATCATATGTATACACACACATATAAAACACACACAAATACATGCGTATTCCTGTATTTAGAATCACACAATACTCTTTTATGCTTGGCTTCTTTTGCTTAACATGTGTTTGAGATGCATTCATATTGTGTACAGCAATAGTTCATTTTATTTTAGTGCTTAATAGCACACCACTGTATGAATACACTATATGTATCCTGTTGATGGACATTAGAGTTGTTTTTAATTTTAGGTTATTAAGAATAAGACTACTATCAATAGCTCTTAATATATTTTATAGTGCTTAACATTTTATATCTTATTGATAAATATCTAAGAATGCAATTATTGGGCTATTGAGTAAATATTTAACTTTATAAACAACTGAAGGGGACCAAGAGATGGAGAGAGGAAGAAGAGGGGAAGGGAAGGAAAAAAGGAATCAGATATATTAGGTACATAAACCAACTCCCCAAGATGAATGTAGTCATTATGTACTGCAAACATGCACTAAGAAAAAATTTTAAAAATACAAAAAAAAAAAAAAAATACTTCTCCAATGTGTTTGGGCCTTATTACATGAACCAGCAAAGTATGAAAGCAGTGGTATCTCTATAGCCTTCCTGACATTTAGAGTTGTTACGTTCTTTGATTTTGACCGTTGTAATTATTCACATTTTCTTGATCTTAAGTCACTCTCCAGGTGTTCCAAAGAAAACATAGCCTTGTTCTTTTTCAGTATACTTTTGCTCTTGATCTAAGCTTCGCCAACCTTTTTTCAGAAAATTCTTTATTAATTACTATATACACTTTCTTCTGCAGCTTTTAATATTTGTCTTCTTTGGATCCTTGTCTTCTTACTCACTGTGTTGAGCTTAAAATGTGGTGAGAGGAGAGGTGGGAATCAAGATGAACAGTTATGGGATGGTACTATAATGTAGGTGAGGGATAAGTCATTTATAGGAGGTGTGGTAGTGGTAGAGATGGTGAAAAGTAATAAATTCTGATGTAGTTTGAAAGTAGAGTTGGCAGAATCCCACAAGTCTGTCTGTAACCTGCCCACTCTCCAAAGCTCTAAGTCTCAACAGGACAATACTGAACCATACTTTTCTCCTTAAGACCAACTCCCCAAACTTTAAAAGAAAATTCATTCTTTCAAGAAATATGTTTGAGGCTGGATGTGGTGGTGCATGCCTGTAATCTCAGCAGTCAGGAGGCTGAGGCAGGAGGGTCGCTGCAAGTTTGAGGCCAGCCAAGGCTACATAGTGAGTTCAAAGCCAGTCTGAACTGCACAGTGAAACTCTGCCTAAAAAAAAAAAAAAAGAAATATGCTGTGTTTGAGCACTTACTATGTATGTATAAGGTACTGTTCCAGGCATTTGCATCACCTCTAATAAACAAAACAGTATATTTCTGCAATTTGGGGAATTTTTTTTGTGGGAGGAAGGTGGTTTGTTTTAGGATTCATTATTTTGAGGGAAGACAAACAAAATTACACAGTAAATTAAATGATAATCTGCAGATTATAACTGCTTTAGAAAAAGAATACAGAAGGGTAGGGAATCTCCTGGGTGTGGAGTGGCAGGATAGGCTGCAACTCTAAACAGAGACATCAGGGTGAGAGGCTCCGGAACGAAGAATATGGACATGAGAAAACTACACAGGAAGATGTCTGGCTGAAGGGCTCCGGATATGGGGCTAGCCAGTACAGTGGCGGTAGGCTAAACCGCCCCCTGGTATGTTCCAATGGGGAGGAGCAGGGCAGAAAGTTGGGAGGTAACAGGAGCCGGACCACATAGGGTCCGAAAGGCTGTCATAGAGACTTTACTCTTTACCTGAGTGAAACAGGGAGCTAGTGGAAGGTTCTGAGGAGATACATAATATATTTGAAATGAATCACTCTGGCCATTGTGTTGAGTCTAGGCAGGGCACTTGTGTGATATCAGAGGAGGGAGGATGCCAAGGGCAAAAGCAGGAACATCACATAGGAAATTTCCCTGGAGAAACCGAGGTGAGAGACAATGGTGGCTAAAGCTGCTGTGTTAGCAGTAGAGACCACACAAAAATTTTGGCTTCTGAACATACTTTGACAACAGAAACAATGAACTCAGAATATGTCATTCCATAACAGAAAAGTAAACAAATCTTAAAAAACAAACTCCATTTTGAACTCTACTAAACATTTTCGGGTATACACTGGATTGTGCCTCTTAAGTTTACTCTTTACATAAAAGTTTTTTTCTTTTAATTTCCTATTCCACATGCTCTAATTGGTATGAGTAACACATGTTTAATTTCTCTTTTTAAGACAGGACAGAGTCTCCTTATGTAGTTTAGGCTGGCTGAACTCACAGTGATCTTCCTGCCTCAGCTTCCTGAGTGCTACGATTACAGATATGCACCATCATGCCCAGCTGCTTAATTTCTTTATTATTTATTGCGGTGGAGGATTTCATTCCAGTAAAGAATACGGCCTTCCTTATATATGCTAATAAATATGTGCCTGTTGTTATGTAATCGATGTACTTGAAAGTAGTGAAACACTATAGAACAGTGTCTAGGTAAATAGTGCATTGTACACCTATGTGGACATTTCAAAGAAACGTTGACATCCACTATTTAGGAAAACAACTTTAGATTCAAAATATAATAATTTTTACAGACATAGGGATAAGTCCCAAACTTATTATATCTTCGCAAATCCATAGCAACAGTCAGATGATAGACTATATACAAAGGCAGCACATCCCATTATGCCAAATCCAAGATCTCAGCTAACAGCAGCATGGCGTGCCAATTACACATTGCACATTATGGTCCTGGAGAAAAAAACAATAAGCATAATACTACGAAAAAGATATTTCAGTACTGTGATATATTTGTAAGGAATCAAATTTTTATTTTTCACCTTCAGTCATTCTTATGGTGTTTCTTGTGGAAAGGCCAAAGTTTACACACTGGTTTAGCTTTGTTCATTCCCTGGGCTGTGTGTTAGGCCAGGTTAAGCTTCAGTCCGTGGTTACAAAACAGACATGAAGCCAACAATGAGAAAGCCCTCCAAATAAATGAAAGCTTTGGATTAACACACAGAACTCACAGCAAACATATCTTGGGCAACACTACCAAATCATGTTACATAGGAAATCTGCTCATTTTCTGAATTTGTTTTTTACCGGTGCCAAATATCACTGAAACACCTTTGATTGAGCAATATAAATGATAAGAGCAAACATACCAAAGCTAAAGGAAAGATGCCCTGGGATATTGTAGTACCCATCCAAATAACACATAATTGGTAGCAGAGGTTATTCTCAGAGGCATGATGAAATCAGAGAAAAGACACCCTGTCTGACCTTTCCTACAACATTTCAGAAGCAAAACAATCAAATGAGGAATGCTTTCAATAACAATGGTGTGTAAAGTAAATGAGCTCCCTTTGATCAGAGTGGTGGAACTAGGTGACTAAATCCTCGGCAAGCTATTGAAATATGCAATAACTAAGGGGCCCTTGAAGTTTACTTCCACAGCTGGTCTGAATCTGAAAAAGAAGAATTCAATCCTACATGCTAATGATTATTTAACAGATGTGGAAATCCCACTTCTCTCCTTCCCCTCCTTTTTAAAGAATCTCAAGAAGAATTCTCTTTAAAGCAGAATACTCTAGATGTCTAATCCATTTATGTATGCAGGACGGAAATGTGTTTTCCTAGTGTTTTACTTAATAGAGAGCAATCTGGATGCTTAAAAAGACACTATAAAAATAGACACTGTGATTTAAGAAAGTTTGAAAACATACCATTAAATGACAATTAGTATGAGGGACACTGATTTCAAAACTGCAAAATAATTTAAGATCATTTCTTGACATTTTTGTATTTATATTTTCTTCTAAAAATTCTATTGCCTAATATTCAATACTGTTGTAAAACCATTATCTACCCTTAGAGAAGACTTAAAATAGTTGCTTCTGGATCATAATCACAAATTCAATAAAGTTCTAGATTATTTGTGGTAATTGGTGTAGACATGACTACACCAGTCAGAGAACTAACTGACATTATTTTCTCCACTTTCTTGATTTTATTACCTTGGAGGTTAGGCAAAAAAGTAAATGAACAGTAGGTTAAATAAGCAAAAACATGTTGTAGTCAAAAACTACAATTTCAGCAGGACTATCTTATAATTTGGTCTTACTCCTTTAGAATATGCACTTTATAAATTGTGCTACACAGCTTCTGCACTAGTGATTATATACTGAACATGTTAATAAGGCCTTATTGCTTCACATTAGTGATGGCCTACTTATGTATGAATACTAATGAAAGTATGGAACTTTACACACACTGAATAAAATTTCAAACCAAATGAGAAATGTTTCAAAGAGATAAGTAAGGTTGCAAATATTCATTTAAAATGCTTATACTATAACATAGTAATGTGATGTTAAGAAATAACGTCACTGCAGAGTACCCTTGGATAGCTCAGCTGGTAGATTGAAGACTGCAGACCCAACATATATATACAAAAGCAGAGAGGATAAACTTGCATACTTAAAAACTACTCTGGCATAGAAATATTTGACATTTCTGTGATGCTAAGAGAAGAAAAAACAGATGTTCTATCATTACCAGAGTTACTCAGATCACCTACCAGATGGAGGATGTAGACTGATGTCTTCCTTTACAGATTATAAAACTAGAGCCAAAGCGACGCAGCAAAGTTAGAGTACTTAACCACTCATTAACTCATGAAGAAAATACGTACTAAATATTTACTATGTGTCAAAAACAGCGATGGCCCCAGGGATATTGGAACAAATAAAACCAAACAGAAATTAAGTACGCGCAGCCTGGTGAAGAGAATGGAGATGTGAAGGTATGCATTCTTGTGTTCATTCAAAGGCTGTCATTTTAAGAAGACTGAACTAGTTTTGTGTGGAAGTTGAGACATTCAGTAGAGGAATAAGAGGGAATTTCCAATACTTTAAACTGGCTAAAAGTAGAATGAGCTGCCTCATAAAGTAGCAAATCCATACCCGATGGTTCAAAAAAGATTGGAAAATCATATGCCTCGGGTATTCTAAAAACTTTCCTGAGCCATGCAAGAGGTTACAGTTGGGGCTCTTTCAAATCAAAGGGCTTTATGATTATATGATCTAAGCAATGCTTTAGTACAACCAACTGGTATGAAGAATGCTCTGGAGTAGGAAGAAACACAGCAGGGAATGTAGTAGTTGAAACATGAAGCCATGAAGCTCTCAATGAAGGTATCTGCTGTGAATGGGAGGACAGGCAGAACTATTTCAAATGAAAAATCAATGAAAACTATAACTTTGGAAATGCTCCTTACTCAATAAAGGCTTGGGGAAACACCTGGTGTTATTAAGATACTTTTAATAGTTTTTTTTTCCTAGTACATACCTTTCACAATGAAGGCACTCACTGCTTGTTTGCCTTCCATTTTTCCTTACTTGCTTCAAATCAAAAGATACTTATAATTTGTGTGAATGACTTCATTTATCTATTAAAATACAGACAATAGTAACTGCATCTAGCTACAATATAGTATTGCTATAAGAATCAATTGACATGAAATACATAAAAGAGGTTGATTGTTATTTAAAGGGGTATTTTAAAATGTTGTAAAATTATATAAAGTAGAAAATGAAAGCCCCACTTTCCTCTCTCTCATCCTGAACTCTGAGATAACCAATTGTACTACAGTGATGTCTAAAATATTGATCAAGGTACCCCTACTACTGACTTTTCTCTTGTACCTTTTTGTACATTCTACGAGTAAATACAGCCTGTAAAAAAAAGGTGCTTAAAGCACAGCAGAATACTGTATAAGTACAGTATAAATTCTTGATCTTTGAGTTTCAAGTGCTAGATCCATGCAAGAAACAAAGATTGTGAAAATCCCTGAGAATTCAGTTAATTTTTCCAGTGCCCAGTTCCTTATCCCCCATGAGGACTTGCATAGAAGAGAATTCATTAACCAAAGTGTTGATGTGCTGAGAAACCCTGCTCCTTGCCGCTCCCTACCCTGTCCCAACAAAGTTGGATATAGTAACAGAAACAAAAGACAACCCAAGAGTGGTGAGATTTTACCCTCTTTCAGCATGGTAATGTAGCAAAAAAATAACGACAACTGTAGAGTAGTCAAGCAGTTAGAACTGAGACAGCCTCAAAGAGATAACCAAGTCCCCCCAGCCCCACCCCCCTCATGCCCAGTGACATGAGGGACAACAACACATTCTCTGTGAGGCAAAATACACATGGAAACGACCAAGAGGGAAACAGACGTTAGAAAGGTCTTGTGATCAGTGTGGACTCATGAGGCAACGACATAGATCCTGACAGATCGCACTAGATCCTGACAAGTCTCAAAGGGACAAAATGCGAAAAGAAGACTGGATTTTTTCACTATATTTTTCAGGTTGGGCTGCTGAACAAAACATGAGACTGGGTGATTTAAATAACAGATATTTATTTCTTATATTTCTGGAGGACTGAAGTCCAGGATCACCTGTTTGGACGCTGTAAGGGTCCTCTTCCTGTATTGTAGATGGTGACCTTCTTATGCCTTCACGTGGTGGACAGAGAATTCTGGCATCCCTTCTTACCCGAATAAGGGCACTAATCTCATCATAAGGGCCCGACCTCATAACTTCATTTAAACCTAATTATGTTTCAAAAGCCTCATCTCCAAAAACCATTATATTAGGGATTAGGATTTCCATATTTGAACTCTTTGGCACTCACTATACTGCAACATTTCTATAATCCTTTTCCTAGTATGACACTAGGAAATTTATGATTTGACTACGTCTTCCTGAGGAATTTACTACTTGGCAAAATGAGCACTCAAAATTAAAAATTTAGGGGCCGGGATATAGCTCAGCAACACAACCCCTGCCTGGCAAGCCTGAGGTCCTGAGTTCGATTCCTGGTACCAAAAAAAAAAAATTAAAGAATAATGATATTTTATGCTTCTTATATAGCTGGATGTTGTCTAGACATATAAAAACCTACTTTTTTGAAAATGTAATCTATCTTTATATTTAGTTTGATAAACTGCTTTTTCATCCACTCCACAGTGATAACATTGGTATCTTTTCAAGTTAGTATATATATGTATATACACATATACTACTGTTATACACATAAATACATAAGTCTTATATATACTTCTAATATTAATTCTTTTATTATAGTAACTGAAGAGTACTATAACTTAATATGAATTCCTTTTTGATGGGCATTTAGGTTGCTTCTAATGTCCATGTAATACTTACAACTTTAATCTCTTAAATATTCCCACAGGATACATTTGGAGAAGTGAGACACTGAGTCACAGCTTATCCACCTAAGCAAATCTGACAGACACTGAAAGTTTTCTCACTAAAAATTTTTATATTTTGTCATAAAAATTACATATCAGTATGTAAATGCAGAAATACAAAACTAAGAAACTAAAACTGCAAAGATAGGAAAAACAAAAACATTCCATAATCCATATGCCCAGAAGCAGTCTGATTTACTTTTTTCCTGTTCTTTTTTTTTATAAAAATACATTCACAATTTCAATCATATGATTGTTTTGCTATTTCCCATGTATCATCATATCTTGAGCAATGCCCTATGTCATTATATATTTGGAAGTATTTTCAAACTGTAAAGACCTATGAAGATGTGAGTTAATTTTTAGATGTTATTTATACCCTGTAAAATTTATGATTTTTAAATGTGGAGATTTAAAGAGCTATGCAAGTCTTATGAAATCTAGTTTTAGAACATTTCTATCAATACCGTTTAGAGTCTACCTTCTTATGTTCTACTTTTTCAATTACTAGTAAGAACTGTTAAACTCTACTTGGCTCTTAAATTTGCCTAACACCTTCCTTCTCATTTGTAAATTCAAAGGCTAAAGATTACAACTAGAGGTGTTCCTTAAACTAAACCTTGCTTTCCTTGCACAGGACCAGTTATTTGCACATGAATGAACGGGGAGAGATGGATGTGCCCTATCCTGTACTACTTTCAAATATATACAACAACACTCAGATCTTAAAACAATGGAAGAGACTCTCTGATGGGCATTTAGGTTGCTTCTAATGTCCATGTAATACTTACAACTTTAATCTCTTAAATATTCAGATAGTGTATCCTTCACCTATTTATTTTTCTCTGCGATGCTGTTTGCTACACTGTTGTTTAGAATTTTCTTTCCCTTCCTCTTTCATTCAAGTAGAATTTCTTCATGTACTATGTCCTACTGCCTTGTTTCCCTCGTGGTACCATCAGAACTGCTGCTATATATATGTGGTGCTTGCCCATGGGAATTGGAGAAGCAGCATGAAACAGATGTGATACTTGTCAGTTTTATTCCTGCAGCTCCTGAGAAGGAAGTCCTTTGTTCAAGAACAGAGCAGGCATGACCACCCACTGATGGCATTAACCAGTAGGAAAAAATAAGTGAAAACGTGGCTTTGCTAAGCTTGCAAATCTCTCTTCCCTAGCAGAGTGACTACATTAGCTTCACTCTGTTGCTTCTGCTGGCATTACTGGGAAATCCCTGTTTCCAGGAGCAGCAGCCCAGGTAGAGTTGAACTCTAGGGAATAACCAAAGTTTTGAAATATTAACTGGTTGAATCACCAGCAGAATGGAATCCATTCTCAATTTGATGTCAAAGAACAAATCTGAAAAAAAAAATTGTGTCATATGTTATTATTCCAATTGCCTTTTACATTTTAAAATTTTTCAGCTTTTGTGTTTAATGAATAGAAAAAGTCTGTGTCTGTGTGTGTGTATGTTACATTAGTTTTGAAATTTTAATTCAAGTGACTTGTTTCTGGACACTATAACGTTGCCAGGATTCTCTCTCTCTGTCTCTCCCTCCCTCTTTTCCCCTCCCTCCCTCCCTCTCATTTGTGCTGGACAGTTACAATTCTTAGACTGTACAGGAATTCCAAATTCTCCAATTCTCAAACTCAATTTCAATAAAAACACGTGCTTTAAAGAAATTCTAAATAAAAACAAACTGTGGAGTGAAAAAAAGTTTATGACAAGAATGCTACAAACCTTGGACATTAAAAAACATCAATAGAAAAGAAATCTTAGAGGTTTCTTTTTTTTTTTTTTTTGTGGGTACCGGGGGGTCGACCTCAGGACCTCGCGCGCCAGCAGGCACCCGTGCCACTGAGCGATATCACCGGCCCCTTTTTCGTATGTGGATCCGGGAGTCGAACTCGGGCCCTCGCGCTTGCCAGGCAGGCGCTTACGCCGCTGAGCCATCTCACCCGCCGGGGTTTCTTATAAGATACATGTTTTTCTTCTCAATTCAGGCTATCCTGCTGCCATTTTCTGGCTGTGCTTTTAGAAATCAATCTTCTATAAAAATATAAGTAAATTTGTTCAGGAGAGCAAAATATTGAATTCTATACAGCACAAAAGATCTTTTGATAAGTGGTTACAATTTTATTGTAATTAAACAAAAGTAGCTTGATCTGAGAAAGCACCAGACAACGAGGAACTCATTTTCATGGAAATATGGAAAATTACTTTTTTCAGAGGTCTTGGGGAAATCCTTTTATACCACTTTTAACAAATTTATTTCTGGGCCGGTGAAATGGCTCAGTGGCATAAGCGCCTGCCTGGCAAGCGCGAGGGCCCGAGTTCGACTCCCGGAACCCACATACAATAGAAGGGCCGGTGATATCGCTCAGCGGCACGGGCGCCTGCTGCTGCGCGAGGACCTGAGGTCGACGTACCCACAAAAAAAAACCCAAAAAACAAATTTATTTCCATAATTCTCTCCTGTGCACTGTATTGTTCACAGGTGTGTGTGCGTGTAGCATGTTAAAAACTGCTTTTACATTAATGTAAGCACTACAAAATATTTTTGCCGGATAGACACAGGAGGTTTATTTTTAAAAAAGAAAACTAAATCATGAAAAAAACGCAAGAAAGAACAAAGTAGATAATGTAAAGAGTAATGGTAAAGAATAATCTAACCAGGTTGGAGACTTAGTTGTCACAGCTGACACCTTGTAGAATTATGGTACCAACTAAATTCCATTAAATTCCAAAGACTTATTGATTATGTCTTAAATAACCACAAGGGTAAATCAACATGGGCATTCAGATTATTCTTTTACATTATAATTTTGGATATGATACTTCTCTCTAGTGAAGCTATCAATTTTAACCTCTTTATAATGTTTCAAATAAGGAAACATTAGGCTTTAAAGCTTCTTTGGAAGAAGCAAGCATAAAAGCTGATTTATATCTAATGACAAATCAGACAAGGGGTCTGAGAGCTGATGCTACGGGGATACAGAATTATTGTTTACATTAGGAGAAATACTTTAATGTGTGTCATTTTGTACTATATAATAAGATTAAAACTGTTATCTTTTTTCTATTTTCATTGCATGGATGAGATTAAAACCAACTATCTTTACTGAAGAATGGCTACAGAGGCTTTTTGTGCATTTACATCCCCAATCTACTTCCTCTTACCCAATTGATGCACAGGATCCTTTAAGAAACAACATCTTTCAGCATTGCCATTTTTAATCACCTTCATCTAGAGTGCCTGCTGGCAAATCAGCAGCATGTCAGAAATGGGTGAGGAACATGAAGATATACAAGTGTGAATTTCATGAAGCCTGATGCTCCTACCATGCCATATATTTCTGGCCACTAAAACACTATAAGTACTTAGCTTTGACACCCCATGTTGTGCACCTCATCCCAGTAGCAATTACAGCTAGAGTCCAGCTGTAAACCCTGATGGAGAAGCTGTGCAGATTGAAAGAACCAAAAGCACAACTCATTAGGAGTGCTTCACTTGTTTTCTGAAGTGTTCTCGCTACAGGCATGTACTAACAGGGCAGGGTCATTCACTTTCTTTCCTTTTCTACGCTCCATGGATGCAAACTACTGCAAAGTAACCTAGAAACTCAAGATTACCTCTGATGCCATTTAAACCCTTCCTTAATACATTAGAGAGAAATCAGATCGTAACCATAGATGAAAGCATGACAAGGCAACAGGCAAAGCCTATTCAGACTCTCTACAAGTTCTCTCTTTTTCTGATACTCAGAAGAAACACAATCAATCAGATCAAGCAACACCGCAACTCAGGGATGGGCAGGTTAGAAATTTTAATAGCTATATATATATTTACTCAGAAATAAATTAGTGTAAACATATATGAATTTTGTAGACATCAAGGGAAAGTGTTTCTGATGCACACAATGTCTTTATACGCACAAGTGTACCTGAGAAGCACCCTCTATTCTGATCTGATTCTTGGCCCATGTGGCAAGGTGCAACAGCTGGAGGTGGCTGGGGAGAGAAGAAATGGGTGCAGTGATGGGGAGAAAAGTGAGTTTGCACCTATGTGCCCTGGGGTGCTGATTAGAATCTGTGGGGTGCAGAAAGAGAGACTGTGCTATGAACTCCAACTCCAGTAATTTAGTGCCGAATGACTTCTCTTTGAGCATCACTGGATATAAACAATATGCAGATTAAATAGAGCAGGGGCCTAATACATCAGTAAGGAAGACTATTAACACCTGGATTAATAGGGTCATGCTTGAAGTTCTTTGAGAAAGATGGCCCATTTGTTAGCTTAAATAAAACCCCAGACCTGTTTTTTAAATGAGTATTTGAAAATATTAAGAGCTGAACCCTAGGGCCAGTGAGATGGCTCAGCGGCGTAAGTGCCTGCCTAGCAAGCGCGAGGGCCTGAGTTCAACTCCCGGAACCCACATACGAAAAAAAGGGCCCGTGATATCGCTCATTGGCCTGGGAGCCTGCAGGTATGTGAGGTCCTGAGGTCGACCCCCAGTACCCACCAAAAAAAAAAAAAGCTGAGCCCTAGCTTATTTGACAAATTGTGAAAAACAACCACATTATAGAAATTCAGATACATCATAATTTACTTAGAGAAAATAATGACTTTAAAGAGCTCAGAATGCTTCATTCTTTTCTACCTAAGTGATCTGAGTTGGCATATAAACAATAAATAGGATCCCAGTTAATAAACATCCACTTCATTTTACAAAGTTTTGTTACCATTTCCAGATTTGCAGTTTGATTTAAGATAATTAGAACTGGTTTCTAAACAGATAAACATTAAATATAATGTTAGTAGACATGTGAAAGTTATTTCATTTTACATTTTACGTGAGATTTTTATAATTTCAAGGTTCTCAAAAGAGAAATACAGAATCTAGGACAATACTGTAAAAAGGAGATAACACTTGGTTAACCACATTTAGTAACTCATTCTTACTACTATTAGATGTATGGTCTAAAAAATTGACTGTAGAAATAAAATGAATTGGATTCATTAAGTGAATGCTACAGCTAGGCCAGTGGAGGCCAAATTATGGCACATGTGTTATTTGTTTTTCTTTTAAGACAAAAGATGTTAAAGTTTTTTTTTTTTTTTTTTTTTTTTTTAACTAAAACCTTAGTATTCAGGTACAACTGCAGTGTTGGCACTTCATAAAAAATAAGTGAGTTTTGGGTTGCAGTTTGGGCACTCATCTCTAAAAAGTTCGCCATCACTGTTCTAGGCTAAACCAATATATCGCCTTCTTGCTTCCTTTGCCTATCTTCTAGCACTTTTGGTGAAGTAAAGGAGAACAAGGTGCATGCACATTTTATCTAGCTCAGTGAGCAAGGATATTTAAATATATTTGTATGTCTGTTATGTTTTTCTCTTCCTTTTCTTTATATAATAACATGGCATTAGTGTGGCCAACACTTCCATCCTATAGGTGTGAGTGATGGTCATTTCACCATTTGCCTTACAATGAAATGGGTGCTGTCTCATGATTTCCCAAATTAATTCAACAAGGTGTTGACTGCATGAGATAGGAAAGACGTTTGTAAAATAGGAGCCCTGTAGCTTTAATAAGTAAAACTTTTAAGAAACAAGTTACCATTCTCTAAATATAAAGTTTTAAGTGATTTTTAGGAAAGAAAACTTTTATGTTTTAAGTAGACCAGTTTATGTTTATGAATTCTAGTGAAAAAAATGATTTCACTAATTACTTTGTTGTATTCAGTTTTGGAATAGTTGCAGAGTTGAGTTTGGAATACAATAAACTATGCCTGAATGATCTGTTTATTCCACCGCAAGTTACAAGGAAAACACTTTCTACTTAAAGGACTTGTCTCTTTGAAACGCACAAAGTGGCAAAAAGCCAAAGGAAGCTGGTGCTTAAGTAACCAAGACTGAGCAGTGCCTGTGTGCATTTCAATCTCAGCCAACCGAAGTAATTGTTATTGGAGCTTTTGTGCTGTAAAATTGCTGCTTTCATGCCCACTGCATCCGACAATAGGAATCCTTGGTCTACTAAGAAAAAGGGAGGTTGTTGTGCCTTCCAGCCAAATTTTTACATTCCTAAGAAAAGGGCTGCTCTTCATGGGCTAGGGACAATGAAGCTCCAGTTGTTGGCGGACAGAGAAAGAGACTACACAGAAAAAAAGTATTACTATTAGTTTTTGCATTAAACAATCGGGTCCTAAGAAGTTAATGGTTCACAATAACAAATGCTTATTTTTAAACATTAATTATGGATTAATGAATTAAAAATTTAAATTTAATTTTCATAAAATTGTAAAAATATAGTTTACAAATCATAAAAGCAAGATCAATAATTTTTTTTTTTTTTTGTGGGTACGGGGGGGGGGGTCGACCTCAGGACCTCGCGCGCCAGCAGGTGCCCGTGACGCTGAGCGATATCACCGGCCCCTTTTTCTTATGTGGGTTCCGGGAGTCGAACTCGGGCCCTCACGCTTGCCAGGCAGGCGCATACGCCGCTGAGCCATCTCACCGGCCCAAGATCAATAATTCTTACATTTTGAAGGGCAACAATTTAAAATTCATATACTGCATTTAAGTTTACATCATAATAATTTCTTTTCCTTTACATAATTTTCCTTGACATCTTACTCATTTAATTTATATTAATGTTATTTATTAGTACATTGATTTAATGCTCATTTATTGAGTACTTAGTATGACCCAGGCACAAAATTTCATATCTAATGCAATACTGCCATTTTAAACGTATTTTAAGATCTGAATCTATATTTAAGCTCCAAACCATACAAATAATTTTTTAATATACTGAAAATAATTTTTTTTTTTTTTTGTGGGTACCAGGGGGTCGACCTCAGGACCTCGCGCGCCAGCAGGCGCCCGTGCCTCTGAGCGATATCACCGGCCCCTTTTTTGTATGTGGGTTCCGGGAGTCGAACTCGGGCCCTCGTGCTTGCCGGGCAGGCACTTAAGCCGCTGAGTCATCTCACCGGCCGGAAAATAATTTTCTAAGGCATTCACTACTACTATTAGGCCACTAAGCTTTTTCAGAATTCTACTAACATAATGTCAACCATGTAAGCATAATATACTAAGACTGAAATAATGCTACACTTAATGGGGAAGCAATTATTTCTGGGAGGGTAACAATTTACAATTCATATAATGCATTTAAGTTTACATTTTAATATACTTGTTTTCCTTCATATAAAGAATTTTGTATTAAAAAAGAATTCTGTATTAAAAAATACAAACCTTTATGATAAGTTGTCACTAATTGTGACAAACAGCTAAATTTATACCTGATATCAATAAAGAATTGTACTGAACAATACAGAATGATTTGGTGTCATACTTGCCTGGTTAGTTATAGGCTAATTACATTAGAATAGTTTGTTAATTATGCCTTTACTTTCCATTTACCATACAATTTCAGTACACATTCATATGGTCATTAATGTGAAATAAGTAACCATGTTCACTGCTGCTTTTGGAAGAGAGGATATTACTGTATTGTACACTTGAGGTATAAAAAATGAGACCCAATAGTTCCACCTCCTTATTCTCCCTTTTCTTAACCTTTCAAGCTGCTCACAGATTTGAATTTAGAAAGAGTGAGGGAAACAAAAACAGGAAAGTTAATCATTTAAAAGAGAAAAAAAAAGAAGCTTAAAAGGAAAAAAGTGGAAATAGAAAATTAAAGCTGCAAAAAGACAAATTACATACTACCCCTCTCCCAAGTGCTCATGATATGATGAAGTGGGCTTTGTCTTAGAATTCTTTTGGTTATTTTTTCTCTACGGCTTTTAAAGAGATCTGCATTTGAATTGCCTCTTAATACTATGATCTTGGGCAAGCTATTTAACCTCTAAATGCCACATATTCTTCATCAATGTAACAGGGTTAATGATAGATCCTTAGGTAGAAGGATAAATCCTTAGGTCTATGATCATTAGAGATTGCATATATGTCAAAACACACACACTCACACAAACACACTACTAGGCATACTGGCTTGTTCACAGTAGGCACCAAATAAATGTTAGTTTCTTTTCCTGATGCATGTATACTACCAACATGTAAGGGAACTCTCCAAGCACATACACACACAAAAAAGGCAAGTCTTAGATTTTTCCAATCAAGAGTTTTAAAAATAACTACTCTGAAAAAGTAAAGCAACATTACATTTAACAATCAATTGACTGTTTAAGTGTTAGATTAAGAACTTGGCTTTCTTTTTTTAACTGTTCTAATTACTAAGATTTCTGAATTTCATATTTTTGCTACACATGATTTTCTTCTCACTGCTTATATTGTAATAGTTCAAATAAAACACAAATGGATTACAAGAATAGAGCACATACACATTTGTCTTTAACTACCCACCATGTAGACTTATTAGGGACCAAGTTTTTAGACCCTAAGCTCGTTGATATTTGGAGACAATGATGCCATTTAGTTCCGGTCCTACTTTTTAAAATTGATGGATGTCCCTTTCACTGCAGAACCAGTTGTGCCCTTTTGAGATGCTTTTGGATTCCTTGTTTTCTCATCATGTGTTAATGAGACTGTGTCTTTGATTTCATCACGGTACAGTATGTAAAACTTTTGACAGGTCAGCTGATCTGGGAGAGTCTCCTTATAAAAGGAATAATTTGTCATTTACAAATTTCTTACTTGGTGAATAGTTTGAAACTTCTTAGAGAAACTTTCAATAATGGTAATGATAATTTCACTAATGATAATGGTATAGACGACATTTTCCTCTGAAAGCCGAGAATCCCACATTCAGGTGAGCTATTCCTCAATCTTGTCTCCATCATTAAGGAGGAAAGATTATCTGAGTGCTTCCTCGCCTGTGGGGTTCAATCCCCACCATGGCCAAATACATAAATAGGTAGAAAACCACAATTCTTGGAAAAACATGAATTACAGGGATAATGTGGTTCAACTGCTGTTCAATCACACTGTAAAACCTGACCTTAGCAAGTTGTATGGAAAGAAGACAGTAATTATCTCTCGGCAAAAACTGAGCTGTTTAAACGGAGCACACGCGTATTACAAGAACAGTACACACAGAGCTGTGCCACTGCAATTAAGGAATAAAAACTCACAAAAAAGGATTAAGCAAATCAGAGATGAAGAAGAAATGTTTCAAAAATCTATGTTTTCTTAACTCTCCCAAAGCATGTGGAAAGAACAATGGCGCTTTTTAGCAAAGGTATATTTATCTTCCCAGCCTAGATTTTTATCAGGTACCACATATGTACATACATTAGTATCTAAGATTAGACATAGGTAATATGATATAGAAGGCTTTTCATGAATAAAAAACTTAAGACACTTTCCTAAGCATATTACTGAGTATTATATTATACTATCTATGGTAAGGGAGTAGACATAAAATGTTCATTTGGCGAAGACGAAAGATTGAGTTAAGGGCTCTTGTGCTTTAAGAAAATTTGGCACCTGAAGTGAAAGGGCTTTAAAATCAGAGGCTTTGAAATAAGTTAAATCACAAAGCAGATGGACTTTCACTCTCCACATTCTTTGAAGGTTTATATCCTAACCAAGTTATCAGCTGTTACGCTATGAAAAAGTGCTATAAAAGCTAACAGCAAGAATGCTTTTCAAACCTGAATGGAAGTATTAACTCTTAGTAGACCTCTTCCCTAATAATATGCAACTGAGCAAAGGAATAAGAAACTTTAAAAATAAACTTTCCCATCATTAAAAGATCAAAATCTTGCTAAGAAAATGAATTTCAAATTTCTAAACGATCCATTAAGATTATAAAAGCAAATTAAAATATACATGCAATAGGGCTGCCCTTGTAGTAACCATTTGATTTTATTGATTCAGTATCAAGCATGTCCTGAAGATAAGTATTAATCCTCTCCCTGTTAATCTCTATCACTTTCTGAAGAACTGTAGAGAATTTTGAACATTCTCTTTCAGTTGATACCTAAATTCTGTCAAGATTTAAATTCAGGGAATAATTTTACAGAATTTTAAGATACCTGATAAATGTGAAAAACACATTCATTAATAAGGCTCATATTAAAATAATTACAGGGCCGGTGAGATGGCTCAGTGGCTTAAGCGCCTGCCTGGCAAGCACGAGGGCCCGAGTTCGACTCCCGGAACCCACATACGAAAAAGGGGGCCGGTGATATTGCTCAGCGGCACGGGCGCCTGCTGGCGCGCGAGGTCCTGAGGTCGACCCCCCCCCCGGTACCCACAAAAAAAAAAAAAATTTACATAGTCCTTAATCTTCAAGTCTAACCCAAATATCTCGATCTTTAGCTTAATCCATTTTTTTTCTTTTCCATCTTTGGCCAACGAGGACCAGATGGTCACCATCCATTACATCTTCAAAATGATTAATACATCTCCTTTTGGCTGTCCCTCCTCTCTACTAAATAATTTAGTTCTTGAGTTTTTTTCACATGAGTCTCATTTTCTAATCCTTTAATTAGCTTGTTGGCTCTCAGAACGCTCTTCAAGTTTCAGAATGGTGCAGCAAAACTGAATTCTGATAAAGGTCCAACCAATGCAAAATAAAATGTTTAAATATCTCTTAACTAGACTGAGAGATCCTTGAGAGTAGGAACCAAGTGTCTTGTAAACCATGTGTCTTGAAACATAAGCAGATGTTCAATAAATGATGAATTAATGGGTCAGCAATCATTGCAACACCACATGTCACCCACCACTAGAAAAAAATCAAGAGTTACACTTTTGTTGTTACTTTTAAATGATGGTGGGGAGAAGGAAAAGAGCTAACACCTGAACAATTGCTGCTGAGGCCCAAGCTGATGTACAGATCTATCAAGCCCAAATGTCACATATCATTTAACTTTAAATACAGGAAAAGATGCAACGTTACAATACGACTCCATGATTATCAAATTTTACTCCTCTACATAATAAATAGAGAGGGCATCACATTAAGACAAGTAAGAGTAATGATACTTTAGTTGAGTCTTATTAAGATGTATTTATAATTTTATCATTATATTAGTATTCTCCTATATACTTTATAAGAGATTCACTGAACTTTATTAGGACTACTTTTATTCATCCCAGTTTGAAAAGTTATTTCTTCATGCAAATTCACTTATCTGAACATGTATTTGTTTGTTTATACAGTTTATATAGTTATCTGGCCACTTCTGGTTTACATTTTTATAAAATTAATTATTAGCATAAACTAAACCTTAGGTATGAACCTAAAACATATGAATCAGAAAAGGTTAGCTGACAGCTCTGTATAAAAAGGACAGTTTTATCATCTTTGGCTTATTATAGGAAAATGAAGAGATAATTCAGATATATATATACATATATATATAATTGTATATAAAAATTGTATATATGTCTATAGTCAAGATTCATGTTTCCACATAAGTATACAAAATTACATAAAGTTAAAAAAAAACTACTTAAAGCATCTCCTAATTGACTAATTCCTGAAAGCACTGCTTGGCTCCTCCAATACAAAATGAGATGAACCTGTCCTAGTCCATAGACTATGTATTCATTCAAGAAGCATTTATTCATTAACTGTCCTGGGTTAAGTACTATATTAAGTGTAAAATTACAAAAATAGATATCTTTTATTTTAACCTTAAATAGTTCATATTAAGGGAGGACAGATTTATAGTGATATCCTCCACATGTTAATAACTTGTCTCTAGTGATAAAAACCCAAGAAATCTGAAAGAAATATTTTAAGCATTCGAGGCTAATGATTAAGTCAGAATAAGGTTTCACAAAACAAAATCAAGAAACGAGTCCACCAGATATTGAAACTAACATATGCAAAAGATGTTAACACCTAAGAGAAAAGACATAGATTTATTAAAGCAGGAAAGAGAACAAGGAAACAGGAGTTAATTCAGGGACTGTGACACTAGGAGTTAGTAAGCAGAGCAAAGCTACAGTGTAAAAATATATAAAAGTATAACTATTTTTCATTTATTTTGTGAATCAAAGCATATTCAAATTCTTAAATTCTGTATTTAAATTTATAAACCATTTACATACGTACATATGCCCACATAAGCTATTTTAGGAAGTATGATTTTTTTGTTCTGAATTCCATGGTACGAGTTTGTGTTGACTTTTTTAATTTGAAATTTCAAAATAATTGTATTGGTCATCTTGGTTAATTTTTAAAAAGTTACCCTTTGTAAAATAACATGTTCAATTTGAGTAGAATTTTTAAGACCTTTATTTTTATATATTAGTAAGATTCCAATACATAGCTGCAATGCCAAAGAAGAATTTCCATTTTGATTTCCTATTACATATAAAAAGTGAAAATCCTAAATGAAACCAAAATTTCTTATTTTCTTTGCTTAGATATATTTCTTTATAATTGGACTAAAAGGAGGGGGAAAGCACGTTTATAGACTGCGAAGTTTCTTCTTCCAGAATCCCCATTCTCTGTCCTTAATGCCGTAATGTTTTTAACCATACTTGACAGATTACAAGTGTGCTGTGATTCTTTGTATTATCTGAAAGACTAATTCTTCTAAAGAAGAATCCATGATATTTTTAAAGAAAACACTTCTGAAAAGATCTCAAAAGAGAAGACAATTAAGCAAAGAAAATACTTCAAAAGCAGGCTCCTCAGTGAAAACTGCTGAGCCCCGGAAGCGCGACTCAAACAATGGCTGGACTGATTCTGTGGTTCTGTCTGACAAGCCTAACATTTCCTTTCCATTCTCTACAAAAACTCACCTAATGCACACTCCTGATCTGAAAACCAGCAGCAGCTAAGCACTTAAAGAGCTCTGAAATCCCACGAGATGAGCTGGAAAATTCAAACAACACACTTTTTCTTGTTCAGAGGAATTTTTATTCTGTTGTAGACTTCATCTTAGAACAGTAACTACTCCACCCATCTTTTATTAGAAAAGAACTAAAATAAAATGTTTTATTTTAAAAATATATTCCCAAGTCATGAATTTTTCTCTGAACAGGATTAAATCTTTAAAGTGAACTTTTGGGTCTATAATTGCTGCACTGGCATTTTACTTGATTGTAACATATGTGCCCCCTCACATCGCAAACTCATACATACAAACACACACACACACACACACACACACACACCAGAATACACAGTTCTGGGAATCCAGTTTTACTGCAATATCACTGGACACTTCAGAACTATATATTCTTAAAATTCTACCTTAACTTCTGCACCTCACTGACTAATTAGTTAAGTTATTGCTGGGTTGCAAAGTAAAAGAAGGGGGGACAACCCTGCATTATCTCTGATGTCTGTTTCATTAAAGCAAATAACAGGTCCTTTGGAAAATATCAATAAAGCAATTATGAAAATTAGGGTCTAGTCATTATGGAAAGGCACAGGAGTGCGGTGGGGAGAGGAGATGGATAGCATAGGAATGGAGTGAGAATAAGGATTTCCAGGAGTGCTCCCTTTTTAAAGCAAGGTTGACGATCTATAGTGACTGCTGTGTTAAGAAAGATTCAAAGGTTGCCTTTGAGTTCAGTGGGAAACACTGCCACAAGCTATTATTCATACCTATTTTAAGTTACTAGAAGTGGGACTGTTAACATATATGCCACAAATTTACCATCTCTGGAGTAGAACATGTGATTGGGTGACTAAACAATCAATGTCAGAATCAATAAGCACGCCTGCCTGTGGGGTCATGGAAGTACCACTTTTTCCCAACAGAGCTGTGGAGTCCTGGTCAGTATGTTCCTTGTTTTACAGCACAAAGTTTTAGCTATCTGTATGAGAGTTGTTAAGAGTCACTATTCTAAATATGGACACTTCAGGGTCTTAAAACTTGTGTGTCTACTTGAAGGCATCTAAAGGCATCTTATGCTTTCTAAAACAAGGAAAATTTGGGTTCAGATAGAAGAATTCTGAAGAGTGAGCCATGGTTAGTGTCCTTTTCTATTCCAATAAGATATGGTGAGAGTTCTGTGGTGGTTTTGTTTTGTTTTATTGAGGGCAATGGCAGATGATTAGAAAAAGACTAGTTATTATAAAGCATTTATTTCTTTTTGGTGCCTTAACATCTGTAGTTACAAAACATTCGCAGAAAATTTTATAAGGTGATATCGAGTAACACTTAAAGTACAATTTAGCTAAACTATGGAAGTTGAAAGAATGGAACTCCAAAGGAAACTCAACCAATGTACATTAGAGTATAATGAAAGTGTACTTAGCATTTGGCATTAAAGCAGCCTAGATGAAACCAGCGCTTAGTAACTGCCTCTCATTGTCATGAAGGTTGGCTAGGCTACAGGTGAATGTACATGTTTAATAACTGATGGACCAAATGAAGATGATGACATGGAAGGAACCAGAGGGAAAAAACTCAAAAAAATAATCATGGGTTAGGATATTACACAAGGGAAAGTGTAAAGGCTCACTACTTTATTTTGAATATTATTCATGAACATTTAATAGTAAGGAATTCACATTTGTGATAGCATTAAATGATTTACCAAATAGCTAAGAAGCAAAAAAAGTACAATATAGTTTAGAAATAAATCTGTACAACATTGTACTCTATTTTCTATGAACAAACTCAAGAAAATTCAAAATTAAGAGCTCAGTCCAGAGCCTCTGGACTGAGAAAGGAGGAATGTTTGCAAAGCAAACACATATGCTTATTATTCCTCTGCTTAACCATAATTCTCTGCTGTACTAAACAAATAGGCAGATGTAAGTAGCTATGGGTCAAAACCCCCAATAGCTCCTGAGAAATTATTCACATTAGTTACAAGAAGAAGTGGAAAATAAGATACTTATTTTGTAAAAATATGCATACTCATGATTTAGAAAACATACAGGATTAATTCAGCAGAGATCATACAGATCAAATTCTACAAATATAAACACACTACAAACCTATTAAAAAATTTTATATGTATGTATTCAGATACCTATATATACATATATATATATATATATACACATATATATATGGGGGGATAGCTTTTTAAAGTCATCTATACTGAATAGGGGAGGGGCGTTTATAGACTATTTTCAAAAAACAGGTAACTCTTATTAGACATTCTTTTGATTATCCATAAGTAGCTGACACATTTATTTTTTGGATGATCTGTGAACAAATTAAATCTCTAGGAGGTCTATTTCTTTGTACTTTATCTAGACTATTTCTGTTGCTTGGGTAGTGTGGGTTTTCAGAGAATAAAAACAAGATAATTAGCGAAGTATAGCAAAAGATGGTAAATGTTGAGCTTATTCAAGGATTCAGCAAGTATTTGTGGAACATCTCTTGTAAGCCTGGAGTGGTACCAGATGCTAGGTATATAGTAGAATGCAAAACAGATATGGCCCCTGTTACCAAGGAGCTTTCAATTTTCTAAAAAGAAAAGCAAGTAATAAAAAAGAAACATATACCAAATTAATATAGTTGCTATGAAAAGGAGCAAATGGGTCAAAAAATGGAGTAGAAATGGTAGGCTTTATTTAGGGTGTGAGGGAAGATTGCTCTATGGAGTTGATACCAATATTAATATTTGAAACTAATTTTAAACTGAGCTCTAAAGACAAAGAGAAACAGATTTCCACACCAAACAAGAAGGGCAGAGTCTCCCAGGAAGATGAACTGATTAACACCATTGAGAAGGGAGACCTGGGGACATTTTCAAACCAAGAGAAGACCAGAGAGCATGGGTAAAGGCAGAACAAGACAAGACAGGAAAGGAAAGCAAAGGCCAGGTTATACAAGATCTTGTTTCTGGGAGGTTTTGAGCCAGATAAAACTGAGAATTGGCTTTTGATTTTGAAAAATATTCTGACTGTTAGAAATGAAGCCAAGAGTCAACTACAGTGGTCCAGCCAAGAGACAGCACTGAGTGGCTTGGGCTTTAGAGGTTGATTTGAGACACTGTGAAGGTGCTCAGGCTGATAAATCATCTACCCAAACAGATGATGTATTAATGAATTCTTTTTGTGGTGCTGGGAAGGGAACCTAGGGCCTTGTGCATCCTAGGCAAGCACTCTACCAACTGAGCTATACCTTCAGCCTCTGTTAATGAAACCAAAAAAAGTATTCCCAGGTAAATCATAGGCCCATCAAATAAATAAATAAATCTTTTGCTTCTCTTTTAACTCTGATTTTCTCAACTTAATGATGAGTGGCATCTTAGAATTCATCTTGACTAAAGACCATGACTTATATAGGAAGAACAGTAACTTTCCTTACTTTTTATTCCCTCCAAGATGTCTAGTAAAGTCACCAAGAGGAATTTAATTAAGAGATCTAGCATGTAAGATTTCTATATATACTGTTGAAATTCTTATGCACTGGTTGACAGCTCCTCATCTACCCCAACTCTTGTTAGGTAAGAAAATCAATGCCAAGAAATATTTAGAGATTTTCCCAAATTCACCCAGGTAAGAACTAATTATATATTAAGTGAAAGACACTGTCCTTAACAGGTATATGTCTGAGTCCTAGTCCTTTATTTTCACAAACTCATAGTTTGTCAAACTAATCTATAGGTTCTCTCCTTAAAAGGATGTCTTCTTTACACTGACCTCTGCATTTGTCTAAAGGTGAGTATCAGAGTCTTGGCCTAGCCCCAATCTCCTGAAGGAGTAGACAGTGTGAATGGCTTAAATAAGGGACAGTAGTATGATTCTGGGAGCTCCAGAAAGGTCAGAAATCTCTCTCAGGAGTAAAGACTCTCTGGGAGTAAAGACTCTCTGGGAATTGAGACTCTCTGGGAGTTGAGACAAAGAACTTCTCTAGGCAGCCCGTTATTTATTCGGTTTTCAAACAAAGGAAGAGGACACTGAGGCAAGCATGTGAACTGGGCAGGACTTTGGGAAGTTAGTTCAAAGACCTCTCCAAGTAGTAAATTTTGCCAATTAAGAGAACTGTTTGATCTCTAAGGTTGGCAGCTTTATTGCTCTGAAATAGGGAGTGTCAGCAGCCCATGTCCTTGGCTGCCTCAGCTGTGGTGTTCTTTCAGCTTCAGAGCACTATGAATATGAGCTTTTCCAACACAGCCAGAGGTCCCTGTGTTCAGCAAATTAACCGTGTACAGCCCAGTCTCCAACAGGTAAGGAGGGCAGAAGATGAGTGACATGATTTTTACTTGCTAGTAGAGTGAAAGGGAAAAAGGGAGACACAACAGAAAAATGAGAGAAAAGAATTGAGAAGACTAGCTGGTTGTCTATTTTAAAATGCACAATGCTAGCTGGGTGTGGTGGCACACTCCTGTAATCCCAGCATTCTGGAGACTGAGGCAGGAGGACTGCTAAGTTCAAGGCCAGCCTGGGCTACATAGTGAGATCTTGTCTCAGTAAACAAAACAAAACTAAAATAAAATAAAATAAATGCACAATGTGTTGGAGGGACCTGAAAACATGTGGCACAAAAAGTTAGCTGGAACTTGGAAGGTAAGTACAAATGGAATGGGTAAAGAGAAACAGAATAGGGTAGTATGGGACTTCAAATGGATGCAAGGGTGTTGCTTTCCTTTCTGTTGCTTTTTTTTTTTTTGGCATGATCATAAAATAACATGTATATATCTTTCTGAATACAAATTTGTTATTGGCAATATAAACCTACTTATTAAACTATAAATTAAAATCTGATCTCAATAATTTACTTAGGTAAAATCTTAAGGAACATTCAGAGTAAAATTGACAGCACAGTACCTTTCCCTTTTAGTTTTTTTACAAGATCCTCAGTTTCTGAAGCAAAAGGCACTACATAATATTCATGTACTTAAATAAGAGATAAAAGGCAACCTCTTTCCCCATTTAATCTAGAAGGTTTACATTGACTATTAAATTATCTGACAATTATTTTGTGTCCTCAAGAATAAGCCTTAATAAAGAGGAACATTTTTATAAAGATTCCCTACTATCCCATAATGACAGTGTGAAAAAAGGTTGAAATAGACTAGCTGATTTTTAAAAATTATATAAAATAGGGCCGGTGAGATGGCTCAGCGGCGTAAGCGCCTGCCTTGCAAGCGCGAGGGCCCGAGTTCGACTCCCGGATCCCACATACGAAAAAGGGGCCGGTGATATCGCTCAGCGGCACGGGCGCCTGTTGGCACATGAGGTCCTGAGGTCGACACCCCGGTACCCACAAAAAAAATAAGCCAGCTGAGCAACATAGTGCGACCCCAGCTTAAAAAAAAAAAAACAAAAAAAACAAAAAAAAATTATATAAAATATATTTTTTAACCAGATTATCCTTCCTACAAATGAATTACTATTAGAAATGCATGTATATACATCATATATATCACAAGTTCTATGTATCTCAACTTTTTAATTTTTGTTGGGAAAAGATGAGATTCATACATGTCTTTTGTTTTCAAAAATGAGGGAACAGAGACCTAGAGGGTTTTTGTTAACCTGCCTAAAGTTACTAGAGGTAGAATGCAGGTCTCCTTGTGCTTCTCACTTCACTGATAAACTTAATATACACTAACTATGAGGAAGTAAAACTAAATTTCTCAATACACATACAACCCCCACGTAGAAGCACTGACCCTACAAGATGCAACAGAATAATTCTATAAACTCTCAGTACAGAACATTTCCTGGTTCTCTTCCTCTTTTTGAGTTTATTCAAATAAATAATGCTTTGTTATTTGAACCAAAGGTTACAGCAGCTAACCTTTGTGTGGTTATTGCTTCTTCTGTGCTATATGTTGAGACACTTTTCTTTCTTCCATCCATCCATCCATCCTCCATCTATCCATCCATCTAATAGTAGTGTGTTTGTTCCTTCTATTAGGAACATAACAGATCAATCACAAGTTAGATTCATTTAAGAATCCTTCATTATGTCAGAGACGTTTGGTATTTGGTACAATTTCTTTTCTTTCTTTCCTATTTTTTTGGTCTTTTGAGAGGGCCTCATTATGTAGTTCAGGCTGGCCTTGACCTTACTATGTAGCCCAGGCTCGCCTCAAACTCCCAGCAATCCTCCTGCCTCAGTCTCCTGAGTGCTGGGATTATAGGCGTGCACCACCAAGCCAGGCTATGGTATAGTTTCTAAAGTTAGAGAGCTTGGGATGAAATTCTTTCAGATTCTTACTGGCTATATGACCTTAGATGAGTTACACAAACCTCTTCAGGCCTTGTCTTCTTTATATCTGCTGGACAGAGTTGTTATGAGGATCAAACAGCTTAACGCGTAGTAAAAGTTAATAATTTCATTTGTAGTGAAACAGCATCCTCGATATCTGTACAACTCTCTTATTAACTTTTTTTTTTTTTTTTGTGGGTACCGGGGGTTGACCTCAGGACCTCGTGCGCCAGCAGGCGCCCGTGCCACTGAGTGATATCACCGGCCCTTTTATTGTATGTGGGTTCCGGGAGTCGAACTCAGGCCCTCGCGCTTGCCAGGCAGGTGCTTATGCCACTGAGCTATCTCACCGGCCCTCTTATTAACTTTAAATAAAAATATAAACTAAAATTTCTAATAATTTTTAACTTTTAACACTGAGTTTGTAGGAAAGTAAGGAATACTAAGATTAGGCCAAAACCTAGGTGAAACAAGAATATGAACTGAGCTTCATCATCTTAAGAGTACAAAGAACTCTCACAATAAAGAGAGCCTACAACTAGTCCCTTAGAAAGCAGAAAGTTTAGCAAAAAGCCTTCCAGAAAGTGAAGCTCCCAGAAAACTACACTTTCAATACAGGGACACTGCAACAAACCTACCCCAAAAAATGACACAAAGAAACTTGCCTGTCTTGACCGTGTTCTAGCTGTTCAATGAAAAACATCTCCTTTGAGAATTTATAAACAGAAGGCAGTCATCCGATGGGTATGCCCATCAGATTTATATTACATGTGATTGAAAACCTCAAGCTGTGGATTTAAAGTGTCCCAACTAAAATGTGCCTCAGGTACCTAGCAGAAACAAAGGACAATCCTCTGTTAAAGAATTCATCTATATCCATACCTCAAAGAATTTCCAAAGATAAAGTTCCAATGAATATGGCCTTATAGTAAAACACTAACAAAAAAGATCTTAGAATGATGTGAGGCACATCATGAGCACTGATTTTTTTTTAAAAAGCCTCTGTTATAAAATACAGTACTTATTTGTGGCATCAGCATCAAACTCTCACAGTATATACCAGATAAATGAACGTTTCTATTTGTGGTGGTTGTTACTATTTCTATTATTGCTGGCTTAACAAATGTTACTTAAAACTAGATTTCTCTGAGAATGAGCTTGTGGACTTTTAGCAACTGAAGCTTGTTTTCTAATCCTTTACATGATATTACACACTGAATTAATGTTAAGTATTTTCTGGTAGGAAAACAGAACTTACTATACTATATGACATATAAGACAATGTATGTTAAACCGCTAGTCACATTCCTGGAACCTAGCATGGGTCCTATAAAAATTAGTTCTTAACGTTTTTCCCTTGACCAACTGCGGGATTGAAAATATTTATACTCCTTATAATCTCTAAAATATTTAATTATGTATATTGTTGGATGACTTTGTCTTTTAAAGATACTGTGTGCACAAATGACAATATTCTGTTTGTAGGTTAAGAAAATGAAAGCAGTCCAAAAGTACTGGACAGAGACAGAGGGACAGAGAGAGAGACAGAGACAGAGATGGAGAAACAGAGACAGAGAGACAGAGACACAGAGACAGAGAGATAGACTCCTTATAGCTTTTAGAATAAAATCCAGAATTGTTAACTCACATGACAGCTAGCACATGATACTGCTTAATAGAGTCCTCCAACCTTAACCTGCCATGTTAAGTCCTGTTAGACATTCGTCAGTGTTGCAAAAACACTATGCATTTTGGAGTCCAAAGTAGAGGTTAAGAATTTGGGCTGTTGAATTCTTGGGTACCATTTATCAGCTCTTTGAATTAGAACAAGTTATTTAAAATTTCTTGGTTTTCAGTTTTTGCATCTGCAAAATGGAATGGGGGGCCGGTGAGATGGCTCAGTGGCGTAAGTGCCTGCCTGGCAAGCACGAGGTCCTGAGTTTGAACCCCAGTACCCACATAAAAAAAAAAAATGGAATTAGGAATGGAATTTGCCTCACTAATACTGTGAAAATGTTTAAAACTGGGCCAGGTACACAATGCCTGGGGATATAGCAAATCAAGAGACTAAGCACCCTGTCCTCATGGAGATCTTGAACTTAACATGGCCAAAACAAAATTTTTGATTTTACCTCAAACCCAATCCAATCCATACCAAATCTTTTCCATCTCAGCAAATCTTCATAATTATATTCCCAGCACCTAGAGCCGTACAGGACACAGAGAAGGCGCTCAGTTATCACTTTGTTTTTTGAGACAGGGTCTTGCTCTTGTAGCCCAGGCTGGCCTGGAACTCAAGGTGATCCTGCTGTCACAGCCTACTGCATACTGGGATTATAGGTGTGTGCCACCATGCCCAGCTAATACTTGTTTAATGAATGAATAAAGGCATTTAGTTAAGAGTTGGGCTTTTAGGGAAATGTTATGCTATATGAACATATATTATCATTGGAATGATAATAACTGTTGTTGATGATCACAAACTTAGTTTACATATCCAGTATCTCCCTCTCTACCTCTTGTGAGTAGCACTTAAAACTGTTCAATTCATAATAATCTTTAAAAAAATTAAAATACTCCATGGAACACAAGTAGTTACCACATTATTCCTCTCTTCCTCATCCACAGTCAAACTTTCAAAAGAGTCCCCTCTTCTGTTTCCATTTGCTCATCTGCCACTCACTCCTTAATTCACCCGAATCTGTCTATCCCTCTCGGCAAATAACTGCTAAGATACCAATGGTCTCCACGTAAATAAACCCAGAAGGCATTTTTTATTTTTCATCTTTCTTAATATCTTGGTAGCTATACCATTGATTATGTCCTTCTTGAAATGTTCTTATCTTCTGTCTTGTGTAACACGCTATTTTAATCCTCTTCATCATTCTGGTTGTAACTTCTCATTCTATTTGTAGGCTCTTGCTCCTTTACCTAGCCATTAAAATACAGAATTATTCAGGGCTCTTTTCTCACTATGCTTTTTTGTTAAGAATATTATCTACACATCTTCAACTATCATCTATATAATGATCACTTTAAAATTTATTTCTATAACCCTGACATTTCTCTTGAGCTACTCAGCCATGTATCTAGCTAGCTACTTGATATCCACATGGATGATGCAAGATGTCTCAAACTCAGTATGTTCAAAACCAAGCTCATGACTAAAGCTCTAGCCCCCAAATCTTGTTCTTTTTTTGTATATCTCATTTCAGAAAATGGCACTATTATCCATCCTTTCATGCAATTCATATATGTAGATGTCATTTTGGAAACCTTCTTTTCCTTCAATATTATATTCAATTTATATTGGTATCTTCTCATGAATATCTTCCAACATCCACCTATTTCTGTCTTTAACTTCACTACTGCTTCCTTGCAATCTCAGATGTGTTGCATACTGTAGTCAAAGCAATAATTTCAAAATACCACATCATATCCTTTGTATTAAGTCACTTTCTCATTGCTGAGACACAACTTAAAGGACCAGACACCCACAACTTAAAGGAGGAGAGGTTTATTTTGGCCCAGTTTGTAAAGGTTTCATCCATAGCTGGCTGGCTCCAAGGCAAGATGGCACAGCCCAGGGGCATGGGGGAGAAGAATTTGTCCAAGGCCTGGGGGCCAGGAAGCCAGCATGTGAAGGCAGGAGGAAGGGAGGGAGATATACCCTTCAGGCCACTCCCCTAGTGAGCCACCTCCTCCAACCAGGCTCCAATCACCTCCCAAAAGCCCCACCTACGAGTGCCTGAGGCTTTGGGAGGATCTGTACAGAGGAACAGCAACATTCTTCTAACCCTCAGCAATCCTTACTGCTTTTTGGCTGGACAGTGAAATCCTTAAGTCTAGCTCACCTTTTCATTTTGTTCCTTTGTTATCTGTGTTATGGCAAAAATCATCTTCAAATTCCTCAAATGTCTTCCTTTCTTTTACTACTTTCCATATGCTCAACCCCTTCCCTGTAATTTCCTTTTTCTTCTCTTCCTCTGTTCCCAGTTATGTTCCAATCATCCTTCAAATCTCAGTTTAAGAAACAGTCCCTTGAGTGAACCCCGTATCAGTGGTGACCTCATGTTTCTTTGTGTGATCATTTTATTAATGTGCCTTGATTATAAACTCCCTAAGGTATCAGACCTTGTTTGGCATGCTTGCTTTTGTATTCTCAGCACTTAGCAAAGTGCCTTGTGCCTCTAGGCACTCCATAAATAATTTTTAATGAAATTGTTTCATCAAACTTTTCCTTGGCCTACATTTGGCAAAACAGCTGTTTTTCTGTTTGCTGCAGTCTATTGCTCTCATCTGCTAAATAGGGGATGTGCATCCACCTGGCTGAAATGTGAATTTAAATACTATCTAAAGGTGTATACTGGACCAATTAATTTCTATATTTAAACATTCAAATATAAGGCACTACCAGCATTTTTACTCCTGTTCAAAAAGTACAGCCAAAAACATATAGAAAGTGCTTAAGAAGTCTCACTTAATGAAAAACAAATCACTGAAAAGATTATAAACAATGCACTCCCCCAAGAACAGTAAGTGAGCAGCAAGATGAGTTCACTTTCTCTATGGACAAATTTGCTTCAGTTTGCATTTGTGCATTTGTGCACACCAAACTGTGTTCTGGGAAGCTTTAGAAGATAATCGAAGGATACAGCATTACATAGACAGGCACACAAATTTATCTACAGACAAAATTAAGTATCTAGTCACAGCTATACAATTAAACAGAGGTGGAAAATGTAAACCTCTGGGGTCAATGAGATCATGTAGGGACAGTGTCACAGAAAAGTTTTGGACAAAGGCAAACAAATGACAATAACAATCTCTTCCATAATGAGAAGAAAGGAGGGTACTCTACATGTAAATGGTAAAGGTTTGTAAGTACAGAGGCAAAGAAAAATCAGAGAAGGCAAAATGCCTGAGTCAGGAATGGTAAATAAAGAGTTGACTAAATTCAAGAATTTGGTTTAGAGAGTAATGGACTATGAAACAGAAAGATAAAGTAGCTGTTGCAAACAATTAGTAAGACCTCAAAGTACATCATTAGAAGATTGAACTAGATAGAAAAGAGATTTTAAATAGAAGTGAAAGGCACCAAGCATATTTATAAAGTGAGAATATATCCAGGTTTATATCTAGATGTCCTCCCAAAACCTCATGCACTCATAAGTGGGGCTTTTGGGAGGTGCCTGGATCATGGGGACACTGTACTCATCAGTGGCTTATGTTGCTGTTGGTAGGCGGAGCCTGATTGGAGGAGATGGGTGACTAGGGGTATGTCCTGAAAGGGTATATCCCCCTCCCCTATTCCACCCTTCATACCCTCTTCTCTCTGCTTCCTGTCTGCAATGCCGTGAGCAACTATTCTCTGCCGTACCCCTGTGCTACGCTGTCCTGCCTTGGAGTCACCTGACTATGAACTGAAACTTGCACCAACTGTGAGCCAAAATAAACCTTTTCTTAAACTGTGGATATCAAGTAGTTTGTCCCAGTGATGAGGAAAGTGACTGAGACATCTAGCAATTATAGATTTTGGTTCCTGATGAACTAACCGTATAAGCTAGTCTTTTTTGAATACTAATTTAAGAAGTCAACACTGACTTACGGTAACTAACACACTATTTAACACACTATGATTTATGTAAGAGTTCCATAGAATACTAAGAGAACACCAGGAAAAAAAAAAAAAAATAGATGAACCAGGAAAAGGTCTAGAAACTGGGCAAGATAATCTTTTATTTTATTTTATTTTTTTGTGGGTACCGGGGGGTCGACCTCAGGAACTCGCGCGCCAACAGGCACCTGTGCCGCTGAGCGATATCACCGGCCCCTTTTTCGCATGTGGGTTCCGGGAGTCGAACTCGGGCCCTTGCGCTTGCAAGGCAGGCGCTTATGCCGCTGAGCCATCTCACCGGCCCTGGACAAGATAATCTTAAGGAAATGGCATATGTGTGTCAGAATGTCCTATCACTTTATCCATATTGTACTTTCTTATAATCTTTACTTCTTCCTCACTGAAACATATACATCTATTTATGTCTTTAATTCATCTTGATACTCCTTCTAAGTACCTACCATTTAGGTGTCTTTGTCAACTGTTAGGCTTTTAGTAAATGGTCACTGAATACATAAAAAGCAAACAAGTAAGGGGAAAAAGCAGGTCTCTCGTCATGCAGTAAAAGTACTTAAGATATTATATTAATATTAAGATATTAAGATATTCCACCTGACAAATAAAATATTTGATAGTTACGTGCATTAAGCCTAAGCTTTCTGATACTATGATACCAACAGTTGAAATTTTCAAGGATACTAGATAAGTAGTGACATCACTACAGAAATTTTCACCATGAGCTATTAGAAAGAGGCTCCACACTAACGAATAAATCCTAAAATAACGAAATGTTTATGTGTGCACTGGGTGCTTCTAAGTCATTAAAGCCGGGAAACATGGGAACCAGGCCTAAAGACTAGCAGCAGTTACTTCTTTCTTTTTTTCTTTTTTTTCCAGCAAGTCAGTGTTTCTTCATGCCAAGAAGGAAAAAAGGGTGTACTTTTTTTGTGGCAACCAAAACTTGTCCTCTGACCCACTTGTGAGCTGTCATCAGCCATTAAGAAATCTTGCAAGATTTCGAACTGGAATTTCACTGAAGCTGAAAAGCATGGGATGCAAATTGGCAGCTATTTTGTTCAGATGGCCAGCAGGGGCATTAGTTGTGACAGGCCTATTCAATGGTCTCGCACCCTTACCGTTAGAACAATGCCGCATCAACAGAAGAAAGACTTGAAAAGCTATTCGGATGTTAATTTCATAAGAATGTTTTTACAAACCTCGACCAACTTTCCCCTAGACAGTGGCAGCTGACACTGGGTGCCCCAACATAATCACAAGTTGTAAACTTGATCTACGCAGAAGGCTTGTTGTAAACAGAAATAAAAGGTACCGCAGTAGTAGTAATAATAACAACAATAGAAACAACAATCTGGTTAACCTGTGCAAATCTAGTGTAAATTAAAATACATTGTATTTATTTGTGGCATTATCTCAGTTTCCATTTGGAATTTCTAAATAAATTCTTCATTGTCGTGAGACCAACATTCTATTTTGTTAAAAAAAAAAAAAAAAAAAAAAAGACAGTAATTGCCAGGCCTGGTGGCACACACCTGTAATCCCAACACTCTGGGAAACTGAAGCAGGAGAATCACTAGTTCAAGCCCAGTATGGGCAACTCGGTGACTTAGCGAGACCCCGTCTCAGAAATAAAGGGGTGGGGGGCACGGGGGTGCTAAGGCCCTGGGTTCAATTCCCAGTACTGCAAAAAAAAAAGGTATAATAACAACAATAAACACTTGTACAGTGGTTATTGCGTATCAGTGACTATTCCAACTATTACACATGAATTAACATATCTTTATCCACTAAATTTTTTTTTTTTTTTTTTTTTTTGTGGGTACCGGGGGTCGACCTCAGGACCTCGCACACCGGCAGGTACCTGTGCCGCTGAGCGATATCACCGGCCCCTTTTTCGTATGTGGGTTCCGGGAGTCGAACTCGGGCCCTCGCGCTTGCCGGGCAGGCGCTTAAGCCGCTGAGCCATCTCACCGGCCCTATCCACTAAATTTTTTATATTAGATCTAAGAGAAAGATACTACCATTAACATAATAATGTGCAACATAATACATTCATTATGGATTGTCATTACAATAACCATACTTTATTAACAATATAAAGATTTATAAGTGTTAATTTTGGCCCATGTATTTGAAGAATATTTGCTAAAGCACAATAAAATAGCAACAATAAATAACAGTCCCTTGAGAGATAGTTGAAGACTGTTCTCTGCCCAAATCTAGCTGAAGAAGTACTCAGCCTTTGCTGCAGTCTATGAGAATAGTAAAATAACCACAATAGTTCTTTTCTGTAAATAGAAATACAAAGAAAAACTTCAGGACAAATAATGAAAATTCACCAAAATATGTACATGAGGGATAGAGTTTGAAAATAAGTGCTTGGCCTCACTAAGAATTTGATTCCCACAGGAAAGGTAAAAACTCTTCTACTTGAAACTTTCTATAGGATTTCTTGAAGCAGGGTAAATAATTTAAAGCAAATTCAGTTTCATCGTTGTACTCCATACATATCTTTCCAAGACACATAAATTAAAAAGCTGAATTTTTACAATGAATTTATTCAAGGATGGGGAAGCAAGTTACCATTAGTTACCATTACCAGAGTAATGTGGACTGTTAATATATCAAAGAAATTGCTATAAAATAAATATCCATCAAATTTGAGCTTGCTTGAACAAGTAAATAATATAGTTATCCCACAGGCTCCACAACACATGAGGAAAAAAAATACTTATTTTGTGATGTGGCCCATCTCTAAAAATACACTATTGTGAAATCAGTGATTGCCCCCATTTTCATTTATAATTCATTGGATTACAATTAGAAAACATAATCTGGTCTCACTTTCCAACTCAGTACTTCTAAATTATTCCCCCAGAGTTACCCTCTGTTGTGGTTAGTATAAAAATCAACTTTTATATAATGCTGTATACCTAAAGCAACAATATGATTTATTGTCAAATAGAAATTTAGGAGTGAAAGATATTATTAGTAATTCTACTGATGCCCTACCATGTCAAAAGGCACTATCTAGGGACAGCCACCATGCATGCTCACCATGTCCTCAAGATGCTTATATACCACTACTCTTCTCCAGTGTCGCATATTTACATTGAGCTTTTACTGGCCCCTCTGCCTTCCACTTAAATAGAACCCATCTGGAATACTGTTCCTATGCAAGGAAATGAGATTTGCATTAAATCCTCCTCAATCACTTACTGTGCAACCTCAAGTAAATTATTTAATCTCTTGGTCAGTTTGTGCTCTGGAATTTTCTTTCTTTTTTTTTTTGTGGGTCCTGGGGGTTGACCTCAGGACCTCGTGTGCCAGCAGGCGCCCGTGCCGCTGAGATACCACCGGCCCTTTTTTCATATGTGGGTTCCAGGAATCGAACTCGGGCCCTTGCGCTTGCCAGGCAGGTGCGTACGCCGCTGAGCCATCTCACCGGCCCTGTGCTCTGGAATTTTATAGAACTGAATTCCATCTCTATGACTTGTATTCTCTGATCCTTGGCTAGGCAGCATTTCTAAACAAAAAGATTCTTCATCTATAAAAGGAGGGAAATAATCGTACCTGTTTCATGGGTTTGAGAGAAGAATGTGTAAGATGATAAATTCTAGCAACCACATGTTTACTGTCGATTGTGTAATACATGATTATTTTGTCAACTTCTATTTAACTCAGCCAATTTAAACCATATCATATCCCTGATCAGATGGCCCCCTTCTTATCCAGATTTGCTTTTTCCTTTGTACGTGGCATCAGCAACAACAAACTATTATATCAGTAGGCCTCAAGCTTCTGTCCTTTTTAACTTTGTGCTTTTGTATTGTCCTCTTTAGTAGAAATGCCAGTTTTCTTTAGATGATTCTCATTTATCCTATAAGGTCCAGCTCAGTTTCCATTCCAGAAGATAAACTTCATTGATGCCTTCCAAGCTGGGTTAGGTCTCCATCTCTGATCTCCCTAAGTAGCTGGGCATATTCCTTTCTGTTACTGTACTTTCACAGATGTAATGGTATTATACCATGATGTCATCAGTAGTCATTTCCCCAACCAGATTTCAAATTCTTTGGGTTTTTTTAATTCAGTGTTTCAGAGTAGAGAGCATACAGTTCTCTAGGTAAGCGGCTATTGAATAACTGACTGCCTGAGCCAGTCATACATTAGTTTTCTATCATTCAAAGCACTTAACATAATGTTACACATAACAGTATAGTGACAGCACAGTAAACACTTAACGTGGCTCACAGATTACCAGACCACAACAACTTAATGAAAAGACAACCTTTTATGTTGCAAAAACTAGTACTTGAGGAGTCAAGTATTCTTCCCAAGTAAGGGTAATGATTTTCCCAGGCTACCTGGAAAAATATTTGAACTAGAGATGTAATTTTAAGAATTTATGAATAGGGCAGACCCCTATTCATATAAAAGTAAGGGTCACTCTTGAATAATTAAAAGCTATATTAGAAATAGCAGTAAAAGCACACCCACAGGAAGATTGATAATGTGTAGATTATAAAAAGGCAGGATTCCTGCCCACACGAAAGTTTGCCTGCTACAATACCATGAAACATAATTCTCTTCAGTGCTCAAGCACTTAGGGAGGCATAATAATATGACTCCTTCGTACTCAGATCATAATCAGGGAATCACTTGTGCCCTCAAAAAATAATGCCCTTCACGTGCACTGCATAATATGTGTTTATTACCCTCATCAGATTATTTTCTGTATTATACAGTGAGCAATAATAACATAAATCCCCTTAAAAGGCTTGTGATGAACTCAGCATACCCTTTCATTAAGCTTATAAATTATATTAGAAATAAATAACTATGTGATATTTCATTTTTGAAAGAAAATGACAATTATAAGGAAAACATTTAATATAATGAGACTGATCTGATAGTGAAAAGGCAGGAAACTGCTCAGCCTGTTGGTGTATTATTAACTCTTTCTTATCACTTGGGTAACATTTTGAGTACTGTACTAAAAGAGGTAATTTACTAAATGGCACCCCAATGGCCAGAAAGAGTTAATGTGGTAATCAAAAATGAGCAATTTACTTCTCATCAACTAATCAAGCTCAGTAAAATTTTTTTTATTAAAATACCTCTGATACTGTTAAACTGAAATTTTAATTGAAAAACTGAAAGCCATTTAGCCGAAAATATGGTAGGGTGGATATTAGAGTCGATTAATTCATGAAAAGTAATGGCACATCTAACCAGAGAAAGACAATAATAAAACAACTATTACTGCAATTATTAACATCAATACCAATGCCAACACTATTTGTGAGTGTTTATTATGCGGTAGTCACTATTCCAGCAGATGTGTGTGATGTGTATACACATAAAATTAAATCTTCAAATGATAGGTTTTATTACCAGAAATGGAAGTACCTAACTGAGCCACAATTAGCAATCAAGGTTGTCAAATAACACTGTCTATGACCATTTTTATTAAACACTACACCATCTCTCAATACTTAAAGACAAAGTTTTTAGCTTCCTAGCTACCCAGACGATCTATGTTAAAAATACTGTAGTTTATTAACTTAATGCCCATTCCAGAGAAATTTTCATTTAGTCTTAGTGCCAACAATACTTATATTTTTCCTGGGCTTTGGCCTGAGTACCTAAAAAGGAGTTAACATAGCAGGCCTGAAACAGCTTTCAAAGGCTTGCTTGTGAGTCTGGCCCCTGACAGGTGGCTGGGAAGCTGGATTTCAGGAGTTCCCACCATTCACAGACTAATAAGCACGGGGGCTCAACATGTTTGTATCAACAGTGTGGTTTATGATGAATCTGCTTGCCTTCTTGGAGTCTGGAATTTTGGTACGTGCAAGGCCAAGGATGCCCACATGACCAGCCTCCAGTAAAACTCTTAGGGCCAGTGATACAGCTCAGCGGCATAAGCGCCTGCCTGGCAAGCACGAGGTCCTGAGTTTGACTTCCGGTACCTGCGTTAAAAAAAAAAAAAAAAAAAAAAAAAAAAAAACCTCTGAGCACTGAGTCTCTAAGGAGCTTCCTTGGCAGGCAACCTTTCATACATGTTGTCATAACTCACTGCCATAGGAATTACAGTGTATACCATGTGACTCTTCTAGGAGATGACTCTGGGAAACTTATGCCTGTTCCTCTGGACTGTACTTCAAGTGCATTTTCCCTTTGCTGCTTTTGCTATGGATCTTCTAACTTTAATAAACCTTTTCTGTATGACTATGTATAGAGTCCTGTGAGGCCTCTTAGCAGGTCATCTAATCCGAGCGTATTCTCAGGACCTTGGGCATTGTATGTTTTTATTTTATGGTTACTATGAATCTTGTAAGTGATTACCCTTGCTTTTGGTAAAGGCTTTTAGAATGTAGAGAGCCAAGATTTGTAGCATACTTGAGCAAGGGTATAAGTTAGTGCTGGTGAAACTTTTAGAGCTTTCACAGCCTGCTGCAGCATGCATGCCATACATTCGCTACCACTGGGCTACGTCTTTTGGATTTGCAAATTTTAGCATTTTAACTTCTTTGCATAGCCTAATATATGCCTTATTACTGGTTTTTTATTTGCTTCTGGACCTAATTTTTTGATAGCTAAAAATTATTTATAATAAAATAGCTAACATTCCTTACCAGATGTCTTAGAAGCATTTAACACAAGTGAATATCCCTCCTTGACATTCTTTCCTCTCTTGGTTTCCACAACGCCAGTCTCCTTGATTTCTTACCTCGCCTCCTCCTTCACTAGCCCATTCTCTTTTTTTTTTTTTTTTTTTTTTTTTTAATTTTTTAATTTTCTTTTTGGTACCGGGAATCAAACTCAGGACCTCATGCTTGCCAGGCAGGCGCTGTGCCACTGAGCTATATCCCTGGCCCCTAGTCCATTCTCTTCTAACTACTCCCAGAGCTTGGCTTCCAGACCGCTCCTCCACCCCCAATCAATACTGTCTTTACAGATGTTCTCATCTAGTCTGACTGCTTTTAAAGATTCTCCCTTAATCAAAACTCAAATCCACCTGTCCATTCAACATCTCTTTTGAACTTAAATTTTGTTATGGTCAAATCCATTAAAATTTTCTGATTTCCACCTACCCCATCCCTGCATCACGTAGCAATCACTCAGTCTTCTCCATCTCAGTGAATCATACCAATATCCTCTGAGTGCGCAAGACAAAAACATGAGATTCTTTTCCGATTCTTTCCTTTACCTCGGCCTCCACAGGGAATCCATGAGCGAGTCCTGCCAATTCTGCCTCTGTAACAGATCCACTTCTCTACCTCTGGATAAGTGCTTCTCACTGGGAACTTCACACTACACATTAGTACTTCCCAACTGGGAGCAATTTTGGACACCTCTCCCCTGCCCATGCCCAAAGGACATCTGAAAATATCTGGAGACATTTTGGTTGTCATAACTAGAAGGGTGCTGCTGGCATCTAATAGGTAGCGGTCAGATATGATGCTAAACAGCCTACAACACACATACAGGTTAGCCCCACGATAAACACACTTGTAGGATCCTAAATGTGTGGACAGCGTTAATTCTGAGGAACCCTGCAAAAACCAAGCCAATATATACTACTACAATATTTAATTGCTTCTAATTTTAATTTATGCATTCTCTATTTTACGTATCTTTCTGAACTACCTTCATTTATTTTTTGAATAAGACAGTATTATGAAAATACATTATTATAAACCTGAAAAGACAAAGTTCAACTAAAATCTATAGTGTTTCTAAAAACAATATGTTGGAGAGGTATCTTGCTGAAAAAGTGTGACATACATAAAGTTCCACTTTCCCATGTTCACTTCCATTCATCCTAACAGTATGTCATCTGTTTTTCCCTGCTATCTGAGAGTACTAGAAGCTAGAATCTACCCCGAAATTTCTTCAAAATTACAGGAAAAGAACTGGCAAATTCAGGAGCCAAGATGAGTTTTAGTTGAAAGCATAACAATCACAAACATGTGTTACTGAAGATAAACGATGATACAGTTAAGGAGTCCATAATGATGTACTTAGTAAATACTTAAGAGTACCAGGTAAATAGGAACACTGGACTTCTATAATCAAAGTACAATCTTTTAAGTGATCTAAATTCACAATTCTAAATTAATCACATAGTTAAAAAATTGGTTTATTTTATTATTTACCATAATAAATCATTATAATAGAAGAAATATTTTGATATGAATAAATGTGATACCCATTTGCCCTTAGCTTCTGGGCTAAGGTCCTTGCTGATAAATAAATAATAATTTCCCCATACATAATTAAGAAGAAAACTTTATTTTTTTCCAGGACTTTGTGATTTCATTTAATACTTAATAATATACCTATATTTTCCTTTCCTGAAACAATCCTAGAAGCAGATACTGGAGAAACCATTGGGCAACAAGGAACGTGATTTTAAATGGTGGGTATACATTTTTAAATCTTGCTAAATTTTTAAGATTTATTTTCAACATAAGAACAGAAGACTATTAGGGCTGGAAAGGATCTTGAACAATTCTTGGCTTAAATCTATATACAGGTGAAAAAATCATTGTTTACAGAGATTAAATGATATATGAAAATTCACACAACCTCTACGTTTTCTTTATGCATATCATGGATTGTAACATCAATCATCCACTTAATTACATCTTATATGAGGTAAAATGTAAATTAAATGTACATAATTTTTCCTTAACAAGTAATAGTCCCCTTAGTCCATGTAAGTAAATACCTTTTTTTGCTTTAGTAACATAATCATAAGCCATCCTTCATTTAAAGTCCAATGATTCTTCTGAACCACTTTTGATCATCTGCAATTAGGCACAGTATCATGGTCATAATTTATTCCATGTCATAATTTATTCCTCTTATCTGATAGCAAGCAATCGTCTATTGACATCAATTAAAAAATATATCTCAATTTCAGAAAGCTAAAACAAATGAAAAGTATGTTTAAAAATTATAGAAAATAAGATATGTAACGAATACTGAAGATATGACAAGGACCCGTTTCCTACTTTATATTGTACTGTATTACCTCCTTAGACTACTTTTGACTTCTTTAATTGAGATTCTTGCTTTCAAATCTAATACTACAGACAACACATTATATCTCAAAAGAAAAATAATATAATTATCTAAATTTCATTTGTCAGATCTATTACACACATAAGCACATTTTATTATTAGCTCAGAAAAAGTTTTAAGAATTCAAAAAGAAAAGTTAAAAGAAGAAAGCCACTTCAATAAATGTTATACACAGAGGTGATTATTTTAGAAAGTGATTTTTTTTTTGAAAAATATAAATGAGAGAAACCATAGTATATAGGAAAATGTTTGGTTTTTTCAGTCAAATAGGCCATGAATTCTATGTTTTGGCCACTATTATTGTATAAACCTGAGCAAATCACCTACCCCCTCTAAGGCTCCATATCCTCATGTACAAAATTAGAAATAATGATGAAGATCCAACAGCATGGCTATGAGGATGAAATTTATGCCTGGTATCAGTAGCTACAGTAATTTCTGGTTTTGTTTTTACTTTAAAAAATTGTATCTCTAATATATTATGAGAGTCTGCTTTATAAAACAACCCTATGAACATTTTCTTTCATATATATATATATATTGTTTTTATAGTTACCAATTTATTCTTTATGCAAAAAAGTGACAAGAGTGGGGTAGTAAATGGTATGTTAAGATCCAACAGGTATAGATACTAAACTCAGGAGCACTGTGATCTATCTGAGACTACGTAAATTACTCTGTTACTCTTTAAGACATCATTTTCTTGTAGATAATTCCATTCATCTAGTCTTTAAAAGCTATGATTTATGGGCCGGTGCGATAGCTCAGTGGCATACGTGCCTGCCTGGCAAGCGCGAGGTCCTGAGTTCGACTCCTGGTACCCACATAAAGGAAAAAAAGGGCTGGTGATATCGCTCAGTGGCACAAGCACTTGCTGGCAAGTGCGAGGTCCTGAGGTCGACTTCCGGTACCCACATTAAAAAAAAAAAAAAAAAAAAAAAGCAAGCTATGATTTAGACTCTAGATTTACAAATACAGGTTTGGTTTCTAAAAAGGTTTATTTAACCATCATTCTGAATGAACTAAAAGATGGTATTCTGGTTCTCAGTGCAAGATTTTGATGTACCACCATTTGAATAAAGCATATCCAAATATTTTGCACAATAATAAATTGTATGATTTGAGTTTTGCTTTCCTATTGTGGGCATGTTCTTCTTCCTTGTGTCCACATAAATCTAAGTAATAAATGCCTCTTAAAAGACAGGTGTCTAAACATAAAAGGATGACAACTTCATTCATGTTATAGAAAAAGTGATGTGTATTAGAGGCAATGGAAAGAAATTATATTAAAAGGGAATGCACGAACAGTTATATTTCTGGGTTTTCTAATTCCTTTTTCCTATGTCAAATTATTTACTTTAAATTAGCTACATTCCCTTATAGTAAGTATGTGATGATACATATGAGGAAAGTAAAACCCTACTACTTATAAGACATGATAAAATAAAACACATTTTTTCTATTCTCTTCAATTATCCAATTTGTCTTTCACTAATTTTAAAATAAAACAGTAAAAAGGGTGGCTGAAATCCTCCCCCTTCGAATTCAAGTATGCTCTGTTATATACAGAAAGTTTTCAACCAGAAAACAAAGACATTTGTAAACAAATTAGAATCTATGTCAAAAGCAATGATTTCAAATTGGCCAAGATAACTTCCTGTTTACATGGTCTTTCATACTTTAATGAAGAAATGGTAGGTTATGTTGTTATGTTCCATTATGATATGGTAATTATTTAATGGGAGGTTGCTCCCATCTAGGGCATTGTGTGCAAAGGTACCCTATTTGTTCTATAAAGGTTATAATTGGTTAAGATGAAGATAGAGCAGAAATAATTACTTGATTGACAGAGTGAAAGTAGAAAGGAGAAACAGTGAATCGAGCAAAATTACGGCTTCATGGCAAGAACATTTACCCTTTAGTCTGTGAACTGGGACTGAATCAGGATAGGAGGTTTCAATTAAGTCTCATTTAAAATACACCTAAAATGCAATGATAGGCTCAATGAATAAATAACACTGAATTACTTAAACTTCATTTTCTCTTATGATAAAATATTCCCAGTCATAGTTCTTCATAGGTAATCTGAGCTAGAATTTCATAAAGATTCTCTTTTCTGAGTGATTTTCCTAAAGCCAGTCAAGAATTTTTCTCTTAGACCTAAGCCACTTTGTAAGAAAAATACTTTTGTGAACATGGAAGGACAATCTCAATTCTAATGAATCAGAGAAAAACACAAAAAAATTAAATCATGGACGATAACTTTCCATGTTAAAATTATTATTATGCCAAGTAATAGAACAAATCAAATTCTGAAATTGAAAAAAAACATCTCCTGAGGCAATAACATCCAGGATTCTTTTTAAAAACATTAAGAATAATAGGAAATTATTGTTAAAGTGACTATAATTTTAAATTTTTCTATTATTCATTAAATTAGACAAAGTGTCTTTTATGAATTTAGTTTCAAGCCTACTTTACATTACCGACCCCCCATTTGCTACACAACCTGTAGGACTTGGCACTGGCATTTATCTCTCTGCTGGAGATTGTAGCCTTCTGCAGCCAACCTGTGGTGACAGTTATCTCTTAATTAAAACTCGACATGCAAATATAGCAGTATTAAAAAGTACTGTTGTAAAATCACATATAAAGCATGGTAATTTACAAGGGTACAATCCTTTTCATCTAATGCTTTAATACCAAGACAACTATTAGAGTCCTGAAACTTTCCCTCAGGAAAAATCTGCTTAGCCAATTCTTTATACATATATTACAGGATAAAATACTATAGCTCTTCCTATCATCATGTCACTTCTCTGAAGAATGGTGAGTTGTATTTCTCTGCAACAGATAACACTTTGAAATATCTGAAACATTCTACAAACTGTATGATACTTTCTTTCATAACTGATGATGACCTATTTAACCTTGAATTGTGAATTATATTTCCTAAGTTTTAGACACTTCGAGAGCTAATGAAGTGTCATTACCTTTCTGATGTAAATCTGAAATAAAAAATGAAAGCCACTTTTAACAGGCATCTGCACAACAATATTATTTATGTACAGAAGGGGCACATCACTCTGACACAGATTTGAACTTAAGAGATTTTCTATTATTCCCAAGAAAGGTAAGAGCAAAAAAATTATATAAAGCTTCAATAGCAAGGGAATTCACCTGGTTATCAATTACCATTAGAAAAAATAATTAGAACTATGGCCCATGAGAGAAGGAAAGAGCTGATGTATGAATTTCATGGTACTATAATTATTTTTCTTTTAAACCATTTTGTTATAAAAAATAATAAATCATATACTCCTTGGAAAACATAAGCCTGTATTAACGTCCAAATCTGATTCAGAAAGAAATAAAAACTTCACTTCTGTGGAAAGTTTGTGTTTATTTTGAAATGCCAACATCTGTTGTGCAATATAAAGCAGCAGAAACTCATGCTGGCTCATACGCTTAAATAATTTAATGCAAACCTTTTTCACATTTGTTTTTATGAAAAAAAAAAAACTAGTATATGAAACAAATGGCTCTCAGGTAAATTCAGAAATGATTTAGCTATGTATTCTGAAACCAAGGCAATATGAAATATTTTAATTTGAGGGTAAAAATTCTAAATACACATCTCTAATATTGGTCTATACACATCAAAAGTTATATTTGCCTGTGGGGCAAATAAAGTTACTATCTACAGACAAGATTTACTACTGATTGACTATTTCCTTAATTTTGTTTTAAAATTATTTGTTGATAGAATATAGAAATACAATTGATTTTTGTATGTCAGTCTTGTGTCTTGTGACCTTGCACAACTCTTTGTTAATTCTAGAGATTTTTTTTTACATAGCCAATATAATCCAGGTGTAGGAGATTAAAATTTAGTCAGCTTTTACACTTTATTTGTGTGCCTAAATGTAACATGTCTTTAATCATTTCAGTATGCTACAGATATCCATAGTACACTGAAAATTTAAACTCCTATCAATGCCTATGGAACAAACTTAGAAGTATATCACTCCCGACCAAAAGCACATATTAATTCACATGGAAACAAATACATACAACAATCACCTATATGTCCAGACTAGTGACCTGCCTCTGTTGGATTCACCAAGATCTCTACTTTATGAATAACTGCTTTTCCTTGAACTTCTCCCTGCCTCCCTTTTCTTTTTCTTGTCCTTTTAATTTGGAAGATTTGGAAGCTCCCAGTTCCTACACATAGGCGTAAGTCTAAAATAAAGGGGGATGGTAGTGGAGGGGCAAGCCTTGTGTTCTTGTATCTCATAGTAGCAAAAGTCTTTGAAAATCTTATTTGAATGAGGTACTGTCTTAGTTACTTTTCTCTCATTGCTGAGACAAAATACCCGACACCCAACGTTAAAGGAGGAAAGGTTTATTTAGCTCACAGTCTGTGGAGGTTTCAGTCCATAACCGACTGGCTCCAAGGCAGGGTAGCACATGGCAGAGGGGCAACAGTTCATGGCAGTGGAAGACAGCAAAAGCAACCACAGAGAGAGGAGAAGACAGAAGCCTCTTTCTGCCCCTTATATTGTATCCAGTCTACCGGGATTAGGATGGTGCCAGTCCAATCAGTGGACTGATCCAGCAATCACCACCCTTAATCCCAGCATTGAACCATGAATCAATCACAAACTCTAGATTTAGCTACCTCCGAAAAAGCCCCATCTAAAAGTGCATGAGGCTTTGGGGGTACATCTAGACACAGACCATAACAGCTACACTCTGGAAACAACCGAAGATCAAGACACTAGATACAATAGTGAGTATCCTAGAAGGTGGACTGTGTTAGGCTGAGTTCCAAGGTACCTACCCCTTGGTTTACCCACTCTGTGTCAATCTGTGAGTCTGAGTGTGAGTGTGATCTGTAAGTACGATGAACTATTTTATGATTATCTTACATTATATAGTAAGACATTTTTATAGGTGTAATTAAGGCCCTAATCAGTTGATTATATGGGAGATTCTCCTGTCTGGACCTGACCTAATAAAGAGACCCCTTAAGGAGAGAAGAAGAGATAAGAAGCAGGAAGAGATGCTCTTCAGTTAGCCTTGAGAAAAAACAAAAACAAACAAACAAACAAAACCCTGAGGGGCTCAGTCCTGTAACTGCAAGGAACTGACTGCCAAAAATCTGGACAAGCTTGGAAGAGGATCCCAAGCTCTATTCGAAGATCACTGCAGACACTATATTACATTTGTGATGAAATTAATAATATCATGTTAGACTTCCATAATGATGCGCTTTTCCCCTTGACACAACCATAAACTTTATGCTTTAGCATCACTACATTAAGCCTTTAAATTCAAGATTACTGCAAGGCACAAGTGTAGTCACTACAGAATTGCTTCATAGAGCTGTGTGTAGAATCACAATTTTTTTTTGTTTAAAATGTGGAGAAACTTACATAGCAAGTTCTGTTTAAACATTTGAAGCCAGTACTTGATTAGACTTTAACACACATAAGAAGCTCACAAACCTGCAGAATTTTAAGTAACTTGCAGTAGTAATTTGTCCTATTTCTCTTAGGTGAAGCTCATAAACTTACAGAATTTTAAGTAACTTGGAGTAGTAATTTGTTCTATTTCTCTTCAGTGACTGATTCCAAATCATCCAAAATTAAGAGTCTTCATCAAAGGAATTTTATATACATTATTTATTTAAAAAGTAAATATGTATGTATATCTACATATACCTATATGTGTAGATATACATATTAATATGAATACATATAATATATATATATATACACAATTTTCACACTGCATTATTTTAACCATCTTTCTTAATCTAGGGCAATAGTTACATGATTCTTGCTATTAGTTTCTAAGGTGTCTGTTGCTAAACTACATATTTGAAATAGCTGCAATCTTATTTTAATTGTTCCCATTATTTTTCTACCTGCTGGTCACTCTTAACTAGTATTTCCTCTTAAATTTTCTAAATTCCTTTTTCAAAAAACTTCAGCAAACATTTTTTCATCTGTAACACAGATACCTGACAAACAAACCAGTCTGTTCCAAAGATTTCACTAGGATCACTTCCCTGTCCTGCTTAGTTATTGCCCTCTTAGTTACCGTAATTCACATCTATATATTCTCCTTCTGAAAAGGAGTCCAACTTCTTAGTCTCCTTTCTCTCACCTCCCATTCATTTTTAAATACTCATTGCAACCTACTCTTCCCAGAACACAACTAAAAACCCTCACTGCCATCTTAAATTAAGCCCAGTCTCATTATTCCTGATACCATTTTGCATCACTGGGATTTGTCACTGCTGATTATTCCTTCCTTGAAATATTCTTTTTGGTTTCTCAACATTATTAAGACTTTAAAACATACTATTCTCCCTCCTTCCCTTTTTTCCTTTTTATACTAGTGACTGAACCCAGGGCCTCTGCACAGAGATAAAACCCCAACCCTTTAAAAGAGATGGGTTTTTTTGTTGTTTGTTTGTTTTGTTTTGTTTTGGGTGACAGGCTTTTGCTGAATTGATCAGGTACATAAATTCCCCAAGTTCTAAACCAAATTTATTATCTTTACCTCTCAAAACCTCTTTTTCTTACTCTTTTTCTCACAGTTAACATTTTCAAACTAGAAATCTATCAGTAATCATCTGCTCCTTCCAATTTCTTATTACTACTCATTTCCTTTAGTGATGAAAAACCTGTAATTCTATATCACAAACATCTCTCAATCTTCCCCTCATCCCCTTTTCATGTTTTCCTTTACATCCACAAAACCTAGTCTTAAAGAACAGTATACAAATACTGGCCCTCACACAGGGCCACACAGAGAAACATAAGCGGTGCTCAAAATTCTGGCAGAGGGAAGAGGGGGAAATGCGAGCAGGAGTCCTCACTGTGGTTTCCATGGAAAGGAAGAGGTAAGCAGGATTAGGATGGGCTAGTGCGAACAATTTCAGGGGTCTCTGGGACACAGCAGCTGTCTCTAGAGGTCCAGTAACTGGCCCGGAGGTAATAAGTAAGGGGAATTATGGACCAGAGTGTGAAAGCCTAAATAAGGAGATGGTTGAGTATGGTTTCTGGATTTGCTGGTCTGCATTTGAAAAATGCACTCAGAGGAGTTTATTATCACTAGGAATTATCTTACCCAGGGCAGTCCCTCCAGGGAAAGCAAGTTACCTGACATCACAGCAACAGAATACAGAAAACAGAACATGGTTATACACATCTGTCAAGTGAATTACTGTAATAATATTCTAGTATATTTCCCTATTATGACACTATCTTTCTACAAATGATCTTTCTAAAAGCCACATCTAATCACATAAAAATCTTAAGGGACTGCCCTACTACCTATAAAATGAAATCCAAAGTTTGTTTTTTCCAGTCAAGATCGTTAAATAGCTAGCCTATGTTCTTTTGCAGTCCCTTCTCCCATCTTGCCCTACAAATCAAACTGAATGAAAAAAATTAATTCTATCACTAAAATATCAGCTTTCAACTTTCTCTTCTGATTCTTAAGTATACATTTATTTTTTTCCATACTTACAATTAAAATATAACTGAATTTTATTTTATATTTCAGTTAGTTTTCTAATATAAATTTTAGAATGTCGATACAGTTTTTTGTCACTTGCTTTTTAATGCCAAAAATCTTTACAGTGAGTGAGCCTACCATACACCACCAAATCACCCATTATGGTTAGATACTGAGACTGGTCCCAAAGGTTAAAGTGAGGCTTTTGTAACCCTACTCTAGCTTGCTTCTTCTTTTCTTTGAATTAGTCATAAATAATCCTAAATGTTAATACTTGGTCAAACAGAATAAATACATTTTTGGCTCTTGGCCCCAAATGTTTTCTATTCTCCTGGAAATTCATTCAACATTTACAGACGTTTCTTTATACTCTAACATAGTACTAGCAGAGAAACAGGTAAACTGCGCACTAATTCTACCCTGAAACAGTATACAAACTACTGTTTCTGTGCACTATTAGTTTAGCGATTTTGCTGCAACTCTACAGAGGCTGTTCCACGTTCCATATTAGGAAACTGAGGTTCAAAGGGATTAAATCCTTGCCTCACGTTAAGCAGCGGCGGTTTAAGGGGCAGGTTATAACTCTCTTGGCACAACTCTCAATATGCTCATGTTTTCCGAGTGTCTTTTTCTTTTTATAAAGGCAATATCAATATTTGCTCTTTTACATATTCAAGGTAATAATCAAATCCTTTAGAAGTCTCAAAAATAACAAATGCCATCAAGATTCCATCAAATATTTAAAACCTTCTAGTGCTCTTAGTGGTAACATCTGACCATTTACATTTATATTAGTAAGGTAATATCAGCTGCTATGACAGATAAACCCTAAATATTACTGATATAAGAAGAGTTTTTTGCTTTTTCATTCTCACATAGTACAGTGTTGGTATTCAGCAGGGTGGCCTTCCACAGGATGACTTAAACCTGAGCTCGTTCTATCCTGTGACTCTGTCATCTTTGGTCATGTTTGAGGTCCTTTGCTTTTAGCAAGTAGATGGGAGGGCATACTTTTGGCCTGGTTGGCACAGTTTGGGTCTGGTACATCAGTTCTGCTCATAGTCCACTAACTCTGTGTCCGTACTTAGATATGGGTGGTACAGTAGGGCTGGAAAATATAGACCTGCACACAAAGATAGAATAGTTACTGGTGAACACAAACTAGTCTCTGCTACATCTTCTTTTACTGTGACTATAACAGAAAATGAGAATTAATGCTATTGATGGTTGATCTGTGTGGCTAGAATCTTTTGTCACTTAAAATATAAACTTGGGCTAGGGCCGGTGAGATGGCTCAGCGGCATAAGCGCCTGCCTGGCAAGTGCAAGGGCCCGAGTTCGACTCCCGGAACCCACATACGAAAAGGGCCGGTGATATTGCTCAGCAGCACAGGCGCCTACTGGTGCACGAGGTCCTGAGGTCGACCCCCCGGTACCCACAAAAAAATAAATAAATAAATAAACTTGGGCTAGTTACTTAAATCTACACATTTCATCTTAATTCTCTAATAATATTTAACTCTTAGATTGCTGGGAGATTTAATAATATAATGCCTGTTAAGCACTTTAAAAGGACCTGACAATTACTAGTTGATCGATAAATCTAAATTTTTCTACCTAATCCTTAAGAAGTCATATGTCATTTATTTTTATTCACATAATATCCTTTATCATGCAAAGCAGAGTTTTTTTTAAGTTTAAAAAACTAAAAACATACTAGAGCTTTTCTCCACATGTAGTGGTGTTATATTCTGAAATTTCCAGTAAAATGAAAGTTTAAAAAACATTTTTTTTTTTTATATGTGGGTACCGGGAGTCAAACTCAGGACCTCCCGCTTGCCAGGCAGGTGCTTATGCCGCTGAGCTCTCTCAACAGCCCTAAAAAACATTTTTAAAAAAGCAATAAAGAGGATAAAGGAAGACAGGAGATAGACTAAGGTAGATTAAATAAAAAACACCCTGAATTCTATATTGAAGTTCTTATCAGAAACCTCCCAAGAAGAAAGCAGAAGTGTATTCTCTATTTTTTTTAGTTGAAGCAATGAAGTCCAACCAGTTTTAATATCTTAAGTCTTCTCAATATAATTTGAAGACATTCCTAATTATTGTTACTATATTGCTACTATGATGCTATGAAAAACATAATCTCTGTAAAGCACAACAAATGAATACTTTATACCTAATTACATGAATGGCGTGTTCTGGACAGTAGCGCGCATAGCAGGCTGATTTAAGAGACTTACAGCACATTTTTTTATATTAACTTATGGAACGCTTTCTATCTTTCCATAAAGGATTATCTGGTCTAGGATTTGATTTTATCCTAATTACAGCCTATTAAGTTAGCCCACTCTAGTCATGAAGGCTGACAGAAAGACATTAGATTCTTGGGTCGGATGCAGAACTTTACAGCACAGTAAGTAGCACAAGAACCAGCATGTATGTTGCTTCCTTCGGCTCACAAGTTCCATGGGCCCAAACAGATGCTGTTCATACAATGGGCTCGTTACAGCTGAGTACCACTGAACCCGGGGACTCTAGTAATTTATAGTAAGAGGTAACAAGTTTGCCCTTGGCAAATACCTTAGTACCTCATGTTTCCTTGCTACAGATACAACCATTAAAAATAGTCTGGGTAAAGAATAATCAGGATTTTAACATTTTTGGCAAAGCTAGTAAGGTCTTATCTTTTTGGCCAACCCAGTGCAGGGGTGCTCCCAGGGGCCAGGAGGATTGGGTATTGATGGAGAAGAAAAAAGGATACCTTTGTAATTTTCTATGCATGAAGGTTGATAAAACAATGTAAATTCAGGTTAATCTGAACTTTTTATTAGAAAAAACAAAACTCAGCTGGAGAGACTGGACTATGGTGGCGGCAATGAACTAGAGAATAAAGGATGGTGAGAAATATTTTAAAGAAAATTTTACAGGCTTGGTAAAAACAACTATTATCTTAAAATGTGTATTTTTATTTCAAATGTTTATGTCTTCTGCTTTGGGTACAAAAATTATAACTGAAATACGAACAATATACCCATAGTCTTCTTAAGTATTTGTTTTTATTCCCTTATTGATTTGATTCTATTCTTTTTGTTTTCAGATATGACATTTGTTCCAGAGAGATAGTCAGTTCTTTTGACAACAATTACTGAAATGAATTATGCAGGAAAAATAAAATTCTATCTAATATTTCCTCAGAATATCTCAGAAAACAGGGAAATTATTATTTACAAGTATGGTTTGCATAGCATCACATGAGCATCAAATAAATGTGGGAGAAAATGAAAAATGAAAAAAATTTCAGTGAAGCAAAGCAAGCATTATAGAGTGCTCATTGTACTATTTTTGTTAAGCAAGGCAAAACAGCTTTGAAAAGATCTTGGAACTCCCACAAGAATATATACCTAGAAATTAGTAACAAAAAAGCTGGCAGTAATGAAACAGAGTTAAATACATCTGAGGATACTGACCTTCTGAATCTCAGACTCCAAGGTAATTTTCATTAAATTCAGGGAGAGATACATTTGTACTAGGCTGCAGGATAGATACCTACATGCGCGCTAAAGCACAAAGGATTCCCTGGTAGATTATCACAGTCATTTTCATCCATGTGCATTAGAGTGAATATGTTAAATAACTTATAATTCTAGTCAATTTAGTCACATTGCAATTTATGTGTGCATCATAAGCCAACATTAGGGAATTAACAATAAATAATTATTGACTCTTACTTCATAATGCCACATTTTAACAAGCAAAAGAAAATTTACTAGATGTTGATGTCTCATTATACCTGGCATGTAATTTATTTCTCTGTTGGAGCTGAGTTTATCAACTGTTTCTGTCCATGCAGAGAAAATGTTCCTACCTAAGAAACCAATACAAGAACACAGGTGGGAAGCTGCAAAGCTTAATTGAAAGTCTAAGTTAGGCTGTCACTTTGATGCAAAGAAAAGGACCCCATTGTATCATTTCTTATTCAACTACACAAAATCTGACAGTTAATTATATACTGATTGGAATACAGTATATCAACATATAGTATATCAGAATATACCAATATACAACATACTGGAAAAAGGGACCTATTATAGCATTTATTATTAAACTTGGTGATATCTCAAAGTAAACTACGCTGAAAAGCTACATATAAAAATATTTGATGAATTTCATTAAGTTCAAATAACATAGTCATAATTACTACAAAATGGTTGTCCTTTCAACAGTTGTTGGCAGGAAATCAATTCGCCTAGCTAGACTTAATCTATAATTATCACATTATTGGTTCTTAATTAATTGCCAAATAAAATGTATACCACTATAGTAATTTTTTTTTTGTGGGTACTGGGGGTCGACCTCAGGACCTCATATGCCAGCAGGTGCCCATGCCACTGAGCGATATCACTGGCCCCTTTTTTCGTATGTGGGTTCCGGGAGTTGAACTCGGGCCCTCGCGCTTGGCAGGCAGGTGCTCACGCCACTGAGCCATCTCACTGGCCCACCACTATAGTAATTTTAATGAAAGTTGTATATTATTTTGCAAATTTCCAAATGAAAAAATTTCCTTCTGAATATCTGAAACCAAGGCATATAGAACCTACTCTACAAAATATTTATCATTGAGAAAATAAAAGGAAGCCTTTCAAAAATCATCAATAATGCTGATGATGGCAAAGATTTACTGTGACCAAGGCATTGTCAATATCGCATGTGGTATGTCATTTTCATAATAGTTCAATGAGATAAGAAGTATCAATCTCCATTTTACAGTAAGAAAACTGAGGCCTACTGGGGGTAAAATAAACTATTTTAGATCACCCAGCTAGTTAGTGGCGGAACCAGGATTCCAACCCAAGAAATCTGATGCCAGAGGCTGAGTATTAACCTCTTGGAGGACAGGAACCATCTGCTCTAGGACACAGGAAAGCATCATTCTTTATGACCAAACTGGAACCAAGATACAAATGTCTTCACAATTTAAGTATATGAGACTATCAGTGGACACTATGTAATACAAAGATATTAATATTAAAGTAATATGCTTCCAAGATCTATTTCTCTTTGCCATAATTTGCCAAAGGAAATAAAAAACTATACATTAGACATTTGAAGAAATATATCTGGAAGGCCTGTATTTTAAAAGTTGGAAGTTTGCCAGACATTTGATTAAATCTTTTGCAAAGATTCCCCCGCCCTTGAAATTGAAAATCTATTAACTTCTGTTTCCAAAACCACTTTCATTAAAGAGTAAATATTAGTAACTTAATGGTATTTTCCATTGTATGGAAAAATATTTTCTTTGAACTTCATGCTTTAACAGCTTCTTGGACAAGACTAAACTAAGAAAACCCAATGCTTACACACTGATTTATAGAAAAAGCCAATGCAACTGTCTATGAAAAAATGAACCCTAAAAAATCAAACTATGGGGTTGATTCTGTTGCAAAATATATAAGTCCACTATAACTGATTTTTGAAGACATAAAGTTATGGAAGCAGAAGGCTCAAGGGCACAAGTACTAGAGGCAAAAGAAAACAGTGAAGCTAATCAATTCTCAGAGATCATAAGACCCAATGTTATTTAGACCAACTTCAATTTTTAATATACTGATGAAAGAAAATGACAAAAGAAAAATTTCAGCATTCATTCTACAGTTTTTATATTCTGAATAACCCAGGCTTCCTTCATTTTATCTAATTTTAGTGTGCTTTTTTTCTTAGTGATAACCTAAAAACTTAATACAAATGGAGAATAGCTTTTCAATTTCAGATGTTGATTTCAGTGTCTCTCTTAGGAGTGTGACCTATTTTACAGCTCTACTTTTTGCAATATGCAACCTGACTTCAAAAGAGGCTTTATGGATCATGAATATGGCAGACAGGGAGATGCTCCTGTTCCATAGCACTGTCTATGAAGAGAACACAGATAACTTCAACAAACCTATATTCACTACTATCAGGATAATGCAGGCCAATGATCTTTAAGGTAGGAAGAACCATCCAACTAATCCATTAAGTACTGTTAACCAAGCTTAGGACGTTCAAAAAGATTCTTTAGAGTTCTTCCACGGAAGGTTTTGCAAACAAGATCCACGCTCACTTCTTTCACACTGTTGCAAACCTGATCATTCTTCTACTTTAAACTTTTATGTGCTGTACCTCTTTACTCATTTGACAAAACTTACTTTATAAGTACACTTTGGGAACAAGTACTTATGTTGCATCCCAATTTAAAGTATTTGAGAATAGTCACTCAGCTTTTCATTTTCTTTTTCTTTTTTTTTGCAATTGGAGGTACTGAGGATTGAACCCAGTATCTCAAGCATGCTAAGCCAGTGACTTATCACAGCTACATCACAAGCCCTAAGTATTTTTCTTTTTAACACAACAGGTTAGATAGATATGCATAAATCTTAACACACAGACAAACACACCAGATAAATCTTTAAGAAGACAGAGAAAAATAATGTAACATTTTAAGTGTTTCCTATGTGCTGGGTTAGTGCTTGAATCTTTTGAATCTTCACAAACATTGATTCTACTTATTATTTAACTCTGTTATTTATAAGTTCTGCATCCATTTTACAGATGGGAAAATGTAGCCAAATGTGAAGATAAGCTTTAATTTCAGATTTTCTGACTCTCAAACATGCACTTCCAACTATATCATATTATCTCCAAATACTGGACACATTTCAGAAATACTAGGCATCTTAAAGACAAAAACTGAAGGGCCTTACAGATTATCCAGAGTTTCAGGGTCATGTGCATAGAGGTAAAGTGGAACTAATGCTGATTGATGTAACGCTCAGCTAGAAGTTTTTCCTGGACTCTGTCTTCCCAAGGTCTTCAAAATTTCTACCCCTTTCCATCAGAGCTGTTGCATTTATCTTCATTAGCAATTATCTGAGGCCCCTCCCACTTACAAGATTCTGAGATTTTACTATGTGAGGCTCCATCTTTTAAGTTTTCACACTCAATGTCCTCTTTGCTTTACAGAAAGGTAATACTTTGGTTTAATGAGAAGAAACTTGAATCCTGTCTCCTTTTACTTTGTTATGTAAGGCATGTTTCAAGTAAGTACATGATGACAATGCCAACAGAGGGATGATTTATATAGTCAGTGAGAATGACATGAGGAAACAAAAAGTAAGATTGGGGCATAAAAATAAAACAAAAGAGGCAATAAGAAGTACAGCAATGAGGCAGAGTTCTTTTTAATGGTATAATAATTTAAACATGTAAATAAGATTTTTTTTTCTTTCAAAATAAGCCCTTTGGAATGTTATGAGACACCTGTAGTACGTCATTTTAGTTGTGATACAGATCTTCGTGCTTGCAGAATGAAATTTATTTCTGGAAATATACACATATTTGCAGTGAAAAATGTTAGTGCATTCAGACATTTATACTGTGTTAACGATGTCTAATTTAAAATAATAATCTGGTACATGACAATAAAATCATTTTCATATGGTGTATAAGGAGGCTCCAAACATAATTCTATAGGAGGAATTTCAAAATACTTCGATCAATATCGATGTTACTGATATATTTATGGCTCCCAGAGGATTTCCCAAAAACTGAGTATTATGACATAAAATATTAAAAACAATTTTCATCAGTGTCTTAAACAAGTGGCAGGAATAAGATCACCCTTTCAATACTCCAGCTGAGTTGGAAAAGAATATATAACATAATACCCAAGTATCTGCTACACAGACCTGGCATAGGGAGGTCACAAGCAGTGAAGGAAAAAAACAATGCATGGGCATTTCACCGAAACAGAGCCCACCGGAACGATGAGTAACTGATGGGAAACAACTGCTACTGACAGAGCAGGCTGGTCTACAGCTACAAGGAACGGAGCTGCTTTGTGCATTTAAAAGGTCAGAACCACGCCAAAAGCAGCAAACAGATCTCTTGACTACAAATTACAAATGTCACGTGTATTCAGTACAGAAAATGCTTTTGATGCAACATAGATCCCTACATTCACAACTGCACAAGAACTAATTCACTTTCAAGCAGGTTGTTATATTACTTTTTAAAATAAAGGACAAACAATAATCACCTGTTCACAAAGGGTAACATCATCAACCAAAACACGTAATAGTTTCTACACTAAACAATTTGTCTACTGTAGCATTTACAGATGATCTAACTCTGTGATTTCTACTCTTTAAAAAATCCCGATCAAATCTGTATTTGGTAGTTAGTTTGCAGGAAAATCAATACATTAAATCAGGAATTCTTATTTAACAATATTTAAGAAGTTGAATTTCTATTTTAAAAATAGCCAGTTTCATAAAAAGCGTTTATCTTCTCTTCCTCCATGGACCTTTTCAGTAATAGTGAACAAATAAACCATAAAGTCACAGAGAATGGAAGCAAGTATTACCAGTTGCAGAGTGACTTCAACAAACTCTCGAACAATGGAAATCATCCTGAGATGGTAAAAGCATGAAGGATGGAGAAGTTCTAAATTAATGAAAGAATCTTTAGATATTTTTAGCACTTCCCATGTGTCAGGCACTATTTTGGTATTGAGTGAACAGCAATGAAGGAAACAGCAATGAACTCACAAACATACTCATAGGGAAGACAGAAAATTGAAAAACTAAATGTGTGTCATAATTAGAGTGTCACCTTGAATGGACTCTGTGCTCTTGTATAATGTATTTTTCCACTTAATATATCCTATATTCTTTTAATAATTACTGAAGGTCATTTATATCTAAATCTTCAAATATTATATTAAACTATATAATTTATTTAATCCATCACCCATTATGATGACCACTGAGATTTTCATATTTTCTTTCTCCATATAGATGTATATACATTTAAATTTTTTACTTAGAATAAATTCCTAGAATTTAAATGAATAAACATTTAAAATGTTTATTAAATAAACATTACTAAATCAAATGATATGGGCTTTAAAGTTTTTAAACATATATCACTAAATTGTGCTTCTGAAAGGGTTCATCTGTTAACACTCCTATGAGAAATGTATGACGGTGACATTAACAACCTTTAAAAATCTTTGCCAATGTGACAAATAAAATATATTTCCCTGTGGTTCTATTTCAATTTTATTGATCATTAATAATACTGACCATGTTTTTATGGTTCTTAGCTACTTTTGTCTCTTACAAATTTTTAATTTTCTATTGTCTTTTTAAATTTATTGATTTATAAAAGGTTTTTATACACTAAGAATATCAACCCTCTGTTACACTTGCAGACAACTCATTTGCCTCTTTCTATAGCTTCTTTTTACAGTTAGTCTCTGGATGGAGAGTTCGTGGTAAAAATGTAATGCTTTCTTCAATATGGGAAGCTATTTTGAATAGAGTAAGTTTAGATATCACTGACTTGTGCCTTTGATGATGAGTAAGTGAAACATACAACTGAGCATGGCTGCTATATTAACTTAGGCCTGCCGGTATGTCTAAATGAAGGTAGCAATCATGCCTTTCCTCTGGCTTCATTCTTTCCTAGTTCAAAAACCTACTTGGCATCATGTCAGCATAAACCATAATGCAGGGACCAGAAAGGGAAAGAAGTAGATTTTAAATACAGCTTCAGTAATAAAAATTAAAAATAATTTGTAGAACTAGCACAATCATTATTTTAAGGGTACACTAGCTTGCACTCTGGCCTATAATGTAAAAAGGCAATGACGTGATTGAGATCGGAAGGCAGAAGAAGAGACAAAATATGGGAAAGTCAATGTCAATATTACATATACGAGGTTTACACTATAAATAAAATAAGTCATAATCATGTAAATTTCTCTTAACTTTCACTACAACTGGAAAAACACATTTTAAAGACAGTCTTTGGAATGTAATCCTATTCCCTATCTTCTCAGTATTTACTTAATAATTCATTAACGAACTCCAAAATTTTACTGAAGCTCATTTTATTAGGTCATAGCTATTCAGGTATTTAATTCCTAGATCCTACACTTCCTGTAGCAGCTTCAGACACAGACCAGAGCAACTTCTGACACTTAGGAACAATATTTTGATGATTATGTAAACCAGAAGTCATATAAGTGCCTTATTTAAAAAATTACTTTTCACTCTTGGATTCTGGCCCTCTAGCTATTTCAAAAGGTGCATGATGGAAAAAATCTTTTGTAAGTTGTCCTTTACAAATTACATAGATACTTCATGATAACGCTTGCTACCCAAAGTTTATGTATACATTATTATAGTCTGTAACAATTCAAAGAAAAAAATATATCTCGAGAGATTAGTGAGTACTGCATTTTAATAGTTGGGAATCTGGCCAGCGGTTGTGCCTAAAAATTTTCTACTAGTAAACACTATTAAACTGCATATCCTATCACAGTAGTCTGGTTCTTCTAGTTCCTAAGTGCTATGAGCAGTGAGAGTTCTAGCACTTCCTAATAGTAGGAGCTTAAGTAGTTGTCTTGGTGAATTTGCATTGCAAGCACACTTTTTACTTACCCCACTTATTTGCTGTGACTTTGGGGCAAGCAATGAAAATGATGGGAAAAGAATACAGTGATAGGCTGTGCTGACACAGACTTAACGAAGGGATCAGAAAAGAGATAGGAGAGGAAAGGTTTCCCTTTTTTAGTGTTTCTTTGTCTTTATACTGCCAGCCTAATCCATGGATCATGCTAGTGTAGGGTAGGCAGCAACACAGACCTGGGTTCAAATACCCTACAGTCTCCCACTCTATGATGCTGAGAAAGCCATTTGTTTGTTGGAACCCTTGTGAGATTAGCTGTGCCATCTGAAATGTGGGATCAATACTTCAGAGCCTAATTGCAAAAATCAAATGTTCAAGTATCTTTTGCAACCAAGACTTTAACATACCCTACCTATTAAAAGTGAATTCGGTAGCCTCCAATTTTAATGGCATAGTTCAGATCACCCTGGCTTAAACAATCTCTGTCTTCCATTTCTTTATTTTCAGAGGTTTGGTATTATTATCAAGTCAAATCATTTCACAGTTTTGTCACTATTGATGAATACTGAGTGATCAGAGTCAAAAAAAACTACCTTCACTTTCAGGGCTCTACCAGAATTGTATTACAAAGTACCTACAATTTCAGGTAAATGCTTAATCTAAGTTTAGACACAACTACTTAGCTCTTCGAGGAAACTTGCCTAACAATCAAGCTTGCAGAGAATTTGCCTCATAAACCATCCTATGTATTATATTAAAATTCAGAATTTAAAAACGTCTCTTTAAAAAAGTCCTAAGAAAATAATTCAATCAAATTTAAGAGTGCATAGGAAGCCACTGAAAAAGCTAACGGGAGAAAAGTTTTAGGAAGATTTTGCCCAATTCGGTACCATCTCAGTGAAACAATTAGAGTAATCAGAAGAGATCACAACACTGAACCTGGAGAAGAGCATAAATATTCCACAATGTGTATAGAATTCTCAAGAAGTGAGGAGAAGTGATAAGGAGCAATTTTCCTAATGGGCCTTAATTTCCAAGCTAAATTTAATGTGTGTCAATTATCATCAACATCAAAAACACTTACATCTTGGGTGCCTTACTTGATGTTAGAGAAAGACATTACATGAATCAGCACCTTCATTCCAACAAGGCTATGTCTTAGATGTATTTTGACCCCATGAACTCGAGCTGAAAGCTTCAACTCTTATGACTAGGAGGTGTTATGTGGTAATGACATTATCACCCCCATACACCCCTCTATTTAATTTTGAACAGGAAAAGCGTTACATGCACTGATGCCTACATGGGCTTCAAATTATTTCTTCTTTACTTCTCAGGACATACATTTTCATTATTCAACAATTCACATATCATATATGCTTGCTAAGATTTCTTTTGTGGAGGAGTTATATGTGCAGGGCTCTTTGAAATTCCTATCTAATCTATACAGATCTATGTTTAAATGTCTACCTGGGATTGTTTTTTTATAAAAAAGAATAAAACTAATAGATTGATAGAACTGGCATCTGTGTCTAACTGTATTAGAAGCATAAAATTGCTGCCTGTATTTTTAAAAAGTTAGGCTATGAATAGTCCTCTAATATTAGAAATGTAATTCCAGAGTTCAGCACCTGTTTGAATTGATTAGGAAAACTGCCGCTTGTATGAACATTCAGTTTCATACTTTAACCACTAAAGTGCTATGTGAAGCAGTGTATTTTTTTTTAAATTGTTTAAAAAGGTATTAAAAGATATATTTAAATTCAAATTCTCTAGCATTTTATTGTTATTTAGCATAGTATACTAAAAGTAAATTTCTAGTATTTAGTATGGTTGAAAATAAAATAGCTGTGTGTACACAGCTCCCAATGTACCTTAGTATAACGAGAAACTGCTTTGGAAAATTCAGAGTTCAAAAGATTTGTCAATTATTTAATGTTACAAAGTCTACATTTTTTTCTTGTCATCCTTGTGTGTTCTACAATATAGCTCATTAGCTATATAGCTCAAAATCCAGAAAATATTCAAGATGTGATTGATCCAAGTTTCAAAACTGGTCATTACCTATTAATGATTTTAGCTATTTATTTTGTGCAACAAAAATTTCTTCCAGTCACCCCAGGAATTGTTTACTATCCTAACACATGTGGCCTAAATTTGTCCTTTCTTGCAGCTTTTTAAGATAAATCTGAAAGCAAATTCAGCAGGAACTGTTCTGAGAAAATAAGCAGTCATGCTTACATTTTAAGTTTCTACTGAGAATAGATAAGACAGATTTTTAATGAAGCTACAATGGAGAAAGAAAACAAAGTAAATAAAAGCAAGTAGCTGTGCATGGCACTAAAATTTACAATGACTATAACAAGCAGAAATCAATCAAATCTCTCACTAGAACGATCTCCATTTTCTTACGAAGCACAAAATCACTTGAGCTGAAAGACAACAAAATACTAACCCAAGATATACACATCAACTAATTAAAGGCTGATTTTCTACAACAGGGAAAAACAGTCCCTTTTTATAGGTGTCTAAAGTCATTTTTTTCTCTTTCAGAAAATGTTCTTTTTAAGCGACTTGACTAAATTTTTGTATATCATTTATGTAAAAGGGAGGTGGGGGAGGCAGGCAAAGTAACATTCTAGTCTCCAAATAAATAAAGCTTTGTTTAAAAGGGCAGAGCTAATTCACTACTTTAATGGTGGCTTCTATTAAACTGGCACAGTAATATTAAACCACTCCAAACTACAGGCAGAACATGGCGAAACCAAGAACAGTATGACTGGTCCCAATTTTTTTAAAAAAAGGCCTGGACATACACACAAACTTTAATTCCGTCATGCAATAAGAAAATGCTGAATAAATTAACTTTTTAAAAGGGTCATTATACCTTAGTTCCTCATTACAGATCTCATTACAAACCGTCTTTATAACGCTCACCTGACAGTATCTTGTAAAATGCCTAGCTTCTAGGGTCAGTCTAAATAAGAGAACAATTCTCCTATTTATAGCAAAGGATGAACTTTTCTCATTTAGATGTTTAAGCAGCTAACCCCTGAGTTTAATGTAATTAGGGAAGGGATATTCAATTTACAGTATCCACAAGTAATGATAATTAAATTGATCCAAAAAAGCTGTTGGTAAGCATAAGATACCTTTGTAATTACATCCCGTTTTCAAAATGACTTTAGTACTGTGAACTTGAAGCATTTCAGCAAATGAAGGCCAATACACATAAAACGAAAACTACAGTAGCTTTAAAGCTAGGCTGTTTAACATAATGAGCAGCACTACCAGAGGGAAATCTCAAAAACATTCTATAACTCACCACGACAGCCTATGTTTTCTCCTTGCCTCTCACAAACATCCATTAAAAATATGCAAGATAGTCTTCATTTTTCACCAAATAAATTCTTCATTACTGTAATCATTTTTTTTCAAGTTTAAAGGAAACTAAATAGTTTCCTCGTTTCTCTATTATTAAAGTGGCTGATCACTTCTGTGTTTATTTGAAAGAACAAATGAGAGCTATGAATATGAAACCATTTTCCCCGTGAGTCCTGAAGATTAGCTAGGTCAGCATTCCACCAGGACCAAGGTGAAAAATAAACAAATAACCATGTTCACAGCAGCTGCAGCGATCAGTCTCTGGAAAATTATTCAGGCCTTATGAGAAAGACGATATTAAATGCTGCCACTTGCAGCTTCACGGTTCTCTGAATATTCGCATCAGAAAAGGATGAGCACTTAAGGGGTATCATCAGAGAGCTCGCCCATCTGAGCATCTTCCATTAAGTTTTTGCCTTAAAGGAGGAAGGCGGGAACCTCTGCCTGACAGGCAAGAGGCTTGTCATAATTCATTAATATCACAGCTTTGCTCAGGTTTCCTTCAATGAGGAAGGCAAGAAGCCTATGAAAAAGTGCTGAGCGCAGAACTTCTTCAAAGATGCTGCTGTAATGAACTTGATACTTCTTGGTCCTACTGCACTAGAGGCTAAAGACCTTCAAGAGTAAGTAGTTCCTATGAGAAAGGTGATCTAACAAGCATCATCTCACTACTATATAAACGAACAATTTCTACTCAAATCACAAAGAAAGGGTAGGTTAAGTGAAATATTTTAAAACATTGCCAAAATATGAAAGTCAAAAAGTTTCTAGTACTAGTAAGGCATATACCTTAAAGTAAAACACAAATAAAATGTATTAAATTGAAGAAAAGATTATTGGTCCTAAAAAATGGCAGAAATCTAGATAACAAAATTCTCAATACTGCTATTTCTTTTGACAAAAAATAATTTTAAGGGACCATAGAGAAATACCATTTCTAAATTATTTCAATTAAACAAGTAATTTAATATACAATGAATTATTTAAAACCTTTTAGTCAGCAGTAATAGTCATCTATTTTTCCAACAGAACATCATATACAGATGTCTTTTCAGTTTTCTTTCCCAGTTCCCTCCTCAACCCACTAAAGAACCTATAAGGTGTCTAGGTATTTACTCTGTTTTCATTTATATGGCAAAAAATAAGAAATCAGAAAACGAAAGAGTAATAGACCCATCTGCAAATCAGCAGAAAGAAGTACAACCAGTCATAAAAACAGTAGCAGTAAATGGGGAATTTTATAAGAACCAATGTTCCAATTTTATTAATTTTACTTTATTTTTAAAAGTAAGTAAAAAGTTATCTGTTCTATTAAACAAAACACTGCAGAGAGGTGATTATATATTTTTGAACATCAACATCATTTTTACAATGCTAGGCAAACATGATCTTGGGTTAGTGAACTAATTATAGAATTTTTCATAATTGTTATTAACTTTATTTTAAACTCTTTAAGTATTATAATATCTATTGCTTAAAGCACATAAAATCAAGACTTAGCATTAATGTATATAATGATCATAAAATGAAGGTACAATCTAACTGAACAGAAATCAATAATGGTATTTAATGACTTCATGAGGAAAATAAGTGACCCTCGCACCCTTAATGGATTAATGTGAGTTATGAGCAACACAACATAACATAATGCTGACACAGTCTCACTCAAAGTGGTATCACTTTTCATATGAGTGTCTTAAAGCCTTATCAAAGGAAATTGTGTTTTAATGCTATTTCGGGTGTCATTTTTGAGAGGATTTTTACAATCCCATTTCATAAAGCATAAAGCATGCTCTGAACTGTTACAAGGAGCTTCTGTCATTGGCACATGTACTACAGCACCCTTTGAAAGCTTTCCAACAAAATGAAATCCTAAATACATCAAAAGGATAACAATTTATAATATTACTCATACAACTAATTTATTGTAGCTTATGTTCTTTGAATACATACTTCCTTAATGTTACTCTCAGAATGTTCCTTTTTTTCCCCTAAGAAATAAACCCAAGCTACATACATGTATACTGGCCAGTTTCACAATATAAAACACAAGTGCTTCAAAGACAATTATAAACTGCTTGATGATCAAAACATACCTAAAGAAGATTCAGCAAGAAGTCGATATGCAGCTATTAATTTGTAAAATCATTAAATTTTCCAGGAAGTTTACACAAGAAGGAATTTTTCTTTCCTTCTAATAATTAACTGTCCTTAAATAGGAAAAATGTCATAACTCTTCTCCTTGTGGAATCAAATTATAGGAAAATATAAACCCACATAAATAAGCCCCTCCCCTTCCTTTCAATTCCTGAATAGATGCTCAAATACCTAGCCTTATAGTATCATCTGCACATAGTTTGTCTTTTGATTGTTAAAAATACATTGATCATGATAAAATAAAAATATTGTCAGTATCCAATATTTGGCAAAGATTTTAATTCCTATCAAGTATTTGAAACCAGTATCAATAGGAATAGTCATGATATCTTGAAGCTGTAATTCAGTTTATTATTATTTTCTGCAGCATAATTTAAAATTCAACTCTGACTGATTCAGCAGTCACTGAGCAAAAACTTCCAGTAACCTCTCAAAAGATTTGGCACAAATAAGAAGTTCAGAATTAGAACAAATGTGCAACGATGTACAGAAGCTACTACAGTTATTTCTAAAAATAGCAGGGGTTCAGGCTTTCAGTGGCTTAGGATTTTCATGAAACGAAACTGAAAAAATCTTAAGATAGAACCAGGAAACTGTAGCTAAAGATTCCTGACTGACATGAATATTACTTCCTTTATCCCAAAGGATATAATAACTTCTCAAGCAAATGTAGCATCATAATTAGCTATAATTGACTTTGTCTTTTAATTTTTAAGACAATCTATAAATTATGGATTGTTGTGTCAACTGGAAGACAGTTTTTGTCACCATACCATATATCCCATTACTATAATCAAAACTAAGTTCCTTAACAGGATTACTCTGCAGTCTGCTACACTTTAAAATCACTTCAGGAAATGTTAGCTTATATTACTGAATCGCATTGCATAATTTTAACATATGCTGTCATAAATCTGATGTGGCTTCAAATACTTCAAAAATGTGTTGTACCACTAGGAATTAATGGAGGAATATTAGGATTGCGATCCCACCCTCACTGTCTCCTGTTTCGAGAACCACACTGTCTTGCTCCCTCTTTTCTGCTCTGTACTCTGCCTCCAGTCCATCTTCTTCCTTCTGCTCAGCACACCTGCTGGTAGACACAGTCCACTGCCATTCCTCTGAAATTAATGGAACACTAGTATGTACCTATTCTTCTCAGCTACTCAGCAGGTGTACTTTACCTGGAACATTGGGAATTAGTGGAGCAACTGAAAGGGAAGGATTTATTTCTCTCTTTCCAATTACTGTTCTGCATCCCAATCCTCTCCTTCTTACTCTACACCAATGTCCATGGCAACACCTGCTGACGGTGTAATGCAATACCAGTACAAATTTCCCCATGTCAAAAGCAGATTCTGTAGGTGTCCCACATTAAAATCTATGGTCAAGTGTTTAAAGCTAATAAAAAGTATACCAGTGAGATTTCTTACAATCTACTGAATATAATTCACACTTAAAAGACTGGAGAAAATAACATTTTTCACTGTGTTTCAAAAATTTCAGTGTAATCTTTTAGTAAATTTAAAAATACCACCATCACTTTAGCATTAACATAATACACTAACAAAATTTCTACATATCTAAAACTAATAGTATTTTACAAATATAAATATTAATTAGGGTCAGGAATTCAGTGCTTAGCATGTGCAAGATCCTAGGTTCAATCCCCAACACCAAGTGTTTTTTTAGGAAAAAAAAAAAACTGAATTAATCCTTATGGCTAATGAGTTTGATTAGAAGTTCTAATAACTTTTCTTTAAAAACATATGTACGTACATAAATTTTTCTGTGCATATATATATATATATATATATATATATATATATTGTGTGTGTTTGTGTGTGTGGGTACCGCGGGTCGACCTCAGGACCTCGTGCGCCAGCAGGCGCCCGTGCCGCTGAGCGATATCACCGGCCCTTTTTTCCTATGTGGGTACCAGAAGTCGAACTCAGGACCTCGCGCTTGCCAGGCAGGCGCTTATGCCACTGAGCCATCTCACTGGCCCCTGTATATTTTTAAAGTAGTAAAACTAAGCCAACAGACAACACCGTTGGGCAATATTCAGTGATATCTATATTCTTTCACTCCTCTTACAAACTGCAATGCATCTCAAACTAAACCGTATCTCCTAAATTTTACTAAGGATATTTGTCTGTAATGGTTTTTGAAGATAGTTTTCTGCCTTAAAGTTTACTTTGTTAATTAAAAAAAAAAACTTACCATATTATGTTCAAAGAAAAAAACTCATTATAAATGTTATTTGCAAAATAGTACTTAAAAAACAAGAGGTTTCCTAAGCCTCAATACTGGGGTCAGGAAAATTTAAAGTTCTCATTGATTTACTAGCATGTTCTGAAATAGAAGATAGAAAGTGCCATTTACACCTACGTAAATTAAATTCTCTTTCTTTTTCTCAAAGTTGTTCCTTATATCTACTATATGCACTATCGTAGAAAGTCAAGAGGAAAGATGAGAAGAACACATGTATGCATAAATCAGACACTGCAGTGGGTAAAAGGGTTCAGATATCATGTTTGCGGCTCAGCATTAATGTTTAGTGCTCCATGGCCAAGCTAGCAAGTTAAGCACAACAGGATGAAACTGAAGTTGCCAAGGAGGCCCTTTATTTTGTACTAGTGTACCCAGAAACAATTTCAAGGACCCTATCATTCACAAAAGCATTTATTTAAAGGGCATTTATTCAAGTAATTCTTTAGCATAATTAAAATAACTGATGGTGATATTTAGCATCAAACGACAATTTAAGCACAGCATGTTACATTTACCTTTCCACAGATCAAAAGTTGTAACTAAGAGTACACCAATGTTTTCTCTGTTTTCTTACGTCATTACACACCATCCATAACATGGTGTATCTTTGGTGAGCTCTTCAGAAGGCCTAGCATAGAAGAGTACTGGGGAATGCTATTATCCAGTTTCTGTCTTTCCAAGGCAAAGAGAGAGAGAGGGAAAGAGAAAGAGGGAGAGGGAGGAGGGAGGGGAAGAGGAAGAGGGGGAGGTAGCGGAGGGGGGAGAGAGACAGAGACAGAGACAGAAAGAGAAAAGATAGAGTTTTAACCACTTTTTAGTCCAATTATTTAAATACAGGATAAGCAAAAATAACATTTTTTCCTTAATGTCTGTGAGGTAATACAACGGGAACTATAAAAATGACAATTTTATCAAATTTATTCAATACAAGACTCAACTGGTTGAAATGGTACTTGCCCTAGTGAAGCTTAGTATAGTTAGTACATAAATAAACGAGTTGCCCAAGTGACGCTCGGAGTAAACTGTTCAAGGATAATACAAAGTACCTCATGTGACTAAAGATGCTAAAATTAACCAGAGAGCAACCTAAGTAACTCTTACTAATCTCAGGTGGTTTTCATGACCAAACATGACAAAAATAAAGTTATATCTCTGAAGAGAGCTCATTTATTAATGAAATACCTGAATATTTATAAGTGCTCAAATGAACAAATATTTTATAAAGCAATATAATAATTACAAAGATAAGAACCCAGATACTAATGATTTATAATAATTTCATTGTCAGTCTGATGGTCAGGAATATATAGAGTAGTAGCCTGAAAATTAATGTGGTGGCATCCTCGTGCTCACCCATTATCTGTTACATAAGAATGGAAGAAGGGGAATGGAAGAATATTAGTTTCTAAGTAGGAGAGACGGCTTCGGTGAGTACCTTCCAAATAATAGTGTGAGAAGCAATACGAAAACCAAACCATCCCAGAATGTTATGCTGACATGAGCAACTGGGTTATGTAATAACATCTTACACACTTCTGTCTTAGGATATATAAAAAGAAAATAAAGAAATAAATGTTAGGGCAAAGAAGATGAGATTTACTAAAAACGAAGGCCATTATTGTTATTATTACCCATATACTGCAATGGGAAAAATATGTCTAGAAATTGTGCCCAGCTAGCACTGTACATTTGACCTTTGAAAATTGTATCAACAAATAAGAACATACAAAGCTGGGGAAAAGGGAAATAAATATCTCCTACAACGAATGACTGACTGTATCTAGTAATAGTGGCTGCAGACTTTCTGTATAAACCTATTTTAAATGATGATGCATGAATTTAAATGCTTTGCACTTTTAAAATATGTATGCTATTTGTTATATTGGAAACTAAAGTTAAAAAACAACTGGGATATTAAAGTGCATGTAGTCTAACTTCCTTACTTTACAGAAAAGAAAGAAAAAAAAAAACCTTGCCCCAGGTTTGCACAGCTGGTTCTGCATAGCAAAGTCACCCTCCCCCCACACAGCGTATTTTACACAGATTCCAGATTCATTAATGCTTGTGATATACTGCTATAATTACCTTCTTCAATGACATTTCATTGCTTACAGGAAAATAAAAATTCTTCATTGAGTCAGAGGTCTTGCACGGTCTAATCTCAAACTTTTTAACAGGATCAAACCAAATGTCTGGACCTTTCTGCTAAGTGCATCATCGTAGAATACTCTTCTCTCTTTTCTAGATGTCTAAATCATTCGCAGCTTTAAATATGTCTCTATTAAAGTCTTTCCTAATCTTAGGTGAGTGTTATTGTTCTCTCAAGCAGAATTTGGTCTTTGCTTCTCTTATATATTTTACCATTTTTTACCTTGTGTTGTATTATCTACATGTTTGAGCTTCCCTATTAGACTGTAACTTGTGTTAAGGCAACATACATTCAATTGCTACCTATTAGGGCAAATTTTTAAAAAAGATCGATCAGAAGATTCCCTTTTTTTGTTGTTGTTTTTGTTTTTTCCAGTACACGGGATTGAACACAACCCTTGAGATACCTTTGCACTGAGATAAATTTTTAAATTTTTTTTTTTAATTTTGAGATAGGATTTCACTAAATTACTAAATTGTCCAAGTTGGGCCCAAACTTGCAATCCTACTCAGCCTTCCAGAGTGCTGGGATTATGGCCATGCCCCACCACCCCCAGCCTCATTCCTTGCTCAAACCTAAACTGTTTACCAATGCCTTCAACATCTTCAATGATTTATTCCCTTGCTACTTCTTCCACCTCACTCTGCCAATCACTGCCTTGCTTACTATTTTGCAGCCCCACTGGCTTCCTTGCTGATCTGTAACTGTAACAAGTCTTTTCTTTATTACAGGCTTTAACACATGCTACTCCCTCCTACTCTGAATGCACTTTTCTCAGACTTTGCTTGACTGGCCCATTCACATCTTGCAGCTCAAATGTCACATCCTGAGAGAGGCATTCCCTGACCACCCTATCCAAAGATGACCCACACCCCCAACCTCCTGTCATTCTCCGTTACTTGTCTGTTCAACTCCACTGATCTCATGCCCCTCCATTATCATGGTTTATTACTTCTTGTGTAATTACTGCTTAATTATTTGATTCCAGCAATAGAATAGGTTCTATTATGGTAGGAACTTGCCTGCCTTTGTTCACTGATAAGTTACCAAATAACTAGCACAGAGTACCTAGACTCTGTTGAATAAATAAATTTATGAATTTCTCTCATCATCTCTCACTTCTCTTAACATTGCGTTTCATATATATCATTTCTGGAAATAAGCATTTGTATAAGAAAGAAAGAATGTTAATGAGGTTAGTTTCTTGTCTTCCACAGCAGTGCATTTTTATTATGTATAATTCCTAGAAAATAGTTAATGATTAAAAACATTTGTCAAATTGCATAGAATTTTATAAATACAAAGATATAAAATAACATTAAGAATAAAACACTCCAAAAGTAGAAAAAAGGAAGGGGAGAAAGAGACAAGAGTAGGAGGAGGGAGAAAGAGAAGCAAGCCAACGTTTTGCTTAGGGAGCATATATTGTTATCTTTACTGCAAAAGAATTTTGGATAATTTGTAAGTGGTAAGCAAAGGTTTTGTGAAATTATATTAGTCTGTCACATGTGAGGAGAAAACGATCAATCATTCCAACAGTATGGTGTTCTTACTCCCACTTAACTCAATGAAGGTTGGTTTTTCTTTCTATTAAAGTCTAAATATTTTATATATGCCCATTATTTGACTTGGCATATTTCTCCCATTCTGTAAATCTACATGAACCCTAAATGTTTAATTTACTACTAAAATAACCAAAGGCTGTTTCACAGTTCTTAAAAAGATACAATACTGGTTTGGAAATTCTACTCTAAACCATTTTAAGTCACAGTCATACTTTTCTGGTAAAAATAGTTATGAACTGGGCATGGTAGCATGTGTCTGTAATTCTAGCTACTCAAAGTCACAAGTTTGAGGCCATGAAAGCAGAGTATATAATAACTTTTCAGAAAGTAACAAAATCATTGAAAGATGAAAAGAATACAAAATGATTTTTTTTAACAAAATGATCTTTTAACTACTAACATTTATGTAATTAAAGAGTTATGTAAAAGTGAAAAATGAGGGAGCAAGATTGCAAGTTTAAGACCAGCCTGGACTACACAATAAGCCCTTTTCTCAAGAGCAAAAATAAAAGAAAAAGTAAAAAAGGAAGGTTCAAGGGGGAAGCTCAGTGGTATAATTGCTGCCTACCACACATAAGGCTCTGGATTAGATCCCTACCATCCAAAAACAAAACAGTGAAAATGAATCATTTTTTTCTTTCAGTAGTTGCAAAATTATCGTTAGACTCAATTCCTTTTTTTTTTTTTTCATCTCTTACTACCTTTCTTTCTTCGTCACCTTCTTATACTGGTTTCTGTCCTAGCATTCTTTCAGAACTTTTAAATTATTAATGCTTTCTGGTTTTATATGCACATGCAAATTATATTACATATTATATAACTTTCTTTATATAGTCTCTATTTTAGATTGATCAATTAAAATAAAAACCTCCCTCCTAAAATAGTTTCTATCTTAGTATTTTAATACACTGAACTCTTCTACAGTACTTAACCTTTCTATCTTTGACATAGTTCCCTGGCATCTGGTATCTGGTATCTACTTATTTCTTACTTCCCCTTGAAGTTGTGATTTTCTTCCTTTATTTGGTTTCTGGATTTGATTCCTCATATGGTTTCACAAATAAAATATAAATAGAAAAACAATGCAAAATTGACATTCCCAGGCATGGCTATGCTCTCTAGCATTATGTTCAGTATCACTACTTACATGTAGAATAAATTTATGTATGTGGGTAACTTACCAATTCATAAAATTAAAGGTCCTTACTTCTCCCTTCTGTGACACCACCAAAAGAACTCTCTTTTACATTGGAAATTAAACAGATCACCAAAACACACCACTTTTGTTTTCACTTTTTATTTTTTAGAAGCCTCTTTCGGAAAGCCAGCTACTATTCTAATATCGCCAAGCCTACACTCCATTTACGTCTACTTACCTCTGTTCTCTTAAACCAAACTATTTCAACAATGAACTTAAGTTGTAAATTCTGTTTCTTTGTAGTTGGCACTATCCATGTGTTTTAGATCTGTTGGTCATTAACTGGAAGCAATTAATCATTATTATCTTTGTCCTTACATTTGCCATTTTATCCAAAATATACTCATTTTCTCATCATCTGAAAAACCTGTTCTCCACTCACTGAGAACCTTAGTTTAAAACTTAATTCATCAATATATGGTTTCATATCAGCCTGCTATATTCTAGAATTTGTTGTATTTGCCCAATTACTTAGAGGCTCTATTTATACTATAATAAAAACTACATTACTGCATTTCATAAATATTTATGGAACACCTACTATGTGTACCCACTAGCCCTGAGAATAAACATTTAAATAATCCCTTGGATCTCAATTTAAAAATATCTCAAGCCTTTATCATCTATGTTACATATATTCAACTTTTTGAAGGTAGAGAAAAATCTCATTCTACATGCTATAAAAGATGAATGTACAGCCACATGATTAGCATAAAATGGGGCACTTTCCAAACTGCACTGGCCTATCAATTTTTTTTCAGATGTACGCTTAATGAGTATACTAAGATTACCACTAGTAAAACCAGAACCTCTATTAATTTTATTGCCCATACCAAAGGAACATTATTTTGCATTATGAAAATGAAATTACCCTGTTATTCTTTCTCAAAACTGCATTTTTTAAACTGCACAAGATTGCTGTATAACAGTTAAATACAGTTAATCCACTCTTTATGTTAATTGAAAGTAAAGATAAGGAGACTGAGAAGGTAAGACACAAAACAATAATAAAAACTACTACTTAGAATTAAAAAGCACTTTACATTTTATTAGGGGCTCTCAGTACAGATACTCTGGCATCAGATAAAAGAAACATGAAATTACATTATGACATTGGTTTATAGCAGCTATCAAAAGGGCTTTCTACAGCTGATTCTTTTCTATATTGTATTGCACACCCCAATGATTCTTCAAATTCTAGAAACCATGTTCAAGAATCAAAGGAAACGTACATTACGGATTTCCCTTAACACTGCTGACATTCAGAACAAAGTCAGGACACAGGGTAAGGTGTAGTACAGATGAATTACACAAGGGAAAATTATATGAGAGTGGATGAACTTGATAGTGAAATACAGTTTTTTGTTTTGTTTCGCTTATGATTTAATCTCTTCCCAGCTTAAGTAACTAACACCATCTGAAGACCTAGTCATGAAACCATTTTAGAAATTTCAGTTTCCTCATGGACAAGTCAGTGCATATCAAGGACCAACTATATTAAGGTAAATCCTGTAAAACAAGCCTGGAACTCAACTGGATAGCCCTTAGGCACTTGGCTGAGAAGGTAAGACATAGTCCAGATTGAAACTCTGTGATCTCCTGAATAAAAGTGCAGCATGCAAAGTTCTTTTAATGCTGCATTTTCCACTGGCTTTTATGATCCTAGGTCCTACAAGAAATATTTATTACCAAGATTTTTGCTAATTTACTTTTGATAAGTCTAATTCTTTTTGAGAATAACTTTTCATTGTATAAGAATATAATTGAATATAATTTACTGGTGGCTGTGAAGCAAAGACTCCATGTTCTCCCTTCCTACAATGGAGGTGTCTTGACTCAGTGAAGCCGTCCGGGCAGTTAATAATACAAAAAGACCCCATTTGCAATGATTCAACTTATAATTTTTCAACTTTGCAATGCACTTTGAATTTTGAACTTTTCCCAGGCTTATAATATACAGTACAATCCTCTCATGATGCTGGGCGACAGCAGCAAGCAGCAGCTCCCAGCCAGCCCCATGATCACAAAGGCAAACCAATGACAATTTATAGTGCATTGTGTTGCTAAGCTATGTTCAGTAGGTTGGGTGCACTAAATGCATTGTCAACTAACAGTATTTCAACTTACAGTGAGTTTATTGGGAGGTAACTATGCAGTAAATCCAGAAACTTCTGTAGTTCCTTGCTTTTCCAAATTCTGTAGCTTACCGATTACAGCAGCTAATGTTTTCCACAGGGATGTCCCACCAAAAATTTATTATTTTATTATTATTATTAAGGATGGGATGTGACAAAGAAGGAACGATATTTTACTTTTTTTTTTTTTTTTTTTTTTTTTTTGAGATGGGGTCTCACTATGCAGTTCAGGCTGGCTTTAAACTCACTTTGTAGCCCAGGTCAGCCTCGAACTCGCATCGATCCTTCCTGCCTCATCCTCCTGAATGCTGAGATTGCAGGCATGCGCCACCACACTCAGCTCAATTTTTTTAAAAATGGTTTTTAAGTAGCTGCTTAAAATGGTTTTTAAGTAGCTGCTTAAAAATCTTTTAGTGAAAAAAAAAATCTTTTAGTGGCTTTTAGCACCAGAATAAAGCCTAAACATCTCATTTTGGCTTACAAAGGCCTTTATGAGTCTCCTCTTGCACCATGTACTATAATGATTTTAAGCTCTGTGCAGTACCCCCATGTTCAAGTCAGGCTTCAGTTCTGCACATACACTTCCTCGTACATACACCCCCAGCAATGCTGTTTTACTGCTCAGGTCTCAGCTTGAATACTAACTCTGCGCAGTTCCTTAAGGTAGGTGAGTTGCCTATTTTCTGTGTTCCTACTGAATCCTGTATTAACATTGTCATAACTCCTGTCAATACCTAATATTGCCTGTTTACTTGACTATATTTATAAATAGATTATGAAAACTTTGAGAACAGGGATTTTCTTTCTTAGCACTGTATCCCAATGGCTCATACAGTAAACACCAGCAGTCAATCAGCAAAAATAACAATGAAAATTTTGCTGTTTAAATTTAAAAAAAACAAATTTTGAAACCCCCTAAAAGTCACATCAAACTTCAATTCCACATTTCCTGACTTTATGTTCACTGTTTAGAACAAATCAATTACTGAAAATTTAGTAAAACTCTAGTGAAACAAATTTATTTATAGTTACTTGATTAAATTCATTGCTTGGTCAGGATAGAAATTGGGTATGATAGCATGTTGCTGAACTTACAGTATATTTTTTGTTTCAGCGTATGAAGAAAAATAATTTTGGAATCATCTGAAATGTTTATTTCTATAATGTTACCATTAGGCAAAGGGAACACTACAGTCTTAATTTTTAAAATTAACCAGTTAATACTGCTTAGGTGAACCAATAAGAAATACCTCTTATTCCGTATTTTGGTGATATATTTGTATCAGAAAAAATGTTATACATACTTTTACTTCTCCTAAAAATATTCATGTGGTTGGTGTTGTAAAAGACATTTACACATCTATTACCAAAATTACTGATCACTTATTAGGCCACAGTTTTCTTCACTGTCTGCAGGGAACGTGCACTCCATATAGTACATGTAAAATAAATTGTTCTTGAATGTGTTTGAATTGATATGAAAAAACAGAATATTTAAAATAAAATATTATGTATCTTTTAAAGTTAAAATTAAACACTAAAAATTTCTGATTTGTCTTAAACATGAGACATTTATGGCAGGTACATAATTTACCACTGTATATTAAATGATAATATTTATAGTAACAACTATAATGAAATTCTTAAAAACAGCTAATCTTGTCATACAATTCCTTAAATCAAATAACATAAACTCAAGTAGTTTTTAAGATCATTAAATGACACAATTATCAGTAACTATAATAAGGACCAATGTGAATAATTTTAGTGCATTTGAAAATGGCTACCAAATCCAGAAAAGGTACAATAGATTTTCTTTAATTTATCATTTTCTTTAAAAATTGGTATCTCCATAATCTTTTATCACCTATAAAATATTAACATTCTCAGAAGTAGAAATAAAATCAAAATTAACCTTATTCAAAGGACAATTATATCAACTATTAAAAACTTCCTGTCATTTTCTCTATGCATTAAAAATAACCATATGGAACAAATAAGGTAAAATATTACCCGTTACAAAAGGGAAAAACAGGCAAACAGAGCCTATAAAATTCTGTGGTAATGGTTTATTCCCTAAGTATAACAAGCAGTATGGCATAAAGATAAACCTAAACCAGCAATGGTGACCCTTTCAGAGCTTTCAATGATAACGAACAGCCCACGGTGGCATGTGTGCCAAAGGTTCGTCACCACTGACCTAAACCATACTCACGGAGCTCAAACTGCAGCTCCACAACTGACCAGCTGTGTAACATCAGGCCAGTTAACCTCTTTTTTTTAAAAATTCAATTCTAGTAAAATTAGTGATAAAAAGCAGCACCTGTTTTATAGGGTTGTTAGGATTAAATACATTAACCTATAAAGAATATTTGGAACAGTGCTTAGCACTGTTTCCTGATAGCACTCAGTTTCAGCTATTTGTTAGCCACTGTGATAAACGCTAGAAATAAATTGCTAGTAAGAAAAGCATGGACTTCTTAATAGCCACAGTAATGGATGTATTGACAAACTTTCTATAATTCTATGCCTTTTCAGGTATAACTTCTTGTTGAGGTGTATGGGATGGCACACTGCTCTTTTCATTTTTAATAATGCTGTCACTAACTACTAAAAACAACGGTCAAGTCTCCTCCAGAACTGATGTCAAAACAACCTTAGTATCAGAGAAACTTAACACCTGTATCATTCAGGTTTATTACATTATCTATGTGATGACAAACTAGCATCAAGTAATTGGTTTGTAACTGCCCTACAATATGACGTAAAGTGCTAGTATGAAATTAGAGTTCTTGATAAATGTGTTAAATGCATATACACATACTAATGTACACCTACTATTTATTCCTACTGTCTACTATTTCCATTGCAAAGACTTATTTATAAGCACGGAGGAAATCACAATTTTTTTTCCCACCTAAAAATGTCCTTATTATAGCTAAAGCAAGTAAATAATTTTGCATTTTTGGCAATACACATATAACATGCATTAATGAGCCTGGCTTTAACGTTTGAATATGAAATTGTGATGTGCTAGTTTTTAAGAAAAAAAAAAACCTGAAGTATGAACAAATATGTTTTCTTTTTCTGCATGCATTTCTAAAACAGCATGAAAGTTTGGGTAATATCCTTAGTTTCTATGAAATCTTTAAGTATGTAATATGTAGAAAGCCAAAATAAGTCCAAAAATATTGACCTTAAAGATTAATCCAAAATCCTGAACTACTGTAATTCATACATTGTACATAAGCACTAGTAATTGCTTTCCTGGATCCTCTTTATTTCAATATAATGACCTCTTTAATATATATTACAAAGAAGCCAACCAATGGAAGAAAACCAAAAAATAGATCATATTCCTGGGTAATATCTACTAAGGGTTTCTGAAAAGAAATGACATGAAAGTATACTCAAATTGACTTCTGAGACATTTGCATTATTTGACAAGAAAACACCTACGAGTACACATTTTCACAGGTGAACAATGAAAATCAGACCAAAATTTCAAAAGGTTAAGAAACACCCTTTATTTCCTCTCATTTTAACCTAAAGTAAGGTGAAGATTCTATGCCAAAATTTAATCACATTGATATTTTCAACAATATGTACTCTTAAAATCACAGTTAGTGGTGGTGCCTTCCACATTATATTCTGACAACGTTATTGGAAGAAAAATAAAACCGAATATATCTGTTAATATGTTCATAAGAATATACAGTAAGTCTACAGTATGGATATAAATGGATTCATAATTTGAGTTTTTTTACCATTATTTTGAAAGAAAAAAGAAACACACTCTGAAGCATTTTGTAACTAAACCATATGTATTTATACTACAACAATAATTAGCCTCCCAATATTGGCAGTACGTACTTCTAGTTCAGTATGTCCAAATGAAAACTAATATATTTTTTCATAAAATTTATATACATGCATTTTAAGAGTACTATTTAATAAACCTTAGTACATAAATGATGGTTTTCATTTTCAGGTTAACAAGGAAATACTGGGCCGGTGAGATAGCTCAGCGGCATAAGAACTTGCCTAGCAAGCGTGAGGTCCTGAGTTCGACTCCTGGTACCCACACACGAAAAAAGGGCTGGTGATATCGCTTAGCGGCACGGGTGCCTGCTGGCACGTGAGGTCCTGAGTTCGACCCCCGGTACCCACAAAAAAGAAAAAAAACACAAAAAAACAAGGAAATACTAAAGTATATGTTTAATTTATATTTATATTTAATTTGTATTTAAATATATCCAATTAAGATATTGTACCTGAATTTACTACAGTGTTGTGCATTGCACTGGGGAAATTGCTTCTTGAGTATATCACATTTTTTGTCCCCCCAAAATAATCAGAGAGGGAAGAAGATGAACAACAAAAGTAAATACTACCTCTTAAATTTTGATATAAATTCTAAAAATCATTGAATTATTGTTCTAAGAAAATTTTACTTGTATTTTAGAGGACAAATTACCTTTTAAAAGAAATCTCAATATAAATGTAAATTTGATGATTTACATAGTATAACGTATCTTTAATAAAAATATATTTGAAGGCTATGTAAAAACAAACAGGACCTATGCTTACTTTAGAAGAATTTCAGAAAAGTCAAAGAAAGGAAAAGTGAAAATAAGGTAGACACCTCATTTCATGGTTGGAAGTGCAAGATAAAGAAAAATTATTTTAATTTTAGGTTTACATATGGGTTTTTGTCTCATTTATGGTTCTGCTTAAAACTTAAGAGATTAGTTTTTCAATCGGATTACTTAAAAATGAATTTAAATCATGCTTTAGAAAATCTTAACCTCTATTTTTCAGAGTCTATGGTATAAGTCCTCAGTTATTATTTTGGCAAAATGAAATTTCTTAATTCAAACCCCCCCAAAAATATAAGGTGATTATGTTTTTAGAAACAAACAAAAAAAAGGGGGGCATTTCAAACAAACTAGCATTTAATAGAAAGAAAAGGAGATTTTCTAAGCTTTTCAAAATCAATGAAATGATTCAGTATACATCCCAAAATCACTCCCTGAATATCCAATTCTCTTTTCCCTGAAACAATCACCTAAAAATATGTCAGTTGAGACTGGATATATTAAAATCGTACTTTAGGCATCTATCAAAAAATCATTTTGCATCTAGAAATCCATCACATAAATACAGAGTTAAAATAAGGAGCTTAACAAAATTTCATAAAATGTGTTTTTTCTAAAATGTAAAGAATAAAAAAACAAAAATGTAAAAGCTAAAATTACAGAATCAATTTTTCATTAAATAGCTTACTGATGTTTTCCAAGATACAAATCTCCAAATACAATTAGAACCCAATTTTTAACTTTTCTTCTTTACTAATACATACACACACACACACACACACACGCGCGCACACTTTTTAAGGCAAATTTGTTAGTGTATTAGTTACTTAAGGCCTACTAATAAACTAAAAAACAATTAAAAATACTTTCACACTTTGGAAAAGGGAAATTGTGATTCTAAAAAATATTTTAAAAACTGGCCTCCTATACTTCCAAGAAATTTTGGCAAACAACCATGCCAACAGCTTCTTGTAGCTTTGTTGCAGTTGCGAGAAGCTTCATTTTAAGAGAATGGAAGAGTAACAGGATGTTTTGTCAAATTACTACAAAACTCTGGGTTTCACATAAGATTGTATTTGTTAAGTTATTATTGGTTTTGATTTCTCACACCAATTTCACTAAAAAGGTGTAACATGATCAAAGTAAGTAAATTTTCAACAGGGCTCATACGGAAAATGGGGTAACTTGAAAACCAATTTAAAAAAACTTCAATAATCACATCATAACTTCTCAAAACAATTATTGCTGATGCAATTTTTGAAAATACATCGAGGTACTTCTTATAACTATCAATTGTATCCAATGACAGCAGAACAGTCTATTTAAAAAAATCATCACTACTTATTTTTATCTTCTCTCATTATATTTATTTTTTAAATGTGCAGGCAAACTGCAGAGGAAAATTTTTTATAAGTCCATTCATTTATTTGAAGAATTTAAAATCATTAAGAGATTTATTAGCATATTGGAAATCTTAAATTAATATATTGGTATTTCACTCACTAATACCAATATTTCAATTACTATTTCCATCACAAAAAATACTCCAGTTAAATTTTTACATCCAATTTTGCATGTTATGTAGAATTCTCCATACAATGAAAAATGACCAAAAACAATTTATCAGTAGACACATAAAATATATTTCTTTCAAACATGAATGCCTAGGTTTATAAAGAATGAGAGTACTGTAAAAATAATATTTTCAACCCTGCAAATGAAGATTACCTCAATTTCTGAAGAAATGCCTCCCTCAATGCATTCTTCAAACACTCAAATCCCAGCTTAATAAAAACAAATGGCACTCCTCATTTCTCCAAAATTGCACATTCAATATCACAAGCCTTGCTTTTTTAACAAGACATTAACAATTTTAAATTTAGTAATTAAGCATTCATAAGCTTGAGTTGAGGCAGTAGTGTTCTGGGGATAATGAGCTGACTATGAGAAATATATTTATAACTTCCAAATTAATGAATTTAAATGTATAAAGTTAAATAAAAGGTATGTTTAAATGATATAAAAGTACAACCTCACGAATTCTGAAAAGTGGCCTTTGATATTTCAGCACAGGACAAAATTAATTATTACTATTAATGTATACAGTATCATTAGAAAATTTTAACATTTCTATCCCTCAAGTAGTTTCTATCCCTCAGTAATTACACCCACTGCTGAAAATTACAGACGTTTAACTTGCCAAGCTATCAGAGTATACTTCTATGTCTAGTAGGAAACTAACCTGAACATTTACTATATTAAGTTATTCGAAAATATGTGTAACTATTGGCCTCAAAATTATTTTACTGAGTCTTTTAGCTCCCAACTCTGATTTTCAATAAAATTGGAAAACAATTTAAAAGACAACTATTCCTGTGAGTAAAATATGTAAACAAATAAAATAGGGCAAGTAAGAATCTATCCAAAAAAATTTAGCCAACAACCATCAACCATAAAGGTCTCTTTCCTAAAATAATCTCCAATTTAATAAAAACAAAGCATTTTAAAATAAATTTCTAGAAACTTCATGATTAAATAACATTTTGTCTAGTATAGCTAACAAAAAAGGAAGACATAAAATTACAACCTGTAATGCTACGAAGATACATTTTACCCAGGATTGTGTATTACCTTTATTGTTGAAAAGAAGACATCTAAGGAAACTAACTGGTCAGTGTGATAGTCTAGAAAAATAGTGCAAAAACCAAAAAAAAAAGCCACGTTATGTTTATTAACTAAATCAATTTTTTTACTGCCCTCTAGTGGCAAAGAGTCAAGTCACTGGAGGAAGATGAAAGCCTACTGTTTAGGAAGACACATGATAGGAGTTATAAAAAAAACTCTTAAAATAATGGAACAGTAAAATTTTACACCACATGTGACACTTTTCAGATCAATTACTAAAGAAAATAATACTATAACTATGACGTTTAAATTTGATTTGCTAAAAACTTATAAGAACAACATGAGCATTATGAATGATAGCAAAACACAGAGCAACCATTAGTGCTTAAATGGCACTAAAATAGTCAAAAAATGAAAAATATAGTAAACTTTGTCTACATGTCAATAGATAAAATCTAACTGATAATTTTATTAGACTGGTTATTTTTAGTGTGCATTTATAAAGAATTAGAATACTGTAAAATATTTTCAATACTACAAATGATGATTTTCTCAGTTATAAAAGTAACTTAATGTTCTCTAAATTCAAAACTCAAATAACATAATAAAGATATTTAAATTCCACAGAAACAAGTGCTGTAAATCAATATTCAGATCTGGAAAAACACTTGACTAGCCTGTGCAAGGCCCTGGATTTGATCCCCATCAAAGGAAAAAAGAAAAAGTTCAGATATTTTTGAAGCAATTATTACAATGTATAAAATTTAAAACTGGTATGATATAAAAATATACAAAATTTCTAAATAAGTTAACTTTAGTTCCACTTTGTACCAAATCAGTCATAGGTCCTCACCAGAACATCTGCATGATTTTATTTACATTTTAATTTCTCAATATTCAGTTCCCATAATCAAAATAATGATTTGAGAATATAAAATGTTAGCGTATTTATTTATGATTATTAAAAATAGTTGTTGAAAATACAGAACTATTATTTATCTGTATATCTGATATGATCTGTTGTATCTCATAAAATTTGTTAAAGCTTGTGCTGTATTTAAAAAAAGAATAAACTTAGAAACTCATGTAATTTATTCACAGAGCTTGTCTTAGCAAAATATTATAGAATACAACAGAGATATGACCCAAATAAAAAAGACACTAAAATGTTGAGAGAAAGTCACCGGAGGAAGGATTCAGGAGGCAAGCAGGAAAGACCCTGTGCAGATCACTCTCCTCAGTTTCTATGCTTTAGGAACTCTGATTGTAAGAAATAAACTGTATGCTTAACATTTCTGTTTACTTGTTTATTTTTCCATGGTACACATGGCTACTAGACTCTTCTTTCCCTGGGCTTCACTTTATGTCAAAAGATAGAAGCGTTGTCATAGCATATTTACATTTCCTTCTGGCAGAGCCTAAACAAACTCAGATAAAACATGCTCTACATACAAAGTGGCATAATTCTTTTTTTTTTTTTTTTTTTTTTTTTATGTGGGTACCGGGAGTTGACCTCAGGACCTCGCGCGCTTGCCAGCAAGCGCTTGTGCTGCTGAGCGGTATCACCGGCCCTTTTTTCGTATGTGGGTTCCGGGAGCCGAACTCGGGACCTTGCGCTTGCCAGGCAGGTACTTATGCCGCTGAGCTATCTCACCGACCCTAAAGTGGCATAATTCTTATACAACTGTCTACTCATTTCTAAGGTTCTAAAGTATGAAATGATTAAAGGTTTTCACCAAGTCAAGGATTTTTGATTTCTTCATGGACAATTAAAAGCACAGTCTTTAAAAACTGTATCTATAAATGTAGCAGACAAGATCACTACTAAAAATAAGAAAATATTCACTATGAGGTGTCCTTGAAATTAAAATTCTAGTAGAAAATATCTCTCTAGTAGAAAATATTTTCTCTTCATCTTCACTTTGCGATAGATAGTGGCTATCCTTTATTTTCTGCTTGCAGAATTTCTAGGAAATTTGTCAGAATTAAGAAACTCCTAGCAGGGCAGGTGTTGCATGCCTATAACCCCAGCACTCTAACAGGCTGAAGCAGGAGAATCACAAGTTTGAGCCCAGCCTGAACAATTTAGTGAACTGCCTATCACACAATTAAAAAATAAAAAGCTTTGGGAATGTAGCTCACTGCAAACCTGGGTTCAATCTCCAGTACCCAAGGGAAAAAAAAAAAAAGTAAAGAAAAGAAAAAAAAAACTTCCTAAACAACTGAAACATTGAAACTCCATAGCAATTTATTTATAATACTCATTGAGAAGAAACATTAGAAATCAATTGTTGATCAAATCTAAATAGCAAAGAAACTTTATTAAAGGAAATGAATTGAGTAGTAAAAGTGCAAAGACATACCAAAGAAATTTTGCTCTATTTTCACACATATTTTGGTAAAATAATTTAATTTTGACTGTAAGTTCACATTCTAAGGTGCAAAATATGTATTAAAAAAAAAAATTTTTTAAAGTAATAAAGTCATTGTTCAAATTATGTTAACCTAGCATGAGCAAAGGCCTTGGTTCTACACCCAGCACTAACAAAAACAAACAAAAACTATCATGTGGATGGTTTCATTGCCCTACCATTAAATATACTTCATAATAAGAAACATCAAAAATAAATTTTGCAAATAAATTTTCCCCCTAAATCTCATACTAATTAAACAAATGAACTCATAAATGTGGTATCTGAAGAAATGCAGCTTTAAGAATAGATGTAGCTGGGCATAATGGCACATGCTGGGCATAGAGGTGCATGCCTGTAATCCCAGCACTCAGAAGTATCACTGCGAATTCGAAGGCAACAGTGGATGGTGAACCTCCATAGAGCTTTCAGTGATAACAAAACGCCTGCTATGGCACTCATGCCCTGGGTTAGCCACCACAGCAAGTTCAAGGCCAGCGTGAACTCCTGAGCAAGAACCTGTCTCAAACAAAACAAACAAAATGAAAAAATATAGTATCTATTAACAGATTAAATCTATGGCTGGAACTAATCTAGATGTAATCTATTAATAGATTAAACTTTTAAAAGTGGACATAAATAACTTCTCTGAAGATTCAAGTGTCAAAACCAGTGACGGCCTTCCGTGACCGGAGTTTTTGTGCTTTGCAGCTTCCTCTGTCAATAATACATTCTGTAACGTCGATGAGGTATGATTGAAAAATACAGTGAATGTTTAAATTTTTAAAAAAAAATTATTGCAATAAAGATACCTTACCATTAATCTCCCTCAAAACACTCCCCTTCTACTCAAACACATTTATCCCATAGTTCCTGCCACTTTCTGAAACTGGTTTTTTTCATATGCGGGTACCAGGAGTCAAACTCAGGACCCTGTGCTTGCCAGGCAGGTGCTTATGCCCACTGAGCTATCTCACCGGCCCTGAAACAGTTCTACAAGTCCTCTTTTGAGTGTCTTTAGTTGTGCTGTCATGGCTGCATTGATACCCTGAATCAATTCAAAATGTTTACCTTTCACCGTCATTTCAACTTGGAGGAAGAGCCAGAAGTTACAGGGTGCCAAATCCAGTGATGGATGATGACACACCGTAATGTTTTTATGAGCCTGCCTTTCTGTTAGATGGCTCATGGTAGCAGCATTCACCATATCTTTTATCTCACCTGGTACCAATTCACAGGCCTAAAAGTTTATCTACAGTTGAGAGCGAGGTTCTTAAGGAAATCATAAATTCAGAGTTTTAAAATTGGCAGAAAAAATATTTGAGAAATTACATACACACGTATGTGTGATTGTGTATATAGTTTATAAATCTTAAAAAAATACAACAGGCTGCTGAAGTTTTATGTTCTTAATACCCCTTCACTTTTAAAGTAAACATTTTCTAATTCTTTAAAAATTAGTAATAAAAATATATCTTCCTCCAGCATCAATGAAATCATAAAGCTACCCTTTAAATTTTTATTTCTTCATTAACTTTTTCTCCTCACCAACCTCAAATAGTTAACTTGAAATCATACCCATGAACCACTGCCATATCATCTCTCCGTTTTTACTAACAGGAGACTGAATAAAGAAATACATCTGTTTTCCAGATCTGGAAATACAGGAAAAGTAAAGATTTGGTATAGACTATATATGGTTCTAGATAAAAGACATCCATTTTAAATGCCCACTAGAAATCTCTGGAGAGTGTCAGCTATTACATGAGACATCACTTAATCAAGTGCAGGTCACTTTGGAGCGAGTCAAGTAGTATCACCAAGGACTTATTTTGGAATGGTAAAGGTCATTTTTTGAAAGCAAAGAGGTTATACTTAGGGCTTCCCCACAAAATCTATTTTAAGTAATTTACACAAAATAGTACCATCCCTTGTATTTCACTTAAGCAGAAATACATTTGAATGTACTAGAGGGACTGGAATATGGAGGTCAAATTTTGAATAGGATAGTTCCTACAAAGCTTAAATTCTCTTTTGGAATCCAATTATCACAGCCACTTGCGGGATACTGAATTATTATTTATCGAATAGAGATGGACACATCTGAGTGACTGTTCAATAGAGACAGATATTAAAACCATCTGTGATTATGGAAAGGTAAAATGTCTGATAAATTAGTCAGTAAAGATTAAATCCCCATGTATATGCTTGCTATTACTTGTCATTTTCACATGTAAATTCATGAACTCAATAAAAAAGTGTGTGTGTGTATGTAGAGATGTTAAGGTTTCTAATAATGTAAATCGCTGAAGTATCAATCTTTTAAGAACTTCAAAATGTTTTCTAAATTTCCTCTATTCCCATGGCATTTTGGTCTAACATTAAATAGATGAAAACATATCCCCTATCATAAATGATACGTGTTCACTAAAACTTCCATCAAGTAATTCTGTTGAATATTTATGCTTTCATAAAACTAACCTAGAGTGAAAGAAACAGCAGGGGTTTTTTGTTTTTGTTTTGTTTTGCAGTACTAGGGATTGAACCCAGAGCCTTTGCCTTGTTACAACCTTAGCCCTTTAGGAAAAAAAAGAAAAAAAATTTTTTAAATTTTGAGACAGGATCTTGCTAAGTTGCCCAGCATGGGCTTGAAATTGCAATCCTCTGCCTCAGCCTCCCAGAGTGCAGGGATTACAATGTGCACCACCATACCTGACAAGAATGACTAGTTTTAAATAAGTAATATATGGTACTTAAATAGTAGATAGCCATTTCCCATACTATTTGCTGTGAGTTTAATGTTATCTCCAAAACATGTTAAAATTTAATTGCCTCTTCGATTCCCAGTACCAAAAAATAAATAAATAAATAAATAAATAAATAAATAAATAAAATTTAATCGTCAGTATGATGGCATTCAGATTTGGGTCCTTTAAGGGTGATTAAGTCACAGGGATATTAATCCCATGGATGGATTACAGCCATTATGGTGTGAATGGCTTAGCTATAAAAAAGGGGAATTTCACATCTTCTCCCTTCCTCTCCCTTTTTCTCTCTTTCTCCCTTTCCCTCTCTCTAGTTCTCTCACTATGTGATTGATGCCTTCCACTATGTTATAATGCAGAAAGAAGGCCTTTATCAGATTTGGCCACTCAATCTTGGACTTCCCAATCTTCAGAACCATGATCAAATAAACTTATAGTAGCGGAAAACCAACTAAGACACTAATTTCCAGGACTCTGTGTTTACATAATTTGACAATCACTGAGACACTTAAAACATAAATTTAAAAAATTAAATAACATGCAAATAAAACAACATAGACATCTAATAATCTTCCCCTCATCTAATAAGAACTGAAATGACTAAAGCATATTAAACCAAGGGATAACCCACCACAAAGAAATCCACTGCATTCCAAAAACAGGAGAGGTATTGTGGAGTTCCTTGCGACACCCAATGGGTCAATGTCTGCTCGAGTTGACTGGGGGGTGGAAGACTGCTAACTTCCAGGAGTCCAAACATCTTCAGTACAGGATGTTTCACCAGCTCAGGCAGAGATGGACCTTATAGGGAAAACAAGGAAGCTCCCAAGGGGACCATGAGATAAAAGTTAATTATTCAACCAAACTGTCACCATGCCTTGCTACCTAAAACAAACCTCTGCACTCAGGAAAACTCTATTGGCTTTGTTGTTCCTGAATAAATCAGGGGTTTGAGTCAGTTTGGGGCTTCATTTCCATTCCCGTGAAGAGCTCCCCCGCCCCCCAAAAGATATTCTCTGTCTCTTGCATCTTCATTCATCTCTCTAACAGGGTTTGCTGGCCCAAACTCGGCAAGGAATGTCTGCTATATCAACTGTAGTTGTGACCAGCTAGAAGGTACTTTCAACAAACTTAAACAGCCCAATCCTGAGAAACCTTTCCAGTAATACAGGACTTACACAGGAGAAGTCCTCGTTAAATATGACTAATGTTTTAAATGTTTTAATAAGAACTGAGGTCCGTGGGCAGCGGATGTTCTAAAAGAGATGGGACAGCATTACTTGCAACCCATTATGCACATGAGGACCAAAAAGATTGGGAAGCAGCTCTAATGGAAAGGTTATCTGTGTAACTTAAGGCACAAATAAATAAGGCAAGTTCCATTAAAAAGAAAGCAGGAAACACAATACTGACATCAAATAAAATAGAATTTATGAATGTGAAAAGCATTAATTTCAATAAAAAAGATCTAGTAGGGTTATAGTCTACAGTGAATATATAATAGGCATGAACTCTATATATCAAATAGAACAAAATGGTAAGAAAAACACAAAATATGAACAGAAAACTACAGTGGAAAACTTTAACAATTTATCAGGTCTTTTAAAACTTTCAAAAAGCAAACAGGTTTAAGAAGGATGTTGGGAATTTAAATCAGTGATTCTCAACCAGTGACAGTTCTACATGCCTGAGACTGTTTCGAAATAGGGTGTCCAGAGGGGGAGATATTTAAATTGCCACAATATCAGGTTACTGTGGTCCCTGCTTAGTGTCCAAGAACACTTTTGACACTTAAAATGCAAGAGTCAGGGACACACACGCACACACTTTTAGAGCATATTAATGATCATAATATACAGTACTCATTCATAAAAATGTATCATGTATTGATCAGTGGTCTTCTAGATGTGGCATTCTGTGATTCTGGGAATAAGGGAAAATTTTCTAAGGGATATAAAAGCCTGAACAGTTGTGAACAGAATTCTTTTCAGGCCCTACCACTGATATGCTGAAGTGGTACCTACATAACAGATTTTCTTTTCTTTATTCTAAGAAAGACAACTAGCTAGAAACTTACCATGAGGAAATGTCCTACTCCAGGACAGCAAATGAACGAATGATGAACAATTTAACTGTTTCTTATTTAAACTAAACTTTATAAACATCACTTAATATCATGAAGAGATAAATTTGTAACAGCTTAATGATAAACATTTTTATTAGAATGTGTTTATTTGTTTTTGGACCATGTATCTACTCATTATAATTATATTTAAAATTTAGCTGGGTATGGTGGCTCATACCTGTAATTCCAGCACTAGGGAAACTGAGGCAGAAGGATTGCCACAAGTTCGAGGCCAACCTAGGCTACATAGTGAGTTCGAGGCCAGTCTGAATTACATGGCAAGACCCTGTCTCAAAACACCAAACAAACAAACAAATAAATAAAATTTAAAGTAGACCATCTGTTTCTTTTAGAACCTTGGGCTATAGGACATTTTTAAAATTAAAATTTATACACATGACTGTTTTAATATATGTATGTTGTGCTTATTACAGAAAGGTAGAACAAGTGGAACAAAAGAACTTTCAAGAATAAAGCCATACAGCCGGTGAGATAGCTCAGCAGCATAAGCACCTGCCTGGCAAGCGTGAGGTCCTGAGTTCCACTCCCGGTAGGCACATAAAGAAAAAAAAAGGGGCCGGTGATATTGCTCAGTGGCACAAGCACCTGCTGGCAAGCGTGAGGTCCTGAGTTCAACTCCCAGTACCCACATTAAAAAAAAAAAGAATAAAGCCATACAAATAAATACACGAAAAAATGTTCAACATCACTAGTCATTCAAGAGATGCAAATTAAAACAAAAGTGAGATTCCATCTCACCCCAGAAAGAATGGCTATCATCAAGAAATCAACCAATAACAAATGCTGGAGGGGCTGTGGGGAAAAAGGAACCCTTCTCCACTGTTGGTCAACTGGTGCAGCCACTGTGGAAATCAGTGTGGAGATTCCTCAAAAAACTAGGGTTGGAGGTCCCATTTGACCCAGCTATTCCCCTTCTGGGTATCTTCCCAGAAGAATTAAAAACAGCATACCACAGCGATATATGTGCACCCATGTTTATAGCAGCACAATTTGCAATAGCCAGATCTTGGAAATAACCCAAATGCCCATCAACCAAGGAATGGATAAAAAAGATGTATTTTTATATAATGGAGTACTACTCAGCCATAAAGAAAGATAAACTGGAGACTTTTATAGGTAAATGGACACAACTCGAGACCATACTCCTAAGTGAAATAAACTGGCTGCACATGTGTAAACATCGTATTGTCTCCCTAGTGTGAGAAACTGAAAGAGTAAATAAGATCCAAAATGTACAATGGATATTGTAAAACGGGAAGAAACTGTTCAAAAGGAAAGAGAAACTGGGATGGGGGAATGGAGAAAAGAAGGAAGAGAAAAGAAAAATAATTATATATATATACAAGATAGTTAAGATAGATACACTATTAATTTTGCTTAGTTCACTGAAAAGAAAGGTTTGTGCTAATATTGTTTGGACAATTGAATGCTGATATCTTGTACCCTGAGTAACTAATTTAAAGATAACAATATGGAATGTGTTAACCACTGTTATCCTCCTAGTATGTTGTTTAGAAAAAATTTTTTTTATATGAGGGTACCGGGAGTCAAACTCAGGACCTCGCACTTGCCAGGCATGCGCTTATGCTGCTGAGCTATATCACAGGCCCTGTTTTGAAATTTTGCTCTATTTTTTTTCTCTTTAAAATAAAAAAAAATAAAGCCATATTACTTTAAAATGAAGTTTCCTATGAAAAGTGGAATGAAAGTATGAATTTCAAAGAGACCAAGCAGAGTTGGATGTGGTAGTGCATACGTGAGGGTATTTATCAAAATTCTTTTAGTGAGTATATAAGCAAAGAGTTTGAAGATCACTATATGTGATACAAAGAAAAGCTCAATGAATCAATTAAAATCTTATTATTTCCAAGCCACATCTTCTGTTTCAAAATTCAATTAGACATAAATTTCTAAATAAAAAAATTAAAATGCTCAGAAAATACAATATGCACTTTAAAATATACACCAAATAATGATTTCAAAAACACCCACACATGGAATGTGGACAAGGATATATTCAGCAATATACTAGTAGCAATAATTATGTCCAAGAAAAACAAAGAAAGAACTGATAAAGGAGATTAAAGATCATAAACTAGAAAAGACAAAATGATAAATCAGGAAGGTAAGGTTTGGAAAAATGTAACACACTTTTTGCTATATTAATCAACAAAAAACATAAATGTAAATATACAAACTTCAAAATGAGAAAAAAACAATTATAGTTACATTTAAGAAGAATAAATATAAAAATTTCAAGGTAGTAGGAAGAATGGAGAACTAGCCTCTACTCTGTAATTTACTCACAAGGTTAAAAAAAAATTCCTTGAAATCCAAGTCCACTCAAGAAATTTCCCCATGGGTATCTGTAGGAATTAAAATGAACTAGTCTTCTAACTTTGAGAGAAAGTTTAATTGGAAATAGGGATAGAAATGGAGAGTTCAGAGAAATATAGTCCACCAAAATGAATTATCTTAATTATCTCTGGTTACAATAATGATGTAGTGAGGTTTTAAAATAAGTCAATTATTAAGAAAACGGGCGAATAAGACATGATGCATTATATTATAAAACATTCTGCCTACATGATCAATTCATTTGTCTACTACTTAACTACATAATTTCATAACAGCACTTATTTTATAAGTAATACACTTACTTTAAAAGTAATATATTTAAGTATATACTTATATACATATACAATTAATTATTTTATATGATAGAAAATCATCATATACATGCAATACATAGCAGGATATTTCCTCCCTTAACAGTGGAAGGACTAAATTTTAAACTGCTTCTGCTAATTTGAATGTTCTTTGCATTATCCCTATTACCGTGAAGCTTTTATTATACTGATGAAAATTAAACATGTCTTAGATTATCTTTATTTTCCTTCCCCTGGCTGTCCAGCTTTTGGTCATTTCACTGCTCATTGAAATTTCCACAAGAAAATAGAGAAACAAATGCAAAAAAAATTTAAGGCAAGTATAATTTTATTGACCGATACAGTATATTTTGTTACTGTAAGATTTCTATAATAGAAAAACAATACCAATCTTCATTTAATTCACTTAAAATACTGCCCCAAATCTAATTTACTTAAAATCCTGTGACTGTTTTATTCATATGGGACAATTTCAGAGCTATGCAACTAAATGCGTTGCAATTTACCTGAGGATTGTGGAGAGTTTTGGTTTGAGGCTAGTTTTCTAATGAGTTGCAACCTTCCAAACCTCTCAGAACAGGTCTGTTTCCATGGAGAAGGGTTTTGAAAGCCTCCTGTATAACAGACACACAGTAGAACAAATCTCTAACGGCAGCTCTCCGCCTGAGACTGCAGAAGCTCAAAAGCATGGCAGTCCTTAGGATGTGCTTTATTTTCACTTCTTGTAAAAATTAAACAAGAATCTTTTATGTTTCTTAGGATCCTTTTCCCTCCTCTTAGTAGCCATTAAGGATGTTTTTCTCCTTCCTTTCCCCATTCTGAATAATTATCTACCTACATCGCATTTTATGGTCTAGTGTAGCAAGTGCTCAGGTTGAAGTTCAGATGTTTAATCAAAGGAGCTGTGTTCCTGGCATTCAGAACTGGCACTGACAACAAGAATTATGAGACTATGCTTACGATGTGTCATACTGCGAGTTAAATAGGATTGTGTGGATTACCCTGGGAAAATAAAATATTTTCAGGAAACACTTTTTAGTCCTGAACAAAAGTTTTAAAATATAGATTTACATAAAGTAGGTGCTGCCTAAAAAATAGACATATTAGTGGTTCTTTAAATACTTTTTGATTAAATTTATAAGAAAAGTAGTTACATATTATTCTTGTTAGTTAATAAATGACTCTTTCTACAGCCAGATAAATGATTTCAAGGACCAACATGAAATAGGTTTGTACCATATATAAAAATCTTCCATACTTTTTAATGATGATCCTACCCAAGGAACAAGTTAGTATTCATAGTCACTCAAGACTCTTTTCAACTCTATGGTTCCATTACTAATTTCTGAATATGATCCTGTCCCAGTTGGATACTGTATGATTAAAAAAATTCAAATTTGTAAGAATTCTTCCAAAAGTCCTCAGTTATCTGAGAGAACAACAAAAAAACCTTATTAAAGTCATTCCTTTGTTATGAAACAAATTTTACATATACTTGCCCAGACTCAAGAGATAGCTATTTTATCTTCTCTAAGGCAGTTGCCATTATCTTAACAAAGTATTAGTATAATGGAGAGAATAGTGGGTAAGAATCCTGCAAGGTAATTTTTAGTACTCTTTCTTTACCTACCTATGTCCATAGTCAAATCTTTTAAAATTTCTGAGTCTAGACTTCCTTATTATTTCTAATTAGTTATTTAATTCTTTTGAACTTTAACATATAAAATATGAATTAGGTGAATTGAAGATGTGGTAATTAATACTTCAATTTTATTTTATTACTGTAAAATTATTAATTGGGGTCATATGGTTGCAGTGATTAATACTAAACAAAAGAGATATATGAAATCTCGGCTTGTTTCTTTTGTTGTTGTTTTGAGACAGGGTCTTGCTAGAAATCCAGGTTGGCCTGAACGTTCCATGTAGCCCAGGTTGGTCTGGAACCTGTGCTCTCCTGCCTCAGCCTCCCAAGTGCCACTACCCAGATATTCAAGAATACAAGTAACTTATTACATATAGTACCTTCATTGGAGATTTGCACAAATAAACATAAACTTTAAAAAATTATACAAAAGATATCTTAGAATCATTTTAGTATCATTAATTTACTGATATTTATTGAGTCAGGGTCTCACTATGCTGCCCATGCTGGTCTTGAATCTCCTGCCTCCGTTTCTCTAGTAGCTGGGACTATGGGTGTGCATCAATGGACCCACCTTACTCTTTATTTTAAATCACTTATTTTAGGCATACATATTCTAATTAGTTTTTTATATCAGATATTTGGCCAATAATTCCAAATATAGATAAATTATTATTAACATTGGAAACAAAGAACATATATTAACCACCTATTTAACACACATAGAGAATTTTTCATTTTTAATTCACTTAAAGGCTCTTAGGGAATAATCAAAGAATTTATGGGTACAAGCCTAATAAAGTACTGAAAAGGCATCTTCTAAAACTAATGTAATGTCAGATTGGGTTACTCACTCCTAAAGTAATCAACATAATTTGAAAGGTAGACCATAAAAAGGGAATGTTTTACTTTTATCGTCACAAAGGTATTCATGTAGCAGTAGATAATATAATCTGGCCAATGACAATACAATTCTGACACCTGAAAACTCAGATGTTATTTGTCAGTTTAAATAAAGGTACAATGGTAGAATTTCCTCACTGCAAAATTTGAAATCTTCTATTCCAAGCCATTGTCTTTAAAGGTCTTTTGAGACATCTGCTAGGATTTTGTTATTCAGCCCAAGTAAGGCAGTTGACAGCAGAGCACAGATTTGAACTTGTATCTCCTGGCATCCAGCACAACACATGTACCCTGTCCTTAAAGACACATCCCCATGTAAAGCAGAAATCTGACCACTGTCAAGTACATTTGGGCAACCTAATTCTATAGAAAAACAAGGTAACGTACTAATTTTCTTTTTCCCTCCATCTCCTCCCCTCCCCTCCACTCCCCTTCCTTTTCTTTTCTTCTTTTTTTTTTTTGAGACAGGATTTCACTATGCAGTTCAGGCTGGCCTTGAACTCAGTTTGTAGCCCAGGCTGGCCTCAAACTCACAGTGATCCTCCTGCCTCAGCTTCCCGAGTACTGGAATTACAGGTGTGCACCACCACACCTGGCCTAATTTTTTATTATTACATGAAGTATAAGAAACCATGAATTTAATGCACTGTGTTTGTTACCTCAATTAAAAACATTTTTAAACTGAAAAAGGGTTTCGTAAACTTAATGACTATTAATATTATTATAAATGTAAGTTTTATAGGTATGAACATCATTCCTTCTTTCTTTCTATGCAACCTGAAGAATTCTGGGGATAGGTGGATATTTTCTAGTATTTGAGTAAGAAATGTTAGATTATCTATGTTTACAAACATTACAAAATACCTGCTTGGTAGAAGTGCTTGATTCTGAACCCCTTCCCATTCTCCATCTCTACCCTCCACCCAAAAGCAAGTAGGTTGTGGTTACAGCAGGATGTGGAAACTAAAAAAAACCAAAAAAACCAAAAAAACAAAAACAAAAAAACACAGCATGGTTGGGAGTGGTGATGCACACGTGTAATCCCAGCACTGCAGGGGCTGAGGCAGGAGGATCACAAATTCGAAGTGCAGATAACTCTAGCACTTTCATTACAAGATTGAAATTACAGGGTGTGTATTCATAGAAAACAGCTTAAACTATATTCCACATTACTATAATCCACGTATGGACTCTTCTACTGACAGGGTTAACCCAAAGCTGAATTATAAGCCAGGTACAGTATGTGCCTGAGGCTTTTGTCTCCTCCGTAGCTTCCTTAGTCTACTAACCTTGGAGGCCTTCCTCCTAATTAACAAATAGCTGCTCACAGGCAGGGATCTCATCCATCACTCCTTGGAAATATAACACTTTAGACTTTGGTGTATCATTTATTGTCTTGAAAGATGATGATAAAAATCTTAACATTTCTGACCTAGTTAACATTTATTGTCATAGAGAAATAACATGTGCATTTATTAAAAGTTATTTTTTTAAAAACTATTTTCTGATATGTATGGATATTTCAATTTTACCACTTAAAATCAAAAGTTAAGGATAATTAAATTAAAAATAAGCTTTGTTGATAATTATTAAGTTCATTTCTGATACTATTTTTTTTTTTCACTAAAAACAGTTTGTAAGTTTAAAACTCAGGGAAATTAACAGGCAATAGACCATGTTCACACAAAATTTATCATAACAAGAGATGACTGTATTTTTCAGATGCTCAGTTCATAGTTAGAAGGTTTATGATATTCTCTGAATGGTACACCTATAGTATAACAGCCTCAGTAATTTTTGTATCTAGATTTTTAAATTCTGAAAATAAAATAAGCATAAAACTAAATTTTAATTTCCCCCATGATGAATAGCAAATGTTTGAAATTCTATGGCTCTCTTACTAGAGTGTCCCATAATGGGAAACTTTTGAGAGGAAAAAAAACATAAATCAGTTTAGACAGATTAAATATCTTAAAAAGAATGAGTATATAGGCATTAAGGTTAAATTCTAACATCTAAATCCACTAAGGAATGAGAAAGCAGAAAACTGAGTATAAATAGCAAAGGAAACCATTTTTCTCCTTCTATACTATTACTACTTCCATTTCCTAAGTAGTGGCTTGAAAAGTATCCCTCCCCCCAAATTTGTGTCTACTCACAACTTGAAAATGTGATCTTACTTGGAAATAAGGCCTTTGTATATGTAAATAGTTAAGATGAGGCTGGTCATACTGGATTAGGTGGGGCCTAAATCCAATGTAAATAGTTAAGATGAGGCTGGTCATACTGGATTAGGTGGGGCCTAAATCCAATGGCTAGAGTACCTGCAAAATGAGGGAATTTGAAAAAAAGGAAAGAATACAGAGACACAGAGGGAAGATGATTATGTAAAGATGGAGATAAGGACTGAAGTGATCTAGGTATAAACCAAAGAATGTTAAGCCACAAAAGCTGGAAGAGGCCAGGAAGAAGTCTTCCGTAGAACCTTTAGCAGGAGGATGGCCCTGCCAACACTCATTTCACACGTCTATATTCCAAAACTATGAGAGAAAGAATTTCTATTGTTTTAAGCAAGTAGATTGTAGTTATTTGTTACAGCAGGATGAGGAAACTAAAAACAAAAAACAAAAAACACAGCATGATCGGGAGTGGTGGTGCACATGTGCAATCCCAGCACTGCAGGGGCTGAGGCAGGAGGATCACAAGTTCGAAGCCAGCCTGGACTACAAAGTGAGATATTAGCTCAAAAAACCAAAAATAAAAAAGAAAGCTAATTAAGAATTACATCTTTCTTGGGCTCATAGAGTGGTTTCGTTCTATTTTGTTTTTAGGCATTTTTTTGTGATTTTTTTTTCATTACTGGGGAATGAATACAAGGCCTTTACACTGAACTATATAACCAGTCCTCCGCTCCTTTTATTTTTCAGTTTAAGAAAGCATATTGCTAAGTCACTAAGTTACCCAGGCTGAACTCAAACTTGTGATCCTCTTGCCTCAGCCTCCCACGATGCTAGAATTACAAGCACGAGCCATCACACCTGGTTTCTTTGGTGATTTACACTAAAATGTAAATGAAGCAACCAGCCTAATAACCTAACATATTGTTCAAAATCATAGTGTATTTTTGTTTCATGCTTCAATGATGAGTCGGTTTTTTCTGTATTTATAAAGTTTAATACAGAAATAAGACCTGGATCTACTTCGTCTTCAATACATCAATAAAAATTTCAAACAAAATGGGAGCATTTCATTTTTACTGGTTAGTATTTGTTAAATATTATGAGAACAATATTATTATAAGAACTACTGCTTTACTTCCTTTCTTACTACACTGAATCTTAATAGTGAATTTCTTGTACCTTATATTAACAACTGATGTCTAACACATTATAGGTACTCATTACATATTTATTAAATTAACTGAATACTTCAACAGTATAGTATTGTTATAAATAGCTAGGAGGAGTGATTTCTAATTCCCTAAAACTTCGAGAAAATATTTATTTGCCCCCGATTAGTTCCAGCTGTTGTAACAAAATCAAACAAACTAGGTAGGTTATAAAGAGCAGAAATTTACTTCTCATAGTTTTGGAAACAAGAAAATCCAAAAATCAAAGTACAGATTTTGGTCTACTGAGAGCCTCTGAGACACCTGTCTTCCCACTGAGTCTCCACACAGCAGAAGAAAGAGGCAGTGCCCTTTTTTGTAAGGGCACTAATCCTGGTCACCAGGACTCCACCCTCATGACGTGATCACCTCCAAGGGCCCTCTTCCAAATATCCTCACAGCGGGGATTAGGTTTCAACACATGGAATTTGTAGAGAAAACAGCATTTAGTCCATAAGAGCCTCCATCCAAATCTTAGTGTTTTGTCATAGTAATTTGTATAAAACCACTGCTAACATTTATTTTACTATGTTCACTCCTTTAAGAAAAATGTAACTACTAGAAAGTTAACCTTAATATGTTTAAGGTATTTTATTTAATTCATCTGAGAGTAATCAATATACCCTTCCCCTGTCCCACTCCCCCAAAAATCTCAATGACATCATCACAGACATTCTGTCTCTACAATATGCCAAAAGATCTTCAATGACTAAAACCTAGTTAACTCAGGGAGTAAACATCAAAAGAATAAACACACTTAGGCAAGGAATACTAATCATTTAGGAAGTGAGGAGAGTCATACTTACAAAGGTTCTAATTCAAAAAAGAATAAAAGTGTATTAATTTAGTTTATATTACAATACTATGGTTTGCATGCAGAATCTGTCCAAAAACATAAATAGATTTCACTGATATCATCTCTTTCTTTGATAAAAAGCCTAAAAGTTTTTATTCCATAATTTTATAAATGGAAAAGTACTAAATCGGTACCTTGTAGTACTACACAGTATTTGTACTGTTGTATTTAGCAAAAGTCTGGTTCGTACTTCAATGTTTTTAATCAATTTTGAGATTAAATGACTTGTGCATTTTAAAATTTTAAATCTGGACAATTATAATAATATCAAGACTTCTTTGACTCATAAAAATTTTTCATGTTTTAGAGAAATTTATTGTTTCATGAGTACAGTATTTCTACCTTTTCTCCTTTGAGCTCTAAATTTAAAGGGTAATGGTTCACTGAAAATTAATTATACATGTTTATAAAAGTGTGGAAATCGCTTGGTCTCTCATTCCCTGATATTTTATGAATCTTAATAACAGCTTCTCTTACATATAATGAGTAGCATTTTTTAGGCAAAGAAACCATAGCAAAATACTTGTAAGACTACTAAATGGATTAAAATACTCCACCAATTGCACTATTAAACTAAAATAATGCAATACATTTGCAATAGATAAAATAATGTTCTTACTGAGTAAAATTCAGACAATGATATAGTGAATCACTTCCTAGATTTTTTCAATGGTTGAACATAATACTAGTTCTATTTGTGGAGCATCTTATTTTAAGGTGGTTTCAGAATCAAACAAACACACACTTTGAAGTTTTTTCATTTTGCTTTTATTTTATTTTTTTTTTAATTTATTTATTTTTTTGTGGGTACCGGGGGTCGACCTCAGGACCTCGTGCGCCAGCAGGCGCCCGTGCCACTGAGTGATATCACCGGCCCTTTTTTCGTATGTGGGATCCAGGAGTCAAACTTGGACCCTCGCGCTTGCCAGGCAGGCACGTACGCCACTGAGCCATCTCACCGGCCTCATTTTGCTTTTAAATTGCACAATGATAACTGATCATTTAAATCCACAAGACTACAACTTTGAGTTGAAAGCTAGTATAGAGAGCAAGAGCTAGAAAAATCTTAAGTTTGTCATTTTTGTTTGTTTTAACTATTACAAAAACAGCAAGTAAATTTGAAGTAGTTCTTTGCTAATCTGACAAAAATAATTTTAATTATATGTCTGTAACTTAAGAACTTGAACTAAAAGACAACTTGGAGGTTGGGCCATCAGTCAATAATCTTCTCCACTCAGACAAAGGTGTTCTGGGTACAGCTGTTCTGAGAGAGGGGGACTGCTGAAAAGTAAAACAAGCAACCAACAATATGGCAAAGAGAGATCCAGTCTTTGATCTTAAATGTGCTAATCAAAAAAAATGATAGGATAATTTAACTCATTATATATGTATGTGAATGCAACCTATTAAAAGCTTAGAGGAGGGTGTAATGAATACTAAAATATGAGATCATTTACAATCACTTGCAAGAAGAAATAAGTTGAGAAAAATTTAGAGTTGACTAGGAGTAAAGAAAAACTAAATTAATGGAAACAATTTGTGTGAAAGATTAGCATGTAATAGAACACCAGAATGGGAGTCAGCTGCAATTTTTAGCCCTGGATTTATGACTACTTTGGTTGTATAAACCTCTAAAACATCACTTGTGCTTTTTGGGTGTACTCATTCATGCAACTCACCAAGTATTCAATGGTCCCAACCATCTGCCAGACCCTGCTTTAGGCTCTGAGGATACCACAATGAACAGCTTACATTAATGAACATTAAAATTTAAGAGAAAATCATGAACTGAAAATAATAACAAGAAAAGTCCATGGTAATAACAGTAAGTAAATGGTTGTTGATATATATCCTACTTTATGCAAAAGAAATGTTAGAGACAGCTACTCACTGCTATTATTCTTCCTATCTCCCCCCTCTTCCTTTTCTCTTCTGCTATCCTTTCATAGGCAACCAATAACATCCAGTTGCTATATATCCTCTTCCATGCACATAACTCTAGCAATTTTGCTCATACAAGTGGTGGGCTTATTTTTGTGGTTGATGTACATCTTAGTAATTGGAATCAAGCTCTGGTGCACCGACATTTCATTAGATTATGGTTGACTAAATTATAAAGGCATAAGTATAACAGCGGAATGCTTCTAATGTCTAATACAAAATAATTTTATTATTGATGAACTTAAATAGAGAAATAATTCAATACACTGTTTCAAATTTACTTTTATTCAATTTTAAGGTGCTGGGTCCAAGTGACATGGTGATTACCTACGATTTTATCAGAATTTATAACAAGTTAACTCTGTTTCAGAGTGCTTTCATTTTCACACTACAGAGACAAAATCTTCCACTTGTTTTTCAATGCAGTACCTCATTAGAGCTTAAAGTGCTGCATACCACAGGTACTTACAACTAGACATCGTGTTATTACTGAGACACTCCTCGAAACAGACACTAAGGAAGAATTTTTCCAAAGATACATAAGGAGATATTTTTTAACTGAAAAGATACTATCAATTTTCTTAAATCTTGAATATTTAAATCTACTCATATTCTGTTTTGACTGAAGTGAAAAGAATATTTTAAGTTTATAATTCTAAAGTGCAGCTCTGGAGAAACTTAGAATCTCAATTAGTATTAACACCTAACATTAATGAATTAATAAGGACTTTAATAAACCAGACGTTTATACTGATATTTGCACATAATAGCAAATAATTTTTTTTCAATTACAAAAGACCTTCTACCTTGAATCCCATTTCCTAAATGGCAGTATAAAAGAGAAGAGTGAAGTTTCGCTCTTTTTTGGAAATGCAATATGCATGAAACTTAAATATACTTTAAAGAAATGAAACATACGTGTTCACAAATCCTACTACTGTAGTTTTAAAAAAGGCTATGAGTCTTGTTTAAAATAACCAATTCTACAGTTAAAAAAGAGACTACCAAGTTTTAATTTCTGAATTTCTAAATTTGTTAGCCCATCAAGTATACAATTCTGGGTTAGTCCTTAACCGTAACATGTGAAAAGCATCATAGTATCACTCAACTTTTAAAAATACTATAATTCATCCAGATTGAGTACAAGTGCCTTCGAAGTGGGCAGCTCTGGAGATTCCGTCTTTTTTCGAATGATGCAGTATTTTCTCAATATAATATTGAGATTTCTCTTTTGAAAAGGCCTCACAGGCTTTTAACATTATTTTTTTTCTGAATATAATTAACTGTGGTAAATACTCTCTCTTGAGAACTGATTTAATTTTTGAAATAGCCAAATGTCGGTTAGTCAAGCCTATGAGGAATGTAAGTAATGAGGCATGCCTATACAATAAGAACTATTTTTATTTGTGTCTTCCAAACAAACTCAATTTTAAAAGAGTAGTTTCAAAACATTTTGGTTAATGGTACTATAATGGACATGGAAACAATAATGATCTATTCATAATTAGGACAACCCCATTTGTTTTAGAATTTCTATTATAACCAAATACCCATGTAGGAAGAATAGGTAGTCCACACATTAACCATTTTCCTGAAAACTTTCATAAGGTTCCTCCACCAGGAATGCTAAATCAACAACAAAGCCAACAGAGACTCATCTTCCCTAACCAACGACACCTTTATGAAAAGTGTGAAATACACACAGAAAAAGCAAGATGTGCATGTGAAAATAAGCTAACCCCACAGCAAACTGTGCAAAAATTTATTATAGATTTTATTTGTTTATGCTATGTTTGTTTGCCATTTTCTGTTTGATTTTTTTCCCAAAACTTCTAAATCAATTGAAACTCTATAGAATTTCTGCAAGAAACCACACTGTTTGAAGTCATTGGCCTGGCTTACTTCCCTCCTTTTATAGGTAAATCTAGAATCGACATGTGCTGCTGCGGGCTGTCAGTATCACTGAAACCTCTAAAAGGTTCACCATCACTGTCCTATACAAAAGATCTTAGCAGACCCAAAACTATAAAAAACAATACCACCAAAAGATTAGCTCTAGGCACCAAGAAGTAAAGACCAACATAATTTATCATTTTGCCAGGTTCAATATATACCATTTTGATGTGTTAATAGCCTTTAATAGTAAAAACGCTAGCCATCAGTTAAATAAATAAGCCATTAAATGGGGAACAGAGGCATCAATAAAAGCATATTTCACTAATTTTCTAATCAATAATGCTAAGCATTGCTGGATATTAATTAGGGAACAGACATTAGCTATATTATAGGTGATCATTTGTGATCGTGTACTAAAAAAACTAAAGAAGATTAAAAACAAAAACAATACAAAATACATATTCCCTCTCAAAATACTTGTTGATAAATTTAATGATTTGCCTTGAGCAAATCTGGAAATCCATGGGTTCAATGTTTATGAAAGGCTGTGTACTGACATATTGCTAGTCTAATGCAGTAAAGAGAATTTACATGTAAAGCAAAGTTAGAACTAAGGTCAAAACAAATACTAATTTGACAATTACCCTGGATGTAGAATTCAATGATGACGGATATATATTTGAGAATAGTACAAACCTGAGTTCCTAACCTCATTTTGTAACTTAGTACTTGAATAACTTTATGAAAACGATTTAATCTCTTTAAGCCACAATTTTCTCATATATAAAATAAAGTGTAGCCAGGGATATAGCTCAGCAGCACAGTGCCTGCCTGGCAAGCTTGAGGTCGTGAGATCTTAGTGGGATCTTTGATTCCTGGTACCAAAAATTAAAATAAAATAAAATAAAGTGTAAGGATATTTACTTCATAAATAGCCTACTTCATACTAGGTATCTGAGGGTCCCTGGGGCCCCACTACTTCTTAATGTGGCACTTTCCAGTCACTCCAAAGGGGAAAGGAGCACAACTTTAAGGCATGTTTTCATCTAAATCCAAACAATGGCTTTACCTCTAACTAGAAATTTCCCTTCATGTGCCTCAATTTCCCTGTTTTTTTTAATTTAAAAAAAATTATTTTTGTCTTTTTTTTTATGTGGGTACCGGGAGTCGAACTCAGGACCTTGTGCTTGCCAGTAGGCGCTTGTGCCACTGAGCGATATCACTGGCACCGGCTCTTTTTTCCTTTATGTGGGTACCGGGAGTCGAACTCAGGACCTCGCACTTGCCAGGCAGGTGCTTACGCCGCTGAGCCATCTCACCGGCCCCTATTTTTGTCTTTTTGAGACAGGGTTTCACTATGCAGTTCAGGCTGGCCTTGAAATCACTTTGTAGCCCTGGCTGGCCTCGAACTGGCAGCGATCCTCCTGCCTCAGCCTCTCAAATGCCGGGACTGCAGGCATGCGCCACCACGCCAGAGCTTTCCCTACCTTTAAAATGAGGATTATAAAAGTATTTAACTCCAGGAGTTGTGTTGAAACTGAAATAATATCTATACAAAAGCTTTAGCACAGATAAAAGCTTTTTAATAACTACTGCATACATGTTAGCTATTATTAGGCCTTGGTTTTTCTACTTATAGAATGTACTGTCTGAACTGAGTGATTTTGAAGATTCTCTTGAGTACCGAAAGTTTCTAATTTTATCCACTTCCATAAAAGAAGTTAGTAATACTTCTTAAATGTTTAAATTTTGCACCTTTTTGTTTTTAAGGTCAATAAAGTTGGGTCAAGAAAGTAGAAATATGGTTTCTTCTGTTCCTTCAGCACTCACTTCTTTTGGTAGCAAAAGCGTTTTCCTGTCCTTCTAGCACTTTCCATCTATAAATTTTCTGATAAAAACATGTTGAGTATATTAGCTCTTGTTCCAAACATCATCCTAAAGAATGTATCTTCCTCATCTTAGTCACCCCAAAAAAGTCCCATTAGACATAATGTTTACCAGTTAAAATACAATATATTACAAGTGGAAAAGGTGACTCATGCTCCTGTCCCAACTACTCCGGCGGCTAAGGAGGAAGACTGCCTGAGCCCGGGAGTTCAAGGCCAGTCTGAGAAACACAATGGAACTTTGTCTCAGAAACAAATAAAAAACCCTTGAAGGGCTACAGGGCTTTTTATTTGTGAAGCTTCATGGTAAACGTGTTTGGCATACAAGAAACCCTGGGTTCAATACATAGACACCCACACACATACGTTTATGTACATACATACATACATGTGCGCACATATTAGAATCACAAATACTTTTATCAATGTGTTTAAATTTCAAATTAACTGTGCATGCAATTTTAGCATAATTTTCTTTTCCTTTTTTTTTTTTGTGGGTACCGGGGGTCGACCTCAGGACCTCGCGCGCCAGCAGGCGCCCGTGCCGCTGAGCGATATCACCGGCCCTTTTTCGTACGTGGGTTCCGGAAGTCGAACTCGGGCCCTCGCGCTTGCCAGGCAGGCGCTTACGCTGCTGAGCCATCTCACCAGCCCCTAGCATAATTTTCTTATTCAAGTTTATTGTTACAATTCACTGAACTTCTTTTAAAAAGGTCTTAATTATGGAAATTCAATTTGCTTCACCTTAAAACCTGATTCGAAATCAAACTACCAACCCAAAAATCTCACCTGACCAAAAACTCAAAGAAATGAAAAGAATAAGCCAAAAAGCTTTCTAAGAAGCCATAAGTAATAAAATAAGATTAGCTTTGAGATAAAACCTTAACTCAGTACTTTTCTATTCTTATCTTATGCATAAATTATAACAACAAATCTTGGTTGTTTAATGACAGTAATAAATGAAAGTTGAGAACATGAAAGGGAAGAAAATGAGAAAGCTATCTTAAAAATGATACCCATACTTGAACTGCACATGTAATTATAAATGCTTAACAAGGGTGTGATATTTAGGAGAACAGATTTGGAATCACATCTGATTATATTCAGATCAGTTTTACCACTTAATACCCGTGTTGAATTTACTTAATCTATATAAGTAACATTCATCATCAATGAAATGGTAATATCCCTCCTTAAAGGGATGTTCTGAGAGAGAAAATTATGCACATATAGTTTATATATAATTTATAGATAATTTATATATATAGTTAATACAAAGGGCTAAAAAATGAGAGACAATACCAATGGTAGTCATTGCCAATATGGGGCCATTAAGACCAGAAATTTCTGGCCCTCAACAATTCCTGAGCAAATTATCATATTTTAACACAGAACAATAAAATAACTGATGTTCACAATGATGACCTCTGGTCACCAAGAAATTAACATATATTTAGTATATATATACAATAAGCATTAGACAAACATTTACCGACTACTATTTTCTAGTATTTTGTGTAGCGCTGGTATGTAAAGATGAATAAGACACAGTTGTGACCCGAAAGAACTTGTCCCCTAGTGAGGGAGAAAGAAATGTAAACAAATGATGATAGAATAATGTGTTAAGTGCTAACAGCAATATGTATCAGGTGCTAAGGAAGAATAAGAGTAACCAGCTTTGCCCCAGGCAGTCAGGAAGGGCTTCAGAGAAGAAATGCCATTCAGGTACACTCTTGAAAGATTTGTGAGGCGGTAAGCACAAGCACATGCAGCAGAAGTGAAGTGAAATGTTGAAGCATGGGTGGAAAGGTATGAGTGGAAAAGAGCAACAGAAGTTGAAATAGGATCATGAAGCATTTGATGAAATACAGATCAGAATGACAACTGAATCGACAGTGTGGAGGCTGAATTAAAGAGACAGACAGAAGGCAGGGCAACCGGGCTGGAAAACTAAGGAACACAATCTAAGTCAGGGGTGAAGAGAAACTGACTTTCGACCCTGGGTGGTGGGACCAGAGTGGGAGATGGGAGAGTTTTTAAGAATTTTAAACATACTACAATCCGATGTGTTTACATTTTAAATAAAAGGTTTTCTTTTTTTTAATTAATTAAGTTTATTGTACATTTTAGATATACATACTGATCACATTCATCGTAGGGAATTTGTACCTGTACATGATATATCTTGATTCTTCTCTTTTTCCCACTCCCCTCCCCTCCCTTCGACCTCTCATCCCCTCCTTACTTACAAAAGCTGTTTCCATTTTTTACTTCTTTTCTCATTTTTTTCTTTTCCCTTCCTTTCTCCCTCTCCCCTCCCTAGTTCTCCCCATTTGAACATTTTCTTAAAGGAGTCTTTTGAGATTTAAAAAAAAAGTGTGACTCTCCTGAGGAACTATTTTTGGTGACGTTGAGTTCCTGAGATTTTACCTTTATATAATTCATAGGATGATGATAGGGAGATATCGCTGATAAAGCTTGAAATAATATTTTAGGTATTTTGATAATGAGCCAAGTCTTTCTTTCTTATAAGATCTGTTTTTAGCTCTGGTTAATTATAACAATAAAGAATTCAGTAAAAAGTAAAGCATAAGGTAAACTTCCATCGGTAATGTTTGACAGTTATACCTAAAAAAACAGAACTCTTGTGTGTAGTACTTAATTGTTTTAACTGGAGTTTCCAAAAGGTTAGCTCTTGTATTATATTTAATAAAATTCTTCCTTTTATTGAACAATACCCGTTCAAATATTTAGGCAAGAATTCCATTTTATTAGAGCTGACATAAAATATATCACAAGGAGAAAGATGGCCATAAAGTTGAGAAATATAAACTATACATCTTAAGGTTTTGTTTTAACTTCTTGAAGGAAGTGATGACTCCAGAATAGCAGCAACAGAACTACTAAAACTTGAATAACTATCAAGTAAACATACTTAGGCTCTTGTTAAAACAAACATTATTTCCACTGCTAAAATTAAAGTTGGCAAGTCTTTCCTTTTAACAGCTTAAAAAACAATTTGAAAAGTAGCAGAATAGCAGGTTCTTTGCAAGGAGACCAATCATCATCATTAAAAGACCTTTAAAAGCAAATACAGAATGGCCAGCTAGCTTGATCACCTTAATTTTTAATGAAGGGATATTTCAATATATACATATAGAAGGTGAAATAAACTTATGAAAGAAAATCTACTATCATTAAACAGAAATTTCAATTTTCACCCTCATTGTGATGATCTATGAGGAAATAATATATGAACACTAAAATAAGGAAATACGATAAAGTAGTATGTAAAAATCTGTCAGTGATAAAACAAGCAAGGGTGGCTGCCATAAAATGGCCAAATGGCTTTTTCCACCTCCATCAAGATCAGTTTACTGATGGGCTCAATAAGATGATAACGCATTTAACCACTTTCCTTGCATCTGACTTCGACCTCACAAATCCAAATGGCCTTGTTTAACTACCCTGGCCTTTCAGCATTTCCCTGAACAAAGATAATTAAGGAGATGTACAGCCCCCTACTATCACAGGAATTGAAAGACAAATAAACTTTTAAGAGCACAGCCAGGTGTCTACCCCTCTAATGTACAACTTTTAAGCAGGAGGTAAAGTGAAATAATGATTAAATAATTATAAAAGGTTAACGATGTTACGTTTGTAATATAAGGCAATTTTATTTAAAGAAAAGGCATAAAAGGTGTTCTAGACAGCAGGTCCTCTCTTCCCCTGCCGGAAACAGTTTAAGGGAAAAGGGTGTCTTACACCAAATAACATAAAAAGAATTCATTAAACCTTTTACACATCATTGTAAATTTGTTTAAGATTTAGGTTAGTATATATAACTAGACAAGACTGAAGTGTTTTTCTATAAAAGTCTGAACTATTTGTTCTTTATTACGTATTCTGGTCTGTTTACTAATTCTGCCGTCTAACTGTAAAAACCAAGACATTGTGTCAAACATTATTTAATATTAAAGAAGGGGATAACACCAAGAGGAAAACTTCTTTAAAAAATATTATAGCGTGTGGTTTCCCAAACCTAACTATTTTTAAATGTAATTTACCCTCAACTATTTATGCGTACTTTTCAATTACTATTCTTCCTTTGTGAAATGAATTTATCATCACTAACATCTGTGATAAAAATTGTCCCTGGGATACCAAAAAGATAGCTGTTTTAAACCGTCATATAGTAAAAATTAGAGTAGAATTTCAAAACATAAGCACAGAATTTGTAATTGAAGAGCTACATTTGTAGAAACTCAAAATACAAACGTCAATTTTAAACAATTGGCCTTAAATATTAAAATATGTGTCATTTCAAAACAGCTAAGATACATATATAATTTCTACACATTCATAGTTACTGTCTGAGGAAAGATGAACTTTGACATGGCAAAAATTATGCATTCCAATACCTGAAGTGGAACCTCAATTCAGATTAAAAGGCTTTAGACATAAATGAATATATAATAACTTTTCATTCTAGACAAAACTCCAATAAGCCATACAAATTTTATTTATTTTACATTATCTGTTGCTACAGAACCCTGTAATGACAAGCAACCTAATAAATCTAAATATAATGAATTTCTAATGTAAACTATCTCTTTTAGAAAAAAGATATATTAAGTGTTATTCTGGCTTTAAAATATTCAGTGTTTCAGGATAGATGGAATCACTTTACGTAAGATTATAGCCAAAACAGCATTTATGATTAATAATGTAAAAATCTATGTTTGTATGCTTCACACTTGTTCAGATCAATGTGATACAGTAAAAATCTTGCTAATAATCCTAATCTACACCTTTGGGAATCATCTTGCTCCTCTTTCCTATTCCTCTAACAACCTTTATTCTTCCATTCCATTCTGTCTGCCAGTAAATTCACAACTTGGTTTTGACTGCTGTGTATTAGCAGCAGCTAAGAAACAGGTCACTGTGCTGTCTAACTTATTAAACACTCTAATAGTTGTGATTTAGGTGTTTAACCATTAACTATTTAGAAGTTCTGGTCAAACCCAGAAGGGGACAGTTCACTCTAAGGTTAAAAAAAATACTGCCCCAAATTTATTTATTTATTTTGTTTCTTCAACGTATCAGTCTACCTCCATGATACTATTTCACAACATCCAAATATCTATAAGGAAGAATATCACATTTCTCAAATGTTAGGTGCAAAAGTACTCATTTTTATGCTAAGATAGAATAATTACAACCATACATTATGTAAACTATTTATGTATATACACATTTATACATATAAATCTGCAAAGAAATTCATAGCGAAGTTGTTAATATGTCATATTACTGTAAAATTTAAACTTTCTTAAAATGAGGAAAAGTTAATATAAAAATAAATAATTTAGATAACAATTTTAAACAAATATATCGTCGTATTTTTAGCATTTACATCTGGATTGCTAGAAAGGTAGTTTTAAAAAATCTTTATTCACAATTATTTAGTTAAAGCCTGGGAAACAAAATAAATTATAAACATAAAGAACTGATGTTCCAAAGCCCAATCTCTTAATTGCTGATCAAAGCTGAAAATAGATCTTTTTTCTCCACTAATTGAACGAGTCTTGTTAAACCTTTTGAAATGCACTTTAGAAAATGCAAGAATACAGCTTAGAACAGGTTCTTTAATTTGGGTCATTTTCTGTTACTTGCAGTGGTGACGGGTGCTTAGCAACGCTGTTCTGGTGGCCCTTTTAAGGAAATGAATACCTGGAATACAGCATTTTAATCTATTTTATGGCATTAATTATCAAGATCACTGTATTTAGACAGTGCCTCCTTTGCCACTTGCCCGTATTATGAAAGACAGAAGTCCCATGATAAATTGAATGTATTATTTCAAGTAACAGAAGATCTGTATCACCCCTTACCAAATTAAAAAAAAAAAGACATAAAAACTAACAGTAATAGAAGCCACTAAAGGGTTCCTCTAAATGTTTAGACAAAGACATTACACTGAAAGTCATTGTTCAGACATATGTCTCTTTTGCTAAATCTTTGAGAACTAAACTCCACTATGCCACACACTAGGCCACTGGTACCTAAGAAACACGATACAACACAGCCAAAATTTAGTGAGATTTTATTTGGTAGAGACTTGATGAATATTTCAAATATTGACTTTTTAGAAAAGATAACTTTTCCATCAAAAACAATAACAAGAATAGCACTTAAGTCATGATGAAGTTACTCTCTCATAATGTGCTTAAATGATTAACTATCAGGAAGCCCAAGAAACATGGTAAAATACACAGCTACCAAGTAGCTTCTAAGAAATAAACTGCCGTATTATATTCTGTTCACATTTTACTAATAATTAATGTAACAGGTTAAGAAACTAGTAATTAAAACATTCAGAATATTACTTTTTCTCATCTCAGTTGTCATGAAAATACAACCCTTTAAACTTTTTCCTCATAATCACACAATTCATTTTAGATTTCCTTCAAGAAGGAAGGTGACACTCATACATCTCCATTCTTCTCTATCTTCACAGCTAATGGGAGATCAAGTGACTCTCTCTTTGTCTAGAATGTATCCTAATTTCGGTCTTCAATAGCCAATTTTTCAAAGCTTTGAACGTTTAGCCCCCAGAGATGAGACAGGAATCCTCCAGGTTAACAATCTGCCATCAGATATTTTATGTTTCAGTCTATCAGTTAAAGTACACTAAACATCTTTTAAAATTAAACATACTTTATACTAGATTTCACATTTATCATCAAATTGTGTAAATCACAGCATAAAATGAGATAACACCAAAATTTCTCAAGTTTTTTAACCTCTGAAAACAGACTTTGCTTGAGGTTTTGGTGTTTTGAACATTACAGTTGCATTTGAATACCTGGGAATCCGCTGGGGGGAAAAACGTGGGGCGCAGACACTGTATGCTGCACTGAAATATTCTCCAACTGAGAGGCACAAGTTAGCTGTATTTCAAAAATGCCTTTTCTGGGTATTTTCAATCCCTTCTTAAACACTACTTTAACAATTAGCACACAGAGGTCTCTGGATGGCTCTCAGAAACATTTAAAACCAGAGAACAAAAGGTTTATTTTAAAAATGAAAACCTTGGCTTATACGACTCCAGACGTGAATCTGCTTTCAATTACTGAAAGTATTTCCACTTTAGTGGAAGGGGCTCAAATCTTCAACTACACCATCTTTAGGCACTGACTTTCATTATAGTAGGTTTTCAGAAGACAAAATGACTTTGTGACACGGGCATATATGCATACATGTAACAAACATATAATTTATATAATTTATAAGATATTCCAGAGAGAGAAGCTAGCAGAGAAAGGCCGGAAATGTGATTTCTCATTCTGAAAGCTGCCACAGATCTTTAATTTTATTAAAATGCACACATAAATGAGCAAATGTTTTTTTCCTAAACTTTAATAGATATTGCATAAGTTTTCCCCAACCATTCCTAACTCTTTTTTCCACAGGAGTAACCTGCATCGAAGCATAGCCACAAAGTTGAATTTCTCTTAGACTCTGCTCTGTAAAACCCTCAGGACAAAAAAAACACACAGTAAGTATTTCGCAGGCGAAAACCTCTCTTTCAATTTAGCGTGATTATTTTGCACCTTTTCCCCCACTAAGCAATTAGTAAAATGGATTTCGGTTAATGGAACCAAAGGGCTGATGAATTTAAGCTCAATGCAGACTTTAAACATTTCAGACATAAATTATCCAAAATCATCATTGCTAAGATTTGCTCCCAACGAATTCGACAAGATATGTACACCGCAAAACTAGCAGAACGCAGGGGGGAAAAAAAGACAGCTTTACCTCATAGGCTGGGACCGCACACAATTCATTTTTTTAAAAAATCCATCTAATTAAAAACACCGGGAACAAAAGACTCCATTCTCCCCGCGGCTACCTGTACCGCTCCGGGTGACAAAGAGTAATCGAGAAAGTTCAGCTTTCACCTCTTCTAAATCCTTAAATTTGGCCCCTCAGGGGTTAAAAAGCCGCCTAATTTCAGATGCTAATGCTGCCTCCGCACCGATTCCAACCCGCGCGGAGCCTCCTCCCATTCCGACACCACCCGGGGAAAAAGAGCGGAGCCGCCGCCGGCCCCGGGCCGGAGCGGAGCGGAGCGGAGCCGCCGCCGGCCCCGGAGCGCCCGCGGTTGTCGCCGCCGCCGCCGCCGCGCGCCCGGGAGCGAACGAGCTGCAGCCGCCCGTCCGCCCCAGGCCGCGGCCCCGCCGCTCACCCACCTTGCCGCGGCGCGCCCTCGCTGTGGCCGTGCGGAGCCGAGCCCGGCGCTGCCAAGTTGCCTCGGTCTGGAGCGTATCATGTTACAGCGCCGGGCTCGGGGCTCTGGCTGCGAGCGGCAGCCAGACATGATAGGCTGAGGCTCCTCTGTTTACACCCGGCCGCGGAGGGGGCGGCGGCGGCGCTTAACCCCTTCGGGCCGGGCCGGGCCGCCCCGCCAGCCCGCGCCGGCCGGCGCCGCCACCCCGGCCGCGGCACACGCGCGCACACGGGGCCGGGCGTGCTCACGTTCTCCCCGCTGGCCCCGAGCGAAGGCTGTGGAGACGGCACCGCAGTCTGGTCCCCGGCGTGCTCGGAGCACCCTGGCGGGAGGCATCGGCGCCCCCCACCGCCACACACGCCCGCAGACCCACGAAGCAGCTCCGTTCTCCGACGTGGGTTTCCAGGCTGCGGTGGATTTTTATTCTCCACGCGCGCTACTTTCCAGGGCTCACAAAGGGATCTCCTTCCCAGCCCGTGCACGAATCCCGACCCCGGTCCGCCACCATTCATGCCTCGCACGGCCGAGGTGTTTACTGGAGCCCGGCGCGGGCGATGGCCACGCTCCCCGCATCTCGGCCCCGCGGAGCCCGGGCTCGCGGGACGCGGTGCTGGCAGAGCCGGGCACACGGTACCGGGCGGCCGGAGGGTCCGCGGGGCGCGCGTGGGGGGTGTCCCTTGCGGACGCCGCGGGGACAGGCGCAGGCCCTCCGTCCGCCCTGCGCCCTCGTCCTCGCCACAGTCCCCGGCCCGCGAACGCTGAGGGGCAGGCGGGCTCCCGCCCCCGGAGGCAGCGGGGCCCCGGGGCCCGTGCTTGTGTTCAGGTGGCCCCGGCTGCTCTGCACGATGCGGCAGAACTGGACAGCTCTGATGTGGAACAGCTCGTGCGGTGTTCTAACCAGCTTTACTTTCAAATAAAAGATACCTCAATACTGTGGTACTTAAATTTTTATTTAAAACATTGTCATTTCCTCCCCTCCAGGTCCGCTTTTATCATTTTTTGCAATGCCTCTAGTCCAGTGTTCTGCCTGCCTTTAATTTCTCTTTCTTCTAGAACATTCTATCTACACCATTCAGCCTCTTCCTCCATTAGACTGAGAATTGAATGACTGTTCATGAATTTTTAGATTTACCGGTGTTTTCTTCCAACTCCTCTAAACTCGAGAATTTTTTTATAAATAAAACAAGAGCACTTTACCACAATACCATTATCAATCAATATATCATCACTAGCTCTCATTTCACATTTTAATGCTCCTAAATATAATTTAAACCAAACAAACAAAAAAAAATACTGACAGGATGTGTTCTCTCTTTATCATTAGACGATTACAATTATAATTTTTCTCTTCGCCCAGTCTCTTTCCTCCAGTAGACGAAATTCTTTCCACACTCCTAGGATTCAACAAAACTGTAATTTCGTTCTTTTTTGGCATATACGCTTACCTTGACTTTTGTCACTTTTTATATCTAATGCTACAAGAACGTGAATATGGCTCCCCTGCCTCTCTATGGAGACATTTTCTTCTCAATTTGCTATCTTACATATCTATCATCGCACATGTAAATACCTGATGTTACCCTGTGTTTGAACAGTCTCTACACCTTAGTGTGTTTTTTTCTTTCAGTAATTCTGGCTCTCTTAAAATCACAACTCATCAAACATACCATGTTACAACATGATAAGCACAACCATCCTGGGCATTTTTCTCTTAATGATCAATATAGTCACCCTTTACCGGAACATTATTAAGATAGCACAGAAATTAAACGCAGAGCAATCATTCAAATTTTACACATTCCTTTGACACTGGCAAACCTACGAAGTTATTTCAGGATTTTGAAATTCTTTCTCTTTAGTAAAATTGGGTCAAATATAGAACAATAGACATTTTGTGGGCCACCAAAAGTATTGTAAGCTCTGAAACAACATCTTCCTAAATCAAAACATTTTGAAAAGGATCCTTTCACGTATAGTTGTAATGCCTGTGACTCTCCTAGTGGGAGAGGGGGCAGCCTGAAATAATAACAAACAAAAACTATTTAGATCGGACAGCTTTCAATTGAAGAAACTGTTCGATTTGAATCTTAGCAGAGTTAAATAGAAAGAACATTACACAATTAAAATTTGCTAGGACCAGGAAGTTTGTCTGGGCTTTAGAAATATATATCCCTTGATTTTTGATGACCACAAATTTGCAGATCTGGACTAAAATAAAGCATCAGAACACAGAAATGAACAATAATGGAAGAAATGAGAGATTCCAGGATCTTAGCTAAATCACTGTTTGGGTCAAGATGAATCTCAAGAAGACTGATACTTGGCATGTTCATTTCCCCAGATTAATGCTATGTAAATTGGTCACTGATTGATAACATTTATTAAAATTCCAATTTAAAATGCTAATTAAGCATTGCCTACCTATAAATATCAGAACCAGGTTGGACAAATTTTTATATTAGACTACATTGGAATATTCTATCTACATGTATGTCTAGTTATACTTTTTTTTATTACAAAACTAATTATTTTCAAATTGGACAAGGATAATATCCCCCGAGAATTACCAAGGATTTACTTTGAACAAAGCTGAGCAGTAGCAGAGCAGCAGCCCATAGGGAAGAGGCAGAGGAAGAGATGTGGTTTTAAACTATTTCCATTGCTGAAATATGAAGGATGGATTCCATACATGTCTTCCAAGAAAACACAGGGGTTTGTGACCACACCCATCCATGCATTAAATCAGTGCCATCTTTAAAATACAGGAGTCCGCCAAGGAGCTCCACAGAGACATGTGTCACAAGGCACACATTCAACTTCTATTTTCCTGTACTGTAGTTTGCCATATAGATGATGTCAGGGATAATTAGCATTATGGATACTGCCTTCCGTAACTTAAGCACTCCTTGTCTAAGATCTACAGAATTCCCTGCAGTTCCATGAGCAGACACTATTAAATATGTTGAATTATGTGGCTATTTTATGTTGTGAATAAATAACCACATGGAATCACACTTGCAATATTAAATGAATTTTACTTATAACTGAATTCAGTTCTTTAGGCATAAGAGCGTAATGACTGCACACCACAAGGAAGATTTTTAAAAATGCATGAACCAAACCAAATCAAAGCAAATTGTATTTTAAAAAAAGTCCATGAATGAGCTGTTACTTCAAACTGGCACCAACTTAGCTTCACATTAACAGTGCTTCTGACCTCTCTCTCTGCTTAGGCCAGCAACCTTGAAGAAAAATCAGAGTGTAATGGAAACCGTGATGATTTGTTTCCCTGCTAATTATTAAGCACCGAAGCCATATTGTCAATGATGCTAATATAAAACCAAAAATCAACTACTTATAGCTATGGTAAATGTATGACTATGATCAAAGCTAACAGTGAGCAGTTCATATTATAATTAGCATTATATTGAACATTTGACACATTTTTTTCAGGGCTGGGGGAAAACACCAGGGCTTCTCGAATACTGTACTAGACAAGCACTCTGCCATTGTGTTTCATTCCTAGCTCAATACATACTATTTTTCTTTAATTTTCTAAGTCCCTATGAGTAAGTAATATTGTTATCCCACTGTACAGATAAGCAAACTGGAATTTAATGATGTCAAGAACATGACCATATAGTTTACATATTTGATGGGCTCCTAAGCCTGACACTAAACCATATGAATAAATATTTACAGTATCATCTCAGTAGTTAAAAACTGATATTAGGAATGTGGCTCATTTCCCAAGTCAATTTATCAGGATAAGCTACATCAATGATTTGAAAACATGATATCAATTTTATTTGGTTTTTCGTTTTTTTTTTTTAATGTGGGTACCGGGAGTTGAACTCACGACCTCGCGCTTGGCAGCAAGCACTTGTGCTGCTGAGCGATATCACCGGCCCTTTTTTTCCTTTATGGGTTCCGGGAGTCGAACTCAGGACCTCGCGCTTGCTGGGCAGGTGCTTACGCCGCTGAGGCATCTCACCGGCCCAGTATCAATTTTAGACATTGATAATTTGTAGATTTGGGAGGGAAGGAAAGAGGTACAGCCCCCTTTTTCTCCTATGTTTTGCATTTATCTCTAGGTATAAATTATCAAATAGTGCCAATAATAGCATCCCTTGCAATGAAATGGTCAAAATACATTCTTAACACCTATTTAGGGATCATCACAGATCAGTATGTGTCTGTCACTGTAATTTGTCTAAATGGACTCTGTTAAGAACTATACCTTTGTTTATAAATAGTCTTTCATTTTTTAAATAAATATGTAAAAGAAACTGTTACCAATATTACAGTATACTGACATCAATTGGTACATAAGAATTGTACAATTAATTCAGTTGCCTGCCATGAATAAAATTTTAGATTTTATCTTATGATTTACAAAGTGTTATTTTGTCAGTAGCTCATAACTTTCTAATTACTGTTATAAACTGACATAAACTATATTTGAAATCATATTTCTTGGTCCATGCTTTTTGTTTGTTTGCTTGCTTTGTTTAAATTTTTGAGACAGGGTCTCCCTATGTAGTCTACACTGGCCTTGACCTCGCTATGTTACCCAGTCTGGCCTCAAACTTTCGATCCTCCTGCCTCAACTTTGCAAGTGCTGGGATTATAGGTGTATGCCATCACACCCTACTCTGGGCCCTTCTTTTAAAAAAATTAAATTATCATTTATACTAGAATAAAAGTAAAGGTTTGAAAACAAAGTCTTGTAAGAAAAGCCAATTCATAATTTTTCAAAAATGTCTATAGTAAGGGCCAGTGAGATAGCTCAGCGGCACGGGCACCTGCTGGCACACAAGCTCCTGAGTTCGACCCCAGGTACCCACAAAAAAAAAATGTCTATAGTAAATCTAAAAGGCTAGTATAATATCTAGGTGATTCTTTCTTTAATTTATCCTACAGGATATCCCATTGGCAGTATATACATTTACTTCACAAACTATCTGAAATGACCCACATTTAAAATTGTTTCTAAAGGTTAAGTTTCTTATTTATTTTTAAAGGTGTTAGATTATCTCATAGAAATGCTGTCTGAAATTTGATGCATGACAAAGACCTAAAACTCTTCCTTTAGATAGTCAATCATAGCTGTCCTGTGCCAAAAGAACTGGCCCTTATTGTTGTCCTAATTCAGATGACCTTGGGCAGCATCCTGCTGGGTCCTCTGCAGCCCGGACAGGAGGGAGGAGAAGGAAACAGGATCTACGTGTGCGTGAGGAGGTCTGGGCGCCTTGCAGGGGGCAGCCAAGCATTGCGCTGCATCTGAATGGCTTGGTGAGCATCAGCCCTGTACTGGCAAATGTCCAAGTGGGAGGGAAGGGGGTGAAGAAAGGAGATCATTCCCACCTGGTGGTGAGAGCCAGACAGAGGCAGGAGGGCAGAGCTTCAAGAGAAATCCAGATGGCCAGCAAGAATGAGCTGGGGGTAGGGATGCCAGGAACAGAGTACATAGCAATAGTGGAAAGCCCAAGTCAAGTCACCAGGTGTCCACGACAGTGTCAGAAGGCATTCAATAGACAGAGAAGTACGTAGAGGCCTAGAATCAGTAAAGCTCCATGCCTGGGAAGTACAAGCTTGGCCAGCATGCGGGGTGCAGGTCTGCAGACAGCAAGACTAATTCCTAGGCCCACCCAGCGATGGCAGTGTTTGTCCATGCTTGGCAACCATTGGGGCTCATCTGATCTTCAGGTCTTGAAAACAGGAATATATTTTGGAGGGGTATTTTGTATGTATTCTTGGACAGTTTACGTTTCATAAATGTAGATGTGATGAATAAAAATGATTGTCTTAATTAGAGAGCAGTATCTTCACTCTGGGCTATTTGTTTCTAATAATTGTTTCTACCATTCTTCAAAACACTAGTTCTCAAAAATAATTTTCAGTTAAATATCAGAAAGCTGGGCCGGTGAGATGGCTCAGCGGCGTAAGCGCCTGCCTGGCAAGTGCGAGGGCCTGAGTTCGACTCCCGGAACCCACATACGAAAAAAGGGCCGGTGATATCGCTCAGCGGCACCGGTGTCTGCTGGCATGCGAGGTCCTGAGGTCGACCCCCGGTACCCACAAAAAAAGAAAAATAAATAAATAAATAAATATCAGAAAGCTAAGCTGCATATCTTTGTGCTTAAATATATTACTATAAGTACTTTGTTTCAACACCAAAATTAGTAATTCAGTGATGACTGGCAATGAAGTGATATTGTTAGGCTTGTCGTCTATAGAGGCAATAGCTATGCATAGGCCAAATGCTTCTGAAGTGAACAGAACATACAAATCACATAAACATTCATGTTTGCCCTTAGAAATTTATAATATCAAAATTTCTACCAGCTGTAATCCAAGCATTCGGGAGGCTGAGGCAGGAGGATTCTGTGTCTGAGGGCAGCGTAGCCTACACAGCAAGTTGAAGGCTGGCCTGGGCTATATAGCAAGACTCTGCCCAAACAAACAAACAAACATAACCAAGAACCAAAAAAACTACTATGTATTAAGATAATTATTGCAAATATTTTATTTAACATATTTTTATTGACAAATCTGGATAATCGATATGTATTAATTTCAGGTATTTTCATGAGTGTCATATAGAATGTTTTTAATGATTCTTTTTTTTTTTTTTTTTTTTTTTGGTGGGTACTGGGGGGTCGACCTCAGGACCTCGCGCGCCAACAGGCGCCCATGGCGCTGAGCGATATCACCGGCCCCTTTTTCGTATGTGGGTTCCGGGAGTTGAACTCGGGCCTTCGCGCTTGCAAGGCAGGCGCTTACACCGCTGAGCCATCTCACCGGCCCATGTTTTTAATGATTCTTGTAAACAAATTATGTTTGTACACATATTTTTATATATCATTTTGGATGCAAGTATACACTTGACATCTCTGCTTTTTACCAGGCCAATCTACTTTTTCAGCGTAGTTTAGAAGCCATTCTATGCCTGTAATCCCAGCACCCTGGGAGGCTGAGGCAGGAGGATCACAAGTTTGAGCCCAGCCTAGGCAATTTAGTGAGACATTGCTTCAAAATAAAACATAAAAAGGGTAGGGGAGTAGCTTAGCATGAAAGCCACGGGTTCAATCTCTAGTACCAAAAGAAAAAAAAAGTCATTTCCTTTTTTGAGGATTTTGTGATTCAAGAACAGTGTAAGCTTCTCTCTTTTGTGTTCCCAATGGACTCTGTAAATATCCTTTTCTATCTTTCAACATGCCATACTCTACTGCCTGACTCCTTTTCTGTAACTCTTTCCATGCCATAAATACATGATGGTAGGCACCATTTGTTTTCTAATACTCTAGCAAGCAGCACAAAGTAGACAGTAAATAAATACCAATTTATTGATGGGTAGATGGATGGTCAGCAGAAACAACTAATCCAGATTAAAGAAATTGCTTGCTATTTAAAACAATTCACTCATTTGTATGTATCATGCTATTCTGTAATTAATGATTCATATTCTCTCTCTTCCTCTTCTTCTCTCTCTTTCTCCCTCCCCTTCTCTCTCCTTCTCTTTCTCTCGCTTTGTCTCATCCATACACACCCCTAACTTATTATAAACTTTTTGAGGACAGAAGCTGTGACCTAATGGTACCTAGCACCATTAATAGTTCAAGGTCACTATTTTTAAAACTCTATATTTCATTATAAAAATCACAATATTATAAAAGTGGGCATAAACTTAATATATGATCTGGTTTGATAATACCCTCTTGGATCTCTCTCAAATATAGTACCATCAAAATTATATCACACACAGATGAATGTTTAAAATGAAAGAAGGAAAAAATGGAAACAAAGCTTTTGTAAATGAGGAGGGGAAGAGGGGTTGAAGGGAGGGTAGGGGGATGAGGAAAAAAAAAGAATCAAGTTATATCATGTACAAGTACAAATTCCCTATAATGAATGTGATCATTATGTATAGCTAAAATGTACCAATAAACTTTATTAATAAAAAAAGCCCTAGCATGCCATATCAATTCCAATCAATAGACTACAACATTTCACATTGTTTATTGAGGGTGATTCTATTTTGAGAGTCTCTAATATAAATCTCTAAGGTCATGATTTATGCCCAAATGTTCGCACTAGAAATCAATGAGTAGAAATGAGGAGCAGCTGGTCACCATTTTCTCAGGAAAGGCCCTTCATATACTTGAAGATGATTATTCTCAAATCTTCCCTTAAAATCCACACCGTCATGCTAAACACAATTATTATTATTTTACTATTTCCTCATGGGTCTATTTTTCATCTCTCTCTCATTATCCTGCTGGCTCTCACTAAATTTCCTTTGTGTACAGTTGGTGAGGTAGCTGAGAACCATGCTTTCTAAGAACCACACTCTAGTTGAGAGATCTAGGCCCAGGAAGAAAAGATAGTTCTATGAGGAGACAAATGGTTTAGCGAAAGGAAAGAGAGTGAAGTGAGCATTTTGCTGGATATTTCTGTTTAAATGTGCCAGCGAGACCAAGACGGAAAGCAGGGATTTGGTTTTGCTCTGTGGATTTATCAGTTCCATAACAGTGATATTTATGAGTGTAGATGAGATCTCAGAGGCAGTGAGTACACTGAGAAAGCGAAGAGCTAAGCCTGAATCTTAAGGGATGCTCCCGTACCAGAGCCACAGAGAAGAGGTTCAGCCAGGAGGGAGGCAGAAGGCTACCTCTAGGAAATTGGAGAGAAGCAGTGGTGTAACATGACAAGCCCTGGAGGAGAGTTTTCAAGAACTGGGACTCGGAATGGGGTGGGGTATGTGATGTAACAAAGCTCCATCTTGCAGATTAATTCTTATGTTGACTGAAGAAAGCTCTTGAAATTGGCAGGAAGAAGCAATTTGTGACCTAAAGGAGAATTATTTCTGACAGAGTAATGGGGTGAATGTCAGATTTAATGGTTGTTGAAAAGCAAGTGGATAGTGGGGAAATGGCGAAAGCTAATGTACAAACCATTGTTTTTTGTTTTTCAAAATTTCTAGATTAGAATTCCATTCACATTTTTGAATGTCTTTTATGTTCCCAAAACACCTTAGGTACTTCCACATGAAATGGCTTCCTTAATCCTCTCAGGGCAGGGCTAGTTTAAAACTTGGGAAGAAAACTGTATTTCCATTATGTAAAATCCTCTGTAAGGAAAAATGTACTGATTCTTGAAGGCAAATTTCTACACAGGGCCTGTCTCAGTTTGTAGGAGGTAAGTATAAGTTTTAGGGTCTTGCTAGAGACAACTTCAGCAGCTTAAGAGAAATCATCCAAAAATACATATGACATATTGCAGGAGAAGAAATGAATTCTCTAAAAAGGGGAGAGAAGGGACCAAGTAAAAAATACGTACAGACAGAGGCTGTCAGGTAAGAAAAACTCCAGTTGCATGTCTAGTCTTGGATGTTTTCAGCTTCTGAGTGAGAGCAAATGTCTGGGGTTACCTCTTTCTCTTAGGAAAACTAGTTCAGAGGGAATGTCTTGTAAAAAAATCTAGAATCACTGAAAGGGAAAACAAGGGCATCTATTTCATTGATGTTAAACAAAGGAACAAAACTCCCCAGGCCATAGCAAACAAAAGATCGTGAGCACTAAAGCAAGTGTCCAGGTGGAGATTCTGACACCAGATTATCCAGACATTTCACCATTCATGGAGGGAATTTGACTTCGAAATAGGAACCACTGTGAAAATAGGCAGAACTATGTTATTTTTGGCCAAAGGCCTTTGCAAGATTTTTAAGAAAAGGTTTGTGCAGTGTGATCATTCAAATGAATTTTAAAGATTAAGGCAGAACAATTTAGAGTATTTTAGAATTAATTTCATAATATTACTCATAAGATCAATATATCACTTTGTCACTTTAACTACAGAGTCTAAGATAGCTTTAGTTCATATAAGCAGCCAGTGTAAGTACAAGAGCTCAGTTAGGCACAAATATAAGTTGAATAACTGTACATTTTGGGGGCTGTATTCTGCAATGGATGTTGGGTAAATTTAGCTTCAAGGAATTTCTGGCATGGTTTCAGAAGGATGGTTAGAATGAAAAATTTTCTAACTGGAGAAGTACAGTTAGAGGAGGTTATGATTAATAGAGATTTATGATTAGTGAGAAAAGTCCTACATTATAGCAAGGCACTTATGCCATTAAAAGCTTATTCTATTGCTTGGTAACTATTTCTAGCAATTTTAATACAAGCATGTAGTATCATAGTCAGTACTAGGAAAATTCTTGGCTGAAATTCAGATGAACAGGTATCTTTTTGACCACACCTTAGATTAATTTTTCCTTTTCAACATCATTTCCAACCCTTCTGACTGTCTTGCTGCCTATCTAGGATTATAGCATTGTAGCATTACAGCATTATAAATGTACAGATCATGGTTTTGTTTATTTTGAAGAATGAATTAATGGCCTCACACAGCCATTTCCAAATGTAGACTTCTTAATGAGGATATGATTTAGAAAACAGCTATTTTTATCTTTAGTCTGTTCTGTATGTTAACATTCTGCACGTTAGGGTATTAGTCACGTTACAGTGCATGTAAGAGGTGAGAAAAGAGGTGAGAAGTTCTTTCCTTCACAAGAATAGCACTAGTGAATTTTTAGAAGCCAAGGAAAGTAACAAAATGTATGAATCACATAGTTATATGTTTGATATTATATCGATGGCAACAAGGATTTAACCACAGCCATATCATGTGGTTTATTCTTCCTTCCTAAGTTGTACATATACTCATTTGTTTATACATTCTGAGACACGTGTCATTTGATGATTCTGTCACCATGTAAACACTACACACAAACCTAGATTCTGTAGGTCAATCACTTGATATGGCCTCTTGATGCAATTAAGAGACGCAGTAAGCACAAGATATATGAGGGTGCTTGCAGAGTAACACAGCACACCATTTTACAGTAAATTTTTTTCATAAATAGAAAGAGTACACTGTAAATAATGGTTGAAAGTATAGTACGGTTCCAGGCATAGAGGTGCACACCTGTAATCCCAGCACCTGGGAGGCTAAGTCAGGAGAATTGCCACGATCTCAAAGCCAGCCTAGGCTACATAGTGAGTTCAAGGCCTGCCCGAGCTACATAGCAAGAACTGTCTCAAAAAAAGCCCAGTATAGTAAATACATTAACCACTAGCATAGTTGTTTATTTTCATTATCAAGTATTATGTACTATATATAATTACCCACACTATACTTTCATATAACTTGCAACCCTGTAGGTTTGTTTACACCAACATCACCATTAACACACAAATAATGGGCTTGCACTATGATGTCATGACTGCTGCATCATCACTTCCAATGGGAAATTTTCAGCCCCACTACATTCCTATAGGACCACTTTCCTGAATGTGGTCTGTTGTTGACTGAAATGACATTATATAGCATGTGACTGTATTTTGCAGGTTCTTTTCTAATGACTATGACTTTTGTATTTTGTAGGGACTCTTCTAGTAACTGTATGTCCTCTCAGCCACTTCAAGTAAGGATTCTACAATTAGGAAGCTCTAAGTAATTGGTGTTAGAGCACAACACCAGTTTCCGGGCCAAAGAGATCACATAGCATCACCAAATGTCAGATCCTAAAAAGAAGCTGGTGCTCCCTGCTTCACCTCTTGCCATCTCACAGGGCAGAGAATGAGTACAACCCTACAAACAGACAAAGCTGTATCCCTGTCCTGTATTCCTGTCCCCTTCTCTGATATTCTCCCAGGATATCATATTCATTAGGTTATGCACCTGGAAGTATATCTATTCATATAAAGGAAACAGCTCTCCTACTTATTAATAATCCTACATATTATTAACATGATTCTCCTCCCCTAGCTCCTAAGCAAAGAAGTAGGCAGATATTAAGATGGACCTAAAGGCAGCTGTTAAAACAAAAGAATCACTGTTAATAGAAAATTAGAATCCCAGAGACCTTCAGAGTTAAACATGAGACTGCCCCGCCACCTCTGGTTAATATGAAATTTAATTAATATTATTATATGTAACAGAAAAACTACTTCTCCTGTGCGTAAAATTAGAATGTTTATGATATTCCACGTCTTTTTGTCTTCTAAAGAATCGAGATAACTTTCCAAAAAAGTAAAATGTAAACCCATATTCAATTTCTCTCTGATTATGAAGAAATAAACCAACTTCAGGTCTTTCTTATATATATATACTTTTATGAGAGAAAACTAATGATCACCTTCATTTGCAGAGGCAGCAACCTCATATGCCTAAAAAGGAGATATTTGAAAATTCCTAAATTCATTTTATGCCTATTTCCCTATCTTACTTCAAATCAATTTCCTATTTTCTCGCGCTCCTCCTGGCTGGCAGCTGCTCCTTCTGGGCCTTTATCTGGCCCAAGAAAGGCAGGCAGGCAACCAGTTGCCTGTTCCAGTGATGCCAGCCCTGTTCCCATGCTGGAGACAGAACGTCTAATCTCCATATTGCAAGCAGCTTCCAACTGCCCCATCTTACAAAGCATTTTAACAATGGGATCCACAGGCTAGGGTCTCCTGCCTTTCTTTTTATTGGAAATTAAAACAATTTTTGTTGGAATAAAGATTCTTAGTGAAAAGGGAAAACAATAACAACCAATTTATATGGCAAGTCACTAAGGAAAAAAAATTCACCTGCAACGTAAACACTGAAGATAGAAGAAGTTGTGTAATAAACCTTGTATTTGTAGACTGTCTGAAGCAATACGATTGAAAGAAAATAGCTGTCTGTAAGGGTCTGCCAGGAAGAACTGATTCTCTTGAACAAAACCATAACTTCCCTAAAACCACAGAACTGGCAAGGACCACCAGCAAAGACCATGACAGTACTCCCCCTCACCCTCAGAACAGACAAGCACTTAAGTGGAAATGGCATTTAGTCTTCTTGATTTGTTTGACTTTGCATGAGACTTTTCTTGGTAAACATCCAGAATTGTGTTTTTACAGGCTTCAAAGATACCAGCAAAAGAACTAGTTCTGTCTTAGTTCATGGAAATATCTCCGCATCTTTCCTGTGCCCATTGTTCAGTTGATCACTGCCAAAGGGATACAGTGAAACCCTAGGTTCAGCGGCTGTGGCTGTCCTTCCGCTCCCCCATTGCAGCCCAACCCAGCGAAGGTGACCGACCATCGCCCTTGGCCAGGCTTACTCTCATTTGAGTTTCCTTCCAAATGGATTTCTAAGTCCTTTTTTATGTAGTGTATAATATAAGAAAAATGTCATCTGGTTTAGACTCTTGGATAAAATTCGATAAACTCAAGAAAAACAGAATAAAAAAACTCTTAAAAATTTTTTCTTTGAATTTTAATTCCATGAAGTACAATCATACAGTGAAAGCTACATGTTTCCCCAAACCATGCCCTCTTTTGATTTTTCCCTTTTATTTCAAAGTTATCACTGCTCTCACAGTTATCTTCTCTCCCAACCCTTATAACATTCAGTTAGAAGTTACTGCACTATTTTCTAAATGATGTCTTCTACCTGTGTTTTCCTTTTTTCTTTTGAAACCACCTTACTTCTAAATCTCATTATATGCATCTTAGATACCTCAATAAACAACTTGATGGTCTCTGCATTCCCACTCCAATCTATATTCTGGTTCTGTCTTCCTAATGACTTATTTGCAAATGCTCCTCCCAGCTCAAATCCTTATTGGCTCCTATTGACTAAAGAATAAATCCAGTTCCTTAGCTTTTCATTTAAGAGTACCAGTGTAGTTTCATCTTGCATTTGACAATCTGACTTTTCTTACATATGTCTTACTATTTTATTACTACTCTGTATGTCATATTGCTCTCTCTGCCTAAATTCCCCTCCTTTTTCCCTTCTGTCTTTGTGTCTACCTCTGACCTCTGTAATCATTGCCATCTCCCAAGGCCTAGCTTAGACATTATTTTATTTCATGATTTCATTTCTCAGCCAGGCTAAGTATCCTCAACAAGCTATACCCATAGGAATCTTAAATGCATCATGTTCCAGGCTAAGATAATTATCTCTCACAAACTTGTATCCCATCCTGCATTACCTGTGTCAGTGAATGAAATCTTTCTATTCATCCAAATGCTGAAGACAGAAGCCTGTATGTCATTCTTGAATATCTTCTCTTTGATCAGCACTGTCTTCTCCATTCTCCACATCAAATCAGCCAACAGTCCCTTTCTGTGCACCCTTTCCTATCACCAGGGTAACTACCTTTGTTAGTGTAATTATTATTTTTCACTTGAATGCAATCTCATTACTGCCTCTATTTTTGTCTTCCTCTACCATATTCCATGCCATTCCATTTAGAAAAATCCTTACCAAAAAAAAAAAAAAAAAAATGTGGTTGTATCTATTCCTTGACTGAAAAATTGTAAATGGCTCCCCATTGTCAGTATGATAACACTCAAACTTTTTAGTAAGGCTTATACAATGCATTGTCATGAAGCCTCTCCCAAGGTTTTAACTTCAGCCATGGCTTCTGGCACTTAGCACATGATTTTATCCTTCTCTTTATCTAAATAGCATTCTCCCTTGCCAACTCTTAATTGTCCTTCAAGTATGAGCTTAACTGTCTTCTCCTCTTCTGAAATCTTTCCTGTCTCCTCATGGTTGGCTGCCACGTGGTTATTGCACATATTCACCACATTAAGAAAACATAACAGTCACAGCACTTATTATCCTATTCATAGTGTCTTAAAAGTAATTCATATTATTAAACACGATTGGTTTAACATTGGTTAAATAAGTGAAGGAATGAATATATGAAATATTTAACCTGACAACTCAACATAAAGACTCACACATTAGAATTATAACAAAAACATATCAAAATTATGTACATTTAGTTAAATGTCCAACAAAGTGACATACAACACATTTTGAGCTCAAAGTTACTTGAAATGACTTTTAATTCCATTTTATATGCAGACATTTTCTTTATTCTTTGGCAACTGATGTAATCTTCTAGCATCTTCTTGACCAATTAGTCAATGTGAATCTCTTCCTGTCTATATTCCTCTGGCTTTTCTTTTCTGATTGTATTACAACACAATTTCTAATGAAAACTCTTAGCAATTTTAATGCAACATTTCCAAAGTCAAATATCTTATATGCCATCCTCACCTCCAAAGCCACTTCCTCTCTTTTCCTTAGTACCTCAGTTTACATGTACTTAGTATCTTAGCTCTGCACCTAGTTGACTAACAGAAATTTCAACTCTCTTCCTTCAACTCTTAAATAACATCCATCATTGTATCCTATACTTGCACTTCTTTACCTACATTCTTTTTTATTTATTTATTGATATTGGGGATCGAACCCAGGGCCTCATATTTGCTAAGCACATGCTCTACCACTGAGCTACACACCCACTCCCTATATTGTACTTCTATCCCTTAGATAGGTCTTGAATATCCCCTGTCTTTTTCTTTTCACAGCTTTTACTTGTCCTTCAGGTATCAGCTTAACTGCCCAGGAGTAGGCCCTCATCATCTTATACCTGGAACTTTTTAATAAGTTTCTGAATGTTTTCTTTCTCACCTTTCCCTCACCTCACCAGCACACTCTTTCCATTGCTACCAAAGTTATCTTCTAAAAACACAGAGCCAGTGAGATGGCTCAGCGGCATAAGCGCCTGCCTGGCAAGCGTGAGGGCCCGAGTTCGACTCCCGGAACCCACATACGAGAAAAGGGCCGGTGATATCGCTCAGCAGCACGGGCGCCTGCTGGCACGCGAGGTCCTGAGGTCGAGCCCCGGTACCCACAAAAAATAAATAAATAAATAAATAAATAAATAAATAAATAAATAAATAAATAAAAACACAACCTCGGGCCGGTGAGATGGCTCAGCGGTGTAAGTGCCTGCCTGGCAAGCGCAAGGGCCTGAGTTTGACTCCCGGAACCCACATACGAAAAAAGGGCCGGTGATATCGCTCAGCGGCACGGGCGCCTGCTGACGCACGAGGTCCTGAGGTTGACCCCTGGTACCCACACACACACAAAAAAATAATAATAATAAAAAATAAAAACACAACCTGCTCATATCTCCACTTTGTTCCCTACAAAGCCCAACCTAATCCTCTTAGTAAGAACTTTTACTTGTTGTACATTCAGCCCTTGCACTTCCTTTTGAATCTTCAAATGCTGCCTTTCTTCAATGCACCCTTGAATATATTTTTATAAAATAAGCCACCTACTACTCTTCAAACATACTTTGTCTTTTTACTGAGGAAGTGGCCAACAACAATTTTCTTTACATTGGTTAACAAATTCAAATAAATCAAATGTTTCTTCCACACACTATGTTACCCTCCAGACCAAAAAATATATCTATATCATACACCTCTGAGGCAGCACTGCACTGAGGCATAATGAAAACTAAACACCACACAAAGTCAGACCTAAGTTCAAATTCTACTCTTTCTCCTTACTAGATTTGTAATTTTGGGAAAATAACATTTTGAGCCTCCAGTGCATATGTAAAATAGGAGTAATATAGCTCCTATGTCATTGAATTGTTTTTAACTGGATTGAATTAAATGAGATGATTTCCAAAACATACCAATCAATCACAGAGCTAAAATATAGTAGAAACCAGAGGCAGGGTTCATACTATATTTATCATTCAATCTCTCATAGTACTTAGTATGTATGGTCACTGAGTAAATGCTGGTGTATAAATGGTATTTGTGACAAATTTTGAATTGTTGCAATTAATATAACTGTAACAGAAAGTCATTTAGTTCCGTGGTGCTATGGTTTAGCTCTTGGGGTGTCCCCCAAAAGTCTCTGGTATTTGGAAGGTGACTGGATCATGAAGGTGTTATACTCATCAGTGAATTAGTTTATACTCATCAATGGATTAGTCCACTGATGAATTTATAGCTGACATGCTATTAGGAAATAGAGCCTGGTTAGAGGCAGGTCATTGGGGTGCAACCTGGAAGAGCACGTCTCTATCGCCAGCTCCTCCCTTTGCTCTCTGCTTCCTGGCCACCAAGACGTGAGCAGCTTTCCTCCACCGTACCCTACCACCGGGTAGTCCCTGCCTTGGAGCCAACTGATCAGGGACTTAACTGTGAGCCTAAATAAACCTCTTTTTCTATAAGTTGTCAGTATTAGGTATTGTGTCCAACAAAAAGGACAGTGTCTAAGATACATAGTAAGAAAGCTTTTTTTTAAACTTCAAAATTAATAAATTGAATTCAGATCTGTTAAGGAAAAATGGTTTTACTCCTTGGCCCTAATGGACAAGTTAAATTCACTTAGTCATGTTGAACAAAACTTTTTTTTTTTTTTTTTTTTTGTTTTTTGAGACAGGGTCTCACTGTCTTGTCAGGTTGATCTTGAACTTGTGGGCTCCAGCCAGTGATTCTCTTGCATTTCTCCCAAATAACTGGGATTTCAAGTGTGTGCCACTGTACTTGGTAGCAATGAATTATTAAAAAACTGGGTCAGGGATAAAACTCCGGGAGAGTGCTTGCCTACCATGTGCAAGGCCCTGGGTTTGACCCCTATGCAAAAAAACAATAAAAAAAACCTTATATTGGATCTAAAGAATTTAAACGATTGGTATGATGTAAGTAACAAGAGGTATTTGAATATTTCTACTTTATCATAACTTTCTACATCACATAATTAAAGAAATTTATACTATTTGCTTATTTGTTTTATTTTTTGAGACAGGGTCTTTATACAGGTCTTTATCCAGGCTGTCCTTTAACTTGCAATCCTCCTGTCTTAGCCTCCCAAGGGCTAGGATTACAGGTATGCACCACCATGCTCAGCTTTTACGTAATTTATATAGGTACATGCAAATAAATCTCATAATCAAATGTGATAGAATCAAGCATTAATTTAACATAACTAAAATTAAAAAGATTTGATGGCTGTAAGTAAAAATCAGTTTTAAATATTCAACAGTAACAAATACTGCTTAGCAGCCCTACAATATTTTGGAATTGAAGAAAGATGTAGGGAAAGACATAGCATCATTATTTCTATCACAAATTAGTTATGTCTGAATTGGCAAATAACATTTTTTGAATCTGGAAGACACAAAGATTACTCTCTTGTTTTTAGAATACCAACAGTCATAAGATTCCCAAGTAAAATTTATCAACAAAAGTATTAGAGTTGATGAGAATCTCTGGAACGAAGCTGACGCAGTATCTGTTGGGTCAATAGACAAAAGAGAACATGTTTCCTAGTCCTGGGAAATACAGAGCTTTGCTCCTGTGTGTCACACATATTTGCACATACACAAAATAGTATTTACCCTTTATGTTTACTGGAACAGAGAAGCACTTATATCAACATAATTCTCTTAGCAAGATTTAATCACCAGAAATTGGAAAAATACCAATGATAACATTTATTCCCCTTTATATTTTGTTCAGTATTATTTATTTCTTCTTGGAGACATTTAAATACTGTACTAGGGAAATTGTGCAAAATAAGTACTTTTAAATGCATCTTAACTTTTTAAAATATGTATTTTATTATTCTAATACAAATATTTATGGTAAGCTATAGGGACTGTACAAACTAAATAAGGTTTCCCAAAGGTCCTTCTCTGGATTCTCTGCTTAGCTTCCAGGCATTTTTGTGTAACTTTGGCCCTCGTTGATTCATAAGCTCAGTAGCTGACCAAAAGAATGCTACTGGCAGAGCCAGCACCTGTGAAATAGTCTGGCATGATAGTTGTCACTAACATGGCCATAGTCTCTGTACTGCATGAATACTGGTTGAACTGCTCAAATCCTCTCTTTGGGATTTATTTTTCAGTGCTAGGATTGAACCTACATTAAGTATATACACTAACACTGATCTACACCCCACTCCCTGGGAAGCATTTTGTCTGGAACTAAAGTAGGAGAGTATCAATTGCAATGGTGGAAGAAGAAAGAGAAGGAAAGAACAAGTGACCTAGTCAGGTGGCACTAAGTACCTATGGTATCTCTTAATGCTCGCCTACTTTCCTAAAACTTGACTGAATGACTGCTGGCATGTGGTGATTCACATTCATTTCTTCCAGCTCTACTGAAATGACTCGCTTCTTTTTCTTTTCATTGTCAAGAGTCTTTATAATAAATCCTTATCATGTAAGTAACCTGAGTACTTCCAAATCCTTACTTTCCAAAAGCACTTATTGTAGTATCCATTAGTTCTCTGAATCCAAGTTGGTTTTCTCCATACCTTTGTTTACTTAATATTTATCATAAAAAACTGAGCTTATATGAAATGCCTCTTTAAAAATATGTTGTATTTATAACAAATACATTAGCATGCATTTTTTATTGCCAAAATGTTTTGAATAACCATCTGTCAATTACATTTTCCTTTTGTAGGAACAGAAAGGTCAGCAAGTTGGCAAAAAAAAAAAAAAAAAAATGACAGCACACTGGCTAGGGTTTTGGTAGGTGGGATAAAAAGTCACTTCTCATGTACACAGCTGTGAGTAATGAATGCAACATGTTTGAGGCCTATTCTTGGATCAGTTCCCCAACATTTTAAACTCAAGTTTTCTTGGCAAGACTTTTGGGGCCATATTCTGTGTGTGTGTGTGTGTGTGTCTGAATTCCTACAGCCGAAACCTCTTAATATGAAAATTCATCAGTATTGCATTTTGTATAGATGTCATGACTCAAAATCAAGTCTGTTTTATGTACCATATGACTCAAGACTGACCTCTGTATTACTATAGGCTTATTTTTAGCTCAAACTGATATTTATCTATGTCATTTTCCATAGCCATAGATAAAGATGGGCACATATATTCTCCTGGAGACTTACAGTTTTTAAGGAAGGTACATTGAAGGAAAACATTTTTAAGTGAACTAACAGAAAATACATATAGCTCAAATCACAGCCCGACTTTTACCTTAATGAATAATAATTCTGCTGTAGAAAAGACAGCCAAGAGTTTCTATCCTAGGGAATCCAGCTTCCTCTCTCTAGCAAACGATAAGTTCCTCTCAAAATATGGTTATCCTTCCCTAGAAAAAAGAAAAGCTCCCTCCTCGTATAAAGTTTTCTCTCTGGGGTCCGGTGAGATGGCTCAGCGGTTTAAGCGCCTGCCTTGCAAGCGTGAGGGCCCGAGTTCGACTCCCGGAACCCACATATGAAAAAGGGGCCGGTGATATCGCTCAGCGGCACGGGCGCCTGCTGGCGCGCGAGGTCCTGAGGTTGACCCCCCGGTACCCAAAAAAAAAAAAAAAAAAAAAAAAAAAAAGTTTTCTCTCTGTATTCTGAAATGAAAGTTGTATTTTAAAAGATAAATTTTCAGAAAGATAGCAATTGTGTTCTCAACCATTAATATCTTTGAGGCCAACTGTAAAAACAAAACAAACAAAAGCAACAAAACAGATTTTGTTAATGGGCATAAGTAAAAAGTTGGATATTTTACCAACTGGAAAAAAATAATGTTTCAAGTTAAATTTATGAACCCAAAAAGTCTTATTGAGTAGGTCTCTAGAAGTCATTCAGCACATAAAGAATTTTTGTACCAAATCCAAACATTAACACAAAAAGATTTGTAAAGTAAGCTAGAAATCATGAACAGATGCCTCAGCATGGAAGAAAATTAGAAATACAAATATGTAAAACCAAAAAGCAAATATTTTGAAAATATGCTTGGAAATTAAATATTTTTAGCAGATAGTGAACATGAATGTATTATGTTTTCTTCCTGAAAAACCTGGAATTATTCTATAAATTCAATAATTAATCATATTATGGTAAATTGCATTGCCGAAAGTATTAGCTCTAAGTTCAGAACTGTGTAAAATTTTAAAATACTTGTCAGGTAATGGAATTAAAAACACGTTTTTATTCAGTAGTAGTTAAGGTAAATGATCTGGGTCTCAGATATTGAGGCACTGAAAAAAGGGTTAAATATTCTGAAACACAATGAGTTGACCACAAAATATTAATATTAATGACTAAATTCCTATTTGGTTTTAGCTTCTCTTTTAAAAGTATTAAGAATGTAATGACAGTCCTTAAGTCATTATCTTTGGAAAATGTCTTAAATTAGTTGCCTTTACTTTATGAATTGTTAAGTGTAGCCAATCTATTCTTTGTTGGTTCTATAAAGTCAAAGATTCATAACTACATAGGATACTACATTTTCAGTGGGTCTCCAATATGGGTTTATGGAAGGAGCTATCCATCCAATCAATTTCTTTCTCAGTCCACTTTTTTTGTCACTGTAGAATACTTCAAAATATCCAAGAGGACTGAACTTAACGGTTCACATACAAATCCTAGCACAGCTTAAAGTCAAAAGACACCTTTACTCCCAAAATGAATTATATTTGGAACATTTTAGAAAGAAATGCATAATAAATAAACCACTATAGAGATTCTAATATGTTCAATTTCCACTTTGGGTGTTTTTAATTCAATTTTTTCAGTTGTAAATTCAGTTGAATTCATTCAGCGAAAGAAGGCAATATATTTTGATAAACAGAATGGAAGCACAAGGTCTCAGAGATTAACCAGGGATCAGTCTGATCTTGACTAACCATCTTTGTGGGCACTTTCAAACATCTGTGTTTCATCAGAAACTCCAGAAAAGGCAGTGCATACCACAGTGGAAAACTTTCCTCCAAACCTTCTTCCTTTTTACTGGAATGTTTTACCAAGATTTGTTTTATATGTCTGACAGAAAATAAATTACTAAGATATAGTAGATTATCTGAAGATTTGTGATTCTTACAGAGAAGGTTAATATGAGCTAGACAAGATCAGCATTCAGGATATGTTAGAATACAAATGTTTCCAGTAGTTGTGTTAGGCAACCAGAATAATTTGAGTTGTTTTTCTTTTTTCCTTCCTTTACTTTCTTTTTTAGAAATAAAAGCAAAAACATACTGCTCTTGAGACTATAATTGAGACCAATATAATCCCCCAAATAATATATAATGTTATTTATCTTCTGAAGCCATTATTTAAGCAGCACAGCAGCTAACATGGAATGAAAAATAAAATTAGTCATATGGTTTTTCCCTCCTTGAACTATTTTCCTCTTTGATAAAAATCATATAATATAAAAAATACACATCCCGTGAAATCTGAAAATTAGGATAAATGTGCAAGTACTACATTTTGAGGAGACATCTCAAAAATCCTTGTCTATATTATGCCTTGTCACAAGAGAGGAGGGTCAGTTTTTATGTAATATCTGTATGTTCATTGGAGGTTATCTAGTAAGATTAAATATGATTTTAAGATATCTTAATGTCAGCAAAAATTTAATTTGCTTACAAAATGACAGTTTTCCCCCTTATTTATGTTTATTTCCCTTTTAATTCCTTTAAACTTTAACTCTTAAAAAAAAACCTGTGTCTAAGGAGAGAGGAGGATATGATATTCCACCTTGTACCTAGGCAACACATTCACTTTTCTAAGAAATTAAGTAAAAAAGAGGTCAATTTCACTTATCGTAGGCACTATATGATTATTTTGTCCACAATTTGTGTCTTTTTTTTTTTTTTTTTTAGTGATATTAGATGGAACCCAGGGCCTCACATATGCTAGGCAAGTGCTCCCACACTGAGCTGGATCCTCAGCTCTCTTAAGTCTTTTTTCTTTTGCAACAAGGTATCATTAAATTGTTCAGGCTGGCCTCAGACTCGTGATCCTCCTGCTTCAGTCTCCTAAATTGATGTACAGGCATGTGCCACCACACTCAGCTACACGCTGTATTTCTTTTCTTTCTTTTTTTTTTTTTTTGTGGATACCAGGGGTCGAACTCAGGACCTCGCATGCCAGCAGGTGCCTGTGCCGCTGAGCGATATCACCAGCCCTTTTTTCGTATGTGGGTTCCAGGAGTAGAACTCAGGACCTCGTCCTTGCCAGGCAGGCGCTTATGCCGCTGAGCTATCTCACCAGCCCCTATATTTCTTTTAAAAGTGATAACATGGCAAGAGTACCTCAAAGTCCTCACATCAAACATGTGCTTCAAACATTCATATCTTAAATTTTTTAGTTATATCATTTTTTTAAAAAATTAGGCCCAGGGCCGGTGAGATGGCTCAGCGGCATAAGCGCCTGCCTGGCAAGCGCGAGGGCCCGAGTTCGACTCCCGGAACCCACACATGAAAAAAGGGCCGGTGATATCGCTCAGCGGCACGGGCGCCTGCTGGCGCGCCAGGTCCTGAGGTCAACCCCGGTACCCACAAAAAAAAAAAAAAAAAAAAAAAAATTAGGCCCAAACTAGAGATGATAACAAGTGTAATTTCCCTTGGTATTCATTTACAAGGGGTTAACTGCTAGAAAGAAAGCATAACTTTAAATGAAAGCCTCAAATCTGAGAAAGATGAAGACACAAATTACTATTAAAGATTTGTTAAGGTATTTTAACACTTAAATTTATACCAAATATTCCATTTATATATTCTTTAATATTTTCAATTTTTCAAAAAGAACTCCTAGTTGAATTGCCACTTTTAATCCTTTTGTTCTATAATTTTGGTTAGCTTTTATTTTATTTTTTTTAATGTGGGTACCGGGAGTCAACCTCAGGACCCCGTGCTTGCCAGGCAGACACTTTTGCCGCTGAGCTATCTCACCGGCCCTTAGTTAGCTTTTTAAATTTAATTTTTTAATGTAATTGTATATGATCATATATATGTATATATGAAAAATAGGTAGAGTCAACTATATGAAAGAAAACTGAATGACTGTTCATAGCTTGTTTACCTATGGAGTTTCTTTATTATATTATCACAAGTAAAAACTGCTTTTTCAAAAATATACTGTATTTGTGGGTCTCTGATAATTCTCTCTTAATTTTTTCTGGGTTTAGAACATAGAGAGTAACAGAATTGTTAAATTTCTTTTTTCATTAATTATAATATGATAAAATAATGACTAAAATTAATGTAAGGTGTATATTTAACATTCATTAAACTTCAGTGAAAGTTAAGAAACATCTAAATATATTCCCCTCATGCCTTATAAGAAGCCCATTAGAATACATTAAAATTATTTTAAATCTTAAAATATGGCTTAGTATCAGCTGCCAAAAAGATTCTCTAAAATTAAACATGTTATTGGTATGGTTGATAACGAACAGGTGTTTCTTGTTTCTTGTTTTAAAAATAAATTGGCCATCTTGGATTTTGGGGTTATTAACATATTAAACTTGCATACATTTTAGAAAATGAGTGTTATCATAGTGGTATTGTTCTCTTATATATTGCTGGTTTCTAATTTTCTGTATCATATTTCACTGGGTTTTATCGACTCATTTTTAAAATCTGGGGAACAGAATATTACGTCCTTCTGTATAGGACATTACTAAGCAGCCTGAAAGAAAAATGAAGCCATATTGATCACAGCTGTGAAAATTTCTATACCATGAGTTTCATATATTCAGAGATGTTTGGGATTCAGCTTTAACTTGTGCAAATATAAGGTGATCTAAAAGAAAGTTTCAAAGATGTGAAAGAATGACTAATATTTTCTTTTTGCTCTTTGGCCCCATCTCTTCCTGAAGTCCTATTGAGAAAATACTTTGTATAACCTGAGCAAAACTCTGACAATAAAGTGCTAGTAAAGATAAAATTTTAAAAATTCACACACACACACACACTGAACAGGAAAGGCCATGGCAGCAAATATATCCACAGAAGTTAAAAGTGTAGAAAACAAATGACCAAATGGTGACTGGCTAGATAGAGTGAGATGTCAAAGCCCATGGCTAGCAGAAAAAGAAAGTCAACCAAGGGCAGGTTGATTCCTCCTCCAGGATCTCATAAAGACTTGGGAAACAAAAATATCTGGTGCTCCCAAAGTCTGCCAGGTGGAAGATAGATTTTTAAAGTCTTTGTATTAATCTCACTCTTAAAACCACCAAGCTACCATCATTTTTAGAATAAAGAAGAGTCAGAAACTCCGTCAAATTATTGAGGCAGTATCATTTCAAAGTTAGGCACAAGGATTCTGTGTGGAGATTGTCATTTCCTAGCTGTGTGACCTCCACAGTTTAAACTTACTGTGTCTCATTTGGGCTACTGTTAAGAGTTTTGTTTTGTTTTGGTACTGGGATTGAACCCATGGTCTAGTGCATGCTAGGCAAGCACTCTATTGCTGAGGTATATCCCAAGCCCATTTGTTTGTTTGTTTGTTGAAACAGGGTCTTGCTATGTATTCTAGACATTAAACTCACTATGTAGCCCAAGTTGGCCTCAAACTTACAACCCTTTTGCTTCAGCCTTCCTAATTACTGGAATTATAGGCGCCTACCACTGTGCCTGGCTTAGTGATTTTTTTTAAAATGAAATTGTGAGAATTCTATGAGAGGCAGTAAAATTAAAAAAAAAAATTTGTCTACATATTTAGCACGTTCCTTCCCAAAGGCTGATCCCAATATGCAATGAAGTTGAATGACAAGTCGATTCTAATTTCAAGTTCTCCCTCCAGAAGGGACCATTACCAGGACCCCACTAAATCCAGAGAGAATTCCTAAATTGGTTTCTTGGGATCTTTCCTGCTCAGTGATGCCCTAATTTACACTTCATAATTTGCAGCCTGCACGTGAGGCATTCTTGAACAGTCTGAACTGAAAAGAAATTCTTATCATAATTAATTTTTAAGGCAGCAGGGACTTGGTTATGAGCTTACACCAAGCAACAGCCGAAGTAGCAATGTCAGTGTGACAACAGGTCAAAACAACACTGCTGTGTCTTCCATGTCACCACTGACTTAAAAGTGCTTGGCTTAAAAAGACAGCAATTTATCTCATGATGCCATTTTCAATAGACTACAGTCTATTGCTTCTTTGGCTTTAGTAGCTTCTAATACTGCAGTTTACAATCATTTAAAAGACATATAAAACTCATATAGCTATCCATTGATAAGTAGCACCTTTATTGGATTATTAAAATCTGCATGGCTTCAGAGATGTTCCATTACAAAGAAAAACATTTGCATTACAAATAATTTTTACACAGACACAAAGGAAGACTGAACCTGGAGATGAGAGGTAATTTACCAGAAGCATTTAAGAAGCTATCTTAAAACAGTATCTTTCCAACCCCAGTGGGATTCATTTCCCAGGGCAATTGCCTAAAAGGAGAATCAGAGTTGCAAAGCTGGCTGTTAGATGTGACCTTCAACCAATGGTAATCTAGAATGATGAGTGCCAGCAGCATCCTGGGAATTCTGCAGGACCATTAGGGCCCCAGGGGTCATGGTTGGGAGGACTTTGGCTATCTCATAGAGACTGAGTTAAGTTGCAAATCAAGAATCAAATATTCTCTGCTGATTAGAGTTTTGATTTGTTTTCTTTTTTTATTGCATGGCTCATTTCATTTTCTTTTATTTTAAAAGAATCCTATTAAGCATAAAATAGATCTGATCCATATAAGTATGAAAGAAAAGTCTGAGTTTTCTTTGATTATCTTTGTGCCTGTTTGCTTTCTTCCTTGCTTTCAATGGACAAAACAGGAAGGCAGTTTTGGCTGGAGGCTAAACATTCACTAACAGAAGTCTTCTCTTCTGGATTCTTTTGGAATTCTCAGAGTGTATACAGCAACAAATGGGAATTAAGATAATACAATTCTTATTCATCTTTCAAAGCCATACATAAAGCATGAAATAAGGGAATAAATCTTGATCTACTGGAAGAATATACTGTGCCAGTGCTTGAATTTATTCCTATCTTGGCCACTAGTTTAGATAAGTGACACTGGATTATCATTCACCTTTCTTTGGAGATAATATCCTCTTTAATTTTTTTTCAGTGTGGCTGCCAGGGAAATAACATGAAATAACAAAGGAAGTGATAATAAAGGTGAGGATAAAGATGGAGTGAGGATGAGGAAGATAAGACACACTGGTTCAGAGAAATTTAGATTTTAACTCGCCTAAGCGAAATTTTATTTAAAAAATGCCACTTCTCTGGTGAGAAGTGAGAATAATTTCTGCATGCATTTCAGAAATTATTTTCAGAAGGCTGTTCTGCAAACTGTCCAGTGGTGAAGCCTCCCCTCTCTGGAATAAGTGGATTTACTTTTACGGCACACAACTGTTTCTCTTGGGATTTATTGTCAATTCTTGCCTTTTAGGACAATGTATAAGTTAAGCAAGTGGCTTCCAAATAAGAGTAATTCATCAGACATAAGAAAAGTCCTCACCTTTCTACATTGAGCTGTATCTTTTAAGTGTATCAAATTAGAAAATAAAACAATTTCAAACAGTTGATTTATTGATTGGCTATAATCGCTTTAACTCGGCATTTCTTTATGCCAGTCATTAACTTGACATACCTAAAGTTTGGCACATATTCATTATCAAGTCTCATGAATGCTAATGATGTGTAATCATAGCCATAGGATTTTGCCCCCATAGAAGTCAGAGTTAAACTAAAGCTTTCTTTTAATTGCTCTGAACGTAATCTTTTTCAACTGATTTATCTGAGTAAGTATTACAGTGGAATAACTGTAGCTATGTTCCACTTTTTAATTTTATGTAGGGTCTGAAAACTCTAAACCAAACTCATTTCACAGAAGAGTCCCAGAGGCTATGCCTCTCAAATTAGTGGACATATGCAGCAAAAATAAATCTTTGTGCATGCGTGTGTGTGCGTGTGTGTGTGTGTGTGAGAGAAAGAGAGACAGAGAGACAGAGGCTGAGACGGAGAGACAGAGAGATGGAGAGACAGACAGACAGAGAGACAGAGACAGAGACAGAGAGATCGAATGGATGGATGTGTGGGGCCAATCACGTAGCAATCCAAGAGTTAACACCTGAGCCACATCAATGGCAGCCCAGTTCATATCATGGAAAAACAGGTTCAATTAAATCATTTTTTTATTACTACTAATAATAAAGTCTAAAATAATTACATTTGTAGAAGATCTTTGTAACTCAGAATTCTCAGCACTGAAGACTTTTTCAGTCTTCTCAAACCATTTTAGTTTATAACCACCTGTGATTTCCATGCATACCCCTGAGGAAAGAACGCAAGGCAGATGTGAGGGTTGTCAGAGGTGAGGCACTGTTTGTGGCCCAGTAGGTCACATCACACTCTTAGGACCTGTGTCCAATTTCCGTCCTTACAATTCTGGTTTTCACTTCCTGTCTCCCCTGTGTGACCTCAACACTGGAACTGGGTTGTAGAATCCTGTCCTCACTCCCAACTATCATTTAGGTTCTATAACTTAATGTGTCCACGACCCTAGCAAATCCAGAAGCCCATTTTCCAAATAAGCCAACAACATTACAAAGCCTGTGGTTAAATAAATGATACATACTACAGAACCAGTTGTATGTGGCTGTTTTCTATTTCCCTTGACTTGTTATACTAACTTTTTTAAACAAAGAGTAAAACTACATCTAAAAGTACTGCCTAGCTTTCTTCAGCAGCTTTCCTGTCTCCAGCAATCAGAACATGGAATACATTTGGAATGAAATGTTTCCCTACTTTTTGGCCTGCTTTTTGTTCACCAATATTTTCAAAAACATCTGTTCCCAAGGCAAATCTTAATGTATGCTTTCATTTTTATGCTAGCACCTGCACAGATAAATGTTTTGGAAATAACAATATCGTGATTCATTTTTATTACAATTTAGGGCCAAATTATAGGATTTTTTCCAAAATTAGGAATATTAAAAAACCATGTACATATAATCTTCAGGCATAAATGCAATGTTTGAAATGTAAATCTTAGTTCTGGAGAGACATACAGATATCAAACACTCAGATAAAGCATGAAAAATGTCCTTAATCATCTACATTTCCAAAGAACTATGTTAAAAACATAAAGAAAACATCAAAATGATCTACTTTCTTGCTCTTTCTTTGGCTTTGTCCTAGGGGGTGGATTTTTTCTCTTCACTTAAATATCATGTGAAAATATAACTGTCATTTAGGGAAAAAAATCTTTTTTTGTCCTGACACCTATATTTATCATTGCTTCTTGAACCTTGTTTATGCCAATCTGACAAGTTTTTCCCTCAAAGTGATGTTTAGTTCTTCATTGGAAAATCTTTTTTGATATTTGTTTTAGCTCTAGAAGACCATTTATGAATACTCTTCTATTGGTGTCTCACACGCTGACGTTAGCAAATTATAAAAACAATGCAAAAATAAACAAAAATCATGTAACATAAAGATATATCATTCACAACAGTAAAAGGACTAGTTAACATTTTATTAAAATGGTGATAATAATTTTTATATTTGATTATTGAGAAGCTAATAAACATTGAAATGTTCCATGTTGTAGATCACTAAGAAACAAAATTGAATATATATTCACTATTATTGTGTTCCATGCTGTGGCATTCTATGTTGGAAATAGACACTTGCTACCTCAGAATTAAGTACTTTGTCATTCATATCAATAAAATGCTAAGCGACAAAATTTGATCAAAATGTAATTCTAGTGCAGACAGTAATGCAGATAATCTATTTCTGTAAGATGGATAGTCTTTTAAAGAACAGTATTACATAGTGTTTTTTTATCAATGAAATCTTTTCATGTTGTTAATGGGGAAGAGGATTTATGAGAGCATGATTTGCATAACCGTATGTATACATTTATTATTTTACAGCAAATTCTATCTTAAAAGAAATTTGTGGTACTTTGGGAAATCAGTTGTAACTTTAAGAATAATCCTGAGGTGGTCACATGCATATAGTCAATGAACCGATTTAAATCATGAGTTAGTAACCTCAACTGAACTGAAGACTAAAATCTCATAAATACCTTGAAAAAAATGTGAATCAAAAGAAATGTTAAACTGAAATAAAAACAATTATGAGACAGCCTGATCATGAAAAATTGCTTGAGTCAAAGAACTTTTAAAGGTTAGAGTTCTATTAGAGGTTTTAAAAAAGGAAAGCAATATGAGAGGAAAAACACAAGGAAGAAAAAAAGATTAATATACTCACCGCCTCCTTTTTTGTTCTATTAAATTCACTTTTTTTTCTAAGAGTTTACCATTTTTTGCAGCTGGTCAGAAATATCACATTTCTTGATGTCTGAAAAGGTTTTATAAGACTAAGCTCCACCATACTTTAACTTGAATAACATATTAAGCAGCTGTTGAAAATAAAAATGCATTATGGATATTTGAACAGAGACACCAATGAGAGGAAAGCAATTGCTCTTGGGATGTGAATTATGACTACCTATTTCCTACATTATTCAAATTTTCACAAATATTATAGCAACTAACCATAGGGATCCTAAAACATAGGCTCCAGGTGCTTTTTAGTTCAGACAATTTCTTGGTACGTTGACAAGTACAGTTAAAAGTTTTATTTTTAATTAATTTAACATATGGTATATTTGGGAGGTAAGGGGATTGGATTTATTATAAGGTGTCTCAGGATGATATGCATGCCAAATAACTCCTTTTAAATGACTACAAGCAGCTTAGTATAGCTACATTATATAAAGGTGAAGACAAAACAAACAAAAGCTTATCAGGTCACAATTAAAAAGCTATCTAATATGAATTTTCATTATGAAATATTTTTAAAATTTCAACAAGCAATACTTTATTTAATCTTGATGTATTTTAAGCTCTTCCTGTTTCTTGACATATTGGCAATTTAGTATAATCATGGTACATGCACATGATTGTTTACCCACTGTCACATATAAAACAGGTAAATGATTCATTCCTCTATGCTAATGAACCTTACTTTACATTAGTTTAAATTTTTTATATGCGATTTTCCATCCCTGTCTGTTTCTTTTATCATGCCAAGTGAATAAATGAATATATGAAAGTTGATTTCTAGTAAAAGAAATGCTCAAATCTGGCTGCCAGTCAAGGGGCTCATATATATATATCATAATAGATGTATATTAGCTCTTTCCAATTTCAGAGTACTAATTTTGTTCATAGCATTATATATTTCTTAAAGACATTAAAGTCAAACTGAGTTCCTTCCTACTGCCAAAAAATCTATAGCACATTTCCGACATTTGAAATGCTACGTTCACTTTTGGAATCAAAGACAACACTGCCAGGATGATAAGACAACCAAGCATTCAAATGCGCCATGAGGCTTGAAAATCACTGTGGTCAGAAAGCACAGTTACAGAAGCAAGGAAAAGCTGACTTTTCTCTCCTCTGTTACAATTCCATTTGCAACTCAAAGGTTACAAAACATAGGAAAAAATAGACTTAATGGGCATTCAAATATTTTGAAATGGTATGCTGATTAACAGTGTGTCACCAAGTAGCTTTCAAGGGAGGAAATTTAAAATTTACCCACCAGTTTAGATAATGACAAAGGTTGAAATTTAGTAAAGTGGCACAAAGGAGATCAGCTGAAAATTGTTTTACTCTTTTAGTCATAGTGATAGAAGATTTGAAGTTAAATGTGAAATGGATGTCTGAATATTTTCTTCTCCCTCTGTGAATTTGGTTTGTATGTATCTATGTATGATTTCTGAATAACTGTTCGTATATTACCTAAGCAGCAAAGCTTTTAAATAGTCCCACAATAAACCTCTGAGATATTTTATAAAGATTTATTTCTTCAGGTTAGTTCAGCAGTATAACATGTTTTGGTATCTTGGGGTGTAGCTCAGCTGTAGAGTGCTTGCCTAGCAGGTACAAAGCCCTGGTTTTGATCCCCAGCACTGATCTCCCAAATAATAATAACCATGATATACATGTTTAAACTGAACTACATTTCTATGCAAGCTCAGAATCAGAATTCCTGTTTTAAAGATTTATTCCAAACCATTGCTTCAAATCCAAACTGCTATAGTAGTTTCTGGAAATGTAATAGGGTATTTTAAAAATAATGCTTGTTTTTTTTTTCTTCCATGCACAGACATTATAAAGCTAGATTATTAAATAATGTTCTTTGTAAAGCATAGTTTTTTCCTATACTGGTTTTAAAGAAGGTAGATTTTGCTTTACTCTCCTTTTAAAGTCATTCATTATAATATGTACTTCCTATTGATTTCAAGTACAGTGCTTTGTAAAATTGAACAACATATATAATGAGGGATAAATTTTGGAAGAATCACAGATAGCAACGATCATGGACTATAAGCAAAATAAATCCTGCTTTGGTCTGATATGGTACCAAAATGACTAGGAGTTTCCTAGCAACTAAGTTAAATAGTTTCTACTTTCTAAAGAAAGAAATCTAATTTTCTGAAAATACAGTCAGGATGGAATATATTGTATGACTTCTGGGCTGGGGATATAGCTCAGCAGCATAAGTGACTGCTTGGCAAGCACAAGGTCCTGAGTTCGATTTCTGGTACCAAAAAAAAAAAAAAAGAACTTCTGTATGACTTCTATGTTTATAAGACAATGAACAAAAACTTCAACTATAACCTTATAACTTGTACGATTGTCTCACTATATTAATATATTACAACTAAAGCACATATTTTTATTAATGGAGAAAATTATATTCTCATTGATATCACTTCTTTTTTTTTTTTTTGTGGGTACTGGGGGTCGACCTCAGGACCTCGTGCGCCAGCAGGCACCCGTGCCGCTGAGTGATATCACTGGCCCTTTTTTTGTATGTGGTATCCGGGAGTCGAACTCGGGCCCTTGCCCTTGCCAGGCAGGCGCTTATGCCACTAAGCCATCTCACCGGCCCTGATATCACTTCTTTATTTAAGATTATAATTAATGTTTATAGTACTGTGCCTCAAATAGCATGAATGTTCGTGGCTCTGGAGCCCTCACACTACTTATCAAGTCAGAGATTATGTTCCCCTCTCCATTCAGAACGTGAATTAACTACTTTATGTGGCAGGTTAGCTGGGAAGAGGAATCTAGAGTGATACTTTCTCTTTTACTTCAAAAGCATTTTGGAAACATCTTCTATTTTTCAACAATGTTCACAGGAAGACTTCTATGAAAGAGTTCTTGTCTTTTCCCTTAGGTTACTTTAATCCTTTTCTACTTTAATACTCTGTATTTTCCTATGCAAGTTTTTTAATTTGTTTTGTTTTGGTTTTGTTTATCCATCATGTGTGGAAAATCTTTTAACTATTATTTCTTTGAATGTTGCTTCTCCTCTACTTCACTTATTCTCTCCTTTTGATGTTCATATTACACCTTGTAGTATATCACTTCATTCTGCATGTTTTTATTATCATTTCTATCAATCTCTATTTTGTGCACACAAATGCCTTTAAACAGTCACACAATAAATCTCTGAGATGTTTTATAAGGCTGTATATCCTCAGATTAGTTCAAAAACACATGTTTTAAGTAATAGGATGTGGGTCAGCATTAGAGCACTTATGCTCTATTCTGATTGAATTCCTTAACACTACATTTCAGGTGACTAATTTTTTTCCATCTACATTAAATCTAGAGCTTATCTGTTATTGTTTCTAATTTCAGGGACAATATTTTTCATCTATGCTGTGCTTGTTCCATTTCACTTATGTTTTCATAATTTTGTATGCTTTATAGATATTATTCCTTCACTTTTCAGTCTGAGGATATTAAATATACTTATTTAGAACTAATTCTTTGTATTTAAAAAGCAGTGAACTCATCTCCCAAATACTGATTTCACTGGTTTTCTTAGCATTCGTTTTATTTATGTATTTTGGAATTCTGATTTGTAAACTCTGAATATTGTTTTATATATTCTCTGTCTCTACCTCTCTTCACTCACTTCTTGCATGCTGGCATTCTGGTTGCCTCCATCTAGCCCCTTGTTTCATTTCAGAATCAGATCTTGTACATACTGACATCTTGGATCTTTTGTCCTGTCATGAACCTGGCAATATTACACATCTAGTCTCTAAGCCAGGGAGTCTCAAGCTTGGCTTCAAGGCTGCATTTACTCTACCCAGCCACCCCCAGATATTCAGCTTTCTAGGGAGGAAATTACAGGCTTCTCTTATTATTTTTTTATTCCTTTTTGCTACTTTTCAGCTCCAGCCCAATCTCTGATTTCAACACAGAACTGGCTTAGGTCCACGCCTCAGGCAGAGTACCTTCAGATCTTGTCATCCTAAGGGCATCAAACCCTGCCTGCTTCTGAAGAGCTCCCTACCCAGGGACAAGAAGGACCTCACTTCTGTATCACTTACTGGTATATTTCTGTTACTTTTCTCAGCCATGGACATATTTATGTTGTTTTTGATTACAGATACGTCTTTTTAAATTTTTTCTGTCTTATATTTTACCTATCCCTGTTTGACGTTTAGAACTAAGGAGGCAGAAAAGGGTGTATGTGTGTAGGGAGGTTGGTTCTAGAAGGATGAACTTATAATGCCACCTTCAGAGGAAGTCATCATTGTCCTCCTAACTATGACAACCTCTTAACATGCATAGTAGGAAAATGTCTCGTCTTGGAGTTTGAATTTAGGAGAGGCACAGATCTATGCTGCTTTCCTCCTTTGTTAGAGGATCTTAGCGCACTTGCTTTAGAATCATCTGAGACATTCATTTAAAATGCAGTCTAGGCCTCTCTCCTGCTTCACCCATACGCCAGTCTCCAAGGTGGGAGCCTGGGACTTTACAGTTTTAACTATACTTGTGCTGTTTCTTCTGCAAACTGAAGTTTTGAGAAATCAGTGCCTACCCATTAACCCTACTTGCAAAATCCTGTTTCTAAGAATCTCTTAGGTGCCTCTCTCTTACATTCCCAGAAGGGATAGTGAGAGCATTTAACACAACAATTAGCAGACTTTCACCTTTAAGCGGGGAAAGTAAACACTTTTAGTCAACAACTCTCCATAAAGTATCTTAAAAGCAAGAAGGATGCTAAAGTAGTTATCTTGTTAGTTACTATCAAGGAATTACTTTCTTTGCAATCACTATGGTGCCTACCTGGTGACTGACAAGCCACCACTAGGCCCAAGAGCGAAGAAAGCTATGAGGGACAGGCTTTAGATAAAGGCTCTTGACCACTGGAGCAGGGCTTAGGGATAAGTCCTCGGATCAAGCCTCTACAGCTGATGAGGACACACAGCAGGTTAACGGCCTGTTTTAACTCCTGCCTTCACGCTAGCCTTTGAGCACATGGAAGCAATAACAAGGGGGTAATGAGAACAGAAAAAAAGATGACACAGACTTGTCTGGTGCACATTAATGTACAAACAGAATGCATTTTAAGGAAACAAGGGAAAATACTCAAAATATACTTTCGTTTAAATAGAGTGAATGAGAATTTTTTTCATCTCTCCCAGTAGAAATACAATAAGGTTTATCAAAAATAAGCATGAAACTTTATATTTCAACATATCCACAGCCTGGGGAAGTATTTAGTTAGTTATGATGTTCACGGTCTTTTTCTTGTACCCCTCAGTTTGGAGGGAATTCCTCATCTTTGTCCTTGGTCTGCTCTTAGCCCCTCATCTCTTCTTAATTTTCCTGTGGCAGCGATGTTAACAGGGCTTCTGTGAGCAAGTGAGCACCATTAATTATAGCAATAGGTGGCAACTGGAAAGTCACAGAATTATTTTACATGCGGAAAATGGCTTTTTAAGAAAAATCTAGTTGGCAACATGTCAGCCGAGAGCTACTTACTATCAAGGGTCAGCAAAGAAAAATACTGCACGCCAGCCTGACAGAGAAAGCAGACTCCGGCCTCTCCATATTCTCGGCCTCCACATCTGCCTTGGTGGCATCCAGGTTTGTGTGCAGTCAGGACCACGCATACACAGCGCAAGGGGAAAACTCATCCTGACTGTGCTAAATCATTTTCAGAACAAGGAAACGAGTCTCGCCTGATTAGTTATTATATACTTGACTCTGTCATCATATTCTCATCTTCATTACTGATACCCGTCCAGCACACATGGCTTTTAGACTCTAGCGATTTACAATAAGACATGATTTTTAAACACTTAAAATTGTAGAAAGTAGTATGGTAATCATATGGATGTTTTTAGGGACATGTCAATAACTAAAGAAAGTACCCATTTTATTGTAGATCATCATATTCTCATTATGGTATTGTTCTTGGTGTGGATTTAAATATACAAAATGAACAAGGCTTCCTCTCACTAATATCTATCTTAACAAATCACCCATGAAAGTAGATGACTGGGGCAGAATCCTCATCATCTACTTCTAAACAACTAAAGTGACGAATGAGATCCAACACCAACACATGCATGGAAAGGGATGAAGTTATTTGTGCTGCAGAATATCCAGCCCTGATCCTGGATCTGCGCCTGACAGGGAAAAATACCACAGCTAAAGCTCCTGGGGCTATTACAGTCAAAATGAAACCAGGAGGCCTCCGTTTTGGCTGCTGGGATGAAAGGAAATATGCTCCTTGCAACTCAAACTGGAATAGGAACTGCATTTTCTCATAGAAATTGTGTTATAATAGAACAATTGCATTTTTCATTTCTCTAGGACCCTATATGTCTCTTGAGAGGTGACCCCAGAAGGATACAGGTGCCCCATCCAAAAAACAGCTTTGTGGCAAAGAGGCAAGACCATAAATGTTCTAATGGGCCAATTTTGTATGGTCCTCACCTGGACCGAAAGAGTCTCTAGAAAAGTCTCTTTCATGCTGAAAATGGATGTTACCAGGAGTCACAACTATTTGCTTTGGCTCCTTACTTTTTCTTTCTTTCATTTGGGGTGTTTACCTCATTCGTCAGAGTGCCACTGCACGGATGAAGCGATTTTCAGTTATCAGAAGCCTCTGCTTGCTGTGTTTATCTCAACCCTTGACTGCCCTTGGTTATCTTGAACCTGCCTCTGTGCTGCTTTGTGGCCTTAGTACAACCAAGCCTGAGGTTTTGCTTCTCGAAATCGTGCCCGTACTGCTAAGCTCACAGGACAGGGGCTGATAAAAGGCACACAGGTCATCTCAGAATGACACTTCCTGTTAGTACCACACGAGGACACTGGCCAGGAGACTGAGTCCTTGAAGAAGAATGCTTCTTTAACGGGCAGATGAATTCCACTCTGTCCACACTGAACCCACTGTTTAATGAGAACAGAATGTACTATGAAGGATGACTCTATTTTTAATTCTTCAATTAGGCAAGTTAACATTTTATTTTACTTTATTTTATCTTATTTTATTTTATTTGCATCACTGGAGATTGAAAACAGGGCCTTCACAATCAGCTCCTTCCACTGTCCTTTTTCCACCTTTTGAATTTTGAGACAGGGTCTCACTAAGTTACCCAGGGTGGGCTTGGACTTGCAATCTTCCTGCCTCAGCTTCCCAGAGTGCTGGGATTAGAGATGTGCACCACTACACTCAAATTAAATGTGATTTTTTAAAAAAAGAACCCAAGTGTTTGTAGTGTTAACCAACCACAACCAGCAGCCACCTCGTTAATGTCTTGCCAGCCCTCCTTCACCATGTTCTCTGGTCAACCATTCTTTCCTCCTTTCCCCTTCAAGGATGAGGCCCTTTGAATCCACAGAAGATAAATGTTTGTCATTAGACCTAAAGTTTTCTTCCAGGGAAACACAAACTTTCTAGTCAATGAGGATTCAGTCTTACCCCAAGCTGCCCAGAACATGGTACATATTTCTGTCTGCATTTTATTTATGTTTTACTGTCACAGAAGGAAGTGTTTACCAAGGAATTTGGATGAAAGGACCTCTGGGAGGAACAGTTGATAAATGAGTTTCTTTTTCTATGGAATATGGAAGAATTTAAATACAAGTAAGTTAATATTTATCTCCATTCTTGCAATGATTTACTAACCACAAGACCTGAGAAGCAAGACTCCCTGGTCAATGTCCTATCTCCTCCCACACACTAGGGCGTTAGGTGATGGCCCTGTTTGCTTTTTCCCATTGTAAACTTGTGATAATATTTCCAAATGGCTCACACCAAAAGAATCAGGATTAGAGATGAGGTAATATCTAAAGAAAGAGGGCACAGGTACATTTGAACCCAACAGGTCAGGTTTATAAAACCAGGTAGGAGCTTAGCATCATAGATATTTGAAAACAATCTCAAGGCTGTTATATATACAGTTATGTGCATATCAATTCTGAAATGGATTTTAATGTACCGGTATCACCATTCTATTCCTTACTATACCTTTTGACAATAAAAAAGGAAGATGTGTGAATGAAGAATGTATTTTTTAAAGCAGCATAAAGCAGCAAAGGTATCATGGGAAACTAGGTCATTTGCTAATGATTTATTGGGATGTCTTTTTTAAATGATGCAATATATTTTGAACAAATGTCAATTTCATTATTGCAACTTTTAAAATTCAGAGCCATTATTTATAGCTCTAATATGTTCAGTACCTAAGTCTTTCTTCTCATTTAAGGTCAGTATATAACAAAATCCATTCATTCATTCACTCGACAAATGCTTAAGGTCCCAGGTCTCAACACCAATGTCCTTTAGGTTACAATGTTATAAAAAGTAACAAACAATGTGACATTTTCTTTCTTGTTAGAATGACATTATTTAAAAGACCTGAACTACTTACTACTGGCTTTTTCTTTACAGAGGTTTCAAGGGTCACAATTCCCTTTAATATGCTATTTTGACATATTTTGATAAATTTAGTTGCTGTGAAACAAAGCAGTTGACCCTGAGAATCGCTATGCATCTTGAAATGAATGTATCTTGGTCGTATTAAAATTCAACTCAAACAGGTAAGATCCAACCTAGAAGCAAAAAATTAATTCTTTTAGATGATAGCCAAGAGTTTATTCTTTTTCATACTACTGAATTTATTTTATGAGATCGTTTTTTAAGTTAGAACTTTGTTGACCAGAGTTCTGGATTAGGAACTGGATAAAGATATCCATGGAAAGAGTATAAAGATAGTAAAACTTCCACCAGCCACACAACAAATAGTAACTCTCTTATTTCACAGACATTATGGATAGAAAGTTTCTCAAATCACCTCTTCATAATTCTAATCAGTACAGATGGAATAAAAGTAAACAGCATTCTGGATGTAAAGACTATCACTCTAGAGTTTCCCGCTTTACATCTAAGTTTGTTTCATTACCCTGGTTTAGCCTAAAAAATTAAAGATGGTAAATCGGCTTGTCATGAACATGACAGGGCATAAATGTCTGAAAGTGTAATTAATCAAACACCATTTCAGTCATCATTTCATATTTTGTCAATGGAAATACAGGCAAAATTAAAATATGCCTTTGCAAATTTACTTTTTAACATTAAAATGCCATCTTTGACATTTCTATCTCTGTCAGCTCATGAAGAAGTTACAGTGAGTCTGATTTGGAGAAAATAATAATAATAAACTTTTAAAGCATCACATTATTTTAAGAATAAGAATGATCCTTATTAATCATCTGCAAAGATAATAATTCAGAGAGGCTTAACCTACTATCAATATGTTAATGATTTAATATTTTAGTCTCCCTTTCTATCTAAAGAAGAGAAATACATATTCAACTCAGTATCCATTGGATATCTTATAGGCATTTTAGAACCAACACATCCAAAGTTATTTCAGAGATTAAAATAAGTAGGTGGCATGCATGAATTAGTGAATTATTGTGTTAGAAATTGGAGGGGAGGATACAGCTGGATCTCTAATACATTGCTAGTCAGATCCACAAAAGAAATATTCTCTGCTACAAATCAATATACACTTACTGACATTGAATTTAGCTCCTGAAGAATGTTCTGTCATACACAAAGATCCTAGCTTGTCATACATTTAATAGATGGGTAGATATGAAAGAAGTAGATACACATGAAAAAGTTAGAGAATCATTAGTGTAATAAAACATTATGACTAGAAAGACACCTTCTCCACAGACCCAGAGAAAGACATGCACTATTAATAGCTACTTGATAAACCCAAAACTAAACTCAGCCTCCTCTTTAGGTGGCCAGCACTCTCACCTGAGCCCCATTTATCAGGCATTCCATCACCGTTTCCAGTGTGTCAAACTGGAAACTGTTTTTGCTTTTCTTCTTTAATATTTGCAATAAATTACTGAGGTTTATTGATTCCTCATTTGAAATATTTTACCTTCTATCTCTTATGGCTAATATCTATTGTTACAAATATAGCTTCTATTAACTTAGGCTTAGGATTTTCTAAAAGCCTTCTAAGTGGATCAAGCTTCTAACATTTTTGCAGTCCAATTCCTCTTGCACAATATTGCCAAGTTAATTATTTTAATATTCTACCCTTACATAGCATCTCCAGTGATGGTCTTTGCATACCTGAGGCTTCCTTCTGATTCAAGTCTGCTTCATGAGGCTCCTTTATTCCCCTAAATTCTCCAACTTTCTTACTGTCCTCTACGCTTGATTTTATGCCACACCTCAAATGAATATTCCTTCTTTTCATTCTTCCAAATCCTGACATACTCACCAGTATTCCACCTTTTTCAAGGCCTAATACAAACTTTGCTTTTTCCTACCACATAAATGGTCTATATTACTTTCTGGGGAGTCCATTGGAGAGGAGAGACAAGCCTCTTATTCACTACTATATCCCCAACACCTAGCACCTAGCCTGGCATATCACAAGTACTCAGTGAACACATGTTAAACGAATGAATATAAACACCACTGCAAATTCCTTCTTAATCATTTCTTTGGTATAAGCCAAGTTTTTTGAAGATGAGGAGATGTTTATCATCCCATTGCCATCTCCCTAAAATGTTCCATGAGCTCAACAAAAGTGAAGGTATTCCTCACAAATGCACAGCCACGCTCTTTCCAGTATACAAAAGGAAATAGGATGAGGGAGGTAAGGACCAAGTCAGCCCTGTCTCAGCAAAACTATGCACTATCTACTATAAATACTATAGGAGGCATTCAGGCAAAGCGACAGAAGTGTGGGAGGGAGATGAGGGAATGTTCCATGTAAGAGGCTGGGAGCTCATTTTACCTTACAAAAGACAAGGTGGAAGTTACAGGGAAATAGGGGGTGGATGAAGCCTTTTGGTTGGGAGTAGGGAGTAGCAATGCCTAATAATATTTTCAGTTTATAGGTACTGGGTTTGATTTCTCACACACTTAACAAAAGCCAGGCTAGGACCCAGGACAGGTTGCCCCGGGCACGCAGGTGCACACATGCTTTTGGCGGCTGGACGGACCCAAACCCGGACACCCAGCCGCATGGAGTAATCTGTGAGAACAGCAACGTGGAAGTGTCCGAAGCAGCAGCGAGGAGCCAGCAGCTGGGCTCTGGAGAACTCTACCGACAGAAGACCAGTCCCAGCCCCCACATCCAGGCCAAGATCAGCTCCATACCCAGCACAATTTGCATTGGAAAATTGGCTGGAATACACAGCACATTTCTGGGATCTGACATGGACACTATTACAGAACTATAAACCCCAGAGGTATTTTACTACTTTTATTTTCCCTTGTTTTTCTGATTGGCTATCCCTTTCCTGTCTGGTTGGAATTCATATTGTTTTGTATGGTATTTTGTGGTTATTTTTGTTTCAGGGATTTTTTTTTTTCCTCTCCTCTCTTTCTCTGGTCTACTATTTTTTTTCTTTTCTTCTTTTCTTTTCCATTCTCCTTCTCTTTCTTCCATCTTTTTTTCACTGTTTAGGTTTCTTATCTTTCTTTTTTGTTTTCTTTAATTGATCCTCTTTCTCTCCTTCCTCAACTACTTTTTGAATTTAAACTTTCAAGTGAGTAAACATTGTCTCTGCCCTTTCTGATTACTCCTTCACGTTCTATTTCATTCTTTCCCTCCTGTGTCCTCCAGTTTCCCAAAACTCGGGTGATCACCCTGTGACCTCCGGCCTTGATTCTATTGTATTTGACCTCATTCATTACTTTAGCCTGTCTCCTACCCATCTTAAACCCCCACTCCCCACAGAAGGGTAAAATCCCTCCACTAAGGGGAAAATCACTGCATACGAGTGCACGGTATATGTTTGATTTTGTTACATAACTTTAGAGTTTGCTCGTGTAGTTGAATATAGCAGGTTAATGGTTACCATAGTTTGTCAGTAGTTAAGCAGTACTTGAAACTATCGTTATTACTAACTATACTATTTTAGCCAGGATGTCATACATATTATAATCAGTTTTTCTCCCCTGTATGATATTGCTGGGCTAGTATGGGGTCATAATCATCACCATAGCCCAGTACCAAAGGATTGGATGCTGAGCCAAATAGTGACTGCACCCTTTACAAATTGGGAAGGTAGGTTCTTTGGATAGCTATAAAGAACCACCTACCATCTAGAGGACATCCCCGAAGAACAGACATCACCTAGGGAAGCCTCAATACTAGTCATAAATCTGTCTATCATAAGAAATTGGCAAGCATCAACATAGAAAACAAAATAAAATAAAAAAGAGAAAATAAAAAATGACAAGACACAGAAGCAAAATGCAACCCCAGACTCTCAGCCCATCCAGGACAAGCCTGGAACACAATGAGATAGATGAAATTGGAAGTCAAACACTGGAACTTTCTGAAACGGTAGCAACAGAAGTGAAAAAACAAGTGGAAAAGGCTATAGAGAAAATAATCTCTCCGATACAAAAAGAAATGATGCTTAAAATCAAAGATATTAGAGAAGACACAGATAAAAGAATAGATGAGCTTAGAAAAATGATGGAAACAAAAAATGCCCAACATAAGAAAGAAATAGAATCCATGAAACAATCAAACAGAAATCCAAGAGATTAAAACTTCCACTGAAATTATATGCAACAGATTGAATGAAGGAGAGGATAGAATATCAGATCTTGAAGACAGAATTGCAGCAAGTAATCATGAAAAGAAAGATATCTTAAAAATAGCAACAGACCATGAAATATCAATCCAACAGCTATAAGATGACATAAAGAAGAATAACATAAGATTGATTTAGGTCAATGCGAAGGCTGGAGACAGCACAAATGCCATAAAAAACTCTTCACAGAAATAATGGCAGAAAACTTCCCAAGCATGGATAACGAATTTGACATACAAATAAATGAAGCATATAGAACTCCAAACAGCTATGACCAAAATAAAACTACACCAAGACATATATAATAATTGAGATTCCAGAAATTCAGCACAAGAACAAAATATTAAAAGCTGTTAGAGAAAAGAAACAGATCACCTATAAAGGAAAGCCCACCAGAATCACGGCAGACTTCTCAAAACAAACCCTCAAGTCAAGAAGAGCTTGGAGAGAAGTATTTCAAGTCCTGAAAGAAAACAACTTCGAACCCAAATTGATGTACCCTGCAAAACTATCTTTCAAAATTAATGGAGAGGCTGGGGATATAGCTCAGTGGCACAGTGCCTACCTGGCAAGCATGAGGTCCTGAGTTTGATTCCTTGTTCCCCCCACCCCCCAAAAAAAATTAATGGAGAAATAAGATACTTCCATGACAAAGAACAACTGAAGAAATTCATGACCACCAAACTAACACTACAAAGAATACTGAAAGATATTCTAGACAGAGATAAAAATGACCACAATTCCAAGAACAACAGAAAGAAACCATCAGGCAGGGCAAGCAATTAAACAGAGTGGAAAAGCAGGGAACCAACAGCAGGAAAATATCATGACAAAGATAAGCCAATATGTATCAGTTATAACCATCTATGTAAATGACCTCAATTCACCAATCAAAAGAAATGGACTGGCAGAATGGATCAAGAAACAGGCAGGGCAAGCAATTAAACAGAGTGGAAAAGCAGGGAACCAACAGCAGGAAAATATCATGACAAAGATCAGCCAATATGTATCAGTTATAACCATCTATGTAAATGACCTCAATTCACCAATCAAAAGAAATGGACTGGCAGAATGGATCAAGAAACAAGATCCAACAATATGCTATATACAAGAAACACATTTAACTCAAAAAGAAATTCATAGACTAAAAGTCAAAGGGTGGAAACAATCTTCAATGCAACAGGAACCCAGCAAAACACAGGGGTAGCTGTCCTGTTTGCAGACAACATGAAATTTAAACCAAGAATGATCAAAAGAGATAAGGAAGGTCACTACATACTTGTTAGGGGAAAACATCAAGAGGAAGATATAACAATCATAAATATGTATGCACAAATATGGGAGCACCCAACTATATAAGATGAATATTAACAGACATGAAAACCAAATAAGCAATATCACAATTTTAATTTTAATGGAGGACCTTAACATCCCATTGTCACAAAGAGATAGATAAACTAGACAAAAAAACCAGAAAAGAAATATCAGAACTGAACCAAACCTGTGAACAAATGGACTTAGTAGATGTTTTCAGAGTGTTTCACCCAACGTCATCAGAATACACATTCTTCTCAGCTGCACATGGGACATTCTCTAAAATAGACCATATACTAGCCCATAGAACATGCTTAAGTAAATGCAAAGGGACTGAAATTATCCCATGCATGTTATCTGACCATAGTGAAATGAAATTGGAAATTAATGGTAAAAGAAACAGAAAAAACTCCATAAACACATGGAAATTAAATAACACCCTCCTAAACAACCAATGGGTCACAGATGAAATTAAAGAAGAAATTAAACAATATCTACAACTAAACAAGAATGCAGATACAACATACTGGAACTAATGGGATGCAATGAAAGCAGTCCAAAGAGGGAAATTTATAGCAGTGAATTCTCACATCAGGAAAACAGAACAAGCACAACTAAACAACCTAATGTCACACCTGAAGCTTCTAGAAAAAGAAGAGCAAGACAAACCCAAACAACATACAAGGGAGGAAATTATAAAGATCAGAGCAGAAATTAATGCAATGGAGACTAAGAAAACAATAAAAAGAATTAATAAATTGAAGAGTTGGTTCTTTAAAAGAATAAATAAAATTGATAAATCCTTAGCCAACCTTATCAAAAAAAGGAAAGAAAAGACTCAGCTTTAGGCATGAAGAACGAAAAGGGTGAAATCACTATAGATCCTGTGGAAATTCAGAAGATCTTCAATACCTACTTCAAAAATCTTTACTCTCATAGGATGGAAAACACAGAAGAAATGGACAGATTCCTAGATATGTATGAATTACCAGACTGAATCAAGAAAATATAAGAATACTGAATAGCCCAATATCAGTTGATAAAATTGAAAATGTAATTAAAAACTTACCAACAAAGAAAAACCCAGGTCCTAATGGATTCACTACTGAATTCTACAAGAAATTTAGAGAAGATTTAATGCCAATACTCCACAAACTCTTTAATGAAATTGAAAGGGAAGCAATACTACCTAACTCATTCCTGCAGGCAAGTATTACCCTTATACCAAAACCAAAGAAAGACCCAACCTAAAAGAACTACAGGCCAATCTCCCTAATGAATATAGATACAAAAATACTCAATAATATACTAGCAAACAGAATGCAGCAAATCATCAAGAAGATTATACACCATGACCAAGTGGGATTCATCCCAGGAATGCAGGAATGGTTCAACATATGCAAATCAATAAATGTAACACACCATATCAACAGAGCCAAAGACAAAAATCACATGATTATCTCAACAGATGCAGAAAAAGCTTTTGATAAAATCCAGCACTCATTCATGATACAAACCCTACAGAAAATCAGAAAGGTGGTCTTTACCTCAATGTGATAAAAGCCATCCATGACAAACCAACAGCCAACATCATGCTAAATGGACAAAAACTGAAAGCTTTCAATCTGAAATAAGGAACAAGACAAGGATGTCCACTATCACCACTCCCATTCAATCTAGTTCTGGAAACATTAGCCAGACCAATTAGACAAGAGAGAGAAATAAAAGGAATAAGGATAGGAAAGGAAGATGTTAAACTACCATTATTCACAGATGACATGATACTCTACATAGAAGACCCCAAAAACTCCACCAAAAGACTCCTAGAGTTAATAACCAAATTCAGTATATAAGCTGGATACAAAGTCAACACTCAAAAATCAATAGCACTCCTGTACACAAACAACAAACTCACTGAGAGAGAAATTAAGGAAAACACACCTTTCACAAAAGCATCCAAAAAAATGAAATACTTGGGAATCAATAATTAACAAAGGAAATAAAAGATCTATTCATTGAAAATTACAGTACTCTGAAAAAGGAGATCAAAGAGGATATCAGAAAATGGAAAGATATTTCTGCTCATGGATAGGAAGAACCAACACAGTGAAAATGGCCATACTCCCAAAACTGTTGTACAGATTTAATGCAATCCCGATCAAAATACCATTAGCATATCTCACAAACCTAGAGAAAACATTCCTAAAATTCATTTGGAACCAGAAGAGACCTAGAATAGCAAAAGCAATTTGGGGCAACAAAGGCAAGGCAGGAAGCATCACAATCTCTGACTTGAAATTATATTACAAAGCTACTGTGATAAAATCAGCATGGTACTGGCAAAAAACAGACCTGAGGTCCAGTGGAACAGATTAGAAGATGCAGACACAACTAAAAATGCACTCAGCCACCTTATCTTTGACAAAGGGGCCAAACATGTTCATTGGAAGAAAGATAGCCTCTTTAATAAATGGTGCTGGAAAAACTGGCTGTCTACATGCCAAAAACTAAAACTAGACCCATGTCTATCACCATGCACTAAACTAAAGTTAAAATGGATCAAAGATCTAAATATTAAAACACAAACACTGCATCTACTGGAAGAGAAAGTAGGTAGGAATCTTGAAGACATAGGTGTAGGCAGAGACTTCATGAACAAAACCCAAACTACATGGGAAGTACTCCAAAGAATCAACAACTGGGATCTCATCTTATTAAAAAGCTTTTGCACATCAAAAGAAATCACCGACAAAGTGAAAAGACAATGCACAGAATGGAAAAAAATTTTAGCCAATTGTCCCTCAGACAAAGACTTATATCTAGAACATATAAAGAATTAAAAAAACTCAGACCCCCCAAATTCAAAGACCCTATCCAAAAATGGGCATCTGAGACGAACACACACTTCTGATTGAAGAAATACAGATAGAAAATAAACATATGAAAAAATGTTCAACATCATTGGTCATTCAAGAGATGCAAATTAAAACAACACTGAGATTCCATCTCACCCCAGAAAGAATGGCCGTCATCAAGAAATCAACCAATAACAAATGCTGGAGGGGTGTGGGGAAAAAGGAACCTTTCTCCACTGTTGGTGGGAGTGTAGACTGGTGCAACAACTGTGGAAATCAGCGAGGAGATTTCTTAAAAAACTAGGATTAGAGGTCCCATTCGACCCAGCCACTCCCCTTCTGGATATTTTCCCAGAAGAATTAAAAACATCATACCACAGTGATGTATGTGGACCCATGTTTATAGCAGAAAAATTTGTAATAGCTAAATCTTGGAAACAACCCAATGCCCATCAACTGAGGAATGGATAAAAAAGATGTGGTATTTTTATGCAATAGAAAATACTACTCAGCTATAAAGAAGGGTAAACTTGAGACTTTTATACGTAAATGGATGCAACTTGAAACCATACTCATAAGTGAAATAAATCAGTCTCACATGTGTAAACATCGTATTATCTCCCTAGTGTAAGAAGCTGAAAAAATAAGTAAGATCCAAAATATACAATAGATATTGGGAAATGGGAAGAAAATGTTCAAAAGGAAAGAGAAACTGGGATGGGGGAAAGGAGGAAAGAAGGAAGAGAAAAGGAAAAGTAAATATGTATATATTTACACAGAAGATAGTTCAGAAAGCTATACTACTAATTTCTATAAGTCCATTGAAAAGAAAGGTTTGTGCTTATATCGTTTGATCAAATTTTCATGCCTGTGTCTTGTAATCTGAGCAACTACTTTGAGGATAACAATAAGCAATGTACTAACCATTGTTACTTTCCTACTATCTTGTTTTGAAATTTTGTATCATTGTTTTTATTGTTTTTTCTCTTAAAAAAAAAAAAAAGCCAGGTTAGAAATGAACGTAGTGCCACATTACAATGAAGTTCCTAAACAGCAATTATAGCTGCCTTCCTGATGCTCTCTACTCCATTTATGAAGAAAACTGCCTTCCATAGCAAAGTGTCAGCACTGTGACTGCTGATGACAAGCGGCCTTCAAGGGGAAGCCAATGATGATGCGCCTCCGCCTTGGCCTTGTTCTCAACTCCCAGCTCGCAGTTACATTTCTCAGGCTCCTTTTGATGAGGAGCTGTATATTCTAATCAAAGGTAAGCTTACCTTGAAAAGACTTCCTAAGTGTTGTCTTGTTCGAGTACAATAAAATAGAATACATTAATTAATAAAAATACTTTATTTCCATGTTGTGGTTGGGGCTTCTTGAACTCAGAATTGAAGTTGAAAAAGCATGTGCTTCACATTAGCAAAGGCTTGACATTTTTAATCAGTCTGGCTGCACTGCCCGCACACACAAGGTGTCAACACGAGAAAGCGGAAATCTGCCTTTGCAGCTTCCCATTCTCAGCGCTCTGATTAGGCAAACGCTGTCAACTTCATTTGTACTTGATCCATAAGAAGAGTTACATCGTGATATTCTCCTCAAATGCTGGCACGCTTTATTGATGGCTTAGATGTTTGAGTTAGTTTGGCTTCTATTAAAAACTCTAAATTTGCGTTTTAAAGTGATGAATTACTTCCCTTTGTAGATGTAGCTTTTCATTTTCTAAAATAATATTACTGACCTTGGGGAAGATTTAGATTGAATACTCTCTGTTAACCATTCATAGATTTTTCACAGTTAGGTTACACACTGAAAAACTTAAAACTTTGTATTTAATAGTCCTCATGACACCTTACTGCCCTGCATAAAGTAAGGGTTGTGATTATTTTTCTTTTACTGGATGAGAAGGGGAAGCAAACTGTCAGGAGTTGCTTTTATCAGACGGTATTGATGGCAATTGTAAAAACAAAGAAGCAAATTCTGCAGCACAGGGATGATAAGCCCAAATTCTTCTTGCTGATTAAGAAAATAATTTTCAGGACTGGGGATAAAGCTCAGTAGCAAAGAATGTATTTAGCATGTGTGAAGTCAGGTTCAATTAGAGAGAGAGAGGGAGAGGGAGAGGGAGAGAGAGAGAGAGAATAATCTTTACACAAAAAGAACCTGCTCTTAAATTGTATCCTGTTTTGCAAAGGTATCCTATTGCCCCACACGGGTAGGACAGTTCTCTATCTTAGCACAGAATTTTCACCACATCTAGAAAAACAGATGAAAGATTTCTTCTCAGATGAATAGATAATACTTAAACACAATTTAGTCAAGTGTTCCAATGCTATTTCGCTTTCCTAATCATCAAATAGTGTTTCCTTAACGCCTACATTCTTCAAGATGAAACATAATATGGACTATATACCGTTCTTGCATTTGTACCTACAGTCAAAATATACCACGTGAATCCTGCATCAAGTTATAACGTATAGCAGTCAGAGGTCTTCCAAAACGGATGCACAATCTTTTATTTATTACAGGCCTTTTTATTGTTACAGCTGAACAATCATTATATTTTAAAATAATTCCTGATTCTCTGTTTGTTTGAACTATGAAAGTACAGTCATTGTGCCTTTGTAAAAATGTTTTACTGGAGAAATCTTATTCTTGACCGATCAACCTTAGGACTTAAAAGTTCATTTTGCTTGACTGAACTACCATCTTTCCCAAACCGTGTCTGAATGATAGGAATACTGAACAGTACAGCTTCAGAAATATTCAGGATTATATTTGTGTCATATCTTTGGAACGAAATATATATGTGACCAAAGCAAGAATCTGAAACTCTACAAATAATTTGGAAATAATTGAACTGTGATGAAAAATATCTGAGACAAATCAGCTTTGGACAAAGATACATTTCCATCATGGTTATACGCTTCCTTTTATTCACAGATCAAATTTGTCACAGAAACAACAGCAAAAGCCCCTTTCATTAAATAAAAAGTAAGGTTTTTAAATGAATTTCCTGTTTTAGATCTTTGTTGCCTTTGAAATTATACTCAAAGATCATATAGCTTACAAAAATTTGAGTCATTTTATCCACCTAAATTTATTAATATAACTTCTTTTTTCATCTTTAGGAAAGAAATCATAATTGTGGGAAAATAAAATCCAAGGCAAGTGTAGCAAACAGAAAGTTTTACCCACATAAAAATTCCAATGAAAAGCAAACCAACCCTCTTAACCTCCAAGAAAAGAGGTGAAGTATATTAAATTTTCTTTTAAGCTTACTGGAAAATTTTCATTATGTCCACATTGATTTATTTTGGGCCATGGATGTGCACATGTTTATTTTTCTGGCTGGTTATGTCAATGTTGGCCCAGAAAACTGACTACTGCACTAATGTCAGCACAAATGCACAGTGCTTGGAAGAGCTGCACCAACCTTGTTTTTACTAATAGCAGTCAATTAAATACTGGATTTTAAGGCATGTGGAACAACTGTGCAAAAGTCATTGAGGGAGTACACATTTTTCCCAGACTTAATATTTTGCCCATAAGTTAGAAATAATTAAAGGTCTTTTCCCTAAAGTTTTCAATGAAATATTCAAGGGTAGCAAAGGAAAAGACTTTTGGTATTTAAATAAAGGGGGAGATGTGAGCAGCTACTGAGTATAGTTGAGAGTCTTGCCTATCACCTGAGCTAAGTGCAGGTCTCAAATTGCCCTTCATGTAGCACTGGGATTGCCAACAGGTGATGAGATGCAGTTTTCACACTTTCCCATGGTTCTAGCATGTCCTCCATTCATGACCTCTAGCCGCTTGCTTTTGTTAATCAATATCTAAAATTTATGTTTAACGCAGATAAGACAGTGAAGTGGGTTGGTACACAGATTAACTGGTCTCAAACTGGCAATGCTTGACGTCATTCCTTATTATGCATTTTCTTCTCCATTCCTTAAGTTTTCATCTGTATTTGGAACTATAGTGGTTGACAAAATAAAGAAAACAGTAAGTTTAAGTGTTAAATGAACACCTTTAAATTTTTTATCCTAAAATATTAGAGAAACCAACTCTATTATGCTCAGGAATTAAAGGAAAGCTTTGGGTCTGCAGCAATTTATAATAAATAAATGCAAGAGAAATTCACATAATGAAATAATAAAATATGTGACTTAGAGTCTCACTTAATATTTTTATTAATCTGTGGCCCTGAAAAAATCCTGAAAACCACTTTCATGAAACAGATGTTGAAGTGTCTCGGTGGAAAACAATTGAAGGCTTGTGCCATATAATTATTATAAAGCACCACACATCTGTTGCAAAGTTTGGCCTTATATCAAAGGTCATTTAGGACAAAATAAGCAAGGAGACTACTGGCCTCTTGAAAGTCTCAGCTTGTGTTTTATAGAATGCTTTCAACTTTCCTCTAAGTTCTGTCTTTACTAAATAAAATTTACTTCATGAAGAAATAGTAAGTTTCTCTGAACAAACAAATAATTAGCACATTAAAACTAGACAACTACAATCTATTATTTAAGAAAAAAGCAATGTAAAATTGTACAAAGCATTCTGGTTTCATGGGAAAAATAATGAAAGAAGGTGGAAAATTTACTAATGACCTTTTCATTCATGAAAAGTTAAGGTCTCAAAGGAAATCTGGGATAACTTGCATATGAATTTATCACTAATCCATCATCAGGAAAAAAACCTCTGAGCTGAGAGAAGACCTGCTAATGTATTCCGAGTCCACTGGAGCAGGAGTAGGAATGTTCTGGCTGTAATATTTCTCTCCACTGCTACAACCATCTGCCCGTCATGGGTCACATCCACTACCTACCATCAGCAGAGGGTCGCTCCGCTTTCATATTTATCAAGTCAAATCTTGAATCTGGTAATGCCTGGCTTTCTTTCTACCCTAACACTGTAATATGAGTCCTGTATTAGCCTGATAAATAAATACATAAACCTTTCTAAGTAAACATCTCTCAGAGGAAGCACTGATTTTTTTAATTGGGCGGGGGAATAACATTGGGAAATGAAATAACACTTGTGAGAATGAATAAGAAAAATCTTAGAGCTCCCTTAATTAGAAAAACAGAGCTTAAAAATATGTTTGCATTGTGAATTTTTTAAAGATTCATTTGAAATACATGATTTTGCTATTTATTATACTTTGTTAGACTGCTAAATTGTTACGAGTTTATCCATCTTCTGAATCTTATTTTTCTCATCCACAAAGATGTTATATCTTAAAAATAACTTTAATGTTATATGTAATATGCTAGCTTTACGATATCAACAGTACTTGGAAATAAATGAAATGAGCCTTATTTAGCCAACATACAGTGTTTTATCGATATACAAACAGAAAAATGTCATGTAATGAGATGATTAAGAAAAACATGAGCTTTGTGTCTTAAAGGTTATCCATTTTAGGTTACAGTAATTGATCCCAGTCACTTCAAATGTTTAAAACATTCCAAACCCTCAGCCAAATGTTGAAGAAATAACTCTGCCAGAATTTCAGTACAGAAAATTTTAGAAGGCTGTTCAAATCCAAAGAAAAGGAAAAATATATATTATTGCTGAAAGTTGTACGTGTGTTCTGCTTTCCAATGAAAACCATAGCCAAATAAGCTTTCATTAAATTGGAACAAGATGACAAATACTGAAGCTGAAAATGCATATAGTAAATTGAAACGTTAAACATTACATAAGGCCTCTAATGTATAACAAAAAAATTGAAACAGAAAATAAAAAAATATTTTCAATATCTTAACAGCTGTCTCCTCTTTTCCCCAAGACACAAAAATAAAACAGGTAATGGTCTTTGAAACTAAATTTCAGTTTTAAAACACCAAAGCAGGAATGCTGGTCGATTCATAAATTTCACTACCAAGATGCTACAAATGTAGGAATATTTCCAGTAGGTGCAAATGCAGCCTATCTGGAGACCCTTTTGCTGTAATAAGGTGAAGGGACAGACTGCCAGAGATGCGCTTGCCATAAACTTCACTCTCACAACAACAACGTGTTGTATATAAAACCACAAACTGGCAGGCAAGAAATGATCTTATCGCATAGCAGTTTAGGGTACATTTTCCGTCTTCTCTGAAGGTTATAACAAAAACTGAACAAGTAGTACATTGTACAGCTCAAATGGTCCATGACATAATACAGAGATTACAGGAGAAAATTTGTTTTGTCTTAGTCTACAGGAGAAAGCAGAATTGAAACATTTTCTCCTGACCAGGTAGTTGAAATATCACCAATCACTGATGTAAGGAATACTCATACCTGGTTTTTACACACAAAATTTGTTCTTGCAAATGAATTGTACCATGTAGGCAGCACACTAATGACTTTATTGCATATGCTAATTCAATGGGAACCCACGTTGCCACCGTTTGCCCAGTTGTTTTTACTGTAAAGAACAAGATATGTGCTTAGAATTTGGTTAGGTGGCTCTCTCTATAAAGAAACAAAATCTTGAAAGTTTTAAAGATGAAAAAACATCACCACTTAAGTATTCTAAAACAAGTCTGCCCTCTTTTCTTACCCAAAATATTTACCCTTATAATTCATAGTAGTTTAAATAAGGTATTAAAGTGGGCATTCCTTTAGATATTACTTAGCTAGCACACATTGTATACAACGATTTATAAGCTTATTACTCAAGGCATCTGAAAGCTGCAGTGTTCTTCCACAAGTACACAGGGTGACTCACTAGCTTGATAGGGTTTATCACGAGACCCAGTTCACTTCTGTGCATAGGGTAAACACATGTAGGCAATCAATAAATACTTGCTAGATTATGCTGAATGAATTGAAATGAACTGAGCTGAACTGAACTGAATTGAACTGAACTAAACTGAAGAGGAGATAAATAAATATTCTAACTCCCAAATGATGAGTCAAGTCTTCAACTTATTCTATATCAGAGGCAAGGTGTTATCAAGTTCAAGAAGATTTTATAAAACTCTTTCTGATGCTAATATAATGACTTCTTATTGCCCTAAAGAGAGAAACCTAGCTCTCACCATTGCAGTAGCTGGTGGCAAATTGGCTACTAGCTAAATAAAAATGAAAAACTAACATTTTACCTTTCTTCCAACTTTCCGTCCCTTTGGCAGCCACATTCAAGTCATCACCAATCAATAGATTTTATTCAACTGCTACTTACATATGGTTCATTCTACATACGTAATATAGTGAGTTAGAAGGACATATGTGACAATTTTCACATTTCTTTGATCTTCTTGTCATACTGAATTGAGTTAAAGTTAGCTAATACAAACTAGATAGTAAGTCAATAAATACTAAATTTATATAATAGCACCACTGAAAGACAGGCATACACAGATTAAAAACTATGGTTCATCCATTAACCACAGTAACCCCAGGAGTAGAATATATAAGGTGCACATATGTGTGCATGCATGCCCGTGTGTGTGTGTGTGTGTGTGTGCCTATGTCCCCTGTCCCTGCATTCTGTTTCTCCTCAGAGCCACAGGCACGTGATCCATAGTCTAATGCCTGCCTGACACCTGGAGCTATCTTACCTTAGTAATGAAGAATTTAATGTGCTCAAGTTTAATATGTAAAGAATTCAGTGTCAAGTGTCCTACAAGTTAGGTGCGATCTTGTCTTTCATTTTATAGTAAATAAGCACCTGCCTTGCTCTTAGACAAAAGATCATTATAACTTATTGGAATTTCTATTTTCATGGGCTATCAGGGTACCAATTTCTCTAAGACTCAAAATCCTCTAGATTTAAATGCCAGACTTTCTTAAAACAGAGAACTAAATCCTACTATGCAGGTTACCACAAGTAAGAACTTACATGAAATCACAACTGGCCTTGGCCTAGAGTTCCACTTGCTAGTTATTAACCCACAGAACATAAGAAATAGAGCAGAGTCATTTGGAGCGATGGTTCTCAAATGTGGTTCCTTGTATCAGCAAATCCTCGGAACCCACCCCAGACCTTCGAGTCACAGACTTGGAAGATGGGGCCCAGCACTCGGCTTTTCTATCTCTCCGGTGACTTCATGCTCATACTTTAGGGAGGAATGCATGTGTTTGAACACCAGTTCCATTACTTGTTCCTGTAGGACCCTGGGCACGTGTTATTCTAACTTTTCTCAGTCTTGCATAACTCCTTAATGAAGCGGAGGTAAAAATGTGCACCATGGAGCTAACACAGATCTTCATATGGTCCCTGGCACAAAATAAGTCTACTCCTAAGTTCTCTATTGATTTTCTAGTTCTGCTTCAGCCATATAACCTTGTTTGATATTTTTTTCATGTTGAAAACTACCTGTTACCTGTATCTCTAATTGAATCAGGGACTCTGGAGGTCTCAATTGAAGTCCAGGTTCCCACGGGCTCTCTCCTTTTCCCACAGTTAAACCTTCTGTTCCTAATTCATAACATAATGATGTGTGAGTTATATTTGGTTATATGTATGATTTCAGGATTCCTTTATTAACCTTGTGGGGTTTTTCTCTTTTGTATATTGACTAGATAGATTTGTTTCTTCACTATTTTTGTTGTTGTTTTTATTGCTATTTTTGTTGCAGTGCTAGTGATCAAACCCATAGCCTGGTGCATCTAGGCAGGTACACTGTTACTGAGCCGCACCCCCAGTTCATTAAATCAGATTAAGTGCTAGAGTGCTTAACTAGCACGTGCTAAGGTCCTGAGTTCAATAACCACTGCCGCAAAATTAATTAATTAATTAATTCACCCAACCTAAACGGTTAGGTTAGATTAGATTTCAAAGAAGTCACAAATATAAAGTCCTTTTTATTTTAAAAAGATCAGAATAAAAGATTTCCACATCAATATGAAACAATTTATGTCAATTAGGAATTGTACTATAATGATAATAGCTATTTTTGTTTCTTACTTTGTGCTAGCTGCTATTTTATGTATTTTATTTTATATTCCTGGGAAGCAGATACTGTTAGTTTTATTCCATTTTAGAGATAAAGAAAATGAGACACCTAAGATTTTAATAAATACATGAAAATCTTACAGTTGTAATTGGCAGATATAGAATTCAAATTCAGGTCTGTCTGACTCCAGACTATATTCTTATATTGTCTCTAGACACAACCAGACTTATCCCTACAATAAAACTTCACTTAGACCTCCACACTCCACAAGATGTGGACAAGCTGGAAGGGAGCCAGAGACATACCCAGGTGATGAAAAGTACAGAAGGAATGACTTACGAGAAAATTCCAAGTATGTTTATATTGAAGAAAAAAAGAAATATGGTAACTATCTGTAGTGTGAAATGGAAGTATTATAGTGATTTAAAATAACCATCTGGGGTAAATAAATGGGCAGATTCTAAAAAAAAGAAATTTTTAGGCAAAATCTTCCTCTCCTTTAAACACCCAAAATCAAATTTATCTTGAAGAACTTCTGGATTTTAGCAACTTCAGAAAGCAGTGAAAATTTATCATCTGGGGCATTTCAGACTACACAGACAAATTGAAATAAAATCATTCTGCCCAGCCAGAGAGAGAGAGAAGGAGAGATAGAGAGAGAGAGAGAGAGAGAGAGAGAGAGAGAGAGAGAAACATAATGACCTCTCGGTCCCTGTCAAACTTTAATTTTTATCTTTAATAAATAAAACATTTTTATTTTTAAAAAGCATATCCATTAATCCTTCAAGTCTCTTGGGTCTCTTGGCTAAATAATGCATTTCTAACCTTTTACATATTATTTTAATGGGTTTAATATATAAGCAATCCACAAACTACAAAAGAAAGCAAAAATTATACCAAGTATTTTAAGTATAGTATCTCAGCATATAAAGGAGGCTTAAATATCTCTGGTCTAATTAGACTTACTAAACAATGTATTAATTTAGTACTTTCATTCTTCATTTTAGCCATAAGGTCAAAATTTTATGCAAAGTGATTTTTATGTTCAATTCTTTATTCATTATTACTTCCCAAAATGCATTTTGAATTTTTAAAAATATTTTTATTTGGGGAGTAATAAACACTGACTATGATAATGTGTGAAAAGTTTCCTGGCAAACTTCCTAATGGGTTAATTTTTTGAAAGAGTCAGACTGAATAGGAGGCTCAGTGCTATTCCTAAAATGCTTAGTATATCCATTTGTTTCAGAAGTGTCATATCAGGGACAAATCAATGTATTAAGAATTGTCTGATAATATTGTTGAGGGATTAATCTCACAGACTAGATCATCATCACGATTATCTTTGGCATTCTGTGAGCACACTGTTCCATTTTAAACATGAAAAGCCTTCTAATGCCAAACTATGAGAGCCTATATATTGAATGATCTGCCACCATTCAATATTTAATCCTGCAATTGAGGCCACTAAAGGGATATAGCAAAGTAACAAGATGAATGAATCGTGACCTCAAACTTGCAAAAAGACAACCCAAACAATTTATCTTTCTGGCCTGGGTAGCATTTTTTATCCAATATTCCTTTCACTTCTCCTCAGTCTGGTAATTGTAGATTGATCAATGCCACGTTAGCAAATACTTGAAACGAGAGCTGAGAATTTAAGTGATTCAATGTTTATGCTGTAAGAATATTCTAGCTCATTTTAGTTTATCTTAAGTCTAAAATCAAGAACTCATAATTAAAAATCAACTTAATTTGCCAGACATATTTTCAAGCAACTGTAGAAAGACCTAAAATAATTCAGTGTCAATGAAAAATAAAGTATGTAAACGATTAAAACAAAAACTTAGAACTTTGTGCCCCAAGGCTTACAAAGAATTCTTTGAAACTGTAGAATTCTCAAATGCAATAAAACCACTTTTCAGTTATTAAGAGGATAATTCCACTCCGATTCATGGGCTAATTGTATATTACCACATCATTTCAGTGTGTGATCTTATTTTCTTCACAACTAAGTGGGTTTAACCTGATGTACATGTAGCCAATGCTAACTCATCTAACGTTTCTCTCTCTCTTTCTGTGTGTGTGTGTGTGTGTGTGTGCGCGTGTGTGCACGCTTCAATCCTGCAAGATTAGTTTCATAGTTAAGGTTGGGGGTGTAGGGGCAGGTAAATGTGGCACTTTCTCTAGTAAATTTCCTATAGTAATAATAATAATAATAATAATAAACCCTCAGATTTCTTCCCTAGGGAAACAAATATAAACACAAATTAGGCAGCAAGAGAAACCAGACACTTATTCCACAAGAAATAACAGTGCAAGTTCAGGCTGTAGGTACCGTGGCTATATTGGTGACCTTCCAAATAACAACCCTATAGGTTTTGAAAGAGCCCAAGGATGATGCATCTTTTATTCTATTACTAAGTTTTGTTTTGAATCACCATGTGCTCAGAAGTGATAAGAAATGATACCTTCTAGAATTAAATCTGTAAAAGTATAATTATACTTGGCCCTGGTACATAGTGCCTGGTCAGTGAGGGAGAGCTCCCAATCATTGGGATGTTTTAACGTCCACATTTCAGCTGCTATCTATGATGTGCAATAGTTTCTCAGTAATTCTGAGATATGGAGGGAAACTGGTAGTGCATATTAGGGGTATCATTATTATTATGAACATGTCAGCAATCCTCTGTGATAAAGTGTCATTGACTTCCTGCCAACATTCATGGATTGATGACATTTTGTTAACCAGTTTACTAAAAAAATCCGTAACAAGATATTAGATGATATTTAAAAAAAGCAAGGGCCCATGTAACATATAGGAATCCTATATGTTAAAAATGATAGCTCCAAAGTCTATTAGCTATGTTTGCCAACGTCTACTCTGTATAATTTAATTATTGTGTTTACCATGAAATTCTAAGATAAAAAAATTATCTTTTGGCAGCATACATATGGCAAGTAAATTAGACTTGTGGAATGATCATTTCTATATTCTGATATTTCTATATTCTGAGGTAATTCATAAGAGGCATTAATATGTCTATTATCACTGGAGAGGGGGAAAACCAAAATCTGTTTAATAGCTTTTAACTGTGAACAGTAAATGTTGATTCGCTCACTGTCTTTCTCTTTACCACTCAACTTGCAGTCATTTCTGCAAGATGAAATGAAAGGTAATAGTTCAAAATTTCTCATGTTTCTATATTCTGAGATAGTAGAGCAGATGGCTATAATGACATAAAGCAGCCTAAGGAAGAATTACCCTTAACTGTTTGAACTGTGCATACGCCACTAATCACATTTTCTTGAGCTCTCTTGTGTTCCCTGTGTTAGTACTTTCCCACTTCTTATTTTACTTCTATGGGTGTCTAAAGATGCATCTATTATGGCTTCTGAATAGATGCATGACCACTCCTAGCATCTCTGCTTTTTGTTTTTTAACCAGTGTTAATCCATCGAGCTTTTATTTAAGCTATACAAGCCTCTAAAGATGACAAGCAATATTGAACAAAACACTTTTTCCTAATGACTTGTCAGCAAGTGCAAGAAAATAAGTAGGAAAAGGATTCAGATGTAAATATTTAAGTGAAATAATGTGTAATTTAAAAAGACATTTTCTGTTAGATATTTTTAATAATGTGCTATATAGATTTGGTGATGGAAATGCACCTCATTAGGAGGAGACATTTTGATAGTATCTTTTATCCCATTAAGACTAACTGCCACTTCCTATTCTTTACTCTTTCTTTCCCCATTGGATCTTTAATTTCAGCCTATATGGAAACTCACAAATCTCACCAATCTTTAAACAAATACATTTCCATTCCTATTACTTTTGCATCCCTTTACTTCTGCAACCTAAATAGCTCTTTTCATTTGCTACTAGACTTCATTAAAGAATAAGACATCTTCTAGTTTCTCACTGCTTCCTCACTCATTCCCTGCAATCTGAAAACCCACTTCCAACGTCAATTAATTTCTCCCTTAATTTGTGGTATGAAGTACTCTCTTTAGCCCATCCCTACATCTTTACTCTTCCCAATCTGTCTCTTTTTTAACTTTCGCACCCACCACAAATGTAGCAACCCCTCTAGGTTTGCTGGCTGACCCTCTGTTCCTGTTCTATTCTCAGTGATCTTCCTTGGCAATAACTCATGGCACCACAGCCTCCTCTGTCACCCCAAGTCTGGATATCTAATTCCCACCTCTCTTCTGCTTTTCCAAAAATGTTGCTACAGATCGCTCGTGGATGTATCACATTGCCAAATGCATATTTCAAGTTACATGCAGTGAAACCTATTAGAGTTACACGGGGACGTGAGCTTACCTTTCATTTCATTTTGCAGAAATGACTGCAAGTTGGGTGGTAAAGTGAAAGACAGTGAGTGAATCAACATTTACTGTTCACAGTTAAAGCTATTCAACAGATTTTGGTTTACCTTCTCCCCAGTGATACTAGACGCGTTAATGCCGCTTATTAATTACCTCAGCTCTGTACATTAGAGTGGATGGCTATAATGACAAAGCAGCCTTGAGGAAGAATTACCCTTAACTGTTTAAATCCCATAGCCCTTATACTGAAAAATGTAGTTATTTTCACTTGAGATAGAAGAACATAATAGATAAAATAGCCATTCAGTTTGGTATATCAGCAACTTGAGAACACTTGTAGATGAATGATAGGTAAAGTTAACTAAAAACAGGGAAAACTCTAGTGAGATTCCATTCTCTGCAGCATCCCTTTTAAAATTAAGATGCAAAACATTAGAGTAATGTGTTCATCTCATGGCTGAAATTGTTTTAAATTAAATATTACGCCATATTCCCTCAACTATATTTCATAAGTCAGTTTTTTGTCAATTTTCTAGAGGAAAGAGTCATTTATAAAAAGGATACACTCAGAAACATAGAGGAACTTTCCATAGAGTAAGGTAATAAACACTTGTTAAGTACCAGCTATATACAGGGCCATGCAAATTATTTCTTCAGTGTAGTCTCCTAATCTGTCATCTCAGTCATTTATAAACATAGCAAACAGTTTACACAATGTATTGGAACTGACCTTTGAATAAAAGATGCTATAAGCTGAATAATCATTAAATGCCATTAAAATTATTGAATCCATTCAATTACTGAAAACAAATGTTGTCTTTTCATTGTGTATTAGTCTAGGTAGTGAGAAAGCATGGCTGTAACCATCATTTCTAGGACTGCTGCAGCTAGTTACTGTGCTATAGGCTCCAAAGAGCAGAGGCCAGTCAGTCTCATTTGACTGTGTCTAATTAGGATCTGACGATCAGCACTCAGGTCCTATCTGATTAAAAAAAAAAGAAAAGGAATCCTATTGGAGTCATTAGAACATTTGCTTTTGATTCAGACTTCTGAAATTTACTAGATACACAACTTTATATCAGTGAACTAACTTCTGGCCTCAGCTTCCTAATCTGCCAAAAGAAACTCCCACCTTCTCCACAGTCATGGACATGCTTATAACCTTCATAGGGTGATCAAATAACTTTTATAAAAGTATTCTGTAAACTGAAGAACAGCTTACTTACAAAGGTAGAGATTATTATTTTTAATATTAGTCTAAAATAAATTTTTCCATGCTAAAATAAGCTTTACAAACAGTTGATAATGTCATTAAACAATTATATGCAATTAACAAAAGTACAAGAAACACAGAAAAGAGGGATTCGGGCATAGAATTAACAAGTACACTGGTACTTGGTTCATGAACTTAATTTGATCTACAATTTCGGAAAAGATGGCCATGTTTGTGTTTGTGTGGGAAGGATGGCTGTGGTCATGGTTGTCACCTGATGCAGAGCTTGCGAACAAAAACAAAATTTTGCCCAATGCTTCTGTTTGTAAACTAAATTGTTTGCAAATAGAAGCGTTTGTGAACCAAGGTACCACTGTATTCTATTAAATAGACAAGCATCTATCTTGTGTAGGATATGGTATTGGGTCATACAAGTATTAACAGGATAATACAGTGGGGTGTATAATTCAGTCCAGTTTTGGGCAAAAGTAAACAGAAACCATCATACAAAGTATGACATTTAAGTATCATAAGTGAGTCAAAGAGGAAGAAGCAATATCCATTTGAAGAGCATCAATAAAAGCCTCATGAAAAAAAAATTTGAGATCACTTATGAATATGGACAAGCTTTTAAAAGGTGGAGAGATGAGGGCAGCAATGTGTCACATAAACAAAGTCATAGCGGCAGGACAGAGTAAATAGTGCCATGTTGCTGGAGCACACACACAATTCAGGAATGTCTCAAAACATACTGCAACCACATTTTACTGTCATTGCTAACTACATTGCTAACTGTCTTGTTCATCAGAGCCATATCGTTAGCAAATTCAAAACTGACGTTGCAATCCCACTTTAAAAGTGGAACACTTTCTGCAGCTTTCCAAACAGGTAAACCAACAAGAGTTCTCAGAGGAGTCCTTGGCATCAACAACAACAACAAAAAGGCCAGAGCTCTCTTAAAGAATGTGCTTCTGCGAAGGTCTTCATATTTATAATGTTCTGTGACTCAACAACATCACACAGATAAAGCCCAGAGGAAATGTTGCAGCTGATAAATTATTAAGCTGCTCTCCTTTAAAACATCAGGACTGGGCAGTACAAAGACTTGCCATGGTATGTCAAATGCAAACGGATCTGTAAATCTCAAAAAGAAGAATTACTCAAGCTAAGGAACAGCTGGCCCTGCAGATCCCACGGTCCACCTGGGATCCCCTTACTGCAGCCTGTTATTCTTAAAGACTTTACTGCTAATACAGTCAATGAAACAAAAAACCATACTGAGGGGAGGGGGCAATGGACACCCTCAGAGGATCTATCTTTTACTTCATAAAACGACCCTTGAGGAGTCATCTACTGAAAAGCAGCTTTGAAACTACAGCTGTGTTTGCCCAGAAAAACCTGAATTGATGTTGGTGACTTTGTCTATAATATGATGTATATAGTTAAACACATTTCTTCTTTGCCGTATTTCCTGTTAGAGAGATACATTCCAGATTTCTTTGTGCCATATCCACTGAGCTAAAATGACTAATTCTTAAAGTGATTACATGTAATTTTTTTTTTTTCTGACAGGTAAAATGGTTTTACAATTACTTTAGCTCTGTTTTGAAGTCCAATTTCTATGGCCTGGGCATGGCTCCTTAACCTCTTTTTTCTATATACCAAACCTAAATTGGCTCATTTTGCTGAAATCGCTAAAACAAGAGTCTGGCTTTGTTAAGTTGTATGAGTAGGTTGTATGAATGTGTATTTTCTGAGTGAAGAGTTTGTAGAGCAGGTGGAAAGGGCAGCTGGTTGAGGGGATCAGATTAGTCGAAACACAAAACTAGTACTTTCATCTATGCCTCCCTCCCTCCTTAACACAGGCACTGATACTTACAATCAGGATGAAAAGTTGGAAAACATCCCAGTTTCATTTAAATGGGAAGAAAGATTTGACATGTTAATGATGTGGGATGTATTGAGAACAGCATCTTCCTTTCTTTTTCATTTATGATTTCAGTCATTTCTATAGGGATGTTACAGTGTAATTTATGTTTGAAATTTCAGTTATGAAAGGGACCAGATTCAATAACACTGACTAGGAATTACAGCAAAAAGGAAGGTCTTAAAGGCACCTCTTCCTACAGGATCATCTTCATCCATCTCTGAGCTGGTTATCAGTCTGCTTTTGTTGCAGGGCCAACAAATGCTGGTCAAACCTTGCTAACCTTTTCAAAATGATTCTCACGTTTGTGATACAGATAAATACTTCTGAGAAATTGGGGTGGCTGGAGAGTTTCACATTCCATTTTATTTATGATATAACCTTTAGATTCAAAAGCATGATAATATACTAAAGTAAGAGCAACTTTTTAAACGTTTTATGAAGTTCATCCTCTACCATATGTCCTAGGGGGGAAAATTGCATTTAAAACAATAAGGGTGTTGCTGAGTAAGTAAGATGGATGTAAATCTTGTAGATACTTGAAAGTCAGGCAAGGAATTTTAGACTTAAAAGAATGAGAGACCAAGGAATAGCTAAAAGTTGCTACTTAACCTCATGCAAAGTATCTACCCCATTGAAGCTTCAAATCTTTACCTATTAAAAGTGGTTAATGCTTAAACACAATTCAGAAGGTTGTTTTGAAAATAAAATGAGATAACATATCAAAAGATTTAAAAGACTAGTGCACAGGAACTACTCAATAGTGTTTGTGTTGGTCAGATTTCCCACTGATGGGACAAAGTACTTGACATCTACTACTTAAAGTACGAGAGGTTTATTTTTGCTCACAGTTTGAGAGGTTTTAGTCCATGGTTGGCGGACTCCAAAGCAGGGACATCACAGTGGAAGGGTGTGATAGGTGGAGCCGAGCTGCTCCCTTCATGGAGACCAGGAAGCAGAGTAAGGGAAGAGTGCCAGTGAGATACATACCCTCCAAAGGCACACCACCAGTGACCCAACTCCTCCAACAGAGCTCTACCTCCTAACAGGACATTCAGCTATGAGCCCACTGATGTGTATAGTGCCCTCACGGAACAACCATTCTCCAGGAGTCTCTCAATCCAGTCTGGTTGACAGTATTACCTGGCACAGTTAATAATAAACGTTTATTACATCATCATCACCATCATTATCATCGTCATCATTCTTATCATAAAAAGACTGTTGTTCAGGAAAACAGCATAGTAGCAGCAGGCTTACAGAAGCTTGGCTTGGCCATGGTAGAGGACTGAGTGAGAGTGTTACCGAAACCAGTAGTAAGTAGATACTGAATTCCAGGGAAGTGGTGAGAGAACTCAACTACAGTGAAAGCAATTGGAATGGAAGGGAAGAGACAGTTATACTGAAAAGAGAAAGCAACCCAAGATGCCCAGATGGTTGAAAGCACCATAATTTCTAAGATTTAAGAACCTCCTCATAATTTATGAAAGCCTATTCTCAAATAGACATATGTTTCCATATTGGCTAAATGATAAAGAAAAGAAAAATCCTACAGACTGAATTACCTCATTTGTTGTTTGTTTTTGCAATTATTATCCTTCAGAACTAAGAGTCCTATTTTTATATGTCATTATTTCTCTTCAAAAGACAAACACTCCTACAATTTTGCATCTATCCCTTTTGTGTTAATGATATCCAGACTTCCTTGCGAGAATTTCTTTTGCAGAAACCTATTCTTTTGACAGGAGGTTTATTATTCAGAATTTTTAGGGCTCCAAATCATATTGTTCTATGTCTACTAAAATTTTTAAACAGAATGCATAAATATGCTTTTGTGAATTCTAACCAGTTACATGATCGACTTTTTCCAACAGGAGCTCATTGTCGAGTTTGGCATTTGCCTCCTCTTTCTTACAATGTAACAGTGAGATTCTACTGGTTATAGCATAATAAAGAAAAGTCAATTTATGGTATTCATGCCTTTTTAAGGCACATGTTACTTTACCTAGGTATAAGATCAAAGGTAACATAATTTTTAAATGCAGTTTGATAGTTTACTTTCATGAGAAAACATTCCAAATAATAATAAGAAATAATAGCAATTTATCCTTTCAAAGAAAAAGCTATCTCATAAAATAATTCAAAAACACATTTGTCATCTACCAATAATTTTAAGAAATTCTCAACTTACATCATTTTCTTGTTGAATAATCTGTCTTAGAGGCAGAGAAAAGAATAAACAAATTAATAAAAATTTATATTTTTTTCCATTTCACTTCCCACTCATTGTTTTATCTTTAAAACAACTTTTAACAAAAGCTCCTACCAAATATTCTAATAGATTTTTCTTAATAGAGTAATAGTAATTTTTTATCTTTCTAAAGTACACAATAAAATTTCTTGTTTGCCAGATTTACCTAATAAGATGCCATGATTATACAATTACACATTCTCAACTCAACATTCTTTTCACTTACTGTTTGGGTGAATTCTGAATTTAATTTTCACAAGCACAAGGATTTTTCTTTCCAGAATGCCTGATGATGTGTTTGTGCTTACAACAATAGGGAACATAATTTAATATATGCAAAAGTGAGTGTAAAGCTGAAGAACAGTTTGCTACACTTATCATTAAGCTCTTCTCTTTGGGGTTGTCAATCTGTCTTTTAAATTCCTCAACACTGAGGACAGAATGCTAACTTTGTCAAAAGAAAATCTGTAAAACCATTTTGTAAGAGATGGGCTCTATTAAGCTTTGAGACTTAATGCTCTATTTAAGCACTTGTAGCCAAATAAAGAGGGAAGTTGAAAAGAAATGTGGAATGCAGGCAAGAGGGAATAGAGGAGAACAAAAAAGAAGGCCATGAAAGGAATCTGAAAAAAAGGAAGAGTAATTAGAGGAGAGAGCAAGCAGGAAATGGTGGAGACAAGGAAGGCTGCAGTGTGAGGGCTCAAGTTGCAGGAAGAGGCTAAGTTGTATTTTTGGAGAACAGTGAATATCCACTCTCTTCTCATCTATTATGTTGCTGGCACTACAGCAAAGGAAACAAAAATATTGCAATATTGGTGGTGTTTTTAAAAGCCAATGGAAAGAAACTAAAACAGCCCATTTATTCTACTTATTTCCTAGCCCATTCAAAGGCTACTTTAGTACAAACTGCTTTAGGGGACAATAAATAATAACAAATGCATTTCTTTGTTTATGCTCTTTGTTTGTAAACACACATAATAAAATTCTTCAAGGACACCTACCTGCATTTCCTCTGCAATTTTCCCTCAAAGTCATTAAAGGAAGAACAGTGTATACTTTCAAGAAAAAAAATCGAACTGCACAAGACATTTTCAAAGAAAACTTGGCCAGTTTTTCTGAGTATAAACACATTAACTCCTTTCCTTTAGAATTTTGGCTCAGAATAAAATGTCACATGTAAGTAGTATATGTTTCCTCATTTGATAAAATCTACTTCACAGGGTGAGTGTGAATGATATGAGCATCATTATTGAGCCATTTTTCCAAGGGCTTTTCTCAAATCCCTTCCCCTACACAGTATCTACCTTGCATGCAAGCTGAAGGCCAAACTTCCCAGGCCCACTGAGGAAGGCAGAAAGAGTATGCCAAAATGACACTGACAGGGTGGGGGGAATGGGGGTGCGCTCAGGAGCACACACCGTCTGTGAACAGAAGAAATGCAGTCCTGCCTCTGCCTCTGGCAGAGCCCTCATTAGCTGAACATTTGTAGGACAAAACTGCTGCTTGTCACACTGACAAAGACTCTCTCCTTGACCAAACTTCACTTGGACTCCTCTCAGTCCTATTTTTTACTTAGTCTTGACTTTGCTCACTTTTACCCTCCACCTTGCTGGACCTGCAGAGCCCAGTTTTAGTAAAAATCCTACTAAGTCAATTTAGAGACCATTCCTGTCCTCGATATTGGATCAAATTCCTCATCCTCCACCTTTGGTGTATAGCTCCTTGGCTTATCTTCAGCAAGAATCCTGCTTAGTTATTTAGTCAGAAACCCCCTCCCTTTGACATCTCGTCCTAGTAATTTTCCATCCACCACTCCTGCCCTGATAGGCTTTCTGGTGATACTGTAAATATCCACTTGTTACTGTATTTGGAGTGCAGCCCCATCTCTTTCCCCTATTGCAGTAGACTTGACACCAATTGCAATAATCCTGAATAAAGTCTTCCTTACCGTTTTAAAAAGTGTTAAATATTTCTTTCATAACACCAAGAACTGTGCGTTGATTCCTGATAAAGAACGGGAACAAATGAGGAGAAGCATAGCAAGGGTGATTGGCATGGTGGTGGGCTCAGCCTGGAAGCCAGAGGTCAAGGTGCTGCCTGTTTCTGGCATTGGGTAACCCAAACAGGGTGAGCTCACTGCCAGAAGTGTGATCAAAGGCAATGGGTTTGTGAAAGAGGTTTTTAAAAGCCAGACGAATTAGTGTCTCACGACTTCCACTTTTTTCTGCCTTTCTGTAGATCATGTCAGTAACATGGACACTGTGGTCTGGAATCTGAAAGGCAGCATTAGCTCCAAGGGCCAGAGCCCTAAGCAGACACCAACAGGAGTTAGCACTGTGATGATGAGTTTGGAAAATGATCATTGCATGGAAGGAAAAATATCTGGTAGGCAAAGGCTATTTAGCTCATAGGTCTGTAAATATTTCTGGAAAAGCCCTTCACCCTCAATATAAATGAAAAAAGGCTGAGATTATCAGGGAATGACATTGCTCAGCTGAGCTGTTTTGAAGGTGAAATATAAAACAAAATGCCTCGATATAATTAGAAAATATCCAAAAAACACGAAGTGATGAAAAAATATCAGACAGTCATTTTAATGAATCAGCCAACTTGTTTAACATGATTCAAATCAAGAGAAATTACTAATGCATGGTTTCTTTGAGAATTAGCTCCCTTTTTCTTCTTATCAACAATGAAGAAATGGTCTAAGTAAACAAGAAACAATTCAGACCTCATTCTGTAACTACTGGCATCTCAATATTATCTTTAGCAACCAAATTCCTCAGCTCTCTTAATGGCTACAGATATTCAATCAAAACCACATATTTAACAAACTACAGAACAAGTCTCTCTTCAATAAATTCTATCGGAGTGTTATCCTAGGAGAATTCTTTGCTATCATTACTCCAAAAGCAAAATAAATATTCTAATCCTTGTAATGTCAAGAATATTCAGTCAATACCTTTATTACTTAGCAAAAAAATGAGCAAAATATGAACAAGACCACTTCTTCTTGGATAAATGACACCCGGCTCTTCATTAAAACAACGTAGAGGTGCTGATGTAGCAGCTCAGTGGTAGCGTATCTGCCTAGCATGCCCGAGGTTCCTTGGTTTGATTCCCCTGCAATGCCAAAAAACAAAGAAAAAGAAAGGAAGGAAGAAATAAAGCAAGGAAGGAAGGAAGAGCCAGCCACACACCATAACAGCCAAAGAACCTTTTGTGAAGTTTCCTACCTCTATTCAAATCTTTAATACAAAAGAAAAAGTCTACTGTTCTTATTCTTCCCAATAATCATTCCCTTTTTGTTAATGGTTACTGATCCTTTCTTCATCTTAATACCTAAACCATCTTGGTGTTCTGAATCTTTTTTCTGCATCCATGGTCCCTCTTCCTTACAAGTTGACTGAGATATAACTGGACTGGACGGGAAGCGAGGAGTACACACTAGGGATCAATTTATCTTTGGCAAGGGGATTGACTAATAGGTTTTTTCTGTCTCTAATTTCTGTGATTTTCCTCTGCCGGGAGGGTTCCCAGACCAATTCTTTTCCTAGCTGTCAAAAGCACCTGCTCTCACTCCTTGGCTCTGCATTGGTTGGGCCCTCTTACAGCTGTCTGACCGTGTCCCCGGTCAGAACTCACACTGCCCTCGGGGAGGCCACATTAGTGCAAAGGCCCAGGCACACAGAGACTTCTGGTCAATGTCAGCACTTTGCTGGCACAGAGGTAATGAGAGCAGCTGCCCATCCTACAGGCCAGGCTACCCTCTCATCAACCTCCTCCATGCTCTGAGAGCCAAACAAGAGGCAGTTTGATACGAGGTCAGGAAGTCAGAGAGGGTATGCAGTAGACACTTCCATGGAGATTTTACTAAATTCTTCTGGGCCGTCAGCCAAAGCCTGGGTTAACCTTGGTTGCGTCACTGGTAAACTAATCACCCCTTGCTGAAATGAGAACATAAGCTGTGGCCTTGGTTAAATTTTGGGAAATTGGTAAACTTTGTGAACTAGATACATTCTCACAGTTGAGAGATATTTTAAATGATGTTTTGAGTGTTTCTGTTCTTTTTTAAAATATGAATTTTGAGGTACTTGGCATGATATCAAAACTGATCAATAGCATCATCGACACACGTATGCTATGAGGAAATGTAATATATGCATAGCAGGACACTCATAAATTCATTATACAACATTTATTAATTCAATCCAAATCTACAGATATGTATTACATGCCCACTCAATGCCAAGCACTATACTAGCCATTGCATTTAACAGGAGCCAAAGTAGACACAGTACCTGACCTCATGGAGTTTCTGGTCTAATGTCATTATCGATAGAGCACCTCTCTTTCTTTCCTTCTGCCACTACTCTGTAATAGTATTTTTTAGACAGGGTCTCACTATGTTGTAGAGGCTGAGGTTGAACTCCTGGGCTCAAACAACCCTCCTGCCTCAGCTTCCTAAGTAACTAGGACTACAAGCACTTGTGCCATTTGTGCCTCTACTCTACTGAACCTTAACTAGCTCTTAGAGGAATGACTACACTAGTTCTTTTTTTGACTAACCTGTCTTGAGTACTGACTTCTGACAAGTACTCTGGTAAATATGTGGATCACTTATTTTTCTCTGCTCAGCAACCTTTTGGAATGGGGATATTATTAGCTTCATTTACAGATGAGAAAATGGAAACTGTCTAAGCCCACAGCGCTAGTTAGTGGTGGAACGAGAACACGAGGCCAGGCAGTCCGATCCAGAGTTGGATTCTGCCACTCCACTCTCCTACTACACAAGCTTCTTATATAGATCCCTCCATCGTTCAGACTCTCCTTCCATAACTATTATATTCTACACCCCCGGATTGTAATTTTTTAAAGGATTTTTATGTCACTTTCCTCCTCAGACACCTCAGTGATTATTAATTAATTACTTATATACATAGGTCTCAAGACAGAATGGAAAGCTCTGTTCAGTCTTTCTTCAACCTATCTTTGCAAATTTCGGGCAACTGCTTATGGGTGGCACACATCCAGGGGACTGAGACCACTCACTTTCCCCCTAAAATGGTGACATCTCCTTCCCTCATTTTTATGTCTTTCCCTTTTTCTGAAATGCCCTTCTAATTCCAGATACATGCACCTCTTAAGTTTTTTTGAAAGACCAAACTGCCACACTTTGTCTTCCTGCTTACGATCGCCAAATGCTTTGTGGGTACCCAGTAATGGCATACATCTTCTGCCACATACTCGGTTATTTGCAGAGTCTCAGGAAACTATTTTAGAATGTGGAGCTGAGCTCTGAAGACAGATTGGCCTGAGTTCAGTTCCAGCTTTTCAAATGTTTGGCTCTGGGATCTTAGGTAAGTTGGACCATGTCTCTCCATGTGCAAAACCTTTCCATGGGGCTGGGGTGTGGCTCAGAGGAAGAGCACATGGTTGGTATATGCAAGGCCCTGGGTTCAATCTCCAGCACCAAAAACCAAAACAAGACAGAAAAAACAAAACAAAACAACAATAACAACAACAACAAAAACCCACCTTTCATAGCTTCCCACTGCAATTTTGGGTGGAAAAATAGTCTGGAATCGAAAATAATTTTTTAAAAATTCAAATTATTTTAAAATTCAAACATTGTATAAAGCTCAACTTTCTTCCCTCTCCTACCTGGATCTCTGGATCACTAAGCATGCTTCAGAGACCAGCCTTCAGTGTCTCAAGTGCTCCAGCTAGCTCTTATATTCCAGGGGCTTCACGGTGCTGCTTTACCTGAAATCTTCCTGGAGTATTATCTAACTGCTCATTCTGATCACTCAAGTTTCAGCTTTAATTTATCACTTTATCAGAGAAGACTTCCTCAACCACCTGACCTTCATCTACCCTGTGCACTGTCTCTCTCACTGAAGCCAAATCCCTTCCTTGGATGTGTCGTGATAAAACATTTTTGAGGTTTACATGTGTAGAGTCTATTTTCCCACCACACTTGTAAACTTCTGTCTTAGTCTGTTTTCTGTCACCATAAAAAAATCTAAGCCTGGATAACTTATAAAGAATACAAATTTATTTTGCTAACAGCTCTGGTGGCTGGGAAGCCTACAAGCATGGCACCTGCACTGGCTTGGCATCTGGTAAGCCAGATCTTGCTGCATCATAGCATGGCAGAGGGCATCACATGGCAAGACAAAGCAAGCATCCTAACAGGATTTTTCTCTTCTTATAAAGCTATTATTGTCATCATGTGGGCCTCATCCTCATGACCTCATCTAATTCTAGTTATTTTCCACAAGTCCCACCTCTAAATACCATTAACATATTAATCCGGGGATTAAGTTACCACTAGAAGATCTTTTGAGAGACACATTCAAACTACAGCAGCTCCCATAAGGACAGGGAATATGTTTGGTTTATCACAACATCCCCAGAGGACCGTACAATGGCATATACAGATGTGCAAGAAAAAAAGAGATAAATCTCTCTTTATTTGTTTCCTCATTAATAAAATAGGAATAACAGTAACCCAAACTCACTGTTTTTAAGAAATTGATTGTAGGGGCCGGTGAGATGGCTCAGTGGCGTACGTGCCTGCCTGGCAAGCGCGAGGGCCCAAGTTCGACTCCCGGAACCCACATACGAAAAAAGGGCTGGTGATATCGCTCAGCGGCATGGGCGCCTGCTGGTGCGTGAGGTCCTGAGGTCGACCCCCGGTACCCACAAAAAAAAAAAAAAAAAGAAATTGATTGTAAAGTCTGTATAGAGTAGGTGCTCAGTAAATGTTAGCAACTGTTACTTCCACCTCTAAACTGCAGTTTCCTAAGGGAACTGCCTTTTCTCTGTTCTTCACACAACCTAGCACAGTGATTTGAGTACCATGGGCATTCGTCAACATTTGCTTAAATTGAATTGAGCATGCCATCTGAACTCACAATTTTTCATTTCTGTCAAATGTACTCAGTTTGGCTCACATAAAGAGATTTGCTTCTCCACGATCATACAATAAAACACCCACTCCAACTGGACTGGTGGAGCTCACCTGTGATCCCAGCACTCAGAAGATTAAGGTAGGATGATTGCAAGTTTGAGGCCAGCCTTGGCTACATAGCAAGTTGGAGCCTAGTCTGGAATAGTGTTACTCTGTCTCAAAAGACCAAAACCAAAACCAAGAACAACACCAAAACCAACACTAAACCAAATCTGCTCAAACTCTGCTCTTGGGGTCAACTGAGTACACACAGAGGACTTTACATGAACATGCCAGCATCATAGGGTTCTTTTGCTTACACACACTGGGAAGAATTCTCCTTGGGAAATTTTCTCATATGACTTGTTTTGCATATAGTATAATATAAAAAAGAAAACAACTGAAATTTTTAGATAAAAATTTGACTCTGACTGTATATGCTTATATTCAAATTCAAAATTTGATGGCTGAGCAAAGAAAGTTCAAGAAGATGCATGGGGCCAGTGAGATGGCTCAGCGGCGTAAGCACCTGCCTGGCAGACATGAGAGCCTGAGTTCGACTCCCGGAACCCACATACGAAAAAGTGGCCGGTGATATCGCTCAGCGGCACGGGCGCCTGCTGGTGTGCGAGGTCCTGAGGTCGACCCCCAGTACCCACAAAAAAAAAAAAAAAAGATGAAAAGCAGGTCAAGTGTAGAATTCTTAAATAGAACACAATTGTTTTAATCTTACTGTATGGATCCTGTCTAGGAAACAGAGGAGGTACTACACTAAAAGTGTGCTATAGGTTGGGTGACCATTTGTTTTAGCTTATGTCTATATGTCTCCCCAAAACATCATGCTCTCATAGGTGGGGCTTTTGGGAGGTGACTAGGTCATGGGTGTGAGATCCTGGATTGTGGGTGTGTGATAGTGGATTAGTCCACTGATGGGTTTATAGGTGGGTGCAATGTTGAAACCAGGTGGGAAGAGGTGGGTTACTGTGGGCTTGGCATGGAAGGATATATATATATATGTCCCTCCTCCCTTGATGGTCCTGCTTCTTGCTGCCATGTCATGAGCTCTTTCTCCTCTGCCAAGACTCTCTGTGATGCTGCCCTGCCTTGAAGCCAGCTGACTATGGACTGAAACTTCTATAAACTGTGAGCCAAAATAAACCTTTCCTCCTTTAACTTGTGGATGTCTGGTATTTTGTTGAAATAATGAGAAAGCAACTAAACACCATTTAAAGTAATGAACAAACCAAGACATTCTTAAAAGCAGAAAGAGGCGTGTGTTGACTACACTGGAAAACAGACATAAACCTGGATTATTCCACGTAGACATCTTGTGTTTTGGATTTGTGAATAGCTCAATTCTGACTAATAGGCACCAAACAAAAACCAAATGTCTTTTTCATTCTTTAGTTGGGCATTTTCAACTGTTATTGTCTTTTTCATAATATAGTTTTAGAATATCACTCAACATTATATCTGGTTCATCACAGACAAGGGTCAATGAAAAAATAAAAAAGAGTAATTTGACACAAAACAACCTGAATTTAGGGAAGAAGTTCCCACTTCTACTACTGTGGTTTGGTGCAGTGATTCAGGTAAGAAAAGCCCACTTTCTGCCTTTCCAAGTGTTGCCCCAATGCTTGTGGACTCTCAATGTGACTTTCTTTATTGTATCCCCCCAAAAATCTTAGCTGACCAGTGAATTTGTATTTTTAAAAGATGTCAGTTTATTACATCCATTGCATTTTAAATGATGTTTTAAACTGAGGTAAATAATGTAAAAAGAAAATAGCAAGGACTTGCAACGAATCTTTTAAATGTAATGCAATCAGGTAGATATTTTTGCAATGTTTGGTGACATTAATGTGGGGATATTGAATAAATGCTGACAATTAGTCAGAAGATGGAGCAGAGGTCTTATAAGAAAATTACTCCCAGGTGACAAAATATTGAAAATTCAATTATACTCTGTTTATTACAGGCTTACATTAGCAACTATATTCCTAATAAAGACCTTGATAATAAACAAATTAATGGGAACACAGGGGAGTACTTTCAGAAATATTTTTTCTCCATATAGTATTCTACAATATTGATTTCTAAAGTGCTCCAGACGACAGTGCAAACCTTGCTAAGGAAATTCTTAACATAAATTATATGTATAAGAACATATGACACAGTAAAGTACTTGAGATTATGAAAATAATTTTAATATATAATGACAACGTGCAATAAATTTAATGTTTAAAATTTCAAGTTATGCAAGTATATAAATCATTTAGGAAAGAAAATCTAGTGAATGCAAATGAGAAGAAACCATAATAAGGGATGCGCAAATGGTCTGAATTCTAATTAAAGCAGTATGTCATGGAAGTCAGTGTATTCATTCCTCCTTTTACAAACGTGATTTAAAAATACATCCGCAACACAAAACTCTTCATAAAATATTTTTACTAAAGTGCAAAGTATACAAATACCATTTTTTTCACCAAGAAAATACAGATGTTTAACTCCATCAGGCTATGTTTTTCTATCAATTCTTCTTATGATTTTCTGACATTATGCCTAGTTCAATGGGAACTTCACATGAATTTGGTTGTTGACCTTTATTTTAGTTGGTGCTGGGGATTGAAGCCAGGGCTTTGTGCATGTTAAGCACACACTATACCACTGAAGAACACCCTCAACCACTTAGCTGTTGAAAAAGATTAACTGGACATCTACTTTGGGTGTGGTTCTATTGCTACATGATATGTGGAAAAGGTCTAGAAGCCTGCTTTCTCTTACAGGAAATAAGGCAAATACACAGACAACTTCAAAATAATGTGGTAAATGCTAACTGCCATAGAATCAGTAAGGAGAATGAATACTATGGGAATTTAGAAACAGGCCAGATCAGTTACCCTTTATAGACACAACTAAAATGGGCATTTAAGTTGAACCTTGAAAGACTGAAAGGATTTTGATCAGTAGAGGGGAGCAGGGAAGACACTGCTGGTTGTCAGCATGGAATGATCAAAGGCAAGAAAGCACATGGTTTACTTACAGGATGGCAAATAATAAAGAAGAAGCCATTTTAGCATGTTCATAAGGAATCTCAAAGTAAGAAGAGGAATATAAAATTATTTGGTGTTTAAATAATCGGAAAGATTGGCTTAGAGAGTTCAAGTCTTCCTAAGAAGATTGATTCAACCATCTCTGTCCTGTCTTTGCAGGTGACTGGGCATTTATGAAGCCAGGATCAAGAGAACTGGAGGAAAGAAATAGAAAGTTTACACATACAGATATATAGATATAGATATAGATATAGATATAGCTGTATATGAATTTCACATATATATATGCAGTACTAAAAAAATTTTTGAAATAGATAGTTTAAACTTGATCTAAGCATATTCAGTAGATTTCAAGTAGGGAAGTAAGGCAAAGTAATAGGCTTGAAAGTTTGGAAGTGATTTGGAAATGGTATGTGGCAAGAAAAAACAGAAAATTGAGCTCACTTTGGTAAATCATTTTGATTACGATGATGAAAAATATATAATGCAAGTCATCATGTGATTTTGTAATGTTTTAAAGTTTGTAGCAGTTTATGTTTCAAAAAGTTCTTTTAAAAATTTCCAGTGTGAAAGAGAGAGAATATATTTCATTTACAAATATATTTTCGTTACTCTTATTTGCAGCTTTAGATAGCAATGTGATTTTAAGAAGGAAAAAGAATTGAAAAGATGTGGAAGAAGTGTCAAATGGACAACAAAAAAAGTACAGAATTTCATATTAAATTAGCTGAGATTTTGACTGCAAAACAGAACAAAAGAAAAAATTGTGGCAACTCCATTAGTAACAAAACATTTTATTAAAGAAAAAACACTAAACTTTAGAGGAAAAAAGGGACATCTGAACGATATATTACCTAAAATAATGAGAAATTGATACAAAAATATTGAAAGACAAAATACATGATTAAGTCCGAAGCTCACAAGGGACTCAGGATCCTATTAGAGTTATTTCTAAGACACTATACACTATACACTCTTATAAGCTTTGTTTCTCAGCTTTGTAGCCCCTGAAGAGTCAGAGATGATGCATGGTTGTGGTTTTTTTGTGTGTGTGTGTGTGTGGGTACCGGGGGTTGAACTCAGGACCTCGCGCGCCAGCAGGTGCCCATGCCGCTGAGTGATATCACCGGCCCTTTTTTCGTATGTGCGTACCGGAAGTCGAACTCAGGACCTTCCCCCGCTTGCCAGGCAGGCGCTTATGCCGCTGAGCTATCTCACTGACCCTGTATTTGTTGAATGAATAAATAAAACTGAAGTAAGGAAACCTTGGATAGCAATGCAATAAAAGGACAGGAGACCTGAAATAAAGTTCGAAAGTGTCATATAGCTAAAAAGAAAGGATCGAAGAGAGAAGGTTGGGGAAGTCATGATTCCAAGAGCTCTCAAAATGACTCCAGTGAACAGACAAGAAGCTGTGCCGTACAAGTCACAGTTTAGAGGTTTCCAGAGGGAGCATTAATAAACTTCTCCAGGAAGACAGGTCAAGTGGAGCCTGGAGTGGGCTTGCTTGTCAGGTCCTCTCTGAGAACGAGCAGGAACTTTTCTGTCTTAATTTTGAAGAGGCAAGGAAAAACAAGACCTCTTCTCAAGGAAGCAACAGAAATTACTGGAAGTGAGAGATGTTACTCACCTTTAGAGGGAGTTCAAAGAGGTGACATGTATATAACATTGTCCAGACACTCAAAATGGAAAGAGATACATTAACTTAATATTGAATGATGTAAATAATTATGGGATTTGGTCCATATTAACATTTTCTCCCAAATAGTTTTTTTATTCCTTCAGCATGGGCAGGTTACCATGATTTTCTGTGTAAACACAAATTTCAAGGACTGTATATTTATAATTATTTTTGTACATTCAGCTATGTTAAGATGCTTTACAAATGCTTACTCTTTTGTAGGTTTTACTACTAAAAATGCCTAGCTGTTCATCAATCAATTATCATCAAACATCTGCTTGCAAACAAAATTATTTTGAAAGAGTATCTTTTCAGGTGAACCACGGAAAAAACAAAGTATATTTAAAGCTTAATAAATATAATTAGAAGTTATTAATTAAAACTGTTCTGTTGAGTATTTTTAAAAAAATCTATAAGGATGTCAATGTCAAAATTAATATGGGAAAGATGCAAAATATGGTTAAAAGAAATAGACTACTGCTTTATGTTTTTCATAACATAATGAATCTGTTGACAGTACATATATTGCTGTTATTTATAATCCCATAGTGACAAGAAAATGTCACCAATTACTGGCTACAATGACAGAACACAATTTATTTCTAATGATTTATACCCATAAGGGAAAAAAAGTAGGCTACAAAAAAGACAGCTACTATTCTATTCCCCAATAGATATTCTTGTTAATGAGGGTTTGCATAATTTACCTATGTTTCACCTTAAGTCACAAACTAAAATAAGATTTCTAGGATATATATTTTAAACATATATAAACTAAAATACCATGTTTGTGGAGCAGCTTTCATCAAATTCCATATTGTATTCTTATTTAAACCTAGATCTCTAAAGTTGCATTGATTTTCAAGGGCATGAGAAATAAGATTTGAAAAGCTCCTAAATCAGCCCCTCATATGGATATTTATTGCTCAGCCTATTAAAAACTACAAGTTGAAAGAAACATGCATTTGAATACCCCAGTTACAAAGAAATTTAGAATGATGACATTCAAAGGGAAAGAAGGACTGATAATAGCGGGATAGAAAACTAAACATCAAAATATAGTTGTACATGGTCAATGTATCTAATAGTGTATCTTGATTTCTTATAATTATCTTATGCGTCTTATATGTTTTCTGGCCTATTAGTTTGTTGTTAGTCTATATATATGATAACTAACTTTATAAGGCTTATAAGGTAAATAAATGAATCTGATGCAGACCAAATAAAAAGGGGATGGAGGGAAGGGGAAAAAGAAAAGAATTGAAATGTGTTATGTACATGTACCAATTCCCTACAATGAATGTAATCATAATCATTAGTAACCATGTACTAATAAAAATTTAAAATTTAAAAAAAAAAAAATAGTTGTATTAGATCGGTATAATTAGAGGATGTGTAGAGATAGAAGAAAACCTTGATCTATTTATCAATATGATATGGGAAATAAGAATTTTATGAAAAATTCTTAAAAACTCCAAAGTTGAAATTACGAAGAATTTTATGGAAAGATCAGGGAAAAAGAAAAAAATACCTACAATAATTTTAATGAATACAACACTTTTACTGCAAAGCTTAAGTCATTTGAACAAAAGGGCTATAAAAGGAGGCTGAACCATTAAAAACATATTTTGAGGTCAGATGTCATGTTTTGGAGCACAGTGGTTGATACATATCATAGATACTAAAAATAAATTTGAACAGAAATGTGATGTTACTATCATTAAAAAAGCAAGAGAGATGCTGGGTACCATATATTAAAAGTGTAAAACAAAAGCGTGTGTGTGTGTGCATGTGTGTGCATATGAAAGATTAAGGAGAAAAATTTTGAAGCCCTCAGAAACTAAGAAGACATGATGAATTGGGGAAAGTTCAGTTTACAATGAAAATGATTAAGGCTACAGAGTAGGATCAATTTATCAAAGAATGAATATTGGGCCTAATTAGTTTTGAGAAAAGAAGAATAACAGCCTTGGTTTTCAAATGCAAGAAGGATCATGACACGTCAGGGACCCAAATTTCTCCACTTCACACTAAGAATTTAGGATAAAATGCAGGAATAAAATTCTAATTAAACATAGATACAGGTTAATTCTGAAAAACCATGATATCTAATTTCATTGTGTCTCTTTAGACTTCCTTACAAAGGAGAGAACTAATGCCTCCCAAGTCCATGCCAGACTTACGATTATGGTGGTCAATTATCCGGCAGGTCCTTTAGCAACATAAAACAGAATTGATTTTGCAGACATCATTTCCCCTAGAAACAAGCTGATAATTGCATGAATGTTCTTTCAATGAGATAATAACTGAAACACATTGCATTTGGAGGGCCTATAGTATCTCAAGAAAGACACAATAACATATGAGGAAATTTAGGGTGGTAACGATTCATGAGTGGGAATCAAGTATGACCATGGTTAAACAAAACTATGTCGCATCTCTAATCTTTCTCTTTGAATAGTGTGCGAAAGAAGAAGAAAAAATGTTACTGACTCTGTTTCGTTTGTTAAACTTGACTTGATTATATGTTTTTAAAGGATTTATAGAAATATTTAGGTAATATTAGTACTTTTATACTTATCTATTAAATAGAGCACTTGCTTGCTAGATACGGTAAGACCTTCATCAAAACATTTCTTCCTCTATATCACCACTAAGGAAGTTTTCTAAGCATATGTGATAAAATAGTATAAAGATCTTCACCTTTATTTAGATAAAAGTCTCACCACTGAAATAAAATTTATTTTAGGAATCTGAAATGACTTAATAATATAGATAAAATATTAGAACAAATAAAAGATCAAATCTTGTAGGTGATAGTATGTGTTGAATTAGTTCAGGGGTCATAGTTTCATTCTGCTTAGATGTAATACTTATTAACACACACATACAGAAACAAAGGAAGCTTAGATCATGTTTCATTGATGCAAAATTGAATGTAATTTTTCTTACTACTTTTAGGTGGTTTATGAGATTTTTATGCTTCACATCTTCACTTCACTGGACCTATCTTGATCCAAAATGACTTCCTCCCTTGAGAGAAATCCTCAAGAGAAAATTTTGCAAAATTAGATTTGTGGTCTTCACCAAAAATAATATATTTCAAAAATGATTCAACAAGAAGGCACAGTTTGAGGAAACTCAGACTCAAAGACAGTGGGTAAAACAATGAATTAATTGTAAAACTAGAACAAGAAACCTAATCTCTCTTCTAACCATGTTGACCTTACTACTGTGCCTACAAAATTCTTTTCTTAATATAGTACGATTACATCTTAAACTAAGAAGTGTGAAACAAATTCAACAGCACAGACACTCAGGGTGACATGGAGGACATTTACACTTACAAAGCTCTTTCCTTCTCAGTTAAAAGTAAATTATTTGAGAGAATCTACAGCCTATTACTCTCTGGATACCAACAGATTCCAGGCAAGAACAAAACTGTAGTAAGATTTGGAATTAGACTGTGATTTTAATTTGTGGCTTTGTCGTTTAGTGTCTGTGAGATCAAAGCAAGGTATTTATATTCTCTAAGTCTTAGCTTTCTTTCCTCTATAAAAGATGGATAATACAAACCTCGGAGGGTAGTTGTAAAGATTAAATACAGTAAGTGCTCAATAGATGCTGAATATCTATCTCTGCCTATATCTCTACCAAGCTCTATTCTGACATTTAGATTCTCCTACAGTGGTTTTTCTAAAGAACAATAAAAACAACATTCATATCCAAAATCCTTAACAACCATTGTTGGAAATGTTATTATCACAAAATGCTTCTCTACATTTAGGATTCTTTCTATGGCAAGTCAAGGATTTTAGAGAAGACACAAACTTCTATAAGGGCACTATGTCTAAATATAAAAACTAGCATTGGTTGGACTAAGAGAATTTTTGTGGGTAAAATTATACAATTAAAATAGGATAAGAAATGTATCTCATGGGAAGGGTCAGTCTAAAATCTCAATCCTTTCTGATGTTTTTTTCAGGAAAAGAAACCCTGCCTGCCAGGTCTCAACTATCAAAGAGCTATACGTTCCGTGCAAACTACTTAAAATATAGGGAAGTCAGCAGGGCTCATGGGCAATATTCTTACCCCTTAAAATACAAATTTTCATTTCCAAATGGATCCCCTTGCATCAATTTTTATCCCTTTAGAGATTACTTTAGGATAGCAGGTGAAATATGCAAACACTGTAAGGAAACACTGTAGTTTGTGTTACCCTTCCGACTCTCTGCACTCACCTCTTGATATTTTGAGATAAAATTAACATGAGATGCTTTAAAATGCAACTGTTGACTTTAAGAGCTACTGGAATTGCAGCTCCTTTTTTTGAGGATTGGTGATCGATCCTAGGGGCACTCTACTATTGAGCTCTACCCTCAGCCCTTTTTTATTTTAAGACGGGATCTTGCCCGACTGGCCTTGAACTTGCAATTCTCCTGTCTTAGTCTCCCCAGTCACTGAGATTGTAGGCACAAAAAGCCACTCAAAGCATAGTCACCGGCATGACTTAACCACCTTAAAATCTCAATCAGGATTGAGGAACAGGTGGAAGGAGAATATGATTTACTCTTAATAATCTTGTACAGGAAATCAATTTTATGGTGTGATTGTCTTAAGATTTGTCAGAAGTAACAGAAATGAATGGAAGCACAATATTCTCTGATTCTGCTCTTCAATCTCTGAGGTCTTACCTAGTAGTCAATTATTGCATTTTGGAGTATTGCCGTATATGGGACTTAACTGGGAATTGTGGTGTAGTATTCTTGTTGGTTACCGAGTGATCACTGAGTGTCCTGTTCTGAGGGATGACTCAGGAAACGGAGGAATAGCTATTCTTTTCAAATCTGAACTAGATTTGCTATCTTTTACTGTCCATCTTGTTCTCTAATTTTACCCCTATTTATTTTTGGCTTTTGATAAAATCTTCACATTTGGTATATTGTTTCACCAGCTGCAATGTGAACTCTCCTATGACATTACATAATCGTGTGGGTCTATTTTAACTATCTTTCTATGGCATTTCGTTTTCTCCTGCAGTTACGGTTTAGATCTGGAATGTCCCCCCAAAGCCTCATGTGTTCAGAGGTGGGTCTTTTCGAAAGTTGTTCGCTCGAGGAATGCTGTCATCATCAGTGGATTTATTCACGGTGAACTCAGTGGCTAGGTGGGAGATGTGGGATGGATGAAAGAGGAGGGTGTCTGGGAACATGGCCCGGAAAAGCAGATCTCCCTCCCCGGGTCCTGCCTTCACTTTTTGCTTCCTGGCTACCACGATGTGAGCAACTTCCCTCTGCCATGTCCCTCTGCCATGCCATTTCTGCCTTGGATCCAGGTGATCACGGACTGTAACCGAGAGCCTAAATAAACCTCTCCTCCTGTAAGTTCCAGGTGTCAGTATTTTGTCCCAGTGACAAGGAAAGTGACTAAGACACTTACTGTAGCACCATTCTTCCAGGTTCTGCAGTCAAATGTTCAGAGTCATCTTTGGTTGCTTGCCACTCTTCTCTCACATTACCATGCTCAGTATAACTTGCTGTTTCCTCTGTATTTGCTGTATATCCTTCATGGTTCACACCGGACCTTGGCTCCTTAATTCCATGTTCTCCTTGATATATACGGTCTATTCATCATTTTTTATGTCCTAGTTCTCCTTAAGGACATAGATTTGACCCATCTACACACAGAGACAGGCTTAGGCCTTTCAGCATTACATACACAATTCTTCATCTAATTGTCAACTTTGACTTCCATTGCTTCCTAATAGGATTCTTTCAGATCTGGTGGCCTCCTTATAAAGCTACAATTGCTTCCCCTTATTGTTTCCAAGCATTTCCTCAAGCTTTTCCAACTGTAAGCATGTGGTATTCTTCTGCTACACTGACACATTTTATCACCTCCCAAAATCTTACTCAAACTCTATAAATTCTCTAAAATCTTTCCTCTTCAGACTTTATTGCTTTTCTCAATAAGTAGTCTAGCAATGTATTTCATCTAATTACTTTGTCTTCTAATTGTTTCCCCTTTGTAAAGCCCTGTATCTCTAAGCCTGACAGGCAAGGATATATTTTATTCCTGAAAAATATCTCTCAAAATATTTAATATAAGGATATCCACAAAATATATGCTTAATACAGTCTGACTTTTTTCAGGATTATTGCTTTATCTTTTAATGAAAAGTAGATCTCAATAACTGACATTATACATTATATGTTACTTCCATAAACCTAATGTAGTCTGTTTTTCTTCTGTTAATTTTTTTTTACTATGTTTAAAGCTTACATAGTATATGGCTATTGGTTAATTGTGTATTCCTGAAAATGTTTACCTTTAGTTGGCTTTCTAAATCTATCAGAAACTACCAAACCAACATTTAGTGTCTAAAAAATCCTTTTTACACAAGATACTTTATAAATCTTTTCCTACCTTTTCTCAAAGATTTAACAGCACAAATTTTTATCGAAGTTTTATTGCTGACATTTAATTATATTGTATTTTAGACATTATGAGGCATTCCCCAATTAAATTAAATGGCATTGACCAGAATAGGCTGTATATATGCTATATTAAAAACTGAGATGTATTAAAAATAAAAAAAATAAAAAGGAGGAAATATAGATGAGTAAAGGTGAAAACATTTGTAAGCATAAAAGAAGCCACTAGTAAAAATATTGAATTCAGTATATTTGAAAGTTTTAAAAAAGTCTTTATTTCAAATTTAAGCAATATCAAACTGAGAAAAAGATTTACAAAATTAGATCTAAATATTTACAGAGGCATGCCAGACTTGGTGACACATGCCTGTAATCCAAGTATTCAGGAGGCAAAGGCAGGAGGATTCCCATGAATTTGAAGCCAGCCTATGGTACATAGTGAGTTCAAGGCCAGTCTGAACTACACAGTGAGATCTTGTCTCAAGAAGAAAAAAAAATTAATGTACAATAGATATTGCAAAATGGGAAGAAATTGTTCAAAAGGAAAGGGAAACTAGGATGGGGGAATGAAGAAAAGAAGGAAAGGAAAAGCAAAAAAAAGAAAAAAAATACATACATATAAAAGATAGCTAAGATAGATATACTACTGATCTCTCTTAGTTCATTGAAAAGAAAGATTTGTGCTAATATTATTTGGACAATTGAATGCTGATATCTTGTACTCTGAGTAACTAATTTAAAGATAACAATATGCAACGTATTAACTATTGTTACCCTCCTATTATGTTGTTTTGAAATTTTGTTCTATTTTTTCTCTTTAAAATAAAAATTAAAAAAAAATTTACAGTGACGAAGTGAGATAAGATCTTGTTATATAAAAACCACTTGTAACTTAACAAGAAAAATATCTATTCCTATATTAAATAGATAATATATAATCTTTTCTAACAAATTATGGATTAATGGAAAGAAATCAACAACCTTTCATTGTTATTGTCACTTGCTCTAAGTTATTTATTTATTTAATAAGGATACAGAAATGTTGTGAAAATGGCTTATTCTGAGCTGGATTGGACACAGATTTTCTTGGTAACCAGAATCTCTAGTAATTAGTATTAAATTGTTGCATCAAGGCATAATTCTGCTAGATTTGAGGACCATGAATATATGCTATCCCAACCTTTTTTATACTTGGGTTTTCATCACTATTCTTCATTATTGTGGAACTTACCCATGTTTACTAGCCGAAGGCCCACACTAATGAAATGTTTTTATATAAATGGCTCACCTGTAACCAAACCTGTCTCACCAAGTCCACATGGATACAAGGAGGAAATATATAGACTCAATGCCCTTGAATTTGATCTTTATCTTGAATAAAGGTGTCTCTGAATTCCATTTTTACCTTTAGTTTTCTTATATCTGTGTTATGGCTTGTTTCTACATGTCCACCCAAAGCCTCATGTGGTCATAAGTGAGGCTTTTCAGAGGTGGTTGGATCTCGAGTGTGTAATGCTGGGTTTAAATGTATGTTACTGGGATCAGGATGTGTGATTACTAAATTAGTTCACTGATTGGTTTGGTGTAGTTCTGGGTGTGGATAATGGGAAGGCCCACCGTAGGTGTAAGTTCTACCCACCCTAAGGGATAGGAAAAGGGGTACTATTGTCCCTTGCTACTTGCTACTTTGCTGCCTTCTGCCTGCCATGAACTGTTTCTACTCTGCAATGCCCCTCTGCCATCCCACCCTGTCTTGGAGCCAACCAACTATGGATTGAAACCTCTACAAACTGTTGGGACAAACAAATCTTTCCTCCTTTAACTTTGAGTGTCAGGTATTTTGTCTCAGCAATGAGAAAAGTAACCAAGACAGTCTGGAAGACCCATTTCTTCATGTATCCTGACAGAATAATGGAGGCATGAATTGGCAGTTCACAAAAGAAGAAATATAAACAGTATACATATACATGAAAGTCTATCCAGTTCTTTAACCAAATGAATATAAACCCCAACAATAATAAGACACTATGTTTCATCTATCAAATTTCCAAAAATCTAAAGGAGGGCAGCACTCGTTGTCAACTCCCTGGGAGATAAGGCACTTTTTAATACTGTTAATGGGAGGGTAAATTGAGACAAGCTACTTTGCAGAGCATTTTCACAGTGTGTATCAAAAGCCTCACATCGTACTTACACTGTGGCTCTGAAATTCCAACTCTAATATTTTATCCTACAGTAATAACAGAATTAATGGCAAAGATTTAGTCACTAGGATAGTTATTACAAAATATTTTTTCTAATTTGTTGATTTATAATATATATATTATATACATGATATTTCAAAATATGTATACATTCCGGAATGACTAAATAAAGTTAATAAATATATACATTGCCTTAAATACTTATCATTTTTTGTGGTGAGAACACTCAAAATCTACTATTTTTAGCAATTTTCAGGAACAGAATATGTTGTTACTAACGATAACTTCCATGTAGCACAATGATCTACTGAACTTACTGGTCCTAACTGAAATTTTGTAACATTTGAGCAACATTTCCTAAACTGCCCTCTCAACAAAATTTATAATAATGAAATTTCAAACACCCTAGTTAGCAATAAGTAGTAGGTATACTGAACAAATTATGATAAAACATACCATGGAAAAAATACTGTTGTATAACTAATAACATGGAGAAACTTAGATCAGAAGAAGAATCGCAACTTTTTAAAAAAATTGTACACACAGAGATAAAGGGTAAAAGTATAAATACCAAAATAGAAACTAATTAATATTATCCAGCCTCTCTGTATTGTCTAATGAACATGCAATGCTAAGTAATTAATACAGAGTAAAGGCATGAATTTAAAAACTCAAAATGCTTTATTCTTAAATCATTTGATCTAAAGTTCCACTTTCATCATGTTCGCCATATCCATTCCTTTTACTTGAGTCATTAAGACAGTACATTACTAACAATGATTAAATGCTTTAAAAATGTTAGTGGTTACCTGAGATCTTAAAGTCTAAATGGGCTCGTTTAAACCATTTGGCTTACCTATAAGCAAGGTTTTGTACCCTGCCGTCTGTGCAATGGTTCTCCAGTCACGGTAAATGAGGCCAGTACATTAGAAAGAAGTCTCTGCAGCAACTGACATTTCATTCAAGCACTTTCACATCCCCCAGGAATCTCCATCTGCTATATGTCAAAATTCGAAGATCTCTCTTTGTGAACTTTAACACTCCTTATAAACCAGATGGAAAGGCAAGTCTACTTCATCCTGATTACTTTGGTATTAACCAATTTAGTACAAATCATTGTTTTACAAAGTCATCATTTTCCAAACTCAAATAATACCTACCACTCTGGCTTTTTAAGGCATATTTCTATTTCTCTTGATTATCATTTGTAACTAGGCTTTTTTTCTTTCTCTTTGTGTATTAAAACAAATGATTGTTTAATATTGTCCCAGGAGAATTTATTTAAAGATAAAATCTGATTATAAAATTTTATGTTTATAAACAGGCATTTTGCTTTTTAGCAAAACAGTGGCATTTAAAACAGCCAATGCAAAACAGCTACTAAAGTGAAAATGTAGCAGCTACCAAAGTGAAAGTGCTTGTTAATTTAATCCTTAGGGCAAAGGTTATACACACACATCCATGTACACACACACACACACACATATACATATCATAAACATATATATTATATATATATATTCTCTCACTTGCTCTTTCTCTCCTCTCTCTTCCTCCTTTTCTCCCTCCCTTGCTCGCCTGTCTTTTTCTCTGTCTATTCCTCTCTCTCACATACACAAGTCAAGGATCAAAGAAGGAAATAAGAAATTATCTAGATCCTCGAAGTATTACTTAGAGCAATCCTAAAGTTCAGGCTCCAAAGCCATAACTGTTTTCCATTAGAGTTTGGATGTGTAAGTATAGTCTTACAGTTGTGTACAACTTTTTTATTTATTGTGGTTCTGGAGATTGAACCCAGGGCCTCATGCATGCTAGGTAAGTGCTCTGCCACTGAGCTACATCCCCATCCCCCTCTCCTCCTTTTTAAAACTTTTTAAAAATTTGAGTCAGCATTTCATTAAATCACCTAGGGCTGGATTTGAACTTCAGAATCTCCTGCCTCAGCTTCCCAGATAGCTAGAATTTCAAGAGTATGCCACTGTACTTAGCTAGAACTGTTTGTTTGTTTTGCGGTACTGGGGATTGGACTCAGGATCTTTAGAGGAAGCTACATTCCCAGTGGGTTGTTTGTTTATTTGTTTGTTCGTTTTGGAGACAAGGTTTCTCTAAATTGCTAAATTGAGCTTCAACTTATGATCCTCCTGCCTCAGCCTTGCAGAGTGCAGGGATTTCAGGCATGTACCACAACATCCATCTTAGAAACATTTTAAATAAAATATCTATTTTGGCTAAGAATGTACTTTCCCCACAAATCTTTTTATGATAGAGCCACAATCCCCTCAAATACCATCCATTCTTACTGCACTGACCTGATATTCATTATGATTTCAATCAACATTAGAAAGAAATGTATCTTTTTTAGTATAATGATATGCACAAAATTATAAGATAAAAAATTTTTTAAAAGATAAAAAGCTTGAGGAATCTTGAGGCATTACATAACGTTATAAGCCAAGGATCCCTCCACTCCTGACTGCTCAGAGAAGGGCACTCTTTATTTCCCTCAATCTTCTCTATCTCTAGCTTTTCCTAATTGTATTTCTCCTTGCTTTTCTTTATGAAAATGCTGGAATGTCCTGCAAGATATAAAACATCCCTCCCCTGAGTTCCCCAGAAGTTGCTAGCCCAGCTCTCTCCTTCCTTGCTTAGTTGAGCTCTGAAAAGAATAATCTCCCTGGTGCCAATTTAGGTTTCTCTGCAACCCTTAACCCTCTGCAATTCGACTGCCACATCCACTGGATAAAAGTATTTTCCTGTCCAATCCAAGGACATTGTGTAGACTTTGGAAGTTTTTGATTTGCTGACCACACTGTGTTTCTCTTACCTTCTGTGAATTAATGCTTTGTTTGCTTTTTGGCGCCACAGAGGAGCCCTTTTTGTTTCTTACGTTGGTGCTTCCTCAGTAGCTATATATCAAATATTGGTGAACTCGGGATTTTATCTTCAGCTCTCTCTTTTTCTCATTCCATGAATTTCATATGTTAGATGTAATTTCATATATTCTGCATATAGATAATTTTTATATAATTGCCTGATAATTTACTGAGCTTCAATGCCTTACAGGCACCTCAAACACTATCTGACCTTGTCTGAATGATTAACCTGACCGCAAACTATGTACTTTAACTCCCAACTTGGATTATACCATCATCCACTCAGCTTCCCAGAATAGATAAAATAGTCTTTTTAAATCTCTCCCTTCTCCCTGACCCCATGCAATGAATTAGTCATCAAATCTTGATTCTCTGTTTGAATGGGTCTCCCTGTTCTCCACAGTTCTTGATCCAAACTTTTCTATTTTCCCACTCTGATAATTAGAATACTACCTAATTGGCCAAATTGATTACAACTTTGACCTCTATATTAGTCTATTTTCTCTACTTTAACAAAATACCCAAGGGTGAGTACTTCATAAAGAAAAGAGCTCATAGTTTTAGAGACTGAAGGTTAAAGTAGGGTGACCCCATCCGCTCAGCCTGTGGTGAGGGCCCTTTTGACTATGACACAGCGTGGCAGAGAGGGGAAAGGGAACTAGCCAAGTAGAGAAGAGGGAAAGCACAGAGGGGGCTTCACTTTAAAACAAGCTGCTGTCATGAGAACTACTTCGCTCGGGAGCAACACAGATCCCTTCCCCGGGGCAGACCTTCCAATGCTCTAGTCACCTTCCACTAGGCCTCATCCTTAGATTCTACCAACACTCACCACCACGCTGGGGAACAAGCTTCCAACACACGACCCTGGTGGGGACAAACCACATCTAAACAGTGCAACTTCCGGGTCTATTATTTACTCATCCAACGTCAGCTTCATTTCAGGTCTAGGTAAGGGGCAATGTGGGCATGATGGTGAACACAGCTGCATCCCCGGAGAGCTCACTCCCTTGTGGGGGAAACAGTTAACAACTACACTGCTTTCAAAGTACTCTGCAAAATGTACGCAAGACCATGCTATTCTCTGTTAAAATCCCCCAGAACCTCTTTATGACCTGCAGGAAAGGTGAAAAATCCTGTGAAAGACCTTTGGGTGTGTTCTGTGGCTTTAGGAACAGTCCTTAGGGATTTCACACATTCTTCTTTACTGCTTTGCTTATGTCTTGCATTTCTACATATCCTTTAAGCCTCAGTCCCAATGCCACTTCCTTCCTCCTTTATGAAACATTCTTTCCTCTCGTTCTCTAGTGACAGCCATCTGCTCTGTGCTGACACTGACTTTGCATATTCTGTTACAGTAACACTTGCCATATTAAAATCCAATTATGTGTATGTCTGCTCACCTGTTTGCCCAACTAGTCTGTGAGCTCAGAGGTCAGGAACTACATCTTACTTGTTTTTTTTCCCCAGTACGTGGTACAATAGTCAGCACTTATTATTCATTGAATAAAGATATAGTTGATACACTAAATAAGAAAATTCACCAAGTCACATCTAAACTTGATTCAATTTTCAGTTTCTGTGTGACTTAAAATAATATTTAAAGTCAAGGCAGTAGTCATTGGACATTCTTGATTGCCCCTTTCTCAGGTTTATATGCATTTGTACCCATTTAATATGCATTCAAATAGCTTTTACATTTAGTTTATGTACAATCTAGCCATTCTGGAAAGCTATCTAAAGTCAGCCAATTATATAAGAAAATTTCAATATAGTGAAACCATCCTTCAAACTACTTAATAAATAATGTATAAGATTTTTCACATATAAAATTGTATGTGTATGTGATGTTAATAAACACAATTACTATGACTAGAGAATAATATTCTTTAAATAACACAAAAAAATCAGTGAGTTGCTCTTCAAACGCTTGAATACACTCAGAACGGCAAATAAACTAAGGTTCTGTGGCTCTAACATTTATTTTTTCTATCTCAGTGATAATTACATCAATAAACCTGATTCAGCATTCACTGCTGTTTAATTCATTAATTAAAACAATTTTACTGCTACCACTGTGATTTTTCAAGGATATCAAAAATACATTCAAAAATCAAAATAGCATACATCATCAGTTTTGATACGTGCCACAGTATGCTTCACTTTGATTTCAACTCCGCAACTAAAAGAATGTTCTGAATTTAAACAGAGGTGGCTTACATCCCATATACTTTGAACAAAAATACTTAAAATATGAGATGAGTTTAGTAGAAATGATTACATCCATGTGATAAGCAGCAAATTGACAAGGTTTTTCCAATCTTACAACAGAAAATGTATATAAATACTTAAGTAATAGCAATGGCTGAAGAATTTATAAGTTTTTATAATTCTAATTTCATAATACTAAATATTTTTAAAATTTTTACTTCAATTATAACTTCTGTGCTCACAAGTGACTTGTACATAGCCAGCAAGTGAATATATTTCATCCTTAAATGAAAAATGGAAGCTTTAACTCAAAGAATGACAAGTTGCATTTAAAACTATAAAGGTACATATCAAGGCAATGTAATTATTTTTATATATTAGAAAAGATTTGGCTGCATTTTGCAAAGTAGCACTTTAATTCTGAGTTTGATTTAGTAAGCACAGTAACATATTACTTTTGCCATTTTTGACACTCTAGAGCACCTAAAACATAAAATATGATTTACAACAGCAGACTGTGCCAGAATTGACCATGACATGCCGGGAGAGGGCCTATAATGGAATATACATTCAAGTTATAATTTAGTATGTGCAATAGAATCTCATAAAACTGGAATAACACTGAAATAGCATTTATTTCTTACAGCAAGGGAATTCCATCTTAATTCTCACCATCAGTTTCCAAAGGAAGCCAAAAAAAAAAAAAAAAGGGTTTGTGAATAAAGCTGAAGGAATGACTTAGGCTCTGAGGCAAAAATGTCTCTTTTCAAATTAACTTTAGGAAATGCAAAAATATGTGTTGTCTTTAGCAGCATCAGGAATAGGGGACATAAAATATTGTTCCAAAGCTGATAGCAGTTTCTCCCAAATTTTTAGACTTTAATTGGTAATGGAATAGCTACAGGTCCTTCCATTTCCTCTCCTTCACCTACAGCTGATCAAAAAGAGAAGAAATTGCATTATCTGCCCACACTTCCAGGGTTCTGCCTGACATGATACTTTGGATTGCAAAATAATTCACATTCATCATTGAGAGATTGATATAAACCACTACAATGGTTTATCAAATTAGTGTAAGGGGATACTTGTTTCCTTTTAAAGTATAACTCAACTTTTAGATTTTATTTCTCCACATAGAAGACATACTTTTAAAACACCTATTCCAAAGGAGAAGTAAAAATTGAAAGGTATTTTAGCTGTGCCAAGCAATATCTTTTATGTGAAAAAATATTGTACTTTAATATTTTACCTTTTTAGTTAGTCAAATCAGCTCATAATACTTTAGTATCATGCACAATTACTGTGGCATTAGTGAGGTTCTACAACAGGTACACTGCTAAGACCCCAGGTGAGAAATAAAGTCTTGAAGAATGATTTACTTTATTGTGTGAACTGATGAGCATCGGTTAAATTGCCTTTTAATTGACTGACTGTCTAAGTAACGTGCCTTTGAGGGAAATGCTACTTTTGAAATTTCCTTTGGCTAGGAGGGAAAGAAGCACTCTAAAGTCTTTGAAGTTTACAGCCATCAGACTAATTATCAGCACTATTCAATGCACATTCATTTAATTACAGTAAATTGAAAAGGATGTGGGGTTTTGGAGGAAAATAAGAGAGTCAATACACAATGACAAAAATTCCAGACCATGGAAATTATCCATGCCTTTTCTGGAGGAGACCATTAGTTTGCTCTCATTGTACCAAACCTGGGAACACTTCACAAATACACAGAGAGGGAAAGACATGGTAGAGTGAAGGTGGAAAGAAAAGAAAAGAAAAATGCATTTATTGTGAGCCAAAACTATATAGATACTTGATATTGTTTATTTAATTTAATCTTCATAACCACTTAAAGATACAGCTTTCCACATTTATAAATTAATAATAAGAGCACACACTCACTTATAACTCACTACCCATCAAGCACTGTTGTAAACAAATATCTACCTGAACTCATTTAATCTTCACAGCAATCTTATTCTTGGAGAACTGCATAGTTTCCACTGTTATCTCTAGTTTACTCCCACGGAAACTGTAGTACAGGATGGGAGGTGACTTGCCCAAGGTTACACCGCTGTGGTGCAGATACTATCAAGGTGGCGGGCCTCCCAATAACACAATTTCAGTTATTTCCCTGTGTTTCCCTCTGGAAGCCCTGAATCATGATGAGATGGCACAGCAGAACCAACTCCTCCTGGCTTTGCCCGAATCTGTTTGGTCAAAGGTTATCCATTTCCAAGGGGCACTAAGGAGTGGAGAAGAACCAGGATGAGGGACCCCCAACAACAGAACACATTTCTGGAAGTAGCAGTACAACTGCTGAAATCACAGGCAGAGATGGAAAAGTTGGGGAATCCCACTCTGGGTGATTTAGAAGGAAAGAATCCTAGGGGATGAATAAAGGATCTGAAGCCCGACTGCTGCAATTCGACACCCAGCCCTTCTAGATACCACACTGCTGGATGACAAATAATAATACATGCTCAGCTGCTTCTGGGAAATGATACACATGCAAACATTTTTAAAGCTTAACGATAGATGTTTTGATAAAAGTAAAAATTCCTTTGTTCCTGACATTTAGATAGGCATTTGGAGTGGAGATCAGATTAGATGCAAAGTCCAAGAGCAGCAGCTCAGTCAGGGGTCTTTTACAATGACACATCAGAGACAGAAGAGATGCCTAAAATAATCCAGAGCACACTGGTAATTCTTCCTTTCGTCAGGGCACCCCATCACATTTATTTTGTAATCTTTCAACAGCTTGCTAGAGCCATGGTTAATAGGTGGTCAAAAATCACTGCCCTTTTGGTATTTTTCCTGGTACATGGCAGTTGACTGATAACAATGACGACAACCACAACAATCAATACGTGTCAAGAGAGGACTTCTATATCTTTATTTTCAAACAAGATTAACATTTGGAATGCCATATAAAATTCAATACGTTGTAATTTCTTTTCTTCAAATTCTTTTTTTTTAACTTCAAATTCCCATGGTTGGTGAAAAGTTAGTTTTGCAAAAGAATAAACTTTATCACTCGTTTTGAATCTCTGCTAACATGAAGGCATGTGACATGGTCCGAATGCTTTTTCACTTTTGTGGGATGCCCCAGCCATCAAAATTTCATTAGCTTCACAGCAGTTTTAGTACCTTCTGAACTCGAACTGTTGGCCTCTTTATCAATAAATAAGTGAAATCTAATCTGTTTTAGTGACTAAACTCTTCTTTGAAGTTAAATCTAGAAGGTCAGGCACTCTGCTTGCATAATTTTACAAATGTTGAATAAATTTTGCTGGGGGAAACAGCCTTATTCATGGTTTTTTCAAATGATAAAAACACTCAATGAAAACTCCCATGTTAAATCAGATGAAAACAAATTAGGGTCGGGTTCCTAAACTATTTTCGTTTTGATGAGTTATTTTACTCATGTCCTTCTTTCAACATTTGGTGGTCTAGTAATAATGCCACTGACATATCTCAAGCTAGTACAAGAATGAATACAATTAGACAATGATCTTCTACAAGTAGAAGATCAATCGCCTTTCCAAGTTAGAGCAATTTAAAATACCTGGCGAGTAAAATTGAATTATTTCAGCAATTTTATATTAGAAATATTTGATTAGAAGTAGTAATAAAAATATGTATCAGTTTTGAGAATACTGTTTATAAAGATGTTAGAAACTGTATATGATTTCAAATTTTAGTTCTTAACCCAGTTTAAGGAAAAAACAGTTTTTATGTTAGGAAAAAAAAAAAAAATCTTCAATGCTCTTGTTTAATTCCACAACCTAAAATTCTAACATTTGCTAAGTACCTCAGAGCACTGCTTCCCCAGTTCTTAATGAAATTAATTACTTTAATGAATTCTTTTTTTTTTTTTTTGTGGGTACCGGGGGTCGACCTCAGGACCTCGCGCGCCAACAGGCACCCGTGCCGCTGAGCGATATCACCGGCCCCTTTTTCGTATGTGGGTTCCGGGAGTCGAACTCGGCCCTCGGGCTTGCCAGGCAGGCGCTTACGCCATTGAGCCATCTCACCGGTCCTCACTAAAATTTTAAAACAAATTAATCTGAAACATTCCTACGGACATATACATTAAATATATGAAATAGACAGTAGTCATTAAAATCACATGTCTCCTTTCTTTCCTCTTGTTGCCCTCCTTAAACTGACCTCATTGGGAAGGCTTAGACCATCAAAATGTTGTTTAAAAAAAATCATCAAAACCAAACCTTGAGAAAAGAGTAAATGCAAGTGTAAGTCATCACTGCTCAACTCCACGAACACTGCTTGTGACACTTTATACTCTTAAAGTTATCTCTTTGTTCTTTCAACAAATGCTGCCAAATGTTCTAAACTTCAAAGCAAAGCCCCTGATGCCCTCTCCCTGTTATTTCTGTTTCTTCATAGCAACCACTTGAAGAAACGGGTACAATTTTCCTTGCCTTCCCATCGCTCTAAGAACAAGACCTATGCAATTACCAGGTAAACAAGTTCCTCCTCTGGTTAAAAATAATCCATGCAAATAGAGAGGGGCAGTGATGTGAGAAACTCAGGCCTTTTCCTCTCCTCTCAATCGTTTAAACATTATATACTGCTAACTAAAGGTTACAGGGCTTGCAGTCTTTTTTTCCCTTTTTTCTTTTTCAGTACTGGGGATTGAACCTAGGGCCTTCACAATGTACTATACATCTCCAGCCCTTTTTCGTTTATTTTGAGACAAGGTCTCTCTAAGTCATAAAACTGACTAGGCTGGCCTTAAACCTGTAATTCTCCTGCCTCAGCCTCCCAGGATGCTGGGATTATAGTATATTTTCTGAAAAGAAAGAGCTATATTTGGAGATTTACCACGAGACAGTTTTAGCAGATATCGAATTTTAAAAATAATAAAATTATATTTTACCAGTTCAAATACAACAAGATACATTTGTTATGAGAGAAAAAGATAACTATTCTCATTTCTTGTTTTGGGTTGTAATAAAGCCAGCCTCCACCGAGAAATCACACTTCCAAAATGAAGATATTGAGTGTATGTTATTAATTAATCTTATTTCAGTTTAATGCACTAACGTGTTCGGCATAAGATAAGAAATTGTTTCCAATTGCTTAAATTAGACGTTTCTTTCCCCATGAATAGGAAAGAAACATCTAATAAACAACGGGAAGCTTGAGGTACCACTTCCTACTGTCTCAGCTGAAAGTGAAAGAACCATAGATCTGTTCTCCTATCACAGAGCAAAGCTGACGAAGTTGCTCAATAAATAATAAAAATGAAATATTATTGATAAAACAACCATCTTTTCAAATGTCATGCAATTCTTCTATTTTAATTTTTCCTTTGCTTTTTGAAGCATTGGATATGCACAGCATCAATAACCAGAATGAAGTAGCGAGTGCACCATTAATATGAAAAGCCAAAGGAAAAATTTTTATCTGGTGCATGGGCACTGATGTTCCAATTCTCCCTAGAAGCAGCTCTGACTAAAAATTTACATTTTCTTTTAAATCAATTACTGCATATAACGTAACTATTTTTTATTGTCCTGCATTGTCAATAGGACAGAAGTCCTATTAATTTATAAAGACATTTTTCTTGCAATATGTAAAGCTACTGTTTAGATATCCTTAAATCCCAATTTTTGTGTGTGGATTTAATTGCATAGTAATCCAGTTCCCAAAGCACATCAAAGGCCATACTCTGCCTCTTTACCAAGATTTCAATTGCTCTTATCAACTAGTAACTTTAAAGCATGATCAAATTTGTTCTTCAATCACATCAACCCTGTTAATAAACTATTCTATGTGCTCACTCATCCATGCTAAGACTCTGCAACTTCCTTAAGATACCTTCAAGAGGAATCTACAAAGACATCTTTGATTGCAAGCTGGCTCTGGAGTAAAATTTATCAATGCTTGTTTTGCTACTCCACAGAGGATAACAGGTGACATGCTCCAAGATAAGTCAAAGCTAATCTTTTTTTTTTTCTATACACGATTAAACTGTTTTTCAAAACTACAGCTAACACATCACAGGCTTCCTGCATAATTTAACAATCTGATTTCAAATATTGATTTTTTTCCAGGAAAAAATACATTATTCAAGTACGCTTCTTGGGTTCAACTACATTAAAACAAACAAAAATAAATAAAGGAAAGAAGAAGAAAGAGAAAGAATGAAAAGAAACAAGAAAGGAAAGGAAGCATGACCCATAGTCAACCAAAACAAGCAGAAGCATTGAATGCCGACATTAGAAAGCAAAACATGAGACTTACCATTCTCACTGTCGGACTTGTTTTCGTGCTCCGTATCTGTCAGGGTGAGGGCTGAGTTGGACCGACTTGACAGGCAGGAGCTGCGGCCCGATTTGACCCCCCTGCCCCACAGTCTCATGGCATGCTCTGGGGACATCACTGCTTCGTTTTCAGTATCAGCATCTGACCCTGCACTGATAGAGTAACCTCTGTGAGGGAGCCCCATTTCCGCACAAAATGCCAGTCCTCTTCGAGTTGCTGGTTCACAAACTCCTAACTGCCTTAGGGTAAAATTCTGTCCTAATTAGGGGAAAAAGAGATAACAACTAGTGAGTATATGATTAGTGTTAGTTTTAGTTTAGTTTATTCTTTTTTTTTTTTAAGAAAATCTCCCTGAAACAAACACTCAAGCACTCAGGTTTTTCCACTCAGCACTCTCCGCACCAGGTGTTTACGTGACTGCACAGTGAACGGTTAATAGGTGCAATTATGGGAGGCCGGGGCTCCACCAAAGACTCCCACAAGCTCCAGCTCTGAGCCCCTTTGTCCACTCTTGAAGCCCAAAACCCCTCCAGAGAGATGGGCAAACCATGAAAATTACCAACAGCGGAATTTTGTTTAGCTGACTTGTGAAGCAATAGAAATTGTCAGAATTATTTCCCATGTCCTGGCTCCAGTCCTAAACTACAGGATTTTCCCACCCACATGTCATTCCTTTGGAAAAGCAAAGGTTTCCCTTAAGAAAAAGTTACTTAAGGAAAAATAGGAGTTTAATCAGTGTTACTGTATCTTCCCACCTTAATTCAGCCATGAATATAAATATTCACTGTGTGTGTGTGTGTGTGTGTGTGTGTACTCACTAAAGTTCAGAGTGTAATCTTGAAACTTTGTAGCATACTTTAGACATCTTTGACTTTCTAGATTTTTTGTTTTAATAGACAACTGGGAACACCTATATCGATCAGAGTAAACCAATTTTTGTAAATAAAGTGAACTCTAAAAATAAAGTGGGAGTATTATGTATTTAAAAATTAATGATAAAACCAAGTTCCCTGAAAAATAAATGGCTGTGAACTCTGCAGGCCTTTACTAATAAATTGAGCATAATAAAACTCATGACACTGCAATAACTTAGAGCAAGAGTGTTTAAATTAGGTGACACCTTAAAATGATTGCTATTATTAATGACTTTTCCAATCCTGTTTTTATTCTTGAAATTTCCCATATGTTTTATGATATTATGGATGTGAAGAGTGAGAAAAACATTTGCTTATAAGATGCACGTTCTTCCATTTCTTATCTCTCATTGACATGGTAGAATTGAGATTTAGGTTCGAACCAGAATCAAAATACATATGAAGAATAGTAGTATCTAAAGATGATTTAAATGCAACTACCTAATAATCAAACCTTAAGCATTTATACTAGACTTACTTTTAATTTTTCTACTTCTATGTCTTAACTCTACAAACATTTTAAAGTTAATTTGCTGGTATAAGAAACCTATGCTATATATTTTTAAAGTGGGTATTACACATTATCTGTGATAAAATAACATGTTGACTGTTCTAGGAACTAAATCCAACATACTGCACAGTATAGTAAATATTTGGTTGTAAAGATATTAGCTCCCCCCAGGCCTCAGCATACTTTAACTAATGTGCTTAATTGCTTTATTGCTGTGGTCATATCAGAAGCTGGAATCAGCTTTATCTTAGTTGGACTTCCAAATGGGTTCTGACAATGACACTCATAAATAATGAAAATCAGTTGCTACAATTAGCTGCAAATCAAACTGTGCTTATCAAGGAGATGTGAATAAGCATACGAACTAAAAAAAAGTATGTCAGAGAAAGAGGGAGAGAGGGGGGGAGAGAGAGGGGCCCAGTCACTGAACAGTGAGGAACAGTGAGCGAGTGTGCAAGCTCTTGGAGGTAAGATACAGTATTGCTGATATTTTTAAAGAATTAATGTGAACTGTACTTATGAAAGTCAATCCAAATAAGGTCAGCGTCATCACGGACAGTGAATGGAATTGCTGTGGAAGAGTTTACTCATTGTCATTTGCATGTCACATTTAAAATGGGAGCACACTCTAAAACATTTAAACATCACCATCAGCCATGCAGTTTTCAAAATAGGAATACAAAATAATTTGTTAGAAGGGAAAAAATAAATGATAGGATTCTCTGCTTTTCTCTCCTATTTTGGGAGATGCCCACATCCCAGAAAAAAAGAGAGAACTTAAAAGGCAGTATAATTCTCTTTCTAATCTCTGAGCTATAACTTAAAACATTTTTCCAAGTTATTGCCTTTTCACCGTATTGCCATCCCTCTGCAAAAATCTATGAGGTGAAAGAAAGCAGAAAACCGCAATCTTTGTTTGTTCTTCAAGTACAGAAACACGGAGCGCTCTGTGGCTCATTGGCCAGCTCATCATCCCTATGAACTCCCCTGTACCCACAAACTCCAGGCCACGTGACCCTCTCAGGTCAGAGTCCCACAGCGACTCCAAGTTCTTTATCACTCTTTCTGAAATGCAAACTAGAAAGCAAGAGCTTTCTTAGCAGAATGTAGAAGTTTATTTTTGTTTCCAGAGGGAAAAAAACATAAAACTTGGCTTCAGGTGGACTTAGTTGAAAACCCCTCACTAGTTCTGTTCAAATCACTTCACTGCTCTATTTTTTATTTTTAATCTTTCAGGGTTTTCATGACTTGGCTTAAGAGACAGTTTGTGTAAATGTAGAGAAAATGCCTTAAAATAAATACCTTGACCAAAGTAACTCATAATCACTGGAGAATGTATAATTTGATGATGGAGAAAGAATCATTTTCAAATCACTTGCAAACAGCCACATCACCAGCAAAGTGGACTTTTACTGAAGCAACTGCCTGCAGGACTCGTCTCAATGCTTCAAATTCTATTGCTGTCATTTCTCCTCCTTGGTTAAGGATTTTTGATCTTAGTATCCCTTGTTTGAATGCAAACCCCCTGGGGAGATCTAGCCATTGAAGTAGAATAAATTAGTCTATCAGATTATTTCTCCCTGTACCAAGATGGGCTATACTTATGGAAAACATACGCAGTTTGAACAAATTCCGATCAGATGGAGACAAGAAAAGTTCCTGACTGGAAGAAGAGGCAGTGACAAGGAATAAAGGAGGGAGATGGGAGGATTGGGCTAGGCCAGGTGGTTTGGGGATAGCTTGAAGGCAATGTAGAGAAGTAGGGGGGAAAATGGGTATGACTAGGGTGGCTAAGATATCTCTGGGACCAAGTTAAAACACTTGACAGTCCTGCTTAGCTTCAACTAAGAGAATAGATATCAAATTCTTATTTTCCATGATTTCTTTAGATTGTAAAAGCCTTATGTTGTGTGTAGTAGTTCAATCACCATTACCTTAACTTCTCTTTTTGCCCTTCATAATAATTCTGTTTGGCTAAGACTGGCAAATATCTATTTATGTCCTGCACTTTGAATTTTGGTAGCCTTGATCAGCAGCGCCAACAGCAAAGTTTCTCATTACAATTTGAAACAGTACCAAAACAATAAATTGCAGCAAGAACAAAATATACCTGAGGGTGGAATTCATTGTGATTAAAATGCAAGGTTAGCTTGGACTGGATTAGGTATTTTCGTTTTATGACACTCATAAATTTGAAAATCTATAAAAGGAAAACCAAATAAACATGATCGAGCCAGGTTGTGTCATTTTAAAAAGTTTACCTTTTAAAAAATGACAGCCTAAAATAAATATACAAAAAAATGTGCAACATCACTAGTCATTCGAGAGATGCAAATTAAAACAACACTGAGATACCATCTCACCCCAGAAAGAATGGCTACTATAAAGAAATCAACTAATAACAAATGCTGGAGGGGCTGTGGGGAAAAAGGAACCCTTCTCCACTGTTGGTGGGAGTGTCGACTGGTACAGCCACTGTGGAAGTCAGTGTGGAGATTCCTCAAAAAACTAGGGCTGGAGGTCCCGTTTGACCCAGCTATTCCCCTTCTGGGCATCTTCCCAGAAGAATTAAAAACATCGTACCACAGCGATATATGTGCACCCATGTTTATAGCAGCACAATTTGTAATAGCCAGATCTTGGAAACAACCCAAATGCCCATCAACTGAGGAATGGATAAGAAAGATGTGGTATTTTTATACAATGGAGTACTATTCAGCCATTAAGAAGGATAAACTGGAGACTTTTATAGGTAAATGGATGCAACTCGAGAAAATACTCATAAGTGAAATAAACCAGAAGCACATGTGTAAGCATCGTATTGTCTCTCTAGTATGAGAAACTGAAAGAGTAAATAAGATCCAAAATGTACAATAGACATGGTGAATCAAAAAGAAACTGGTCAAAAGGAAAGAGAGACTGGAATAGGGAAAAGAAAGAAGGGAAAGGGAAAAAAATTGTATATATATATATAAGATGGTTAAGATAGATACACTACGATTTTTACTTAGTTCATTGAAGAGTAAGGTTTGTGCCAATAATGTTTGGATAATTAAATGCTAATGTCTGGTGTCCTGAATAACTAACTTAAAGATAGTAATACGCAATGTATTAACCATTCTTACCCTCCTATTATGTTGTTTTGAAAATTTGTTCTTCTTTTGATTTGTTTTGTTTTTTCTTCTCTTTAAAAAAAAAAATGACAGCCTATGTAACAAAGGAGAAGGGATGGTGTAAGAACAAATATCTCTGACGAGGAGGACACGTAGCACAGCTACCCCTTTCATAAATGAAGGGGATCAGAAAAATGAGTTAGCTGCAGTACTCGGCCTTTTTCTCACATAGTGCCTAGAAGCTCGGCAGAGGAGACAGGGATTTCTCGAACCTGCAATCAGAGCGACAATCGCCAATAGGCAAGACATGTGCTGTCTCAAAAAGAGTTGAAAAGAAGAAGACTGCATAAGAGATTGGTCTCAGAGTGGGAGGGGTGAGGAATGCACCCTAGGGGGAAATTATTCTCCCCCCCCCATGTCTAGATTGCTCTAATACCCAAATTTAGTTCTTTCTCTCTCTCTGTCTTAGATTTTTTTCCTTGGAGACAGGGTCTAGCTCTATAGCGAGGCTGGCCTTGGACACACTACGTAGCCAAGGGTGGCCTTGAACTCACAGCAGTCCTCCCACCTCAGCCTCCTAAGTGCTGGATTACAGGCATGTGCCATCATGCCTGGCTCTTTTTTTTCTTTAAATAAACAGGTTTATTGAGCTAACTCACATACCATAAAATGTACTCATTTATAGTGTACAATGGTTTTTAGTATATTCATAGTTCTGTAACTTTGATTACAATTCAGAATACTTTTATCATCCCAGAAAGAAATCTTATAATAATTATCAGCAATTTCCCCTTTCCCCTTATTTGCTTCCTATCTCGGCCCTAGACAACCATTAATCTGCCTTCTGTCACTATCAATTTGATGATTTGGGACATTACAAATAAAGAAGATAAGTGATTGGTTTCTTTCATTTAGTACAATGTTGTCAAAGTTCAAACATGTTGTAGCACATATTAGTACTTCATTCTTTTCAGGGCTAAATAATATTCCTGTGTATGGATACATCATCTTTTATTTATCCATTCCTTAGTTAATGGACACTTTTGGACTATTATGAAAATATTTCTGGGAATATTTATGTATAAGGGTTTTGTGTGTATACATGTTTTCACTTCTCTTAGATATATACCTCGAAGAGAAACTTCTGGGTCATCGGATTGCTCTGTGCTTCACCTTCTGAAGAACTGTCAGCCTGCTTGCCACAGCACTTGCACCAGTTCATTCCCACTAGTACTACATGAGGTTTCCAATTTCTGCAGGTTCTCACCAACATGTGAGAACCTGCCTGTTCATTTTTATGTCATACTGCAAGTAGGACCTGAAATTTGCCATGAGTATTTGGAATATAGGTCATTGGTATTGAATTTAGGGGGCAAACCAGAAAATTGTTCTTTTAAAAAGCAGTTGACTCTGTGGGCCTACTTTGGGAATTCACTATTATTTTATCTTTTATTCTTCATCTTTTTTTTTTTTTTTGCAAGATAGGGTCTCACTATGTAGTGCAGGCTGGCCAACAACTCACAGTAGTCCTCCTGCCTCAGCCTCCCAAGTGCTGAGGCACGAGCCCGGCTTTTATCTTTTATTATGCTGCTTTTATTTCTTATAAAATATTTCTCCATTAAAATTATGAATGCTCTTTAACTCAGACTGTTTACCATTGAGACTATATCCTGTAGAAATAAAATCACTCGATCCTAATATACATGTATCAAAAATGTTTACTGTAACATTATTACAGAAATTTAATTTTTTTTTTTTTTTTTTTTTTTTTTTTTTTGTGGGTACCGGGGGGTCGACCTCAGGACCTCGCGCGCCAACAGGCGCCCGTGCCGCTGAGCGATATCACCGGCCCCTTTTTCGTATGTGGGATCCGGGAGTCGAACTCGGGCCCTCGCGCTTGCAAGGCAGGCGCTTACGCCGCTGAGCCATCTCACCGGCCCTATTACAGAAATTTAAGTAACTCAAATGTTTACCAGTAAGGGAATGGCTGAACAAGTTACATATCCATGCATGGAACACTGTGTGGCTAGCATAAAGGATGAGTCTGGACCTATATTTTCAGATCTGGAGGGAAGCCCAATATGTATATTTTAAGTTAAAAATGTAAGTTCCAGAATAATGTGTATAGTATGATTCCATTTTTGGAAACTAAGGAAAAGAACCAACATATTATATAAGCGCTTATGGTTTGAGCATGAATAAAGATGAGAAGGATAATATAATTCTTATTATGGCTCATTTAGCAGGGTAAGGGAAGGAAATTATTTCCAATTTTATAGTTTCAAATTTTACTTTTGATAATTATGTCAATAATTTAAACATACAAGAAATGAAGGCAGCAGTGGTGGCCCACGCCTGTAATCCCAGCACTTGCGAGACTGAGGCAGAAGGGTCTGGAGCCTAGGATATGTAGTGAGACCCTGTCTCTAAGTAGATACATAAATATACAATATCTAAAAATAGATGCCTTTTTTAAAAATGTATTTCTTGACCTGCTATTTAATAGCTCCCATTCAATAATTAACAATTTGATATATTACTTTCTCTTGGGAAAGTTAGGATTTAAAAACCCTTCTTTCTTTATTATAAAGAAATGAAATTGTATAAGAGATATGTGGGACATCGTTTTTCCTCCATTTCAATCCTTCCCTTTTCCTTCATCGTATATGGTTATTTTAAAGGAGCAATCCCCAATTTCAAGTATGAGAAAAGGACAGATTAACCAATGCAAATAAAATACACAGAAATAAAATAATCAATCACTGTCCTTAATTATTTTTCTTAATTGTGAGTTGGAATGAAATTATTTTTTTTTTTATTTTTTTTTTTTTTGTGGGTACCGGGGGGTCGACCTCAGGACCTCGTGCACCAGCAGGCGCCCATGCCGCTGAGCGATATCACCGGCCCCTTTTTCGTATGTGGGATCCGGGAGTCGAACTCGGGCCCTCGCGCTTGCAAGGCAGGCGCTTATGCCACTGAGCCATCTCACCGGCCCATGAAATTACTTTTTGAATGCCACTCTTCCACAGGCCAAGCAAAACTCAGAACTACAAATCCCACAAACAGTTCTTATTAGGTGCTTGTGTAATCCTTAACTCCACCATCTTACTAGAGTTCCCTTTTGGGCTGTGTTTGCAAAATGGTAAGAGGATCAAACAGAAATACATGTAACTTCATTTCCTAGTGCATATTTTATAGGACACTCCAAAATTCCTCGCCATTTGAACAGAACACCTATCCTTGAACATGCAGTAGGAATTTCAATGAGGATACAAATCTCTACTGATAAGGCCCTACATAAAACTACATTTTAAAAAAATTATCTCAAAGGCCAAATGAATAACTGAACTTCTTCACCCTATTTTTCTCTGCTCATAAAAGGGAAATATTTTCAAATTGCTAAATGTATCTATTAATATGTTATTAATATCCCAAACCACATCCCAATGTTGGGGTTTAGAAAATAATCCCTCAAAGTACAGTCATTCAGAGAAGTTTGAACAGAAGGTGAGAAGCAGCAGCCTCAGAAGCAAAGTGTCTCTGACCGTCCCCTGCCCTCCAGTGCCCCGCTTTTCTCCCTCCTGAAAGTGAGTCATAGAAACCAGAATTCCTCTTTCCTGAGGAAGGTCAGACTGCGAGCCACAGAACTGGGAAAGATGACTCCAGTCTTTCTCCTTTTCCCTAGAAGATCCTGTTACATATCTGAAAGGAAAGAACGCCACACAGAGAGGCCAAGAAGAATCTGGCCAGGCCTCACCGGGTTTCCTCCCTCAGTCTGGCACCATTATAGCATATGTTTTTTGTCAAATCATGTATCCACATGGCTATCCATTTTTCATCAAACCAAACCCTAAAAACAGATAGCTTTCCTAGGTATTTGGGTCTTCATTTCTCAAGGCTCCTGCATCATGTACAACCTCGGTTAAATAAATTTCTTATGCCTTGCTCTTGTTAACTTGTTACAGAACTGTCCCATATGCCCTTATGATGGATGAGAAAAGGTAGGACACCTTTCTGACTCCATACAAATAATCTCGAATTTCCAGAGGACACTGAAAATTACTTTTGTGTACTACACTTGATCCACTTCATTACTCCAAACATAACGGAAGCCACTGCCTGCTGCACCCTCAGCGATTACAGCGAGCGCAGCTGTGAATGGGATCTCGGCTGCCATAGTAGAAGGTTGATGCGGTGGGTGCTAAGAGAAGACCCAGGTGTATTTGCAAACAGGAAAAGCAGGGTGAGAATGAACGGCCCTGGCTGGAGAATATGCATTTTCTACAAGGTAAGATTAGCGAGGGGGTGGAGGAACATACAGACACTGAATGGTGGCCTAAATGAGAAAACTTAGGTTGCGAGTCAAATGATTTGTAAAAAAAGTACATCTCTTAAGCCTGTATCATGAAGGATTTATACACTCAACCATTAACAAGTGATTTTAGCAATGACTTGTAATTAGAGAAGTAACTTCAAAATGTTTCCTTTATCAAAAGCATTCTGAAAATGAATTTGCTTCTTATTTTTACTTAGAAATTATTTTTTTTTAGAACAACCCAAGACCCAGAGATAATAATACGCCTACAACATATCTGCTGGTATCTGATAGTCAAACTGCAGTAGGTATTGGTATAAATATGCGTATGGTTTGGCATAAAGCAGCAGGTGTTTAATAATTGTGACTGAAGCAGCACCACAGTGATTCACAATGTGGATCCAAAATTGGCAACATGGCAAGGAACCGGATACAAGTTTAGCCGTAAGCTGGAGGCTCAAGACATCAGACCAATAAAGGCCTAGGCAGGGGGAAAGGATTACCCCCACTGTGTCCGGAGGAGGGCTGTAAGCTACATATATCTACTCACACCTTCTGGTAGGTAATCTACAAAGCAGGTAAGAAGCACTTGCCTACTTAACAGCCAAAATTAGTTAACAATCAGTTAGGCAGGGGAGCTAAAAGAGGGAGTTAAGAGGAAAACATTAACATGAAACAATGATAAACTGGAGCTATTTAACTTGTGTCTTTAGTACAGAAATTTAAGGTTGAGTAAACATGACCATCTAAATCCTTTAATCCTGCCGCTGACATTTATAGTGACTGAGAAGGATTAATCATTTTGATCTCTAAATGAATCATTTTAAGCAGTTCATATTTAAAAGTAATAAACTTTGGAGTTGCAGTAATTAGCCTAGTGGATCTGATTAATGTTTCTGGGTTTTGTCTCTTATAAAACCCTATTTTTACAAAAATTAACTTTTCTCAGCACTAGTACTTCGGAAAACATGAAAAAGGGGTTTCAGATTCCTTTCATTTTTGTAAGATGACAAAGGGCGGGCACTGGGGAAATGAAAAGTTTGGGGTGTAACTCGAAATTCACGGCAGCATTAAGTGCTGAATGGTAAGACCATATGGTCATACTTCTTTTGAAGTCTAGGATCAGTTCCCATTATTCGCTATAATGGCATCCAAGACTAAACCAAATTTCAGTCTTTAAAATTAAAAGCATTTTCTTCTTGGCTCTTGAATCTTCCTCTTTTACAATTTCCAACATGTCTGAAGGTTTAATATGTTTTTGTAGTGTAAAAAATACAAATAAAAATAAAAGGAATAAGAAAACTAATTTATTCCATTTAACTTCCAAAGCAGGATAAAAATGGTGCAGATTCACATAAAATTAGTATTTTAGTCAAGGGAGTAAGGAATACTATTTTTGTATCTGTCCAAAGCTATTAGTGACATTTTAAAATTATATGTATAACCTCCATGTTCTACATTTAAGAAATATGAATTCAATTCTTTTGACCTATCTGGAACATACGGTCCACAGAAACATTTAAAAATTACCTATTATTTTAGTAATATTCTAGTAATAAAACTGCCCACGAAAGTAACCAATATCTACAAGTTTAAGACAGGTCTTTTTCTATTTGGAAATTAATGAAAATACTTAAAGCCGTGGGTCCATCTACACACCATCAACTCTTCATTCTCTCAGCACAGTCCTGGATATGTCATGTATGCTATTATCTTGCTGGGCAAAATGTCTTTATCTGGCAGAGCCTTGCAGTGCAACAGCAGTGGGGCTGATTGTAAGAGAATATTGTGGTTATGGCTCAGTAGAGACCATGGGACTGCCCTCGGCACCAAATGAAATCTCACCCTGGCTGAAGCTGCGTGAGAGGAAAAATACAAACCCCAAACTTGCCACATTCAACTAAAGATGTTTGAACATGGTTTTGTTTTTATATTACTATTTAGGTACCTTTTATATGCAGTGCAATTCACAGATCTAAAGCAGACACTTGCATGAATTTTAAGAAATGCACCTCCCACAATCCCGAAGTAGATCTGGCACATGTCCATCGTGCTCACCAAGCCCTCCATCACACAGCATCCCCGCCCGAGGCAACCGTTGTTCTGCTTTATTGCACTATGGATTAGTTTTGTCTTTTCTTTGAATGTGATATAGATGGAGTCATATAGTATATATTCTGGATCCTTCCTATTAACACAATGTTTCTGAGGTTCTTCATGTTGCTGCATGTATTAGTAGTTCAATTTTTTTGTGAAGTTGCATTCTATTGCGTGAATATACTACAGTTTGTTATATTCACTCACTTGGTGATTTTTAGTTTGGGAATATTGTGAATTAAGCTGCCATAAACATAAGTGTTTGTGTGTTTTGAGTAAATAGGTGAATTGCTGGGTCAAGTGGGAGATGTTATTTTTAACTTTATGAAACTGCTACTTTCTAAAGTGGACGTGCCATTTTATATGATACACTCCCATCAGTAAGCATAGGAGTTCCAGTTGTCCATGTCTTTGCCAAAATTTGGTGCTGTGGATCTTTCTAATTTTTGCCATTCTCATGAGTGAACAGTAGTATCTCATTGTGGTTTTAATTTTCATTTCCTTGATGGCTAATGATGCACTAACAGGCATTTTTTCACGTGTTTATTAGACATTTGTGTATCTTTAACATGACATTCTTTTGCCACATGGCAGTATTTCTCTTGTTATGAATTTGTAGGAACTATTTCTGTAAGTCTTATTGCATACGTTCATACATATATTATTCAAAGACACAGAGAGGTACATACATATATATGTACATAGAAAAATAGGTAATTTTCCCCCAGACTGAGGCTTGCCTTTTCATTTTCCTGTACATAGCATTTGATAAATGGAACTATTAAATTTTGATGAAGTCTAATTTATCAAGTTTTTCTGTTCAATTTAGCTCTTTCATACCCTTGCTAAGATAGGTTTGCCTATCCCAAGGTTGTGAAAATATTCCAAAACATGTTTACCTTTTTATTGTGGTTTTCTAGTGGCAATTAGAAAGATGGAAGAATAGAGTAGAAAAACAATTCAGAGTGACTCTAGTTATTCCTAGACTTGGAGCTCACTGAGTTTTGACTGTGTGAGCATTTTACAAGCCTGGGTCTCAGTTTTCCTCCCCTATAAAATGGACTTAGCTCTAAAAGACTATCAATGACTTAAGAGGTTATTAAAATTAAAGATCCCCTGACCATACAATTCTACACAGAGGCAGGAAGGACGCAGCACAAGGACCCTGAGACAAAGCAGAGAGCAACAAGATCATGAGTCAAAGAAGGAAAAAATGGAAAAGGCCTTGGATAAAAGTTTGAGTCACAAGGGTTAAATTTCCTCTAGCTCCGGTACTTTTGGTTTATATTTCATTCCTGTGCTGTCTTCTGATCAAACTCCTCCCCTAAAGACCATGTCTGGAGCTCATTCCGAATTGGAAGCCGACCATCAGGATAGCACAGCCATTAACAGGCTGTACTTGTCTGGAAGGATGTTTTTCTTCTCCAGTCCCCAAAGTGTACAACCAGCTTGCTGTGGTTCCAAAGCAGGGATTATTTTCTGTGTTTGACCTTTTGGTGATTTAAAATTGGAAAGGTTTCCCCCAAGACCAACTCTCCCAATACAACATCTGTTAATAGTTTGCTGTTTATTCTTTTATTTCTTATATGGTTTTATTGTTGTTTTGATGGTGTTATCAGTAATTTCATGGATAAATTTTTGTTGTGTGTATTTCATGTGCTTTTATAAGAGTTTTTGGGTAAAATTTCCTGAATTGCTTCTTTTCTGTTGCTTATTTTAGCTTCTTCCTAAACTGGAGTTTCAGAATTGCACAGAACGTCCTCACTTCAGAAATGTGTTGTGTTTAGAAGTTGATGATGATCAGCACATATTTTCACATGAAAACAACATGTAGGATGCCGGGATGGCAAACACAGGTCAATAAGTTATATGCAGTTAAAGGACTGGACCATGAGCACTAAGAAATGCAGCCTCCATGTATGAGACTGTCCCTTTGGAAACATGTGCTCCTAATTCCAGCCATGGAGATCGCTCACACAGGAGTCTCCCCACGACTTTTCTGCTCACCTTGCTGGGAGAAACATCCTAAGCAAATCACTGGTGATTCTGAAGGACAATTAAGGTCAGTGAATATTAGGAATTGCATACTGTGGGTGAGCAAGTTGGGATTAGCTACTATCTTCCCTAGACTAGTAGGAAAACTGATTCATGTTTTCATGTTCACTGACCATTTGAATTTCTCTCTCTTTTTTTTTAATGTGGGTACCGGGAGTCAACCTCAGGATCTCATGCTTGCCAGCAGGCGCCCACGCTGCTGAGCGATATCACTGGCCCTTTTTTTCCTTTATGTGGGTACTGGGAGTCTAACTCAGGACCTCGGGCTTGCCAGGCAGGCGCTTATGCCACTGAGCTATCTCACCAGCCCCTGAATCTCTCTTTTGTGAAATGTCTATTCATGTTATTTTCCATTTCAGTTGTCTATTTTCAATTTGTAGTCTCTCAGTATATTATAGATATAAATCTTACACATATCCCACGGAGTAGAAATATATTCCTTAATACAATGATTTTGTTTTTTGATATTTTAATTTAAATATGCAAGGTTTTAAATAAAACATAACCATTTAAGTCTATCTTTCCTCCTTGGCTTTCAGCTGTCATTAAAATTGTCTCCTGCACTCCTGAGGTGGACACAGAGTCCTTGGAACAGGCTGCGTAGATACAGAAGCACTTCCTCCTTGCCATCTTCTGCTTTAAAGACTGGAAAGCAAAAATAGTACATGCTTCCTCTTCTCATGCCGCTAAGAATGACCATGTGTAACAGCTCTGAAAAAAGAGTGGTAGGAAGAAGTCTCAGGGGAGTAAAAAGACGTAGTCCAATGTAGAGAAGAGGCCTTCTCACCTTTGCATTCATTCTCCTTTCAGAAGTAATATGAAAGCGTACCTACCGCCCGGGGAGCCACGGGACAAAAGCCACATGCTGAGGACTGCAGAACAAAAAGAGATGGAAGGAACCTGGGTCCTTGGTGGCATCTTTGATCCCTGGATAGTCTGCCTTTGGAATTATTTGTAAAAAAATAATTCTCTTAGGTGCTTAAGCCACTGTTTTTGGAGCTTCCCGCTATTCACGGCTCAAGTCATTCCTGTCTTATTCAGTCTCCCAAGTTAACTTCTAGAATTCTAATTGGTTTATTTTTTACATTTGTCTTTAATCCATCTTAATTTATTTTTGAATATGCTGAGAGATATTCTTCCAATTTTATATTCTTCCAGATGGATAACCAGTTGTGCCAGCACCATTTATCAAATCCCACTGAATAAAAAAATTTTCCTTTTATGTTAAATTTTCCTATATACTATGATCTATTTCTGAAATTTTAGTCTATTCTACCTATCTAATTGTTATTATTTGTGTTAATAAAAAGCAGATGTTATTATGGCAACTTCATAATACTTTAGAAATTACATAATAAGGCCATTTTATCTTTACTATTTTTCTTTTAAATATGTTTTTAAGCCATTTTCAGGCATTTATTCTCCCACATGAATTTTAAGATCACTTATTCCAATTAAAAATAACTCTAACTCACTGGGATTTTATGTGACAGCTTTGATTTCTACGCATTCATTTAGTGGGAACTGACATCCTTGTAATATCAGTCTTCCCATCCAAAAACACTGTCTTTCCATTCACTCAGATCTTATTTTATGTCTTTCAATAATATTTTATATATGCTTTCATATGAGTCCCATGTTATGTTTGTAAAATTCAGTCCAAAGAATATACCTTTGTGATAGGACTTTTTCCTTGACTGCTATATTTAGCCGATTATTGCTTAATAATGACAAGTGACTTAATAACATGCATCAGTATTATTCTAAGCAGTTCATATATATTTACTCATTTTATTCTACATATAAGAAAACTGAAGCATAGAACATTAATTTGTCCAAGCAAGTTATTTGGCCAAGATTAGGCAATGTGCCCCTCTGCTAGTGAATAGCAGGGCTGGGATTCAAACACAGTCAAATAGACCCAGAACCTATAGTCTGAACTCTTACTTTATGTTGCCCATGTTGTCTGTGTATTTATGTAGTACTCATTCAACCACCAAATTCACTTCAGATTTTTTTTGTGGGGGGGGACCAGGAATCGAACTCAGAACCTTGTGCTTGCCAGGCAGGCGCTGTGCCGCTGAGCTATATCCCTGGCCTCACTTCAGATTCTATATTTTTATTTCTAGTGACGTATGTTTTATAGGTATATAATTGTATATTTAACAGAAGTGTTGATTTTAACTTTCCTCAAAACATATTCTTCTCTTATTCCAACTGCCTAAACATCCAGAACAATTTTGAATAGTAATTATAAGTGAGCTTTCCATAACCCCTGGATTTTAATTACAATGTCCTCATATTTCTCCATTTAGGATGCTTTTAAATTTTTGAAGTGTCATTTTAAATAAAAGATACACAGCACCAAATCATTTTAAATATGACTGTCATATAATTTTTTGTTTAAATTAGTGAGATGTATTCTATTTTTTTTTATTTAGTTAGTTATTTATTTGAGTCAGGGTCTCACTGACTGACTCTGAACTCACTATGTGACTTAGACTGTGTTTCAGACTGACCCTGAACTCACTCTGCAGCTCAGGCTGCCTCAAACGCATGGTGATCGTCTTGCGTCAGCCTCCTGAGTGCTGGCATGACGGGCATGCAGCACCAGTCCTGGCAGTGAGTTTTACTTTTATGAAGAATGGTTTCCAAACTTCATCTAAACTGGTTCATCATCCACTGAGAAGATATTTTTTTCTACTTTGATTTATTCATATAATTATGTGAATAGATTTCCTAACCTTGAAAAATCCTTGTTTCTTCAGCAAGGATTAGTAATCGCTTGGTTATTAATTTGATGTGGGATATTATTCTTTTTATATATTGCTGGATTCTTACATGAAAATAGTTGTTTATAATTTTTACACATATATTGAGAAGCAATTTTGGCTTATACAGTTCTCTTTTTACTATTTTAATGAAATTTTGTTGCTTAGATTATTCCAACTTCATAATATACATTTTGATACCTTTAATTTTGGGGGGTTATATGTGGTACTGAGTAGCTTTTTGAATATTGGACTTAGATGTACTTTGAAGGTTATATAAAATTCATCTAGGAACCTATCGTCTTTGACATTTTTTTTAGTTGTACTGGGGATTGAACCCAGGGCCTTCACATTAAGCTATTACCCCAGCCCTTCCCTTTAAAAACTTTTTATTTTGAGGTAGGTTTTTGCTAAATCACTCAATTGCTCAGGCTTGATGGGAATTTATGATCCTCCTGCCTCAGCCTCCCAGAGTACTGGGATCATAGGCATGTGCCATCATGCCTGCTCTTATCTGTCTCTTTTTAAGGTGCCTCTTTTAATTACATTCCTAATCTCTTCTGAAATTACTGGTTTTGACAAGTTTTCTCCATGTTCTACCATCATTTGGATTAATCATATCTTGTCAGAAATAATACATTCCTCTAGAATTTTTACACTCCTGAAAATAGTCCATTTAGTTGGTACTCTTCTGTGTCTTGTCTATATCTTTATTTTTGTTCTAATTATTACTTAATTAGGATTAGGAGAGGCCATCTACTTTATTAGTCTTTGGAAAGAATCGGCTTTTTTGTTTGTTTTTAATTTCAGCTTTATTTTGATTATTTAACCCTCCTTATTTTTTAAGGTTTATTTTCTTGATATTTGTTCATTTAAAAATGTCTAGCGAATTGCTTTCTCATTAGTTTTCAGTATTTAAATATATTCCTTAACAGTGCATTTTTTCTATTATTATGGTTTTTACTATCTTGCATAAACTTTGGAAGAATTTCACTTTCATTTTTTTCTATTGTTTTTCTAATCATAATAAGGGACATCATAATCCATGGGAGAGAAGTATTTTTTGTTTATTTTTCTGTTATTTATTTCTAATTTTACAATCAAATATTTTGGCTTATAAAATCTTTTCTGAATTTTTTTGTGTTTCTATTTGTGGCTAAATATATAATCAGTTTCTGTAACTACTCCATAGAAACATGAAATATTGTATTTTTCCTACCTGACATCATAAATTTATCTCTCTATCTACCTACCTATCTATCTATCTAGTCATAACTAAATGTGTTTTAATTTTTTAATGATAAACTGGAGATTGAATCTAGGTTCTTTGCACTACGCTACATTTCCAGTTCTTATTTAATTTTCATTTTAAGGCAGAGTTTCACTAAATTGCTCTTGCTAGACTGACACTTGTGATCCCCCTGCCTCAGCCTCCCACAATGGTGGGATTACAGGCATGCACCACCCAACCCATCTGATTAATATTATGTAATTATCTTAGTTTTGTCTTTTAGATATGCCTGATTCTGAAGGAAGTGAATAAAAATATCCCACTGTAAATGTTTCTTTTTTCAATCTAATAGTTTTTACTTTATAAATTTACCTATTGTTTAATGTATGCAATTTAAGAATGCTCACCCTCTGTACACTACGTCTTTTATCATTTATCCAATGGTCCTCTTTATCCTGTTTAGTTTTTATAATAAATTCTACCATTCCTGCTATTAATACTGCCACTCCTGCCTTCTTTCTGTTTGTATATATCTGCCTGATCTCTTATTTATCTCAATCATTTTTCCATTTTAGTGTTTCTTGTAAATACTGATAACTTTTATGAATCAATTGAATAGTTTGTTAAAACTACTTTTACAGTTCATATATGTAGTATAGATTTGATTCCTTCCATCTTGTTTTATGATTATTCATAATTTTCCTGTTTCTTCCTTTCCCTTGGAGCTATTTTGGCTAATTTGGCCAGATCACTATTCATTCCCTTTCCCCTGCTAATGAGGTAGGTCTATTCTGCTCTTTTCATCCCACTAATGATTACTTTCCCTTTCCTGACATTTATATTCAAATATATGTTTTTCATTATTACAGAAATGCAAGATAGCAATTATTTCCCACCACTAAAGTTCTATTTCATAACTGTTTCCACTTCTCCATCTTCAGATGAGGTGAAATTTTGAGCACTTTTACTTTCCCCTCCACCTTCCTGAAGTATTGGATTTCACAGAGATTGATAAGGACATTTAGTTCCACTATTTTGTTAAGGTTTCCTCTGCTGCACTCCTTACCCATTTACAGATGCTGTATAAACATTTGAGATGTAACTAGATGTTGTACCACAAAGCTGCTTTCTCATCACCTCTCATCTTCAGAGCCTTGATTCCGATTCAGTTGGTGTTCCTCCCTCAATGCTATGGTGTACAAAGCTGATACAGTCTCTGAATCTTTGCATTCCCTAAATATCTTTTATTCATTCTGAGAGAGGAATGATATTTATAGAGGATCAGGACATGTAACCCTAAAATATGGCAACTTGGTATTTGAGAAAACCACTAAGGCAAAAAGGTTTCTCTCACCTTTCCCTCACTGCTTTGCCTTGAAGCAGAGCATTAAACTTAAGATGGTCACTCTCTAACCATCCCTAATCCATTTCCCCTACAGCCGCTCATAAGATTCTTATGAAGCTGCTAAGTGGCTGTTAGCCACTTAGCAGGTCATTCTAAGGGCAATCACCCTTGCTTGCACAGTGAGAGACTGTTGACCCCTTAAATGACTTGTGGATGTTCCTTCAAAACTGTTTTGTTGTTTTTTGTTTCAAAGATGGCCTCCAGAGAAACTCACAAGGAACCAGCCAAAGTTGTTACTCTGACTCACTCTTCTTTGGTAACCTAAAGTAAATGTTGCTCATTATAATACTAAGTCCTTTGCCCAGAGGCTTTCCCATATGACATTTTTTAATATGAGATGTATGACCTTGAACTGAGCATGCTCTGTAATGTGTCTCTCTTCTCATGTGATCATGTCTTTTTTGTGTGTGTGTGTGGGTACCGGGGGTCGACCTCAGGACCTCGCGCACCAGCAGGCGCCCGTGCTGCTGAGCGATATCACCGGCCCCTTTTTCATATGTGGGTTCCGGGAGTCGAACTCGGGCCCTCGCGCTTGCCAGGCAGGCGCTTACGCCGCTGAGCCATCTCACCAGCCCGATCATGTCTTTTCTATATGAATACATATTAAGTTTCCCCAATAAAAGCCCCTTGCTTTCTTTGTTCAGGGCGGTACTGCTTTGAGAATTATCCCTAGTATTCCCTTTACTTGCTATAAATAATAAACCTTTCTTCACATTTGTCTCTGCGTTGTGCTTATTAGCTTGCATTCACCAAAGGGTAAAACAAATGCATTTGACTGCAACTGGAGAGATATCCTTCCTATACCCAGGTGAAAAGAACATCTTTTTCTCCAAAAACATGGGAACACAGAGAACAATCTGAATATACAGGCCTTTCTAAACACCTTCTAACCACTTCCCTCCAAAGCGCACGTAGGGGTCTTCCCTAACGTTATCTCACTAAGGGAAGTTCCTCCAAAAGGAATGCAATTGTCTCGCACCCTTCCTGATCTCACTAAATGGAGAACATGAACTTATAGCAAAAGGAGACCAAAGATTTGACACCTTACCCAGAGAAACTGCGCTACAAGCAACCACGGATTCTTGAGAGGGCTGTTACTGGAGACTTCATTTGTATAGCAAGACAGGCTTCGTTCGCAATGCAGTTTTGCCCCATGTCCTCCCACAACCTCTCACCACCTCCTCCCCAGAGCTCCGAGTCCAGACTTCCTCTGCAGCTGAGACTGCTGTTTAAGCTCCAACAATCCGGCTTTTCCTTGGGTTTCATGTTTTGTGTGATTGCCATAAAACTGCACGCTAATAAACTTGTATGCCTTTTCTCCTGTTGATCTGTTGTCAGTTTGCTTTATAAACTCAAATTATTGAACCTTCAGGAAGTGCAAAGAGAAAGTTCTTTCCGCCTTACACCACCAGCAGAGCATGCCCCATCTGTCCATGCTTTTCCACGACTCTCCACCTCATCAAACCTCAGCATGAAAATGTATGTTTGGCCATTTCTTTGGGTCTTCATTTCATTATGAAAGCTCCCGTGGCACATAAAACTTAAATAAATCTGTATGCTTTTCTCTTATTAATCTCTCTTCAGTGGCCAGTCATGAACCTAGTGATAGGTGACAAAAGATATCTTTCCTTCCCTACAATATTGTCTCTGCATATAGTAATGACAATATTCTGACTGTAGGTTTTCTTTTTTTCCTCTTGGTAGTTATTATTCCACTCTCTTCCAGCTTTTATTGTTGCAGATTAGTATATTCATTATTAACTTTAGACTTTGTGTTTTTCTTTTTAAGCAATAAGAAAAGTAACTTGTTTTTTCTCTCTTGAATCTTGTTAAATGTTTTTATCCCTAAAGGTAGAGACATTTTCTAGGATGTGCTTAGGGGTGTGTGTGTGTGTGTTCATATGTGTTCATAGTAAATGTGTTTTGTGTTTTAGCTTTATTCTTCTACTTGGTCTTCAAAACCATTAATTTGGCTTTTAACAGTGACTACACTCTCTTTGTTGTGGCTTGACTCTAGATGGGCCCCAAAGCTTCATGAGTAATAGTGTTGCTTATCAGAGGTGCCTGGATCTAGGGTGTGTGAATATGGATTAAGGGTGTGTAATAACTAAATTAGTCCACTGACTGGTTTAGCATAGTTCTGGTGTGGATAATGGGAAGGCCCATCCTGGGTGTGGGTGGAATCAACCATTAGGCTTATAGCCTTGATGGGATAAGAGGGAGAGGCAGGTTCATTGCTTCGCTACTTTTTTCTGCCTGTTCTGCCATGGACTGTTTCTCCTCTGCCATAATGCCCTGCTTTAGAGCCAGCTGACTATGAACTGAAACCTCTACAAACTATGAGCTAAAATAAACCTTTCCTCCCTTAACTTTGGGTATCAGGGTATTTTGTCTCAGCAATGAGAAAAGTAACTAATATACTCATTTCAACTAAACTATTTTACTTTCTTTCTTTTGCTCTTTCTTTGATGTTGGTAACTGAACTCAAGGTCTTATGCGTGCTAAGCTTGTGTCTACAACTAAGCTACATGCTTCTACCCCCAGCTCTTTTTAATTTTTAGTTTGTAAATTATGGCTTTTCCTCTAGCATTTGGTTGTCATTTTTCAATTTGCTGGTGTTTTACTGTTGTCTCTGGTTTTCCATAAGTGCTCTTGTTATAATCTTTTATTTAGGTTCAAGTTGTCAAGTTCTCTTATCTCCATTACTCATTTTCATTTTATGCTTCCTAATCTGTTTACACCCTATCCCATGTCCTGCTTGTTGGGTATCAATAACCATGTTGTTTTCCTGAGTGCCTTCAGAAATGGGAAAAAGTTCTGTCAGATTCTAAGGACAAATCTTTCCATTCCCTAAATTGTGTAGCTGCCATTCTACAGGAGATGGAGAAATGAATCTGTTTAGGTTCTCCCAGCTCCTAAGGAGCCAAGGAAACAAGGCAATATTCACTCAAGTAGGACCAGAGAGAGAGAGAGGCTTCTCTTTGGAACCACAGAGTCACAGCAGTCTTTCATCTTCACCCCATTCTGAGCTTTCGCCTATCCCAAAAGGTAAAGTACCTGCACCACCAGCTTGAACCTTAGGTTCCTAATAGATTTCCTGATCTCATTTGCACCCTCAATTGCTCACTTCAGCGGAGGTAAGGATTTGGCTGAGTAGATCAGGCATCATTCAAGCTACTTGCATGCCACGATCCTGGAAACATACTACAGGAGAACCCAGGCTGTTCTTCGAACATTCTTGTTTCTTCCTTGGTGAGGAGCAGCTCTAGCACCTGGATTATTGCAGATGGACTAGGGCTGGAGATGGTAGCTCAGTGGCAGGGCACTTGCCTAGCATGCATGAGCCCCCTAGTTCATCTCCAGCAAGTGAAAATTTTTAAAAAGACTGGGGCTTGGGATGCAGCCCACAAGGGAAGTACAGCAGCAGGGATTCAGGGCTTCTGGGAACTATATTTATTTCTTCTCTTTGTTCCCTCTCCCTAGCAGAACTTCCAAATTAAACTTGAACTATCCTTGGACCAACAACATCATGGGATAGAAAGCAAAAGCCATGCTTGTGGGAGCTGGGGGCTACTGATTATGATAAGAATGAAAAGAAGGCAAGCCCCAAAGGGAAGAATCTCCGGGAGAACAACAGGGTAAGGGCAGACTAAGGTGAGTCACACTTAGCAGTCAGCAGACACCTGTCTTTGTCAATCTGCCTTCCCCATCCCCTTCCATTTTTTTGCAAATGCATTTTCTGTTTTGATTTCAGTTAAGTATAAATACGGGTATGATTCTGTTTTTTGAATTTAAAAGCCAATAACCTGCTGGGTGTGATGGTGCATGATTGTAATCCCTGCTCTTTGGGAGCTGAAGTAGAAAATGGCAAGTTCAAGTCCAGCCTGGGCAATTTAGTGACTTAGTGAGACCCTTTCTCAAAATAGAAGAATAGGGCCCGTGAGATGGCTCAGCGGCGTAAGCGCCTGCCTGACAAGCGCGAGGGCCCGAGTTCAACTCCTGGAACCCACATACGAAAAAAGGGCCAGTGATATCACTCAGTGGCACGGGCGCCTGCTGGCACGACCCCCGGTACCCACAAAAAAAAAAAAAAAAAAAAAAAAAGAAGAATAAAACAATTACTGTGGATGTCGCCCAGTGCAAAGGCACTGTGTTCAATCCCTATACTGAAAAAAACAACCAACCAATAACCTTCCTCCCCACTGCCATTCTAGAAATTAAGAATAAGTAATAATCTTTTCATTTAAAAATTCTGAGATTCACAACCCTGACACCAACTGCTGACTATTAAACACTTTGGGTTAGGACTGTCTCAGAAATGGTTATTTTTAGGATTTGGTTCAATGGAACAAACGTATTCTCATTTCTACCTCTTTTCAAAATCCACACTTATGGCCAACATTCCTTGCTGGAGTTAATAAGAATTCTTGTTTGGTCAAGAATACTACAGGCACATACAACACACAGAGAACTGCAGCAGAAAAAAGAGTAAAAAGAATCTTTCATTTTATCACTTCTCCAAAACCATGGGGTGATCTTGTGCAGCTGTTTCATAAGAAATGTGTCTCAGATCTGATGGGATAAATTCTCTTCAAAGATGAATCAAAGAAACTAGTACCCGAGAATGCAAAACACACCATTGTTACTTTATCCCCATCACACCTATAGAGAGCTTCACAGCTGCTAAAAGAGCGACTGCTTCCATCACCCATAAGCCACATGAACAGTTTTAAATAGAGAGAAATCTATGTAAGATCCAGTCAAATTACACATTACTGCAAAAATGAAATCATCCTCAGCTTTACAGTATCTAAATATAACGTGTAATTAACAGTAGTCACCTGCCAGTCAGTAAAGCCATAAAAATGATTAAAATCAAGTCTAATGATAGGTCATAAAATTGGTTGAAAAAAATAAAAAATACTGTATTTTTAAAGTTTGAATTCTCCATGTAAATTGCATTAACAGGGTCTCCATGTCTCCCTTCCTCCTCAGCTGAAACGGCATTTTCCTGTGTCATTCGAGGAGTAAGTGGGTACAGGACTGATGCGCTATTTCAAAACTCCAAGGACAAGCTAAATTAGCACGATTCTTTGGAATTGTTTCAAAGATCTCTGGCTATTATTAATATTTTTAATCTTTCATTTTTATTATGTGTATGATGTCAGGAGCTGTGTCAGGAAGCACATTTTGTCAATTAAATAATTAATCCCGCAGCATAATAGTCAGTAAGGAAAAATTGACATTTGTCAGGTTCAAAGAAAATGAAAGCCTGGGAGGATTTTTCATTATGCTTGTTCAAAAAAAAATCTGATAGCCGATTTCCCTTATTCATTTCTGTCTTACACCTCCCACTCCAGCTACAAACACTCCCCACATCCAACCAAAGGGGAAAAAAACAATATTTCCAACTCTTCCGTTGCCCTCATCCTCACCCACCCCATTACAAAGATCGGTTTTACTTCCTATAGATGTCTTGAGTTTGCTCACTTTTCACTATCCATACCATCAGCATTTAAATGAGGAGCTGAAGAAAACTGATTCCAATATGCCAAAGGGCAATTCTTACACTGAACCTGCTGTTCCTCCTGTTTTCTGCGTTGGCAACTGTGCAGAGATTCCGAGCCCAAGCACTAGTAGATCGGTGAGGGTTCGAGTCTCAGCTCCCTACGCAGTAGCCTTGGGATCTCCAGGACTCAAATATCTGGATCGATGAGGTTACTTACTATCAGGACCTTCCTCAACAGGTGCCTGCGCACTGCCTGCTTAGTGCATGGGCCTACAGTAAGGCGTCACTACACAGCAGCTAGAGTCAGCAGTACACTGGTGTTTTTAATAAATTCTAATTTAGGAGCCTGTTGAGTGACTCACAGTGCCATCAAACACTGCACTCTGCTTTTCTTTTTGCTTCTGCTCTTAAACCTCTTCTCACTACACCATTCAGCTACCAGCAAGAGGCCTCCATCTGCTGTCTGGCCCATTTCTCCTTCCTATGGCCCTTTTCCTTCTCTAGTTCTTGGCTTGCAGGGAGCTGAGTAATAGTACTATTTGGTCCCCTACGAACTTCAGTTCCAGGGTTTCCACAGATGGTATCGCCAATGTCGTCAACAACAGTCTGCACTGGATTAACGCTGCTAGGAGGTGAAAATTTCAGCGCACTATTTTTAACCTGTTTGAGCATCCTCCGCTCTGCCAAAACTAAATGCTTGCTTGTGGTGGAGAAGAGCCTCCCCAGCGCATCCCACATGTGCTGCTTTTTCTCCTAATAGTCTTCCACAGTGTAGGGTTGCCCACCCCACAACCGGGCACTAAGCAGTTATTTTTGTTACAGAAAGTAAGACTTTTACTGGGTTCAGATCACACATATTTCTGGGCTATCTACTGTTTCCTAATTGGTGAAAAATGTACACTGACCATCTATTTCAGCCGTGTAGACAATATAAGAGAAAAAAATTGAGTTTAGAATTACAGTGCATGGTAAAATAAACTAAAGCCCTCTGACTTATCAAGAATACCTATCTCAAATATGTCTTTTATTTGTCCTCTTAAAAACGAGTTTAAAATCTTAAGCAGTTTTGTCCTCTGCCATAGAATTTGATATCAGTAATTAGTAAGACATAGTTTAGGGAGAAAAATCTGTCCTTAGGAAATCAAATGTTGTTTTTGTTTTTTATGTAAACTTGTTTGGGCAACAGAATATTGTCTCAATATAGTTAAGATGGCTCTTTTCACAATGCAGAGAAGAAAAGAATCATGGAAAAATTTCAGACTTTTCAGGGAACACTTCAGTGCAGGCTCTTGTGTAATAGTCACTTCCTCAGGGCTGGGCTGGATGGATCAGATTATCTAGGATCACAATTCTTACTCTCTTAACAGGGACAGATGAATTTTCTTTTCTACAGCTTCTGTTCTCCAGTCTAACCATAAAAGCAATGTTTATGAGTGCTTTCATTCAACTAAAAAGAAGCCCTAGAGACTTGAGGGTCAGCCTTATGTGCACATACTTTGGCCATGGGTAGAACAGTGAATGTGAAGTTGTGGGATTATTCTCTACATGTATTACTCTTGTCTGGGAGGCAGTGTGCTATTGGTGGCTTTCTAACTCTAACCCGGAATACTGTGTGATCATCTAATATCTCCAATTAGGACTAGTGGATACGACACCAAAATTGTAAATTAATCATGTCACCTTCTGGGAAAAAATGTGACACCTACAAGTCAGCAACATTTGAGCATGCCTTGTCTTACTAGAACGATTACCTACCTTGTCTAGTATACTCGTCTGCTTCTCTGTGAACCAAATCCTTTACTCTGTTTCCATAAAGCAGGCGCGAGGAATCATGATCAAAAGCTTTCAGGGTTTCACTGGAACTGTAAGACTTCTGCGTAGGGACCCTACACTCTTCATTGTCTGCTGAGGAATTTGTATACCGTCGTTCTTTTTCTCGTCTGCTCTTGGTCAGGGAACAATAAGGCCTACGTTCTTTCACATCCATACTTCATTCCTTCTGTGTGCACATCAGTCCTGCTTGTTACAAATTATGCTCAGTGTTCAATTCTCATTGGCCTCTCTGTAAAGATAAAAGGTTGGCATGATGTCAGCATAATATTCATCTAAAAACTGACTACTCTCTACCAGTCTCCATCTGGAAGATGGTGGAAAACAATAGCCTTGCCTATCTAGGAATCTTGCTTTCAACAAGAAATGAATATCTGTGAGATCTGTCTAAAATATTTTGTAACACCAAGAGGTGAGGCACACTTTCTACTAATGAGAGCTATTATATATTTTAAGCTACTATATCTGATTTTTCACATCCATAAAAATAATTTAAGATGAAGCTCAAGTTTCACTTGGAAGCCAGCTAAAAATTGGCTTCAATAATTTGTTAAATTTTCCACAAGTTTTCGATTATAGCACTGTCTCCATTCATACATAAATTATTTTCTTTTTCTAACAAAAACTTATACTATTTATTTCAATTTTTTTAAAAAGCATGAACAAATTGGGAGTGTCTTACAAATAAAATTTTGTCAAATGCACCGCCCATTTTATTCATTTTTGCAAAGATTTTTCCTTCGGAGGGCACAATTTTCATGTTTTAAAGACTTAAATGTCTTGGATTGTGGAAAAAGATGGTCCTCCTTTCATACCCCCTCCTTAAAATTCGTTTTCCTCTCTAGGAAATGAATTTAATCAGCATACTCTGATATGTAAAGCAATTCAAGTGGCTAATTTGATGGGGGTAGTTTCCTGTAACCGCCAGTAGCAAGAATAACTTAGAAGGAGCAAAGCAAATTGTGTTTCTTTGCTTAGCTACTTTCTTTTTCCTGAATCTGCTGAACCAACAGTGGTAAGGGCAAGAGGAACAAGCTCTGCTGCGCAAGATCTGGGACCTGGAAGGGAGAGAGTTGCCCAGAGCTAATCTGCATTTTAAATGATCCTGTTTTGTCTTTATTCTTTCTCATTTCGTCCTTTGTTTCAATCTGAAGATCTCTGAGGGCTTAGTCTTCAGCTCTCAGTATTTTTTCCCCCACCCTAACCCTACTTTCCTAAATTTAGTTTTTATTTGAGTGATTCCATAATCAACTTGAAATAAATGATTCCCGGCTGGTCCCCAGGTCTTCGGTTCAACATCATTAGGGCTGTGAATTCTATTTTGATATTTTCTTCTCTTTCCCGAAGAGTCTCTCTCCCTCTCTTCATCACTGGCTATCATTAGACACATCACACAGCTCTTTAATGTGCTTCCAACTTGGAGCCTTTGGCTGCCTCTGATTCTCCCATGTCGGCTCAGCTTACATCGAAGTTGTCAACAAGTCTTGATTTTTTCGGCTTAGCGTTACAACTCTCACTTTCCAAAGTTTGCCTTCCATTCAGCTACAAAAAAAGTGGCAGAACTCTCTGGGCTGGAAGGCTCACAGATTTCCAGAGATTATATTTGGAAAGGTTTGGACTGCTCCTTCGTGGTCCTTCTTCAACAAAACTATATCCCTCCTGTCCCAATGGTCAGTAAAGAGCTCCCAAAATGGTGTCCCGCATTTCTCTGCTATGGACCTGAGCTGAGCTGTTCCAAGTAGTTACTAATAGTTTAGTTTGGTGTTGGAATGTACTTTGATTTCTCTACCTTTTGCTTCTTTTCCATGAATCTTAAAAAACAAAAAACTAAATCTGGGTGTGGTGATGTGTGCTTGCAATGACAGTTACTCAGGGGGATGAGACCAGAGGATTACATAAAGCCAGCCTGAGCAACATGGCAATAATCAATAAGAAATTAAAAACAATAGTTTTCATTGATGTCTTCTGTTTCATTAGTCACTATTCTCTTACAAATTCCTCTAATAGCTCTTCAACTAGATTTCTAACTGTAGCTTTCCTTTAAGTTTAAGGTAATGTATAAAGTTTGAAGGTATGGTGATGGAGCTATTTTTACAGAACCAGCATTAAGACAAACAAATTTACTCTTTTTATTCCAACAAACAGAAGTTATTTTAGATAAATATTTACTGAGCAACTACCATGTGTTAGAGTCCTTTCTAGAAGCTGAGGAAGCAGGAGTGAATAAAATAATGTTCTTGCCTTCACGGACTACACATAATTCAGGCTGTGCGTCCGGAACATTTTTCCCAGTACAGCTGTTGTAGAAAACTCACAGGAGCCATTATTTGGACTAAGTTCCTATACTAGGTCCCACAAACCAAACTAAAAATCAAAACAGTGTCACTTTGCTGAGGTTCACCAAAGGGAAACTAAATTGTTATCTATATTCCCTGACCTGCAGAGAAAGCAAAAACAGCCAGATTTCCTAAACAAGCCGTTTCGATCAATAAGATAATGATGTTGCTTTTGCTTTAATAGTTCAGAAAAAGTAACCTGAAATAATCTGAAGTTATTTTTCTATTGTTCTACCTCTTCTTCCTCACCTTATAAGAAAGTGACTGATCCAAGTAACTTGGAAGTGACTGATCCACATTTTGTTCTTTTTTTCTGTTTTTTCAGCCCTTCTCTGTTTATTAAACCAACTTCTGTCGCTCAACCAATCGAAACACTGATTCTATTTTATGGAATGAAGTATTGCCTGATTCTAGAACCCTAAGATGTAGCCATTAATTGGCTTTAATGATCTCAGTGATCTTTAAACTAAATTGTTGTCATTTTGTTCTTTAACAGATTGAGTAAAAATGTCTAAGTTCAACAAAAATTTTCTTTCCAAAACAGTTTTGTCCTCTTTGGAGAAAAGGCCACATAGCTCAAAACTAAATCATCATCAAAAAGCCTTTTAATTGACTGGAAAAATATAATGTGAGCATTTTCAGCAATAGAGAGTTAGGCTTCAAAATCATTACAGGACTTTCATTCCTTGCTCTAAGTTGGTACCTATTTTAAAATAAATGCTGATAAGAATGGGGCTCAGAAAATCATACCCCAAAGTATGGGGCTTTGGCACGCTGAATAATTTACTTTTGAATGTAAAAATGAATTCTCTTCACTGTATAATTTTCATGACACAATCTTATTTTTTTTTTTGTGGGTACCGGGGGTCAACCTCAGGACCTCATATGTCAGCAAGTGCCCGTGCCACTGAGCGATATCACCGTCCCTTTTCTCGTATGTGGGATCCAGGAGTCGAACTCAGGCCCTCGCGCTTGCCAGGCAGGCACTTACGCCGCTGAGCCATCTCACCAGTCCCTCATGATACAATCTTATAATCTTGCAAATCAGATAATCATAAAGTTCTTTAATATGATATGAAGTTCTTCAATATATCATCACAATTAAAGCTGCAATTTTGTAGTAATGTTACTAAACTTTACAAATCAATGTTAATTAGATATTAACAAATTAGCAATAAAACAATAATTTTAGGCTTTTTTAATTTTTCTTGTTTCTTTCTTTGGGGGGAGGTTGCTGGGGCTTCAGAGTTATAACCACTGCCCAACAAGAAAATTTTAGTAACGCTTGGACTTTATAGACCAGTGATGGCGAACTTTTTAGAGATGAGTGCCTAAACTGCAGCCCAAAGCCCACTTATTTATTGCAAATTGCCACACTGCAGTTAAACCTGAACACTGACATTTCAGTTTGGAAAAAAAAGTCATACATTAACATCTTTTTTCTTAAAAGAAAAACAAGTAACACACGTGCCATGGTTCGCCACCAGTGTTAAAAACCATCTCCGGCACTGAATATCTGAGTTTTCATTACTGGCAAGCAACTCTAAAGTTCCATGATAAATCGAGGTACATTATTCAAATATATGATCAAAGACAAAGGCAATTTGATCTTAGATATTCAAAACAGTAAAAAGCCCTTTATATCTGTCATTCCATTTTTGTGCATAGTTCAAACTTTTCAAGGATGTAATCTGCACAGTAATGTTTGCGACTACTGATATGCTTCTGATGGAAGTCAATGAGTTCAATATGACTTCAAAAGGCAGTTCTCTGTGTTATCTCCTCCACTCAGGGCTGAGGATGAGAGGGTTAAGAAATGCAGCTGCTAAAGGAGTGCTAAATTGTTGGAGCACTTTGATGGTGACTGCCCAGTCCTATACAAAGAAGGGTCACTGTGCACATATTCAGCATAAAGAACTTAATGAACAGGACATGAGCTGAATCAGTGCAGGCAGAGCCTTTGAAAAATAAAGAAAGCTATTAGAAAGTTGACCAAAACTTTTGATTGAACTGGCAAGCATACAACAATATCAAACTGATTAGGTTAATTTTCATTCCCTCCTTGAAAATCAATTCAGTTACTAATCATAGTACTCCTCTTGAAGTCACAGCTGTTCTTAAAGCAAATTGCAATACTTAATACAGCTGGTACCGGCTTATGATGGTTAAACTTAAATTTTTTGAGTATCTGATGGAGTGAAAGCAATAAATATTTAATAGAAACTGTACTTTAAATTTTGAATTTTGATCTTTTCCTGGGCTAGTGACTTAAGGTACAACACTGTCTTGTGATGCTGACCAGTGGCAGCACACATTCATGAAAGTAAACAATCAGAACAGTATATTGTGTTGCTAAACTCTGATATTCAGTAGGTTTAGTATATTAAATGCAGGCTTTGTTCATTTTGTTTTTCTCAGACAGTCTCACTCAGTTGCCCAGGCTGGCCTCAAATTGGCAATCCTCCTGTCTCAGCCTCCTGAGTGTTGGTATTAAAGGCATGCACCACCACGTGTGGCTTAAATGCACTTTTGAGTTATGATATTTTCAACTTACAATGGGTTTATCAGTATTTAACCCCATCATAAGTCAAGAATACCTGTACTTCGAAAAATACGTGTTTTAGCAAATGAATGAATGGGCAGGCTGTTCTTGATTTATGGACACTAACGTAGAAAAATATATCCTCTATTTCAGATATGGTATTTAAATATACTTTGAACCTTGGCCAGAAAACTGAACATTATTACATTGTTACATTTTCCTAATTCTTTTTTTTTTTTTGTGGGTACCGGGGGGTCGACCTCAGGACCTCGCGCGCCAGCAGGCGCCCGTGCTGATGAGCGATACCACTGGCCCCTTTTTCGTATGTGGGTTCCAGGAGTCGAACTCGGGCCCTCGCACTTGCCGGGCAGGCGCTTAAACCGCTGAGCCATCTCACCGGCCCACATTTTCCTAATTCTAAAGAAATATTTTGAAAATGCCCCTTATTTTAATTGGAGTTTGTATATCTTTAAAACCCCTGATGACAATGATTACAATTTTTTCAGTTCTATGACAAGGAGCATGTCTAAAATCAATTGCAGATTTGAAATTCCATGAGCTGAAATAAAAACAAATATGCTAACCCAAAAGATTAAATAAACTGCTGGTCAAACTCATTCATGCTTCTGTTGTTATCTTCTATAAGAATTACAAATCCCTGTATGTTACCTTGAATGCCTTTCTATATAGATTCTCCTATTTTATTATAGTTTAAAAAACTCACTAAAAATAAGTAGACTTCAGAGAAACAATAATTTACCACAAAACATTTTAAAGATTTAAATTAAATTCTTTGTACACAAAATCAAGAAAGTTTCCCTTGTTACTCACAATTCACATTTACCTAATAAGTTGGTGTTTATAAATTATTGCCAGTTATGTTAATCAACAGTAAATACAACTTTGCATACACTATAAGAATTTCAAAGTGCTTCCTTTATTGAATAGCTAGATTAACACCAATTGAACACAAGAGAAAAATCAATTGTTATTGTTCATTTTAGAGGAAATTGTGTTTCCTGAGGCAAATTTACAAACCAAAGAACTGAAACAAGTACAAAAATAAAACCATTTATAGTGACATTTTTGTAATGCTATATTCAAGCATGACTAGGATTTGAGTTTATAGTTTCAAATAGTATAATGTAAGGGAATCTAACTATCATGTTTGTGGTACAAAGTGAAAGAAAAATTCTCCAAGGAAAGATAGAGAAAGTGGAGTCTACTATGTATGAGTAACAAAAGTGAAGCTTGCTAAGGTCAAGTACAGAGAAAAATAAACACAATGAGTATTTGAGTATTACTGGTTTGAGAAGGAAAAAACTAGGCAGGATGCTTTCTTTAAACATGACTGGTAATAAACACAGTGTTAAATGGTGGTGATAAATAAGAAGTCTTCTGCTGCTTCCAGCCTAGATGGAGTAATAGGCAGTAGATTTATTCTTCTGTGTCATACAACAAAATAGACAGACTCCCTGAAATGACTGTTCGCAAGCCCTAGACATCAAGCAATGAAGGAGAGCGAGCCCTGAGCCGCGGGAAACAGACAAGGCAAACCCTTAATTACCTCTGCTTACTACCTTGATGGTTTCCAGACTGTGTCGCACAGGAAGGAGAAACCCAAGCAGATCCCAGCAGATATCTTAAAAAGCTAGAGCTGGATCCAGCAGAACTGGTGGTAAAAATTAGCAGGACCAAGTGTTGGGGACGAAAAGAGATGTATGAAGAAAGAATTGTGAAGGTCTTCAGAGGGTCCCTCTTGAGAATTCAGCAGAGTACCGATCAGCGCATGTGTGTGAGGAGACCACTGGAGGCCAGAGAAAGGATTATCTGAAAGGATGACAGTAGCAGCATCGACAGGATGATATCGGCAGTACTGGTATTTTGGAGAGAAAAATATCCTCGTGAGGAGCAGGATGTTTGGAGCCTCTACCCACTAGATGCCAGTAGCACCTGCAGTCATGATAATCAAACATGATTCGGGGGCAAAATGATCCCCCTTCAGAAGCACTAAATTAAGAGTAAAGAATTCAGGACTCTTTTGAAGCTTAGTGTCTATTCCTACCAGCCATACCGGAAAAAGTTCATAATTCAAGAACTTTTGGTCCATGTATTTAGAAAGACCTTGCCTGGGTTGCGGAGAATAATTAACATGAGACTAATCATAATTCTTGTTCTACCTAACGAAACAAAACCAGAAAGGATCAAACTGTTTCCAAACTGCTTAGCTGCCCTATGAAAAGGCTTGAAAATATTGTTGGAATACAAAAACATTCAGCACTCAAAAAGATAAAATTTACAATGTCTATCATTCATTCAAAGATTATCAGGCATGCAAAGAAGCAGGAAAATGAAGAGAAAATGAAGAGAAAAATCAATTGCAATTGATCCAGAAGTGACATAGGTGTTACAATTAATAAGTAAAGACATGAAAAGTTATTCATAAGAGCATTAGATGTATTTGAAAAATTAAATGGAGACATAAAATATGTAAAAAGAAGATTCAAAATTTCTAGAGGAAAACTACAATATCTGGCATGAAAAATACACTGAGTGAGATTAATAGCAGATTAGATGTTGCAGAAGAAAACAGTGGTGAACTCTAAGAATACTAATAGAAACTACAGAATAAAGCACAGAGAAAGATAATGGATGGATAAATAAACAAGTAAGTCATTAGTGAGGGGCAAAACTATTCTAAAAGGCCAATATAGATGTAAAGTAGAATTCCTGAAGGAAGCCTGGTATAGTGGTACATACCTACAATCCCAGAATGTGGGGGGCTGAGGCAGCAGTATGGAAAAGTTCAAGGCCAGCCTGGGTTAAATAGTGAATTCAAGGCCAGCCAGCACTACATCATGAAACCATGTCTCAAAAAAAAAGGACTCTTGAAGGGGAGTATGGACAAGAGTTAACAGAAAATATTTGAAAAGATGTAACTAAAAAATTTCCAAATTTAATAAACATTCTAAGCCTGTAGATCTCTCAGGTTCACTGACCCCAAGCCCAAGAAATGTGAAGAAAAATACATCAAGGAATTTTATTATGATTGAAATTATTTAAAACCAGTAATGAGGGGCCGGTGAGATGGCTCAGTGGCATAAGCACCTGCCTGGCAAGTGCAGGGGCCCGAGTTCGACTCCCAGAACCCACATAGGAAAAAAGGGCTGGTGATATCGCTCAGCGGCACGGGCGCCTGCTGGCGCGCGAGGTCCTGAGGTCGACCCCTGGTACCCACCAAAAAAAAAAAAAAAAAAAAAGTAATGAAAAGGTCCTCTTAAAAGCAAACACAGGAAAAATGTATATTATATATACAGAGCTTTTCAATGGAAATAATATAAGCCAAAAACAGTAGAGAAGCATCTTTAAAGTACTGAAAGGAAAAAAAAAGAAATAACTATCTCCAGAATTCTACACCCAAAATTTATATCTCAAAAATTAAGGTAAAACATATACTTTTTCAGTTTCACAAAAGCTGATAAATCAGCAAATATCCATCACAAAATATGTAAAGGAGGCCTTGAAGAGAAAAGGAATATGCATCATACAGAAATATGGATCTTTGAAAAGGAGCGAACAGCACATGAAAACAAGTATATAGCTTAAACGTGAGGACACATGATATTTTTCTTATTTAAATCTCCTTAAAATATAGATGACTGAGCACGATACACGTACGTATAGAAAACTCACAGTGGGGGCTAGACAGCACAGCTCGGCACGCTCCAGGCGCTGCCAAGATGCCTCAGAGAGAAGTTCAGCTTGGCCTAAGAGGAAGGAGGAGCCTGCAAGGAGATGGGCGGGTAGGTAGTTGGCTAACCTGCGCCTGCGAAAAGCCAGAAAAGGCAGTGGTAAGGATAAATCTTTGGACAAAAAAGTGAAAGGATGAGGGAAAAAGAGATCAAAGGGAAAACAGACCAAAGTGGCTAACCAAGAAATTAGAGATATGTCTGCAGAAAACAGAGAAGCTAAAAACAAGGAGAGTCCAACCTCTGATGAAGCAGATGAGAAAGAAACCAACCACGTCTTATCAGTAGTGGTCTTTGTCTCCTTTCTTGTGGAATTCAGAGAAATATTTTTAGCAACTATTTTGTAAATGCAAGTTTTTTAGTATCTCTAGAAACATTTTAAAAAAGAACTGAATCCCCCTTCATAGCATTTTTTTGTGTGTGTGTGTGGGTACCGGGGTCGACCTCAGGACCTTGCGCACCAGCAGGCACCCGTGCCGCTGAGGGATATCACCGGTCCTTTTTTCGTATGTGGGTTCCCGGAGTCAAACTCGGGCCCTCACGCTTGCCAGGCAGGCGCTTACGCCACTGAGCCATCTCACCGGCCTCTTCATAGCATTTTTTAAGTGTAAATGATTTTTTTTTAAGTGAAATCATTTGCTGGTTGTTTATTTTTTGGTACAACCAGAAAATGATACACTATCTCCTTCGGGTAAACTGTGTTATATTAAGGAGGCATACTTTAAACCTTAAAACAAATCATTATAATTAATAAGCCAACAAAAGAGATAATGGAATTTTGTTTGTTTGTTTTTATTGTTGTTGTTTTGAGACAGGGTCTTGCTTTGTAGTTCAGACTGGCTTTGAACTCACTATGTAGCCCAGCCTGGCGTTGAACTCATGGCAACCCTCCCGACTCAGCCTCTCAAGTGCTGGGATTACAGGCATGTGCCACCATGCCCAGCTGAGATAATGGGATTCTAAAAGCATAAACATTTTAATTTAATCAAAAGAATGTAGAAAAAGAGGAGACAGAAGAATGCAGCAGATAGAAACAAAGAGCTAGATGACAGACAAACTTAACAAGGTCAATAATCACATTAAATGTAAACGGTCTACACACACCATAAAATGCAGAGATTTTATTTACATTGGATTACAAAAATAAGATCCAATTTAATGCTGCTTCCAAGAAACTCCCTTAAATACAAAGATACAAAGAAATTAAAAGTTAACTGATGGAAGCCAGGCAAGATGGCACATCCCAACACTCTGGGAGTCTGAGGAAAGAGGATCACAAGTTTGAGCCCAGTTTGGGCAACTTAGTGACAATGTGAGACCCTGTCTCAAAATTAACAAAGGGGTAGGGGTGTAGGTCAAGTGAAAGGTCCTGGGTTCAATTTCCAGCACAGAAAAAAAAGGGGTGAATAAAGAAAAACTTAACCTTATCAATAATCACATTAAATATAATTATCTAAATTCACCAGTTACAAAGCAGAGATTGTCAGTTTGGATGAAAAAATAAAACAAGACTAGAAGGAGGATCATTTCAATAATTCAAAAGAAAGCAGTTGATCTACATGTATCAACAAAGATGTGCACATGGCATAATGAGCTTTACATTATTCTTTATGTTATTATGCTTCTTTAGTTATTCTATTGGCACAAATATATAGCTTCTCTGGCACCTGTCAGGCATGATGAGAAGCACTGAGAATAAAGAAATAAACAAGGCACAATCCCATCCCTCTTTCAAACTAAAAAAAGAAAAAAAAAATTAAAGAACTGTTAACACAAATAAAAATACAATTAACATTGTACAAATGCTGCAAAAAAAATTATGTTACTGTTAGAACAGAAGATGCAGTCCAGTTGAGACTTTAAACCAGAAGAAGACCTCTCTGGCAGAAAAAAAATGATGTGGAAGGTGAGACCCACAGTATAAATAGGATTTAGCCTGGTTGCAAGTGTATATGTTACAGGGAAAGAGTTGCCAATAGGACAGGCCAGGCGAAGAAAACATCTCCGAAAAGCACTCAGAAGCTGGGGAAGAGTGTGGAGGATAAACGCCCATGGAGCGGGCACAGTGAGTGCAGGGAGAGGCTTGAGATGAATCGGAGGGAACTTAAAGTGAGACACAGGCTTCGGAGGAAGGTTAAGCAGTTGCATCCATGTTCTACCAGGACTCGTGACAACTGAGCATTGTAAGCAAGCAATTATCAGTCACATTTTCAGTGTAGAATAATCTCTCTAGCTGACATGGGGAGAGTGTGGGGAGGAGTCTAGAGCAAAAGCAGTAAAACTTGTGAGCTGATTTTTTTTTTTTTCCTGAGATAGGGTATCGCTAAATTGCTCAATTACCTATGCTGGGCTCAAATTTGTGCACCTCCTGCCTCAGCCTCTGAGAGTGCCCAGATCCCAGGAATTGGCCACCAGGCCTGGCTTGTTGGCAGAATTTTGCAGAAGTCCAGGCAAGAGAATAAGCTTGAACTGGGGAACCTGATATGGCAGTGGAGGTTTAGAGAAGTGACAAGATTTGAGAGGTGGTAAGAGCTGGCACAAGCATGGCTGCCTCAGGGTACAACGAGAATGAGGAAAAGGAAAGAGTTGAGATTGGTACCAAGTTTCTGCCTGGCACAGCTGGATGAAGAAAGACAGAGAGCGCAGCAGGCCATCCCCTAACTGCTGCGTAGTCTGCTGAGTATGCACACTGCTTTTCTTTTATTGAAAATATATATTAAGCAGGTAATATTTTTTTCTGGGTAGAAACAAAAACTTACCCTCTTAACTTCCAGTGTTCACCTTTTCAGACTTATTCCATTCATTTGTTTGTGTATATATGAATAGGTGCATTCATATGTCTACATATACTTACTGTGAATAATCTTGTAATTCATTTTTCCTCAATGTCAACATTTTCATGAGAACAAAAATATATTTGTGCCTTTATTTAAAAGGTAACATATAGGAAGCTTAGTATTTTAAAACTCAAAACTATTTCTCATGTTCTATTATAAAGATAGCAAATATGTAAACTTAGATACCAAAATAAATAGGAGCAGTGTACTAAAATAGCTACTGAGTAAATGTGAATACCAGAAAAATTTTAATTGGAGAATGTATAGAACAGTGCCTGAGGTGGTAAGGAAAGTGGCTTAAATCTCATCAAATCATTAAAATTCCTTCAAAAATATTTATATGAACAAAGAAACAGAAACTGAAAATGATCAAAAAAGAAAAAAAGATGAGGCTTATGTATTCAGTAATATAAAATGGGAACATAGTCTGTGATTTAAAAACAAAATATTTCACTTGCATTGTCTGAAATTAAAAGTAACTCCTTTCTGATAACAACTATAGAAAGGTACATTTAGTAGATAACATTAGCATACTGGTACAAGTATGTCGTCTATGGCGACAGCGGCATGAGTAACTGCAGTGAGAAGAGATGGGAAAGACACTGAAGAATCCAATATACCTGAGTCAAATGACACTCTCCTAGCTTGCAGACCTTTATGGTAAAGTGTAAATAACATTTCCCAAATTGTCTGCTTGTCTCAATCAGCTCAATATCCACCATATCTATTTACACATTTCTATAATGACTTAAACTCACACACTGAATACAAGGGCAACTACTGTATTCACCTGTGCTTCAAAATGAGCCAGGGCTTTGAAAGTTCTGACACTAGTAATATCTGATACAGATAGAACAGCAAGGAACACACTTACATGTCATGTAGATAATCCTGTGATATCCAAATGGCATCAAATACACATTTGGTTAAAAAAAAAAAATAGAATTCTTGCTACCACTCCAGATGTATTGTTCTGACTGAACTAGGTTTTTCTGCTTTCAGTGGATGTGTCCATCTCACTGGACATGCTGGCCACCATCAAATGTCCAAAGACAATAACTTCCATGAATTAAATACTTTTCCACACTACATGTTTTAAACATCAAATTTCTATTCCTAACAGCAAAACAGCAAGTTTAAGTTATTTACTTGTTTTACAAATGAGGGAATATAAAAACTAATAAAAAATCTCAAGTCATACAACTATTAGTGACTAAGATGAGTTCATACTTCCATCGGTGGCTTCCATTGATTTCTTTGAGGCTGCCAAACTATAAGACCCATGTAGCACCAACTTCAAATTCAAAACTGTAGTTGTAATGACAGAATAATAAGCCATATAGATGGCTGAAAAGCAGTAACAGCTTGCTGTATCATAAGTGACTTGAAGACAGGCATTACTGACTGATGACAGTAGGGAATGCCGTGTACAACTGGGGCAGCTTCTTAAATGAACAGCTGATATTATTTCCCTAAGTGCTGGGCATATTCATCTCTTTAAGAGTAGACATAAAAGCTCCTTGATTAATTATTAATTTCAATCTTGATTATTTATTGAGTCCTTAAAATATGCCAGGTGCTTTACATATATGACTCACTACTCACAACAATCTTGCTAAGTGAGAATTACAAACCCCACTTTCACACAAAAAAACTAAGGCCCAGATAGATTAATTGACTTGTTCAGGTCATTGAGTTAGAAAGTAGGTGAGCAGAATTTGAACACATTTCAGTTTAATTGCAAGCCTGTGTTCTTCTGTTTCTTTGTTTTTTTTGTTGTTTTCTTCGGACAGGTTCTCACTATGTAGTCCAGGCCAGCCTCGAACTCATGGTAATCCTCCTGCCTCAGGCTCTTGAGTGCTGGTATTACAGGCATACACCACCACAGTGCACCAAAGTCTGGGTTCATAATCACTAGACTACATTTCCAAACCTTAGAACAATAAGGAGATTCAAGCAATAAAAACCAACAAGACAAAAAAAAAAAAAATACACAGAAAGATGACAGTACAGCATTTAACAGTCAGAATGACAACAGATCCAGTATTAACAGTCAATGAAGATTGTTGTATTGAAAATACCTTGATAGTTACATTTGAATAAGAAAGCCGTAAAATTCAAGACTAAGGAGATAAAACAGCAAGATTTCCAACCTACATCTTTAGGGAAAAGATGACTAGGGCCAAAAAATAAATGATACCTTGTTGTGACAGTACGTGTCACAATTCCCTTTGCTCGTCTTCCATCCCATGTGGTCTAGGTGCCAAAGAAGACAGGCTATCCTGCAACACGCTCACTGTGCTGGCGCTACTTTTTTGTATGCCCCATATTTCCCCGTATAAGTGCCCCTCCCGAACAGGGTCTTGGGGTTCATGTGGAACAGACCCCAATTCTGGACCCAATTCTGCCTGCACAGAATCCCAGTGATTGGTTGAGGACTGGACAAGTGACCTACTTCTACCTATAAGCTCAGTACCAGGACATCTGATAAAACTATTGGGAACGAGCCTACTCTTTTCATTGGCATTGCTAACTTGACAACTGTTTACATTCTAGAGCCTGCCTGCCATTGAATTATAGAGAAGAAACAGGCCCCAGAGACAGAGAAATATGATCCAGAAACAGTAAATTCTTGCCTTGCATTTTTCAACTAAACAACAACAACAACAACCAAAAACCCTACACAGTACTAATAAACTGGGGAGGAAAATAGAGCACAAGTTTTTGATCAGACAGATCTATGCCTAAAGTCTAGCTACACTATGTGACACGTGACCTGACGGGGCTATTTAAACTCTCTGAGGCTTGGTTTCCTGTATTTAATTCTCTAAAAGGCATAAGACCATACCTTTCTTATGGAGATACCATGAATATTGATGAGACAGTTTTTTTAAAGCATTTAGCACAGTGACTGGCACATAACATGAGTGCTTGATAAAGACCAGCTATTATAATTAAATAAAGAACATTGCCCCGTGTCCAAGAATAATGTTCACTGTCACTGAGCTTACACCTAAGTAATCCGGCGAAAATGGATTGGGACAATGCACCAAAGCTCATTCCTATAAGGTTGAGACCAGGGGATTACACATCTGTAATGAAATTGATATTTTGCTAAAGTATTTGAATGGAATTTTAGTTTTGAATCCTTTTTTTGTGTGTGTGTGGGTACCGGGGGTCGACCTCAGGACCTCGCGCGAGCGAAAGGTGCCCGTGATGCTGAGCGATATCACCGGCCCCTTTTTCGTGTGTGGGTTCCGGGAGTCGAACTCTGGCTGTTGCGCTTGCCAGGCAGGCACTTATGCTACTGAGCCATCTCACTGGTCCTAGTTTTGAATCTTTATGAGCTTATTTGGAAATACTATGTCACTGACTAAGGGGGAAAGACTATTTCCCACACCAGTAATTTTAAAAATATTTCATCTATAATGTTACCCAAATATTTATGTCTTGGTAGTAGAAAGCAGTAGGCAAAAACTGGAAGGGCTTTGAAGAGCAGCAATAAAACTGATTAGGAGTCTCTAGATTGAAAGAACTATGTTAGGTTTATTTTGGTAACAACTAGGTGGAGAGCTGATAACTACCCACAAGTATTTGGAGAATAAAAGATAACTGCAGTTATCCATGCCTCTATAACCCACAGGCAAAATTACTGTAATAAACACACACTCTGTCTACTGCCCACACTTCCTTCACAGACCCCCAGAGAGAGAGAATTCTGGTCCACCACTAGAGGTGAATGTCTCCCTGAACATGGCGTCTCCCAGTGCGGTAGGGAGAGACATGTGGACAGATTCCCAAACCCCACTTCCTCCTTACAGTGGTGAAGCTCTACAGCACTGGAAAATTCCAGGTTGCTTCAGTTTCAAAATGCCTTTGGGTTCATTTTGAGTTGATCAAAGAATGGAGGAAATCCTGCTGTGGAGACTGAGGCTGGCTCAGGTCTGAACTCTGTCTCAATGGGCCCATTGGGAAATGGGATCAACATTGCTATAATCGGCCTGGCCGGCTGTGCACTTATTCCAGAGGATTCAATTCTCTTTAATACTTTTCTTCCTTGAGATTTACTACTTTGTTTTTTTTAAGCAAATTTTAGTACAACGGTATCAGGACATAGAAATATGTTTGACTAGATGTAGGCTCAAGTAATGTAATGTTTTGACATCTTGAATTTAGTCACATACCTTAAAGTGCATACGTACAATAGACTCAAACACTGTGACTTTGTATAAATGCTGCCAAATAGTAAAAAATAGGACATAGATATCCAATTACTTAGTTCTGGATTTCCTGAATGTTCTATGTTATGAAGACAGGTACGTGTATTATTCACGGTTATTAAAAATTCAAGTAGATAAGGCCCAACTCAGGTGTGAGTGGGAACGTGCTGAGGGGGATGAGGGCTACAACGAGACTACGTCCTGTTGTTGCCCAGATCAGCACCTCTACGAGGAGCTGTACCTGCTCAAAGGAGGCGCCTTTCAATAATGAGCACAAAGGCTCAGGGTAAGAAGAGCAATTAACAATTTTTATGCTGTTACTAACAGTACTTATAAACCGAGTTGGAGGATTAAAATGGACCTAGGCAGTAGATAAAAATGTTGCCTTCTCACGTGTCTGCTGAAGTAGGGTTCTTTCAACACTCTTCCTGACCACAAAAGGGCAGTGCAAGCAAGACTGTCCCTACAGGCACTGGGAGAAAGGCAGTTTCCTTGTTTCTCGTTGACTGCCTGCCAAGTAGAGAAGTTGGACTTTTGCCACTGTGTTTCATACCTTGGTGATGTATTCTAGACAATTGTTAAAAACCACACTTTCAAGGTAAGCTAGTAAATTGTGGCTACTCAATAAATATTAAACCACAGCAACAATTTGGGAGTAAGTCAATTTGGTCTGTTTCTTCAAAGAAAGGCATTACTAAAGTGCCATAGTCACTGTTGAGAAAATATGATCTAATTTTGGCCACCGTGGCTTTGCTGTAAAGTAATTTAATTTGCTCTTCATGTCATTATAAAATAGTTATGCTATCAGTTAATAGTTATAATCCATAAGCCAGGAGGATTTTAAATTTAATTTGGTTGAAGCACTAAGGAAAGCACTCTCATTCACAAACACCTTCCAAAGGTGAGTGATACTACAGTTCTCTATCACCTTCCCAACTGGGCGTGGGCATTCTTGGCCTAGTCTGGAAGCAGCACTTCTGCAAGTAAGAGGTGCATTATTTTAATACACTTTTAATTTTTGGTCCCTCTTCTTTCTAATTACCAGTAGGGGAGCCAATTAGTACTGATTACAATGACTATTTTGCATAATGGACACCTGTCAACTATGGACTGGACTGAGACCACTAACCTAATTTCATGTAGGTCACCCAGTAGTAATGATTATTAGTTATTATCAGTCTAAATTGCATTCCTTTCCCCCCACGCCAACCTCTCCCCACTCCCAATCAACATGTCCCTCTATCTACATGAATGTAATAGTAATACCACTTTGGAAAGAGAAAATCATGAATATGAAGATTTCCATGATTATTTTTGGAAAAGAGGAGCATTTCATTGGATTATTGCTACAGTATGTAGTAGTAAGCGTGTAATGTGGAATATATTTTAATTGCTGTGATGTAAATGAGACTTTAGGGTCATGTTACAGAGTGTTAACTGAAAGATCCAGCTATGACTTTAGCATGCCTGCAGGCCTTTTAAATTGTTATGGGAAATTGCAGCATTCAATTGAATAGTTTCAACACTGAGCTCCCCTAAGGCTTATTACAGTTTGGCAATGCGATGCCTATTTCAACTAATGCACCTAATGCCTTTCCCCTCTCATCCTTTATCCTCAGAACCTTTCTGCTATGTACAACTTGAAAACCATGAAACAATAGGCAGATGAAGAGCCTCGCACTTGACGCAATTCACCATTATGTTCGTGGCAGAAGTCTTCAAGTGCTATACGGTTAATCTCAGATGGGGTTCAGAACACTATGAGCATCAAAGTATTGGTCTAGTAATAAGAGGTATGAACAGAAAAATCCAAATTATTATGGTATAATTTCCCATCTTTTGTGATAAACTCTCCTTAAATCCATTCAAGTAACTCAAAGATTCAATTAGCAAACATCAGTTTAACTTAAGATAATAAATATATGTTTATAAAATGTACTACAAGTCACGAACATTTTTCTATATGCTCAAATACATAGTAAATTGGCTGCACAACCTGTTGAGAAAATACATCTCCAATGATATATGTCTTGTGAGGGGGACATTTCTTTCTTGTCCAGCAAGTGAATTACAGTTCCTGTAGCTTACTAGTGCTAATGGGATAAAGACCAGCCAAGTTCCCCAATGCCTGACCAGATAAAGCCTGGCACTGACAGCCCTTCTTCTCACATTGATGGTAATTCTCCTCTACCTCCTCCCAAATGGCTTGGATCATACTGTCTTTGGTTAGATCTGTAGAACTTAGGGAATTAATGAAAATGTTGTAAGAATTCCTTTCTCTCCTACCATTACTAAACTGCATAAGAACATCTAGGATAGCAACCATGCATGAAATAGGTTTCTGTGAAGTAAGAGCCACATGTCAAGCTAGTATGGGGTATAGCTAAGAGGCCATGAAATGGGACTTGGGTTGACCATTTAATATTCCAATGGCAGTTACCCTTCCATCAAAGGCCAAAGCAAAGAGGCAAAAAAGGAAAACTCTGCAGAAGCAAAGGAGTATAACAGGGAAAGAGACCTAGAACCCAAAGCTACAGTATCTAATTAAGAAATTAAGTTAGACCAGGCATGGTGGCACAGGCCTATAATCCAAGCACTTGGGAAGTGGAGGCAGGTGGATCACAGGAGTTCGAGGCTGGGCTGGGCTGCATAGTGAATTTGAGGCCAGCCTAAACTACTTAACACTCTTGTTGGCAAAAAAAGAAATTAAGGTAAAAGATGATAAATTATGGCTAAAAAGTGGGTAAATGGGATAACATCAAAGTATAGATTATCAATAATAAACTCATAAACCCATAGATAGCACACTCAAAGAATGTTTTATTAGTCTAATCACACCTAATTTTCTAGTTCAACAAATGCTTCACTACACTGTTTATGGCATATTTTGACACACTAAACATTTTGGTTGCACTTTGAAAGGAAAAAAAGACTCAAAACAACATTGAAAAGTCACACACAATTATAACACAATTATTTCCATCCCAAATCAATGCCTTACAGTTTCGGTAGAAGAATAAAAGCAGTCTTCATCCCTTCATTCACTGGCCTTCAAGTCTTCTTATTTGTTAACAGTCTATTGCTCTTTCATTTTTTGTGGATTAAACTGAAGGCCTTGGGCACGCTAGGCTAGCACTTTACCACTGAGCTACATCCCCAGTCCCAATCTATTGCTTTTTAAGGAGAGTCATTCATTGCCTTGATTATACCCTTTCCTATATTTTCAGGGGTGAACACTCATGTTTCCGTAAACATGTAAAAACTGCTGAACTAGACTAACACTGTGAGGCTCTGTGGTAGACAAACGTACCACATTCATAACCAGTGCAACTCTATGTTTTCCTCATGCAGAAAAGAAGAGAGAGGAGAGGATCCGTGATAGATGGATCTCACTTTACTAGCAACCCTCAGCTGGAGCGGTGCATAAAGAAGCCAGGGCGCAGTAGCTGAAAACCACTGCAGGACGGTAGCAGGTCTGTACAACCTCACAAATTCTCTGATCTGTATCCATGCAAAATATTTTTATGCTGTGTCATTCCTGTTTCAGCCTGAACTCTGAAAAGCAGGGGGAGTGCTGATTGTAACTGAAGTTTTACTGTGCTATTACTTTTTATTCAACTGTTGTGCACTATTTTATTCAACTATTCTTTTCAGTTACTCCAAGAGAAAAACCTCCTCTGATGTTGTCTATTGTTATGTCTTCTTACATAGTATGTCTTCAATAATCAGTAGTTTCCTGATTTATGTGAACTTTGATGTCTCAAATAAACTCAAGTGAGACATCAAGAACTGGTTTTAACAGAAATATTAATTTTCTTGAAAGAGAAAAGATAACAGAATCTTTTCTATAGGGCATCGCCTATTGCCAGTACTAAATATAGTTTATACATTTTGTGTATTTTCACTTGCCATCCCCTATGGAGTCTTCATACTCTATTACAAATTTTCTTCTTGAATAATATGAATGTGATGATGTAGCTGGGAATGTATTAAAACAAAATCATGCTATAATATTTATATTCCCCATGACTTTTATTGTTATAAAATTTATATCTGGAAAAAATAATGGTTGAGCAGAATATTCTAATTATAATCATGTAATATAAAAACAAGAGGTGAAACCTTGAAATTAAAATTTAAACCATTAAAAATTACCATATACAGTTAATCTGAGGATTTTTAATAGCCCCAGAGTGCCTAAAAAGTTACTGAGTAGAGAATAAAATAAGTTTAATATTCATAGCTAAAACTTATTAAGCACTCACCAAATGTTAATTTTACATGCATTATTTCGTTTAATTTCTATCAAAAAGGAACCTATTGGGTTGGTTCTTTATTAATGCTTTTTTTTTTTTAATATGTGGTGAAACCTAGACTGGAGTAGTTAGTTAACTCACCCAAGGCCACACAACTGCTATGAAGCACTGGTAGGGCTCAAAACAAGGTTTGTGTGACATAAAATTGATGCGTTTGTCCATGGCACTATGTCGACTGCTACAGCAGGTACATGTGGTCACATTAGGTAAAATAAAATGGCGGGTGCTATCAATTCTCATGTTTTACTGTGAAAGATTTTAAGGCAAAGATGATCATCTGCTGAAGGAACAGAAATATTACTGTTATGTCATAATATTGTTCAGTGGGCTTTGGTAAAATCCTGACATCTGATAGTGAAGCGATCAGTCAGTCACATGCCCCCAGACAGTAACAAGGGCCTGAAATCACAGTTGGAAAGGCCAATGTCCAGTCCCTGGAGCTAATGCAGATAATTTCAGCTATTAATTTTCATACTAATAGTAATGAAAAATACATGCACTAATTTGAACAAGGTATATTTAAATGAAAAACGAATTCTACCCATGGTTTACGGCAGTTTATGAGAGAAACAGGTTTCATGAGTGAAATTAAGACAGGGTCCCATCACCAAGAATGCCGCAATTCACATAACTAATCACCCATAAAATCTATTACAAACAAACACTAAGAAAAACTCAAAAAGCATATAAAAGTGATGAAATTTCCACTTCAATGACTGATAAAGTGATATATATCAAAAATCAACTGAGCTGGAAAAATGACACACTGTGAAGAGGTGCTTAGGATGATGTGTGGTCAGGATTCTCCATTAGTCAAAATGATGACTCTCCACACACATAGATTTCAGGTCTTCGTACCTGGAAGCTCAGTTCTTAATGACAAAAGTCTGTCTTCTCACATGGAAATTAGAAAGGATGCCTCCAGAGCCAGCACTCTAAAGGAAAAATGACTTGTCAGAGGAACAGCTCTCCCTCTGAACCTTACGAAAGCCCTGGCTATCTTTCCATTTTAGAATTAGATAAAAATACAAATCTATCATGTGTTCCCTAAATATTGCTTTCAAAAGCAGTTTCTTGGCTTCAAGTTTCTATCTTCTTTTATCATCACTTTTGGCCAACCATATTTAATGACGTTTTCTTTTTAACTTGTTAAGAAAAAGATATTTTGCTTTATTAAAGGGAAAAACAGTGCAGATATAAAAACAAAAGCTAAATGTCACCAGTTACTAAATATCCTGCATTACATATCTTACTATTAAAACGATTAATACAGGAACTGTCAGCAAAGTCAATCTACTCCTGAACATTCATGGAGACTCCATAAAACTTTGTGAATATTACTGAAAGAATGACCCCACAAAGCAGAATCTTTTGTTTTTTTGTAGGGCTGGGGATAGGAACCTTGGAACTTACTAATGCTCGGCAAGCACTCTACCACCCCCTCAACAGAGTGTCTTTAACATGACTTTCACCATCCACAGATATCAACAGAAAAACAAAATACTACTTCTCATTTTACAAATGAATGAATATTCAAAGCATTCGCATGAGAAAAGATGGGGAAGGAATATTAAAACAGGAAATGTCTAAGGAAAACAACCTGTGAATGATTTTTTAAAAAAATATTCCTTTTTTGGGAGAGAAGAGAAAAGGGATTTAAAAAAGAGTTAAAAAAAATGGAAACAGCTTATGCAAATGGAAGGAGGAGAAGAGTTGCAGCGACCTAGGAGGAATTTGAAGGGAAGGGGACAAAAAATAAGAATTAAGATATGCTATGTACAAATTCCCTACAGCAAATATAATCATTATGTACTGCACACATGCACTAATAAAATTTTTTTAAAAATATTCCTCCTTTTAATATTAGTTTTTCTTTTTTTAAATGATGTCTCATTATATTGCCCAGGTTAGCCTTAAGTTTCTAGGCTCAAATGATCCTCCTGCCTCAGTCTCCTAAGTTGCTGGTACTATAGGCACACCTGGCTCAAATATTCCTGTTTTTGGACAGATTTCCTTCTTTCCTATAAAATGTTTTTTGCAAAATAATAATTTTTCAAGTAAAATAAATTAATCTATACACTCTAAGGTAATTATATAGTAGGGCTGATAAAGCAACTTACCAGTCTTTAAGAGAAAATGTATTAGTCAAATGAGTCCTTTTAGGACAGGCTTTTTTTCTCTTTCCTTTTTCTTCTCTTTTCTTTGTTTTTCATTCTTTTTTAAATTTGACTTTTTTCTTTTCTCTCTTTTTTTGTATATTGAAACCCAAGTGGTAATATGCATTCAGAAAGCACGGGGCTTTGGGGCTTTCCCTGATGCAGAACAGTGTCTACGTTGCTGTTTATCTTTCTTAGAATAGACCCCTGAACTCCTGTCTTTATAGTCGTATACTACACTTATTCCTGGTGCTGTAGTTCAGCTAGGTTGTCACTGAAAAGGCAAATTGTCTTTTATGGCTGTATATGCTCAACTTCCTCTTCCTAGTGTATTCATTCTGTCTCTTCAAAAGAAGCATCAATTTTTAAGGAAACCATGACATCTGCAAAAAGCCAGTGGTGTGCTCTGTTGTAGAGAGTGTCACAAGAGGCTCCTCTTCTCTGATGCTTCCCAGAGTGGGAATTTTCAAGATACTCTTAAATGTGTATTTCTTTTTCATTTAATTGATTATTCATGAGTTTAAAATAATTAAAGAAAAAATTGGAAATTGACAGTAGTATTTTTCTTACTAACCTCAATTAACTTCAGCCTCTTTTCTAAATTTCATCATGCTACCTGTCAAATACTGCACCTTCTGCTGAAGTAGGTATGTGTGTGTAGGAGGTGGCGAACAAAAGCTAATAATATGAGGAGGATTGTTATTTTTACAAGTATCATTTAAAAATACAAACCATTTTACACAGGCATGCAAAATACAACCCAATTCAAAGTTTGGAGGCAATTGTAAGTAAAAAAAAGAAGAAATTTGGTAAGCAAATAAAGAGGCAATGGATAAATAACGATAAACTCTATCTCCTTGAAAAGCTCCTGCCAAAGCAAAGAGTTTTTATGAAAGCAAAAGGAAATTTAGGGAACAGTAACAAGCAGCATGCCTGTGGCTTATTAATCACCCTTGCTACTATGCACAAGATGCAGTCCTCTTCATTTTTCCTACAGATGTATATATTATTTTTCTTTATAAAAGGTAGTTTTATAATTCAAAAAGCTAATGAATATAGTAAAGGCAATACCTTTTTTTCTCTCCTAAAAATCATAGCCAGGCTGGAAATGTCAAACTAAGAGAGATCAAAGTTCACTTTCGCACAAAATGAAGTCAATTATTTTGAAATCCATCATTAAATTGAATTGTTTATGAAATGGAAAGTTTGTCAACCTCTCTCTATCATTTCTCAAAATCTCACTATCCCGCAGCAGTGGAGGGAGCGCCCATGGACTGCAGAGAAGCTTCCTGTGATCAGGCTCACAGAACGGAAGCTCCCGGAACTGTGAAGGGCAGAGGTCAAACTAACCAGAAATTTCTACAGCTGAGAGAATAAAATATACATATTCTCGTGTGGTATATGGACACGTGTCATCTGAATTTTAAAATATAAAATTAATAAATACAAATGTAAGACAGGAGAAAATTTATTTTAACTTCATTATAATTGGTCCTTACCTCCCATCTCTGAGGCCGAAGTTAGGCACAAGCCATTACTGGGCGTCAGTATTGAAATTCTCAAGGTATTTAATTCTACCATCAGATCTTTGACCCAGCAATATTAAATCTACATTTTAATGTCTATTTTTCTTTAATGTGGGACATGAGATCTCATAATTCAAAATACAGTAAAAAATAAAGACAAGGTGATTTCTGTCCCTTTTCAAATAAAGGACATAGAAGTCAATCGTTATTTTCAGTAGAAGTTTCTTCCCTCTTTCCTTTCCTTCTTTCCTTCCTTTCTTCTTCCTTTCAGGAAGGAAAAAAAACTATTTTGATAAATAATGTTTTACTTCAATATAGCAGGTATTTTACTCTGTCCATATTAAGATGGAAAATAATCACCCTGCTTGTAGTGTAATGGAAAACACAACCTAATAGCATACTGGCTTTTTACAACTCTCCTTGCTACCCCACTATCCTTGCATCCTCAGCCATCAGTCATTTTTCAGTCACGTGACCACAGCAGGTAATTTAATTTACTTGTCTCATCTCTACAATGGGGGATAATAACACCTTGTTTCTCAGGAAGTAAAGGGTTGGTCTAAGTTATCCCAGATGCCTGCTACCTCTAAGATCTATAATTTAGAGATTTCTCAAAGATAGAGATTGTTCCTTACTAATATCTATGACCTTGATCCAGAGTAAAACGTCAACCTTCCTGTGTAACCTGAGCAAATATAAGCAGTATTACATGTCATCTTCTTTTCCCTTTTTAAAAAAAATTCTATTGCTTTCTTATTTGGTAAACACAATAAATAAATTCCAAATCTGTGTTTTTCAATTAAAGTAACATAGATTTTCTTTTCCTTTCCTTTTCTTCCACATTGATTCAATGAAGTTGTCATAGTTTGTAAAGTTTTACTGTAGCATTTCATAAAGTGTCCAACTCAGAAGAGTCATTGAATCACAAATCTAGAGATGTACAAATGCTCTTGCTTGAATCTTTCTTCAATTTTCAACAAAGGGAGTGTTAATAACTAGGAGAAACCAGTGCAAATGAAATTTTATCACAGATTATAAGATAATCATATGTTTTTAATGCCCTGTGATTCTTTCCATCCTGAATAAGCCCCAGCCAGTGGTTTCCAAAAATTCCCCTCTCTCTCAGCTTCACTTCTCAATCTCCAATAGCCTACTTTGCAGTCAGTCCATGATCGCTTTCTTTAATGCGCTCTTGTCACTAGACCATCATTTTTTTCCAAACTTCATTTGGATTCTTCTTCCTTTCCATTCCTTGATGCCCACATTTGCCTTTTTACCTTGCTATTTAATGCCAAGACTGCACTTTTCCAAATAATCCTCAAATCTCTCAATCTGCAGTCCAGTTTTACTTAAGGTTTTACTGTTACTTTACTACTTACATTAATTTCCTTGAAACAACAGGCATGAGCCAACATGCATACACATTCTACCTCAGTGTAAAGAAATACAACAAAAATACACAGAGCTTGGCAAACTGTGCCCCACTTTAGGTGAGGCACCCAGACTAAGAGCCCTTCCAATATTCACATTTGAAGAGAGATTCTACTGGATAGTTCATCTCCCTGAGAAGCCTTGGAGAATTTGTCCTGGCATTGCAATGTTTTTGGAGGAGTTTCTTCCTCATTTATACATTTCAGCAACTACTTTTCAAAGATCTGTTATGTGCCAGGCTTTTTGCTACATACTATGGCTAGAAGGGTGGAGAACAGAGATAACCTGCCCTCAAGCAGCTTTCAGTTCACTGGAAGAAACAGAAAAACAAATAAGCGGATGCAAATAAACAATTATAAATTGAGATAGGTGCTGGGAAAATGTGGATTAGTGAAGTGAGTGTGCTGGGAGGGGCACGGTTCTCTCTGAAAGGAGTAATGTTTAATCTGGGACCAACAAAATGAGATGAACCCCTTTGTACAGGCTGAGAAGAGGTGCTCTGAGTGCTCAAAGGCCTGCATAGAAGTTAGACACAGGCCAAGTGTGAGAGGAGCAGAGAAGAGGCCAGAGAAAGGCCCTTAGTGTGGATGCAATGGAACAATAGATGCAGAGCAAGGAACTGAATCGCTGCAATCGTTAATGAGTCCCAGGCCTGGGACAGAGGCGCTACAGTATGCTGGAATCCTGGATATTCATCAATGGCTTAGTTAAGGCATTCTCTGAGGCCAATGCCCCAGTCCTGTTTTCTATACTCCCCTTGTATCTACAATAAACCCCTACTATGATGCAATCTACCCTTTCTGGAGTTGCCACCCAGGAGGGCCTGAATTACACAAGCAGAGAGCTTCAGGGATACAAGGAGCTATTATTAGCATATTCCTAATATGAAAAGTGATTATTAGTGTAGGGTTAATACAGAGTCCTGGGAATTAATATATAGATGTGTCCTGAAGCAAGACAGCTTGGCAGTGTTGGGGCACAGAGGATCAAGGGGTACTTTTACTCATAAATCTAACAGGTAATGAAGAGCAGTTGGAGACTATAGAGTGGTGAATTATTATTTTCAATCTGTGTTGTGGAAAGGAAGTACAGAATCAAATGATGCATTTATTTAAAAAGAACAACTTTATTTTCAAGAGCAAGAGAATGAAAAAAAGAATTTATTGGACTATCTCTTTTACTGAATAACTGTGTAGATTATTAACTTCAATATTAGGACAAACCATATAAAATTATCAATATTTTATTGTATTTTGGTTTATGAAAGTGATAATGTCACATGGTTTGACAAATACACAAATAATCCAAGAGTTGGTATTTGGCAAACATGACTTGGTTTTCAACTATGACCTCAATTAAGATATCTGGATCTGAGATCTTTACCAAGAGAAGGGAGAAGAGAAAGGAATCTAGCATGTGTTGACTTCCACCATGTGCAATAGAGCGCCAGGTGTTCACTGTTTGGACTATTTCATTTATTCTTTATAATGAGGTGAATAACATTACTGGCACCTTATAGCTGCCAAAATAAAGACTCATTAAAAGAGATTAACTCTAAAATATTGTGTAAAATTAGAGTGATATCTGGTCTATCACTCTTTTTATTTATGTATGCCCCTGATTTCTTTTCTCTTCAGTATTTGCTTTCCTTTCCAAATAAATGGAAACCTGTATTTTCCTTCTCAGGAATCTATTCTATCAAAATGAGAAATAAAGAATATTGCACACAAGAATAAGAGCAAATTAGCACAAATAATTTTTTTCATGAAATATTAGAGCTGGGGTTTGCTCAGTGATCCACTTAGCATGCATGAGGCCCTGGCTTTAATCCCCAGCAACCTCCCCATAGAAATAAAAATAAAAAATGAGAGCTAGGGTGTAGCTCAGTGGTAGAGTGCTTGTGTACTATGCATATAATTCTTGGTTCAAACTCCCAGCACCACAAAAAATGAAGTAAAAATAAGAAAATTTATTTTGTATTAATCTTATAATATTTAAAAAGTGTTTTGGTAAAGAGAAAGTAACAAATCACAATCAAAGGCAGCAATCTAAATATGTAAACACACAGCAGTGCTGAACACTTTAACTTAACCGAAATGGAACGTTTTCAAGCGCAAACTCTAGGTTTATGCAATCTAGAAACTTCAGTGTCTCCTGCTCATTGACAGACTCCACTAGTTAAAGCCACATAGGAGCTAGTAAATCTTCTGGTAGAAAAAAAAAAAAAAACAACTGCTCCGTTTATAAACATCTCTAGTTTAGAAATTTCTTTCATGATGTATCACTTGCAGATAAATCAAAATGACCACAGGCTTTTTTCCCTTAATGATTTACTTTGCATCGCTATCAAGAAAAATCCACTTTGATCACACACTCGAAAAGAATTTTCATATATTTAACAGTGAAACAAAATTTTGGTAGAAGACATAATAGCATATTGAATAATTTCATAATAATTTAAAAATTGTTGTATGCTTGCATGATTCAAATCACTTAGTCTAACTCAATTGTTGTTTGTCCCCAGCTGGTCAGTTCTCCTATTTTAATTTTCAGGACCTGACAGCTAAAATATCTACAGTAAACAGTTATGTCCCCCTTTGTGAGTCCTTTGTCCAGATGTCACACTTATTTCTTCCACGAAGCAAAACATAAAAACTCAAATAGCATATGAAATGAAAAATAATCGGATGAAGGGTTTAATCACAATTTTTACTGCTTCCCGTTATATTATTTGTTTTGGTCTTGGAAATGAGCTCTGCTTTTTGAAGCCTTACAGTATTAATATTGCTGTTTTTGCTACAAGGGTTACAATCTTAAAATGTGAGAACTAGAAAAGCACATACACTACTGTGTGCCATATGCATATTCCTGAGTGAATGAGATACTATGTCTTATATCACCAGTAGTATGCATCACTTTCCTCATCATGCCAGGAAATGTAATTAATTTAAATATTCCAGGAATGAATTATGTAAAATCATTTAGCATTCATATAAAGTAATTCTTTTACTCCATCACTCAAAATAGAGCGGAAAATGCCATTCTTTGTCAATAATATCAAATTACAGGCTCTGTCCTCATCCTACCTTTCAACATTTTAAGAACAGAGAGCCATTAAACTTATTAAAAAATAAGAAGAGCATATAAGCATAACAGAAGTGTTACATCAAGAAGGGACTTTAGGGCCGGTGAGATGGCTCAGCGGCGTAAGCGCCTGCCCGGCAAGCGTGAGGGCCCGAGTTCGACTCCTGGAACCCACATACGAAAAAGGGGCCGGTGATATCGCTCAGAGGCACGGGTGCCTGTTGGCGCGCGAGGTCCTGAGGTCGACCCCCCGGTACCCACAAAAAAAAAAAAAAAAAAAAAGAAGGGACTTTAAGAAAATAATAATAAGCACATAAATTACACTTCTCTATATTCTTATTTTTTCAGGAATTTTGAGTCACATCGTAAAAAAAGAGCAGCCCACATTTTTAGGTTGTGTCTATACATGGGAATACAGAATCTGATAGGAAATAATAACATTGGCACTGCAAGGCCATGGTCAGTAGTACAGCAGGTTTTGGGTTGGATTCCCAGAGCATTTCCTTAATATAGATCTTGCTAGAATGAACTACTTCACTTCTAGCTCGCGGGCACTGGGAAACAAAACAGCCTTTGTATCTCTTCACACAGAGGCCCAAGGGAAGACAGGGCTGAGAGGACTTTGAAAGCTGCTCTCAACCAAACCCTCTCACTCTGGTCAACTTCTGCTTCATGTCAGCTCAAGGCTGCAATACAAATGCATCTATTTTTCTCATTAAAAAATAGAATGAGTTTAGGGATTAAAAGAAGAAAAACCAGAATGAATGTTGAAATGTTTCAGGGCAGCCTCGATGGCTGTATGTAATCTAGAAACTTTAAATCTTGAATCTAGATTTTACATCTAGAAATCTTAAAATTTTGCCACTAGAATCACTACCTCCACTTCCTGAGCTACAGGCTGATTCTAAGAAAAGAAAGCGCTTCACAATCGCGACTGAAGTTTCATGGTGTTAGTAGAAACGCTCTTAAATGGTGATTAAGGAAAAAACCCTCAGCCAACTGTTAAAGGCAGAAGGAATGGGGCATAGAAAGTGGGCATCTGCCAATATGACTCCAAATGATTTTGGCTCCCTGGTAGAGGAAACCCTGAGGTTAACCCAGGTCTGTAAGAGCTCGGAAAGCAGAGAGCACAGGAGAGCCCCAAGTCCCCAAAATATCTCCCACACATTCCACTAATTGCCATTGTCGAGGCATTTGGGTTAACAAGCTTCTCTTTTAAAATGCAAATGTCCCCTGGGAGGGTTAAGCCTCATTCATACCTCATTGCGAATTAGTTTAATTAGATAATCAGATCTAATTAATTGAGGGCTCAGGGAAAGAGAGTTTTGATTGAGGTGGGCCGAAGGGAGGAAAAATTTGGAAGGGATTTGGGGTGGGAGCCTCTGAAGTATGAAGAGGAAGCACGAGGACAGTGAGTCACAAGGCGTTGGAAAGGTCCAGAAAGACCAAGAGAGTCAAAAGCAAAATTTGCCTGTTCCTTCGTTTTGTCCAGGGACTTGGAGTGCCAGATGCCATTGAAAAACATCACCATGTCTGCCCTTCCTTCAAGTATTAGGATTCATTTGCAGATTGCAAATCTCATCTTTCCTCAGTTCATACTCATTGGATCTAGGCACATTTCATATCTCAAGAACGGAAAAAACAGTAGGAGGATAAGAAAAAGGAATACAGATGCACTGTTCCACTCTTTTTACTGGAAGTGGGTCCCATAATTGAAGTTTCCAGATTTCCTTGCATGGAAGGCAATGTTTCTCCCACCCAGCTCCTGACAAGGGACCACTCCCCTTGTGGCTCCCGCTGTTTATCAAGTCTGGTTTGGATGGAGGCTGCTTTTGAATTCCTCATGCTGAGTGCCCCAAAGATGTTTATGGGAAAGGTTAGGATGATGGTGGCAAGCCAGGTTCATTCACATCCTGAACATGGAACTGATTTACTATGATATCAATGGCTGCAGTTCTTCAGCTAAAAGTATAGGAATAATAGAATCTTAACAGGGCTGTAGCAAGGCTGAAATGAGACAATGCAGTGAACACTTACAAGATGCCTCACGCAAGCCAACATTGGGTAACAGTGGGAGAGTGAGTGTGTCCACAACAGGCCCAGCTCCCAGACTGAACAGTGCTCCCTCACGCCTGTGTTTTACAGCATGCTGTGTTCTGCATGAACCCCTTATTTTTCAGCTCTCAGCTGCAAATCCCCCTCATACTGGAAATTTGAGCAAATCCCAAGCTCAGTGTGTTCCCTTAGCATGTTACATTATTGTCATGCAAGTGGCCTTTGATTTATCTGTATCTTCAAGTCTATTACAAGTTCTTTAAGGGCAGAGTAAGTCCCCTGAGCACTGTACTCTCAAAGCCTAACATACAACAAGTGCTCAATGCCTATCTTCAGAGCGAAGGGAAGGAGAAAAGAGCAAAGCGCGAGTATTTACCTAAGGGCCACACAGAGGTCTGTCATCTCAAAGGAATGTGACAATAAAAAAAGTCATTTTGAACTGATAGCTGATGGAAACACATCTTTTCCTAACAATACAGAGATCATAGTCTCAGCATACTAACATTGTGTAACACTGGAAAAATATTACAGAAACTATTTTAGAAAAAACATCTCTACTACTTGGCTAGGGTCTAAGGGATCAAAACCTAACTTTGCGGGAAGAATAATTCTACAACCGAGATAAGCACTGTTCATTTTTTAGAAGGTCAATTTTAGATAAAAAATATTCCCAAATGTGCGCAAGGGTGGTACACCATGAAGACAAGGGCTCCGCAAGGCCACCCTGAACTACTGTGCCTCTTGGGAAGGGCTCTGTTTTTGTTTTTCTCTAAGCTTAGATGCAGGTATCAACACGTCCACCTTCAAGTACCCTACATTCTTACAATAAATCTTTATAGCCTCATATTTTTCTCATTAGAAGAAATATAGCAGTGCCAAATTGTTCTTTAGCATTGTGGTTTGTTCTATAAACAACAGAAGGCACTCATATGGCAAAAACAGCTTTTCATGGGCTGAAAAAGGAAAGAGAAAAGCAGAAAAAAGTGTTTTGGGGAAAAATTTTTATGGCCCCCTTTAGAGATGTCCAAGTTTTAATAAGATTACTAAGAAAATTATTTTAGGGAAGAATAAAATAATTGAGTCATGGAATATAATTAGAGTCTCCACATCTCCTCTAAGCCCCATAGAAACAGCTGAGTCTGGGACCAGAAAATGCTTGGAGAGAACCCTCTGTGGCAAGGCCACCTCTCTGGGCTATTTTTATGTTGGCTTCTCTGCTCCTCCATCTCTGGGACTGTGTTGATCCATCACGGCCTCGGAGAAGATGTCATGAGGAAGGAGTGAGGCGTGTCCCAATGTCAGATGGACTTTACTTTCATTCATAGCTCTGAAAATTAATTTGCTCTGTTACCCCCTAGGGTGAGTCACACCACCTCTCTAAGGCTGCCTCCTCAACAGAACCATATTATCAAATGTGCTGGTCAATCCTGATTGGCTTAGGGACACTTAAGAAATTAATAAAGCACACTTCTGAGTGTGTCTGGGTGGGTCATGGGTGTGTGACCTTGGAGATAAGGTTTCCCTGGTCTCTTCCTCTCTGGTGCTTCTCCTGTGCACTGCTTCCCAGCTGCCACAAAGTGAGCAGCTTTCCTTCACCATTCCTTTCTGCCATCTTCCTGCCTCGGAGCCAGCTACGCACGGACTGAAACTTTTGAAACAGTGAGCCTAACAGACCTCTCCTTTAAGTTGCAGGTGTCAGGTATTTTACTGCAGCAACAGGTAAGCTGACCACATCAACCCTCAGAGAAGGTTGTGGGATTCAATGAGGTAACAATTTACAAGTATCCAACACAGGGTCTGACAAACAAAGACACTCTTACAACTCAAATCTACATTTACTTCTAATTATTGGCCCTTATTTCCTTTGATCTCCTGGCATTTTTATTTCTATCCCATTTTATCTTAGTTCTCCTATGATGATATGATATCTCAGTGCGACCAGGCTCTGCCATGCTTTTTCTTCTGAACTCCATGTTGCCTTTGGAGAGCCTCTTTCAGACATCTTCCTACGTCACTAGAGTCAAGGATGAATATGGTGAGGGATAAACATGCTTGTGCTTATGTTACCTGTGGGAAGCCTGTCAGAGTTAGCTACATAGCACATGGGAATATTACTCAGTAAGTCCTTCATTTTTCTATGACTTTCCTGTGAACGAGCTAGGGTTCTATGAAATTAAATTGGTCTTTAAAAGGCTTTTGTAAATGTGAAACTAGAAAAGAAATTGCCAAAGTTAGTTTGGTTTGATCACTGTATTACTTCTAGCATTGGTTCTAGGCTCTCTAGAGACAAATTAGGGGCAGAGCTGTCCCAAGGTTATGGAAATCTAAGAAATTGCCCAAAGTTTTAGGATTCAGAAATTAAGCTTCAACTGCTAGCCACATTTCAAGAGCTTCCCTGAGAACCAGCAGTAAGGGAGAAAGGGGGGTCATATGCCTACTTCATTCATTCATGTACCATCATTCATTCAGTCAACAAATATTTATTATGCATTTACTGTATGCCAGTCCCTACACTCAGACAGGAGGCACATAGTATAAGACACTGTCCTTACAGTTTAGTTCCTTACAGAGTCAATTCAGAGAGATAAACAAGGAGACAGTCAGGTAACACAGAGAGCAATGGGCTAAAAGAAGGCAGGACACCTTATAGAAGTCTTCTTAGAGAAGACTCCTGGACGGCATCATAGGCCTGGGTAGGAGTTAGCCCGGGAAGCAGGTTTCCCAGGCCAGTGACAGAACTACAGTAAGGATGGGCAAAAATGATGTGGTGTCCTAGAAAGTAATCTACAGGGTGGAAACATGAGGCTGAAAGGGGACATGGGAACCGATATACTGAAGCAACTTAGCCATGCTAGGAAATTTGGGTTTTATTTTGCAACAGTGGAAAACTCAATTATCCTATTAAATTAAGATTCTACCAGGCCAGGATTCTGTCTCATTCATTTTTGTATACCTCTGAGTCTCACACTAAAGAGTCTCAGATGTTTTCTGATCTAAACTGTGGAATGGATTGGTTTATGAATTAATCTCATTGACTTGTAAAAGGCAAATAATATGTATATGACCTTAATTTTCCTAAACTTAAAACTTTTCAAGAAAAAATACTTACAGATATATGGATGTTCCTCAACTTACAACCTGATAAACCCATCATAAGTTGAAAATACCAAAAGCTGAAAACACATTTAAAGCACCTAACCTGCTGAACAGCACAGCTTAGCAACACAGCCTACTGTAGGTTCTTGGTTGATTCTCCTCTGGGAGCTGTGGCTAACTGTTGATACCCAGCACCTCCGGGTCTCACAGAGTATACAGCTAGCCTGGGGAAAGATCAAAATCCAGGATTCGAACCAAGCATAATTTCTACTCACTGTGTATTGCTTTTGCACTATCACATAGTTGAAAAATCATTAAGTCCAACAATCTAAAGCAAATTTGCCTGTTAATCATGTGCTCATGCAATGTAAGATGGCCGTCATATGCGTACTTGCAAATTGACAGCAGGCCTCCTTGACTGGCACTGTGTCAAGGCACTGTGTGGCCGGCCCACACTACAAGTGCTGCCAGAGAGCAGGGCCAGAAACAGCCCCTTGTACACAGAACACGCCTTTGAAATTTACTCCCCCCTTTTTTAACGATACTGGGGATTGAACCCAGGGCCACACACTAAGTGAGTCCTCTGCCACTGAGCTGTATCCCAGACTTTTTTCCTCATCTTATTTTGAGTGGTCTTGTGGTCAAACTTGTAATCCTCTTGCCTCAACCTCCCCAGTAGCTGGGATTACAGGCATGTGCCACTGTGTCCAGTGAGTCTTTAATTTAAACTGGACAAATTATTCATTTTACTTCACAAACATATATGTGAATGTTTGAAAAGTAGTTGCCAGTTGAATTACTTAACACGTTCCCACTCACACCCCTCCAATTTTTTTTTCTTTGAAAGTGTGCGATAGACTTGAATGAATTACTTTGTGTATGCTGGTATACCACCTTCTCCTCCGGGAGTTGCTTCAGGCTGGTGGTAGAACAATCCTGTTCTTTTGAGTCAGGCTACATTCAATTTCAATTTCTGCTTTTTCTGCTACACAAGCTTGGACAAATCACTCCACTTTTTGAAGTTAACTTCTTCACCTAAGACATGGAAATAGTCATGCCTATTCCACTTAATCATTCTACACAACACCTATCATTTATAGTTCATACACACTGCTAAGTTAATCTACAATCCTCTCATTCAATAGCTGTATACTGAGAACCCACCATGTGGGAGGCACATCTCTAATAGACACTGGCACATAGTGACAAACAGAAGAGACAAAATCTGTCCTCATGCAACTTAAAAGGAAACATGTAAATACTTAATAGAAAATAATAATTTCAGAAGTGACAAGCAATTTGGCGAAAATAAGAAAAGGTAATAGGAAATATAGGGATTGTTGAGGGGAGGAACAACTATTTTCCCTAGCTGGTCAGGAAAAGCCTTTCTCAACAAGTGATATGTGAACTGATTAACTCATTCTTTCATTAGGAATGAAAAGGAAGAAGCAGAAATGGAGAACTGACAAAAGGGCATTTTAAGTAGAAGAAACAGGAAATGCAAATTCTCTGGCCTATCACAGACATCAGCAGGAAGCCAAAGGGGCCAAGGTGGAAGGAATGAGTGGGGACCTGAGAAAAGTGAGGGTGAGGGGCCGGGCAGGGGCCAGATCACACTGCATGCTGTAGGTATGAAGTTCAAATTTATTTATTTATTTATTTATTTTGTGGGTACCGGGGGTCGACCTCAGGACCTCACGCTCCAGCAGGCGCCCGTGCTGCTGAGCGATATCACCGGCCCTTTTTTCGCATGTGGGTTCTGGGAGTCAAACTCGGGCCCTCGTGCTTGCCAGGCAGGTGCTTACGCCGCTGAGCCATCTCACTGGCCCCGAAATTCGAATTTTATTTGAACCACAGTGGCAAGTCACTGGACAACTGTAGGCTGGATTGTGATGTGATCTGATTCAGGTCTCAAAAATTCTTTGTCTGCTAAGTGTGAAGTGGGCCACAAGACTAGGAGAAAGGACAGGGAACAAGACTGGAAGGGGAGAGAACGTTTAAGAGTCTTTCAAGGTAACCCGGGTGAGAAATGTTAGTGGTTAGTTAGCAAACTTCCTGGAATTTACCACAAGAGACCGAAGCTGAGGACAAAAGACTGAGTTTCCCACACTGTGAGCACGTAAATAATGTGGCTAAATACTGCTTTGATGGCTGGCCAAAAGGTAGACCTATTCCCAACAGTTACCACCCACAACCTTCAGCATCTACAAAAAAGGCTGATAGGGAAGAAGGTAAATATGGTGAGGTTCTTCAGCTTTGCTGATGTGCAGTTTGTGGTAAGAACTTCCTCTCAACTGAAAGCCAAAGAAGGAGGAGGATCTGGTGGATATAGGGATGCTGGCAAGAAATGGAGAATGAGAAACACAGAGAAGCCTGCATGTCCACTGTCCCTGTCACTAAGATACAGCTGGTTTCAGGGTCACTGGGCTGTGATGGAACATAGCTGACTCATGCTACTTTGCCCACGCCCTTGACAATACCCTTGGAACCAAAAATCTGCTCTCCAGTTTAGTGGATCCCAAAGGAAGAACTAAGACTGTCAGTCAGAAGAATTGAGATGGGGTACTGAGTGAGTAGTTCAAGCCAGAATGGATCCCCGCATCAGGAGACAATGCTAGCTGCTATAGTAAGATTATCGGTGATCAATTTTACTTCTCAAAGATCAATTTCAACGTCTGCATATTGGTATTTAAAGGTGTGTGTTTGTGTGTTTTTTAAATGGTTAGTGGCTTTAATCTAATTTCATTGCTGAGAACAGAAGGTGGGCTCCTTCGGTGGCTCTATATACCTATCTTTCACAATTGCACACACCTGCTCAGCTGTGTACATCATTTGTCTTTACCTTTCCAAACTCTACCCTCTAAAACCACTATTGCTATTCCTTTATAACTCTTCCCTAATTTGCCTTAAAATGACCAGTTATCTCACTGAGCTTTTAAAGAACTTGAATTCTATATATCATATTAACCCACAATTACATGTTGCCTCTCCCTAAGTAGCTGATTTCTTAAGAGCAAGAGCCTGGTCTTTTACTTTCACTTATGGAGCCACAGTGCCGGGCATGGTACAGCCTAAATAAATGCAAGTGCAATGTGAATACTGAGTATTTAGCTCTCTGCAAAACAAACAACAAAAACTAAGAGAAAATAAATACTCAGGAAATGAAATTATGGTAAAATTAATATAATGGCTAATATTTGGTCTCATATACGGTTTGCTCAAATATATGTTAAATGTTTAAATTTTAAAAATGCATTACAGGGGCCGGTGAGATAGCTCAGTGGCACAAGCGCCTGCTGGTAAGCACAAGGTCCTGAGTTAGACTCCCAGTACCCACATAAAAAAAAAAAAAAATGCATTACAGTAAAAAGCACATTGCCATTAATTCTCCTCAAAATACTTCCTTTTGCTTAAAACGTGTCTCCCTATTATTGTTCCTGCCACTTTCTGAAGCAGTTCTGGATGTCTTTTTTTGTGTCTTTATGAGGTATGATAAAAAGTACAATGAATGTCGTTGCTGAGTGCCATCCAATGAAAAGGTAGGCTTGCAAAAACCTACAGTGTGTCCTCATCCACCTTATTCCCTAGATTTGACACTGTGTGACTTCTGGCTCTCTCCTGAAGTCAAAATGACCGTGAAAGCCAGGCATGGTGGTGCGTGTCTGTAATTCCAGTACTCCGGAGGCAGAGGCAGGAGGATCACAGTGAGTTCAAGCCATCCTGGACTACATAGCCAGACCCTGTCTCAAAAAAAAAAAAAAAAGACCATAAAAGGTAAGTGTTCTGAATCTATTCAGGCAGCCATAACAGTGCAAATAAAGACACTTGCAAAAGAAGACTTTCAAAACTGCTTCAGAAAGTGGCAGGAAAAATGGAATAAGTGTGTTCCAAACAAGGGAAAATACTTTGAGGGTGATTAATGGCAAAGAACCTTTTACTGTAATAATTTTTTAAAACTTTAAACATTCATTTTGTTTTTCAATCACACCTTGTATCTAGTATGCTCATCGAACTTCCAAAATATTTACAAACAAGTTAAGGTGGATATAATGAATTCTCCTATAATTAGCAATCAAATATTATCTACGCTTAATGCAAAGCCTGCAAGTATTTAAACCAGATAGAAGAAGCACAGTATCAGAGTTGGAAACCAGAAACCAAAGACTGCCTTGAACATTATATGGAAGATAATAGTGTGGCTGTATTTCTTCAGATAGCCCCTCAATTAAGAAAAAAAAAAAAGTTGTACAAATAGCCAAGGAATGAGGCCTGAAATTTTAAATGAGGAAACATATGTAATCATTTCTTGAGTAGTTCTTAATTAAAAATAAATTTTTATATTTACATCTACAAATGTCATTTAGTTTGGAGGTTATTTGGGATCAGGTAAGTGGGTAGCCTATCTCAACACACCCTGAAACCAGAGCACAGAGACACGGAACAAGCTATTTCCTTCAGAAAGCTATTTATTCCCTGGATCATATTTCTGTATAATATGAAAATGGTCTAAGGCCGGGTGTAGTGTCATGGTGGTGCATGCCTGTAATCCGAGCACTCAAAAGGCTGAGGCAGAAGGATTGCTATGAGTTCGAGGCCAGCCTGGGCTACAAAGTGAGTTCAAGGCCAGCCTGAACTGCACAGTGAAACCCTGTCTCAAAAAGACAAAAAAAAAAAAAAAAAAGGTCTACATGATTCAGTAGATTCATGGAAACTTTTTTCTTTTTCTTCTGTATTTTGGAGATTGGACCCAAGGGCACACACATACAAGACTAGCCCCCTGCCAGTGAGCTATGTATGTCTTTTATTTTAGGATAGAGTCTCACTAAATTGCAATCCTCTCGCCTCAGCCTCCCAAGTAGCTGGGATTACAGGCAGGCACCAGCAAACCAGACTTGTTTCCCTGTGTTTGGTTAGAAGGTTTCTTTTCAAAGAACAGTTGTAGGCTTTTTAAATTTGGTAATTGGAATCTAACCTGTAACAGTAAGGACTGCACATTGGATCCAAAAGAATGAGGAGATCACTAACACTGCAACAGATGTAAACAGCGATCAGGATTACTTTGTAAGAAAAGGTCTGATGGGTTCTCCATGAAACCCTATCATTCTAAACCTGTTCTATTCTTGCTAGTGAAAGAACTCTAGCAGAGGAAGATACATAGCTTAAGAAGGTCACCAAAATCACGCTAATTCGAAATCCAGAAGAGACTCTGAAACAAAGAGGCATGATAAGCTTTGTTTAAATCCTTGTTCTGATTATTATTGGTAGAAATATGATATTTGAGACCAACCAAACCAAATTACAATTTTTTAGTGGGACTGAGGAAATGCATACATACTTTAGCCATTTAGTCCATAAGTCAAATTATTTTTGACATTGTAAGTCAATCTTCATGAAATGCATTCAAATAGAAAAAATGACAGTTTATATTATGCAGTAAATATTAAAATATCTTTCTTCAAGTCTTGACATTTAAAAGGAATTCTGATGTTAAATTTTAATTCTGTACACAGGCACCACACAGTTCTTTAGATATGTCATGGAAATTTCAAAATGCTATCAATATTATGGTTTTTGAGAAAAAGAAATGTAAATATTTTTTACTTTGGCAAGAAAAATAAAAATAAAGGAACTTCTAAAAAGTAGCACTGAAACTCAAAAAGTTAGTCATTCATGATAAACTTTAAAATAATCAAAACTTAAATAATAACTATAATTAAATTAAGCCTACCTCCATGAATTTCAGATACATAAATAAAATAAGCAAGTAAAAGATTACCAAAGCATCTGCTTGGAATATAACTCACTGAGGCCCTGGGTCTAATCTGCAGCACTAAAATAAAATAAAATAATCAAAACAAACCAGTTTTCAACTGAAATTGCTAAAACTGTAATATAACTATTATCTCACAAAGCTCATTTTTTAAAAAAACACAATTAAAAACTATGTGGCGAATGTTTTCTTTTAGGTCTAAAAACTTATCCAAGCAGATTAATGAGATAAGATCATTTACTTAAAACGTGCAGCCCGCTTGGAGTTCAGAGGTAATATTTTGTCACGTGGGGAAATGACTCTCCAGACAATTACCTGCTGAAACAGCAAATCCTCTCCCTAGAATGTCTTTGTTCCTTGACTCTGCATTTCCAAAAAAAAAGAAATCTATGCTAAATATTAACTTGTGCCTCTTTGACCCAGATTCCTGAAAAGGTATCAAACAGGGGAAAGGATTCTTCACGGGGTCTACTCCCCCCTAATTCCCAAAGATGGTTTTAAGAAAAGATTGCTTTGATGTTTAATAGAATCAGACATTTGGACTAAAACAGTCCTGTCTCTCTCCTCTATCGCCGCCACCACTGCTAACAATTATTAGCTTTCAGTGCTCTGAATAATTCACAATCTCATCTGTTCTACTCAGTGTAAAGACAACGTGGAGAGTACAAGGTCACTTTTTTTTTCTTCACAACTACTGACTTTTCCAACACGACACCAGTCTGATTGCATGATACACCTAGTGTTTGACACGCTTCCCCTGACAGCTTCTTAACAGCCGTTAGTCTATTTAGCTTAGGGTATGAAAAATAATAAGGGTGCAATGGAGTGTCAGATTTCTTCCACAGTAATAAACACAGGTTCAGCGTTTTCCCCTTCATTTTCCCTCAATACAGCTAAAACAACATAGTATTACCTCTTATTGTCATGTTGACCAATATCAATACACAAATATATTTAACATACCAGACTGCCTAGACATTAATTATATTTTACATATCACCCAGAATTTTTTTTAAATCAAAATTATAATAAGCTGTTTATGAGAGATTAACACCTGTGAATATGCCTCTCTGGGGTCATCTGGAAAATCTTGCAAACTTAGAGTCATGCAACCCATAATCTTAGAGTAGAGAGAAAACTGGAATGGCTGGCAATGCTCAAATTTCATTCATTCATTTTCATCTGAAAGTGATACCAGTCAGAAGAGAGAGGCACGTTTTTGTAACCCTGAAATAAAACTCTAACCTTAAGTGTCAATTTTTTTTTACTTTAATTAAGCTCTCGTGTCTTGTAAACTCAGACTTTGTAAAGGGGAAATATTTTTAGTGTTTTTAAAAGCCAAAAGCCAAATAATAAACACTTTCTTTAGGCAGAAATACTACACCACAACGTCGAGGTCATACACATACCTACTTCAAGACTGAAATCCCACAAACACTGCCAAGAAAACTTGCAATCGCCTAAGTCTCTGGGTTAATCTTTCTTATACTGCTTAATAATAATTCCTTACTATTTTTATTAAGAAAAATTTTAAAGTACTCAAAAACAGAAAAAAATAGGACAATGAATCTCCGCATATTCGTGACTCCCATTCAGAAGTCATCACCAAATCAGCTTCGTCTTCCTGTTCTTTCTTCTTTTTCTGAAGTGTTTCAGAGCAGATTTCAGAGAGCTCTCCATTTTACAACATACACTTGCATCTCAAAGCACTCATTAGGTTTTCTTCATGTGTGTTAATTTTGGAGAACCCAATTAGTTAGTGCAATTTCTTATTTCAAATCATCCTAGAGTTATTAGGAAACTCAACCAATTAGTTTTAGCATGAACAGGACATACGTATCACATATGTATCTTTATTCTGAAAAATTGAGATGACCTGATAAAACCCCACCACATCTAAATTAATCCAAAAACCTATATGTTCAACATTTTTTTTGTGTGTGTGTGTGGGTACTGGGGGTCGACCTCAGGACCTTGTGCGCCAGCAGGCGCCCGTGCCGCTGAGCGATATCACCGGCCCTTTTTCGTATGTGGGTTCCGGGAGTCGAACTCAGGTCCTCGTGCTCGCCAGGCAGGCGCTTACGCCACTGAGCCATCTCACCGGCCCCTCAACATTTTTTTAAATAACAGGACCTTGCATATGCTAGGGTAAGTGTTCTACCACTGAACTGCATACCAAGACGAGACGGAATGGCTACATGAGGTGTCTACAAGAACCATAACAATGATGAATATTTGCAAAACACAAGGGACTTATGATCTAGGAAAACAAGGGTCCTCATTATCACCATCTCAAATTCATTCAATTTAATATGAGGAAAAGTATATATGTAATAGATGCACTTTCTGTACATTATATTTTATAAGAATATATTTATATGATTATTATACACTTAAAAAAAGATTGCTGTTGCTATAAGAGCTGAAATCAATTTTTAAAAATGCAAAAAATAAAATCCAAATCAATCAAAATAGGGAACCCACAGTTTTCTAGTACATCTGAACACTGGACATATTTCATTCTTATACATTGTCAATAGACTGTGAAGGTGAAGGTAATTCTATTTAATTCTTTGTTTAAAAATAATAGTTCATGAAATATATTAGTCATGTAAGCATATAATAGGATATATTTGACTATGAATTTTTGTCCACTTTCTTGTTTTTTGACAAAAATTTCAGATTCCAGACAAAGAAAAGAATACTGATATTCTATAGCCATTTTCACTTACTGATGACAGATAAGCATTTTCAATTGTCATATTTATGCATTATTAAAACACTGAAACTACTCTTAAAGAAAATAATGTAAACCTTCAAAAAGAAGGATAATGAAAATTTTACCTGCATTTTTTGAAACAGCATATAAAGATAAAGAACACACTAATATAATGGGAAAAGTCAGAGAGCTCAATATAAAAATGAAAGTCCTTACTACTGTCCTTGAAAAATAATTTGGCAGTGACCTTGAAGATGCCTGCTAACAATTTTGGGGTGGATATTTCTATGGAAAAGAGTCTGCATTGTAAGACTTCAATACCTCTGTTCTAAGGCTATTGGTATTTCTATGATAAAAGCATTTTATAAACAATCCCTTAAACCACATGTCTCTTGTTGATTCTTTTGGCAAAAATAAACACTTGGCTATTCAATAATAATTAATACTCTTCCATTTAGAATTAAAGTTCAAAATGGCAATAATTATTGCAACATCTTGGGTATTTGGCACCTCAGAATTATAGTTAAATATTTTGGCTACTTTCCTATAAAGGAAAATATTCAAGGTGAAAAAAATATTCTGGCAGCATTGTTTTCTTTTCAATGTTGGATTATATTCAGTCTAATATTGTGAAAGATTATAACAGCCAAAAGATTGTTGAGAAAAAAAAGTTCTTAATTCTTTGTTCATGTCCAATCTATGGGATTATCTTCAAATATAATAATTATTGAAGTGACATTTAGATAGACAAATGGTTACCAAAATGCATGCTTTTATAATATTAAATATTTCTAAATTGCAAGAAACTATAAAAACTGTCTTATTTAAAAATCAAAGATCGGCCAGTATATGTCCCAGTTTGCCTGGGATGGTCCCTACTAAAGAAGAAAAATGATACTTTTAAAACTTAAAGATATGAAAGAACTAGGAGCTGATCTCTTACTCAATGAGCTTTTACTTTATTACAGAGGACTAGAAATAATTTGTACGAGAAACTATCCAAGACAGGTAAGACTGACAGTGATCAGATGGTGCTGTCTAACTCTCGCTGTTTTCTTCCAGAATCATATCATTTTAGACATGAAAAAGGCACCTGCGCCAGTGATTTACAAACTCTTCTCTTTGGAGCTCCTCACAGGATCGGGTGCAGGTGCCTTAAAGGCTGAGGGGCAAATCCTTCACTCCTGCTCATGAGAGGTCCTCCACTCTTACCTGCTTTACATGAAGTTTCCAAAGGTGGCCGAAGAAGCCTTGAAGATGCCCTTTTTGTATATGATTCCCAGAGAACGTAAGTTACAAGTCCACTCCACCCACTTGGTGGAGCCCAGCTGGAACCGCACAGAGATATCTGGACAAACGCGGTTTTCCACACTAACCCCACTGGCAGTCTAAACTGGCTGACGAAATAAGAAAACATGAAGAGGAGGGAAAAGATTTATAGTTATGCAAGGACTCAGGTTCATACTTGGTAAGAATAGATTCTCTATAAAAATAGAAATTATTCTAAAATTTTGGTGGGCAAGAATTCCATCCTTTGTGAGGAAGAGAAAAAATGTCAATGTTCCTTTGTCCTTTCATCTGAGAACATGAAATCTCAGCGACTGTAACTTACAGTGGATGTAACTGGAAATAGTGCCCCTCTCTCCCAAAACGTTAAATACACAGAAATGTTGAATAATATGCAAGTACTTTTAGAAAGTAAAATTATGCTGGGTGTAGTGGTGCATGCCTGTAATCCCCAACACTCTGGGAAGCTGAGGCAGGATGATAACACATTCAAGCCCAGCCTGGGCAACTCAGAGACTCAGGGAGACCCTGTTTTAAAAAATAAAAATGGCTGAGGATGTAGCTTAGTGAAAAGGCCCTGGGTTCAATCCTTAGTACCTTAAAAATATAAAAATATATATGAGGGACTGGGGTTATAGCTCAGAGTGCATACTTTGCATGTATAAGACTCTGAGTTTAATCCCCAGTGCACACATGTGCGCAAGTACACACACACGCATACACAGCCTGCCTTGAAAACTAAATAAAAACCCTCCGTGTCTGGGTTCATGAATGAGTCCGATGCAGGCCCTAAATTCAAAGCAGACACTCCAGTTGGATGACCTGAAGAAGTCTCAGACTAGACCTTCCCCCCAGGAGCCTGTCAATGCATGGGGTTTGGGTACCAGATCTGGGGGAGCTGGGTGTGTTCTTTACACAAATCTGTCCCATCTCTGAGAAGGTGAGAGGAAAAATTTTTGTCTTTGGGTCCAGGGTCTCAGCGAATAGGTGCTTAGGTCACCGGTAGGAAAAACTTCTTGAGAGGAAAACCTGAAGTCTGCAATGTGTGGACGTCAAAGCCATGTCTTTACAACCCTGATGAACCTTTGACATAGACATTAAATAAAAGTAGATATGGAACCCAAAGGGCCCAGCAGAGGCACATGCAAAGGCATTCCACAGGGATACCACAGGCAGCCAGAGCTCCACTGGGGCTCTGGCTGAAGATGAATGCACAGTAAAAAAAAAAAAAAAAAGATAAAGCCTACGAGGAAAGTGATTGCTACGAGCAGCCGCCATGGGCAGAGACCATACTCCAACAACTACAGAAAGAGAATTTAAAAAGTGGGAGAGGAAAAAAGAAACAGAGACCGTACATCTGGCTTACACCCATTATACATTGTACATCCTTTCTTTCTGCTCCCATTTTCTTTTATATATTTAATAATTATGTATCTTGGAGTACCTGTCTTTATAGCTTTTGAAGCCAGCTTCCCAGTGCTCATTCATTCTTCCAGTCTCAAGGCACAGTGTCCTGCTTTGCGCATAACAGGCCATGCTATCAAAATATCATATACATATAGTATATCTCATTGCACTTCCAGGGTAAAAAGTATACCAATCCATATTTTAGCCTAAAGAGGATACTAATAATAATTTAAGAAACCACATGATAAGCAATAACTCTCTCTCTCTCTCTATATATATATATATTCTGCCATATTCAAGAGAAGTATTTTAAAACCCACACAGAAGAAAAAAAAATGCTGCTCTGATGAAAGAGCTAAAGCAAATAAAGAAACTGTAGATCATTAAAAGCAAGGCAGTAAGTAATTTCAGTAACTGATGTGGATTTTCTTAAGCTAGGTAAGCATCCACAAATTTAGGTTTGTGCAACGCTGGAGAGAACCTTCCTTGTCTTAGGTCCTGCGTCTACCCCTGCCCGACCTGCCACACTCTCTCCTCTCTCTTCAAGCTCAGCTTCCCCAGGGCGCAGCAGCCTAAGGCCTCCTCATTTGTAGCCTCCTCCTCTGTGGTGCTCGCTGACTGTGCTGTTCCTTTCACCACAAAAAATGGAGCATACAGTGCATGACGTAGGGGTTTATCTTAAATCTCTTGTGATCCCCAAATCTACACTAGCCCCATGCTGCACACAGTTGGTGCTCAACCAATTTTCACCTCTTGATGAGACGCCAATTCCACTGTATGAGCTGGTTACATTAAACTAATCAAATCAGGAAATGTCAGAGGGATGGAGCTTATTCCAACTCCTCCTTTTTGCATACTAGGGACTTCTAGCAGTGGGAAGGGTTAGATAATAAGCCAGCGGTAGAGTGAGGCCCAGGGTACTGGACTCGCAGACACATTTTATTCCTTACAACAGCTACTTTCATTGCCATAATAACAAATGATAGCATTTATTAGGACCCATTACAGACCATGCACACATGAGCACCAAGATATAGTTGTTAGGATTCTCCCCATTTTACCAGTGAGGAAACAGAAACTCAAAGACATTAAAGTTGCACAGGTCACTCAATTTGTGCGAGTTTCTTGTTGGCAGTTAACTATTCCCCAGCTCTGGTGTGCGTGGGAAAAAATTAATGGCAGAAAAGAACAGACGAGACTGAGGCCAAGCAAAGCAGAATCACAAGAACAGGTTGGGGGCAGGAGGGGGCTCCCACCAGATCACCGCTTGCCAAATCCCTAAGTTGTAAACATTATTTATATGATTTTTCACTGCTGTTTTTTTTTTTTTTTTTTTTTTTTTTTTGTGGGTACCAGGGTGTCGACCTCAGGACCTCACGCGCCAGCAGGCGCCCGTGCCGCTGAGCGATATCACTGGCTCCTTTTTTTGTATGTGGGTTCCGGGAGTCGAACTCGGGCCCTCGCGCTTGCCGGGCAGGCGCTTAAGCCGCTGAGCCATCTCACTGCTGTTTAAATAGAAGGCTTCTAAGATTTTCTTCAGGTGCTAGAATTTAAAATTGCCTACTGAAAAGCATGTATTGATAAAGCTGGACCACATGGTTAAAACAAAGAAAAATGGGGATTTTACTGGCAACTAGAGTGGTTTCGCCTTCAGTAGTCGGACATGTTATAGAACCAGGACCCTTTCCGGCTCTGCCATCCCTTCATGTGGCAACGCACAGTGCTTAGGTAACTCAGGGGTCCCCAGGAGGTGTCTAGCCAAACAGCGTAGCCAAAAAGGTCTGTGCTATTATAAGAAAAGAGTAGCTATAAAAATAAACAATAATAAGACTCCTTTTTATGAACAGGAAGCTTATTATTTTGTCTACCTTCAAGCAACTCACAGCCCAAAATATAGTGTATAATTCTGCTTTTTAACAGTTGTCATATTAAAGAATGCTTGAAAATACTCAATTTCCCTGCAACAGATGGAAAAGAAAACAATAAATTTTTTTTTTAAAAAAACCAACAAAGAACCTCCAACTCTACCTTTAAGAACATACTTGCTTAACATAAGGTTTCTCTGAAATGAGATATTTTCACCCAGAGAAATCTGTGGATTTGGTTAACATTGCTATCTAATCTTGTTCTGAATATTCAACATAAACTAATTCCACCAAACTCGATCTTATTCTGACCACATTGCTGAATTTCTAAATCTATTATTGCCTGGTTTATGCTTTCTCTTTAAACATTTCCAAGTAATAGGACCTGACCTCACAGAAAAGCTATGCTTTAATATTTCCATTTTATTTTCAAGTCAGGACATTTTTGTTCAGACACAGACATAAAAGGCCAAATAGGCTGTTTAGAACTGCTTCTTGCTCCTTCCATACTATTCTTCATAATAATGAAAATAAAATTAACACATTTCTTTCTGTCTAACAAGGTAGTGCTGTAAACAACACAAAGCTGGGTTCATTCCAAAAAATTTAGGAGACTTTATGCGTATCAGAGAGATATCAAAATTTGCCAAGTGGAAAAGTCTATATATACATACAGACTAAATATGTCACTTTGAAAGATAATAAGCATAAGATAAACAAAGGAAAAAATCAGATAACCTAAGAAAATTTAGCTGACAATTTTTATTGGAACATTATTTTCTTTAGGCAAATAAATATAGCTCAGTGCTGTACATTATTTAAAATAATTGGACAGCAGTGTTTAAAAATATGGCAGTGATTAATTTACATTCAGTGGGAAAACACCTTTGACAATTTTATTGAAAACTCATTTATAATAATATTTACTGATTCTTGGCATTTAAACAAGAGATATAGTACAAGTCCTTTTCAGAGAGAGTAGCATTCTGGCCAATGGATTGACTAAAACCTTATGCTCTTTCCAACACACTTATCACAAATGTTTATCTCAGAGAGAGGCAAATGCCCTGAAGAGTGTTCTGCCCTTTAAAACTCCAAACCGTGATGTCACATATGCTTACCTGATAACTATGTAAGTTTACTTGAATTCTACTCTTTGTTCTTGATAAAAGGTCAGTGAGGGACATCTGGTTTTGACCATAAAGGGCAAAAAACTCTCATGCCCTATGCTTACATGGGAAATGATGTGTCCACTCCAGCAACACTGGCCTTTCTGCTCCAGAACACAACAAAACCCACCTCTTTCAGGGTTCATGGGTTACCTCTGCCTCTCCCTAGGTCTCCACCCCTCCCCCCAGCCCTGTAAATCCCTGCATAACTGGAGATTTCTTGTTATTTGAGTCTCAGTACAAATTCACTCCTCAGCGACGTCTTGCTTCATTAGCCAATTTGAGAAACATCCTTATTACTTTAATCCATAACATCTTTTTAATATTTATTTTGTATAAGAAGTACCTATTTGTAATGTAAGGGCCCCCATCATAAAAAGCACACATAAATCATAAAAATGAACCCATGATATCATAAACCTGATTTTTAAAAATACACAGACCATCTTATTTTTAAAGTACCAACGTCCTTTGAAATTATCTGGTTCTGTGATCTGTTTACTTTTTCTTTTCCTTTCTTCCTTTCTTTCTTTTTATGGTGCTGGGAATTGAACCTAGGGCCTTGCACGTGCTAAACAGAGCTCAACCCCAAGCCCATTATCTGTTTATTTCTTTATTACTACAGTAAAATGGTAGTTTGATAAGATCAAGGAACTTATTTTTTTTAATTAACTTTAATTCCAGGGCCTCAAAGAGTGCCGTGCTATACCATAGGTATACAGTTAAAATCTGTTGAATGAATAAATGTGGGATGCTGAAAAGGTCCTAGTGCTATTTCCACAGTACTTTGCGGGAGGCGATGTCCAGCCACAGGCCCCCCACACCTGCTCCTCTTTAGCCTTTCCTGCAGAACAGGATGTGGAGGAATGGTTCTCACTCCAGGTTCCAGGGAGTTGGCACACAGAGGAAACAAGAGGACAATTTGAATGAGCCCAGTAATCAGCAATCAAATGAAAAATGCTAAATAAATAAATAAGGGAGCACTAGACTTAAATTGTGAAAGAGCCCTTTAATTTCAAAGCATCCTGCTTACAATACAAATGATAAAGTGATTCTAAGTTTCTTTTTTTGTTGTTTTTTTTTTTGTTTGTTTTGTTTTGTGGGTACCGGGCGCCGAACTCAGTACCTCGCGCGCCAGCAGGCGCCCGTGCCGCTGAGCGATATCACCAGGCCTTTTTTTCGTATGTGGGTTCCGGGAGTCAAACTCAGGACCTCGCGCTTGCCGGGCAGGCGCTTATGCCGCTGAGCAATCTCACCAGCCCGATCCTAAGTTTCAGAACTCACAATTTATCTTTAATTTCATAGATCAAAACTTACATTTTATAAACAATGGTTCCTTGTGGAGGATGCTAAAATTAAGTAGGCATTTCAGGGGACTGAAGAAGAACAGGAACAATAAGTGACCCCCACTAACCTCACCCTGTCAACTTGCCTTCTTTATCAGAACAGATCCTCTCTCTACATTGCCTCTAAACAATCATAAATGAAGATAATAAATTCATCAGGGACCTTTTGGTTACTACATCAAGCACTCTCTCATTTCTTAGGGATTCAGGATAGCAAGAATTCCTGTATTCTCAGCAATGTCTCCCTTTCCCTGTCTCAGGAGGTCTTCAGTACAAATTATGCCACTTTGTCCTTGCTCTCCTTATCAAAATGCTTTCTTATGACACTAAATAAAAATAAGCAGAAGACAACAAGGTTTTTTTTAAAGCCTAAGTCTAGTTTGGGTACATGCCTATCAACTCAAACATTTTTTTAATCCAGCTCTCCCTGAAGTATCTTTTGTATGCTACCACTATCATTATGGGAGCAGTTCACACTATCTTTGGCGCCAACTTCCATATTCTTCCTTACCTTCAGTTTGTCCTACTCACTCCTTCTGGCCTCTAGCAAGGCTGCTTCCTATGCATATCTTTCACGCTGATGGCTCTTGCTCTTGTTCTAACAGGCCCGTGTTGGGAGAAAGAACTTCTGTCTCTATGCCTGAGAAGGTGCCATTCTTATTTAAAGCATTAATAGGAGAAACATCCTTCCTAGAAAGATAATTATTTTCATGTTTTAAACTTTAGAATACAAAGCTCCTTAATTAAATTTAAACCAAAATATTTTTGTAAAGCTCAAATTTCCGAATTGGCATTCCTTCACATTTCTCAATTTACACAGTTCCTTTGTCAGGGGAAAACAGGGTATTCACTGCTTTAAATTGCCTTGTGTTGAATGTGGCCTGCTCTTCAAGTCTGAATAGGGTAAGCCGAGCTCTTGGAGTGTTTTTGTCCTGATTTTTCTTTAATTGTTTTGCACCTGCCTTCTAACAGAATGTACACATTTTTCCCCTTACAGTCAGCATGTACTATTGAAATGTGGTACAATCAATAACACCTTCCTGGAAGATGTTTAAGAGAATAAGGATATTTAGTGAAAAAGAAACAAAGCAGAGGCTTGTACCCATATCGTGTTAGTGGTTCACTTGCAAGAATAAGGAATAGACCAGACTTCTTGGGGCTCTTTCCCCCAACCAAATTGTCTTTCAAAAATCTGCCAGGTATGATTGGGGAATGGGAAACCCACTTTCCGGAAATTATCTCAAGTCTAAGAAAGTGAACTCTTAGGCTTATGTGCCAAACCACTGGGTTTCAACCCCAACTGTGTCATTTGTTAGCAGTGAAATCACAAGCAAATGCCTGACCCTCTTTAAGTCATGCTGGGCTCAGCTGTCCAGAGGAGGAGGATGGTACCTCTCTTTCACAGGGCCTCTGTAGAGAACAAATGAGAACCCAGCACTCAGCTCTCGTTCTGTGCTCAGTAAGGGTTACCTTGTCATTATTATGCCTGGAAGACTGTCCTGTTCTCCTCTGAGGCTACTGAACCACAGACTCCTTTCCATCTCCATCTTGGTTAAAGGCACCTTCATTGACTATCTGATGATGACCCTTTCTTCAGTCCTCTCAACTCACAATGAATTAATTGTCTTTTATAAATTCCAGGTTAAAACAGTATGGGCCAACAGGAGTCAAATTACAGGCACTTTCCAGCCTCTGACACTTTGCTCCTGTATCGGCGCAGCCATCCCTCAATGTGCTGTTGCACGGTGCTCTGTCCATCTCACTCCTGCACTGTCACAACCAAAGTCACCGCGGTAACGCTTGTTCTTGCATATTGGCTTTTCTCCACCCTAGATTACAAACTCTGTGAGGGCAGGGACCATGTCTGCTTTCTTCACTGTTGAAGTCTCATGAGCTAAATAAATACCAAATTAGGAATGGGGGTGTAGCTCAGTGGAAGAGCGCTTGCCTAACCTGCAAGGGCCGAGGCTTGATCCCCAGCACCCACCACCAAAAACAAAACAAAACAGCAAAACAAAAAACCCAATTCCACCAAATAAGTGAATGACTCAGGTTTATTACTACAAACGGTAACCATGACATCCATTATAAAGCAGTGTTCGCATTAAATATGACTTACAACACTTAAATAACTTGCTTCTTCAGGAGAACAGTGATCTAGGATGAACAAGATTTTCTGCCTTTTATATATTTGTTACAGTTTTGCTGTTTCTACCCTCCTCTCAGCTGGACAGTTTGGGGTTTCTGTGTGCTGGTCTCTAGCAGATCTTCTCTAGTCTCATCTTATTTCTTTTCTTGGCAAATCTTGTGCAAGTCTGCGATCACCATGTCTAAGACCATGGTAAATCAGCTCTTTGCAATTTGCTAATGAGCAATCCAAATTGGCAATGCATTATTGATTTACCGAATTTGGGGAAATAATTTTAGACTGCTGGGATATTTCTTTTGTTTATTTCCAGATTCTTGATTCAATTACAATGATGAGAATTGAGATTTAATGATGTCAGGTTAAATGAGTGGTTATTATGGAAAAGAATATGAACTAAATATTTTATTCTACCCAACCTTTGTAAAAATAAGCCTATTTAGTAAATAATAGACATACACCTTGACTGAGTTAATATAGAAATGAGCAGACCAAAATGTTTGGTTGTGTATGTCATCTAATAATTCATCCTATATTTTTATATCAGAAAGAACTCTGAAAACAAATTGCATCTGAACAGCTTACACTGGCATAAAGGTCACAAAGACTTGGCGAGGGCAGAACTGCTGTCCATGTCCTCAAATCCTTAATAAATTTACCTGGTAAATCCCCGCTGCATTTTTCCTACAGAAAAAAAAATTAAAAATAAAAAAGCATCTCAGAGCAGAGATTAGACTTTCAGACCCTCCTGAGCGATAATCCTTACTCCGACATTGACTTTCTTTGTAGGGTTTGGCAAATCAGTTTTCTCCTCTATAATACAGGGATAATAATGCTTTAGTCAAATGGATGCTGTGAGAATTAATTACTGTTATACAATTTATTGAAGATGGGAAGCCCTGTAAAAATATTGCTACTGCTTATAGGATTGAGGTCCAAAGACAAAGGCATCACACATAGCGAAGAAATCAAAACATCTAAAATCCCTACTGTTTCTCTCTCACAGTGTCCTCCTTAACTCAGGTGAAAACTAGGCTAGACAATTTTCAAGGACATGTCCCCTTCTTCTGTGACAAGAATTGAAATGCACCACTGGACCCACCTGTTCCTGATGTGCCCTGCCTCCTCTTATGCACAATGGAAGGACAGAAAGGCCTTATTTGTGAGGATTGCTTTTGTTTCCTATGCAATTCTTTTGACCCTGAACCAGGGTCTTTCTAAATCAATGGATGCCCTAAAGACTAAATTTCAGGGAAAGGTCTTTTCAGCAGCACTTAGGAAGGAGGTGGTTAGACTTTGAACTGTCAAGAAAGAAGAATGAGTCCTGCTGTAAGGTGATAACTAACTGGTTATAAAGATTGAGCTCTGTTCTAAAGAAACATGATCGGTTATAATAAACACTAAGGGCCCTCAAGACACCGGCTGTTTTAGCAGGAGGAACTTCTATAACCTAAGCTATCATTTTGAAATGACCAGAGATAAGAGAACACAAGTCCTGTAAGGATTAAGGAAAGTAGGGACTTGATTTTGTTCCAAATCCAAAATCAAGCAATAGAATGCAAAACCTACCTATTATCAGTGTTTGTGTTAAGCTTATTCTTACAGACACATCAATCAACCCAAGGATCCACAAACTACATGGATAATACAATTTTCAGAGAGGTTTCATAGCAGTGCTAGAGAGATCACATTTTTGAAGTGGCCTTTGAAAAGAGAGGGAATTAAGAGAGGGATATTTTGACCATAGAATCTTTGTCCTTAGAGAGTCTAAACTATAAGCTGAAAGGAACTTAACCTCAATGGCTCTACAGGAACATTTTCTGAAGATGGGAATTCTGAGTGTGAGGCTTGGACTACTGTAGATATCCTCTATCCTGGTCCCCTAAGCTATTTAATTCTTTCTTCCTTTTTTTTTTTTTTTTGTTGGTACCGGAGGTCAAACTCAGGACCTCGCGTGCCAGCAGGCACCCGTGATGCTGACCGATATCACCGACCCTTTTTTCGTATGTGGGTTCCAGGAGTCAAACTCAGGACCTCGCGCTTGCCAGGCAGGCGCTTATGCTGCTGAGCCATCTCACCTGCCCTATTTAATTCTTTCTTTTCAGATAGCTGGCTGTGCTTTTTCTGAGAAAGAGGGTATGACACCCTCCAACTTTGTTTTAAGGATTGATTCCCCTTAGTTTTAAATCTTAGATGAAAAGAAAAAGAAAGGCGGAGAGAGCAATCTAAGTCTGTGTGATGTGACACATGAAGGGGCAGAAGGCCTGTACAGTAAGGACCCTGTTCCCTGCCACCCCGAGTGACACCCCTCCCACCGATCCTCTACTTCACTTGCTCATTCATTCCTTTAACCTCTATGCAACAGAGAGCATCTTCAGTTTTTTCCTTGATCTACTGTCCCAGGACTTTAACATTTACATTTTGTGGAAATGCTCTCTCTCCTCCCCTCCTCTCCCCTCCTCTCCCCTGCCCTCCCTGCTCTTCTCTTCTCCCCCTTCTCCCTCTCTCTCTAGCTCTCTGCTCTCATCCTCTCTCCTTCCCTGTCTCTGTCTCTCTTCTTCTCTCCCTCCCTCCCCCTCCCTCTGTCTCTCTGTGTGTATCTCTCTCTCTCTGTCTGTCTGTCTCTGTCTCTGTCTCTTCCCTCACCGCCTTTTGCAGATGTCTGCATCCCCTTCAGGATTTGGTGGTAGGGCTGCAACATGCCAATCCAGTGGTACCTCCCCGCTCAGTGTGCTCATTCCTTACTCTCGCAATCTCAGCTGCAGAGCAATACAAAGTACTGCTAGATACTTACACGCACATCAAGGGAAGTATAATCTCTCAAACCTCGCAAACCACCAACACTGCTCAGCTGTTCACGTTAAGATCTCTGCATTAATAATGCGGGTCCTCTGAATAGCAAAAGTTGAATATATTCACCATTTCTGTAGAGTAAGTAAATAGTTTGTGACATTTTAATGAAATTTCCTAATTAAACCTTTTAAATTTCATTTAGTTGTGTCATTTAGCTTTTACAAATGCCACATACTCATGAGATTATCAGGTATGGCACTTAATTGCTGTAAAAAAAAGCAGTTCTTCATTACTTATCATTACCTATCACCTGGAACAAGAGCATTCGTGCCTCCCCTCTTTTCTTACAAAGGATGGATTGATTACAAAGTAATATCAGGTACTGAGTACTGACGTTGGCAATTTTTATTCAGAACAAGGATTAAGTGATTAGAGCAATCTGGGAATCCTCAAAATCAGCTGTGGAGGTTCTCAAATGGACCTTTTCTAGAAGGATGCACGCAGTAGATAAAATACATGACATAATTGCACATCCTATGTAGTATGCAATCGTACATGTATGGTGATGACCTGATTGTTTAAACCAACACACTAACAACTCTTGGCAAAGTGGTCTTAGGAGACCCACCCCCAACTCAGACAATGCCACCCTTGCAGGAGCCTGCTTTGGAACAAATTACGCAAATTGTCCTCAAAGATAGTATTATATTCTCTTACCTTCCCTATTCTCTCTGGTAAAAAAGCCATGATAAATTTATGGCTGAAAATCATATAAGTTTAGTATTAAGCCACATGATTAACATGTGTATAACTACCTTGTAAAACAAGGTAAGAACACTGGATGATGAAATTAATTGGACCACATTCCTGCATTCGCCTACCCTGGCTGCCATGGGACCAGCACTGTCACCCTCACTGGAACAGCCTCGGGCTCCCAAGGTGTCCACTCCCTGAAGGGCTGTGTTCATTTTAGTTCTGGAGTTCTGGAGGGTATTGTTTTAAAATACTCATCGGCCGGTGAGATGGCTCAGCGGCTTAAGCGCCTGCCTGGCAAGCACGAGGGCCCGAGTTCGACTCCCGGATCCCACATACGAAAAAGGGGCCGGTGATATCGCTCAGCGGCACGGGTGCCTCCTGGCGCGCGAGGTCCTGAGGTCAACCCCCCAGTACCCACACACAAAAAAAAATACTCAGACTTCTAGAACTGTAACTTGCTACTTTATAGTACTGATTGTTCAAATCAGTGCCTATAACTTTAGTTATATTTCGCTCAATAAATATCTACTGAATAGCTATTTTAAGAACAATGAATTTAGCTCTAGATACATGTTATTTACCACTTTCTGGTATTAGGGTAATCATTATAATCCAGTAACTGATCATTGTTTTCAAATTATCATTATTATATTTTCCAGATCAGCATCTTGATTAATTTTTCTATGTTGTAGATAATATGTAAGAATAATTCATCTATTTGTAATGAAAGCTACACTCACTTATAAAGTAACTAAGGATAAGAAATAACAGTTATTTAAAAAGCATGAGTTTTTTTCTGTTTTGTGTTTGTGTTTTTTAGCAGAACATCTTGCAATTTAGGGCAAAATGTCAAACGAAAGTAGCCAGGTACAGTAGCACATGCCTGTAATCCTGACTACCCTGGAGGCTGAGGCAAAAAGGTCTCAAGTTAAAGGTTACTCTAGGCAACTTCACAAAACTCTACCTTAAAAAAAATAAATAAATAAATAAAGGGGCCTGAGGATGTAGCTCAGCACTCACTGGGTTCAATTCACAACACCCAACAAATAAACTTCTAAAAAGAAGTTATTATTAGACTGTACCCTTGATTATACTTCCCACTACATCTTAACATCATTTAGTAACCATACATTTATTAATTAGGTTATTAAGTTGGCTATATGGAGCTGCTTGTGTTGACACTAATTTCCCTGCTCTTCTTCATACTACTAGTCAACATGAAATACTGTAAAAGTAATTTTAAATTTGAAAGTGGCTCCTTGGAGTGTTCCATAAAATATGTGTGGAAGGCCAGGCCATAGGCAGGTTCCCTTATCTTAAACTATGGCCAGGATCCCCCGAAGTACCGCATACACACCCACCCCTAGCCAGCTCCTTCCCCTCCAGTACCTAAGTTTATTCTTCTCAAATATGCCTTTACCATTTTTTAGCTTGTGGTGCCACTAAAATGGAAAAATTATTACTTGCTTTAGACAAAGATATCTGCCTTATCTAATTACTAAAACATTTAAAACATATTTGTTATTCTCCGAAAAAGGCAAAACCAAACAAAGTAAAAGCATAATATGCCAAAAATAGACTTTCCAATACAAATGAAAATGTTTTGAAAATTGAATTTCTGGAGCCATTTCCAAACAACTGAATTTTTGTCCTTCACAGATTGATGTTTATGTAAAAAAGTATGCTGGTTGAGAAGAGGAGAGGGCTGGGTTTCTTTGTCAGACTGCTTCTCTAAAATTGTGACATTAGTTTAATAGGTAGTCACTGCATGGTCTTTTACAAAAATGATTTTGTAAGATGGTTGTAAAACTCAAAGATTTGCTTTATACACTGTGGGACTGAAGTCTATAACACATTCACAGTTGCAAGTAACAAGCTGAAACTCAGAAAGCAATGAAAATATCTTATTCTGACTTCTTACATAACAATACCTTATTCTTTGAATTGCAAATTAGTCCTCAGTCACTTTTCTCTGTGTGTGTGGGGGGGGTGAGGGATGGCTTTCCTACAAAGGCTAAGTAATTGAAAAGTATGTGGTCACTGAGTGCCTAAATGAGAGATGCAGGGAGCATTCACTGTGTTCTTTAACACAGTGTAAGATGCAAATATCGAATCTGCTTTTCCCCGTGAGAACTCATTTTGGATACGTTATTAATTATCTAATGAAATCATTATTAATCACTTAAAATGTATCGTATATATTGTTTGGTGAGGTTTAGCAAACAATTACTATGAAATTCAGTTCAGAACTCAGAAAAATACATGTAGTAGGATTCCATTTTGATTAAAAAATACACACATTTGTAAATGCACAGAAAGGATTAAAAATATATATATTCTATATTATACACAATTTATATACTTTATTTTATAGATTATATATAGTATATGTATATATACACGGTATATTTACTTTAATACATTCACATATACTTAATTTTGAGAATATTTTATAATAACAACATATTAATATGCTCTTAATATAGTAAAGACAATAAAAGTCAGCAATAGGATTCATTGGTTGATGGGGGAATGGAATACAATACAAATGGCAAAGTCTTGTTCTTTTGCCATTACATGTAGTATTGTATTAAGGGTGACAGTTTGGGGACCAGAGGAACAGGTCTGAATCTTAATTCTATCATATAATAGTTTTATGACATTGTGTAATTTCTGTATTTTTTCTGAATCAAAATTTCTTACCAGTGAAAGGAGAGTAGCAATATCCACCTGAAAAGGGTTATAATTGAATAGCCACATGTAATTCAGTATTGCTCCTTTTGGTCTTGGTGGTTGCTGACACCCCCCGCCCTGGACCCTTTACTTCATGAAGCACAACTCATCCCAGGTTTCTGCAAGTGAGTTAAAGCCAGAGCAGTGTGTCCTGGGGCAGCATCAGGACCCGCAGGACACTATGTCTCCAGACACTCACACTTCTACTATCCCAAATACCATGTTCTCTGAATCCACTTTCATTATTGTACTTTTTCATAACAGACTAATCATTTTAGAGACATCACTGGCATGGCCCCTTCCGAAGAGTCATTATCCACAGTGTCCTCTAGGGTTTGAGGATAGTCACAATCAGACCCATAGGTTGGCTTGCACTGCACCACTGTGTAACTTGTGAAAAAAATACAGTTCCATGTTCATCTGCATCAGTGGATCCAACCAACTGCAGGTCAAAACTACTGGAAATAAAGCGCATCTGTACAGAATACATACGAATTTTTTCTTCTCATTATTCCCTAAACAGTACAGCATAACAACTATTTACACATCATTAGCTAATGTGAGTAACCTAGAGAATATTTAAACTGTAAGAAGGTGTGCATTGGTTATGTCCAAATACTACACCATTTTATATAAGGGACTCCAGCCTCCATGGAGTTTGGTATTCGCTGGGGATGGTGGTAGAGGTCCTGGAACCAGTCCCTTCCATACTGAGAGATGATTATGTCTGGTACATAACACACACACATACACACACACAATCTCTCTCCCCATATACATATATATTGTTACATTTGAATGCAGACACTTAAGCAGCTGTTCTCAACATTGCCTGGGTACTTGTTAGAAACACAAAATCTGGAACCCCAACCCAGATCTAAATCGGAAACTGAGGTGGGACCCAGTGTCCTTTAAAAGCCCTTCAGGTGACTCTGCAAGCTCAAGTTTGAGAACGGCTGCCAAATGTAATAGCAATTATGCCCTATGGTAGCTACAAACTGCAAGTAACCCTTGAATATATTCAGAACCTTTTATGATACCAATTCTACTCTAAGGGAGCTCTGTGTGAAGCTGAGAGAAGAAAATGGCACTCGGGGGTAAATTTTTTTTAAAAATAGTTATTTTTAAAGTAGTGTTTGAAAAGAGAAAAGACTAAGCTAAAAATAATAATCCAACAGAATTTGGCCCACAACTATTTCCATTTAATTTGGCATTGTATTGGGCTATTTTACAAAAGGAAATTTTCCAGCACAGCTAAAATCTTGTTCTATGTAGAAACAAGAGTATCAAAATTAACTAAATTTTTTCAATAAACACTTAAAATAAAAGTTATGATTGTAATACCATGGTCTTTCTCTAGACAGGTAAACCAAAGGCTATTTTATTTATACCTAAAAACCGGTTTGGGGATTCTTCATGGGAAATGGATTAAACTTTGAGAATTATAGGATCTGAAAAAGCAGATGAATGCAGTTTCAGTTTAGAGTTTTATATGTAGGATAAAGCAACAATGTCACTCAAAAATTTTAACTGCTAATAATGTAGTCTGTGGTGTGGGCATTAGCTTAAACAGAAGAGTGGGCGGTTGTGTTAGTACAGAAGAAAATCTTCAGATTATTGAATTCCTGAGCAGCGTATTATCTACAACTCACATCTTCTGCAGAAGTAGTTCCACACTTAAGACAGGACGAAATGGCACCCGTAATATATTCTAATTTGATCTATTCTTCTTATATAGCTTTGGCCAAAAGGGAAAAAGACAATTATCTCATGCATTTTATTCTCATAACGTTCTGGTTGAAATAATTTAGGTTTATCGGAATAACCTCAAGAAGCCCTAGAAGGGAAGAGGATAGATTTCTCCATCATTTTCCCAACAGCTGGAACCTACAAGTAGGTCCGAGTGATAGTGCAATGTGGGGTTACAGCACTAGACTGAGAATCCCACTATGCTCAATGTACCCCGCTTAGTGGGTCCTTCAGGAATAAAGAAATGCAGGTTTTTGAATAGAATGAATAAAATAATAGAATGAAAGACCAGGGAGGAAGACCTGCACACAGGATTCAAGGGTATGTGCAAGTGAAGACATGGCATAAAGCAGGGTTAAATATACTCTGTGCTTTCAGAATACAACCTTTCAGCATCAGTCTTATCGTTTAGAGGAAAAAGGGTAACAACGTAGAAGGTAGATTTTAGAACTGGCTGTGAAAGAGTCAAGTTGCCATCAGTTTAATTCTCTGAATGCGTCCTCGCTCACACACACACAGAAGCCCGGTGCTGGCAGGCCGTGTAACCTCCACGGGGAAAACGCTCCCGGCTGCCGCGGCTCACGGAAGCACTCACACACTGCTGCCCGCGGGCGTCCCCGCAGCCCCGCACTATCCTCACTCGGATCCAGACCTGCTGACGTCAAACACTTGCTAAAGATGCTGGCATAAAATACGAGAGATTCCGGAGTCTCAGAATCTCTACTGAAAACATCACATGTCATTTTTCTCCGGAAGCACTGACTTTAATTTCTTTTCCAATTCGATGCTAGGTGAGTAACAGGATGAGCAGGCTCTCGAGCAAGTCCTGAGTTAATTACCTTACGATCACACACTCTTCTTCCACTGTTGATCAGCTTTCTTCCTAAATACAGTTAATGATCTCTCCTATTAAATGTCTGAAAATGTTTATGAGGGCTGTGCTTTGAGGGTACATTATGCTGATGCGCTTATAGAGCACCTAGGCCCTCAAAGAGTCTTAGGAGATTTCCCCCAATAAAGGAGACACACATCTGTCTAACGTGGAAGGAGAAAACCGGCATGGTCCCAGATGGCTGTCATTCTTGCCAATGACACAAAAATTAAGGTCTAAAATTTAAATTATAAACAACTGAAATTTAGAATACAAACTGGCTCCTTTGTGCTGCATTCAAATAAGCAAGTTTCCAATTTTCTGATCGCAGATTTTTGTTAAATAAGCACTGAATGAATTGTCTTACAGACAAGCTTGTCTCTGCACATGTTTAAATATGCACATAATATTTGTAAACACACTACCCAAACCCAGAGTGTTTAATTCGCTGTTTTTTTGCAGATTGTAATAACCATGATCATATTTCATCAGAGCAATGGGCACAGATATATTTGGTATGTTATCTTTACTACTGATCAGATTATTTTAGCTATGTCTCTGGAAATCTGGAACAGAGGACACAAACATGATATGATAACTAAAATCCAAAAACTAATGAAAATAATATGTTATGACCAAAGAAATAAAAGGCTTTTTAAACATGTCTGAATTCCTCTACCTTAATATGTTTAAATAAAAAAATTTGCACTTCAAAAGGATTATTACTTTCAGTGTAACATCTCCCTAAATAAGGGAAATTCTGCTCTGTTAACCAAAGCTTTCTGCTGCTTATAAAGACCTGAAAGGATAAGTAATATTCCAGCCTTTCTCAAGGCATCCATTCCTGAACGGTGCTAAATACCGGAAGAATGACTTTCCAATTCATTCTTTTAAATCGACTGATATTCTTGTGAAATATTCTTATCTTATTCTCTTTCAAAAATTTTTAAATGAGAATTTCTTTTCTATCATGTTTTAAAGCTTCAGTGACTACAAAAAAATTCATCTTCTTAAGAAAGAAAGAGAATGTGGGTGGAAGGTGGCACCATTCATGGGGTCATCAGAGAGCAGTAGGAAGTCATCCAAAATCCACCATTATCTTTATCCAGCCTGCGTGTTTCTATGATTTTTAGCACTTGGCACAATCTTTTGTTTTAAAACACACATGCAAACTGAACATAGAGGTATTAGGTTTCAAGTGTTTCCCTTGTGATAAAAAATGCCCCACCCGACAGAACATCTTTTAGCATCAAGAGACTGATGTCCACTTCAATGTTACGATTTAAAACTGTAGGAGAAGGATTAGAAGTAGACAGAACTATTCAAAGAGAAATGACTTGAAGGACAATGAGACTGCAGTCTGATGCAAGGAAATGTAGGTTGACTAACGACAAACATAAAATGTACAAAATCTATACATCAGGTTTGTTTTGTGTTGATTTTTGTTAGGGCTTCCCACATGCTAGTAAGTGATCTACCACTGAGCTACACCACCCACCCCTCTACATCAGTTTTAAAGTTGTCCAAGTAAACTGCTATTTTAATAAAAGTGTTTTCTTTCAAAAAAGTTTACTTTTTGCTGCAAACTGTATTTTCTTAAAAGCCATTTACTGGGTTTGTGACATCTACTATCTCAATTTTGAAGCAAATGTCACTCCATCTTCAATCCTTCTTGTAAGTATTAACCTTGTTTAAACAAAAGAGATTAGATAATGGCAATTAATCTTAAATTAAAAGTTTGCCAAGTTTAAAAAGGTTAACTTTACTTTTCAGAGAGGCTAAAGATTGTAAGGAAGAAAGGATGGGACAGCTTAAGAAAACAGATTATGAGGAAATTTTAGTTTTTTTAAAATCTAAGAAAACATTTCTTTATCAAAAATATCAGAATTAGCTCAGCGGCACAAGTGCTTGCCTAGCAAGTGCAAGGTCCTAAGTTTGATTCCCAGTACAAAAAAAAATAATAATAATAATAAGTATTACATCTTCCATATAAAAGTGGTCTATGTAGTTGAAGCCTAGGAAATTTCAAATAATCCCACCAACGTTAACTTCATAATTCTTACTGAGAATGATGAGTCAATGAGAAGACAGTGTTTTGGGATGTCTACAGGTCTGTATTAAACTCTAAAACAAAATGTAGCCAAGCACGGTGGTGCACATCTGTAATCCTAGCACTCTGGGAGTCTGAGGGAGAAGGGAGGATGGCATGTTGAAGCCTGGGTAACTTAGTGACTTAACAAGAGCTTGTCTTGAAAAAAAGAATAAGAAAGGTCTGGGGATGTAGCTCAGTGCAAACACCCTGGATTCAATCCCCAGTACCACAAATAAGCAAACAAATGAATAAATAAAACAAAATGTGACACAGAGAGATCAAAGGCTTTAATGGAAAAAATAAATCATTTTCTGTATCTTTCCAAAGGGGTGTGCAGGTAGTGTTGATGAGGAAATACAGCCAAGGCTGTTGATACACAGACATCTGGGGCTAAATCCTTGCTCTACAAATTCTGTGACTTCATGCAGACATTTAACCTACATGAACCAGGGTTTCCTCCTCAGCCAAACAAAGGGCAGCTATTGTTCCAAACTGAAAGGACAGCTGTGATGTGATTAAAGGAGACACAAGGTAAATCTTCTGGCACTTAATAAACACTGAATAAATGCTATTTTGCTTCCTTTTATTAGCCAAGTGTCGCTTTATGTATAAAATTTCTCAACTAAAACACAGAGCTCAAAGGTATTCTAGAGCTTTTTTTATAGTAATTATGCCAATTGAAATATGTAAGTGAATTCTATGAGTAGGATAAGGCTCTACGTAACAGTGATTCGGAAAAATAACAATGGAAGGATCTCCGAAGGTCTATGAAGGAAATTTCAATGAAATAATTATTTAAAAGTCAGTTGCTTGATAAATAGAAAGTCAGTAGTTATGTTTATTGCATTCTTTATTTTAATATTCATGTATTTTAAGTATGCTGATTTGCCAACTGCATACTAAAACGCATCATTATTTAAATTTTTTTCCTTTCCAAATCTCTATGAAAGCAATTTCTACTTTCACAGCAGTATACATCTGATGGAGAGATTTTAGAGGTCTTAAAAGCTTTGCACTTCATATTTGTTTGACTTATCAGGTGCATAATAAAAGAAAGTTGTGTCTATATTTAAATAATTAAGAACATTTGACTAGTCTATGCATGTGACATTATCAGCAACCACATTTTAATTCAAATGTAGATATTCAAATTAGTGTACTGGAAAGAATAAAATCCATCACTGTAGATACAGATCTCATTCACAGTGACCAAGAATTGTATGTACTCTACATGTTTTAACTCAAAGTTTGAGAGAATATCTTTAGTAAGATATAAACTGTCAGCATATCATGAAACTAAAACAGATTTCTCCCATTAAAGATGATAAAAACTTATGCCTTAGGGGGAAAATAGAAGTCTAGTGATTACTAAACAGTCAACCATCCCATTTTATATCTTAAATTCAGAGTTATAAAAAGGCAACTCTATACTGAAAAAAAAGGTCCACTTGCTATGGAAAAGCAGAGTAGTAGTTTCATTTTCTCCCCACACTTCCATTTTAACAGGAAAAGACAACTTCCTAGAATGGCTTTCCTTTTTTTTTTTGAAACAGGGCCTGCTGTGCAGTCCAGGCTGACTTCGAACCTGCTATGTAGCCCGGGCCGGCCCCAAACTCTATTCTCCTATCTCAACCTCCTGAGTACCAACATGTCCATGCCCCAGAATGGCTTTCAGAGTAGGAGGGTTTTTACAGTTCTTCAAACCAAGAATCTGAAAACCCAGACCTCAAAATGCAGTTACTTAAATGAGGCCCCTATCCCTTCAGATGAATATATCTTTATGACAACAGACATTGAGAAGAAACTGCTGATTTGATGGAAACTTTGGGCAAATTTCTTGCTCTATTTTAGACATCTTTAAATATTTAAGAAAATCAAATATGAACAAACCTATGTTTGCATAGCACATTATTACATCCCTGTGAAAATAGGGCACCATTAGGTAAACTTCCAACTGGAATTAGGTGGGTGTTGGTGTAGGAAATCTTACCAATTAACCATTCCATGTTTAATATCCTGTGCACTCTATGAGCATTTCTACAAATGTGAATGTTTTTTCAATCAACAGAAAAAATTTTTTAAAAGTTCTATTTCTGAAAGATTAAATCTTCAATATATACCTCACCAGGTGGCTCTGAAAATTAAAGCAGTTAATACATACAGATTTTTTGAAGAATGCTTGGTATGTATTCAATACATGTTGATTATATTTTTATTACCACTATTATACCTCTTTCATAGGTTTTGGGGTACTTAATGGTAATTGTTGTTGTAAAGGCATTCTCTAAACTATACAGTGTTACACACGTGTATATGGTTGTAAGGAACCTTCACTTGTAACCGTTTAGTGTATATGAAGAGCTCCGTAAGAACAGGGATTTTTGTTGTATTCACTGTCATATTTTAAGCCCTCAAACAATACCAGGAACATAGTATGCTAGTAAATAATTATTGGATAAATAAAGAAAACTCATGGTCATTTTTGCAATCCATTCAATGCAAGTGCTATTTTTAAATTATATTTTTACTAAATGTCAGCAAGTTTCATAAATCAAAGCTTTGTATATGCAAGCTTATTTAGGTACATGGTATATTTAACTATCTACTTAAATTATCCAATTTACTAGATCTATGTTAAATAAGAATACTACATGTCATCACTTCTCAGCAGAGATCAGAATTGGTGCTACACATTAGAAGAATCACCTTAAATTTTAAAATGTACTATGATAATGTCTTTGATCAATATACAACAAAGTATATGTCAACATTTTTATAGTCTGAACTACAAAACCAGTCTAAGAATTTCTCTATTTTTCTTTGACATGAAGGCTAAGACTATTGAAATTCTAACTTTTTTTAAGAAAAGTGACTATATTTTAAAAGTAAACTTTCACTGAAATATAACAAAATAATGAAGCTTATTTCATATGTTTGGTTAAAATATTAAAGGTCACAATATAAATGATGTATTTCTAATCAACTTTCAATTTGATGGCCACATTGCCTGAAAAATCTCCTCTACATTAAATAATATTTTCTGTTATTACCAATCAGGAATGGTGTTATGATTCTTAGTAGTTTAGGATAAGAGGGGAATTTGCATTGGGAGCTTTGAGGGCTGAATTGGTACTAGTGAGTTTACTATGGTTTAAGAAGTTATGTACAGGACTTCCCACTAAAGATTTTTTCCAAATAATTTTTTTAATGCATTGAAAATAATTGTTTTTATTCATGTTACAGAATTTAAAAAATTCTAGAATTAGGTGGGTTCTTAGAGGTCATCTAACTAAATAGGTCATCAAACAGCTACTGTATTTACTCATTCATTATTTCAGTAAATACTGGCTAAGCATCCACTGATCAGGTACTGTTCTAGGGCGTAACACATACATAAAACATAGTAACTGGCCTTCAAAATCTTAATATCTGATTGTTGTCCAGCCCTGACTAATAACCCTTGGGACTAGACACTAACGACTTTGGGAAGCTGCTCGTTCAATTTTTGGACGAGGTCAGTGGTTAAAGTTCTTTTTTTCTAAGCAGTGTGAGTTCTGCTTTACCATGGTCTCAGCAGTGGCCCAAGGGCTGTCCCACAGAGCCACCCCTGCATAGCTCCTCCAATAGAACACTTCCCAAATACTCGATATTTATCACTTTTCCTTCCCCAAATTCTTCTCTTCTCAAGACAGCCATCTCCAGCTCCAACTGTTCTTTTCCCAAAGCAGTTTTTAAAATACTTATCTTTCTGTGTTCAACTCTTTAAGTCTATTTCTTTCTGAAGCACCTCAGTTCTGCCCAGCACACAGAAAAATGCATTCTCTTTCCTTTTCTTTTCTTTTTTTTTTTAATTTATATGTTTTTCTTAGTACACGTTTACAGTACATAGTGATTATATTCCTTGTGGGGAATTGGTATATGTACGTAACATATCTCAACGCCTTTTCCCATCCTCTTTCCCTCTCCTCCCTTCTTGTTCCATCTCTCTTCCCTTTCCAAAATTGTATCTAACCTTTTTCTCCTGGCTAATAAGATTCTGGGTACACTGATACCTTTCTGCTCTTTAAAAGCTGTGCCTTCCCACAGCTTCTCACATGGCCAGTTCCTTCGCAGTCTTCTAGCTTCAGCGTGCACATCACCTGCTCAGAGAGCCGTCCCTCATCATCCACCTAAATCAACTCCTCTACTCCGTCACTATCTTCTCTCACTGTTTTATTTTCAGCTTCACATATATCACTGTGTGAGCTTGTTTGTTTCTTTATATATTTATTGGCAGCTTCCTCCCTGGATAGCAACTTGATCTTTTTTACTCTCAGAGCCTAGAACAGGATCAGCAAGTGGAAGGAAGAGAAGGAGGGAGGGAACCTTCTTGTTCTGGACCTTACATGGATTCATGTCATCACATTTTTATTAACATGGCCAAGATTGCACAAGCTTTTCTGGCAGCCATACCACATTTGTCTAAGGTCAATATAACCATGTCTTCTTCAATACGGATGGGGCCCATGCTTATGGTGACATGATGGTGCTGCTCAATCTTAGAAAAGGGGCTGGCATTGTGGATTCAGCCCACTACTCTATCTCTACTCTGAATTCGCAACCAACATTTTTATCTTACCAACATTCTGTCAACAATGACTTGATACCCACATCATATAAGTCCTAGAAAACAAACATATTTCCATTTTACGTACTCTTTCACAAGCTGGACTTCCCTCATGTCTACTTTATATCCAAAATGGTGGGCTATAAGTCTAATCTATAAACATTGCTTTATTTTTATTTTTCTCTCTTTCGTTTCTATACCTTTACTTTTCAAATTTTCCCTCCGTCCCCAGGCCTTAGAAATGCTGGTAACAGTGATGTTTACCAGTTGATGATGTGGAGTTGAATAATTAAGCTAGCTGATTACTATTAGCTATCTAGATTACTTTGCATTGTGTCAATAAGGCAACTTCCAGCACCCTTATTTCAGCCCACTTTGGAAAACCCATACCCATTAGGTGCTGCCCTCTGCTCCGGCTCTTACTGTATCTGTCAGTTCAACCTAAAAAGCAAAATAGCTGTCATAATCTTGCCTTTGCCCTGTAAAACCAGGGGATGTATACAAGGTAATGAGTCACTGGTAGCTATAGAGCGTAGCTCCTTCTAATAAAATGCCATATTGGTATTGAATAAAAATTAGAAATTGCTTTTCTAAAGTTCTCATATTTATTAACTAGCACAAACCTATACCATCAATAAGGATAGTTATTATTCTGCTGCCTTTATTGATCAGTAATGGCAAAGTTGAGAAACCAGCTTAGAATCCTAGAGCAAGTCAATGTGCTGCCATCACAGAGTAGCCTCTTAATCCCTTTCTCTCATGTGTAGCTGGTCTTAGAATAGAATAAGTTCATAATCCTATGGCTGTGTCACATTTCAACATCCTGGGATACCTGGTTCCAACTGATTTTAGGAGGGACTATGGCTGTCACATTAATGTAAAGAGTCTAGGTAACATCTGGACTGCCACAGTTCCACAGTTGCTTAACAGAAATAAATTAGGCCACTGCACTGCCTTCATTTAGGAGCTGTGACAGAATTTAAAGAAAAGTACTGCGTGCTGGAAAAAGAATAGAAAATAAAACAAAATATACATCAATAGGAATACGTGATTTACTCTGGGACCGCCTGAAAAGCAATATGTGACAGAAGTAAACAACAACAACAGCAAAGAAATGAAGATCATATAATCCCTCCCCCCTTGCCTTTTCACTTTTCTGAAGGAAGCTAGAGGGTCCTACATCACATGAGACAGAGCAGAATCGCTAGGGCCTCCTCTCCGAAGAGATTTCTGCTGCTAGAAAGAATTGTGTCTAGTGCCTTGAAACAGTCTTCAGGAATAAAGGCCACAGATTAAGTAAACTTATCCAATGACCCTTTCGTGGGCAAAAAAAGATTGATTTCAGCATACCACAGACTTTCAGCATCCCCATAGCAATTGACCTCTGTTCATTAAAAAACAATAGTAGAGCATTAGAGTCAATGACTTTTTTAAAAAATGGTTTCACAGCTATTGCTTCATTCCCCAAACATCCAAAGGTATCATATTATTTAAGAGGATTAAAGGCATTTATTGATTATAGTATGTAGACATTAAAATAAAAAGAGACTTTAGAATTTAATTTTGTGAAGAAATGCAAGATGCTCATTAATTTAATTAGAACATAAATAACATCGAGCATAGTTAATAAAGTTCAATATGATTAGATTTGCATGAAGATATATTAACATGAGAAGTAAAGTGATATTTGCAACCTCTCAGAAAATTGTGAAGTTGTAAAGGTTTCCTAAACACTTGTATATTAGGATGCACAGAAATTGGTTTTCGCTCCATATGTTACCCATTATAAAAGTCACACACATCCATGACAGGCACAATGGAGTTCCTGGACCACTAGACGGGGGAGTTTGCGAGTTTAGGATTCTAGAAGACCCTGCTTACCTCTTCATAGTCTCCTTTGGTTCATTGGTTTAGAAGCCAAGCCAATTGTCAAATTCATACATTTTGCAATCACAGAATGGAAAGCAAGTATGACATTAGCTAACTTGGAGACCATGAAAATCAATGCATTTGAATATAAGGGACAGTGATTTGCATGCTGCCCAAGTTTCAATATAATGAATATCTGTGTATTTTTCCAACATATATAGCTGGTTCAAATAATTCTATTGGTCAAAATAAAACTTTTTAAAGACAGCTCAAAGTAAACCAGTTAAAATTATTTTAGATTGCTCTGGACCACTATGATGCTGTTACAGCTTTGGTTATATATTATAATATAAAGGACAAGTGAATTCAGTCTTGAAAGAGTCTTTTAGTTTACAGCTGGAGAAGATGGTCAGCCTTAGTGGCCGTCTTTCTTTGATTTCCTTACCTAGGTAGTGAAACCTCAGTCATAAGAAGAAAAACTATTGCAGTCAACAGACACGTATTTTAAATTATTTTGCCAGAGTAAATATTGTCATGCATCACTCAATAACAGAGACACATTCTGAGAAACGGGTCATTAGGTGATTTTGTCATAGAGTGAACATCACAGAGTATACTTACACATACTAAGACTGATACAATGTCACTTTTATTTTATCTGATGGGACCACTCTTACGTATGTGCTCTGTCCTTGACCAAGAGGATGTTATGTGGACCTTGCCTGTATCAACTTTATGTTCAATGTAAGGAACCAGGAATTGCTTAATCAGTTAATAGTATTTTAGGTGTGCTTCATTTCAAACATCTTGAGCCACTCTTTTCTGTGGTCTCCATGTCCCAGCACTTCCCAGCTTTGCGCTTTATGTCTGGCTACTTTTTCTAAGTTCCCTTTTTGGACTGTCCTGCCCTGCCCAGCATTCCAGTTCCTCCAGACTTCATATTCTTCTCTTCCTCTTTGTCTCTTGCTCTGGGCCATCTCATCTGTGCTCTCCATTCTGACTTCCACACAGATAACACAGCAATTTATCCTTTGTTCAGAGTTTTCCAAACTCCACACCTATACAAAAGCCTATTTGACACATATTCTCAAACATTCCAAAGACACCTCAAACTTTACCATGTTTCTTTCCCACCAATTTGCCTTCATATTTAAAGTGGAACTCTTGGTATCCTCCCCACTAGATAGTTTAACTGGAGTGTTTCTTATCTCAGTAAATGACATCATCAGCCAGTTACACAAGTCAGAAGCCTAGAGTTTATCTCGGTTATGCCCCTTCCTACCCTCCACTTCCACCACATCATCAACTCTTGTCAATTTTATTTCCATCTCTGATAATCGCTACCCAAATACAAGCTACCATCAGCTCTCATCTAAAGTACTGATGTAGGAATATCCAGGGTCGGATTCAGAGAAATCAGTCAGGTAAGAGAACCAAGAAGCTTTAAGAAGGCAAACTGGTGGAAAGAAAAGCATGTAACCAACAGTGGAAAAAATAAATTAGGATAGGACTAAAAAGACCCCACTGTATTTAGGAATTAAGAGATTACTAGTGACCTCTGAGAATCATTTTGGCAGCGATGCAGAGGTAGAGATGTGGTTACAATGGAATGAAGAACAAGCACAAATGTGGCAATGAAATAAGAACTATTCTTTCTGTTATGTTGACTATGTAGGGCGTGACGCGAGGAGAAAGTTGTTTCAAGGAGAGGCACTATTAAAAATGTTTTTTAAAAAGATGCTGAAAACGTGTACATTTATGATCCATCTGAGGAAAGAAAAAAACAAAAAAAAATGCTGCCTTATCTATGAGAGTGGAGGGAAATTTTCAAGGAGCGGGATTCAGAGGAAACAGGCAATCTCATGCAGGGCACAGGCAGATGGAGTATCATGAACAGAACAGCGGATGAAGAGGTATCTCTTTGATAAAGAGGAGAGAAATGGATGAAGTACATGGGTGATGACCTCTCATTTCTTAATGACTTAGAAGAACGTATTATCAGAAACAGAAGTGAAAGCTGTCAGAAGAGATCAGATTATTGTGATTGTGTAATTGATTCAATGAACATTTGCCAAGATCCTAAAATGAGCCAAGCACTGGCAACCCGCTAGTAAGCCAGAATGAAGTCACCATTGTTCCATGAAAATTCTAACTCTCCAGAAGAAGCCATTTCAGCATTAAGTATTAAATCCACAATGAGGGCAGAGCAAGGGAACTGTGTGAAAAGAGTATCTTCAAACCATACCCCAAAAGATGCAAGGGGACGATTTTCAGGTTGATGGTGATGGTGTGAAGTAGGCTTGAAAGGGGGAGGAAATCCTGAGTGAAGACCAATAGAAAATAGTGTAAAAAAGGCAGTGAAAATGCCACATTCCCTGAGGGCTCAGAGGCCAGATCTAAGAGGACAAAAGCTGGTCTGGTTTCAAAGCCATGTGATATGGTAATCATATAACAAATAGGCGAGCTAGTAGCCTCTGGAATTGCACTAAATACAAGGCCTTTACTGTACTTCCACTCAGCGCTCTGTGAGAGGAGAGGGAGACCCAGGAGGCTGCCCCATGAGGAATGTCACAAGGAAGAACACCCACAGCCTCCTGCCTTTCCCTGCTGTCCCTGGCTGCCAGGCCAGGCTTTCCTGGGGAAGCACTCAGATCTGATGGCAGACACCCACCTGTTTAAAGTTCAAATAAGATAACTTGAAGAAAAGCTGAGGCATTTTCGCCCTGAGATCAGCATACTGATGACATATGGTCTACATCTCCCCTTTTATCTCTAATCCTGACACCACAGTTTCACAATTTACTCAGCATCTGAGGGGCCTAACAGGGGACTGGGATCAAAGTGAACCAGAAAAAGGATTAATCCAGATAAGACAGAGGTTATGAGGATAGTCTGGAGAAAATATTTAAAGAACGTGGTGAGCGTGTATCTTTGTCTCTCTTGAACATATCATTCTCCAGCTTCCATGGTTACTTCTGACATATCAGCTCACAGCCACAACCACACAAGTCCGATGCAAGCAGACCTGTATCATGCTCCCAGACTCACAGGCAGTGACAGATGGGTATGTGAAATACCCTTGCTTTGGGACTTCTTAGCGGCTGCAGCTAACTAGGGTCTTGATAAATAATTTGTTTAAGGCAAGCAACGCCAATATGCATTGTTTTTTGTTTTTTGTTTTTTTTGTAGACGTTCCCTCACTGCATTTATCAGCAGAGCAAGAAATGCGACTCTACTTTTCCTCTACTTTACTATGTTACAACTGTTATTATAGCATTGTTTTTTTTTCAACCATTTTAATTAATGTTGTTTTGTGAAATTTCTTCCTGACTCTATTTCTGTGAGGAGTATAATTTTAGAAAGCCAAAATGTGCCAAGTGATCTAAAATTAATTACCCTATTTTCCACTTTGAAAATAACAAACTATTCATCAATTTGGGTTTCTGTTTAAATCAGATAGGCATAATGATTTCTTCTACTAAAACCTTTCTATGATTATTTGAATATAATATTGCTACAAGCAGCAAACATTAGATATTATTGTCTTTCCTTATCTCATTTTAAGTGTCAGCAGTGCAATTTTCTTTCTTCTTTATCTTTGCCTCTAGTTAGAAACATTTTTAATCCAATTTTTAACTAGTTTTTAAGGAGAAAACTAAATAAAGTAAATATTTTTTTTCCTGCAAGGTAGATGTAACTCTTGACAAAACATGATTTGCACGCCAGTGTCAAAGTTTTTGCAACATATTACATTTTAGAACAGTATTATTATTATTTGTGGTATTATAGATTGAACTCAGGGCCTTCACACTGAGCTACATTCTTACTCCCAAAGCCCTCCTGCCTGCCTTATTTTTTATTTTTGGATAGTTTCTTACAAAATTATTCAGGGTGGGCTCAAACTTGTAATCTCCTGCCTCAGCCTCCCAGAATGCTGGAATTACAGGTATGGGCCACTGCACCCAGCTATAATGTACCATTATAACAAATTTTTGCCAATTTTTAGAAACAAAACACAATTTACAAAGAATGGGAAGAATTTCATTAAATTGAGTATGAAGCAGTAGCTATATTATATGTGACTATAATAAAAATTTTTAATTACACATATATTAGAATATTCTCAAGGAGATTTTCACGTAGACAGAAGGAGGTTGAATATTCATCTAGAAGAAAGAACCATTTAAAAATTATGATCTCAGTCCTTTATTTCTGCCTTTCTCTTCTCTTGTTTCTGATGTGGAAAACCTTAGATGTTAGTGTGAGTCATTACAGTAGTTAAGTGAATAAAAGAGGAGGAGAAAGATTACTTGTATTTCCATTTTTATAAAACTTTCAATAATTTTCATATACTATTATCACCATTATCTAAAAGTACAATAGTTTAAAGTTATAAATGAAAAGATGATTCAGTCTTTGGACAGGCCAGGTCTTTATTATACCAACAATAATGGGAACGTCCATTCATTTATTTATCCTTTTAATACATACTTACAGAGTGCTGTCTACATGTCATTGCCCTAGGTCTAAAGGGATTTGGCAAGGAACAAAATGTTCCTTTCCTAATGGGGCATACATGCTTCTGAGGTATTCAGATGAACAGGAAGTGAATCCATGTAAGAATTTCAGAGGGTGATGAGGAAATAGAGCAGCGTAAGGATAGAGTAGCTGGTGGGTTAGCAAAGGCCCCTCTGAAGATGAAACCCAAAAGATGATCAGGAGTCAACCAGGGGACACTGCGGGGAGATGTACTAATCAGAGAGAGGAATAAGTACAAAGACCCTGAGGAAGGAATGAGCTTGCCCTGCTGGAAAACTTTTGAGAAAAACTTTTATGGCTGTTGAGAACCTGAGGTTTGTCTGAGGATAAAGCAGCTAAGAAATAAAGAAGGAAAGGGTGTTATTTATAATTGGAGAGACTGTTGACTGTTTCTTCATTGCTGCATTACTTTACCTGTTCATTTGTTGATTTCCCTGCCATATTTAAAATAACACCACTAAACAAGCCACCTATGTTCTCTGTTGTATGATGAACAAAAGAAACATAAATATTTCTACCATGGTAACTAGGGTTTCCAGACATATTTGTCATGATTTTGCCTGAATGCCATAGGCCAGACTTGAAATTTTTCCAAAATTCCTTTGGGATTCTATTACAGGTCCATAACCTCTTATCTGTAGCATATCACCAAGAAAGTTAGCTACGAAAATAGAATAAAGAAAATATACTGGGTGACAAAAAACTTGTATGGACTTATGCTTCTTATTTATCCCTCTAGATTCGAACATTTATGAATTTTATAGAAGAAATGTTAATATGTTCATCAGGTGCAGCCTTGGGTTTTAATTGTGGTATATAATAGACAATAAAACCACCACATTATTTTCCTAAAAGCCAAAAATTCCTGAATGAGTTTTGACTAAAGACTAAATGCTACAAAGATCTATGAGATTTAATGTTGTATACAGAACACAGAGCAGGGTCAGTGGGTATTGCCACTCTCAATTTAACACTACTAAAATTTCCTGCTTCACGTTTAGTGCCTATAAGTGCCTTTTACAAAGTCAAACTCTTCTGGATTCTATGCTTTACTTCACCAAAAATAAGCTTCTACCCAGGAGTAGCAGTACATACCTGTAATTCCATCTACTCAGGAGGCTGAGGCAGAAGGGTTATAAGTTCGAGTCCATCCCTGGGCAACTTGACAAGATCTTGTCTCAAAAAGCAAAGAAAGGCTGCAGATATAGCTCAGTGGTACAGCACTTGCCTAACATGAGGCAGCCCCCCACTTCTTGCCCCAAGGTTCGATTCTCAGTACTGACCAAAAAAAGTTTCTTAATTCACATACCAGAATGACCTTGTTGAAATCTCTTCACATATAAATTATTTAACACACAAACATTTTACATATAAATTTTGCATTAATTTATTTAAAATCTGCACTGGGAAAAATAAATATGTATAGTCCCTTATAAAATCACATGAAAGAGAAGTAATTGCCTATGAATGAACATATCATGGAAGGAAATCAGGCATTCCACTTAGCTGAAGTGACTGTTTATGGGAATTAATGTCTGTATTATGAATAGGCAGATGGTCTATTCAACCAAACATATTATAGTTTGTCATTTCTTATCAACCACATGGATTTAGGAGTAATGAGAGCAACTGCAAGCAGATTTGCAGGAAGATGTCCATTAGGAAGCATTCCTTAATGGAATGCTTATCCCAGAAGTATTAATTTCAGCAATCTGATGTGTTAATACAAAGTGCAAAGCTTTAATAAATTATGTACCACTTGTTTGGTATCTTCAAATGCTATGAAATCTCTAAATTTTTGTTCTTAGAGAAAATAATACATAGTGACGCTTCTGGGTTGGCTAAAGATGAGTTAAAAGGCTGTTGTTTATTCCTCCTCTATATTCACAATCCCTCCCTCAAAGTTATTAGTACAATGAACCAAGGTAAATGCAAATTTGATTGTGTCATTTGTGTGAATCAAACACTTCAATGCTTCTCTGTACCTGTCAGATAAAGCTCCCCTAAAAGTAAGCTCCAAGAGGACAAGGAATTTTCTAGATTGTTTTGTTCAATGCTCTATCCTCAGTGTCTACAGCTGTACTTGTACACAGTAGGTGCTTTACAATTATTTCCTAAAAGGCTGAATGCATGGAACAGCCCATGAGTTAACCCTGGCCACCTTCTCCCCTGACTTGTGGTAGGGTCCAGATTTCTCCCTTTTCTTAAAACATGTTTCTCACAAACCATTTCCCTCTTCATCCATCATTTTTGCCCTGTACCAGCCATTGAGGTCTTCCTTGAAATTCAGGACTGGATTGAGGTCCTGTGTTACCATTTCCTGTTCTACTCTTTACCTCTGTTTTTGGAATATTCCTGACATGTGCAATCACTTACTCAGTACCTAATCTCCCCCTACAAAACTACAAGCTAGGTCCATGTCTAGCTTATCTTTTTCTCTCCCAGCACATAGTAGGAACTCAAAAAAATGTGCTGAATCAATGACAACAAGGGAAACAAACTGTCACTCTCCCTGCTCATGCTAGGGCTTCTGTAGCTTATTGAGTTCAACACATTTGCCCCTGGGAGACAGCTCCTATGTGTATGTGTGTGTACGTTACTTCTAGGGTAACCAGCCTCTCTCTGCAGGTTTTTTTCTGTTTCTGCTATTTTTATCCCAAACACAGGCACACACTGAGGCTAGCTTTTTCACTTTTCAAAAACTGCAGAACTGAGAATCAAGAACTTGTGCGCATAGAAGTATATAACATCTCTATCCATTAATACCAGCAATTTGCACATTATAGCCTTTCTGAAGAACTGCTTCCTGGGAAGGCAGATTTTTACTGTAAGGCCCATCAGGTCATGGCCACATAAAGACCATGCCTAACCACATATATTTTGAGATATCTGAGATTACAGACATAGGGAACATTTGAAACCTATTAATATTTTTTTCCTTTAAATGCCCATATGCTTTCAATCCAGAATCATTACTTTGCCCCAGAAGCATTTTAGAGCTATAATATGTACAGGTGTTTGGTGTGCCAACAAATATGGCAGCTGCCCTCAGGGACACTCAGAAAATGAGGCCTGGGCCGGTGATACAGCTCAGCAGGATAAGCGCCTGCCTGGCAAGTGCGAGGTCCTGAGTTCGACGGCCTCTGAGATTTGGTGAGGTCATCAGGTGGTGGGGGCAGGGGTTTGGAGGGAGTCAGGTTTTGTCTGTCAGCAAGCGAAGTATCTTTGCCTTGATACTGGCTCCCCGATTCTCTGCTTTCCTCCTGGGATGTCTTGGCCTGGACTGTCCTTCATGGGCCCACTTCCTATGCATCCTTTAAGATGCGGCCCAGGCTTCTGGGACCGCCTCTAGCTGGCCTTACCCAGCCCATCTTCCTTCAGGCTAGTTTCTCCTACTCAGTTCTCTCAACACTTGTCAGATCTTTCAGTACACTTATGAGGCTGTATTATAACCTATCTGGGCCTGTCTCACACATGGAAATACAGAATGTATTTATTTATATTTCTAACCAGCATTTGCTATCATGTTTGGCATAATAGGCTTCTAGGTGGAAATAAGGAATAGATGTTCCTGCCAAATTTACCTCTCATATAAGTGAGGCAGCGGTGAAACAGCACTGTGGTTAAGGAGAGAACTATGCTCTGCAGGCTGATTCCTCAAAAAATGTGAGCTACCACCTCTGGGTGGAGAGACCTTTGTGGACAGTATGCCTGCATTCTTGCCTCTTAAGACTGGGTTAGAAAGACTGAATCAGGAAGTCTAAGGATAGTTAATGCAGAAAGAACTGACAGGTAGAATGGAGGAAGCAGTGAACTTGGAGATTTCTGACCTAAACCTGCTCTGCCCCTGTGGCTATTGAGGCTCACAGAGAAACCAACTGCCCATGTCACAACTCCCATGCTGAGAGGGACACACTGTGATAACAAAATTAGATGCCTGGACAGCTGGGAAAGCTGAAACGTGTGAAGAGCAACTTAATGGAGATAAAACCATCCCAGATAGTTGGATCAAAAGGCTGTGCCTACATTCAAGAGAATTTGGGGGATTTCTACCAGACATTGTATATCTGCAGCTTCTCCTGAAGGAAAGAGGATGGTCCCTCCCAAAGCAATTCTTTGTTCACTCAGTGGAAAAAGCTGGAGATACTTTGTTACCTAGGATATTACCTTTAGGTTTAAAGAAAAAGAAAAAAAAAAACACCTAAAGCCATCTTGCTCATTTGGGAAGATAGTGGTGTGGAATATCTGCTTGAAAGTAAACTGTAGGGGTGACCTAACTGTGTATCAAATATACAGCCAAAGAATAAGTGAAATATATGCTAGTGAAAGGATCCAAACTTTGGTGAATTTTAAACAGTTTCCAGAATGTCCTTTTCCATAAGAAGCATAAAATTTTGAAAGTGTACCATATTGCCAAAAAAGTATTAAATGCAGGCAGTCCACAACTTATGAACAGGTTGTATTTCAGAAGTTTGTTTTTGAGGCAATCGTGTAGGAATTTGGAATGTGCCTTTCCCACTGAAATTGGAACACACATGGCGGTCAGCTTCCTGAGTCAAATTAACCCATAATGTGCAGAGTGTTGTGTGACTGGCGGGCTAGAAGCTGCCCTGTGCAGAACAACACTACCGTGGGACATGAGTCGGGGCTTCCGCCCAGGTGCTCACAGTTTCTCCTGCTGGAAATCGAGTGGGAGGCATCAGAGAATTTCCCTCACTCCCTGGGCCCACCACTGCTGTCTGGCTATGCTGTAATGGTGGCAATGCCTCAGGCTTTGGTCACTGCTAGCAGTTTCTGGGTGCTTGTGATGCATATGAGTAATTTAGAGGAGATGTTAAGGTGGCATAGGGAGGAACTCCTCCCTCTAATTGTGAGACTATAATGTCTCTCTGTGTCTTTAATGGCTAGAGAATCACCAGTTTCCTAGAGGTACCTAAGAGGCATACAACAGACAGTTTGCTGCTGTTCCTATAAACCTAGTCAAAGAGTACTGGCAGTAGATACTGGGGTGCTTCTTCCCCTTTTTCCTTCATTGTACTCAGTCTGCAGTGAAGAGGGGAAAGTCTCTTTCTAGGACAACAATGGGGCAAGAGGAGAAAGGAAAGCTATAGTTCCAAATAAAAGCGACACTTTAAGTCCTTTCTGACAGAAGAACAGGCTCTGTGAATGGATGTTTGGCAGATACCAAGAACTAATTTCCCCAAAGACCTCAAATCAAGACAAAACAAAACAAAACAGATACCCTGTAGCCAGGGGAATAAGAAACCAGAGTTGGTAGTGTACCTTTAGTTAATAGGAAGTTTAGGCACATAGTTTTAAATGCATTTCACAGGCACATAAAAAATATGTAAACCAGGCAGGACTCCAGCCAATTTATTCTAAGGCGCTTTCCAGCTATTATTTTCTCTCCTTCACACATCTAGATCTTTAGAAATGGTTGGAAGAGGCCGCCTATCACTCAGTACCTCTTTGAGAATCTGCTGCTGCCCAAGTCCTGGTGCATGGTAGGCTTGGAATCTCGGTGAGCGGCAAGCACACCAGCTGTTTCTGAGCTGGCCCTGGTACAAAGTGTGTGAGGTTATTGGCAACCATCCACTGCTTTTCACTGCTATTCTAGGAGAAGAGACACTCCTGAAACAGCTGAGGAGTCTTCATGGAGTAAGACGCAGGAACATTCCTGCCCCGGACATCGCCTTTTGGTCAGAAGCTCCCACTACTCCTTACCAGCAATCTTTTGGCGTTTTAAGGTTGTAAGCAGCTGCCCATGAAACATAAACCTGAGCAAATGCACACAGAGGTACAGTGTTTAATGTACCCAAACAAAAACTTACCAGAAGGTTGGCTGACCCAAATTTAAAAATAGATGTACTTATGAATGTGAGAATGATGTGGGCCCAAAGATAACTACCCAGTGGTTTTCTCCCTGTCACCCCACTCCCGGGTTATTTTAGTTGGAGATCAAAGCTAATAAGACTCATTGCCAGCCTTTTGGTCTAGTAAGAACTTGATCAGAATGAGTCAGGCATTCTGGACAATAGTCTAAAAATTTGTATATTAGTGAATGAAAGTCAATTTTGAGGAAGAAGAAAGAAGAAGATACAGGTTGGGGAATTAAAATTATAAAAACTATTTTTGGAATCTTCTAGAAAGAAAAATGTATAACAAGCAAAACAGGGAGCTTTTCAGGGGCTCTTCTGACCCCACAATTCAAAGAGTCCCTGGTAATCAACTTCCTTCTTCCTCCAATATATAACAGCCTGAACTAGGAACCACTGGGTACTAAAGATGTTCAAGTCTATCCAGGAAAGACACTTACTGGTCAAGGTAATATTAAGACAGGACTGCACCTCTCCTTTGTTGGGGAAATCTGCCTCTTCATGTGCTGTGGTTACAAGAGAGCAGGAGATAAAAGTCTGTATACATAATATGGAAAACCATGTTCAATATGGCTATTGTTTCCATAACACAACTTTTAAAAATTAAAATAATATAAACTACAGAAAATAATTCTCAGAAGTATTTCCCTTCCTGATGGGGATATGCAGGATAGGAGTCTTTTCTAAAGAAGGTGCGATACCACTCTTTGTGCAGGGTGAGTGCAGATGGGCAAGTTAAAGCTGTGCGCAGGTGGAATCCCAGCACAGATCGTTTTTCTTTCCTGGAATGCAGCTCCGTTGCAGCAGCGACTATTTGTTTTGGTCACTGCTTTACTGCAAGCACCTACATAAGAGTTTGCCAGATAGTGGGTAGCCAATAAATATTTTCCAAATCAAGAGGATCATCGGGATTTTGAGAGAAGTCCTATGAAGGGTGGAAGAATGTTTTCGCCTCCCTATCCTCGGTTCACCTGCTGAAAAGCCAGAGGTAGCAGACAAGGATGCAGAAGAATTATGACTGAGTCCCCTTCTAACTTAGAATTGTTAGAAGGCTTTGTGGCTCTAAGAGTGAGGAGCTTCGGGGGAGATGTGTGCAGGGCATTTTGTGCTCCACACGGCTTCACTCGGAGTTGGAACCCTGCCCCTGAACAGTAGTATTTAAAGATCAGGTACATGGTGTTCTTTATCCCAGTTTCTGGGAAGAATTTTTTAGTAGCTCCATGCAAGCAGGGGACATGAGATTTCTCTGTCTGCTTATATCTAATTAACGTTCAGTGAGTCTCTGGCTATTTAAAATAGGGAAATAATGCATATTTATTCACACATGCTTTGAGATCTGTGGATAAAAATGCTATATTACTACCAACCACAATGAATGCAAATACTTTAAATATAATTATCAATTACCAGCTACCACCTGTTGAGATAACTAACTACAGTGCCTTTAAACACCATCCTTCCAAATTTTAGAATTGGAAACATTTTTCAATGTTATATACACTATATTCAACCAATTCATTAAGGAAATTCTTTGTTACTCTTTTATGACATGTTAGCAAGAGAAATAGAAATTGAGCTATATGAATTACTAAAATGCCTGAGGATCTATAGTTGGGATCTGATCTTACAAAGTCATATTTCAAAATCCTTTTAAGACGCACTTAATGGTATATACACACATACAGTCTAAGGCCATGTTGCTGCATTTTAAAAACAAAATTTTGCCCTCTCGGCAAATCAAATATTAAACAGTTAAAATGCATACAAAGTCAGATGCATTTTTATAAATACAAAGCCCCTTGTGCAAATCAGTTCATAAACCATGCATAAATAGAAGGTATTATGTTACTCTTTCCCCACTTGGGACCATAGATTGCAGCTAAAACTGTAAGACTTTGCTTATAGATGTGCAATTATTACAGGGTTTTTATTCTTCAAAAGCTATTAACATTTTTATAGCACATGCAAAGTTATTACAAACAACCTTAAAATGTGAAGAATGATTTTCCTAAAATTTCTCCCAAATCCTCGCTTCAACATAAGGCACTGGAAAAAAAAAAAAAAGAAACACACAGGGCACTGTATTTGTTTACTGAAAAGAGAAAAAAAAGAAGTAGGTTAAAGCTGAGATAAAAGTGCTGCTCTTGTAAAGTCAAGCAAGTTTAAATGAAACTCCGTCAAGCTGTTCAATACAGCATTCTTTGTGACAAGGAAACAATACAAAGCAAATATGCTTGGGTGTTTAAGTCATCATCAACATTATTAAAAAACTGATTTACACAATTTGAACCATGGATCCAAGCTAAGTAGGAGCTCGGGGGCTCTGCATCACCCACCAGCCCGACCTAGAGCAGCTTGGCCATGACTTCTGACATATGTCCTGTTCACAAAGGGATTCCACAAAACTTTAGGCTTCTGCACGACAAAGGGAAAGCCACTAGTGCCTTTGTGCTGAAGTTCACGAAGGCATTTTACACAGATCTTTTAGTCATAATGCAAAAATTCCCAATTTTATAGAATAAAACAAAGATAGAAATCTTACTATGATACTTGCAGTGATGGATGAATTTCTGTAACTAGCTCCTGTCCCTCAAAAGCTTGATAGCTCAACCTAAAAAATATCTGTGAGTATAAAAATACATTCTCTAAGCATTCTTAATGAATGTTCTTGTCGCTATGTTGTCACAAAGTGAAGTGACACCTGATAACTAGATAATTTATCTATGTAAGACCCCAATTAGCAGTGACAAGACTGACTTCATTTCTCTTTGAACTGGTAGGCCCAAGCATGTAGTTTGAAGAGGCACCAGGAGAGAAATCAATAGGGTGGGATATGAAAAGAAATATCTATTCTTAAAGATTTAGTTGTCTAATTTCCAACATGCAACCTCTAAGTCAGAAATTTTAGAGCTAGGATGAATCATATATATACATATATAGACACACACAATAAATTTAATTGTACTTATTTAAGATTTACATTTTATATGTAGAAAAATGTTTACTATAGTGAAGCTAATTAACATATACATCATCTCATATAGTTACCCCATTTTTGTGGCAAGAAGAGCTAAAATCTCAGTTAGCAAAAGTCCTGAATATAATGCAATATTAAGTATCATCCTCATGTTGTACATTAGATCTCTAGACATCTGGCTACTCATCTGCTACTTTGTGTCCTTTGACCAACATCTCCTCATTGCCTACCCCCACCTCTGGTGACCACTATTTTATTCTCTGTCTCTGTATATTTGATTTTTTTCACTTTTAAGGATTCCACATATAAATGAGATCATGCAAAAGCATCCAGTACAATTTCATTTTATTTGTAAGGAAACTTAAATGCAGTGCTGAGATGGGTTTTCTCAAATTCTACGGGCATCTTTCTTCCACTCTATCCATCCTGACAGAATATAAGATATTCACCTTATTCTTAATATACTTCCCTTTAAAGAAAATTTCAAAAGCCCTGAACTTCAGGGCTAATGTAACAAGAAAACAAGAGATTTAAAAGTGCTGAAAAGGGATTTTCTATTTGGACAGAAGTGGTTTGGATGCACGACTATTTTCTTCTTTGCCCTGAAGCCATGAAAGGAATATTTTGAAAGGACAACAAAATTGAAAGAAAAAAAAAGCCTGCATATATACACAAAACAATATTAGACTGAACTTAGGCTCCTTAAGAACTAGTTTCATGGAAACCATTGCTCGTCACTAGTAGACCATAGACCAAAAGCTGAGAGCAGAAATTGCAGTGATTGCTGACACCTACAGTTCAGGAAAGATCACAGAGTTTTAATCAAGTGGCCATAGATGGCCCTGCAGCCACTGCACTGAGCATAGACTCTGACCAATAATCAGGTGACTGTTATGATCAGGAAAGGGCTGAGGCCTCCTCAAAAAGCCAAGTGTTGGGACCCTATGGACATGTGACTTTGAGTGAGTCCCAAGGGTACCAGGACAATACAGATCTACACTGAAGGACTGGGAAATAGTTGCTCTGAGAAGCCAATGGGGAAAACAGGCAAAGAGGATGGTATTGTCCACTCTTTGGGATCGTGTGAGAGGAAAAAAAGCACTTCAAAAACCAAGTATGAAAGTTTAAAGAAAGTTTAAAGAAAAACACCTTCATTCCACGGAAAGAGGTATCTACCACTTGAGCTGTCCTAGGCAATAACTGAATTTACAAACTCAAATAGATAATGATTGATGGAAGATAAAAGAATAGCAGCAGCAGGAGTTATAGCAGAAAGGATTAGATAAGACAGAAAGCTTTAAACAGCCATTAAAGAACTGTGGGAAAATTCTGGGCATCTTGCAATCACATTTTTGGAAAGATGCATTATGATGAAGACCATCCCCAGTTACCAAAGAGCAATCTAGCTTGGAACCAAGGTGGAAAGAGGCTTTCTCAACAGTAAAGGTCGGAGATTCAGCCTCCTCATCCTTTAGTCACCAAGTAATGCTTGATTCCCAAGATTCACTGCTGCATAGAATAGAATGCAGTCACACACACACACAGAGGCTCATAATCGGCTTGATTCCAGTTTATTTTGTGATATTTTAGCTTTTCTCAATTAATATCTTTGTTCTTGATGAACTACATTAAAGAAGCCTATTTGGGCATTGTTGAAATAGAAACTCATTAAATTCCTTAGTCATCTTTCTTGTACAATTTTGGTGCCTAGATTGAGGCAATCAAGAATAAATAGATCCCTTGCCCTTGGATTCATGTCTCCTTCAAGGGCTGCTCCACATGCGTTATTTTCTCATTAGCAAAATCTCTTAGGAATCTAGCCTTCCTCCCCTCGTCCTTTAATGGGCTGCCACTTTCTCTACTTTTTCATTTTGCTTTCTCTCAGCCCAGCAATGGAGTAGGACACCCTACCCAGCTTTTCTGTCTTTGCTGTCCTCTCTGAAAATATACACACAGGCTTTTATTCATTTAAGGATCATACTCCGTAATAAAGAAATAGATGGAATAAAAAATCCACAAACCAGGGAAAGTTACACGGGTTCCAGCTATATTACAAAATGCTCAGGGTAACTGTCCTTGATCTGTATTTCTGATGGTTCCTTGCTTAGATGGTATTTCAAGATCTCTGTTAAATGATGCTTATTGTTGTGCTGAGCTGCTTAAGGCTGTGATGGTGGCTTTAAAATTTTCCACTGCTGCTAGTTTGGATCAAATTTAGAAACCCTGTCTTCTAACCTATACTCCAAGCATAGCCCACCCCTGTGTCCGACTCCCAAGTATCCTCGATAAGAAAGCCATCTCTTCCCTGACACTTAAAGCTTTTTGCCTTTGGGCTGAAAGCAGCTCTTCATTGACTTTGGAGACATCTCCTACCTCCCTCCCTGGTTGGCTCTTTGAAGTCCCACAATTATCTGTGGCCCCTCTTTATCAGTGGCTTTTTCCCTCCAAGCACCCCAAAACTTCTCCCCTGGACCTCAGGTCATTTCATGTCACTCTCCAGTTGTCTGCTTCACTTTTCATTTACTTCACCATACTTCTGTCCTTGGAACTCCCAACTATTCCATCCGTCTGCATGCCAAAAAACTTACTTTGAAAAGATCAAGTACCAGTACCATTGGTTGGAAAAGCTTGGCTGTTTTGCCTGTGGTTCTCCAAAAATATCAAGACCACTCAATTTCAAAAGCAAAACCTCCAAAGACCTGACCTCCAACTAACATTCTTATATCTAGAGATAGGGCTCTATCTCATCTCCCTAGTAAACTGGTATTTTTCATGCTTAGAATCCCCTATCTCCATTACAAATCCCACTATGATCCTTTCTCATGGCACACTGCAAAACTGATAAATTCTGTGAATAAAAACATTCAATATTGCTGTTGTGTGTTCTGCATACACACACATTTTACCAGGCACCAAGCTACATGCTTCTTAGAGCTTGTTTCATTTAATCCACAAAACAAACCTGTATGTCTGGTATTTAGAACCCCATCTTCAGATGGAGGAAGTCACAATAGATAGGTAAGATAACTTGAGCACAGTCTCAAAACAAAGGACATCTGGCTGCAAATCTGATGTTCTTAACCTGTGTGCTCCACCACCATACCGCAGAAATCCACAAGCCCAGCATGACATAGGTTATTATGAGCTGTGTATTCATCTCCTGACAATCTTTTCCCTGCTCACCTGGGGCAGGAAGTGTCTTGTTACAGTGTAAAGCAACTTAAATATATTTTAAATAAAAATATTTCTAAAACTTAAAAATAGTGCTGTGAAAATAACGTACAGTTTTTGTATTTGAAAGCAGATTATTTTACTGGGAGTACTACCTTTGATTGAATCTGCTAGGCTACAAAGTACACAAACAACTGTTACACAATTCATGCCCAAAAGAGAATATTCTCCCATTTGCAAATTCTAGCCAGAAATATAGGGCCTGGATACTCTCCCTGGTAAAGCGAGCACAGCCAGGACTTTCTTTTCCATACGTTGTCTAATTTTGCTGCTTTTATTCTTATTCGGGAGAATATTCAGCAAGAAAAGGAATGGATGTACTAATTAAAGGATGTCATATGGCTACCAGAAATAAAAATTGTGAGAAGTAGTTTGCCTCATATTTCAATTAAAATATTAAATAAATTTATTCAAAGACACTTAAAATCTTTTAGAAAGCAGCTTGATTTATGACTTGATAATATATATGACGGAGTACATAAAATAAGTCACGCTATAATGATTTTTCAGAAATTCTCTCAAGTTTTGGACTTGAAAAGAGGATAATCGTGGAAGGACATTTTAACCATCTTTCTTCCATTGCCTCTCGTCAAGTACCGTCACAACAGATCACTTTAATTGGATTGAAACTATCTGTTGGACATTCCACTGCTTACGTTAACACACTGAGGGCAATCCCTAGCTGCCAAGTGGTGCATGTTAAGTACTAATAATTTACCTGTCAATTCAATTGCTTTTTACCTATTTATCTCCATTTACGCCAATGTTCTATGATTACACTCAGCACACAGACACACACACACACACACACACACACACACACAAATGTACATACTCAACAGCACAGAAAGGCAGTGAAAAGGGCAACTATGACAATCTGGCATTCGATGGCATTCGATGTCTCTGAGCTGCAGTTTTCTCATTGGAAGAGAGATAATACTTGCTGTCCTCTTTAAAGGGCCTTTTGTTTTTAGAAGCAAATGAAGTTTTATCAAATGTGTTAAAGCAAGTGGTAAACAGCTGTAAGAATGTAATAAGACATACGTATTTATTATTATTATCACCAACTGATTGCACTGCAGTTGTCTACACCAGCAAAGGCCAAGTGGCTCTCATCACCTTTTGCAAATGGTAGGCATCCCCTAAATGAGGAAAATGTCATTAACAGTGCTGTACAATTTAAAGAATCTGAAATGTTTTTGTTTCATTCTAAATCTCCTACTGATTTGATGTATACATTTCCTTTCCTACATTATTTTTCTCCTGCTCAACTCAATTTTGTGGCAAAAATTCATGATTCGCTGCAGTAGATAAGATAGAACTACATACTGACAGGAAAAGGGACATTAACACTGACTAACCAGCCAAGGACAGTATTACTCTTTTGTCTCACTTTCCCTACCATCCTCTTATAAGTTTTTCCCCTTCTCTTTCTTCTCCAACTCTGTCTCTGTCCCTCCTTCCTGCCTTCTCTCCCTCCTTCTCTTTCCCTTTCTTATGGGCAAGGTGCAGAATGAATGGGAAGCCTGCTGGGAAGCCTGCTTCTCTTCGTGCAGACCAAACTTTTGGACAAAGCAGTGAAGTGACACCCAGCAAAGTAAACACTGACTAACCCTCTCCAGAGAATGGCTGATCCCTCTCATTTGCTGGGGTGGGCTTGCATCACTGCAGGACGGAAAGGGGGCGGCTCCTTCACTGTGATCCACAGCAAACCTGACGCTTCAGAAACTTTCTCCAGAGCAGACATGGAATTGCGGAAGGCCCTCTTCTCAACACACAGGAAATTAAAATGTCTTTAAAAATTTAAATAGCTAAAAGTTAGACAGAAAAAAATGGGAAAAATTAGAATGTCGTTCTTAATAAATGTAAAATATACAACCTGTCCCTGAAAATAAAAGCTTATCACAAACATAATGTATGATTTCTTATTTTCTCTTTAGAGATGACAAACGAAACAATGGAACAATTTTGGAACACTGGAACAATCTTTGGAACAAGAAATACTAACCAAGGTACAATACTATTGTCCTTTACTCTGTGTTCATGATGTGTATAAACACAGTTCTTGTATTTTCTTTCTTTCTTTTTTTTAATATGTGGGTACCAGGAGTCGAACTCAGGACCTCGCGTTTGCCAGGCAGGCGCTTATGCCGCCGAGTTATATCACCGGCCCCGTTCTCATATTTTCAAACATGTAACATGGGGAAAAGGGATTTTGTTGTTGTAAAAACAAAAAAAAGGAATTTTTAGAATGTGGGGAGGAAGGAGTTAAGGGAGATTTGTTGATAGCGTATGTGCAGATAACTTTCTACATTTCAATGAGTTTTAAAGACCTCCACGCTTCAGTGACTATTGTTAAAAACATACTGAATTGGTTATGACAACCTGTGGGTTGGTTTACACCACAGTCTAAAAATTGGGAAATTCAGTTTAGAAATTTGATCAATATTCATACCATCTCACGTCATAATTCAATTGGCAAAAATGCAGTAGAAGACTCCCCAGGGCAATCCTGAAGAACAACTTACATTCTGGCGGTTTAACGTGTGTATACCTCCTGCCTGCAGTCAGTGAGGGGGGCTGATGGAAGCCTTGAACTTTAACAAGGGCTTCCAGATGATTTGATTGCAGGGTTAACTGTGACAGAAGAGAAATGATCAAATTAAAATGAATATGCCAAGGCAAAAACTAAAGATGCTCTTTTTTAAACTCTCCATGAGCACTCTCCCCAAAAAGCATAAAGAACTGTCAAAATAGGATCTTGCTTAAAATGCAAAAGGTATTTTCAAAGAGAGGATGACATTTGCATACAATATGTGCTGAAGACTGATGAAATGCTGAAAATGTCTTACTTGTAGATTGAGTCTATATGACATCAAATGCCAGGATTTTTTAAAAAGGATTTAAAATTTTAGACTGAAAAATATTTCTCAATGTCTTTCTCTAATAAAATATTCAAATATTAGCAAATACCCAAATTTTTAACTTACATATGGAATCATGACCTCTAAAAACGGATGGAGCATATACTGAAAGGCAGTTCAACGAGTATTAATTATACAACGCTACATTTAAAAGATGGAAACTAATATAGTTTCAAGTGTTAGGCTGCCAACATCGTCACGATTTTAATTCTGGTATTGGTATTTTTATTCTAAAATGTTTTCCCGTGTGGCCTACTATCACTTTGGGTTGTGGCCATTTTATATTAATTCTTAGATTATCTCTTCATTTTGGGATGGCAATACAGTACTAATACCACTTTTCTAAAGTTCAACTTCAGTGAAGTTTCTGGTCTTTAGAAAATAAATGTCACATCAAATCCTTACAAAGATCAAATATTCTAATGTTATTCACCTGATTCTCTGGACTTAAAGTGGCTAACTTTTATCAGGGGAACCTTGAAAAGAAAATGAGTTATCACGTGTGAAAAAAATCATAGTGTCCTTCCCCCTCTCTTATTTTGATAAAATCAGCACAAGTAAAATCAAGAACTGTTTAAAATTCTAACATTTTTCTGCAGCAGTGTAACTGAAACACAGCTAAGGTACTTAAGCATACACAGAACAACCATGGCTTTCTAGAGAATTCTGGGTAATTTGATATATATACATCTTCATTATTTATGATTGGGTGAAGGGGTAAAACAAAAAAGTCTGCTAAAAGATAGGCACTCTATGAGACACTGTCGTTCTACTGGGTAAAACTCATTCAGATGATTTTCCTCATCAACGCATCAACGAAGAGCATTCTTTTTAGTCTTTTTTTTTTTTTTTTTTTTTTTTTGCTGGTGCTTAAAACTTATTCTAAATAACACTTTTAACATATAATAATGATATCTCAAGAAGAAAAATATTCTTTATAAAATGACTTTCACATAGATAATTGTTTTATAGCATACACTATTCATTACCAGCAACTAAAGGAAAGCTAGAAAAGGAAAAACTAGGGTCTCAGTAAACAGATAAATGTACACTGTACATCTGCCTGCTATTAGAAAAAGTAAAACAGCATGGATTATAATCATACAAACTTCTGTTTTTGCCTAGCTTTGGATTTGTAAGTACTGTGAATGTTTCTACCTGTCAAGGGACCCCTGGCTGGCAGGGAGCACGAACCTCCTCCGGTGCAGCTCACTCTGTCTACGGCGAGGCGGGCTCCTGGGCGTTGCCCCACATCTGGACGTTGCCCAGACTGGCAGCTCGCTGTGTGATCCCAGAAGGGACTGCAGGGAGCAGGGAAGGGCGAGGGAAAGATCCAGCTGCCGGGGTCCTGAACGGTCCAGCACAGGAGCACTGAAACCAGGCGTGCCCTTCTTTGTCAAGCAGAAGTTTTACAAGCCACCAAAATGTAAGATACTCTACAGGGCCGCAGGACATGTTGTCTGAGCTCTTTCTGCAATTAATATGGCCAAATTTAAAACTGAGCCATGCAAAATACTTTCAGGAAAATGAAAAGTCTAATATGTACATGTACAGAGCCATATGAAATAGTCTGAAGTATAAAAACCTTCACAAATAATATAAAAAAGATTTTCCAAAACAGAGGTTGGTTTGTTTTTAATCCTTAGGAGAGGGAGCAGACTTCACCATTAGAATGACTGACAGCAAAACTTGATAAATGTCAATTTGCATGAGTTTGCAATGTAAACTGAAACAAGTATTATACACCATCACTTGGATATTTTAATATTGAATTTTAAAGAAGCACAATCATATGTGTTTTCTTAGGTTGGATTTTAACTGTTACCACTGAATGAAGCTTTCAGGTTTAAACTCTTACCATGTGATTTTGAACAAATGTATTTGTTGATAATATTCAAACTAACAGAAATGAATTTTCCCCACATTTTCAATTACTTATTTCCATCCAAAATATATTATGGTTGTATTAAAGCAAAACAAACAATGTCAGGTATTAAATGTGCTTGAACAAAATGAATTATACCATAATCTTTGGTCACCTTCTTTTTTTTTTTTTTTGTGAGTACCGGGGGTCAACCTCAGGACCTCGCAGGCCAGCAGGCGCCCGTGCTGCTGAGCAATATCACCAGCCCCTTTCTTCATATGTGGGTTCCGGGAGTCGAACTCGGGCCCTCGTGCTTGCCAGGCAGGCGCTTATGCCGCTGAGCCATCTCACCGGCCCTTTGGTCACCCTGTTATTAATATCAATATACTTTCACACTAATCAAGGCACTGGTATTATCAAATTTTCATGGTTATTATTCTTATGAATCGATGTTTGCAAATAAATTAGGTGTTCCTTTCCAATTAAAAATCGAGAGTAGGAAACTGTTACATAGTGATTGTTCTTTGTTAAAAATGTGTGTATGAAATTGCCAATATTTGACCATTTTTGACCTATAAGAATGGCAATCTCATACAGCTCAACCTTATCAGTAGAATGTTGTGTATGAGACAGTAAAGATTGTGAGCTTTGAAGTTGCCTACTGCATGCTTTAGGCAAGGTATTCGTTCTAAGTCTCGATTTCCTCCTTTATAAAATAGGAGTAGTAATAACTACTCATCAGGGTCATTAGGCAGTTTAAATGCAATACTCAGTACATTTGCACAATGACTAACACCCATGAAGTTATCATGAAATTATTGTAAAAACTGGAAGAACAATAGTAGTGCATGTGCTATTCAGGGATAATCACAGTTAAAATATATTAAAAAGACATTCGCATTCAATAGAACAGCAACACATTCTTTCCTCCACACGCCCAAGATTATAGCCACAGTGAAGTGATGCTTTCAGGATAGTAACTTCCTTCATCACTGCACGGCAGCTGGACAGAATAGTAGTTCAAAACACAGGCTTTGGGGCAGATATATTTGGATCGGGAACCCTGCTTTGCCACTTACAACCTATATGACTTTGGTCATGTTACTTGATCATTCATAAAACAGGACTTACCACACATAACAAAATGCACACAAAGCACGTTGCCCGCCATATAGAAAGCACTGAATGAATGTCAACTTTTACTCAGATTTCCACTATTGTTACCACGATGATTGTCTTAAGCCATGTCTAATTGTGGCCGAACTCCAAAGAAACTACCGAACCACCACTGACATGCTTTCCTTAGTTAACAATACTGTAACACTATTATTCCTTTTTTTTCTATATTAAGGATTGAATCTAGGACTTTACACTTACTACAGTCTCTTTTCCTTCGGCAAAATACCTTTCTATTTATGGGTCTTTAATATTATAACATGATTGTTCTTTTTTTTCCCTTTGGGGGATTAAACCTGGCATTGAACATGCTAGGTAATTACTGTAACCCTGACCTACTTCCATACTCTTATTTTTCAATTGTTTTGTATCCCCCCAAAATATGAAATAATTTAAAAGGAAAAATCTCAAGTAATATCACAAAATAGCAATAGTCATTGCACATGTGTTAAAAGCACAAAACTCAGGCCAAACTTGTGCATCTTTCATATACTTGTTTTATACTCTTGGCCAAATTATTTACTATCTTTGGGTCCAGATTCCTCATATGAAAAATGGGTATAATTATGTTAGCTATTTCGTAGTAGGATCATCACTCAGTTTAACATATATTAGATACCAAATGTGTAGCAAGAATAATGCTAGGCTAGCTAGGAATTCAACAGTGAATATGAAACATATAGTTACTCTCAGAAAACTTCTAATAAATAATGCCTAAAATACAACATATTGATATATACAAAGTCAAAATATATACTGTTTAAATTTTTAAAATTTTACTACGGTAAAATACACATTGCCATTAATTGCCCTCCAAATATTCTTCCTCACTTTGAAAACACTTACCTCATCATTCTTGTCACCTCCTGAAGCAGTTCTCCATGTCCTCTTTCATGAGTGTCTTCGTAAGGTGATACAATAGTGAGTGCTGCCTCTGAGTGCCATCCAACAGAAAGGTAGGCTCATAAAAACATGGTGTGTTCTCATCCAACCTTCCTCACTGGATCTGGTACCCTGTGACTTTCTAGCTCTTCCCCAAAGTCAAACTGTCCATGGAAGGTTAATATTTTGAATCAATTTAGGGACTTAGAGGCAGCCACAACAGAGCATCTAAAGACACTGAGGAAGACTTCCAGAACTGCATCAGAGAGTGGCACGAACCATAGGATAAGTGTGTTCAAAGGAAGGAGGAATATTTTGAGGGGATTAATGGCCATCTTTTACTGTAATACATTTTTAAAAATTTAAATATCCACCATATTTTTTATCATACCTCATATATCCTACATCTCAGAAGGTTGAATCCTACATCTGCACAACACATAACCTTGGTGACGGAGGTGCAGTAGCCAAACTGATAGATAAATGATAATGTACCAGATCATAGCCAGGATGGTCTATGCTTTTCAGAAATGGTCATGGGTACCAAGGGGTAGCACATCCAATCATGAATTTATTGACCTATTGCAGGGGAATGGCAAGGACAGGAGGGCAAGATCATGTGGAACTGAACAAGATGAAATTGGGCCACACTATCTTGAAGGCAGCCATGCATTTATGTGGTAATCTCTAGGTATCTTTTACCCATGGGCAGTAATTTGAATCCCTATGAAAACTACCGGGAGATCAGGCATCAGGAATATTTCTGTCTCCTCTGTGGGTGTATAATGAACTAGCTGGAAACCACACATTTTGAATCCTGTGTGCTGGCAATCATTTCTGACTAGTAAATAATGAGGACAGATGTACAGCAGAATTTCCATTGGTTTGTAAATGAGTATGTGCAGATCATGCACTAGCCTTTGGAGAAATCAACCAGGAAAGAAAATATAAAAGGATTTGTAGCAGAGAGACAGAAATTCCCCATAAACTCGAGACCACCTGGAGAATGGAGGGGATGGGGCAGCTTCCTTTCTTCAGACCCGGCTTTCCTGCTCGCAATCACTTCCAAAGATTGTTTATCACTTCCAAAGGGGAGTCCTAATGTGGCATCAGGCAATTAGGCATTATTTATTAGACATTTTCTAAGAGTAACCATATACTCTCATTCACTGTTGGATTCCTAGCACCTAGCATTATTCTTGGCATGTATTTGGTGTCTATTACACGTTAAGTGAAGTGATGATCCTCCTACGAAATAGCTGATTTACTTATACCCATTTTTCAGATGAGGAATCTAGACCCAGAGATAAAATAATTTCACCAAGAGTACAAAACAAGTATATGAAAGAAGAGAGACTTGGATGCAGACAGTTTGGCCTGACTTTTGGAGTCAGTAAAGCCCTAATTTTAATAAAATGTCAGGAGATCAGTAGAATATGAGCCCTGATTGCAAGTCAGAAGAGAAAACTGAAATAATGTCCTTTGCAGTCAAAGATTATTTTACTGATGTGTGCAAAGTATGAATAAAAAGACCTGTGAACAAGACTCTCCAGGAATGCAAGGGAAAGCCTGTTGCCATTTTTGTGTCTTAGGCCCATGGAATCTACAGATTACTGTTATCCAGTGGTTCATTTTCTACCTGGTAGTCTGCAGATAACTGATCCAAATTTGCCACTCCATGATTGCTTCTATAATGAAAAGAACATGAAACAATTTTCCTGGTACATTTTGACTGGCTCTAGAAAGCTAGGAAATTCTTCTTTTTGAAAAAGATCATGTAGCCAGGTGTGGCAGTGCATGCCTGTAATCCCAGCACTCTGGAGGCCGAGGCAGGAGGATCACCCTGAGTTGGAGGCCAATCTGGGCTATATAAGAGAGTTCAAGGCCAGCGTGCACTACATGGTGAGACCCTGCCTCAAAATAAAACAAACAAACAAACAAACAAACAAAAAAAGCTCACCAAAAATTATTTTTTTTAATTTTTATTTTAAAAAGAAAAAAAAAGAACAAAATTTCAAAACAACATAATAGGAGGGTAACAATGGTTAATACATTGTGTACCATTATCTTTAAATTAGTTACTCAGAGTACAAGATATCGGCATTCAACCAAAAATTAAAAAAATAAAATAAAAAAGATCATGTACATTTAGAAAGGTACCCTTTTCAAAGCAAAACAGCAATACATGGTAGGCTCCACAGAACCCTTCTGTCTGATCTCTACTGCATCTTTAAAAAAAAAACAACCTAGCTGCGTGAAGTGGTAATTTAGTCAGTGAAGATAGAGCTCGCCATAATTCAACTCTAACTGCCTCATTTTGGAGGCATAATACAGTATTTTCTTTTTTTTTTTCATTAATAAAGCTTGAGTCAGTCACTTGCACAACACTTCTTTTAATGACATTTGTTGTAAGGAGTCAACTAGACTAACTGCTTGTCCTTGTCCACTATTAAAGCTCTTGAAAATACCATTTACAAGCCAGCTGCCCTGGTGACAGTGCTGGCTCTCTGCACTTCATTTGCACTCTAGTTCAGAGCCATTTCTTCAAAAGTTTCTGATGTGTCCTTTTACTGTTGAGTTTCATGCCTATAATCATGATAAATGGTTATGGTCTTGCAGACACCTTCCTTATCTCTAGCTGGAATTTCATTTGCATACCATGATTTAGTTAAAGGTGACATAATAGAAAATTAATGTATTTGTTTCTATCTCAAGGATGTGGATAAATTAGGAAAATCCACAGTGCCTTCTTACATACTGATAACATCTCTAACCCTAGTCTATTCGAACTCAAAATGAATTTCATTTATAAAGAAAGACTGACCCTCAGTCACAAGCATTATTGCGTCAGCAGAATACTCACTGTCAAAATTAAAGTGCTTTATTTACATTTCTGCTAACTCTTATAAGTTATGGGTAGGAAGAAATTTAGAAAGGATTACCCAGACCTTGTGAGGGATTTTTTTTTTTTTTTGAGGGATGTTTTAAAAACTAAATATAGGGCCGGTGAGATGGCTCAGCGGCGTAAGCGCCTGCCTTGCAAGCGCGAGGGCCCGAGTTCGACTCCCGGATCCCACATACGAAAAAAAAAGGGGCCGGTGATATCGCTCAGCAGCATGGGTGCCTGTTGGTGCACGAGGTCCTGAGGTCGACCCCCCGGTACCCACAAAAAAAAAAAAAAAACTAAATATAATCAATGGAATTTAAACTCCTGAAATGAAAGTTAATTATGGGCATCCACAAACATAGTAAATGTATGTTTCTGATCAAGTATGGAAAATAATGTGCCTTTTTGTCTTCAGCTATCATGTCCATTCAATTTTTCAAATATTCCAAGAATACAGCTAAACTGCATATCAGATAGCAGGCCAACAAAAGCTATTGGTTATGTTATATCTAAATGTATTTCGGTTTCTTGAAGATAATAAGGTAACCACATATTTAAGAATATCAGGAGTGAACTAGAATTATACCTTCTTTCCAAAAAGTGATGCATTATGCTTCCCTAATACATCCAAAATTTTATGTAGATTTAAACCCCAGTTACTAAAACTGTACCTGTTTCCTCCTCTCATTTAAGAAAAGCTGCATGTCTTACCTCTGGACAATAGATAAAAATATAGACTAATTTTTTTTTTTTTTTTTTTTTTTTTTTTTGTGGGTACCGGGGGGACGACCTCAGGACCTCGCACGCCAGCAGGCGCCCGTGTCACTGAGCGATATCACCGGCCCCTTTTTCGTATGTGGGATCCGGGAGTCGAACTCGGGCCCTCGCGCTTGCCGGGCAGGCGCTTAAGCCACTGAGCCATCTCACCGGCCCTAGACTAATTTTTAAATTCAATTACCTTAGTGGGTTCTGTTGCTCAGAAGTTTTGGAATGTAAATAGATTTTAAGAAGCATCATTTCCATTACCAAATGACATTAAATATGCCTTCCTTGAGATTGAACTGTATCTATTGGTAGCTCTTCCTAAAGAAACATATTCACAAGCAACACTCTAACGGCAATAAATCACCACTGTATTGAATAGAATTGAGATAATAATTAAGCACATCTGAAACAACTGT